>OY728140.1:805526378-806995545 GCA_963277665.1 Viscum album | reverse complement strand
AAACAAAATTCATGGGTTTTCATCAATTCATACCCTCTTTAAGTCCTCATTTTTAACCAATTTTTCTCAAGGTTCAACATGAAATCATTTCATAAAATAAATTTCCAAATCAAGCTGTCAATTTTTCTCAAAGCCACCCAATAATTTCAATTCCATTGAAATTTTGGAGTTTTCACAAATGTCATACCCTTTTCAAAATCAAACATCAATCATCTCAAATTTGGGGTTTTTAATAATTTAGGAACTCATTTAAAATAAATCACAAAAATTATGGTTACAATTTAAGGATAAGGATTTATGGAACCATGATCCCTTAATTAGTAATTAAATCAACACCCAAACAAGAAACACCAATAATGAAAGAAGGTAAAGAAGATCAAATGAAATCAAAATAAAAAAATCATCAATATAAAACTCTAATTTAATATTAAATATGAGACCATAATATGGTCAAATAGAGATAGTATAAAGAAGGAGAAAACCATGATGAGGAAAATCAAAAAAGATTAAATGACAAACCATGATGTTTGGATGAGAATAAATCTCCCAGAAATTGCTTGGTGTACCCTTAAAGTGTTATAGGGAAGAGGATTCACAAATAATGAAATCATTTTAGGATTCATCACATAACAAGATGGTGGGAATTAGAAATTTACATTGTGAATCCTAAATTCACAATGTGAATATGTTATGTAGCATATACAATGAAAAAGAAATCACCTTAGGTTAAAAATCAGAACCTTAAATAATTCACAACATGAATTTCATTCATGTTCTATGTTTTTTTCATGTGGTGAGACTGTTTCATGGATTATTTTGATTGATTTATTCATATATCGAATCACATTCACATTGTAAAATCATCCTACAAATAACCCCAAACTTATTTCCCATAGAAAATTCCTAAGCCATATTTAAACCAAAAAAAAGAACATGAATTATTTTTCAAGGGGTGTATCTTTAACTAAGATGTTATATCCTCCCCACTATAAATGACTTCTATAACCAAGAGTCTCATTAAGAAGACTCTATATCAAATAGGTGAGGCCACCGATCTCTCATAAGTACCTAATACTTAGAAGTATCATTTGAATACGAACCATGATACCATAGCACATGAACCAAAGGTATCATTTTCTCACCAATAACCTCTTTATTAGAATTAAAAATATTTACTGGATTCTCATTCGTAGGAAAATCAGTCTCAAAATAAAGGTCTTTATAGGTCATGACATGAGAAGGGTCATAATGATAATTCTTGAGCTATGATACATAAAATACGTTGTGGAATAAAGTAAAATTTGATGATAAGGAAAAATGTAAGCTACAATTCCTACCCAATCAACAATCACAAAGGACCTAAAACCCTCGGTGAAATATTACTCTATTTCCCAAGATACCAGTGAACCAAACATGGTGAAACTCTGAAGATCAACCAATCACCAAATAAATTCTCTTACATTCATTGACAAAGATCATTATTATATTTATATAATCTCTATGACATCAAAATTATCTAATGAATCAATTAAATATTCATTTTCTTCAATTACACTAAACATGGTCTAACTAAGGGAGATTTTCCAATCCTTGAAAAACACAATGATGATTTACTAGTATGTACATCCAATGCCACAAAAGGATCCATATAAATTTCATAATGGTAACTATTATTGTAAGAAAACTCAACAAGTCCCAAATATACATCCTAAGCTGTACCAAAGATGTGAATGCAGGCATCTAAAAAGTCCACAAGAATTTGTACAACTCATTCTATTAGTCTATCTGTTGGTGATTGATATGTCATACTAAATCATATTTGAGATCCCAGTGCATCTTGGAGGACTCTTCAAAAGTAAGATGTAAAATGGGGATCCCAATAAAATGATATAAAAAAATAAATACATGAAAAATAACATTATCTCTCACATAGATTCTTCTCAAATCCTCAAATTTAATTGTATCATTAATGAGTATAAATTGAGATGATTTGGTTATAATATTGATCACAACTCATGACTCATTATTCTTTCAAGGGGTGCTTGGAAACCTAACCACAAAGTTTATGCAAATCTCATATCAATTCGAAGTCATCAGTGGAATTGGATTAAGAAATCCCGAAGGTATATGATGCTTGAATTTAACCTATTGAAAAGTATAACAATGAGAAAAAAGTCATTAATTTCTCTTCTCATACCTATCCAAAAAAATCATCATCATATATCATAGAACATATTATTGGTTCCAGGGTGCACCTCCCACGGGAACAATAGAAATCCGCCATCACATCATTTCTCATAGAGAAGGAAAAATAAAGCAATTCAAGAAAAATGGGATACCCCCATAGAGAAAATCCACTCATCATTGATATTCCCTCCAAAAAGAGAGTCCCTAATTGCATGGAACTCATAATAAATTTGTTGATCCTAAAGAATCATATTGATAAGAGATACTATCAACTGAAAATGAACCAAAAAAACCTCATTATGATTCTCTATGACTCTTAAACTAAAATTATAAAACAGACCCATAAATTCAACTATTCTAATAATTTTTTCATGGACAATTTCATAAGTTTCCTTCTCATCACATCAGCAATAAAATTACCCCAACCATGGTTATTAGAAATGTAAATATAAAATATTTTAGGTACTCCACCCAACTCTTCTGGAGGCGGTTGAAATATTTTTGAGAGAAGATATCACTTTTTATTTTTTTTGTTATAAATCAAAATAAAACATAATCATAAATAGTAATGCATCCAAATTTTATGATAATTCATAATATCTACAAGTTCAAGATAATGGGTTGGGTATTTATTCTCATAAGGCCTAAGATTTCTAGAACCATATGCTACCACATGATCACCCTACTCAAGGATGTATCCCCATCCTGAACCAGATTCATTAAAAAATACCACATAGCCCCACCCATCCTATGAAAGATTCAATGAAAAGATAGGATTCAAAATATGCTTAATCTCATCAAAATAACTCTAACATTTCTAATTCCATATTATTGTTACTCCATTTTGAGTTAGAGTGTTCATTAGAGAATATAAGTTCAATTAATCTATAATGAACCTTTGGTAATACCCCAACAATCCAAATAATCCATCAATATTTAAAAAATTACCTGGTTTCACCCATTTCATAACAACTTTCACTTTTTTAGGATTTATTGAAATACAATGTTTTTAGACCATGTGTCCCACGAAATTAACTTATTAGATCAAGAAAATAATTTTTGAAAGCATCACATAATGTTGGAGATTCCTAAAAAAGTCTACAACTTCTCTTAGGTTACACATATGCTCCTCCTCGAAGTTAGAGTAATCCAAAATGTCATCCACAAATACCACCACAAATAAATCAATATACTCATGGAACATTCTTTTCATCAGATCTATAAATAATGTTGGAGCATTGGTTAAACCAAATAGTATATCAAGATAATCATAATGACCATACCTTTACTAAAAGTGTTTTTATCAATATTATACTCTTTAATTCTCAAATGGTGATAACCAGATCAAATATAAATCTTCCAAAACCACTTCTCTACTCTAAAATGGTCAAACAAATCATCAATCCATAAAAACATATATTTTTGTTTCCTGTAACTTGATTGAGCTTCTAGAAATAAACACATATGTGAAGTGTCCCATCATACTCCCCTAAAAATAGAATAGGTGTTTCTCATCATGAAACACTCAAGAATATGAAACCTTTATCTAAAAAATCATCCAACAATTTTTTCACATTTTTCAACTCTATTGGTTTCATATGGTAAAAAGGAATAGACAGTGGATGAGAACCAGGTAATAAATCAATAAAAAACTTCACCTCACTTACCAGTGGAATTCCAGATAAATTAGAAGAAAAAACATTGAAAAATGTGGCAACATCTGAAGGTATATCACTACTCAATGATTCCCAAACCATGTCAAAACAAACATTTATATTTCCCTTCCAAACTATGGAAAAGAAGTTCCAAATCTACTCATAATTGGGTCCCATTCCCCAGGAAAAAACATGACACACCACATCAGGTGCAATAAAGGAGACTCATCAATGATAAAAATCAATATGGGCTTAATGATCAATCATACAATCCATCCCAAAAATGATATCAATATGTTTTATATTCAGAACTAGAAAATTCCAGGTAAACTCAATTTATGGTAAAGGGAAAACACAAGAAGAACATCGAAGATCATTCTCTTTTTGTCCCAAGGGGCATAGTAATATGTATCATATAAGTCAAGATATTAATAATATTATTTAGTATATCCAAAATATGAGTTGATATTAATGGGTTGGATGCACTATTATCAAATAAAGAAGTAACTAAGGATTAATCGATAGAGATGGTACCTCTGACAATCTTTGGTCCCACTCCATTTTTCTTTATAGACTCTTACATTACATGAATAATCTTTCTTTTATTTTTCTATAGATAGAACGCCTATTTTATTGAATAATATAATTTCACCACATTGAATTTTAGAGCTGATGATCTCATGCCACTAGATAGAGAAAAAAATATAAGGAAGAACTTATGTTGGTGGCCTGAGTGACAACATGAACTATAGATCATGGGTGAATCAGTGAAAACCTATGGCATCCCATCCCTCCTCATTGGCATGAGTTAAGGAGGAATTTCTATGAGGACTTAAGAGACACCCCTATGGTTCCAAAGGATGGAAATAAATGTCGGTTCTTCAAAAGGATTGGGGAACTATTTGAACTCTGATAAAAAAACAACCCCACCAAACATGACATGACCGAAACCTAGTACATGATGCATGATAACAATGTAAAATAATAAAAATTATTTCTATTGATATTGGAACCAAACTACAATAGAGTACCAGAGTTGAAGAAAACTAATATCAAAGTATAAAGTGGAAGACGAAATCAAGAAAACCGAAGGACTCTAATGACATAACCCCATAACTCCAAAAAAGCTCTATGCTTCGAATCCATAATACATCCCATGTATCACTATGCTACACTAAATAATTTTGATACATTACCTTTTCCTATGTACCAATAAACTATATATTAAAAATAACTATGGTTCCAGAGTAGAGGTGAGTTATTAAACTCATTAGGCCTTCCCCAAATGACATCCCAACTCAAGCCACTCAGATAGAACAAGTTAGCACATTTATACAAAATAATTTATATAAAATATTTATATAAAAAATTTGAAACATAGTATTACAAAACCAAAACTATTTCTAAAAAAATAGTTTTCTAAATGAAAACCATTTTCCATAGAAAGAAATGAATATTTTTTTCCCAAAACCAATTCACAGTCCAATTGTCATAACCTATTTCAATACACACATCCACACATGCTTGCCTAGGTGATAGTTCCATACTCCCGAGAAGTCTCTCAGCTATATACCATGTTTTCACAAGGTAACCAATATCCCATGTATCATTACACCTTTTCAATTGAGAATCAAGTCATATTTCAACAAGTTATCATAAAATGTAACATGAACACACACCACTAAGTATCTCCAAAAAACCATGACATACAATCATGCTAGTACCATTTAAGTAAAAAAATATTTTTATTGAAAATATATCTAGAAACCAATTTTCCATTAATGAAACCAAGAAAATATTTTAAAATAAACATTTTAAAATAATTTTTCAGACCACTTTTGTACAACAATTCCACAATTCCCCCAGAATCCAAAAACTATCAGCAAAGAGAGTTTCTACAATTCATTTCACAATAATTTCACAACCAATTTCAAAGAATTTAAACAATTTTAAACTAAAAATTTAAATTATATAATAGCAGTAGAGAGTGAATCCACCTACCTCAAGAATTATTGTGAAAATGAAGAACGACATGAAAACGTCCACAAAACTGGGTTGAATATCCAAAAACCTACCTTATGTCTCATCCCCTATAACAAGTCTAAATATAAAAAGTATTGGAATAAACACCTTAGATCTATCTGTAGTGGACGAGATCTAAGAAACTAAGAGAGGGAAAAAATCATATCTAAGAAAACCCATGAAAACTAACACAAATGCGAACTTAATAAGGGAATTAGGTTTTAATTGTAACACCCCAGGTAAATAAAGAATATGAAATTTTTATATTTATCCATATTTGTGAATAAAATGTTAATATTAATTTAAAGGGAACACTATGCTCGATGGTGTATCCAATACGCAACAACGAGTTTATTAGAAATCTTACGTTTCACTCTAATAATATATTAATATTATTTTAAATGGTAGTTAACACATAGTCATTATAGTGGTGGGAATTAATAGAAATAACTATAATATTATTATATAGGTTTGTTAAATGTTTTTAGATTTTAAGAAAATAATTCAATTTTAAGCATAAATACTCTAATATTCACTAAAAGGTCGATTTATTGCCTTTTGATAGAGAACCCTTGTTAAAAATAGTGTTGGTCGCTCTTATACATTATATTGGACCAAATAAAATCTTTCTTTAGAATAGGGACATAGAAATTTACTTTGTCTATGTTTTTTTTATTTTTCTCGATAAAGTTCATTTTTAATGAATAAGTGAAAAATGTTGTATTTTAATTTAAAACCTCTTTTTAATCTAATTTATTTATATGATTAGATCATATTTTGAATTAGTTTTAAAGTGAAATTAGAATATATTTCTACCATTTAATCCAATGGTGGTCATTGAATTAATTTCAATGTGAAATTGGACTTAAACTAGTATCAATCTTTTAAAAGATATTGTTTGTTAAAAACATGCTATTTGTTTTGATAGCGGAGATTAATTATTAAATTAATTAATGCACCTTATATATTTTTAATTTTGAAAAATAGAAATCATTTTTGAATTCAGAATATCAAATATATCTTAGGGTGATTTGTTTGAATTTTTTTGAAAAACTTCAATTTTTGATGAATAGTGAAACCACTATGTAGTAGTAAAAAAACAAATTTTTTGTTTAAACGAAACTTTACCAGTTATGTGATTTGAATTTCAAAAATATGACCTAAATTTTTGTCATTAGGATGTAAAATTTGGTTCAATGGGATTGAAATATTTTTTTGGTGAGTAGTAACTTTTGAGTTTTGTTAACCGCAATTAGAGGTAATTAGTGTAAATTTAAGATAAAAATGATATTATAAAAATATAAAAATATCTTGACACATGTCCTAAACTTATGGTTTGAGTCATGGAAGACCAATAAAAACCATGGGTCAATTAGTGGGACCCCATGGAGCCACATGGGGTGATAATGACATTAATACCTTTTATTTCAAGTAAAAATAAAAATATAACAAACATGTATTGTTTTACTAAAACTATTTTTACATTGGGTTATATATGTTATGTTTTTTACTATAAATACTCATTAGAAAGATAAAAATATTTCCTACAACATGGTAATATTTTTATATTTTTTTAGACATCAAAAAAATTAAAATTATTTATGACACAATGATGATGCAGTGTTTACGTCATTAGTGAATGATTTAAATAAATAAGAAGATAATGTTTAAAATAATATCCAACACTTGTCCAATTCTCATTGGATTATTTTATTTCGAACATGTACCACCTTATATTTGACGTTAATTTATTTTGGAGCTTTAGAAACCGAATTTCATTTTATAATAAAATAATAATTTCATGATTTCTTAAAGAGCCCCTCCTCTCCCTTATAAAAAGTCCTCACTTCCTACCCATCTCTCACACTTATCAAGCCCATTGTCTCGTAAAAAATCTACTAAAATAATCTCCCAATATCCCTCTATTAATCCTATAAGCCTCAATTTGGGCATAATCATTTCCAAGGAAGCCTTTTGGCTCAAATCAAAAAGAGTTACCCGATTTAAAGGTAATGTCCTCTCTTATATTCTTTTGTTTTATTTTGCTTCTCCAACCCCCTAAAATCTTTTTATTATTTTGTAACAAAAAAAGTATCTTAAATATACTAGGATTTTGTTGTAATAATTATTTTAGATACACTTACACACACCTATGTCTAATGGTTAAAGAACATACTGTTTCCGTGGATGTCGTATTTCTGCCTCATGAAACGATGATTGTTCCATATTATTTTAACACCTTCAAAAGTGGCCATTAATATACCACTATATTTATATATGATATATAATAGGTTTATTTTTTCCATAGGCTTCTGTATTATTCATTTATGAAATACCTTTTTGGTTCCCATTATGGGTAAATGCGATATCTTCATTTTAGGAAGTGCGGACTACCGCCCCCTCAAAGTGATTTGATTCGTTAATGCAATATGTGGGATGTGTAAAGGATGGAGTAAAAAATATTACATATGATAGTATACTGGAATTATAATATACCTTTATATCATTATGATTTCATTCCATTAAATACGAAATAGAAATGAATCTAGCGTTTATGCGTACGTACAGCTTACCGTCTCCATGAACAGTGCATTTTATTTCTTACCTCTAAATGTTATGTAATATTATAAATGCATGTATATAATGAATATATATAATATATATGATATCTAAATCATGAATATAATTCTGTATATAATGGATATTTTACCACATGAACAACTTGTAATTATAAGGAGTTTATTTTTGACTCAAGTACCAATGATCAAAAAAACGACTGTTATTAACTTAAATAAATACAAAGTGTTCATAACATGGTAATAAGTGATATAAAAGAAAAAATGAACTTTAAAAAGGTTCTTAATAAATTAGAAATTAACTCATGTTTATTATTCAGGAGATTAAAAAACTATCGAGTCAAGTCGGACACGATGTAAGGGATCCTACCTCTCTCTTTCTTTTTAAGAACTCTCTTTAATGTCATTTCTTTTAAGTTATTATTTATTATGTTGTAGGATGTTATTTTATATTCATATTACTGTAAATTTTATGTTTATATTTTGAGAGATCCTATTTGATCTCGTCCATCCATTTTTTGATGTTTTATGTGGCGCCTTTAGGCTGCCGAGTTTTCATAAATTATTATTCATATCACTTTTATTCTAGTGAGATTTATGCTACATTTTCCACTATTTACTTTGAGTGGGGTATGTACATCCAATTATTCTACTCTTTGTGTAATATACTTTCGTTTATGAGTATTTACATCAATGTTGTATAGTCCTTCTTTCATGGGGTGTATGTTTCAAAAGTTACCCAAGTCGGTAAGGGAACCTTTCACCCCCCTCTTTTTAAAAGACTTCTTTTGTATTTTAATTTAAATATTATTATGTTGGGATGTGTTCTTATATATCCTTATTGATGTAAAATTTATTTACGAGTGATGAGATACCCTTTTTTGTCCCATCAGACCATTTTCATTGAATTTAAAAATGACGCAGTTAGGCTGTCAAGGGAACTTCTTAAGACAATTTTGATTTCTTTGGGTTCAACTTGTAGTTATTGAATATGTCATTATATGAATATGTGTGAATTAATCTGATTGTTTTACACTTAATATCCTCTTATATTGGGTGTATTTTCATTTTTCACACATAATTATGTAATTTATTTATCCTTAATCTAAGGATACCATATTTGTAAGGAACTTCGTCTCAATCTCCTTTCATTGAGGCATATTTTTTTTTATACATAACTTTCATTTATACGGTGTATAAACCCCTGTGACTTTTAATTTTATTCCAAAGGAATCTTTTTATACGAAGTGTTTTACTAAATGAAAAAGGGAATGTTTTCATTTTACGTATGCGGCAACAACGACTTCTCTGCCGCCATGACCATTATTTGAGTTTTGGCTTCCTCTAAAAGCCATAACTTTTTAAATGAAAAATAAATACCATATACACTTTTATGTATTTTGGTATTGAAAATGGATTTTGAAAATGTTTGAATTATATCAATGTGTTTTATTGATATCTTGTTATTGAAATGTGGAAATATTATGTTTCTATTAAGCATGTTTTATGAGATACAATTATGTTATGGTTCATGGGTATTGTTAATGAAATCGGGCGATTCCGTGATAGACTAAGGGTGGGTGAGCCCGAGATAGCTCTCCAATGCATTGGGTAACATGATGGAGGTAAACGTTAATGTTTCTCCTAAGATATTTAGGGAATATACTGTGATGGGTATTCCAAATGTGACTCCCTATGTAGCTGTGATAACTACAATGTATTTATGTTATGTATGCCTCAAGTTACCTTCATGTATTACGATTTCTATGAGTTATTCATAAATCTTATGATTTCATGAGGTATGTTAAATTGCTTATTTTTTATGAGTAAAGTGTATTTTCATTGATTCTTATGTATACGTGGACTAATGTTTCCTTCCCGTATTTTTATATCCCTTACTGAGATTTTTGTGTTCATCCCATGTTTTTGAAATGTTTCTCCACAGGACTTAATGTGGAATACAGTCAAGGATGGGATAAAGGAAATGTCATGATGTCTAAAACATGGAACTAGAAATGACTCTTTTTTTCAAGAGTTTATATTTTGTGAAAAAAATGGAGACTGAGTAGATGTGTCTACCTTGTAATCTTTGAGATGTAATAGTTATGACCTAATTCTCTGAAACTCTAAACCTGAAAAGATCTATAATGTGAATTATTCATTTAATTCAATATTATGTAATGTTTTGAGGCTATGTCCTTATAGATGGTCTCAAAGGTCGGTTTAGAAAACTTTAGTGGTTAGAGTGTTGTTTAAGAATAAGTGAAAAGTTGTGTATAACCAAAATGGATATTATACTAGATAGAGTCATTGTTATTTATGATAGTTGGAATGAGTTTGAGATAACTTGGATAATTATTTTTTAGTTTTTATCTTCTTCTTTAGTACATGATGATTTTGTTGATATACTCACACTGACCTTTTTGGTTGAGTCATGACCGACCAATACAAACCATGGGTAAATTTATAGGACCCCATGGAGCCACTTGGGGTGATAATGACATTAATAACTTTTATTTAAAGTAAAAATAAAAATATCACAAACATGTATTGTTTTACTAAAAAAATTTTTACATGGGGTTATATGTTTTATATTTTTCACTATAAATACTCATTATAAATCTAAAATCATTTCCTAAAACATGGTAATTTTTTTATATTTTTTTATACATCAATGAAATAAAATTATTAATGACACAATGATGATGCAGTGTTTACTTGATTAATGAATGATTTAAATAAATAAAAAGATAATGTTTAAAATAATATCCTACACTAGTAAAATTATTTTTGTATTATTTTATTTTGAACATTGACCACCTTACCTTCAACATTAATGATTTTTGTAGCTTTCGAAACCGAATTTCATTTTATAATAAAATAATAATTTCAAGATTTCCAAAAGAGCCCCTCCTCTCCCTTATAAAAATACCCCACTTCCTACCCATCTCTAACACTTCTGAAGCCCTTTAGCTTGTCCAAAATCTACTCAAATAATCTCACAATATCCCTCTGTTCATCCTAGAAGCCTCAATTTGTGCATAATCCTTTCCAAGGAAGCCTTTGGGCTCAAATAAAAAAGAGTTACCCGATTTAATGGTAATGTCCTCTCCTATGTTCTTTTGTTTTATTTTTCTTCTCCAAACCCCTAAAATATTTTTATTCAATTATTTTTTAACAAAACAAATATCTTAAATATACTCGGATGTTTTTATAAGAAGGATTTGAGCTACACTTACACAAACCTACGTCTAATGGTTAAAGAACATACTGTTTCCGTGGATGACGAATTTCTGCCTCACGAAATGATGACTGTTCAATATTCTTTTAACACATTCAAAGGTGGCCATTAATATGACACTAAATAAATATATGTTATAGAATATTTTTATGTTTCCCTTAAGCTTCTGTATTTTTCATTTTTGAAATACCTATATGGTTTCCATTTTTGGTAAACGTGATATCTTCATTTTAGGAAGTGCGGACTACCACCCACTCAAAGTGATTTGATTCGTTAATGCCATATGAGGGACGTGTAAAGGATGGAGTTAATAATATTACATATTATATTATACTGTAAATATAATATATCTTTATATCATCATTATTTCATTACATTAAATACGAAATAGAAATGAAAGTAGCGTTCGTGCGTACGTACAGCTTACCATCTCCATGAACGGTGCATTTAATTTCTTACCTCTAAATGCTATATAATATTACAAATGATTGTATATACTAGATATATATATAATATATGATATCTAAATCATGAATATAATTCTGTATATAATGGATATTTTACCACATGAACAACTTGTAATTATAAGGAGTTTATTTTTGACTCAAGTACCAATGATCGACAAAACGACCGTTATTAACATAAATAATTACAAAGTGTTCATAACATGGTAATAAGTGATATAAAATAAAAAATTTACTTGAAAAAGTATATTAAGCAATTAGAAATTAACTCATGTTTATTATTTAGGAGATTAAAGAATGACCGAGTCAGGTCGGACACGAGGTAAGTGATCCTACCTCTCTCTTTTTAAGAACTCTATTTTATGTCATTTCTTCTAAGATCCTCTTTATTATGTTGGGGGATGTTATTTTTTATTCATAACACGGTAAATTTTATTTTCATATTATGAGAGACCCTATTTGATCTCGTCAATCCATTTTTGGAAGTTTTATGTGGAGTTGTTAGGCTGCCGAGTTTTCGTAAGGGATTATTCATCTCACTTTTATTCTAGTCAGACTTATGATACATTTCCAACTATTTACATTGAGTGGTGTATTTACTTCCCATTATTCTACTATTTATGTAATATAATTTCTTTTATGAGTATTTACATCAATGTTGTATAGTCCTTCTTTCATGGGTTGTACGTTTCTAAAGTTACCCAAGTCGGTAAGGGAACCTTTCACCCTCCACATTTTAAAAGACTTATTTTGTCTTTTAATTTACATATTATTGTGTTGTCATATGTTATTATATATCCTTATTGATGTAAAATTTATTTCCAAGTGATGAGATACCCTTTTTTGTCCTATCAAACAATTTTCTTTGAATTTTAAAGTGACACCGTTAGGCTGTCAAGGGAACTTCTTAACCCAATTTCGATTTCTTTGGGTTCAACTTGTAGTTATTGAATATTTCATCCTATGAATATGTGTGAATGAATCAAATTGTTTTACACTTAATATCCACTTATATTGGGTGTATTTTTATTTTTCACACATAATTATGTAATTGATTTATCCTTAATCTAAGGATACCATCTTTTTACGGAACTTCATCTCAATCTCCTTTCGTTGAGGCATATTTTTTTCTATACACAAATTTCTTTTATATGGTGTATAAACCACTTTGAATTTTACTTTTATTCAAAAGGAATCTTTTTATATGAAGCATTTTACTAAACTACAAAGGGAATGTTTTTATCTTACGTATGCGGTGACAACGAATTCTTTTCCACTATGACCATTATTTGAGTTTCAGCTTCCTCTACAAGCCATATCTTTTTAAATGAAAAATAAATACCATATACTCTTTTATGTATTTTGGTATTGAAAATGGATTTTGATAATGTTTGGATTATATCAATGTGTTGTACTGATTTCTTTTTTTTGAAATTTGGAAATGTTATGTTTCCTTTAAGCATGTTTTATGAGATAGGATTATGTTATGGTTCTTGGGCACTGTTTTTGAAATAGTGTGGTCCTGTGATAGAGTAAGGGAGGGTGAGCCCGAGATAGCTCTCCAATGCATTTGGTAATGTGATGGAGGTAAACGTTAATGTTTCTCCAAATAGATTTAGGGAACATACTATGATGGGTATTCCAAATGTGACTCCCGATGTAGTTTTGATAGCTACAATTGATATATGTTATGTTTTCCTCAAGTTACCTTCATGTCTTATGATTTTAATGAGTTATTCATAAATATTATGATTTCATAAGGTATGTTAAATTTCTTATGTTTTATGAGTAAAGTTTGTTTTCATTGATTCTTATGTATACGTGGAATAATGATTCCTTCACATATTTTTATATCCCTTACTGAGCTTTTTGTGCTCATCCCATGTTTTTGAAATGTTTCTCCACAGGACATAAAGTGGAATACTGTCAAAGATGGGATCAAGGAAATTTCATTATGTCTAAAACATGGAACTAGACATGACTCTTTTGTTCAAGAGTTTATATTTAGTGAAAAAATAGAGACTGAGTAGATGTCTCTAACTTGAAATCTTTGAGATGTAATAGTTATGTCCTAATTCTCTAAAACTCTAAACCTGAAGAGATCCTCAATGTGAATTATTCATTTAATTCAATATTATGTAATGTTTTCAGGCTGGGCCCTTATATTAATGCACCATGAAATGCTTCTAGATCACTTCTAATTTGATGGTAAAAGGCTCCACCACATTTACGAGGAATAATTACCAAGTGAGGGACAAAATGAAAGAAAAAAGAGGTAAAAATGTAATTCCAAACTAGATACACCTTTTTAGGATCACTTTTTTAAACCATGCATGGATAGTTGCATGATTAAAAAAACTGTACACTCACCATGTTCTAGACTCTTCCTCAAGGGGAACCTCACATAGTTGGCACACATGGTAATACAAAACATCTACTAACCATGGAAAATATCTCTATCCCAATTTTCATGGTTTCTTCTAGGTGGCCTGACATTTTGGCCAAACCATGCGCTTCTCCCTTAGCCCATGTCTCTCTGTGCACGGTCCCCTAGGAGTTTCATTGTTTCTACTAACTATGTTCCAACTATGAACCATTATAAAATCCCCAAAAAAATTCCAAAGTCTCAAAAAACCACCCAAAATATTTACAAACTTATAAAAAACATAATTAAAGGGATATTTACTTTAAACCGAAGGTGTATTATTATCCCCACCATTGGTATTTCTATCCCAAAATACTAGAAAACCACTATTGTCCCAAAAGCATTTGTGACATTTCTTGACCATTTATTTATCATATTTAGAAGTATCTTACAAAATACAATCATGTTACCACAAAACCGCACTACAATTATTCTTTTACCACGTAAGAATTTTTTATACCTATCCATAATCAGCCCTGGAACACGCACCAATGAAGCATCCGATACTAGGTCAATGTGATCCAATCAAACCACATGGTCAGGATCAGGATGTTACTTTCTCAATTGAGATACATGAAATACGTTATACACAACACTAAATTTTGGTGGCAAAGTCCACTCATATGCCGCCTCACCAACCTATTCAAGTATCTCAAAATTGATTAAGTATTGAGGAGATACATTTACATGATTCATGAAAAGATGATGTACAAGGCATAAATAGGTCCTAAAAAACACATGATCACTAACTTCAAATGACAATGACCATGAACAATGACCCGCATTTGATTTATGATGACTCTATTCCATCTCCATGTATTTTCTAATCAACTGAATCTTCTCCATTTTTTCTTGGAAAAGTATTGTCCCAACAAATGAAGTCTCATTTATTTCATCCTAATAAAGTTGAGAACCAAAAGGAAGATAAAACAATGATTTAAAAGGATCCATATATATTGATGCCAAATAACAATAATTTTATGATAACTCTAATAATGGTACGTTCTCTTCCTATGAGGTACCAAAATCCATTACAAAATCCCACAACATTTCTTACAATGTTTGTATCATCCTTTAGGATTGTCCATTCACCCGAGGATGATACATTTTGCTTATAATCAACTAAATCCCAAGGGATTCCTATAAGGATTTACAAAAACAAAGAATAAAACAAAGGTATCTATCTGATACTATTGTACCAATACACCATGAGTATTTAATTATTCTCTGATAAATATTATTGATAAGTCCTCCACTGTATGAGATTCACAAATAGGTATGAAATGGTTTGACTTTGTGAGATGATCCACTATCACCCAAATGGAATCATGTTTTCAAACTATTATTGGATAATTGTTACAAAATCCATGGATATATACATCTATTTCAAAATATGAATAGGTAAGGACTGAAACATACTTGCTAGCCATTGATGCTCTACCTTAACCTACCAACAAGTTTACCATATCAAAACAAACTCAACCACCTTACTTTTGATAATGATCCACCAAAAATATTATTTCAATGTATTACACATCTTTTATATTCTAGTATGAATATCTAATCTTGAATGGTGGTAAACATCAAGGAGTTTATCTTGAGAAACCATAGGTATAACCATCCAATTTAGAAACCATAAAGCTGAAATATCATCTGGCCTCTGGCCCTCAATGGTCTCCCCAACACTATGTTTTTACCTCAAACCAACACATCTTGAATCCAAATTTATGTCCCATTTAATTGTATCAATAAAATCTGGAATGAAAAAAACTAGAATGAAAACCACAAATTCACGTCGGTCTGCACATTCAAAGTTCATGACATCTAGGACAGACATCAAATTCCTTTCATCTGATGATTCTTTTTTCATTCTTAGTATATGAATCACAACATAATTCATATTCCACCATATTGACTTTACCTAGTGTATAAATCAAGTCAAAGTAGAATATTTTGATATACACCATCCATATTCTTTATCTTAGGTTGAAATTCCATTGTAAAAAAATATGTTCCAAGTTCTTACGATTTGTAAACATTGTTAATTTCTCACATAAGAGGTAATGAATCCAATTATTTAAACCATGACGTATGATAGAAAAATCAAAATATTATGTTGGGTAATTCTTCCCATGCACCCATAACTACCTTGAGTGATAATCCACAACATGGTCTACTTGCATGAGAACACATCCCAACTGAGATCCCGAAACATTATAATACACCACATACCCTTTTCTTGATTCCATAAAGATCATGATTGGTGTTGATGTAACGTGAAATTCATGATCATCAAAATAATTCTAACATTACTCATTATATTTAAATGAATCATTATTCCTTGTAAAAGTTAACATATGTGAGGCTAGTCATGAAAAATTAGGAACAAAGTTTCAGTAATAACCATTTAATCTAAGAAATATGCATATATCAAAGACATTCTTCAGAAGTTTCCAAGAGATAACAACTTTTATCCTTTAAGTATCCTTAGAAACACCTTTCTTAGAGATTACAAGTCCAATTAAACATATCTATTATATCTAAAAATCATTCTTTGATGGTTTTACATAGAGACAATGATCCCAACATATTCCAAACATTGTCGCCATGTTTTTCTCATCCTCAGCCCATGTAATTGAATACACTAATATGTTATCCACAAAAACCACCATAAAGTAATCTAGATACATATAAAATATCCAATTCATAAATTTCATAAAAACTGATAGTTCATTCATTAGACCAAAATAAATTACCACGTAGTCATAATCGCCATATATACTCATGAATGTTTTCTTCAGAATATCTTCCTTCCGAACTAGCAATTTGAGATATCTTGATCACAAGATAGTGTTTGAGAACTACTAAGCTCCCCAAAATTGATCAAATATATCATCAATTCATTTAATTAGATATCTATTTTCTATCACAACTTGGTTAAGCTTATGATAGCCAATACAAAACCGCAGAGTTCCAACCTCATTTTTGACAATGAAGATCAGTGCTGCCCACATAGAAGTGCTAGGACAAATAAACCCTTTTCCTTCCAGCTCATCCAACTACACATTCAATTACCCTAATTCTATTGGTGACATAAAAATATATGAAAGTTAAATAGGGATGGTTCCTTGAAGAAGATCAATCATAAACTCCACTTCTCTTATGGGTGGAAACCCTAATAAATTTTCAGGAAAGACATCGAGAAACTCATCAACAACTGCTAAAAAATGTTATATGTCAATCTATTGCATCGATGCCAATGTAAACAATACCAACTTATATGAGATCATTCCCACTTCTAGAGCCAACAAGCTCGTTTCACCTACCTATACATTATTGTATTCTCTAAAGATATTCTCAATGCCATCATCAGTTGTAAAACTGACCATTTGGGAATAACAATTGATGTTATCCTTGAACAATTTCATCGAATAAATTAATAGGATTATATCACATACATACATATCAAGCATATAGAAATCTCATATCAGCTCAGATTTATCAACACTTATAGAACATTCTTTACACATAAAGCTTAGATATTCTCCTTAATGAAGAAGGGTTTGCAGTTTCCAAATAGAAGAAATCATCTCAAAAGTAAAACAAATAAAATGTATTGTTTGATAAGAAATAAAGGAATGGGATTAAACGATATCAAACCTATGTTTCATAAGGTTAATATTCATAATAATCATACCTCACACCATCAATTATCCAGATTGATCATCCACAATAACTTTCTTTGCTCCATATAACTTCGTAATCGCTGTGATTTGATACTTATTTCCCTTTTGAGATTTATATCATTGAGGAGTCATAGTATTCCTAGAATCACAAGGGTTATATCAGTTCTATTGATGATAATTTTTATATGACCCTCGTCCTGTCAAAGCATACGATGTCTCTTACACCAGATAAGTGTCCCGAATACCCGACCTCAAAGCATTGAGACAATATCATTGAATATGTAATATATTATTTAAATTCAATAATTATCTAGGAGGTTCCTTATACTCTGGTTTCATGTGGTCAAGTGAAACACATTGGAAACATCCAACTTTTCTATTAGGTCTGGGAGAATGATTTACAGATATAATTGTCTAATATTGAGCCACACACCCACCTTAGAAATTGGTGTCCCTACAGAGATTTCCCTTTCTACCACTATCTTTATATTAACCATTTCCGTATAATATATTATATAAATCACTATAATCTTTGAGAAAATATACTACCTCATCCCGGGTTAAAAAATTCATTCATTTAAGGATGTACTGGAAGCAGCATTAGTTGAAAAGTGATGTGAATTCATTAATTTAGACACATTCTCTTCCACTTTCAGTCTTTATTGATTTAAGATTAAAAAGTCTATTATTCTTAATATCATGAATTTTTGAGGATCAAATAGTATGTTAAACAATTCTTCAAAATCCACCCATGAAATGTCTTGATCAAATTTATCATGAATCGTTAAATCACAGCATTGGCATGAAAGATCCTACAACATATATTTCACGAGCTTTAATTTTAACTTTTATGGTGTGCCAAGGAAGTAAATGATATGATTCATCATATTCAACCAAAACTTTCCCTTATCTGGTTCTAAATCACCCTAAAAGATGGGTGGATTCTACTTCTAGAAATAAATAGAATGATCAACTTTCCTTGGTTCATCCCTATTGTTCCATCTCTCCATAGCCTGAAAGGCATGAACTATACTCTAAACCAGCTTTTGGTTCACATGTGGATCTGGTCAAACCACGTTCTCAGTACCTTCCTCTATTTGGTTTCTATGACACATATCAGGTGAAAATTTCTATACAAACAAAAAAGGCATAAGTCTCACTCTCTAGCAGCAGAAGGCTTAACAATTTCAAATTTTTCAACATAACACATATCTCAACCTTGGTTTCCAAAATTCAAAATTTTCCACCTTTAACCATTTTTTAAAATTTCACCATGATTTTTAAAATCATACAATTTTTAAAAAACCATTTCATTTTTTTTGCAAAATATCATATTTGAAACAAAATTAAAAAATTTCAAAAATAAAAACATGTATTCCATATAATATATCACAACTAAAAATGAAATATTAATTTATAGTGTGATTTCATTTCTATGATTCATATCATGCCCATTTAATTGGATAACCCCATTATAATTATAATTCAATTCCCATAATTGTATCCAAAACACTTATGTACCCAAATCCATAGTATATTGAAGTTCAACATAAAAATATTAGCTATTTATTTTTTTTGATCTACAGTTCAAGTCATGAAAATCATTCTCTTTATACCTATAGAAATAATGAATAGACTATAATTAATTTCGACTCTAAGACTAAGAAAATATATCCAAGTCAAAGATTGTTCAAGACTAATAACACTTTCATGTCAAGGACCAAACAAGCTGATACCTCTTGTAATATCCCACCCCTCCTCATTGGCATAAGTCGAGGAGTAATTTCTATTTGGCCTTAAGAGACATCCCTAAGGCACCAAAGGCTAAAAGTAAATTCTAAGTGCTTAAAAATAATTAGGGGAGGATTTTCCCTTTGATAAGTAAACATTCCAACCAAACATTACATAACCAAAACCACAACATAATGCATGATAACAATTTAAAACAACTCAAATTAATTCCGTTGATATCAAAACCAAACTACAATAGAGCACCACAATGGAACACAACTAATATAAAAGTATACAGAGGAATACAAAACCAATAGAACCCAAGGACTCTTAATACATAACTACACTAATCCAAAAATGCTATATGCTTTAATTCCACAATACAACCCGTGTATCACGATACATAACTAAAGAAGTGTGATACTTTACCCTTTCCAATGTACCAACAAATAATATCTATAAAATCACCAATGATCCAAAGAAGGGGTGAGTAATGAAAATCAGTAAGATTTCCCCAAATGACTTCCCTACTCACACCACATGGATAAAAAAAATTAGCACATTTATGAAAAACAATGTATATAAAACAATGTATATAAAACAATGTATATAAAACAATTTGAAATAGAGTACCACAAAACCAAAATTATTTCAAAAAAATGTTTTTTAAACCAAAATAATTTTCTTTTGAAATAAACCAATATTTTTTTTCCAAACCATTTCATAATCCAATTGGCACAACCCTTTTCAATCCACACATCCACACATGCATTCCTAGGTGATTGTACCATACCCATTAGTGATCTTTCAATGATCTACCAAGACATCACAAGGTAACCAATATCCCATGTTCCATTAAGCCTTTGGAAATGAGAACCAAGTCATATTTCAATAGGGACTCATATAATGTAACATGAACACATGCCACCAAGTGTGCCAAAAAAACCATCCCAATACAATCATTCCAATACCATTTCAATAAAACAATTGTTTTAATGAAAACCTTTCCAAAATTTATTTCCATGTATCAAACCAAGAAACTATTTTTAAATAAAATTTTTAAAACCATTTGTCAAACCACATTACAGAAATATTCCAAAATTCCACAAGAATCCACAAACCATCACTAAATAAGACTTCTACCATGGTTGGCACAACAATTTGAAACCAGGTTGAATCTCTAAAAACTCAACTTTGATCTCTTCCCATAACATCAAAAGGTAAAAACTCACCATGATTTCTATCAACCTCCTTAGATATATTCGCAATAGACTACACCTAAAAAAGAAATATAGGTAAGAATGTAGATATAAAATACCATGAACAATACCAAGGACAAGGAATTACTAAGGGAATTAGCCTTCAACGCATGAAGAAATGCCTCCTGATCACTTCTTATTCGATGGGGAGAGGTTCCACAACCATTTGGAGGAATAATTCTCATGTTTGGTCCAAAGGTAGGAAAATATAGGGGTTAAAATTTTTACCAACCAAGATCCTCTTTTTAGGATCTTTTTTTTAAACCATGAATGGTTAGTCGCACAGTTAGGAAAACTATGCGCTATCCGTGAACCCATCTCTACCTTATGGGGAACCTCACACGATTGGACCATATCATAAGAACAACTATGTGCTAACCATGAAAAATATCTTTGTCCCACTTTTCACCATTTCACCAGGGCGGACGCACAGTGTGACCAAACCATGAACCTAACCATGAACCTTACCATTAGCCCATGTATCACTGTCCATGGTTTCCTATAGAAGTATCATGGTTTCTACTAACCGTGATCTAACCATAAAACTTTAGAAAAATCCCAATGCATTCCAAAAATAAATCCAAACCCTCCCAAACGGCACCCAAAATCTTTACATACTTAAAAATAATAAATAAAGGGTTACTTACTTGAAACTTTGGGTGTTAAAAATCTCGTTTGGAATGCCCATCCTTGAAAATCTAAAAGAAATTCAGAGGGACTTTTTCAGGAACTACAAGGTGTCTTGAAGATTACTACAATCTAGAACCACCACAAGACTCATCACACTTTTTATTTCATTTACATAAACCCAAAGAAAACCACCTGGGAGAAAAATAATCTCACATCAACCCTAACTTACCAAACAGATCAAGATCTTCCATCAATTACCTATCCGACATGTCTCCATATGATGTGATTTTCAACAGAAATAATTGAAATTAGATTTCAAAATAAATACCCATATCACGTTTTTGTGGTTTACATTTCTCATTTGTAACCACCTTAGGTGTAAAATGAAAAATCACAACAAAATGGTTCAAGAAATTGTGTCATGGTCCTATCACCCAGTTGTAAGCTGAAAAAATCTATTGAAATTTCTAAGACTATCAAATCCAGATAAAACTGGTCAATTAGAATTACTATAAAGTATTTACATTACAATACCTCATGCTTTACTGCCATATCCATCAAATCCCAACATCTCCAGCTAGGTCCCTTATATTTGAAGGTAACACATTTAACATTAATAGAATTTGTAATTTCAAAGAACTCAAAAAGAAACAGTATATTTTTAATCCAATCCTCATCCTCTTGAGGATCATTAGATCCTTGGAAAGCTAGTGGTTTCTTGGGAAGAAAATCTTTATCATGATTTCATGATTATCTTTTCAAAGCTCCAAACTAGAGCATGAATGGGAACAAGTGAATGTAACTATCCTAATGCTTGGATAATATTTAACACTCTCTCAACAAGATTTGGATCCGGTGGAGGATTTCCCTATTATAGTTCACAAACAACTTCTTTATGCATCCTATTCAAACATCTTCTTGCAGGAATGATGCTACAGACATCAACAGTCAAAACTAAAACAAGAGTAAGGATTCATATATCAAGGATACATATATCAAAGATATAAGAATAATAAATTCCATCAGGAAGAAATAAATATTGTGATTTCAACAAAATCAAACAAAATGTATGAAAAATAATAGAATCAAATCATAACATTCATCAATGATGATTTTTTCCAAGCACCCTTGGTGACTTAAGGACCATTAATATTAGTGTAGGTTAGGCACTCTCTCATAGCTATCTCCTAATTCCCATAAATACACTCCGCCATCAACTAGTACAACCCAAAACACATACCAAACGTACTGAAATGTACAAAACTTGTATCCTTTGATACTTCTTTGTCATGAACATTCCCATATTCCCATGTACACTTGTAAATAACCAGAATATAGTTTCAAAGAGTCGGTGCTGAAATATGAAATGTAATTTTTTTAATAAAAGAAACTAAATAATTACCCAACCCATTGACAGAGGACCTTTACTGGTATAGGTTTTGGATAATTAGATTCAACTTTTACATTTCATCAAAATTGTACAAAATGGAAATTAAAAAAAACAAAATAATATTCAGTTTGATGCCTCCACATAGTAAAATACATCAATGATAAATCTATTAAACCTGTAGATAATGAATTTAAAATGTAGGGAGAGAATTTAAAATTCCTAGTAAGTGGTTTTCATAAAATTTATGAAATCTTATAGAACACTTATTTAAAATAATCACACAATAATAAATGTATATTTTCATAACATAAATAAATTTAGAAAACCATGATTTTCTAAAAATAATTATATTTGAAAATATCCTTAGGAATTATCCATTTAAAATAATAATTTTGAGTTGGGTATTCATGATACTTGGACGACCATAGTAAAACCCATATCAGAAGGCCGCTAGTTATAACTCATATTTAACAAATGTCCCTTAAAACATACGGGTTAAATCCCTATAACATCACATAACATACTTGTGCCATTTTAGAAAATAATTTTGATGGACCTAACATTCTCAATCCTAACACAAAACATTTCAAAAGTATACACATACTATTATTTTAATTAAATGAAAATAACATTTCTCATAATATGTCATCACATTCTATCGAGAGATTCTAAAATAATTCTTTAGGGAATCCCATTATTGAAATAACTATAATTATCTATAAATAATAAATAAAATGGATAAATAATTAAAAGGCATACATGATCTCAGAAAATGCATGGGATATCAATTATAATATTGGTGATGACCATACCTAATTATTAATAACATAACAAGAGGTATAGAAAAAAATTTCACACATTAAATAATTTCTAGTTTTCGTTAACTATTTTAATTTTAAAACTTAGTTACACGTAATCATAGACCATAAACTGATAGAGTAAGAATAAATTCTAATATTTGTATATAGATTTGGAAATAAATGATTAACCCCTTTTTATAAATATGTTTATATACATATATATATATATATGTATATATATATACATATTTATAAACAACATAAATAGATCAATGATAAAATTAAAACCTTGAAACCCGTAGGGTTTATAAATAAACTTTTAAAAAATATGACCCATATCATATATTTTTTGAAAATAGATAGCTATATATGTGTATATATATACATATATATATACACACACACATATATATATATATATAAATAATTGTAAAAATGAAAATAAGTTAATTTGAAGACAATAAACCCTCAAATTCTTAAGAATTAGGGTTTTATAAAGAATCCATTAAAACATAAATTTAGAAAAAATATTTTACATAAAAATTTATATAACAAGTACATAATAGTTATGTATATATATTTTTATATACCCTTATATATATACATATCTTGTAACATTAAACAAATTGAATCCCTTTCTAACCTTAGGTTTTAGAAATAATGTTTAAAAGAAAAACCCTTAACTCATATATTCTGACAAAAAAAATTATATATGTGTATATATGCACACACACACACACACACAAATCCCTTTCTAAGAAAACTATAATTTTATAAACTAAAATAAACCCTTGCAAACCATTGGTTTTAGATTAATGTTTTAGACAAAAACTCGTAACTCATATATACTGAAAATAAATAGTTATATATGTGTATATAGAACATATGTACACACACACACACACACATAAATCTGAAACCCTTTGTAAAATAAGCATAAATTGATAATCTAAAATAATCCCTAACAAAGAATTGGTTTTAGAAATAATGTTTAAAACAAAACCCCTTAACTCCTATATATTGAGAATAAATAGTTTAATATATGTATACATGTATATATGTATATATATATGTATATATGGAACCTTTTTAAAATAGCCATAATTTGATAAAATAAAATAAACCCTTGTTTTTTTTGGATCAAGCGAGGGGCTAAGATCTTTGGACACCAAGAGAGGGTTTGGGCAGTGTGAGGTTTGGGTATCCATGGGTGTGAAAGGACGATATATATATATCTATATATATTATCTCATGTTTCAATTAGAGAAAAATGCTAATTGAAATCCAAAATTGAAAAAATCAAAATGAAACAAAAAATGATAATTAGTGAAAAATTAAAAATCAATCGGTCTGATTGATGATATATATATATATATATATATATATATATATATTCGAAACCTGAAGGGGAAGCCGGGACATGGGATTGGGATTTGATTTAAATTAAAAATGTTTATGTCGTTTCTGTGGAAAAGAAAGAAGCATGTGGCCCTAGATGTAGATGGAAGGAGCATCACATGTTGATGTTGGGTTGAGGAATAAAAGTGGAGGAGGAAATAATCTAAATGGTCTACCCACTTATGATGGAGACTGGTGAAGCGCAACTCAATTAGGAAGAAAGGGGGATTCGTTGGAATAATCTAACTGAAGGAAATGAAATCTAAGGGCTGGGATAAAACCACACCCTTTAAGAGAGGTGGTCTAATTGGGGATTAGGAGGAAGACCAATCAACCATGCATTGTGTTTTTTTCAAAATTAATCATATTTTTCTCTAAATTTTTTTTCAGCATTATTTTTTTACTCATGTATTCACATTTTGTTTTATATTTCAAGTATTTCTTTTTATTTTTGTCATTCCATTATTACAAATATTATATTATCATTTTTTTGAATTCATAATAATTATTATAATAGAATATTAAATAATTATTCATTAATTTTTTAAACTTATATATATATATATACAATTTTGTATAAAAAGTATATATATTTATAATTTTTAAATTTTATAAAACCAAAACATAATATATATCTAAAATATTTTATGTTAATAAATAATAATAATTTTACGATAAATGTTAAATCCATAATTATTATGACCATTATTATTAATAATATCTTTAAAATATTCTATTGAATATCCCCATTGAGAAATACTATTTTTAAAAAATAATGAATATAGTTATTTTAAAATATTCATTTAAAAAAAAAAAAACTAAATTTGTTTTTTTGAAAAAAATTTAAAATCTATAAATAATAAATATAATTAATTAACATATAATCAAATTAATTGAAACACTTCATTTCAATTATTATTTTTAAAGAAAAAAATACTAAAAATATTATTAGTTTTTTTAATTATAAATAAATCCAGTTAATAAAATATCTATATAATAAACCTGATTTGGGAATTTCTGGGTTGTTACGTTATTCCCCACTCAAAATAATTTCATTCTCGCAACTCATTCATCAGATTAATTTTTTTAATTTCTATATTTGAAATTAAGGAAAAATAGGACCTCTAATCTTCTAGTCTCTAACACATACATGAAAATATATAATCTAAAAATATTTCTAGACCGTTCTTATGATACCAATTGAAAATACCCTCACTCCAGTTTCCTAGGGTTGGTGCATAAACATGCTGTGTAATTTTTTTTATAAAATAATATGAATAATTACATAAAACATTACACAACAGAGGAACATTATCGGTCTAGGTTTTAGATAATTATATAAAACGATTAAATTTAATCAAAACTGTAAAAAATAAAAAATTAAAAAACAAAATATTTTTCAGTGTGCTTCCTCCAAATAGTAAAATACATCACTGATAAATCTACTAAACCTGTAGAAAATTAATTTAAAATATAGGGTGGGTATTTAAAATTCCCAGTAAGGGGTTTTAAAATAATTAATGAATTATTTTTAAAAAATTCTTTAAAATAAACATATATTCCTAAAATTTTAATTCAATAACATAAATAAAATTAGAAAACCATTATTTTCTCAAAATAATTATAATTAAAAAAATATTTTGGAATTATCCATTTAAAATAATAATTTATAGTGGGTTATTTATGATACATGTAAGACCGTAGAAAAAACTATAACATAAGGATATTATTCGTAACTCGTATAGAACTATGTTTTCTTTAGTCTTATGGGTTCACTCCCAATAACATAGCATAACATACTAGTGATAATTTTTAAAAACAATTTCAATGGACTGACCAATCTCAATCATAACCCAAAACATTTCAAAAGTACATACATAATATTTTTTTTATTTAAAAGAAAATAACCATTCTCATAACTTGTCATCACATTTTATCATGATTTTCAAAAATAATTTTTTAGAGATTCCCATTATTGAAATGACTGTCATTATTTCTAAATCATAAATAATCTATAAAAAGAATTAAAATGAATAATTGATCTAAAAATTCAAGTGACGTCATTTATAATAAACGTGATGACCATACCTAATTATGAATGAAATAATAGGAGGTTCAAATACAATTTTCACACATTAAATAATATATTGTTTTAGAATCACACATAAAATGATAACTATTATAATTATAAAAATAGGTTACATGTAATAATTTACCAGAAAGTGATAGATTAAGAATAAATTATAAACTGTGTATATTGATTTGAAAATAAATGATTAACCTCTTTTATAAATAAATTGGTATACATATAAATAGATATTAATATATATCTATATACATCTTTGTAAAAATATATATTGATCAATGAGAAAATTAAAACCTTGCAAACTATACTCATTAGATATAAACATTTAAAATATATAACCCCTATCTTATACATTTTTAAAATATATTGTTATATAATTATATACCTATATACATATATATATACACACAAACACACATATATATAAATCTTAGTAAAATAAAAATTAATTAATTTAAAGAAAATAAACCCCTAAATTCATTAGAATGAACCTAAACTTAAAACAAAACTTATTCATCAAAATTCATGGAAGAAAAAAAGAATATGTATACATATATACAAAATTATATATATATATACATTTCTTGTAACATAAAATAAATTGAATCCCGTACAAACCATAGGTTTTAGAAAGGATGTTTAAAATATAAACCCTTAACTCAAACATACTGAAAATAAATAGTTATATATGTGTATATATGCATATATACACACACATATATATGTAACCATTTGTAAAATAACAATTATTTGATAAAATAAAATAAAACATTACATACCATAGGTTTCAAAAATAAAGTATTAAACAAAAACCCTGAACTCATATATACTTAAAATAAATAGTTATATACGTATATATATTCATATATATGTGAGTGTGTGTGTGTGTTTTTGTGTGAGTAACCCATTTTAAGACTACCGTACATTAATAAACTAAAATAATCCCTTAAAAACATAGGTTTTAGAAATAAATTTTAAACAAAACCCCTCACTTATATGAACTAAAAATAAACAGTTATATATGTGTAAATATATATATATATATATATATATCCCTTTGTAAAAAACCATAATTTGATAAACTAAATAAACCCTGAATTGTTTTTGGATCAATAGAGGGGATAAGAGCTTCTGGACACCAAGAGAGGGTTTGGGAAGAGTGAGGTTCCATTATCCATGGGCATGCAAAGAGGGGCACACACACACACACACAAATATATATTTTATATCGCATGTTTCAATTATAAAATATACTAATTGAAATAAAATATTGACAAAATTAAAATTAAATAAAAATGATAATTTTTTAAAAATAATAATCAATCTTGTTGATTGAATATATATACACACACACATATATACGTATTTGTATATGTATGTATGTAGGTATTAGAAACTTATAAGGGAAGCTAAGGCTTGGGATATGGATTTTTTTTAAATTAAAACTATTTGCGTAGTTACTATGGAAGAAAAAAGAAGCATGGGGCCATGGATAGAGATGGAAGGAGAATCATAGGTCTATTTAGGGTTGAGGAAGAATAATAAAGGAGGACCGAATCTTAGTGGTTGGCTTACTTGCGGTGTGGAATGGGGAAACCCTACTCAATGAGGACAAAATGGGGATTTGGATGGATGACCCTGATTGAAGGAAATGCAATATAAGGGATGGGATAAAACCCTACCCTTAGTGGTTGTCCGATGGGAGGATAAGAGCCAAACATATCATCCATGCATTGTTGTGTTTTTTAAATATTTATCATTTTTTCTCTTAAATTTTCTTTAGATTTATTTTTCAACTGATGCTTTCATATTTTGTTTAACATTTTCTGTTTTCCTTTTATTTTTGTCATGTCATTTTTACAAATTTTATGTTATCAATATTTCGTCTATTTATAATAATTATAATAATAATATATTAAATCATCATTCACAAGGTTTTTGAACCTATATATATAATGCATTTTTTATAAAAATGTTTATATATTTATATATTATAAATTTTATAAAACAAAAACATAATATATTTATAAAATCTATTATCTTAAAATAATAATAATAATAATTTAAAAAAAAAGTTAACCCTTAATTATTATTAGAATTTTCATTATTATTATTATTAAAATATTCTATTAAATAATATTTTTGATAAACACTATTTTTCAAAAATTACAAAATAGTTATGTAAAAATATTCTTTTAAATAAAACAAATCAAATTTTTTTAAAATAAATTTCAAAAATATAAATAATAAGTATAATTAAATAACTTATAATCAAATTAATTAAAAAAAATTATTTAAATTAATTTTTTAAATAAAATCATCATGAAAATATAATTATTTTTTTAATGATAAATAAATTCATTTAATAAAATATCTATATAATAAAACTAAGATGTGAATTTTTGGGTTGTTACAACACTGATACATGAGCCAGTTCATAAATTGCACAAAAGGAATTCCTAATCCCCATGGGTTGGAAACTAGAAGTTAAAATTATTCAAAAATCTCAAGGGAATTGTTATTTCTAGAAAATAATGTAAGGAAAATGATACATGTTATTATGAGAAACACTCCTCAAGGATAAAGTACCGGAATCAAACAAATAAAAAATCCAAAATAATACATCATTAAGTGACCCAACATCTATGAAGACAAAAATTTAGACATCTCCCATGTAATGGGTGGATCAAATCTCCACAAGTCACCACCATCCCTCGAGGTCCCAAAGATCAAGAACATCTACCACCTCTAAGTGGCATATTCCCTTTTTTCAAACCTAACATAATATAATCTAAAAATTATCGAATTCAAAGGTAGTGTGTGATCCAAAATTATTAGTAGGGTATCACTAAGTGTTCAATAAACAATACCATAATATAAAACCACATAAAATTTCCATTTAAATAAAATATGGAATGGGAAGAAATTTACATATTTTCAATAAAACATGATTTCAAATAAAATGATAGAAGATATATCAATACATGATTTAATGAGTTTTTTATATTAGTCATTTACATAATCCAATTTTCATGAATAAAAAAGTTCTATAATAAATGGAATGAATAATCAAATCAAGAATAATAAAGATCTATGTTAATAATCCCTACAATTCATTATTTTTTTGTTACAAGGTCCTCAAACTATTCAATCTGTGATCTCATCTCAAAGTGTGCACATGTACCTCAGTTCAGGCAATCAGGACTCAACTCTACTATGGGGAATTCATGCCATATTATGTTTATCTCAGTGTTTTCATCATCAATCCATTTATAGGGGGGTTTATCCAAATATTATTGTCCTAATTACCCACTAAATACCTAGAATCACTTGTTATTTAATCAATCAATTAATCATTCATGGGAAAATCGATCATTTCAAATCAATTCAAAACACAATTTCACAGTTTTAGTTGTCAACATGCCTTTCTCATTTGAAAACCAAAATCATATGTTTTCATAAATTTTGTCCCTTTTCAAATATTGATTCAATTTAATCCATTTATCTCAAGATTCAACATCAAACTATTTCATCAAATCAATTTCCAAATAAATCCCTCAATTTCTCTCAAATCCACACACCAATTTTGATTCTAATAAAATTGGATATGTTCAAAATTCTAATGCCCTTTTCAAAATCAAAAACATTTCATCTCTAATTCTGGTTTTTAAATAATATAAAAATACAATTCGAATAATTCCAAAAAACTGGGGTTTCAATTAAATGGTAATTTTTCAGGTAACCGCCCACCATTAATCCTCATTTAAATTAACACCTACAACCGGAAACCCCAATGAATAATGAAGGGAAATGAGATAAAAAAAGAAAAATCTTAGATAAAAAATCAATAAGATCAAACTCATATACAATCATAAACACAAGATCACACAATCATCAATGAGGGATAGAAAAGAGAAGTAGAAAACCACAATGAGGAAACCCATCAGAGATCAAACACCAAACCGAGATATTCAGAAGGGAAGAAATCAAACAAAAATCAATTGGTTCATTCTTAGTGGTTCAAGGGGAGAGGTTGCTCAGATTATGAAATGAGTTATGGCTTCAAAGTAGAAAACCCATAGGACATGATAAATTAATATTGTAAATCCTATATTCACAATTTTAATATGTCGAATAGCATACACATCGAAAAATGTTTCAGCTCAGGTTAAAAACCATGATCTCAACCATTTCATGATATGAATTTCATTCACATCCTATATAATTTTCACTTAATAAAACTATTTCATGGATTCCTTCAGGAGATATATTAATTTCATGAATCATTCTCATGATGTGAAATAATAATACTGATAGCTCCCAACCTAGTTCCAACAAAAAATTCCAAAACCATCTCTAAACCTGAAAAGGAAATCAAAAACATTTTCAAGGTTCATACCTTTATCGAGGATATCACACCTACATATGCATACATACATGTACTACATAAACACACACACACATATGCATAGAAACACATCTTAAAATATCTACACATATTAGTGCTTTTTTAGAACTAATAAATATTATATTTATCAATACTTTTATCTAAAACTGATAAAAGTTCCCCCTTTATCAATGATTTTTTTATCACTGATAAAATTTAGTGATGAATCACCTATGATCTATAGTTTTTCCTTATGGAAATTTTTTCATGCATTAATCCATTATTGGTGTCATGATTACATTCTTCATCAATGCTTGATCTGATCATAGACACCTTCATGATTCTATTATTTGATTCTTGGTTACACCAGTTCCCCCAAATATACCTCCTCATCCTCCTCCTGTATCCCTCCCTCTATGTCAATATTGGGTTTGGGGGAGGGATGAATCTTGACCCTCCAAGGTGATTATGTGTGTGAGTTGTTTTTGGTTTTAAATATCCTATGCCAAGGATAAATAAAAAAATAAATATTCTTTTGATTGCCCTTTCACACTCTAAATTTCATACCAGGTTTTCATGGGGTAAACATTGTGCCCCAAAATTAATGTAACAATCAGATATTTTTTCTTAGGTCATATGTTAGGGTAAATTTACCATTTTATACCTAGAATGACATTGTAACAAAAAAATCAATATTCAGTGAAGTCACATGGGGGAAAAACATTGGTCCTTACATCCTCTTCACTTTAAACCATGTTTGTCCCTAAAAAGGAAAATACGTATAACTAGTGAAAATAGAATCACCTGAAATAACATCATGTGGGAAATGTTCTACCATCAAGTGAAATTCCTTCACCCTTGAAAGTTTGAGATCTAAAAAAACATGGAATGTAAATTCCTATTAAGGGAACATTCTATTCTATAAAATAAAACAACTAGCTCCAACTGTCCCGAGGAAAGAACTATGTAAAAATATGAATCCACTCCATGTGGTCCTTTTCATGACTCAAGAACCCAAAACTTTTGATAGAAAAAATATTTTCAATTTATTTATTCTTAATTTCAATGTTTTTAATGAAAAAATGTGTTTTTTAAAGGGAAATTGTCATATTTTACGTTTTAGGAACATTTTTGAGATTAATGGTAAAAGGCTTATTTTGGATTTAAATGGTTTTAATTTATTTTAATGTTTCATACATAACATTTTAATCACTTATCCAAATTTAAACATTCTTCTCTTATATTTTATTATGTTTGATGGGATTAATTTTATCTTTCTGAACACAATGCTCAATCCATCATTTGGATGCTCAAATACAGCTCACAAATCAAGCCTCAAAAACTGTGCGCAAAATTAGATAATTTTATTTTTGGGCCTATATCTCATAAATGGAAGAACCATTGGAGCAACGATTTTACAAGAAGATGGAAGACATCCAGAGTAACATGTTTCATAAATATGGTCTCACATTATTCTTTAATTTTCAACTTCATTAATGTTTTTCTACTTGGTTTTGTGGAATACGAAGCGTCACCCTGACAAATAAAATATTCCAAACTAATAGAGTCATAAATCATTCATAGGTGGACCAATCAGGGTGAAATATTGTGGTGGGACGTAAGAGACGAAATAGAACAACTTTCAAGAAGGATCAATTTCCAAATTCATTCATTGAGGAGGTAATACATGCACATACATTTGGTGAACAGATTTTGGAGCCAAATATGTCACTCCCTTGCATATAAAAAAGTACTTCCTCTTCATTTCAAGGGGTTAGAAAAGTAGTTTCAATTTTGTGTAGGTTTATATTTTAGTTTCTTCTATAGTATATTTTTAACATTTTAATTTATATTAGTCTTCTTATTCACACCTCATTCTCCCATTTTAACTTTTATGTGTTTCTCCCACCGTATTCTCTTTTAACTCCATGTGAATGGGGAACTAACCTCAATGTTTGTTCAAGGGGGAAAATGGTGGTTGATTGAGTTTCATTGTGCTTAAATTTTAACATCTTTATTTAATTTTTTTATTTTTTCTGGTGTTTAGATTGATTATGGTGTGTGATTTCTCCATTTTCTCCATCACCAAGTTCTTCTTCTCATTCATCATTTATCCTTCACATCACTATCTAAATCATGCATATGATGGAGTATGACTTGGGTAGAAAAGATTGGAAAAGAGATCTCTTATAAAACATTAGGAAGAGTATTTACCAACATGCAGAGATGTCAGTGTTGAGGAAATATCATTTCAAATGATAGGGTGTAGTGTGATAGATCGTGATCACTACATTGAATTGATATTGATTATTTTTTAATAAACAATGATATCTACCATTACGATCCCCCAAGAAAAAAAGTTTTCATTCATTGTTTTTAACATCATTTTTTGGCATTGAATATATATATATATTCATATTTTATAAATATTTGAAACTCATCTTTATATTATATATTAGTTAGAAAATAAATAGTGACAATAGAATTTTGGTGTTGTGTATGTTGCCTCCTCGAGACCGACCCTGGGAGTGCACTATATTACATTCTTAGGTAAATAATCATTTAATCAGAGATCTAGAAAAAATTATCACGTATCAAATTGGTGTAGTTGCTGGGTAGGTGCAACACGCGCACTTTTATTCATAAAAAAAATCATAAATTTAAAAAACAATAAAAAATCTTTATTCATGTTGTCTTTCAATTCAATTTTTTTATGCATGGACTGATGAATCTGATGTGCCAAAAGAAGTTTTAAATTATTTTTATGCTAAGTATAAAAAGATTAGTAATGTAGTAGAAAAATTGGAGAGCCAAATAGAGTAGATAGCTAAATACGTACATGCTTTTCAAGAGAAACCTGAGCTGGAACTTGAACCTGAACGAGTGGTGGAAGGGATTTCACCGATCATTTTTATGACAATGATTTTGGAAACGGGGATAAAGCAGAAGCCCCAATAGGTGGGATTTTTAAATTTTTCCACTGCCGTTCGCCGTAAACTTGCCAACGTCGGTGGAGAGCAGCCCGTTCAAAGTTGAGGACCACACGTGGAGGATTTTAAGTACAAAAATTAAACTGTAAAAATACCAGGTTTAAATCTGAAGCCGCGCACGACCTCTACTTTTTGTTGGTGATCACTGCTAAAAGAATCCAATTTCAAATTCCTCTAGATCACCCACATGTGCTTTAAGGAATCTGCGGGAGTGCCATTCATCGTAATCCGTGTGCTAGCGCAGATTTGCGACGATTCATTCGATGCTCCAACGACCACCGCATCGCATCGCTAGTGATGCCCAAGAGAGAGCTCCATCCGAACTCCTTGGATCCAGAGCATCTCTCTTTAGAATGTGGGAGAGAGGAGAGGAGAGATAAGATCCATGAATAGTATTTGGTAAATGCCCCGCCTCTTCTATTTATAGTGCTCAATTAAAATACCCGATATCTCCTCGTCGACCTCGAATACTTAACGCACTATCAATGACATTTTATGACTACTAAACCGAGGTATAAATATTATTATCATTTAATTATAATATATTAAAATATATTATATAATAATAATTAATTCATTAGCCCGACTCGTCGCTCCCATAAATATTAATTGAACTTTGAATAATTTAATGTTCATCAATTAATATTTTTTCATGTATGTACATAAAACTTATAAATACATTTAATAAATAACTTCAATAGTCATTATTATATACTCGAATAATTTGAATTTATTTATTGAATTGGTTATCGTTTATCTTTGGGAAAATCCCGGACCCCTGTGGTGGGGCCCTCAATGTCCAAAACTCTTATTCTACTAAATAGGACAGATTCTTGAATACGATATTTTGTGTGACCCTCTAGGCCCTTATTTAGACAGTCATGAATAGTTTTCACTGGCCAAGAGAGGAATCTAGCAAACCATCATGGCCCCCTGAAGAAATAAGGATTGTCACAGCAGCGACAACCAACCTACAAACATGCACTGTGTAATATAATCTCTTTGTTTGTAGTATCTCATAAAGCAGGACACACTCTTGTGTCATCGCCCTTTTCGTGCTTTATAGTTTGTTGATTTAGCTGGATGGATTTACCCTTGCCTACCATGGCCATGGTCATATAAAGGTACTACCATCCTTATCTAGATGGCCTGAGATATATTACTTCTATAACCCGGAAGCAACAAATCCTTTCTTGACCATTCAACCAATTCCATGGCACCAACGACGCACCTGACACAAACTACCTCGCCATGACTTTTTCGCCATGGATTTAGTCTTTCATCAAAGTACATAATCAAGTGACATACATTTTTAATGATCTCAAGTTAGGTGACCATTACATGTGATCACAAATAGGAACATCCAATGACACCCGAAACATGTGGAGTTCCTCTTGGAGGGTCAGTCCTCATGATCTCACTACTAGAGATCACCAAGTGCGAACTTCATGAGAATAAGTCTCAATGATTATGAGACCCCAACACCTGATGGTCAAACATATACTGTGTTCAATCAGTAATATGTTTCTAGACCATAGAACATAAATTTAAGATTAATTTCATAGTATATAGTGGTTCTCATTATAGCCTGGGAACTACTATAACCTTTCGATACAATAATTAATCTTTGGACATTACCATTTCAATAGTGGACGCAGAAAAGTCTAAACTATAATGGTAATAAGAAATCATGTATATCTTACTGTACACATGATATGGTAATCTAAAGCACTGAATATTTGGGTCTAGGGCACCCACTATTTAAACAATCCCACTTGCACTAGAGCCAACTTTCTAACCAAACTTTTTTTCCACTCACATGATAAACATCATGTTCCTGCTGAGTAATGGGTTTAGATAATGGGTCCTCCATGGTTTCCACTTTTATAGCATGATATCTTGGCTAGAGAGAATATCATAATCTACATTATGATAATACTTTTCTCACCAGGTGTGATTCCAAGAACTGGAACAAATAATTACATTTAACTGATTCATAGATATCTTAAAATCTATAATATACTCGGGTTTGTAGGTATGGCCACCACTGGATGATATGATCTTGACTTTCTCATTTCCTTTAGCCTAACTGCAATAATAGATCACATTGATCTATAGAATACTAGTTCGTATCCCCCAAAACTAGTATCCTTTCTTCTCCATTTACCAGGTACATATCCTTTGTACTTTCGAAGTACAATTAGATGATTTTGACTGCATCCCTTGAAGTGATCAAGGATATAACTGATATTTGCCTATTGTAAAATATACCGTGGAAATATTTGTTCTTGTACATATCATGGCATATGTGATTGATCCATCGTTCTGATGTAAGGATGTAAACTCACCACATTCATCTCTTCCTTGTCTTGGATAGGTTAGCAAGGAGAGATTATGCCTTGTTACATAGGCAACAATTCATCTCTTGAATTGTTCCGACATGTATTTTTAAATACAATGTCACTATATGTACGATTGACTAGGACCAAGCATCCTATAGATCTACCATAGTAGATTTTGTTCCCTAAAACTTAGGTTTCTACTTTAAGTCAATCATTGGGGAGTTAATTTCATTTTGGTCTTAACAATGAGAGCAATGTCTATTTTCCATATGTTACCAAACATATTTCTTATTGGGAAACCTTAGCACTCCCACTAACCTTTGGTAGACACATGCAAAAAAATTGTTTTAAATGTATATACTATGATCATGTTGCTTACTTTAATCATAAACTATATTTTAGTAACTAGCAACCTTTATTATAATTATATGATGTAACAGTCCCTTTTTAGTTGTGTTGTATAAACACCATCCATAATTGGTGGTCATGACATCCAATGCTAAATAAATTGATCATAGATATTAGCTATGATAAGTAAAATTCTAAGAGATTTAGGAATAATGACTTGGTCAAATCAGTCAAGCCTTGTTGGTACCAAGCTCATACCATCCATGTATCAACTTACATGAATGCCCACCGTAGTATTCAAAATAATAGCCCCTTTTCACTTTGATACATGGAATACATTAATTGAATTTTAGTTAGTCTTATCAATTTAAGATAATTTCCATACACTACTTAATTTTGGGAAATATTATTCACATTGAATAGTAGATCACCGACCACGGTGAATATAAAAATCATCACCATGGTTTTATCCTTCCTACGCAGTATGTGTCTATGGAACATACATTGTTCCACATGCTCTCGTGGAACTAGTTCCTATGCCAACTACTTCTGCATTTTTATCATTCACTAAACACAAGTCAATATAGCTCCCACTATCTCTAATAGAGATGTGCACACTTATATAGAAGTGTAGTCTATTTCTTGACTACCTTCTCTTCTATCATTGGGATTTATGTAACATCCTAAACAACTGTTACAATTATTATACTAAATGCACAATGTCGTTGTCTTGACGCTAGTTTTTTTATGTCCTAACAAAATCTTTGCATCCAAACACATGTCCTTATGAAATAATGGGTTTACATCATACTATGAATCTTATGATATCCATTTCTCAATATAGTTGGCATATGGTTTTTGGATATCGTTGTTATTTGAAAAGCATTTCATGAAATAAAATAGAAGTTTCTTCTAGTTCCAACATTTATATTACTTACATCAATACTTTGATGTATAAAATGTGCATTTAGGAATTACTCCATGCTAAATTTTGTTGACAAATGTTGATATATAAGACTTCATCATCAATCCTCCCCATTAAGATCAATGTCGTGATGTCGATAAGGTAATGTGTGTTTATGAATTACTCCACGCTACATTATCAGGATTGATGACTACTTGGTCGAGATATTCTTCAGTATCCTAACCTAAAGAAACTCATATCTCCTGACCATGAAAATACTTCAGTTTTATATTTCTTAATTACATAAATGAATCTTATGAAGTATATATACCTCTAGCTTATACATGGAATAGTTCACACATTCATGTTGAACTATTTCCAGAAGCTTTGTGATGTACCTTTATTTATAAAGGCTCTTTTGTCCAAACTAAAGACATCGATAATACAAAAAGTATTTCGATGTGCCGAGCCTAAGTACCATACTTGGTATATTCATGAAGTCCATTTTTAGTATTACTTGACAAAGAATTATCCTGTCACAACTGGGTATAAGTCTTACATATATTCATCACTAATTGCCTATGATTCATTTATTACTGAACTAGAGATTGAGTTTACCAAAAACACCATTCATTCTAGAAACATAAAGAATTTCTCCTTAAGTCCAAGGATACATGAGATTAATGTTTGTGGTTATACCCAACAATAGTTCTACTTGAATCTTTCACCTAGAAATTAAAGAAGTCGTGTACTTCTCACCACTAGCCTAGGTATCACCCTTTCACAGCCACTTGGAGAATACACCTGACTACTAGTAATGTTTCTATACTTACTTGGTTATTGTATTTAAATACACATATGTAAAAAGAATATAGTATTAAATACCTAATTAGTAAAAAGAAACATTACATTGATGAATATGCCTGATGTAGAAGTGGAAACATGCTTCTTTAAATCAGTTTATTACTTTTAAACCTCCATAGTATTATTTTATAATATTCAATGCAAATACCCACGGTTAATACCTCATTAATTGAAGGATGTCACAAATGTGTCATTGGAATTAAATTCCTTTGAATTTTTCAAATTTTATTTCAATTTATCCGCCATAAGAATTAATGTTTAATTGTCATTTATTCTTATTCACTTGGTGAACCTTACCTAGATAGGTAATGAAGCATTCACTAAATACTTGTTCGTTTTGTAATATAAAACAAGACATGAGTAATTTGGTGAAGATGATATTTAATGACCATGATCAATTTTTAAATTTACACATGCCGGTGTAAATTCTCCATATTCATATCATTGTTTCGCTTTCTCCTTGCAAACTTATCGGAGGTGAGACTTTATGTTATAGCATCTATGTACTGGTGTAGCGACCACAACTAACACCAGACATTGATGAAAGTATAATGATATAACTATCGTATGCTTTATACATTAGTCTCCTGTAAGAATTTTCACCCTCGCTTCTTGAGGTAGTTTAACAGTGTTGGGGATACTGGCACCTTGAGTTTCCTATATCATAGTACTATGCTCACGCTCCTGTACTATTCATGGATACTCGTGTCAGTGTGAACATTTACTTTGTCCATTATAATATTGTAGTTTTAATATTGTGGTATAACATGAAATTTTTCTACAAAAATAAATTTTAGCAGATGAGTGCCTTTTATCTGGATTACCAGTTAAGACATTTTTATTAATTACATAAATCATTTAATGTCTCCCACTATTTTATCAGATCTAGGAACCCTCTGTGCTATAATCGGAAGAAATTGTCGCTTGATTATTCTAGTGGCAAGGATCCCAAAACTACACCTCATAGTCTACAAGCTAAGGCTACGCCACTACATGGAGGGTTATAGGTAGGATTTTGGCTGGCCGACCACTTTAACTTGTAGTTCCTTGATCTATTGAGTGACATCCCACCTTCTTAAAATCAAAATTTTATTTACTCAATGCTTTCCTCAAAAATGATACCAAGTTAGATATGGCTAATCTATACTAGCAATTTAGTTAATACGACCCATAATTGTTATAAGGACTCCCCAATAGTAAGAGGAACCCTTATCTAAGGCATGAATGGCACCTCAAATAGCTGGTTTTGTCCAAATTTTAATGACAGAAGGTTGTTTAGACTTAATATATCTTTGAGGGTTTTATTATTTTTAGTGTGACGAAATAAATAACTTTCTATTTTTATAAGCATGTACTATGTGATAACACTTACAACTGACTGTGAATGATATTTAAATTTCATCACATCACATGTTCATTTTATCTTGCATTCTTGTTTATTATTATACTATGTGATCACGCAACAAATTACACATGCACAAAAATAATAAAACATGAAAAAATAAAATGAACACCTAATCATGAGCCGGTACTATTGGTTGATCCGTTGAGTGAATAACAGACTAACCGGAACCCTAGGGGTAAATACCTTTAGTCACGTGGCTTGCAACTTGAATAGAAATGTCTGCTCATCCAATGCATCCAACTCCTATCTAGTGCATAGCCATCACTTGGTGCGAAATGTGTCACTGGTCATCTCGTCATTATACAATTGAACTCGCATGCACGCGAGGGGGTCTAGGGGTATTAAATAAAACTCTGAGAATGAGCGCACATGCCCTTATACAATAAATGACCCTTGATATGACACACATAATTTCTTTTATTTAATTAAAACAATTATTACAAACCATGCAATAATTAAATAAATAATTAAATAAATAAACACTAGACATGAATTGGTAGGTCGACGGATCATGAACAACATATACGCATTAAACTCTCGTATATTAAACTAAATGTAGATTAAAATTAAACTTTCATTAAAATAAACTTTAGGGCATTAATTTTATTGAATTAAAATTTGACTCTAACTTTAATTCAATATTAATACGTCATTCGTCCCATTTATTTAATTTAATTTTAAAACAAAAAACTAAATTAAATATTAAATTAAATTAAACTCCTAATTAAATTAATCATGCCGCATTAAAATTTGAATAAAAAAATTAATGTTTAATTAATTTAATTCTCAACTAAAATTAAATTAATTATTTTAATTAATTTTGATTAAAATAAATCTCCCAGACCATTTTAATTCGGGAAGGGCCTGTGCGGGTTGCGGCGAACCTACACTGGTCCAATCTCGGTGATACCAACCCCGTGCAGGGGCGTTCTGGGCTGGGTCCATCCGCCAAAGCCTGTTTCAAGCTCGGAAGACATGCCCATGCCTCTTTTGGGTCAACTCTTGAGTTACCTGACACAGATAGCCTAAACTCGGAACACCAGCTGCTGTGGATTGCTGCTAGCGGCTTTATGGGGCGTTGGACTACTACAGCGGATGCAGGTTTGACTGCTACAGTAGAGGGAGGCTGCGAAGGGCTTCGTGGGGAGGAGAGGAAGGTCATGCTGACTCAGGTGCCCAGTGCAAGAGGGGTCTGACACTAGGGGCTACCGCTGCAGAGGGTGGAGGATTCCCGTGGCAGAGCTTCGGCAGCACGGGTCTGCTGTAGCGCGATGGGGAGAGAAGGCTGGAGGCTAGGGTAGCCATGGACTTCATGGTGCGGAGTGCAAGGCGCACCGACTGGGTGCGGGCCGCTCGGGAGAAGACCACATGGGAAGGGAGAGGGAGCCGAGGTGCTGGCCTGCTGTGGGGAGGTCCAAGTGCAGTCGCGTCTGCTGCGGATTGGGGGGCAAACCATCAGGGGGATCCCTGCCTGCGATAGGTGGTGGTTGAAGAGTACCGCGTCACTGTGAGAGAAAGGCAGAGAGGAGACAGGTCGTGTTTTGAGCCTTCTGCATGGAGAGAGTGCTTGCCATAGGGAGGAGGAAGGCTGCCTGTCCGGGACGAGCTACTACTGCAGCGCAGTGAAGGGGAGAAGGCAGCAGGGACCGTAGAATGGTCATCCGAAGTAGGAGTAACACATGGTTTGCGGCATTGGGACCGTATCGACGCCATTCTCGAGAATTAATGAAAATTTAATTTTTCTTGGCTTAAAATCGACACTTATTGCTCTGATACCACTTGTTGGAACTAAGCAGGTAGTGGAATCCCCAAACAGGTGGGTTTTTAAAATTTTTCCACCGTTGTTCGGCATAAACTTGCTGACGTCGGTGAAGAGCAGCCCAGTCAAATCCGAGCACCACACGAAGAGGATTTTATGAAAAACAATTAAACCGTAAAATACCTGGTTTAAATTTGAAGCCGCGCACGACGTCTTCTCGTCATTGGCGATCGTTGCTCGAAGAATCCGAAGTGGAATTCCTTTAGATCTTCCACACGAGCATCCATGAATCTGCGGGAGTGCCGTTCGTCGTAATCTGGGTGCTAGTATAGATTTGCGATGATGCCTTCGATGCTCCAACGACCACCGCATCGCGTCGCTAGCGATGACCAAGAGAGAGCTCCATCCGAGCACTATGGATCCAGAGAATCTCTCTCTAGAATGTGGGAGAGAGGAGAGGAGAGATAATCTCCGTGAATAGTATTTGGTAAATGCCCCTCCTCTTCTATTTATAGTTCTCAATTAAAATACCCAGTATCTCCTCGCTGACCCTGAATACGTAATGCACTATCAACGACATTTTATGACTACTAAACTGAGCCATAAATATTATTATCATTTACTTGTAATATATTAAAATATATTACATGATAATAATTAAGTCATTAACCTGACTCGTCGCCCCCATAAATATTAATTTAACTTTGAATAATTTAATATTTGTCAATTAATATTTTTTCATGTACTTACTTAAAACTCATAAATATATTTAATAAATAAATTCAATACTAAATATTCTAAACTCGAATAATATGAATTTATTTATTTCATTGGTGATCATTTAACTTTGGACAAATCCTAGGACCCGGTGGTGGGGCCCACCATGTCCAAAACTCCTATTCAATAGAATAGGGAAGATTATTTAATACACTATTGTGTGTGACCCTCTAGGCCCTTATTTCGATAGCCATGAATAGTATTCACTGACCAAGAGAGGGATCTAGAAACCCTTCATGACCCCCTAAAGAAATAAGGATTTTCACAGCAGCGAAAAGCAACCTTCAAACACACACTATGTAATATAATCTCCTTGTCTGTAATATCTCATAAAGCAAGATGCACTCTTGTGTCATCACCCTTTTCTTGCTTTATAGTTTGTTTATTTAGCTAGCCAGATTTACCCTTGATTGCCATCACCATGGTCTTATTAAGGTACAACCATCCTTATCAACATGGCTTGAGATATATTAATTCCATAAAGCGGAAGCGAAAAATCCTTTCTTGACCATTCAACCAATGCCACTACACCAACGATGCACCTGACACAAACTACTTCTCCACGACTTTATCGCCATGGTTTTCGTCTTGCATCACATTACGCAATCAAGTGATATACATTGGTAATGATCTCAAGTCCGGAGACCATTACATGTGATCATATATAGGAACATCCAATGTCACCCAAAACATGTGGAGTTCTTATTGGCAGGTCAGTCCTCATGATCTCACTACTAAAGATCACCAAGTGAAAACTTCATGAGAATAAGTCTCAATGCTTATGAGCCCCCAACACCTGATGGTCAAACATATACTATGTCCAATCAGTATGATGTATCTAAACCATAGAACATATATTTAAGATTAATGTCATAGTATCTAGATGTTCTCATTATATCCTAGGAACTGCTATAACCTTTCGATATGAGAATTAATCTTTGGAAATTACTATTTCAATAGTAGACGTAGAAAAATCTACACTATAATGGTAATAATAAATCATGTATATCTTACTGTACACACGATATGGTAATATAAAGCACTGAATAGTTGGGTCTAGGGCACCCAGTATTTCAACAAAAGAACCTAAGGAGGGTGAGAAGGATCTTCTAAGGGATTTAATCATATCATCTAGTACTCAAACATTTCTCGAGGAGGTCCCTGATGTACACATTCCAGTTGATGCACTTATGGGAGATCAACATTTTTGGGAAGAATCCTAGAATAACTATTTTAAAGATAACCTGAAACCTGATCTTCATATCATTGATATTGAACAATTATCACCTTTGGACTTCTCTCTTGCTTTGGAAGATGATAAAGAAGATGAACTTGCTGAGATGGGGTTTCCAATGATCTTTTTGGAAGAGATCAATTCCTAAGATGACTTACATAAAAGGGAATATTTATTGATTGATTCATCATGTTTTAATCTTATTCAAACATAATTGTTTTCTCACTTCTCCTTTCCTAAAATTTCTGATACAACACATTTGGAGAAAGCCATGGATGTTATGAAAGAGACTACCCAAGTGGTGGTGATCGGGGAAGAAGTTTAGGAGAAGTTGGTGGTGGTGCGAATACCTCCTCTACAACAAATTTCATTAAATTTGGAGGAGGACACCATTGAAGTTAATAGGGAGCACCCCTATATTCTATTTCCTCCCACTCTGGATCTCAAATTCTCTCTGTATTCTTTCTTGGGGGTTGATAACTTTATTATTTTATTTTGGGTTATCTATTCTTGGTCTCTACTAATGGACACTGGAAAAAGTCACATGTGGTGGTTTATTTCAACGAAACCACATCCACCTTTTGATTGGGGATAATCCACTACAACTTCCTGACTAGGGGTAGTAAAATCCTATCACCCTCTTGGGTGGTCAAACCAAGAATAATCCATTTTATATACAATTTATCATTCTTTTTATTTATTTTTCTTATGTGTTTTAATTTCTTTCTTGTAGTTTTAAAGTGGTAGAATCTAGGATCTTAACACAAGGCTGCCACTAAAAAATAAATTAGGTTGTGTCTTTCCTTTTATTTATTTTAGTTTATACCTAATATAAATCATGTGTGAAATATTTCTTGATATGATTTGAGAAAAAATGAGGGTAGTGAATGGAATAAGTATTGTGGAGAGATTTCAACTTGTTTTTAGGAATTGTGTGTGTGATTTCATTTTATTTTTCAGGTTGTTTTTTTTAAAATTTTATTGTTTTCCTTTTTCATTTTTTGGTGTGTTTTTAGTAATCTTAAGCGAAATTGAATGGTTTGGAAAATTTGAACCATCTTGGTATTTTTGGAACATTTTTTGATTTTAATTTTTGAGGATTTAAATAATTTCTGAATGGATATTTTTCTTGATTTCCGATCATTTCATTTGATGATGTTTGGTTGACAGTGAAACTCATGTACACTAGTGCTTTCCAAATTGAAAATCATGCACAAACAGAGAGATTTTTAAACCTATTTGACATATTCTTACATTTTTCTTTTTCTTGAGAGTCTTGAGACAGTTGTGTGATCCATACCTTGCCGTTTTTCTCTTTTTCAAAGATGTTAAAGTTCATGGAATGTGTCAAGTATGATTGAGTCATCACTTTGTAATCACCTTTTGAATTCAACTATTATTTTGTCCAGCCTTTTCATTAGACCGTATTTAATCCCCTGGTAGCCATGAAATACATTTTTAGTTAGCCACATTACAAGACATTTAACGCTGTACAACCTTCTATAGAAGTCAAATGCATGATTATTGTTGAACTCAAGTGTGGGGGAGGGAGAAGATGGGATGTATTTTACTTTCATGAAGAATTTTGTTAGCTGAATTGAATGTTGTTCCACATTTATTGCTTCTTGGGCAAAACAAATTTCATGATCGGAAGACGGATGGGTTGACAAAAATTAAATTACATATATGGGTCGGGTGTTAACCAATATTTTAAGATCAAAAGATGCCTCTCTTTTCCTCAAAAACACGATTCTGAAGAGAAATCCAGTTATACATTCAAGTTGAAACAATGCTGCAATTGGGGAAAAGAGGGAAGAAAAACATTGATGCTAAAATTAAAAGTGTGAAATTACCAAAAGAGGAGGTTTTTAGAAGTGATTCATTTTTGAGCTGATTGAGGAGCACACTATTATTGAGAAAAACTGTTTTAATGCAATTACTTCACATTAGAACATAACCCTACTCACTCATCCTCATATGTTTTTACATTTTAAACTTTCCAAACCTCAGCCTCAGAAAAACCCATGAAAAAGACCTCATTATTGAAACATTTGTGACTATGTGATGAGGAGGTATTAAGAGGATAGAAATCCTATGGATATCACACGTTTTCTTGGGAATGAGAAAAACTCTATATTAAAAACCCTTGAGTAAAGAGAGAAATATTTTTCCGGGGAGGTAGGTACGACATTCATGTGAGGATTAACATGATATTTAATGAACTCATATGATTTTTGAGTTCTGAAATTTTCATCCTTGTACGAGGAATGATATTTTCTCTGATATGTTAATTGAGTTGTGTTGTCATATGTGCTTTGAGAAATTTGTTTTAACCTTAGTATAAGATGATTCCCAGGTGTGAAATGTTTAAGTGTGGGGGAATTGATAGAAAAAATATTTTCAATTTTTTTATTCTTAATTTAAATATTATTAATCCCACCAATGTGTTATTTAAAGGTAAATTGTCACATTTTATGTTTTAGGAACATTTTTAAGCTTAATTTCTAAAATGGATTATTTTGGATTGAAGCAGTTTTAATTTATTTTAATGTTTCGGCCATAAAATTTTCATAACTGATATAAATTTAAATATTCCTATTTTGTAGGTTCTTATGTTCTATTTGATTCATTTTATCCTTCTGGACCCAAAGATCAATCTATCATTTTGAAACTCAAATCCAGCTCAGAAATCAAGCCTTGAAAACTATGAACAGAATTTGAAAATTTTATTGTTGGGCCCATATCTCATAAATGGATGAACCATTAGAGATGAAATTTTACATAGAGATGGATTAAATCCAGAGTAACAAGTTTAATTAGTATGGCCTTGCATGAATCTTTACTTTTCAAGGTCATTAATGCATTGGAACTCGGTTTTTTGAAATTTGAAGAGTCACCATGATAGATTAAATGTTTCACACTAAAAGAGTCATAACTCTTTCATACATGGACCAATCAGGCTGAAATTTTGTGGTGGGACACATGAGAGGTAATGAAACAATTTTAAATAAGGACCAATTTCCAATGTTTTTTTATTAAGGAGGTCATACATGCACGTACATTCGGTGGACATATTTTGGAGTCAAATATTTCACCCCCTTGCCTATAAAAATGTATTACCTATTCATTTAAGGGGGTTGGAAAAGTAGTTTCCATTTTCTATAGGTTTATATTTTTGTTGATTATGAATTAAAATTTTAATGTTTTAATTAATATTAGTATTATTATTCATACCTCAATCTTCTATTTTTAATTTTATGTGTTTATCCCACCAAATTATCTTTTAACTCCATATGAATGGGGTACTAACCTTGATGTTTGTTCGAGGGTGGAATGGTGGTTGATTGAGTTTCATTGTGCTTAAATATTTACCTCTTTATTTAATTCTGAGAATTTTAGTGGAGTCTAAACTGATTATGGTGTGCGATTGCCCCATTTTCTCTATCACCATGTTCTTCTTTTCATTCAACATTTATCCTTCCCTTCACAATCTAAGTCATGCATATGATGGAGTATCGCTCGGGTAGCGATGGTCAGTAAAGAGATCTCCAAGTCATGTTTAGGAAGATTATTTACATACATGCATAGATATCGGTGTTGGGGAAATATCATTTTGAATGAGAGGGTGTAGTGTGATAGATCTTGACCAATACATTGAATTGATATTGAGAATATATTAATAAATAATGATATCAAACATTATGATCCCCAAAGAAAAAACGTTTTCTTTCATTCTTTTTAACATCATTATGTTTACATTGCATATATATATTCATATTTTATCCATATTTCAAACTCATATTCAATTTATATATTTGTTAGGAAATAAATAGTGACAACAAAATTTTGGTGTTATGTAAGTTGTCTCCTCGAGACCAACCCTGGGAGTGCACTATATTGCATTCTTAGGCAAATAATCTTTTGATCGGTGATCTGAAACAAATTCTCATGCATCACCTTTCTTATATGAAGGTTTAATTTCCACAAAATATGAAATGAAACCATGATTCATTGATACCCTTCCCAAAAAGGTCTGTAGATAAGGTTATCACTTGTGGTAGGGGTTCACTCACCACCTTTAAATAGTATTCTAGATTTATTTTGTTCGAGGTTAACCCATCAATGTTGCACACGTCATCATGAAATTCACAAAGTTCAACACCTACACCAAGAGGATTGCTAGGTCAAAAGATCCCATGGTTCAACATTAGTCTTTTTGACATTTCTTACTAGCAAGATATAGGTACCAATGTTACAAGATCATGACTCCTAGGTGATATATACCTTTTTATGCACCCTTAACATTCACATGAATCCTTATCTTCATTCTTATCATCAGTAGTTTTCACAATCACTACTGATGATACCCTAGTTGGGTTGTTGTTTATTTTTTGATAATGTTATTGATGGGAACCATAAGCACCACACCAAACTCACTCAACTCATAAACATCACACCACTACCCAATGGGTCTCCCAATCCACCACAGTATGTGGAGGATGTTCTTCAACATTCAGATAACCTTTCTTTTACAGCTCCAAACCTTAATATGAAACCTACTTGACTGACCAAAACTAACAAAATATTAAGAAAACCCCTTCCTTTACCATATAGAATGAGCTTGTATTAAATGGACACACCCATAAAGATCTATTGGAAAACATATCTCTAATGACATTGTTTCATTAGGCTGGTCACCAATTAGTATGTCCATCTCTATATTCACCATGAAAAGCATGGAAAAACCTCAATCCACCAAAGAAATTGGTTGATATGCTCAAAAAATTCAGGAGAAACTTCTGGGACCATGAAATGAGAATATCTAGTGACATTGGAATAATGGTTCAACATTATCACTATAGACATCAACATCAGGAAGACCAACATTACCCTAACTGACTATGAATTAAAATTTTATCCAAAGAAGGAAACTAAAGGTAAATAAAGTCATGGGGTGTGGAGATTATGGATTAGATGGGAACGCCCTTATGAAACGTTAATACATCCAAAGTAAAAGTTCCAATTCTCAAAAAATAACCATCACATCTTCTTTTTCACCTTTGTAAGTAAGACAATTTTCTCCCATATTATCTTCTTGTTGGGTGTTCACAATCTCCACATCCCAGTACATCATACATATACACACTCTGATATAGTAGGAAATGCTCCAATTAATAGTGGAGTGTCATAGTAATTCATTTACCACCATAGAAGACAAAACATTAACCGTTGAAAGATCTCGATTTTCCATGTTGCAAAGGGATATTTCAATGTGTATTCCTTGAGCCTCAACATGAATAGAGCTTCTCTCATCAATGAAGATTAAAAATTAAAATATTAATGATCCCCAATGGTCTCGGACAAAACCACCACCATGCATGATTCCATAAATATAGGTTCCATACATATTCATCTTAAGGCCCCACCTGGGCACCTTTCAGTATACCTTGGTGCCTGAAAACCCTATATGTTCTATCGTCCTAAAGGAATTGTGACATGGGATCTGAACTTGAAAAAGTTAGGACATAGAGACCTATTTCCACAATGAACCAAGAGTGAAAATAAGAAACATAATTATAGATTTTATTTATACTAAATTAGGATTAAATCCATAGTGGAGGACAATGTTATAGAACTTCTAATTCACTCAGCACCCAACAAAAAATAGAACGACACCCTCTATGAATCATTGTATGAACCGACCTAATCATAAAAATTCGTTTGTAAGAATATTAAAACAAAATAAAAATCATTATATCATTAGTGGTCCCCATGGTAATACCATAAATATCTCACCGTTTCATATAATGTAAAAAAATTTAACATTGATTCATTTTTTCCATCACCACAACACACATATTTGGAAGAATGTTTAATACCTCTACTTTGAGTGTTCACTTCCCTTTGGATTTCATGATTTATAAGGAACCATATGTGGATATTTTATTTAATGGGTAGAGTATTTCACCAAATATTATTTTCTAAGCTATCCAGTATTTGATAAGTACCAAGTATATTATGATAGTTTGAACATCTACAATTTCATGGAGGAGAGATATTGAAGGAGTGAAGATAAAGTTCATCATCCATTTGAATTCAATGATACACAATCTTCTATTAATCATTATGTACTAATTCCATGGATAATTTATGGGAAATATCTTTCCAAAAGGTCATATATGGGGAAGGGAATATTGGTAGGAATATAGGTGATCCCATCCAATTGTCCTTCAAGAAAGTGATGTAATTTCCACCAAGGATATAAGGATAATTGTTAAAACTTTTTTGAGTGTTACATTTCAATATGTGCCAAATATGAGAACCAATGATGTTTTTTAGACATTTTTTTAGTAATTTACTATATATTTTTCTAACAATTTAATCATATAGAGAGCTCATTGATATCACCTCCCAATCTTTCTTCACATATGAGTAAAATATTTTTTCATTAATGCCACTAAGACCAATAACACCTTTATCAATAGGTTTAGTTAGTCTTTCCCAACTATCATAATGGTGTCAAATTTCTTGATTAGAGTCCTATATGAAACTCTTAAGGGCAAGAACAATGCCCCTTAAGATAGTTTTGGGAGATCTATAAATATAGAGAAGATGAATTTGAATAGAAGAATGGATGATATTAACCTAGATGATCCAAAACCTAAACGAATGATATCACCTCTTCTAATTAATAATTCTTGTTGAGATACTATTGATAATACCATCGAAGTGATGAATGTGGATTCTTTTATACAATTAAGGAGTGTGAAGGTATCCCATTGTAAAATTCCTTCTAGAAATTCCAAGCCCCTCCTCAATATTTTTTATAGTATTTGGTTTTGTACTTTTTAGATATGTAAGAACTTCTTTTGAAGACATTAATGTATTGGCCACTTTTGTTGATGTAGTCAATTAAAATAATCCTTAATATTTGGATAGAATTACTGATATCATTCATTAGTAAAATCATATAATCAGTGATATCATATCCTCGGCTAGAAGAATTTCTCCTTAAATAGACCTTCCTTTGAGGAATCCATGTTTTTCTTCTGATACTTGGTGGGCAGGAGGTAAATTTGGCTTTTATCCAAAATGTGGAAAGAAATTTCCCTGAGAAGTTACACACGCATATGGGATAAAACTGACTAAATCCATTAGGTTGAATCACCTATGGAATAAAGAATATGATGGTGGAAGTGGTGAATCTAGGATGAGGACATCGTTGGAAATGATATTGATTAACTTCAACAACCACTTTCATTGAAAAATCTAGGATGGAAGAATAGAAGGGCCTAGGGAAACCATAATGACTCAGTGTACTAAAAAAACACAAGCCACCCTTAACATCATTTCCTTAATGTTCCCAAACCAGGGTAGAGATGACTATAAATTTCATACTTCATACTGAGGAAAAATCACCCTATTAACACTCTGACACAACCTAACACACTAGGGCCCCACTTGGGATGATGGTAAGGTGAGAGTACCACCCCAAGTCAACGTTCAATGGGTCAGGGGTTGGTGGTTGTCATTGCATAGGCATATCTTATTACATGGGAGGCCATATCCTATAAAAACCTTCAATATTTACATCTACAATTCACAAGATAAACCCAAATACCATCAATATATATATATATATAATTAAATAGTATATACATAATTCATTACATAGAAAGAAAATGTAAATATAACACAAAAGTTAAGTACATGGGAAACCAAATATCATAAAAGCATCAGAAACAAAAATCAATGAGAAGCTCTTATATGCTACATGTGCCCCTAGATCACTCTCCTAACATAATGGTCACTACCACCATCATGAACCACCCTGTTCTATAATTTTTTACCAATCATCATTGAGTGTTAGCTCCAAACATGACATCCCAACTCCATGTCCAACCAACCCTTCTCCAAAATTTTCCATCATCTGGAAAAAACAACACATGTGGGATAAGGATCATGTAGGGATGAGTATAAACATACACAGTATGACACATTGAAACCCAAAAAAACATAATGTAAAATGTCCTTCTCAACTCTCGGTATAATAGGTATATATGAGGAAGACCAAGATGAAATCCATAATACGAGTTCATATCATAACTCATGGTACTAAGAAGAAACCAAATGAAATATGAGGAATAATAATCTAGATATCTTATATAATAGGAATTCTCAAGGATGAATGAATTGTATCAATAATTTTTACTCTAAACCTCAATAGTTACAACACATGAGTGAATAAATAATCTTAGGAAATCTTGAATCCAATTGCCAACTATGTACCATATCTTGAAGGCAACCCTCCGGGGAACCAAGGAATAAAAATTCTTATAAAGGTATATATTGTTTAGTATATAAACAGTCATGTCACCACCAAAATCCAGTAAGGGGTGGCTGTTAATGCATGTATGATATATTTGAGAGCACCACATCCTCTGGTTTATCAATACTGTAACATCGATCAAACCTCTGCAACTAAATGTGATAACAATCCTTGTCACGATTCTATAATATAATTGAGGGACCATCACCTTTCCAATGGGTGAATAACCATTCGAGGGAGTAGTGAACCTAGGTGGTGGATCGCACCCCACCTGAGCTCCAAAACGAGGGAGTATTGACTCCGCAGATAGAAGATTTCACCCTATAATACAAAAAATGGGTTTATCCACTGCCACCCTTTAACAGCACTAAAAATGTATAGATAAAGGGGTAGCTTTAGCAATGCTAAAAAGTAATGATAAATCTACCCCCTATATAAACGTTTTTTTGAAGTGCTGATATAGACCCTCTTTTATCAGTGCATTTTCAATAGCACTGATAAAGGGTATATTTTTTAAAAAATTCAATAATATATAAATATATCTATATTGATATAAATATTATAAATATATTTTAAATTTTTTTAGATAAGGCTAAATAAGCATTTTCACTTGATATATAAGATATTTAGTTAATATTTCTTTTAAAATAATTAATAATTATTTTTAATTAATATTTTTCAAATTATTATAAAGTAATACGAATATAATATCAATTTAAACATAAAAATGAAAAAAAAATCAATAAAAGACCTAAAATTAGTTGAAAATGTAACTTGAACCTCAAAGAATATTAACTTTTGATCAGGGTGTCTATTTGGCCTCTATCAAAAATCAAATTGATGCTTATGATGAAAACTACACCCGGGAGACTACCGGGGACCTGAGTTGTGATTTTCGAGTCAAAACAAGTCCCTCAAGTCATCCAAAAAAGAATTTCTAATCGGGGTACCCCTATTTTTAAATATTCTATAGATTTTCAGTCTTGTTTAAGGGGGTCTAATTTCCTTTTTCGATAGAGACTCAATTTATTTTCAAGTATAATACTCATAAGGATATTTTGACATTCAAATTTTTTCATTTTTTATAATGTACTATTACTTATAATTAAGTACGTACATATATATACATATTTGTATATATTTAAACAAAAATTAAAATTTATAAATAAATATGTAACATATTTATATATAAAATATCTTAATAAATATATAAACCAAATCTAAATAAAAAATAATACCCATTTTATTTAAAATAATAATATTTGATTATTTATATACCTATATAAAATGTGTGTGTGTATTTTTGAGTTTTTGTGTAAAAAACTGATATATATTATCTATATATTCTAATATATATATAAATATTAATATATAGTATATGTATATATATATAAATATGCATACTTATATTTATAGATACACATATATATAATATATATATTTGTGTGTGTGTGTGGATGTATGATGTATATATATATGTATGTATTTATTTATTTATAAATAGACACAAAAACATATTTTATAAATGAATTTAAAAGTAATCATATAAATGTATATTAATATATGAAAAAGTATACGTTTAAAAAATATAACTATTTATATAAATAAATAAATAAATATAAATAAATATTAATATGCGAATAAATATGTAAATATATAAATATAACTATATATATATATATTAATAAATGAATATATATATATATACATATATTAATATAACAATATATTTAATAAAATAAATATAACTTAATATATGAATAAATATAACTATATATATATATATATAAATAGATACATCATAAACTGGATGAAAAAACAAGATGGATGAGTGGTAAATATGTAGGCTCACCAGGGATAGGTCTCTAGTTCGAATCCTAGTAGAAGAAATTATGCCTAGCACTGATAAAGGTGGATTGTAGCACCGATAAATGTTGTCTGAATTTAATTTTCATTTTTTGATACTTTTTTTCAAAAAATTAATTTTTGACGTTTATCTATGATTTTTTTTATTGTTGATAAAAGGGGCCTTAATAGAGATTTTTTAGAAAAAAACGGTCCCCCTTTTAACCGAACTTCGATTCTCAGTGCTTTTTGGCACTATTAATAAGATTTTTAGGGAAGTTAAACATGTATTCTTGTGTAGTTCCATGTGTGTGTGTGGGTTGCGGGGTAGTATCAACCCTATCTGTGTATATTAAATGGTTGAACACACACTAACATAAAATTCACATTTCAAGGGTGTATAAAACCCTGGGGGGGATGGCGCCCCACTCGCCCATAGTTCGCTCCCTTCTAATCCTCCCGGCTCCTCCCACTTCCTCCTAGGGTGTCATGTTCTCCCCAATGGCGATGGGACTTCCTTGTCCTTCCACTCTAGGTTTTCTTCCCTCATTGTCTTCTCATTCTTCCCGGTCATTCTCCTCTTCTAGGTTTTCGTCCTTCTCGCTTCTAGAGCAGTCTCTCTTTCTCCTCTCCCTCCCCAGCTCTGCTGGTCTGGACTGATGCACCCGACTCCATTTGGTCGGATGTGTCTATTTTTAGACGCGTTTGGGACTTTTGCGGTGGGAGTAGGCTCATTGAAGGATTCTATGTTCTTTTTCTTTAGGGTTTCATCCCCACTTCACTATTTCGGTTTTTAATTACTTTTTTTCCGTATTCAGGTTTTGTTCATTGTTTCTTATTAGGTTTTCAGTCCCATTTTATCCTTCCTCGTTCCATGGTTGTTATGTCCTATGAATCTGGTTATGTTGAGGTGTTTCAAGGGTGGTGTGGTATCTATTTTGCATGTGATTGTTTGAATTCAGGGTTTTTTGGTGTGGTTGATGGCGATTTCTCTGCCGTAGCATGCTATGGAGACCCTTTATGCTCGTACTCTACTCTGGCATCCCAGAACACTGCTCCCTTCCAGGTCGGTCGGGGGCGATGGTCTCCAGGAGTTTTTAGGTTGTGTTGTGTGATGTGGAGAGGAGTTCCAGGTGGCGCGGCCTACGTTCAGGAGATGTAGGGGATGTTGTTTTTTTGGGCGTTGTGGCGACGGTATTGGGCGGCTTCAGTGAAGAGACGAGGAAAACGAAGACGTGGGATTATTCCCCTCATCGATGGTGTTTTTCAGCGGTGGAAGGAGAACATCATTGAAGTTGTTTCTTTCGTTTTTTTACTGATCTTGTTCAATGCTAATTAGTGAAGTTTTTTTTGTTATTGTTGGATGTTTTATGGCGGCACGATGGTGTTCTCCGGTGGTGGGTTAGAATTTGTAATTTTTTCATCGATGTCAATGTTGGCGATTGAAGGTTTCTCTGATTGCTCGTGTCCATGGGGCCGATGGTGATGGGCGGCCGATGACGGTGGTGTACCGATGATTTGATGGAAAACATAGGCGATGTGATCTCGGATGACGCGGGTGTCCCCCAGATCGAAGCCTCGATTTCTGTGTTGGAGATTTTGAATTTCAAATTTCATATCTATTTTGTAATTTTGTATCCCGTAGTGTTATTTTGGATCCCACTGAAGTTACCACTCATCCTCAATGCGGCGTTTGAAAATAAAATAAAAATGGAATTTTCAGTCAGTATCAAACCTTGGAATAGGGGACCACGCTTTGGTGTGTGTAAGGGAGTACCAACCCTATCTATAAATAAGAAATCTGGGATTGTTCCTTGTAATGAATCTACCTTTAATAGGTGTACTGACCCTATTAATCCTCTGGAAATCATTCACAAACCTCATCATCAATCCTTCATATATAAATTAAAAATCTACAAATATTTCCTCGCCAACATCCTATGATGTTTCAATGTACTACACTATTGAGATTTATATAAGAAAATACTCAATAAAGATTGTAAATTTATTGAAAACATGCAAAACAAATGAAAAACGTGTATTTCATTATATAAAACAAGTGAGGTGTTACATGACTGGACCTAGGGTATATACTATGAGTGGGATTTAGGTACCTAATAAAGGTTTTAAATTGTTTGTTTTAATATCTCATGATTCTATTGACGTTGATCAATGCGACCTCATTAGAAGGAGTTATAATCCAAATAATATTTATTAATAGTATTATTAACTTTATAATTTACATTATTATTAGTAAAAAATGATATATATAGTGAGGGAGAATAAATCCCACACGACACTCCAGATCATGCTGCCCTCTCCCACCAATCAGGCTAGGAACCACTTAGATTTTCTGTCTATCAATTCACAACTTTTTTAATCAGACATAATGGGGGTAGAAAACTACCCACTCTTTTATGCACAACTGATGCATAGTGTTAGGACACATGGCTGACACCCATCCTCGCTCACCTCATAGAGATCCCCATGCTGACCTTAGACTCATGCCTCTAATAAAGACCAAGCCTATGTTGGGTATAAATTCAAGTACCACAGTAGATTCCACCAAGGATAGAGGACCACATATAATCATAGATGGAAAATTCCTCCTATCACCAATGGAATTTAGGATGGAACCCTATAAGGGACTATGTGTTGGGCCTAGAAGATTTAGATCTTGAGGAACTCGATCCAAAAAAGTGTAATTAGAGTTATGGTGTAGCTTCGGTGTGATGTAGGGTAGATTACTCACCTTACCAGATAGATAACAACATGGGTTTCTCATATCAAGCATGTAAATCCATGGTTCCTTGTGTTGAAAGTCTTCCAGATAAATGGTGGTTGGATAGTGAGTCCTCATGATGAGAAAAATAGTGGTGCACAATGGTTGGATCTGATGCATTATCGTTGAAGGGGAGGCCTATTTATGAGGTCATAGATTTTAAGGGAGGACTATTGGGTTCCAATCCAAGTCCCACATTGGATTCCACCATGGATGGTGGCTCAAATATATGCTTGGATGGTAAATTCCTCCTATAACCCATGGGTTTTACGATGTAACCCTAAGGGGCCTATATTTTGGGCCTAGAATACTTAGTGATGGAGGAAATTGATCCCCAAACCCCCCCTCATGCCAACCATCCACTAGTGTGAAGAAAAGAGAGGGAGAGAGATAATAAATAAGTCCATAAACTCAATCTCCCACTATTCCCTTAAAGATACATGTTCATAGGAAGAGTTTTATTTTTAATAGGATTTATGTTATTAAAAAAATGGGGTAGAGTATTACTGATATGAAATATGGGTCAGGGGACCCATATTCACTCGTTTTGTGCTTCCTTCTTTGGAAAAGAAGGTATGAAACATGGATCCTATAAATAATTTTTAAAAATTATTAGTAACATAATTACCAAATTAAAATGTAATAATTTTTGTAAATTATAACATACTGCTACAACCTCTAAGAGGCGAATCCCCTTCCCCATCTTGGGTTGGGGTTTCTTATCTAGAGGTGAATCCAAGGGAGGAGGATTGAATGTTTATTATTTGGAATCGTCCCCCCTTTACTCCCTCTCCCCTCTTCACTTCTCCCTTTTGATGGCCCTTCCTCATTTTTTCCCTTTCTTTTCCTCACATCCCTAGAGTTACGACTATTTATCTTTGATTTATTTTTTGGTATTTTCTATCTGTTCCCACATTCATTGGTTATTACTCCACTCTTATTGTCTTATCACTACGTTTTTGATCTCATCGTGGTCCAATGTGATGGTTCCTTATATTAGGGAAGTAGAGGCTCATGACAACATTAAGCAGAACTACTGAATAATTAAATGAAGAATATGAGAGATTTACATGGTTTGGGAATGTGGATAAATTCACGAGAGATGAGTGAATTTATTTATTTCTTATATCTAGATAATATGTAGTAGGATCAAACCATGTACGTTACATATCATGGTATTTTGATCCCATTATATAGAGGGACAATTCAGAATAGTCAATTGGTTTTTTTCAGGTGGTTCATCAACCCCTGATAAATTACATTACCACCTATTAGACACACACTTTGTCAGCTGCTAACTAGAGATGAAGATAGTCTCCCATAAAGTTTCTTTCAATAAAGGATAAATAGCCCACAGATAGATCTTTTCTCCACAACCAACTCCCAAATTTTTAGTGGCCCCCATAAATCTACCCTCACAACCAATTTGGGATAGATGCTAGACCTACAATCTATTTTAAGGCATCCAGAATCTCTTTTGGAAGAACCTTCTTCATCATGTCTGGAACATTATATTTGGTGTGGATTTTCTAATCATTCAAAAGAAATTCATCTGACACATTTCAGATCAATTGGTATCGCACGTTGATGTGTTTGGACCTGGAATGAAATGTCACATTCTTGTTGAGATGAATAGTTATCTGTATATCACAATAGAGAATATAATTATCCCGAATCTGTCCCAACTCTTGTGAAAACTTCTTCATCTATAACATCTCCTTACTACCTTTATTGACCATGAAATACAGTACTTCCGTGGTAGACAAGGAAGCACCCTTCTGATTTCATGATTGGCATGAGACTACTATGCCTATAAATTATTATAGGTACCTTGATATAGATTTCCACATGTTGACATCTCTAGCCAAATCTACATATATGTATACCTATAAAATATGGTTATTAGTTCCAAACCATAAAAAATGTCTAGATGTACCTAAGAGATACCTAAATAGCCATTTCAATGTTGTCTAATGCTCCTTTCATAATTTTTATAAATTTTTTCTCACAAATTAAATAGCCTGAGAAATATATGGTTTGGTGAACACAATTACATACATAATACATATAACTACCAACTGATAGGGAAATTTTTCTATTTATACTTTCTCTTCCTCGGTTGAAGCAATCTAACCTGTCATAAGCCTAAAATCACTAATAAGTAGTGTGATAACAAGTTTCACCTTGATCTTGTTGAATCATTCAAGAACATCCCCAATCTACCACTCTTTAGGTTGAAAAATATTATTATCCCTCATGTCCTTAGTAATATTCATAGAAAGAATCTGAGTATCATCTTCCAAGTCTTTATTTGAAAATACTCATTCAAATCCTTCTTCAAAATTCCAATATTGGTGATATCTATACCAATAATAAATATATCATTAATATAAAGAAATAAGATAATTAAATCTCAATCAGAAAACTAATTGATAAAAACAATTTGATCAATATCCATCCTTCTATACTCATTTGTTTCCATGAATGAGTCGAATTACAGTACCATTACCTCGGTGCCTATTTTAAACTGTATAAAATTTTCTTATGTTTGCATACCAGGTTTTCTTTACCATTAACCTAAAATCAATATGGTTTCTACATGAATATCACCTTATTAATATCACCATGTAAGAATGTTGTCTTTACATCCTATCATTGAACCTCTACTTTCAAAATAGACGTTAATACAAGAAAAACTATGACATAAGAAATTTTAACCATAGGAGATAAAAATTTAATCTATGTCAATTATTTTCTTATGACTGAAACCCTTCACAACCATTCTATCTCAATAGCATGACTCAGTGCTTCCATCTTCTCCAATAATTATGTACATCCACTTTCTCTTGTGTTCCTTCATTCCATGTAGAAACTCTACCAAACCAAATTTGTGGTTTATGTGCAAGGATCTCATCTTCTCTTGCACAACCTTCTTCTATTACATATTCTACTAACACCTGATTGTGTCATCATAACTGTCTAGCTTTCCCCATTAGTGAAAATCACATACTCATGTAGTGATTATCTATGACTCAGTTGTCATTCAATGGTGGATCTCCTCAACAGTTCTTCTATTGGGCATTTCCTCAAATTGAGGATACATCATTGAAAAAGAGAAACTTGGGTCAATGCCACATTTAATTATACTATTTTATTTAGTTTTTATTCTGGACTTGGAGGTTTCTTACTTTCCTTTAAAAGTGATTTTATAATCAAATAAAAAATACCTTTCAGTTAGGGTCAAGGGCGCATTAATTAATTCAAATGGAGACACATATCAGATATAGATACATATCATCATAATGTCATTTTTCTATAAAAGGAGGATATAACACCCTTATATTTTATGAGAAATATTTTTTTATGTCTTATGTTATACGCAACACCAAGGGAATCTTTCACAACACACAATACTGACTTGGCTTGCATTACACGCAATCACGACCTTCCTCGATAGCGTGTGTACTACGCAATACCGGGTTTCACTAAAAAACAATATATTATTTTGGACTAGCCGTTACGAATAGTATTAAATACATTTTGAATTTTATAACATTATTATTCATCTTACACATTTACTAGAACATGGTAAGAGAACAAAATAATTTTTTCAGGTAAAATAAGTATTTTTTAAAAAATGATGTTTTGTCGCCTTTTGATGGCGCACCCACATTATATCTAGTTTCTGAAATGTCTATAAGATAAATTTGAAAAATATAAAATTCTTATTTTGAATCAGGATATAAAAATTTACTTTGGATAAATTTTTGATACTTTTCTGATAACTTTCATATTTTGATGAATAGTAAAAAGACGCTAATTTTTAATTAAAAACAACTTTTTTCATTGAGATAATTTATATGATTAAATTATATTATTGAATGGTTTTAATGTATAAATAGAATATATTTTTACCATTTAATATAATGTATGCCATTAGCATTAATTTTACATTGAATTCATATTTAAAAACATTTCAATCTTTTGCAATGTTTTAACTTCTAAAACCCGTTTTCTTAACAATGGGATTAATTTTAAATTAATTTCTGCAACTTATGTGTTTTGAATTTTAAAAAATGGATTCCATATTTGGAATCAGTGGGTCCAAATTATGTTAATAGGCTACTTTTTATTTTTGGGCATTATGAATAGTAACTACGTTAAATTTTATTTACCATAGTTAAAGGTAAATCGGGTAATTAAGTGTAAATATAAGATTATAAAATTACCCTAATGCCGAAAAAAATCCTATTGGATGGATAAAAGTCGACCCATATCACCTACGGGCTGGACTATATTTATTTTATGGACATTTGACCATGAAATAATATAATTATTATTAAAACCAAGGAAAGTGACAATATATCACTCTCTTAAATCTTATAGGTATAATAATTTTAAATTAGCGATAAACTTCATGAAAAATCAGATATAAATAGTCTCCAGAAAGATAATAAAATTATCTACATCATATGAATTTTTTTATAATTTTTATGGATTAAATAATTATCATTAATTATGACACAATAGTGATGTTGAAATTATTTTATTAATTAAAATATAAAATAAATGGTTTTATAAATGTTAAAATAAATATTATATTAACTATTTAATGTGCTCCACTAATTTTATAGATACAGAAGACATTTTATGAATCTATTAAAGCTTTTATTTTGAACATATCATCTCTATATATTTTATTTGAATTCAAATAAATGAATAGTGTCAAAATTGACACTAATGTTATTTTATAAGAATAACATATTATAAAATTGTTTAAAAATCACAAAAATATTTATAAATTATAAATTAGAATTTATATGGTCGAAAATGTCATAAAGTGTCATATTATAGAAATTTGACAACACATATGTAATTATTTATAATAATTTAAAATTTAGAATATTATTACCACATATAACATTAAATTGATAAATAACGATAAATCAAGGTGATAATGATTAAAATAAATTCCTAACATGTCTAAATTTTCTTGGATGATGAGATTACGTCCCTATATCATCTAGTCTTAAAATATGAGTCATTTTTGAAGTTATTAAGTGTGGTTTGGATTTAATATAAACTAATATTTCTTATATTTCAAAAGGTGCCCCTCTCCTCCCTTATAAAAGGGCACCTCCTCCCTCTCCTCCTCACACCAATATGAGCCTTCAAGCTTGGCCAAACCCTGCCCATTTCACTTACCCACTTATTTAGAAACCTTTTAAAGGTACTGGTCTTCTCAAAATACCAACTCTAGTGCCCTAAGAGAAAGTTTAAAGGAGGCACATCGAGAAAGAGGTAATACCTTCTACCGTTTTCTTCATGTTACATTCTTCTTCTACTCCATCTTCTTTAGTTGTTTAATTATGAAGTAATAAAATTAATACCCCTCATATAATGATATGTTATTATAAATATGAAACAACCCTATTTTACCTCTTATCCATCCCACGGTAAACAAAATCCCCGCGCGTGCGTACGTACGGAATACCGTCTCCACGCAGTTGAGTAATATGTTTTCCTCCACCACCTTACTTGGATGGGTATAATGGTGAAAATAAATAACTATATATGATTATTGTAAAGTTTTATTGATTCTGAAATATTATATATACACTTCAATACAATTCCACTATCATGGGAACGATATCATCGCTCGTGCGTACGTACGGCCTACCGCCTCCATGATGTATTGAGACTCGTTCAATATGATCTTCATTGAATAATGATTATATAAATTAATTTAATGAATGAATATGATATATATTACACTAATTACATTCTTTAAATTATATATCTATATAAACTCTAAAGTGTAATAAGAATTTATTCGACAAAACACGCATAAAAACATAAAGCAATAAATACCCGAATAACAAGTAGCAATGAAATATTACTAATAAGAAGATACAAATATGACAATATATGATATCATAACAATGAATATGATTTTTGTAATAAGTCAATTGACATTATCTAAACCATATTACAGGAGGTTTGGATTCATATGAAACATATCAGACCTAAGGTAAGGGAAAATCTCACAATCTCATTTTTATCCGAGAATGTTTATACTTCATATTTTACTGGGGAATATTTATCATCCACATCCATGATTCCTCAATACTTAATATTATTTCCATACACCTACAATTGTTTAAATCCAATTTTATCCATTGATGAGTTTTTAGTAAATGATATGAAAGGAATCTTTTGTCGTTTTTAGTAAGAGGTACTTTTCTGACTTTTCTAGCCAAAGTATGAGAAGAATGTTTTTCTTTAACTTATATGGCATGAACGGATTTTTAGAAAATTATTTCCATGAATAATCTTTTACAAGTTTTCATGTTTATTTTTAATCAACTTCTTTTAGTTTAAAATTTTATTACATGTTAAGAAAGGATAAATGTTTTTGAAGTAGAAAGGATATTTTCCTCAAGAATGGAGTTCAAGCATTTTATCAAAATTATTTTCCATCTAAGATAATATAGGTTTCTGTTTATATCCCTATTTTTACATTTATTGGATTATGTTATGATGGAATTATTTTTATGATGTCCTTTTACCATATATGGATTATGTTATGATGGAATGATGTTTAAGAATCCCATTTTTATTATGTGGGTTATGCTATGATGTATGATTTATGATCTTGTGGAACACATAATAATGGTATCATTATGAGATGGGTGGGACCTATATCTCCCTCCAATGCATTGGGTAAATATTTATATCTCATGAGATAGACATGGCTGGAACGACAGGTTAAACCGGTTTAGTAAAACAGTACTGAAACGAGGAGTGAACTCGGTTCATAATTGGACTTTGTCAACTAAGATAGTCTTGGAAATGAGTCTTGACTACTAAGAAATGATTTTCTATGATTATGTGTGTATTCCACAAAGCTTCATGTTTTATGTTATGATTATTGGGATTACATTTCGCTTCTATGATTTATCCCATTTTATGATCTCTTTTGCAGGATAATATTTTCAAAATGTTATGTTCTTATAAATATGTTATGTTTGATATTTTATTTGTTTACCCTTACTGAGCATTTGAGATCACCTTTTTGTATGTTTTCTTTTCCCCAGGTCATGAATAAGGATATTAAGTAGGATATTCCAAAAAGTTACTTTAGATATGTTGAAATAAATGGGAGACAACGTAGATGATTTATGAACCAGTTGTTTATGTTTCCCAATTTCTAAAGACACTATACCTATACGGTCCTTTCATGGTTTTGTTATATGTTGTAATAAGTATGCATCAATTTTGATGTAATAACCAAGTATGTATAGTATGGGTTGTTATAGTTGGTATCAGAGGAAATGTATAGTCAACCGTTGGATACTAGGATGTGAAAGCCTTAGTAAGAATCCTAAGGATATGTCTAAGAATAGAACACAATCTTAGTGTTTTAGAAATGGCCATGAACAACCTATGATAAGACATTAAGTGTGAATTTTGTTTCCTAATTATGTGGTTTTCCTTTTATAATTAGTGTTGCTCACACTATTCTTCTTGGATTTAGTTAATTGCTGGAACCCGAAGGAACCGTGTTAATGCGGAATGCGACGAGCAATGCAATGACTGTACCCCTGAGCAACCAAACGTTATGGGAGCTGGAATGAAAAATCCTGTAGCCATGATCACACAACTTTCCCAGGCTAGGAATCATGAAGTACATTCAAACGAGAAAAGGAAGGAGCAACATTCTGTTGAATCCTTCATGAGGCAGCATCCTCCTTCATTCAGCGGGTCTTTTGATCCATTAGTGGATGAACAATGGATCAGTACCACTGAAAAAATATTTTCTGTTCATCAATGTTCTGAACATGATAAAGTCATCTTAGCAGTATATCATTTGGAAGGTGATGCTGATCAATGGTGGAATCTTATTAAGAATATGAGGCAATGGGATGAAATTTAGTCCATAGAATGGGATGAGTTCAAGAACTTATTTTTCAATAATTATTTCCCTCGTATTCTTCGAACAAATATGGGGAAGAAGTTTCTTGAACTAAAGCAAAAGGATGATGAATCCATTGGTACCTACGAAGAAAATTTTACAAGACATGCAAGGTACACTTCCATAATTATTATCCAACCTGAGAGTAAGATCGATCAATTCTTTAGTGGCCTAAAACCAAGTCTTCAAAGGGCATTATCCATAAGGGACTTCAATATCTAGGAAGAAAATTGTTCGATGTGCCCTCAAGATTGAGATGGAGATTGGTGTAACCCATCAGTCACATGGGTTTGATAAGAAGAGGAAAATATAATTCAAAGGAAAATCTAAATACCACACTGAAAAGAAGATGAGTTTTCCCTTATGCTCAAAGTGTGTAAAGAAACATGGAGGAAATTGTCTTAAGGGGATAAGAAAATGTTATATGTGTGGAAAAGAAGGCCATCGAGAAATTGAATGTCGAAATAATGGGAAGAAGATGTCTAATAATGAAAACAAAGGAAGGGATACACAGAATGCACCTACTACACTTAAATGTTTCAAGTGAGAGGAGATGGATAATTATTACAATAAATGCCCTAATCCAAGGGTTGATAATGATGATCAACGTCAAAAAACTCTTAAGGCCAAAGACAAAGGAAAGTCAGATGAAATTACTATCGGAGATGTGGAGTACGACAATGAAGTGGTGAGAGATACACTTACCATCCACTCTAAAGTAGAAAATGTTTAATTTGATTCTAGATCCACCCACTCTTTTATTTCGGAATAATTTTCTAAGGGTATCGCCGTATTACCTCAACAAATAGATGTTAAGTTGGCTGTGACAACTCCTAATGGCATAAAAGTTTCATCAAAAGTTTACAATTCTTCTTCGATTGAAGATTATGGGAAAGTGCTTCTTGAAAATCTTGTGATCCTTCTATAATGGAATTTCATGTGATTCTTGGAAAGGATTAGCTTTCTTTATATGGATCTCATATCAATTTCCAAAGAAGGGATGTCAAATTTCATATTCCAGATCAATCTATGACCGTCTAACGATGCAAGGATGAACATAACCTCCTAGTAGAAATTTCTTCCATATTATGGGTCTTGATTCCACTAAATAAAGGTTATTTATCTCAAATGGTTGGAGAGAAACTCATGATTTATAATATACCCATTTTACGGGAGTTTGATGATGTCTTTACGGAGGAATTGCCACGTCTTCCAACAAATCGTGAAGTTGAGTTTTCAATAGAACTCATACCGAGTGCTTTGCCTATTTCAAAGACACCTTATAGAATGACACCAATTGAGTGGAAGGAATTGAAGAAGAAACTCCAAGAGAATATTGATAAAGGATCCATACACCCTAGTGCGTCACCTTGGGGAGCACCTATTCTTTTTCTTAAGAAGAAAGATGGATCAATGAGACTCTGCATTGATTATTGAGAACTTAACAAGATCACTATCAAGAACAAATATCCTCTCCCACGCATTGATGACCTATTTGACCAACTACGCGGAGCTCAATACTTTTCCAAGGTTATTCTTCATTCAGGGTATCATCAATTAGGGGTCAAAAAGGAGGCTATACCAAAGACATCTTTCAGTAAAAGGTATGGACACTATGAATTTATAGTGATGCCTTTTGGTCTTAGTAATGCCCCTGCTATCTTCATTGATCTGATGAATAGAGTCTTTAGAGACTATCTTGATCAGTTTGTGGTAGTATTTATAGATTATATTCTCGTATATTCAAAGAGAAAGGAATAACATGAAGATTTCTTGAGAATTGTATTAAAGACCCTATAAAAGGAGAAGCTTTATGCCAAATTTACCAAGTGTGAATTTTGACTTCAAAAAGTTGCATTTTTCGGTCACATAATCTCAAAAGAGGGGATATATGTGGATCTAGAAAAAATAGAAGTTATCAAAAGATGGTTGGGACCAACAACAGTAACTGAGATCCAAAGTTTTCTTGGTTTGGCTAGATATTACTGACATTTTGTGAATGATTTTTCAAGGTTATCTAACCCAGTCACCAAGTTGACTTAGAAAAGTGTTATGTTTGTTTGGATGGAGGAATGTGAAGAGAATTTCAAGGAGTTGAAAAGAAGGTTATCCAGTTCACCTGTGCTCACACTACCTTGCAGTGGAGAAAGGTTTGTGATCTACAGTGATGCATCCAAGAAGGGACTGGGGTGTGTTCTCATGCAAAATGATATGGTGATAGCTTATGCCTAATGACAGTTGAAAATCCATGAGAAAAATTACCCAACTCATGATTTGGAGTTAGCTGTGGTAATCTTTTCATTAAATATTTGGAAGAATTATCTTTATGGCGAAATGTGTAATATTTATACTGATCATAAAAGTTTAAAGTATATTTTCACACAAAAGGAGCTGAATATGCATCAAAGAAGATGGTTAAAGCTGATTAAGGATTACGACTGCTCAATTCATTATCACCCTGGGAAAGCAAACAAGGTGGCAAACGCATTAAGTCGACAAGACCATGCTAGTTTATCCATGATGAGGATCACAAAAGATCCAATATTTATGGATTTACAATGGATGGATCTTGGAATTATAATGGAAGGGGAAAAATATTATCTTTCTCAAATAAATGTTCAACCATCTATACACGTGAAGATTAAAGAGGCACATAAAGAAGATTTAGAGTTACAAAAGAAGGTGAAATTTTTTCCTGAATTCAGCCTTGATTGTAATGGGATAATAAGGTTTAGGAATCAGGTTTGTGTTCCTCCCATCCCAGAATTAATAAAGGAGCTACTGGATGAGGCTCATAGTTCTTCATTCTCTATTCATCCTGGAAGCACGAAGATGTATAGGGACCTGAAAGAGTACTTCTGGTGGGATGACATTAAAAGAGATGTTGTTGAATATGTTTCTCGATGCTTGGTTTTTCAGAAAGATAAATATGAGAGACAAAAGGCTAAGGGAATGTTACAACCATTACCCATACCAGAATTGAAATGGGAAAACACCATTATGGAATTTGTCACCGGACATCCTAAAACATCAAAAGGAAATAATGCTATCTAGGTTATAGCTGATCATCTTATGAAGTCGGCACACTTCATTGCTATTAGAGAAGATTTTTCTCCTAATCAGCATTCTAGGATATATGTAAAAAAAGTGGTAAGATTTCATGGAGTACCACTTTCCATTATATCTGATCAGGATCTGAGGTTTACCTCGAAATTCTGGAAAAGTATTCAGCATGCTCTAGATACAGAGTTGAGTTTTAGCACTACTTACCATCCTCAGATAGACAGTCAGTCTGAGAGGACAATTCAAACTCTAGAAGACATGTTGAGAGCTTGCTCTATTGATATCAAAGGTGGTTGGGATCAACACTTGTATTTGGTGGGATTTTCTTATAATAATATTTTTCACCCCAGTATTCAGATGGCTCCTTATGAAGCCCTCTATGGAAAGAAATTCAGAACTCCAACTTGCTGGGATGAAGTTGGGGAAAGAAAGATATTAGGACCTGATCTTGTTGATGAGATGCTAGAAAAGGCCCGATCTATTGGACAACACATAAGAGCATCTCAAAGTCAACAAAAAAGCTATGCTGATAACCGAAGAAAATACCTAGAGTTTGAAGTGGGTGATAAAGTGTTCTTACAAATATCTCCCTGGAAGAGGGTAATGAGATTTGGAAAGAAGGGAAAGTTGAGCCCTAGATATATCGGTCCTTTCGAAATACTGGATCGTTTTGGGAAGGTATCTTACCGATTGGCGCTTCCACCGAATCTCTCTCAAGTTCATGATGAGTTCCATGTATCTCTCCTGAGAAAGTACATACCCGATCCTTCACATGTTCTCAGCTCAGAAGTTATAGCGCTGGAGCAAGATCCTTTTTAAAAATAACAGCCAATAGATATTTTGGATTGTAGATAAAAGGTCCAACGGAACAAGACCACTCACTTGGTGAAAGTTTTATAGAGGAAACACCAATTAGAAGAAGCTACATGGGAACCTGAGGATATGATGAGAGAGACGTATCCTCATATGTTTGTAATGAAGTGACGAATTTCGAGGGAAAAATTCATTTTAGGGGGGTAGAATGTAACACCCTAAGATTTTATGAGAAATATTTTTTTATGTCTTATATTATACGCAACACCAAACGAATCTATCACAATACACAATACCGACTTGGCTTTCAGTACACGCAATCACAACCTTCCTCGATAGTGTGTGTAGTACGCAATACCAGGTTTCACTAAACAACGATATATTATTATCGACTAGACGTTATGAATAGTATTAACTAAATTTTTAATTTTATAACATTATTATTCATCTTACACATTCACTAGAACATGGTTAGAGAACAAAATAATTTTATTGGGTAAAATAAGTATTTTTCAAGAAATGCAGTTTTGCCTCCTTTTGATGGCGCAGCCACATTTAATCTAGTTTTTTACATGTTTATAAGTTCAATTTGACAAAATATAATTCTTCTTTGGAATCAGGATATAAAAATTTACTTTGGAAATTTTTTTGATACTTTTCTGATAACTTTCAAATTTTGATGAATAGTAAAAATACTCTAATTTTTAATTAAAAACAAGTTTCTTCATTTAGATACTTTATATGGTTAAATTATAATATTGAATGGTTTTAAAGTATAAATAGAATATATTTTTACCATTTAATATAATGTATGTCATTAGAATTAATTTCACATTGAATGCATAGGTAAAAACATTTCAATCTTTGCCAATGTTTTAACTTCTAAAACCCGTTTTCTTAACAACGAGATTAATTTTAAATTAATTACTACAACTTATGTGTTTTGAATTTTAAAAAATTGATTCCATATTTGGAATCAGTGGGTCCAAATTATGTTAATAGGCTACATTTTATTTTTTTTGCATTATGAATAGTCACTACGGTAAATTTTATTTACCCTAGTTAAAGGTAAATCGGGAAATTAAGTGTAAATATAAGATTATAAAATTACCCTAACAGCTGAAAAAATCTTATTGGATGAATAAAAGTAGACCCATATCACCCAAGGGCCGGACTATATTTATTTCATGGACTTTTGACCATGAAATAATATAATTACTATTAAAACCAAGGAAAGTGACAATATGTCACTCTCTTGAATCGTATAAGTATAATAATTTTAATTTAGTGATAAACTTCTTGAAACTTTGAGTATAAATAGTATCTAGAAATATAATAAAATTATATATATCATATGTATTTATTTATAATTTTTAGGTATTAAATAAATATCATTAATTATGACACAATAGTGATGTTAAAATTATTTTATTAATTAAAATATCAAATAATTTGTTTGAAAAATGTTAAAATAAATATTCTATGAACTATTTAATGTTCTCCACTAATTTTCTAGATACACATGACATTTTATTAATCTATTAAAGCTTTTAGTTTGAACATATCCTCTGTAAATATTTTATTTAAATTCAAATAAATGAATAGTGTCAAAATTGACACTATTGTTATTTTATAAAAATAACATATTATAAAATCTTTTAAATATCACAAAAATATTTAAAAATTATAAATTAAAATTTATATGGTCTAAAATTTCATAAAGTGTCAAATTATGGAAAATTCACAACACATATGTAACTATTTATAATAATTTAAAATTTAGAATATTATTACCACAAATAACATTAAATTGATAAATAAGGATAAATCAAGTTGATAATGTTTAAAATAAATTTCTAACATGTCTAAATTTTATTTTTTGATGATATTACAACCCTATATCATCTAATATTCTGATATGAGTCATTTTGGAAGTTTTTATGTGGGTTTGGGATTTAATATAAACTAATATTTCTTATATTTCCAAAGGTGCCCCTCTCCTCCCTTATAAAAGGGCTCCTCCTCCGTCTCCTCCTCACACCAATTTGAGCTTTAAAGCTTAGCCAAAACCTGACCATTTAACTTTCCCACTTCCTTAGAGACTTACTATAGGTACTGGCCTTCTCAAAAGACCAACTCTAGTGCCCTAAGAGAATGTTTAAAGGAGGCACTTTGAGAAAGAGGTAATACCTTCTACCATTTTCTTCAAGTTCAATTCTTCTTCTACTCCCTCTTATTTAGTTTTTTCATTATGTAGTAATAATATCAGAATCCCTCATATACTTATATGTTATTATAAATATGAAACAACCCTATTCCACCTTTTATCCATCCTACGGTAAACAAAATCACTGCGCGTGCGTACGTACGGAATACCGTCTCCACGCCGTGGTGTAATATGTTTTCCACCACAACCATACTTGGATGGGTATAATGGTGAAAATAAATAAATATATATCATTTTTAAAATTTGTTATTGATTATTAAATATTATACATACACTTCAATACAATTCCACGATCATGGGAACAATATCATCGATCGCGCGTACGTACGGCCTACCGTCTCCACGATGTAATGTGACTCATTCTATATGATCTTCATTGAATAATGATTATATAAATGAATTGAATGAATGAATATGATATGTATTACACTAATACCATTCTGTAAATGTTATATCTATATCCTATAAAAATTAATAAGAATTAATTCGACAAAATACGCATAAGAACATAAAGCAATAAGCACCTTTATAACAAGTAGCAATGAAATATTACTACAACAAAGATACAAATATGACCATATATGATATCATAAAAATGAATTTGATTATGTAATAAGTCAATTGACATTATTTAAACCATATTACAGGAGTTTATAATTCATACGAAGCATATCGGACCTAAGGTAAGGGAAAATATCACAATCTCAATTTTATCCGAGATTGTTTATACTTCATAATTTACTGGGGAATATTTATCATTCACATCCATGTTTCCTAAATATATAATATTATTTCCATCCACCAAAAAATTTTAAATCCATTTTTTCCAATTGATGAATTTTTAGTAAAAGATATGAAAGGAATATTTTGTCGTTTTTAGTACGAGGTACTTTTTTTGACTTTTTCGGCCAAAGTACAAGAAGAATGTTTTTCATTAAATTATACAGCATGAACGGATTTTTGGAAAATTATTTCCCCGAAGCTTACTTTAAACGATTTCAAGTTTATTTTTAATCAAGTTCTTTTAATTTAAAATTGTATGACATGTTGAGAAAAGAGAAATGTTTTAGAAGTAGAAAGGATATTTTCCTCAAGAATGGAGTTCAAGCATTTTATCAAAATTATTTTTCATCTAAGATAATATTGGGTTATGTTTCTATCCCTATTTTTACATTGATTAGATTATGTTTTGATGGAATTATTTGTATGATGTCATTTTTCCTTATATGGATTATGTTATGATTGCATGATGTTTAAGAATCCCATTTTTATTACGTGGGTTATACTGTGATGTATGATTTATGATATTGTGGTACACATAAGAATGGTATAATTATGAGATGGGTGGGGCCTATATCTCCCTCCAATGCATTGGGTAAAGATTAATATCTCATGATATATACATGGCTGGAATGGCAGGTTAAATCGGTTCAGTGAAACAGGACTGAAACATGGAGTGAACTCGGTTCAGAAATGGAATTTGTCCGCTAAGATAGTCTTGGCAACGAGTCTTGACTACTAAGAAATTATTTTCTGTGATTATGTGTGTATGCCTAAAATCTTCATGTTTTATGTTATGATTATTGGGATTACATTTCACTTCTATGATTTATCCCCTGTTATGATCTCTTTTGCAGGATAAGATTTTCAAAATGTTATGTTCTTATGAATATGATATGTTTGATATTCTTTTTGTTTACCCTTACTGAGCATTTGAGCTCACCCTTTTGTATGTTTTCTTTTCCCCAGGTCAGGGAGAATGATATTAAGTAGGATATGCCAAAAAGGGACTCTAGATATGATGAAATAAATGGGAGACAACATAGATGATTTATGAACCAGTTGTTTATGTTTCCCAGTTTCTAAAGACACTATACCTATACGGTCCTTTCATGGTTTTGATATATGTTGTAATAAGTATGATTCAATTTTAAAGTAATAAACATTTATGTAATGTATTGGTTGTCATAGAGGTAGTGGAAAAATGTTTTCAACACACTTACATATTGAGATCATATTTTATTGGTCATCGCCTTTTGTTTGACATTTATTTTTCTTCTCTCTCCAACTCTAATTCAATATATTATCTGAGTATTACTTTTCAAACCCCTTTCATTCTTGAGGAGTCTCCACTGTGCACTTATTCATTTTATTGGTTCTCAATTTCCTAACTAGGTACCATGGTTTTTTACTTTTGGGGTTTCCATGTAAAAAGTTCAGTGTCAAAATTTATTTTCTACACATAATTTTTGGTTGCTACATATCTTATTTTAATTTGGAGGGAAAGATTTTTATATCCGTTGCACATTTAATTTTATTTTATTTTTTACATTCTTCACTTTAAATCATTAAAAACATCTATAATCAAAGGATTTGGGTTTTATTTCATATTTACTATGGAATAAAATCACAGTTGAATGATTTTGTTGAATGGTACCAACTACCATATGTGGTGACTAAAAATGAGGGATCATATTTTTTTTAGGTGAAGGAATATTATGGTGTTTAGTACCTAGAAGAAAAAAAGGATTTATGATGAATAATGGGAGTTAAAGAAAGATATTGTTTGTGTTTTCATTCAATAATGGGTCAAAGATAATGTGATTAACAACAATATCAACCTCTCTCATTCCAATTTTTTTTTGTGAGAAGCTTGAAACTACCTATGCTTCAACGAAAGAACATAATAAGTCATTTCTTCTTAGAAAAATAATTAATTTGAGGAAAAAATAAGGAATATATATTCCTGACTACTTGAGTGAATATCACGGATGTTTTGATCATTTTTCTATTATGGGTATTAATTTTAACGATTAGGTATTATCACTTTTGGTTCTTAACACTTTACTCAATTCATGAGAGTATTTATGTGTTACACAAACTGGTTCTTATCGTAATTGTTCTTGGACATTTAGTTTTGTTAAGTCAGCTATTTTCTATGAAGTTTTCAGGAGACATACTCAGGAGAAATCTTTTTTCAGACATTTTATTCACAATTATCAGATAGAGAAGACATAACTATGGATATATTAGTCGAGGTAAGAGAAAAGGAATAAGAAAATCTAGGTAAAGTTGAGATATTTTTAATTTCATCACTATGGTAATAAAGAGAATCTGAAAAGGTTTTGTTATCAGTTGAATAGATAAAATAAAATGAATGAAAATTAGTAGTAGAAAAATGGCACAGTATATGATAATATCATCACCACTACAGAGGGTGATGTTTTTATTGTTTATGAAACCATTAATATTTTTTCTAATGATTATTTCATGGTTGTTGAAATTGGTTCCAATTTCCATGTGACATAAAATAAGGACTTCATTACCTCTTAAATATCAGTTAATTATGGGATTTTGAAGATGGGTAATGATTTTCATGATGATGATGTTTGTATCAGGACTCTTTGTTTAGAGAGTAGTACAAGAAGTAAACTGATTTTGAAGAATGTTTGACATGCTCTAGAGGTTCTCTTGAGACTTATTTTTACCAGAGTTCCAGATGATGAAGGATTTATGAGTACTTTTTATTGTTTCTAATGAAATCTTACCAAGGGTCCTTTGATTGTGTCTTGAGGGAAGAAGTAGTCATGTTTTAAATGGACTAGAGCTTCTATTTATTTTGACACTGCTTACATTATTGAGTGTAGTGTTTCGTGTAAGTTATGGAAGAAGTGGATCAACCAAATTAAATATAAAGGGTTTGTTTTTTTTCAAGAGAAATTTTCTTCTATATTTGATGAGTGTAAAATTAGACATGTGTGATCATTGTATGGTAGGAAAAAAGAGAAGGGTTAGTTTTAGTAGTCTTCCTTTACACAGGAAGTCATAGGTACATAAATTAGTAAATTCTAACATTTCTGTTCCATTGAAATGTAATAAAATTAGTGGAGGTCCTTATTTTGTGACATTTATTAATGATTACTCACTTAAGCTTTGGTTTTATGTTTTAATGCCAAATGTTAGGTGATCAATGTTTTAAAGAAATTTCATGTTTTTGATAATAGGTAACCTGAAAAGAAATTGAAATGTATTTGAGTTGACAATGGGGTTGAGTACTGTGGTATGTTTGATTAGTATTGTAGGTTGGAATTTATTTGGAATCAGATTATGCCCCAAGGCACCACATCTGAATGGTGTAGTTGAGTAGTTGAACATGGACTTGTTAGAAAGAAATTGTTTTTTGCCTTAGGAAGCCAAGTAGGCTGAACATTTTTGGGCGAGTCTTTATTCACTACTGCTTATATTATTAATTTATCACCAACAATTTCTTTGAATACAGAAATTTATGATAAGTTGGGCTATGGAAAAGAGATCAAGTATGATCAATTTCATATTCTTTGATGCTATGATTTTGTTCATGTGCCTACAGATGAGTGATCCAAGATGGATGGTAATTCACACTTGTTTATTTTTATTGGCTATAGATATGATGAGCTTGGGTATAGAAACTATGATCTTTCTTTGGAGAAACATTTTTCAAGATGTAATGTTGTGTTTAAGGAGGATCCGACTATTGTAGAAAATGATAAGGGAGGATAATATACTTCTCCAAAATATGATGGCTTTTTCAGTTTTGATCAATGTTCTAATTCACACTTACCTCATATTATTTATTCTAATGATTGAGTTGATTAACATAATTAATCGTAGGGTGAACAGGTCGGATTTGATTGTTTTTATTCATCTTTTTCTTCTGATTCTCCAGTTCCATGGGTTATTAATGAACCCACATTTTCACTGTAGAGGATATCTCAGTACTATACCATTTAAACTCAATATTCAACTAATTAGTATGTTCTCCATACTGAAGGGTGAGAACTATAATCTTTTAATGAGGTGATTGAAAGTGTACATATGGATATATGGGCTGTGACAAAGGATGATGAGATGACATCATTATACGACAACCATACTTTTGAGCCGGTGAAGTAACAAATATGTAAGATAGATTTTCAAAATACGTGGATTTATCAAACTAAAATTGAAGTATCCATTTCCATTATATGATACAAGGAAAGTTTAGTTGTTAAAGAATTCTGTTATAAGGCATGTATTTATTATGATGAGATTTTATAACATGTTTTCAAAATGTATTACACTCGGGTTGTTCTTGGTTTAACTGCTAGTTTGGATCTGCATATTGAGAAGATGGAATGATGGCAACTTTCATCCATGTATATTTATAGGAGAAGACTTATATGGAGAATCCAGAGTGTTTTTTTTTGAAATATGTAAAGACAAACATGTATGCAGGTTAAAGAAGAGTTTTTTATGGTTTGAAGCAAGTTCCGAGGAAGTGGTATAATATGTTTGAATATATCATTTTTCATCAGGGTTTTATGAAGAAATCTTATCATCATTGTGTTTTTTAGTGATCAACTAATGATGATATTATTATACAATTGTTTTATGTTAATGATATTCAAATTATTGGCCATGATGATTCCAGAATTGAAAAATTGAAGAAAGATCTTTGTCTATATTTTGTGATGAAATAATTGGGGATAACATGACAGATTCTGGGCATGTCGATCTCTTATGGAAGAAAGGCCAAGAAATTTTGGTAATCTCGAGAGAGATATATTGATAAGGTTATTTAGAGATTTTATATGGACAAAGTGATAGTGGTTAACACTACTCTTTCTTTATATTTTATGATTAGTACAATCTAGTCACCTTCTACTAATGAAGATATAGAGGAAGTGAGTCACATACCTTATTCTTATGTCATTGGTTGCTTGATGTATGTGATGGTATGTACCAGACATGATATAGCTCATGTAGTTGGTGTGGTTAGTAATTTTATATGAATTAAATACAGAGATAATTAGAGAGTAGTGAGTCTATATTTTGTTATCTTTACAGTACTTCTGATCTAATATTGTGTTTTTTCATAGGAGAACCTATTCTTTGTGGTTTTACTAGTTCAGATATGGAAGTAGATAATGATTATTGAAATTCTACTTCAATCTATTGGATCACTGTTACATGGGGAGCTTTGTCTTGGAAGTCTATATGGCAGAGATGTATTTCTTTATCTACCACATAGTATAATTTTATTATAGCTATAGAGGCATGAAAAATATTTTTGGGGATGAAAACTTTTATTCGGAAGATTAGTTTAAACAAGGACATATCGAAACATATCGATGTTCGGTATCATTAGAACCACAACATCCTTGATTCGAGATAATCCGAGCTTGAGAAGATCCCCAATAATGAAAGTAGGTCAAACATTTTGACCAAGAGTTTACCTAGCAGAAAATTTTTAGACATTCTGTCTGATTGCAGGGTTGGCGGTGATCCCCACTTGAGTAGGTGGGGGGAGGTTTTTGGGAACCTCATAAACTGGAGGACACATAATTGAAAATGAGAAATATGGGTCAAGGCTGCATGAATTAATTCATACAGAGACACAATTTAAATGTAGAATCATATCATTATATGGTCATTTTTTCCTACAAAAGGAGGCAATGGAAAAGTGTTTTCAACACAATGAAATACAGAGAGCATATTCTTTTGGTGTCCACATTTTTTTCAACAATATTTTTTCATTTCTCTCCCACATTGATTAACTATTTTATCAGATTATTAATTTTTAGATCCCTTCCATTTTGTGGGAGTCTATACTATGTACTTATTCATTTTATTGGATCACACTTTCTGAAATAGGTTCCATGGTTTTCGCCATTAGGGGTTTTCACATAAAAAATTCAGTTTCAACATATTTTTTACACAGATTATTTGGTGACTGCACATTCTCTTTAATTTTGGAGGGAAAGAAATTTATTTCCACTGTAGGTTATCTTTGATTTTGTTTGCACTTTCATTGCTACCCTTATTTCCAAATAGCTTCGGGGAGAATCAGTTATAGAATATCATATGATAGAGACATATTGGTATATTAAGACATATTACATGATAGTGATGTATCATCAGAGTCACATATCTCTCTCTCACTAGATAAATAGATAGTGGTAATAATAGTTCCATATTGACTAGAATTTCCATAAATTACAACATCTATTCATTTTATGGATTCTCAAAATCTTTAATCATCTGATACTTAAGTAACACCAAATATCTGCTTTTGAGTATTCTCCCATTGGTAGGATCCCAAAGTCGGTATCCAAACTCCTCATGAGCATATCCCAAAAAGATATACTACTTTCCTTTTCCATCTAGGTTTTCCTGCTCATCTATCAATATGTGAAAAAATTCCCTATAGCCAAATACAATCATGTTTTTGTATGAAAAATATTTACAAGTCCATAAAAATTTTATAACATCATTGTTTAGTGTATGTAATAAAGAAATTTTGACTAGATCAACTTTAGTCCTCAAAGTTTCCCCTAAAAGGTATTTTGAGGCTTTGAATTTGAGGGAATACACTTGAATCTCTCTCTCAAAAGGTTATGTTAATACACTCATCAAAACCATTGTGCTGAGGAATATTTGTTATTAATTTTTACAACCTCACATCGAAACTCCTACAGCACTCCTCAAACGGACCAAGGTACCTTCCTCTATTGTCATCTAGCTCACACATTAACCATATGTCTATTTCTTTTTCCACCTTCACATGAAACCACTGGAAAAAATACAACAATTGATCATTATTTTTCAAATAAAAAAAAAATCTTTTTTAGAATGATCATCTATGAAGGTACCAAAATAAAGAGCATCTCTAATCGACGTAATTCTCAACATGAAAATAACAATGTGAATGAAGTCTAAAATATTTTCTTTTTTGGATGGTAAACAAACCTGAAATGATACTCTATGTTGTTTTCCCATGATGAAATAGACAAAAGTATCCAAATGTGTACCTTATATTAATGGAAGGAGATCCTTCTTAGAGTGCATTCTGATTCCTCTCTCTCTCTCTCTTGTGACCAAGATGCCCGTGCCTAACTTTTTCACATATTTGATTGGTTGCATTGACTTCTCCTCCACCCAGTCTAGTATACGTGAGATACAGAGAGGTATATTTATTTCCTTTTTAAATTACCTAGTTAACTTTGGTAAGCTTCAATTTCCCAACACAGAATAAAGTAACATATCCATCATCTTTAAGAATTCCAATGGATATCATATTTAGGGGAATATCAGAAACATGCATAACATCATTTAAGAGTAACCCGCATCAAATATTAGTCCCTATAAAAATATTATCAACACCAGTAATTGTGGATGCACCACATATTCACATTTATGAAACTCCATGAAGTTTAAGATGAGAAGAAATATCTTATTGCAGAGACACGATAGGCGGGCCCCAGAATCAATCAATAATACTGAATTTTGGATTACAAGACATGATTGATTATCTTCCTTGATAATAACAATCTCTTCATTGGCAACAACAACATCATTATTTGGGTTCTTACCATATTGATTCCTCTACTATTCCTTCATCATTCTACAATACTAGATGATGTTTTTGGGTATTCCACAATGGTGTCACTTCATGCAAAATATCGATTGAGGTTTCATTCAATTCCGTCTTTATAGAATTTGGGCATGGTGTTCTCTTCCTTTAAATCTTCTCTGCCATTTCTGATTCCCTTATCTTTTAGCGATAAGAGCCTTTGATTTAGGCATATATCCCTCATCCTTCCTTTCGAAATCTTCATTCAGTATTCTATCATTCCCCATCTCTATAGTGAGAGTTCCATATGGAGTTGAATTACTGCCTGATAAGACTAGTGTGTTATATATATTTGGTAAATAAATCAACATCAATAGTGTCTGGAAATAATTATCAATCATAATTTTTAAGGAAATCAAATGATCAACAATACCTTAGAACTCACTCAAGTGCTCTGATATATTGATCCCAACATTGTAATTCATGTTTACAAGATGAAGTGTTAGGTTTTCTTTATTGTCATGGTTTTCCCCGCACACATCATTCCAAATTTTCTCCATAGAACCAAAGCATCATGTTCATTGGAAATATTATAGAAAATTCTCTTGCCGACTAACTGTCTGATTTGGCCAACACACTTTTTATTGATCACAACCCACTCCCCATCAATTGGTGGGGTACTGCCTGACATTTTCTCATCGAATTTACAGCTTGTTGATGATTATTTCTCTTCTGTAGCAATGGGATTATCGGTCTCCAATATTTGTTATATGAAAAATGTAATATATAAAAGACCATCCATTTTTGGTTTCAATATGACATAATTAAAAGCGGAAATCTTAATCATATTACCAGTATTTTAACCCATTTATGGAGTTCGAATTTGGAAAATCTAACCGTATGGATACCTCATGAACGGTCCAAATAGCTTGAATCGACTCCTGGATCACAAAAAAATGTGTACAACCCCAAGGAATTTAAATAGTCATTCATTTTAATATGTATTTATTTAAAAATGTTTAAAAAAAATTAAAACCAATCAAGGAAGGTTTTTAGTAAAATATTTTATAAAACCAAGATATTTTGATTCAAAATTATTAACAAATACTTTTTTTGAAATCTATTTTTAATTTATTTAAAGGATTATTTTAATATAAATGTATTTAGTTGATATTTTTAAGATAACTAAAATTGTTTGAAAATTAAAAGGACTATATATTACACACATATAATGAAATGTATATATATATATATATCTAATTTAATATTTATGATAATATTTATAATTAAAATTTTAACATTATTTTGACAAAAATGAAATCAGAAAATTATAATTTATTTTATTATTTTTATGATGATAATAACAATATTAAGTAAGTGTAATTTTTTTAAGAAAATTATTTTTATTATTTTTAAGTTAATATATTTTATAGATATATGAAAATATATTAGGTTTTTGTTTTATAATATTTATAAATTATAAATCTATATAATTTTTTAATTATAAAAAACCAACTTTATATATATGCTTTACAAAATCTAAATTGTACATATATATAAAGATAACATATTTAAAAAAAAAATAATTAATCAAAATGATAAAAAGAAAGAATCGTTGAAGTGTTAAAATGTGAGATAGAATAAAAAAATAAAAATTGTGAAATGATGATAGTGATGGTTGAAACATGACACAAAAAATGAAAGAGTAAAAAGGTGAAAGATGAAAAAAAAGAAACCCAAAAAAGGTATAAAATATTAAAATAAAAGAAAAATGAAATGAAATGAAAATAGAGGACTATTCATGGTCTTCTACCCCAAACAATTTAGTTAGACAACCCTCACCCTCACCTACAACCTAGCCTCTCCACCGAATGGGCCCTCCAATTATCCTCATTAAAATAATGGATTTATTTCCTGTCATCTGACCAAATATCAGACAATCCAAGTTGTTCCCAACTATCCCAATCTTCTCATCCATCTTTGAACCATATTGCTCCACTCGAACTTGTAGGTCAACGTGGCCTGGTTCATCTTCTCAATTGAAGTCCCATTCACCCATAACCATCTCAGATTCAATTTAAAAAAAATGACGTGGAAAGTATCAGTTTAATCCAATCGACATTAAATTCCACTACAAGTTTCAATTATATAAAATTATTTATTTGTATTATATAATAAAGTAAGTAAACCAAACATCAAAATAAAAAAACATTTAAAATACATGTTTTCACAATTCATATAGTATACTGTTCATAAATTGATTAAATAAGATATGCTAATTTTTTTGTTTATAAAACCTCTTCTTCTTTCCCAAGAACACCCGAACCCTCCTCTATATCCTTTCCCATTTTCTCTTATCCTTGTGCTTGGTGTCCAAAAGTCCCACCATCATTTTTTACCCACTTACAAGCAAGAGTTAATTTTTTTACAATTTAAATTAGTATATTTTATTCAAAATTTATCAATGGTTTTAATTTTTATCAATCTATATTTAATACATATATATTTATATATACATATATATTTATATCTATCTAACTATCCTTAATGATATTAAAAACTTATATTGTAATGGAAATGTTTTAGTTTTGTTTATCAAATTATGTTCAATGGTTTTGCAATGATTGATTTTAATTTAAACTAAAAATTTATTTATATAATATATTTATATCTACTTATTTTCAATAGTTTTAGTAATGTAAAATTACTTCTAAATCTATCATTTTATGTAACAGGATTGTTAATTTCTATTTATCAAAGGGTTGGATCATGTATTCAAACAACCATTTAATGTTTAATTAGAAAATATATATGTTTATACGTATTTACATATATATTTATGTATATTGATGCATTTATATTTATCTTTTTTATCAATTAAAAATGATTAATCATTTATTTTCAATTTTTTATGCATGTAATTAATGTTTTAATGAATCATGTCCCAAGTTATTTATTTTTTTATAAAAAATAAAAAAATTGTTTTTTATTGTTTACTTCAATTTAATTCCTTGAAATTGAATTAATTAATTCAAATTTATTAATTAAAATTGATTACTACAAATTTTGTTTCTTCAAATTACTTATTTTTATTTGTTTCTTTCATAAATGAAAACTCCAAGTTATAAGATGATGATTTTATGATTAATATTTTATTTTTATTTTTCATTATAGATGTTAAATGCTATCATTTTTTGTGGTAATTCTAAATAAAACTTATCATTTCATGTGATAAATTTAATTTTACATATATGAATGTCATAATTGAAGATATTATCATAATCTATAATACATGACATACCATGAATGTATTAGTTCATATTATTTATTTATATATGCGTATTAAATCATATTTACATAGGGAATAAATTTTGAATTTGTTTAATGGGAGAATTTTTATAACATTCATTGTATTTTTGAAAATGGGATAAGGTTAGTTACTTCAATTTTTTAGAATATTTTTAAAATTAAGTTACGAGTGTTATTTTTTAGAATTTTTTGTCAATTTATTTATATGTATAAAACCTAGTGAATGATGAATGTATTTATATAAAGAAAGCATAATTTTCTTTTCATAATCTTTGGAAGTTGAACATTGTATATATGGTATGGAATTGGGGATTGAAACCATCCCTAATCATGTGGGTAGGACCAAGACAACCGGTAATGATTCAAGTGGCCTGAGTGTTTTTATTTTAAGAAGCTTTCATATGGTTTTCAGAAAAATCACAACAATGTGTTAAATGAAATTCCATAGGGTATTTATTGTAATAATATTTTAGTATTTACAAGAATAAAATAATGTCAATGATATTAATAAAAAGTTATTTGAAAATTTTAGTATCAAAATTAGTTTCAATATGATATTCTAAATGTATTTATCGAATATTTTTAAAAATACCCTTACTGGGAAAAATAATCCCTAGTCTATGTTTTTAATTTATTTTTAAAAGGTTTAGTGGATTTAATTTCTGATGTGCATTTCCTTAAATAAGCATCACTCACAAAGGATTTTATTTTTTTCATCTTATTTATTTTTGGTTTTTTATGTTGTATGACATGTATCTAATTCTATAAAATACAGATCCTTCAAAGATCATGGTATGTAATAAAAGGGGTGTATTTATTTAGTTTCTTTATAAAAAAATTACACAACATTTATATGTGTTGAGTTCGGAAGCTCGATCTCAGGTCTTTATAGTTGGTATCAGACCAATGGTCTAGTCAAATTTGGTGATTATATGTTATTGAAAGAGTATATGAGTGAAATATTCATATTTTTTCTAATTTCAAAGATGTAAATTTAGAATTTTCTACTATCTCATGAACAAATTTCAAGGGAACAATTTTCTTTAAGGGGGGAAAATTAAACACCCCCAAAAAATTAAATAGTAATTTATTTTAATGTGTATTTATTTAATATGTTTTTATTAATTTAAAACCAATCAAGAGATTTTTTTAAATTTTTTTTTTTAAAACTAAGATATTTGGATTCATAATTATAGATAGATACATTTTTAAAAATTTAGAATTAATTTATTTAAAATATTATTTTAATTTAAATATATATTTTTTTAATTATTTTAAGAAAAGTAATGTTGTTTGAAAATTAAAATGACTATATATTACACATATATAATGATATATGTATATATATATAATTTCATATTTATGATACTAACTATTATAATAATCTTAACATTATTTTGACATAAATGAAATATGAAAATTATAATTTGTTTTAATATTTTAATGATAGTAATAATAATAATTGTAATAATAAATAAGGGTAAGATATTTTTAAGAAAATTGTTTTTATTATTTTTAAACTTATATATATTATATATATATGAAAATATATTATGTTTTTATTTTATAAAATTCCTGTAATATAAATATATATAATTATTTAATTATCAAAAACCACACTTTATATATTTGTTTTAAAAAACTAAAATGTATGTATATATATATATATATTACTAAAATGTTTAAATAAATGATAAAACAAAAATATATATAAAATTAATGAAGTAAATAAGTGTGGAAACGTGAGATAGAATAAAAAATGAAAAAGAGTGAAATAATGACATTAATGGTTGAGACATGAAACACAAAAATTAAGAGGAAAAGGTGACTGAGGAAAAAACATGAAACCCAAAAATGATAAAATAAATTAAAATAAAAGAAAAATAAATTGAAATGATGATAGAGGACTGTTCATGGTCTTCACCGCCAAACCATTCAGTTAGACCATTATCACCCTCACCTGAAACCTAGCATCTCCACCGATTGGGCTCTCCCATTTTCATCATTAAAATACTAGATTTATTTACAACCATCCAATCAAATCTAAACCTATCTGATCCATTCCCTATTATCCTAATATTCTACTCCCTTGTTGAACCCAATCACGCCACTTGAACCAGTTGGTCAACACTGCTACGTTCATCACCTCTGTTGAAGTTCAATTCATCGATGCCCATCTCAGATTCGATTTCCACAAAATGAAATGGTTTCTATTAGTTTAATCCAATTATCATCAGCTTCGACACCATGTTTCGATTATATTAAAAAATATATGTATATCATATAACAAAGTAGGTCAAATAAACATAAAAATAAACCAACCATTAAAATACTTGCTTTCCCAATTTATACAGTAATCCACATGGGAAATTATTAAATATTAAAAGTTAATTTTACTATTTATAAAACCTATTTTCACACCCAGGAACACCCAGAACATCCTCTACCTCCTTTCTATTTCATTATGACTTTCTTTCTTGGTGTCCAAAATCCACACATTCAATTTTTCTTCACTTACAAGTAAAGATTATTTTTGTTTGCTGTTTAAATAAGTATATTTTGTTCTAAATTTTACAATCTCAGGTAAAGTATTTATTTTTTTTATCAATTTTTGTTTATTATATATATATAAATATCTATTTAACAATACTTAATTAGTTTTAGAACTTATCATTTAAGCTAAATTGTTTAGTTCTATTTATTGAATTATGTTCACGGATTTTCAAGGATTGACTTGGATTTAAAGCTATCATTTTTTTAATATATATATATATATGTTTACTTATCATTATTTTTTTTTGAATATAAAATTACCACTAAATAAACCATTTTATGTAAGAGGTTTTTTTATTTATATTTATCAAAGGTTTTGAACATTTTCTCAAACCATCATTTTATGTTTAATTTTATATATATATATATATATATATATATATATTTATGTATATCAATCCATTTATATTTAAATTTTTGAAGAAATAAAAATTTTTAATCATTTATTTTCAAATGTTTATTCTAGGAATTAATGATTTTGTGAATCATGTCATAATATATTTTTTAAATCAATAAAAAAGATTATTTTGTTATTGTTTACTTTAATTTAATTACTTGAAATTGATTACATCAAATTGATTACCTCAAATAGTTTTTTCAATCTAATTAGTTTAATTCGTATCCTTAGTAAATAAAATTTCCATGTGATAAGATGATCATTTTATGATTATTATTTTATGTGTATTTTTCATTATAAATGTAAAATTTTATCATTTAATGTGATAATTCTAAATAAAAACATTAATTTCATGTGTCCCAAGTATTAATAAACACATAAATTTCAATATTTTATATATTGACATAATCTATAATACATGACATACCATGCATGCATTAGTTCTTATTAATTGTGTGTATATGTGTGTTTAATCATATTTACATAGAGAATTACTTTCAATTGGTTTTATATGAGAATGTTTATAACATTATATGTATTTATGAAAAGTATAGAAATTCAGTTATTCCAATTTATTAGAAGAATTATTATATTAAGTTATGAGTGTAAATTTATTTATTATCATATGTTGTAAATTTTATTTTAAGTATCAAAACTAGTGAATAATGTATTTATATTTATAAAGAAAGATTAAAATATTTTAACAAAATACAGAACATGAACAATGTAAATATGCAATGGAATTGGTGAGTAAACTCATCCCTCATCAAGTGGGTAGGCCAAAGAAAACATTCAATGTCTCAAGTGGCCACAATTTTTTTATTTTAAGAAACATGCATATTATTTTCATAAAAATCACTAGAATGTGTTTAAAGAAACTTATGAGCATATTTCTTCTCAAAATATTGTAGTATTTATAAGTGTAAAATAATATCAATGATATTTCTCAAAGTTTATTTTTTAATGTATTATTGAAAGTATTTTCAAAATAATATTTTAAAGGTATTTATCAATTTGTTTCTTAAAAGCCTTTTAATAAGAAAAATAATTTCTCATGCTATGTTTTTAATTTTTTCATAGGTTTAGTGGATTTACATTTGGATTTTTATTTCATTGAGGATGTAGTGCAAAAAAATAATTTAATTTATTTAATTTTATTTTGTATATTTTTGGAAGTTGTATGACATGTATCTAATTCTTAAAATCGTAGACCAGTAAAAGTTTTTAGTAGGTAACAAATGGTGTGTATTTGTTTAGTTTATTTTATATGAAAATACATTAAATTAAAATGTGTTGATTCGGGAAGAACGAGATCAGGTCTATAAAAAATGGAATCTGATTATCTAGGATATATCCATAACTATTTCAACAGTCTAGATCGACCAATGATGCGGTGCTGACATGGCTTATCGGAACAGTCGCTATAAAATTCACCGAAAAGTCGATGACGATGTGAATAGTGCTGGTTTTTCTGGGAAGGGGGTACTATAGTACCCAATGTTCTATCAAAAAATTGAATGGATCTATTGGCTTCATTTGAGTTTTGTTTTTGTAGACAAATGTACATTTGAAATCATCTCACCGAGCTCTTCTTAGAAATGGAAGAAAAATATCAATGAACAACAATTTTACATTCAAAAAAAAAATACCTATGAACATTATATATTTCATCCCCAGATCCCTCTAATAACCAACTTGTTCAGGCATCAGAGGTTATGGAGATGAAAAACACTAAAAACAGAATTAAGTGAAACACAAGAGAGATTTACAGGGTTTGAAAAGGTGTTTATGTCCATAAGAGAAGGGTGTGGGATTTATTTATTTCTTGTTTCCAAATAATATGTGAGAGGGTAACACCACATATTTTATAGATCATTATATTTTTATCTTGTTATATAGAGGAGTAATTCACAATAGTCAAAGGGTTGGTTTATTATGGTTCATCAACTCCTAAAAACATCCACCACCTCCTGATGCAAATATATTGTGCTGGCTACGAAATAGAGAGAAATCTATCCTCCCACTATTCTTCTTTATAAAAAAAGAAGAAATAGAATGTTGAAGGAAATTTTCTCCACAATAAACTTCCTAATTGGGTGTTCCCCCACACCTACAAGGTGGTTTGTTTTGTGATGGTTGAGAATTTCTTTGTTCTATGGAGCCCTACCCATGGATGATCTCCTTCCTCCATTGTTTTGAAGTTATCCTTAATGGTGATGGTTTGTTGGATTTGTCATGTTTATGGTAAAGGTTTCAGTTCGTTGTGATTACTCTATCCCACCAAGAACACTACATTGGAGACCTTCTCCGTCACTCCTACTCAATTCCATTTTGTGTAGTGGTCCTTAAAAAGGTTTTTGTGTGTGATTTCAAAGTGGTCGTCGACATCCCTGGTGGTGCAGATGCCATATAATTCTTTTGAATTTATGATGGTTTTTTACTTTATGATGTCTGTGATGGTTCAACATTTAATATTTGAGGTGCTTCATCCCCAACGACGATAGTGGTTCTAGTTTTCAATTTTGGTTTTCTCATTTGAAGTTCTCCATCTATGTTTTTTCAATATATGGTGGTGGTAGTTCCATTGGCACTGGGGATATGATGATCTGGTTTGATATGGAAGATGATGACTAGTTTTGTTTTTAGCTATAGGTGAGTAGGTTTACCAGTATTCCCATAAATTATCGATAGGAAATGTCACATAGGCATGCAGAGATAAGCGAGTGATGCACTCCCATATCTATATCAGGATAATAATAACACATCCTATAATATGCATCTTAATGATGCGACATGTGATGAATAATTCTTTGCATGTATAAACAAGACATGAAAACCCTCATCTATAAATCCCTTCCTAGTCCATGTCCATAAGTTATAATAAATACATCACGAGGAAAAAAGTTGTGGTATTATCAATAAATTTTTTTCCATTAGTAATTCTTAGAATGTAATCTTGCAAAAATATCAGGATGATGATCACATCAGAATCGTTCGCTTGATGGGTGAAGTGCTTGTATATCCATGACATGTGTAATCGAATCCTGTAAATAGAACCTCCATCACACCAGGCCTCAACTACCAATAGTATGTGAACTAAATCCAAAAAATCTAAACCAACTCAATCCTTCACACTCACACACTTAAAGGGGAGGCCTAAAATAATAACCACATCCTCAATAATAGTAGTAATCTCTTCCTCTATAAAATGAAATGCATGTGTATATGGCCTCCATATTTGTACCAAGGAATTAATGAACTGATGATCGATAAATATGAAGTCACACATCCATACACTATAGAACCAAACAAGATGAATATGACGGATAAGGGTAAATGGTGGTGCAACATTATGGAAATATAGAGACATTCGTTTGTTTAGAGAAGGAACCTAACATTCCTATATAAATATCCATGAAACATGTTCATTCTATAATAATAAAATGGAGGGCCTAAAATCTCTAAATTTTATATCATCATTACATTTTATATTTAATTTAATAAAATATATAAAATATTTTTTGAAAAACATTAACAAGATAAATGAGGTCGAAAATTAGTATTCATACCAAGAAAATCGGGTCTGGTTAGACCATCCCCAAAAAATATTAATAAAAAAGTAATATTATAAAGTCAAGAAGAACAAGGGGTTTTAAAAATCCGGGAATAAGCTACTCCCCTAATTTAAACCTCTACCAAGTATGGACAAAAATCAAGGGATCTAAAGGACCACATTGTAGTCATTTCTTTGACTGCCCTCTTAGACATGGTATCCCTATTTGATTGGCCTCTTAATAGGAATGATAGATCATTAAGTTGAGATGCTTTTCCTAGTTAAGACATCCAATCTGGCATGGCAGAAGACTCCATGGAACATCCCAGGTTATTTTTTTGAGAGAATGTACCGAATGTTCAGAGTCAGATTCAATCCATAAAAGATTACAGTTATGAAAGACAATATGCCTAACAACATAGATAATGTCCCATAGTTCTAGTTCATAAGCGATTCCCATCCAAATAAAATGATAAAAACAGCCCTTAAGAAATCCACGATACATGCGGAATACACCTCCACAACCCAATATACCCGGAACTCCAGATACAACTCCAATAACATTAACTTTAACACGTGGAAAGATTAGTGGTATCCGAGTAATAAATTTAATAACAAATAGCTTCTTCAGTTTACCTGAAATACCAAGCATCCACAAGGCAGTTAAATCTATATAGGTATTATCCATGGAGCCATTCTATATCACATTGGAAGCATGGACATATTGATTAACTAGCATTTCACTTTCATGAAAGGACAGAGCCTTGATGTCAAACAAGATGTTGTTCCAGGATGTCCAGATGGCGTGACAAACCGTTGTTGTAGTAACCAACAGCATATTCTGGACCTACACGCTCCTTCCATACTTAGAGATGTATATCCTCAAGTCGTCCAACAAACTAAGAGAGCATAAATCTATAATATATGTGACTGATGTTATTTACTTATTCTAGAAATTTATTATTTTAATGATCTCAAATAAATTTTAATTTAATTATAAATAATTCTGTGTATATTGACTTTGATTAAAACATAGAATAGTAAATTTGATTGAATGATATATTCAATGGACCATGTAATTTCAAGAATATATTTAAAGAAAATATGTTTAGAGGTTGAACCTCTTGTAATTTAGATATTCTATGTGTTCAATTTCTTAATAGTTGAAATATCACAAATATAACACCCAAGGATTTTTCAAATAAATTTAATATTGAAATCCTAAAAGAATGAGTCTATACAAGAACCACTTTGTTATAATCTATCTAGTAAAAATTATTTTTCCACCTCTGTGATTTGTATTTTGAAAAGCTGACATACACAGTTTGATTCGGTAAGATATTTAGAGCCTAATAATACAAACATAATTTTTGTTGAATAGTGACATAACTTTGTGAATAGTAACATAGAATTATGAAAAGTAATGATTATAAATTATACAAAAAAATATAAAATTCACCCATAAATGTTTAAATACAATTCAGACATCTTATTAGTGAAAAAAAATCATAGTATAAGTATTGGTATTATGTATGTGATAAATATTTTAATTAAAATTGTATGACTAATTCAATAATTTAAAATGGAAATTTATTTTCATAAAATTTAATCATAAGTTGTTAATTTATTTTATTTTGGTTATAAGATAATATCATGGGATCTTGATTAATATCTCAAGGTGTTATAAAACGAGTTATAGTTTTAAAGTTATATTTTTGGAATAAAATATAATTTTATTAAAAAATTAATTTAAAAATTTTTATAATTTTTTTTAAAAAATGGATTTTATTTTTTAATTATACACATCAAAAAATGGTGGGGTTGAATTGTTGAAATTATTTTAAAATACTTTAATTTTTCACGAATAGTAAAAATACAGTTTTGAGTTTTCTGTATGTTTAATGACATAATAATGTTGTAATAATTAATTTACAAACTGGTCTATCTGTTGAAATTAAAATATGTTATGACGTTTCCCAAGTGGCCAATACGATGGGAAAATACCTTGGGTAATCCCACGTTTTTTCAGAAACCACTAATGAGGTGTCCTTCGATATTAATAAAAAAATCCCTCTCTTTTACTATAAATATCCAACCATTCCTTCATTTTCATTCATTCCAAACTCATATTCCTAGAATATATGGCCGTTTTTCCTCCCGAGGAGTCCTCCCAAGGTTTCATAATGCCCCCAAGGTCCCCACCATCACGTTTTAGGAGTTATTGTACTAGGTAAGGTAATTCTCAATGTATCTTTTTCCATTCAAGTTCTCTTTTATGTGCTATGTAATTCAAGCTTCCAAAACATGTATTTATTTCCAATATATTTTGTTGGTATACTCTATTATGATTATTTTATGAATGGGTGACCCCTGTCCCCTCTCTTTTTAATGTTTTCTAAAACTATGTTAAATAGGCGTTATACTGCATAATTTTCATCTCAAAATATCTACCTTTTTTAGGAATTCAAATTTTGTTATTCTCTTTTTATTTCAATTATATTATGGTGGGACATGTCATTTCATATCACCCTTATAGAACAAATTATTTATGAATTATTAGATACCCTTTTTTCTGTCATCAAAATATTTTACTAATTTTTAAATAATGTCATTGGGCTACCAAATTTTCATAAGGGATTTCTCAACTTTTATTTTATTTTGAGTTCCTTTATTTTCCTTTTTCCTTCATCACAAAATTTCTTCAAAATGTTATTATAACTCCTGTACCTTTATTGAAATTAAATTGTGAATTTATAATGGAATAATTCATCATCATCTCTCATTTTCCATTCTTTTATACTAGAAATGAAAACAAAATCTGTGATGTGTTAATTTACCACATTCAAGGACGATGAGTTTCCAATTTCTGTTACTGCATACAATTCTGGCCATGAAACCATTTTGAAGGTTGAAATAGAATAGAATATATTTATTATAACTTATGTTATGTTCTCGAATATTTTTTCACAAGTTATATTAATTTATGGATTAAAATGATTTCATAGTGATAAAAAATAGCCAATTAACCCAAACAAATGTCATTAATGATTTATATAATTATTTTTCTTTACTACCTATAACAAAATTAATTTTTAACCCATGTAATTTTATGTATTTTTACTAATCAAATAAATCTTCTATTCTGGAAAACCATTCTCATATTATATGTTTATACTCATATGTATATATGTAAATTAGTCAATAATACCAAGGAAGAAATCAATCACAATCAATTAAATTGAACCTCTTAAACCCATCAAGATGGACATGAATGAACATAATAAGGAAATAATAAATCAACTAAATTAATTAATGGTTCTATAAATCTTAAATAATGAATTTAATTTTGTTATCCATGACACTATAATCATCTGTAAAAAATGATCAGACTTAAGGTAAGGGGTTTTCTCTTCTCACTTCTATTTTTTTGAGATATTCATTTTTAATACTATTACATGTGTATGGTGTATTTATACTTCACATTGAGGTATCATACCATGATTATATTTATTATCATATTATTAAATGTATCATTTTAATGTTATTAATTTTGGGGCATACGAATCGATTGATTACAAAGTGGTCATGGATTTCTATCAAAACCTCCATTTTCCTTCGGGCTACTCTAATTCCCTACATACCTCAATGAAATTTAATTTTATTCTTATTTACTCAACATAAAATTTCTTTTACGTTGTATATATGTTTACATACCATAATACTTATTTATTAAATGCGTATTTACATGTTTTAAAAGGATCATTCAAAATTTCGTCATGATAAACAATCCTGGTTCAAGGGAACTTCTCGTATTATTACCAGTTTTCATGTTCACACCAAAATATGTTTTAAGCCACCATTAGTTTTATAAAAACCATCATTTTATAATGAAAAATTTTCTTGGTTAATTTCTAGTTTTTAGAAAACAAATATCTCCTCCCACTTTAAAATTCTTTTTAATACTTACCATAAAATGAACAAAAATATTTTATTTCTAAAGATTCTTAAGAACTATTTTTACATGATTTCACTTCAGAGGGACATAATTTATGCCTCAAATATAATTTAAATATAATTTCCTTTTATTTTATGGGATATTCCTTTTTAGAATCTGAGTTCATGTTAAATTCAAATGAATTTCTAAATGAAAACTTAATTCAAAAGTAAAAATATTTTTCTCATCACACATTAACTTTTATGAAATATATGATTTTTTCACCACCCATTCTGTTAAAGTGTTGTATGTACTTCCCATGGTTATATAACATCAAGAGTCTCCTTATTCTCATGATATTCTAAGGTATTATGATTTCAATGTTTCAAGGTGGTATGGGACACTTTGAAATTTTTAAGTATTATTTCCTCAATAATTTTTCCCAGTCTCATTTAAATATATATATTTGTCTATGTAAAGATCCATTATTGAATATTGTAATTCATTGAATTTTAGATATTATTATATCATCTACAATATTTTTTTGAAGGTTTTCTGATTAGTATGATTATTGATGTTCTATCTTGATACCATTCACCGTACTATTCTGAATGGTTAGTTTTTATGTTCAATGATTGGGGAAAGTTATTTACATTTCATATTTTCGTTTCAATATGAATGTATATGTTAATTATGTTCAACCCTCTAATAAGAGGAATTCATTGAACTTATTAAGTGTGGATTCGGGCCCAATATATCCCCGTATGACATCAGTAGGTCTCATGAGGAAAACTATTGTCTTGGCACGACGCCTTCACAAAATGGATGTTTATAGTTATTACAAGAGGCCTTGATGGTAGAGTTATGATATCCCAAATTATTTATTCACTCAATATGAAACTATTTAATGAAATTTAATGTTTTTTATGGCTAGGGGACATATAGGGTTGCTCACATTTGTCACCATTTTATCCCATGATTCTCAAAAAATTGATAACAAAAATACGGCCTCGACATCTACAAAAAATGGACCTTCATAAATTTTATATTCCATCTGGTTTAGTGGAAATCATTCACATGATCAGAAAATGAGATACCTTTATAAAGCTTCATACTGAATTACTATTTCATTGAGAAAACATTATTGAGTGTTGTAGGTTTCTCTTATATATATGATATTACATCCCAAAATTCCATTATGGTATTATTATAATAGATGTTGAAGACCACATTTCATGCCAATGACAGCATCACCAAACCAATATCCTTTATATCAATCCTTTCCCATTATCTTTTCTATAATTCATATACATTAACACCTTTTATGGGAACTTTAAAATCATTATGGATGTGGTATTCCTCAAACTACATCCATAAAATCCAAAATTCCTTCAACTAAAATTTTCAAACTATACCTTTCAAGTTTACAATTAAATCTCCTTTCAAAAAAAATAATCCCATTGAATCATAAAAAAATATTTTAGGAAGTAAGAATGTTATTATAGTTATTATAGATAAAACTTCTATGACTCTAATAACCTCAAGGAAATATAATAATTTTTTTTGATAATCCTACTCAACATTTGTACAGAAAAATTTCATTAATCATAAGACTACACTTTGATAAAATATGTGACTTAATAGAATCCTTATAGGTTCGATATACTGGAACTAGGAATAAGCACATTTACCTTAAATCCATGAATCTAGGGGGGTTAAAACCCTGAAATTTTAGTGTTTTAATACACTAAAATGTGTGTGTAATAATAAAAAATAATAAGTCAACAAAATATTGATATAAAATCTTATAGAAATTGTATTTAAATTATTTTTGACATTTTTGAGTAGAAGACATATCGATATGATAAGTGGTGTTCTTAGAATAATTGAAAAATCTATATTAAAGATATCAAAGTCCACAAAAACCAGTGGGGGGGGGGGGTAAAAATTAAATTTTCCAATATTTCCATGGAATATTTTGAAAAATATTTTTTATTGATTTTTTTCATTTAGGAATCTACATTGTGTCAATATGAGTTGTCTTTTTCTAGTTGTATACAGAAAACACATTTTTAGAATTTTAAAAACCTAAAGCATGTGTGTAATACTCAAAATAATATAATATGATTTTGAAATGATGTTAAATGATAGTAAAACATTAAATAAATTATTTTTACTTGTAAGCATAAATGACACATCAATATGATGTGTGGTTCTCTTGGAATAACTAGATAAGGAGTATTGAAATATATAAAAGTGTATAAGAAAATGAGTAAAGGGGATTAAGATTAGTCAAAATTAACTTATATTTACACGAAATCTTATTAAAGTGACAATATATTTATTTTTTATATTTAGAAATGGAACCTATGTCAATCCATGTTGTGGTTTTCACGATATAATGAAAAACACAATTTTAGGCTTTTAAAACTATTAACCATGTGTGTAACCGTCAAAATAAAATAAAAAAATGGAATGATGTAAAACCATATGGGAACATTATTTGAATTATTTTTGACTTATCATAGAATATGATATAACAATTTTATGTGTGATATGATCAGAATAACTAAAAAAGTAGTTTTTAAAGATATCAACATCTTTAAAAACGATTGTTTGGAAGTCAAAATCATGAAAAATACATTGGATTTGTGTATAATTATTCTAAAAAACCACTGATTATGTTTTAATTTTAATAACTTATTTCACATCAATCTGAGTTGTGGTTTTTTTAGTATGACTTTCAAAACATTTATTGTGTTTTAAAACTAAAAAACACACATGTAATAGCAAAAAACTAGAAATGATATTAGATTGATATAAAAACATAAACTAATGGGTTTTGTATTACTTTTAATATGTATGAATAGAAAAGAAAATAATCCAACATTTAGTATACTCTAAATGACCCAATATGAAGTTTTCAAGGATATCAACGTCGTTATAAACATTTTTTAGGGGGTCAAAATGAAGAAAATTACCTATACTCATCATGAAATCGTAGTAAAATGAACATAGATCAATTTTCAAAATAATGAAAATGATTCCATGTCAATTTTAGTTTCACCTTTCATGGGATGATCAGAAACATATTTTTAGTGTTTTAAAACCTTCAAACATGTGTGAAATGGTTTAAACAACAAACAAATACCTTGGAATGATATAGAATAAAAGGAAAATCATCCTTAAATTATTTTTACACACATGAAATAGATAGAAAATTAATCAATCATACATGTATTATTCTTGGAATGATGTAATAAGACGTTTTTAAAGATATGAGAGTCTTAAAAAACATGCATCAGGGGGTCAGAACCAAGAAAACAACATTGGAAATCTATGAAATAATTGAAAATAATACATACATTGGTTTTTCAATTTTTTAAATTTATTTGATATAAATATGAGTTTTTGTTTTTCTTAAGATGATTGGAAAGTCATTTTCAATTTTTTAAAACAACAAAAAATTCATGTAACTATCAAAACCATAGAAAATAACATCATAATTATTTGAAATCACAAAAAAACCATTCAATTATTTATGATTTGAATCATTAAATGCGACGTCCATACGATCTGTGTTGTGCTTTAAATAGCTAAATAAATTGCTTTAAAAGGTATCATTGTATTTAAAAACATGAAATAGGGGCTCAAACCCTAGAATACAACCTCATATTGTTGTGTAATAATTGTAGAGTGGCTGTAGATTTATTATTGAAAGGTAATAACTGAATAAATGTCCATATGAGTTTCATTTTTTGTTTGGTTGATCAAAAACACATTTTTAGGGTTTTAAAAATCTATAACGCACATCTAATAGTAAAAACCATGACAAAAAACCGTGGAATAATGTGAAGTCATAGTATACATATCATTGAATTATTTTTGTTATGTATGAGTAGACAAAACTCCAATACAACATGTGATATTGTGTTAATGAATATGTAAACAAATTTTGAGAATATTAAAACCTTTAAAAACACACGTTAGAGGGTCAAAACTATGAAAAAAAATCATGAATTTGTGTGAAATCATAAGAAAATACCTAATATTATTTTTTGGAAATGTATGAACCGGATGTATATACATATTACTTGTGGTTTTCTTAGGAATAATGAAAAGTAATTTATAATGTTTCCAAACTCTAAAACAGGGGTGTAATGGTCAATAACATATAAAATGACCTCTGATTGACATGGTATCATAGGAAAAATATCATTTAATTATTTTTGACATGTACATGTAGAATAAATGTTAACATGATGTTTGGTGTGTTCAATATAACTAAGAAAATATTTTTAGATTAAAAAATGACTAAAAAAAAGTAATATGATTTAACAAAAAACCTCTAACTATTTATTTGTTGTACTATGTTTTACTTTAAACAATATATCAGGTTTTAATTATTATTATTTTTAATTTTTTTACTGTAATAACTGTTACTTTAAATTTTTTGATTTTAAATTATCACATGATTGGTTGTGGAGCTTGTAAAATTATTCGATCAGGTTATTTGTGAGATTATAAAATTATTAATAACGTGGGAATATATTGAATTTACGAATTAGGTCTTTTTTAACTACAATTTTATATGTGGATTAATTATAAATTTTTTGAAATAATTATCTATACCGACTCTCTTTTGGTGGTCATTATAGTCTCTCGTGTCATAGCTTTTATGGACAACAATAAGGTTTTTCCTACAGCCAACATCTGGTTGCCTATAATGACTAAAATATGGTAGTTAGTATTAGATATATCTAGTGACTAATCACATCATCCATATGATAGTTTTTGGGTAGACACTATATTCCATTAGCGATGAACCACCACTCTAATCCGTGACTGAATAGAACTCTGACTCAAGTGATAAGAGTAGATAATTTACTTTTAGTTTGATTCTTACATTATATAGTCATCAAATCCTGTGATGAATTAACTAAATGACAATGGCCTTGTATAAATTAAGACCATGACACAATTCATATTTTGATTTCTTTTTCGCACCATAAGTGAATGGTATGCGAACGTTTATCGTAGTCAGTGCCAAATTGAAAACCATTGATGCTGTAGATATACATATATTACCATATCAATATTTCTCATTGAAAGTAATTAGAATTAAATTACATCCATCTATATTTATTCATTCAATGCATTTTATTTCAACGATTTACCTAAATCGTAAAATCTAAACATAGTCTTATTCCAAAAAGTTTCGACCTTGTAGGATTGCATCAATTCAAACAGCATCATAAAATGGTTTAACCAGAATTTGTAAAATGGTTTATTCTTTATGTATAATAATCATGCTCATATATATCATGTTCGCATACATCATAATAACTAAATACATAAATATAAGTGGTTAATGAATAATGAAGCAATATATAATTAATATTGAAAGGCATACTTAAAATTAGTAAGTAAAATAAAAAAAGAAATCAAATCAGTTAAAGTATCATATAAATTTTTGTAATATGAATAATTTATAAATTATTTATATGAAATTACATAAAAAAAATAAATTACAGACATTATAAATAATAAACCCTATTATATAGACTATTTTATACCAAAAGAGAACACAATTAAACCGAACAATTATTGAAAAGGTAGAGAGTGGTTTGAAATATAACAGAACCAAGAACAATGAACACCCAAATAGAATAATGAATAACCATTAAAAACATGTAAATTGGGGTGTTTCTCTCTAGTTTCACCCCCACGATCAAAATTTTATCTTTAATGATGCATAAGTTCTTCACTGAAACTCAACCATACTATAAAAATGAAAATATTCTACCAAAAATAAATGTACTTTGTTGTATCTTATAATTCTCTAATTTCATCATTTAATCCTTTAAAATATTATCCCTAAATCTTGTTCTCTTAACATGTAACTTTTCACCATCTAATTTTCTGTCAAAACCATATCTATTTTAATAATAATCTTTACACTATCTTTGTAAATAGTCGCATATTTCAAATATACTCAAAAGTCTCATATTTATCTGTTTAATACCTTATTATAAAATAACAAGGTCTCTTACTTGGTCCACAAAAAAATACTAGCATGATATAATATTTGAACTCCAAAAATCTAGGAGTTTTGAACCTTTGATATTTTATTACTTTATTTATTATAATTTATTTTAAATCAATATGATACAAACTTAAATTATTTATAACACTATGACCTTCAGCTGTGGAATAACCACGAAGCCATAAGCAACAAACTTGAACACTCTCTAGAAAAAACACTTACTCCATAAATCATGAGGCAACATTCCAGTGGGATTACTAACCGGAATAAATTATAAACTATCTCAACATAGAGGCCACCCATTGTATTTTGAGAGTATGGGAAAAATAACCATCCCCACACAACCATTTTTCTTTCCAAATATCATAGCATATTACAAATGAATTATTTAATGATATAACATATGCTACAACTTATTTTCCATTATTGGTCTTCATAATAACATGATTTTCCAACTATAATATCCAAATACACATCATTCCTAATTTATGATACATATATAACATTAACTATGGTGTAAAAGTTTGTTTCATAGGATGTAATATTTAATACGGAATAACTAATACCATCATGACATGATTTTTTCCTTTACCGTTAAATTTTATCCAAATCCCCCTAAAATGTTACCAAACTTAATCCAAGCCTCAATAGTTTACTATAACGATCCATAATTATTATTTTAAATAACACAAGTTCTAAAATTATCTTCATTTAGGTTTTTTGGAAATCATACGTGAAATTTAAAATTCATCCTACATCAAAATATACTAATAAAAATAAGAAAAATATGTCACTCTAAGTTTATGTTAGAAATTTCCAAGGTATATCTGAATATTTTAAGAGGGAAATATTTTCCAACCTTAATATTATTTCATAATTCAAAAAAATATTATCCACTTAACATGATATTAGTCTGATTTCCATTATTCATCATTGATTTTATTCCTCAATTATTGTATATTCCCTTCTTTATTATAATAGTAACTCCCCATCAAGTGTATATTTCCCACCCCTAATACAAGCTATTTTCGCTCATTTCAATTATAGGGTAATGATGTTATTACACTTATTGAATTAAAAGTCTTCCAAATTCTACTTTTATTTTCTATTATTTAACAAATTTATCCACATTTGATAATAAACTAAAAGGGTAATGTCTTACCAAATATGAAAAACCATGTTAAATAATAAAATAATTTTAGGAGAGGAGATATTTTAATCATATTTAAGAAATTAGAGTTGGTTTAAAACTATGATTCAAATTTTTTTTCTTGATTTATAATGTGGAGAATGGTTTTATAAATAATTTCCCCTCTTAGTGATTCATTCAAATATTCTGAACAAGGAAAATTCTATATTTCAGTTTCTATTTGCTAAAATTATACAATATTTCAATGTATTTTGTATGTTAATGTTGTAATTTATTCCTTATAAGTTTAATAGAACATTACTTAACATGCAAGATCAATTTATAAAAATTATTTTCATTTCTATGATTCTCTAAGTGTTATATCATTTATATAAATTGAGTTCAACTATTTTCCACCAAAGTATACATCGTCTCTATTATGCCTTGAAATGTAATCCCTTAATTTTTTTATAATCTAGCTCACACATTAACATACAATAAATAATAATCCTTCACTTATATATTTTCTATTCATAAAAGCTCTAAAAATATCCACATGAGAACATGCCATTATATATTGATTTTTTCGAGGTTAAATACCAAGAAATAATCTTGGGTACATTGAAATCATCTTTCAATCACTCAAAATAATATTTTTCACTAACTCATTTTCATATTTATCATGATAAATAAAATTTTACTCATTGTTTTTATTGAATTAATGTACAATAATTTTTTTGAGTTCACATCAACATTTCATACACAAATCACAACATTTTTCTTGAAATTTATAAACTATTTCCTTATTATTTATTTTGAAAACAATGTTTCCGGTGTAAAAAAGTAACATAAACCACAATTTCATTGATGATTTCACTTGGAATGTTTTATCCACATAACCTATATAAATTATAGCTACTTCAAATAATAATCCAAAGGAGAATACCAGGCTCATGGTGCATACATCAAACCATATAAATCATATTTAAATAATATTACATTGTTTCATTGTCAACATTTTAAAAACCGATGGATTTTTTAATATATACTTCTTATTTATTCAGTCCAATAAAGAATTTATTGTTCACAAAAAGTTGGTAAATTTTAAGGCCTCTTTAAAAAAATACCATGAACAGTTGTAAAAACATAAGTGTATCCACTAGTGAAAAAATTTCTTCCACATAGATGCCTTTTATTTGGAAATATTCTTTTCATACCATTTAATCTTGGTTTCAGTTCGAATTACCTTGTTCAATATATATATTCTGAACACCAATATTTTTATAATTACATTACAATTATCTAAAATCTTAAAAAATAATCATTTTGATTTTATCAACTTGATCTAGATCCCCAATCTTGGATTTAACCCATGATTCATCCTTTTTTATTCTTCAAATGATGTTGATCTGCGTATAAAAATAAATCAGTGTGCTTAAATCTCCTCATTCATCAAGTTTTTATTTATTTTTCCTTACCACATTTAATATTGTACTTTTCAATTTCAGATCATCTTCTCCTTTGAGTCATTGGTTAACTCTCCTCATAACCTATATTTTCTTTTTATATAGACTCATTATATTTATTTTTTGTTTGATTTTTGAGATCCATTTAAATTTTCATTAAGTCCATCATTCTAATCTTAATTTTCTTATAGGTTTTAATTTATGAATTGGATTCTTACATCATCTTTAATCACATTGACATCATTTCTTTCAAATATATTTCAATTCCACTTGATAAAGAAACTATATGATTTTATATTTGTTAAATAACAAAGAAACATTCCTCTATTAGTTATATCTCCACATTTTCCTTGATTCCCCTCTTTATCTAAAATATAACATTTACTTCCAAACAATCTAATTTTTTTGATTCATTATTTCTTTAATTTCACTTCTCATATGGTGGTATTTTCACTATAAGACTTATCAAAGTGTTTCAGAGTATAAAACACCATTATAACTGCTATATAATTTTTTTGAGTTTCCATTCTCATTAAATAGTGTCTTTCCAATGACATTAACCATTTGATTTCTTCATTAAACCATTCCATTTTTTGAACTGTTTTCTTTGATGAAACCTCATTCTTAGTAATATGTTTCTTTAAATAATTTTTCTCTATTATAGAGGTTTACTCTATTATATTTTTTATTAATATCATTTTACTAACCCCAATTACTTTATAGTTATATTTACTCTAATCCTATTTTGAATTATCTTTTTACATCTTATAGTAATAAAAAAAATTGGAAGAAATATTTTTCTCCTCATGTTTTAGCATGATTTATTTTAGTGAAAACATTGATATGAACGATGTCGATCATGTGTTAAGTACATTTACTCTTTGAAATATAGGGATTTATCACAATCTTCCTTACCATGAAAACATCATTTGTATCCTCCAAATATCTTTTCAAAATAACAATTTCTTTCAATTCATTAATATTTGATATATTTTTAATACATTAATGATGAATTTATATAAAATATTTATTCTATAAATTTTTCTCCCATTTCACCATGAGAAAACATGTGTTCTCCATGATTTTCACTTGGTAAAGACTATCATTTTTCCTATATCGTTTCATCAATAACCTTCTAGATTCTCTTTAATTGGGAAAACATCTTATTTAGTAAGAATTTATGTTTTCATTCACAAAGTTGAATTACAATCAAGAGGTTTTGTTAATGGTAATACATATTATATACCATTGTGATCTTAAATTCATAACCAATAAGACATGTTTTACCACTTACCAAAATATTTAAATCCACCTCATCTATAAAATTAACCATTAAATCTAGAAAGTCCTTGAACTTCTTTCAACAAATTCATCGTTCCAATCATGAGAGAGAAACAACCACTATTATGAATTAATTTTATACTATTCTTCATTTCCATAATCATAATCATGAACATGATATCCTTTCATTCTAATTTTTTTCTTTCATTTACACAATAGGTTCAATTGAGAGTAATGTGCATATATCTTTATCTTTTTAGTATAATAGGTGATAAAATCAATTTACTATTTCAGTTAACATTGTTTTTTCCAAATATAATTGAGTTAATATGCCTCCATTAAAAAATTCTTGAAAATTTACCTAGTTTGTTTTTATTCCCACTTTGGATATAATAATAGTATTTATGACAAAAATTTGATAACTAAATATAATATTTATAAAAATAATTTCTTATTTAAGGTTTTAGATATGTTATCATCATACTTTTTTGAATCTTAAGTGATTAACCTTTTATATAATTATTATATTCAACACAATAACTCATAGCTTGACCAAATTAACTAAAATATTGTTACTACATTATGGTGAATATTTTATCACCTTAAATCTATATGTTTTTTACCTTAAAATAAGTTTTTATTCTTTGAATAAACCACAATAATTGTGATTTATCAATTTAATTTTTCTTCCCTTTAGCCTAAAAACTTGTTGTTTCAGTTTTGGATGATCTGTTTTCAAATAAAATACTATTTTTCCAAATATTATGGGTTATTTTATTACTGAAGTACTTATAAAAACTCTTTTTTCCTTTTTTTGCCCTTTCCTAAATTTCCTATTACCAAAATTTATAAAATCAATGTTTCTTCTTAGAAACACTATCCTTTAAATTTGCATCAAAATTTTTCTTTAGATTTAAATATTTTTTCCAATGTGATTCAATATTATTACATCAGTTATCAATATTGAAATCATGACCATTGATCACCTTTTCATATTCTTTAATTTTCATCTTAATATCAGTATATTCACAAATATTTTTAAATCGTTCAGTATTTTCCAAGATGGATTTATTTATGTGCATTTGGCTTTGAGTATCTTCACATAATTGTAAAAGAACTTAAATAGTACAGAGATTTACTTTTATTTCATTTAATGTACAATCAATTAAGTTCACCTTCAATATTATATTTGATATTGGAAACTATTTTAAATTAGATTACCTATTTGTTTTCATATTTTTCCTTCTGAACAATAAACATCATGGAATTATCCAAATTTTATTTGAATTCAACTTCACAATTAATTTGGAAATATTTATCATCAGTTTATACTTTTATCATAGTACCTTTTCATTAATACATTCTTCTAGACTAATTTCCAAAATTTATTTTTTTCATAATGGAAATTTTCTTATACATTTTTTGCATTATCAACATCATCATCATAAAAATCATATCTCCTTAAAATATCATTACTATGTTCATAATAGCTTTACTCTTGGGACAAGCCAATGGTTTCTTTCCCCTTAATCTCCCATTACTTCTATTAAAATTTCTAGGAATGAGTGATATAAACACACAATTCACATATTATATTACATATTCATAATGAATGATTTCAAAATTTCCAATAGATTTTAATTCCATCTCATTAGTTGATTTAATCTTTATATCCTTTATTTTCATACACATCTCACTAGAAATTAACTAATTGATAAATTTTCCAGATCATGATTTGATAAATTCCTCTATTTTGGTATTGAAACCATTGGATTCTAAAAAGGTGTAAATATCTTTAATAACACCATTACAATATCTACATCATTGATTTCATCTCTATATTAAAAAATGAATCCAATAAAATTAATGATATATTTTTAGAAGACATCAAAGTATTTAATTGGATACATATTCAAGCAAAATAACTTATTATGAAAGACATTCAATTTTTATTCACTGACCATTATAACCCCTTCATAAATTTTTGATAACTTATCCCATATATCTTTATAGTATTTAATAATAATTACCTTAATGTAATTTTAGTTTTACAGTTCTCTAGATAGGGTGTTGTATACATTTTCATTAGCATTGATATTTTTATTTTCAATTTCTGTTATGAAAATATTCACAGGATAAATTACTTTTTTCCATGTATTACAAAAAAGAAAACATCTTTCTCAAGTGGTCAGAGATTATATTAATTATAGTTTTTCATGATTTGATAATCACAACTATTAAATAGTGGAAATCAGTTTTCATTAATTACAATCTCTATATCAAGGATCAACTTTGGATATATTCACCAAGAGTTAAACTTTCAAATCAAGGGGAATAATTAGGGCGTAATGTTTCTTTCTCCTCAAAAACAAACTATCCATACATTAAAAATAAATACTATAACATATAAAAACCCATAAATAATCCAAACTATCCAAATATGAAATTTAAATGACCCGAATATTTGTAACACCCCATGATTCCATGGTACTTTTCCCTTTGAATAATGCAATAGCTTGTGTTGTACGAAACTTCGAGATTCTAACACATCACGACCAATCAAACTGTCCGTTATGAATAGTAATACCAACTTTTTAAAATTTTATCAATTTTATCATTCAAAATCGACTTCATTTTTGGGTTTGGAATATCAGAATTATCATAGGGTGAATTATTTGTATCTTTCTGAAAACATTCAGTTTTTGATGAATAATGAAAAATAATAAATTTTAATTAAAAAAACTTTTTTAATAAAAATAATTTATAGTGGTAAATTATACTATTGAGTGGGTTTTAAGTATAAATATATTATATATTAACCATTTAATACAATTTTGGTCATTGGATGTAATTTCACATTTAAACTGGACATAAACAAGTGTCAATCTTTGGATAGTTATTATTTCCTAAAAACACGATTTTTGTTTTAACAATAGGATTTAATTTTAAATTAATTTCTACCACTTCTATGTTAAGAATTTATTAAAAAAGATTACATATTTAGAATAAGGAGGTCCAAATTGTGTAAATAGGTAACATTTATTTTTAGACATTTTGAATAATTAATTCGGTAAATATTTTATTTACCATGGTTAAAGGGGAAAATCTAGTAAATAAGGTTAAAAATAATATTATAATAATCTTAAATTACCCTAACACATGTCTTAACCCTATTGTATGATACATGTCCGACCATGGTCATCCTTGGGTCGATTTGGGGTCCCCATGGATCCACTTAAGAGTGATAATGACACTTAATTTTAATTAACATAAAGTAAAGACAAAAATGACATTAACAAATATCTTTTAGTATATCAATTTTTACATGGATATATATAAGTCATGTTTTAGACTATAAATATTAATTGGAAATATAAAACAATTTCCTATATTATCGTAGTTTTTTTATAATTTTTAGACATCAAAAAAATTAAATTATTTATGACACAATAATGATGTAGTATTTACCTCATTAATAAATGATTTAAATAAATAAGATTATTAATATGAAAACCATTTTCAAATGCTGTCAAATTCTTATTGGATGATTTTATTTCGACCATGAGTCTCCTTATCTTCGAATTTAATTAGTTTTAGTCTATTATAAACTGAATATCACTATATCATCAAATAATATTTTCACACTTTTTTAAAGAGCCCCTCCTCCCACTTATAAAAGGACACCACTTCTAACCCATTCCACACACATCTCAAGCCACATGACTCGTCCAAACCCTTCCCAAATAAGCTCTCAAGATACCTCTATTACACCGAGAAGCCTTACATTAGGCATAAGTCACATCAATAAGTCCTCTTGGTTCAATCCAAAGTAAGTTACCCAAATAAAGGTGACGATGTCTCTTAAATTCTTTTGTTTTATTTTGATTTAATTTACTTCTCTAAACCCCTAAACTCTTTATATTACATTCTTTTATAACAAAAAAAGTATCCAAAATATACTAATATGTCGTTATTAGATGGATTCAAAATACACTTACACACACCTCCATCTAATGGGTGAAGAACATACTGTTTCTATGGATGGAAAACTAACGCCTCACGAAATGATGATTGTTCGATTATCTCCTACCGCCTCTCGTGGTGGACATTAATATGGAACTGTATTTATATATGATATATATATTATGTTTATGTTGTCTTTATGCTTCTATATTTTCCATTTATATCATTATATTATGGCTTCCATTATGGGTAAAACAAGATAATTTCATTTGAGGAAGTGCAGACTACCGCCCCCTCAAAATGATATCACTCGTTAATGCCTTATGAGGGATGTATAAAGGATGTAATTAATGTTATTATATATTATATTATACTGGAATTATAATATACATTTGTATCATTATGTTTTAATTCCATTAATATACAAAACAAAAATGAAAGTAGTGTTCTTGCGTACGTATGGCTTACCGTCTCCATGAACGGTACATTTCATTTCTTATCTCTAGATGATATGTAATTATATAAATAGATACATATATACTGAATATATATATATATATATGATATATAGATAATGTATATAATTCTATAGATAATGGACTTTTTACCAAATGAAAAAATTGTAATTATAACAAGTTCATTTTGGACTCAAGTTCCGAACATCGATAAAATATCCAATATGAACTCAAATAATTAACGAATTGTTATAGAAAGGTAATAAGTGATGTAAAAGGAATAATAAACGTTAAAAAATTTCTTCATAAAGTATAAATTAACTTATTTTTATTATTCATGAAGAATAAAGAACATACAAGACAAGTCGGACTTGAGGTAAGGGGTTTCTTATCTCACTTTAAGTTCTGTGAGATTTCCATTGTTCGCCACTAATTTATTGGATGTGGTGTATTGTGTACTTATGTTTGATAAATATTATCATTATTCTCTTTATATTCATTTTATTCTGTGATTCATTTTGTTCTTATTAACTTTTGGTCATATGACTCGATTGATTACTACGAAGTAAGGGTCTTTCATCTCACTTTTTATCCAGTGAGATTAATGCTATATTGGACACTATTTCTTTTTCTGTGGCATACGTACTGTACATGATTGTATTATTGGTGTAATATAATTTAATTTATGTGTATTTAATTCTTCATTATATGATCCTTATTTCATGGGTTTTATATTTCATAAGATACCGAATCGGTAAGGGAATTTCAAATTTCAATTTCAACTCAGTGGGATTTACGCATACTTCATTGATTATTTTACTCCAAGATTATGAGTGGAATCACTATTTATTATTTATGTAGTAATTTCCACTACCAATTTTGTGTATATACATTTTATACAAATAATCACTCAATTGATAATTTCTCATGTCATTTATATAAACTTGATCTTAACTCAATTTCCATTCATTGAGTTAAACATCCAAGTCATTGGCATTGTTTTTACAAAAATATTTCTTAATGTACTATGATTTAATTAAAATTAATATCCAATAATATTGAGTGTGTTTATATGTTTCACACATAATAATGTCATTTATTTATCCTTTACCTAAGTATACTATCTTTATAATGCATTTCATCACAATTTACATTCCATTGATACTTCTTGTTATTATACACCAATTCACTTTTATATGGTGTATATAATGTACCTTGACATAGTATATCATGAATCCCTCTATTCTCAAGATATTATAATGTTTTTATTACCTCAATTATTTTTATTCTAGTGTCTGTCTTTTGGTTAACAACTCTATGTAAAATATCATTTTAAATGTTTTAAATATTTAGTATTCTAAATCATTCCCATTAATTTCCATTTTTTAAAAATGATTTTAAGGATTTATTTATATGGACATTAATGTTTCAAAATTAAAATACCTTTTAAAATTTTCAGAGTGGTATGAGAGACTTCGATTCAAAAATCTATTTTTAAAAGGATTTTTGACAAATACTGAGACTTTTAAATGTTTTAAAGGAAAAGGGGGATATTTCCCTCAAATAGTTTTGATGATTATTTTCATCTATGTCAATATCCATCATTATTCATGATTGAGGTTAATATGTTACAATAAATTCTTCCATATTGTATTTAATGAGTTATGTTTGACTGTGGATGTGCTATTTTTATATCATTCATTGTTTGTGGATAAAGTATTGACAATTCGTATGCTAGTTTTAATACGAGTGTTTATGTTATGTTTCAAACTTCTCATATATGGAATGCATTGGACATAGTAACTGACGGGTGGAGCCTGCTATAGCTCCCCGATGCATCGGTAGGTCTCCTGAGACAAACTAGTGTCTTGCCACAAAACCTTGACAAAATCTTATTTGTAGTCTTGGCACAAGGCCTTGACTATGTGGTTATGACTTCTGGAATTATGCATTCCATCATTATGAGATTAACTATTGAAATTTCATGTGGTTATTCGACTAGTATAATACCCATGACTATGTTTTATTTGGTATTATTTACTCAGCTCGTATTACTTCCATAAAGTGTTCATGTTAATTATTTGTAAAGGCATGTGTTTGAAATTTTTCAACATGCCTAATGTTTATGTTATCTTCTAATGTATTTCATACCCATAATGAGCGTTTTAGATCACCCATTTCTTATGTTTCATTTTTCCTAGGACATGAAGGAGTTATTTATGAGTAACTTGCAGGCATAATATAGGTGGCTTGGATATTTATAATGGAATAAATTAGTGATTTTTTTTCTTTTCAAGTTGTAATGTTGAACTTATGTATGTATATTGTTTCCAAGACTACTAAACTGATCGGTCTTGTGGGACGTTATTTCCTTTATCATGCCAATGAATTAAAATAATGCACCGACTTTTGGATTCTGGGGTCGGGGCATTACATTTGGTATCAGAGGAAGTTTAGTACAAACCTTGGAAACTAGATTTAGATAAACTCAGATTATAACACATAGCCCTAAGATAGACTTTGAGAATTAGTACACAAGAACTTCCTAGAATCACGGTATTGAAGTGATTTTGTGAGTTTTCCAGGAAAAACATCCATGTCTGGATACGAGAGGGTAGAGGCAGATCTAGCACAGATGTACCAATGGGTTAAAACTGAAAAAATTGCTTTGAGATAGACTCGAATGGGAATTGATGCATTACAATGGGCCTTGCTGTAGTCTTGGTTACGACATCCCCGGGGGATATTATTAGAAAAATTCATATTTTCATTACAAAACTATTTGAAGGATTTTAATATAAGATGATAATAAATAATTTCCATTAATCTTAAGGTGTTTTAGATTGAATATAAGTTGTTCTGATATTATCTAAATGATGTTATGACTCACACAATTCATTCTTTTGTTAGTAATTGGCTGGATTCCAAAGAAGTCATAGTAACATTGAACATGATGTACATGGTGGGAATGACGGAGGAAATGAGAAATGAAATGGAATATTGATAGGTGTAAAAGATATTGTGTTCATTCCGAATCAGTTTTCCAAAAATATGATCAGCAACATATATATTAATCAACTCCCAGACTCAATAAAAAAGAGAAAGGCAGTGAATGAAAATAGCTCCAACAGTGGAGACCATGGAGAAAAGAAAGCTCAATTTCTATCTTGTATGAAATATGGAAGGAGACACCTAGGGAAGTGTCTAAATAGAACAAAGAGATGATTTATGTGTAGGAAAGAAGGACATAAAGTAAATAATTGCTGTGAAAAAATGAATAATACTAGGGAACAAAATAAAAATGATTTTAAGAATCAAATTATAGTCATTTTTCATAAATGTAAGGGACCTTGGAATCACCCAAGTCAATACCCTATTCTATATGATAACCTCTTGGTCAAGGAAGAAGCTATGTGGAAATAAATGGTTAGAGAAATGTTTAAAAGTATTAGTGCTCTTTGTTTATGGGATTACTTTGGAATAATTTTCTCTTGTATTATTAACCCTGCAATTTGTCATGTGAAAATGATATTTGAGGAAGAATTATCTTTTATCTTTTGGATATAGATATAAATAACCATTTGGTTTTATATGATCATTTTGTTTGAAGGAATTAAAAGTTATTATATTTTGGGATGAAAGTGCAACGTATGAGATAAAATTTGTGGTTAAATTATATTATGGTTATTTTGAGGAATATATCTCATTTTTTTTAATGTTATAAAATGTATTTTTTGAAAAAGGACATCTCGCAGACCGTGTGACAACCCATCGCATCTGAAAAATCTATGGGAATCGAACCCACAACCAGAGTGCGATTGTGATTTATCACCTACCACTAGACTATGTGAAGTCCCTAGTTAGTGTGACTAATTATTTTTAGTAAAATGATTTTATAGATCAATAATAAGTTGATTTGGGATATTATGTCATATCAAATGAATAACCTTATTATAGGAAAATGATCTTGTGATTAAGTGATAAATGTTATTTTGGAAGACGTTCCCTCTTTTGGGAACACTATATGCCTTAGAAAAATATAATACTATGGGATTTTATTTGAGTAATAATTGTAGATGATTATCTATGTTTTTATTGTGGATTTATATCGATTTGGGTTATTTTTGGAAATGATTAACCAATCGTAGAGAATATGTGATTAGTTTAATTACTTTTAAGTATGTGACTTTAAAAGTAGTCAATGTTATTTGGAAATACAATTTAACAAGGAAGACTACGTAATCAAATTATTCTATGTTTTGGGTTTCAATATTAGTTTGGATTATATTGAAGGATTTTATGGACAATTGTTTTTTGAATGGTATTTATTTAACTTTGGGGTATTGTTGGTTTAATTTTAGAAATTAAGATTACTGTTTCTTTTTCTAAAGGATTATCCTTTTAGGGGATCATCTGATCATGTACTAACCATTTGGGTTTTGATTAATCCCTAAATACAAGATAAATATATAGTTTATCCTTTGTGGATCTTGTGATTCAATTGAAGTTGATTATAGCTCTTCTGGTGTGACCTTGCCATCTTGAATACTCATCATTTAAATAAAACGAGTTTGTGGTAGAAATTTATTAAATAATGAAACTACACCTAAAATTTAGTATATCTCTCTATGTTCTTATTCAATCTCAGAAATAAATTCCTCAACTTTATGAAATGGAACTTAAAACAAAAAAACATTGTCCGTTTAATCTTCCTGTGAGAAATTAATGACCATTTGCCCCATCAAAAGATTGTGGTTTTCATGTTGTTACCATTCTACTGATCTTGTTTTCTATCCCTCTCCATCAGAACATGACACCTAGTTTATCTTCCATATCCATGTTTTTTTACATGGAATCCTTGTATGGGTTATCTCACGTTACCTTTATACTTCTCTTCTTTTTTTTTAAAATGATAGATTTATTGAATCTTTTTCCAATGTGGTACATTCAACTATGTTCCCAAGCCCAATTTTTAAAAAATATTGTGAGGACACAATTTCCAAAAGGGGGGAAGAATGTAACACCCCAAGATTTCGTGGTACGTTTCCCTTTGAATAATGCAATAGCTTGCATTGTACGCAACTTTGAGATTATAACAAATCACGACTAATAAAACTAGTGGTTATGAAAAGTAATACCCACTTTTTGAAATTTTATCAATTTTATATTTCAAAATGGACTTTAGTTTTGGGTTTGGAATATTGGAATTAGCATAGGGTGAATTTTTGGTATCCTTCTGAAAACATTTAGTTTTTGATGAATAGTGAAAATGCAAAATTTTAATTAAAAACGACTTTTTTAATCAAAATTATTTATAGTGATAAATTATAAAATTGAGTGGGTTTAATTATTATTTGATTATACTATTACCATTTAATTGAATGTTTTTCATTGGATGTAATTTCACATTTAAACTGGACATAATCAAGTGTCAATATTTTGACAGTTATAGTTTCTTATTAACTCATTTTTTTTGACAATGAGAATTAATTTTAAATAAATTTATACCACTTAGGTGTTATGCATTTATAAAAATGGATTCCATATTTACAATTAGGTGGTCTGAATTGTGTAAATAGGTAACTTTTATTTTTATAAATTTTGAATAATTACTTCGGTAAATATTTTATTTACCATGGTTAAAGGGGTAAATCTAATAAATAAGGTTAAAAAATAATATTATAATAATCTTAAATTACATTAACTAATGTCGTAACCCTAGTTTCTAATACATGTACGACCATGGGCATCCTGGGGTCAATTTTAGGATCCCATGGATCCACTTAAGAGTGATGATGACACTTTATTTTAATTAACTTAAAGTAAAGACAAAAATGACATTAACCAATATCTTTTAGTATATCAATTTTTACATGTGTTTATATAAGTCATATTTTAGACTATAAATATTAATTGGAAATATAAACATATTTTCTACATTATTGTAGTTTTTCAATAATTTTTAGATATGAAAAAAATTAAATTATTTATGACACAATAATGATGTAGTATTTACCTCATTAATAAAAGATTTAAAGAAATAAAATTATTAATATTAGAACAATATCCCAATCCTCTAAAATTTTTATTGGAAGATTTTATTTCTACCATGAGTCTTCTTATCTTCTACTTTTATTTATTTTGGACTATTATAAACAGAATATCACTATATAATAAATTAATATTTTCACACTTTCCTAAAGAGCCCCTCCTCTCCCTTATAAAAGGACACTACTTCTAACCCATTCCACACAACTCTCAAGCCCCCTGGCTCATCCAAACCCTACCCAAATAAGCTCTAAATATCCCTATATTAAACCTATAAGCCTTACCTTAGGCATAAGTCACTTCAATAAGTCCTTTTGGTTCTAACCAAAGGAAGTTACCAAAATTAAAGGAAAGAATTTCTCTTAAATTCTTTTTATTTATATTGTTTCATTTTTCTTCTCCAAACCCCGAAACTCATTTTATTACGTTCTTTTATAAAATCACCAATACCCTCAATATACTATGATTTTTTAGAAGGATTCAAACTACACTTGCACACACCTCTATATAATGCGTGAAGAACATACTATTTCTGTGGATGGAAAACAAACGCCTCAGAAATGATGATTGATTGATTATCTCCTACCACAAATCATGGTGGACATTAATATGGATATGTATTTATATATGATATATATATTATTTTTATGTTTTCTCTATGCTTATTTATTTTCCATTTATATCATTATTTTATGGTTTCCATTATGGGTAAAACGTGATAATTTCATTTGAGGAAGTGCGGACTACCCCCCCCCTCAAAATGATTTGACTCGTTAATGCCTTATGTGGGACGTATAAATGATGAAATTAATGATATAATATATTATATTATAGTAGAATTATAATATACCTTTTTATCATTATGTTTTAATTTCATTAAAATACAAAATAGAAATAAAAGTACCATTCATGCATATGTACAACTTACAGTCTCCATGAACGGTACATTTCATTTTTGTCTCCAGATGTTATGTACCGTTATAAATAGATACATATATACTAGATATATATATGATATCTAAATCATGTAAATAATCCTAGAGATAATTTTATTTTTACCATATAGGCAAATTGTAATTATAACAAGTTCATTTTGGACTCAAGTTTCGAACATTAATAAAATATCAATATGAACTCAAATAATTAACTAATTGTTATAATAAGGAAATTAGTGATATAAAAGGAATAATAAATTTTAAAAATTTTCTTAATAAAGTAGAAATTAACTTATTTTTATTATTTAGGAAGAACAAGGAACATACAAGACAAGTCATTCTTGAGGTAAGGGGTTTCTTATCTCAGTTTAAATTTTGTGAGATTTCTATTATTTGCCACATACTTATTAGATAAGGTGTATTGTGTACTACCATTTGATATATATTATCATGATTATCTTTATATTCATGGTATTCTGTTATTCATTTTGTGGTTATTAACTTTTTTTCATACGACTCGATTGATTACAACGAAGTAAGGGTCTTTCATCTCACTTTTATTCCCATTAGATTCCTGCTATATTGGCCACTATTTCATTTTTTATGGCATATGTACTGTACATGATTGTATTCTTGGTGTAATATACAATAAATTATGTGTATTTAATACTTCATTGTATGATCTTTATTTAATGGGTTTTAGGTTTCATAAGTTACCAAATCGATAAGGGAATTTCAAATTTTAATTTCCACTCATTGGGCTTTATGCATATTTCATTGATTATTTTACTGCAAGATTATGTGTGGAATAACTATTCATTATTTATGTAGTAATTTACACTCCCCTTTGTGTGGATATAATTTTGATACACATAATCACTCCATTGACAATTTCTCAATTCATTGATATAAACTTGATCTTAACTCAATTTCCATTCATTGAGTTAAACATCCATGTCATTGGTATTGTTTTTACAAGAATATATGTGAATGTACTATGATTAAATTACACTGAATATCCAATAATATTGAGTGTAATTATATTTTTCGCACATAATTATGTCATTTATTTATCCTTTACCTAAAGATACCATCTTTTTAAGGGATTTCATCTCAATTTACATTCCATGGAGACTTCTGGTTATTATACACCAATTTAATTTTATATGGTGTATATAATGTACCTTGACATAGTATATCAAGAATACATTTATTCTCATGTTATTATAATGTTTTTATTACCTCAATTATTTGTATTCAAGTGTCTCTCTTTTGGTTAACAACTCTAACTAAAATATCATTTTAAATGTTTTAAAGATTTATTATTCTAAATTATTCTCATTAATGTCCATTTTTTATAAATGGTTTTAAGGATTTATTTATATGGACATTAATGTTTTATAATTAAAATCCATTTTAAAATTTTCAAAGTGGTATATGACACTTTGAATCAAAAATCTGTTTTGAAACGACTTCTTAAAAAATAGTGTGACTTTTAAATGTTTTCAAGAAAAAGGGGGATATTTCTCTCAAATAGTTTTAATGATTATTTTCATCTTTGTCAATATCCATATTTATTCCTGATTGAGGTTAATTTGTACAATAAAATCTTCCATATTGTATTTAATGAGTTATGTTTGACTGTGGATGTGTTACTTTCATACTATTCATGGTTTGTGGATAAAGTAATAACATTTCATATGATAGTTTTAATACAAATGTTTATGTTATGTTTCAAACTTCTCATATGTGGAATGCATTGGACTTTGTAAGTTACTGGTGGATCCCGCTCTAAATCATCGATGCATCGGTAGGTCTCATGAGACCAACTAGTGTCTTGGCACAAGGCCTTGACAAAATATTATTTGTAGTACTGACACAAGGCATTGACATTGTGGTTATGATGTCTGGCATTATGCATTACATCGTTATGAGATTAGCTATTGATATTTCACATGGTTATTCTACTTGTAGAATACCCATGACTATGTTTTATCATGGCATTATTTATTCAGCTCATATTCCAGCCATAAAGTGTTCATGTTAATTATTTGTAAAGGCATGTGTTTTAAATTATTCACCATGCCTAATGTTTATGTTATCTTCTACTGTATTGCTTACCTTTACTGAGCATTTGAGCTCACCCATTTCTTAGGTTTCATTTTTTCCAGGACATGAAGGAGTTAGTTATGAATGAATTGGAGGCATAATCTAGGTGGCTTGGATGTTTATAATGTAATAAATTAGTGTTGTTTTTATTTTCAAGTTTCAATGTTGAACCAATGTATGTATTTGTTTCTAAGACTATTAAACTGATCCGTCTTTCATGGAATGATTTCCTTGTATCATGATAATGATTAAAAATAATGCACTGACTCCTGGATTCTAGGGTCGTAGAGTTCCAATATTTTACTTTGTTCACAGAAAGTAGTTAAATAAATAAAGTATACATTGACGGTGTATTGATATAATTGAGAAATAAAGAACACATTTTTTTTATTAAATATTTATTTTTTTCATCATAAGGAAAATACATAAGATTACTCCCTCCTTCTAAATTTCCACTCCCGTCTTGAAGACAGAGTCCTGAGAAAGCTTGACATACTGATTTATTACAATGAATATTGAGAGAATGATAAAAGAACATACTTGTGGGGGTATTTATCCTCTAAATTAGTCTTTTTATCAAATCTGAATCTTCAATAATGCATTAGTTATTTATAATAGACTCCCAAACTCATAGCATTAAGAAGATATTCAATTGTTCAATGTATTATTTCATATCTTCTAATTCTCTCTATTTTCTAAAATCTGTAGTTTTTTTCCAAAATCATATATCTCTAGATGTAAATTTTTACCATCTAAATATCCTTAAAAGATATTATACTTAGTCAAATTAAATAATCAAATATCTAGGAAAATATTTCCATTTTTCAAAATACTCAAACTTCTATATTTCTATGCAATACACATTATTATGATGTAATAAGGAATATTTTATTGTAATGGTATTCAGTTATAGAGTCCACCTAAAACTTTAACATGATATAACAATTAATACAAATCCTTGGATTGAATATCTCATTTATTTTCTTGATCCATTGATTATGGAGTAATATAAATCCATATGATACAATGTTCTATTATTCACCGTACCACAACCATTAGTTGTGAATTAGATCATAAGATATAATTCATAGCCCTAAACATTATCTATAAAAACTTCTCATTTAAAAATCATGAGGCCACATTGTGTCATGATTCCCAACAATAATTTTTTTAACAATATCAATATTATAGAAAGTCATTATGTTGTATGAGTTAGAGAAAAAATAACCAGTGGTGTAAAGCCTTATTACCTTTCCAAACATTACAATTTAATACACATTAATCTTAGTGAAATTTATTTATATCTTGAACATAATTTACATTGCGTAATTTCCATACGGTGTGATCCCCAAACAAATTTTTCCAAATCAAAATCAATTATAACTTATCAACCTTGCCTGACATTAACTACAGTGTAATATTTTTTTAATCACAATATAGTATTTTCATGATCACGTACTAAAATTCACAAATAACAATTACAATAAAAATAGTACTATTTCAACATGATTTATTCCTAAAACAAATTTTTTTTCTTAAGGTCCTCTATATTTCTGCAGAATTATTCTAAAAACCCTTCACACACAGACACATAATTTAAAATTGTAATATATATGATTTTTTTTTAAATTATATATTTTAAATATAGAAAATTTTAGTATTATAATATTTTATGGGTTTTAAAGAAAATATTTATATATTATTAATAATATATAAGTGATTTAATAATTGTGTTGAGGTATATTCATTGAATGGAAACCATGGTAAATATTTTTTTATACGGAAAACAAACCTATAAAAAATATAACCGACGCTAATAAAGACAAATATAAAAAATAATACAAAAAAATCTACCTTAAATATTTGTAAACTAAGGGATATTGATCAATAATATCTCAAGGAGTTATTTTATTCTATAATTGTGGACTAAATCACATAATTCACATATAAATTGAAAAAACATCAAAATAGATATATATAACACCACACGATTTTTAAATAGAAAAATCATATTCGATAGTATATATAAAATTAAACACCAAGAATAAAAAGGACTATAACATTCCAAGAATTTAGTATATATATGGTTTAAATAAATTAAATCTCCAAAATATTTTATTATGCATACATCTTTGGATTTTAATGAAACATGATACTCTATTAAATATTATTATTTAAACATTATAATTGTAAACTATCCATAAAATTAGTGGGTCTGATTATTATCAAATAAATTATGAAAACATTATATTGTCTAGATTTATAAAATAAATAAAATAAATAAAATAGATATCTATTTATTATTATATAAATGTAGAACCATTCATAAATAAATAGACATGTCTTTAGAAAAATTGTATTTTTCTAAAAGAAGGTGTAGCTAATCTTTGTGCACATTATTTACAATTATAATTTTCCACATTTGGAAAATTTATTTGAAATGATAAATTTTATTTTTGAAATAATCATATCAAAATTACCTTAGGGTGAATGTTTTTTATTTTTTTAAAAAGGTTACTTTTTTATAAATAGTGAATAACACTGAATTTTAATTAAAAACTGTCTTTTCGTTTAAATTATTTACAATATTAGATGATATTACAAATTAATTTTAATTAAAATTAATATATATATATATATTAATACAATTTAATTCATTTTAATCTTTTTAATATTTAAATTTTATATAAAAACATTGTAATCATTTGAACAAATTCTCTAAGAAAACTAGTTATCTCATCGTATCTATGAGAATAATTTTAAATTAAAAATTTTCACCTATGTGAATATAATTTGAAAAAGTTTTTTCAATATTTAAAATCTAAATAATTAAAATTATATAATAATTTGAAATTAATTTTTGACCATAATTAATAGTGAAAATAGTAAAAGTTAATTACCACGGTTATGGTAAACATTGGTTTACTAAGGGTTAAACTAAAAAGATAAGTATTAAAATGACCTAAATACTTGTATAAAATCAATTTTATAGAAATATTTGGACCGTATAATGTTTAAGGTTCACGAGTACTCCATTTTAGACCCTTTTGGTATTTTAAAAATGTTGGTAGACCTTTTTCTTTATAAAAATGACAAGTATGCCACTCACATCACCTATGAAGGAAACCAAATGTCCTTTTTTCTTCACACATTAAAACCCTATTGGTTAAAACAATACCTACCCAAATAACATACCAAATTCCATCCCATCATCCTAAAATCCTTATTTTGTGTATAAATCCATCATTAGAAAGATTTAATTACAAAACTAAAGTGGTTACCTGTAGAATAAGAAATGTTATTCAATGAATATTTTTATATTATTTCTTCCTCCACCTCCTTCAATTCATATTAAAAATTTATAATATAATAATCTCATTATCTAACATATACTTTGATGTTTTTATGTTAAGGGTATGACCAAAAACTGTCCCCACATTAATCAAACAGGTTACTAAATCATCATTCATGTGTAAAACATATTACACCCCCACGAACCAATGTCATTAATTTCTCCATTACCACTTCTCACGGTTGGGTAAGATGATGGATATAAATTTCATTTGTCACCCCCTAGTTTTAATTTTTATCCTTTATTTTGGTTTATCATTTTTTATTTGTCTTTTCTCTTGATTTTTAGAGGGTTGAGATTGAAATTTTGAGTTTTGGGATATTTTTCTTCTATTTATTGGCTTATGTGCATGGTTATGTGGTACATGTATGGTATTCTAATGCTATGTATCCTTTCAATTCATTTTGAACATTAATTATTAATGTTTCATGACTAATAAATTCTTATATTCAAACCATACATATCCTAGGAGAAATTGGGTTGGTCTTAGGGTGTGCCGGGATGAGTGCACATGAATTGATCATGATTAGTCTAAACCATGTAGAAAACATGAACATGTTTAAGTGATTTTGATAAAACCATAAATCATAGATGGTGAAAAATTTCAAAAACTCTTAAACCATATAATTTGGGAGTCTTATAAGTCTTGTAAATAGCGCAAGTTTAGCCAATAATTTACCAACTTGTGCGGCCAAACCGTGGGAAGTTCCCATGTTCAACAAAAATGTATGTTCTCCTTTATAACCTTGTTAATTTTATACAAAAAACAATACTTTCTTCCCCTATTGGATTGTTCGACTCAAAGGGGGGCCCTATCTTTTTCCCAATACCTTCATCCTTCTAACATGTTTATTCTAAGTGATTTATTCAAGGTTTTTGGATGATTTATCAAGGGAATCTCCTCCTATATTCTAACACTAACGTCTTATTTTATTTTATTATTGTTTTCTATTCTCCATGGTTCTTCTATCCTATGGTGTATATATATTTGGTTCAAAATTAGGTGTTTCATCTTCTTAAGATTCCTTGTGGGTGTTCTTTCTTCCTTGGACATTTGTGGAGTCATTGCAAGTTACTATTGTCAATGTGCCATGAGTTTGAGGTGAGATTACCTTTTAAATAACCCTTTTAAAATTTAAAATCATGGATTTATTTATATTATCTCCTTGATTGGAAATAAATTAGTAGTAAATTTCTTTTATAATGACTATTTTAAATGTAATCAATTTCATTTTTCCATAGATTTAAATGTTATGGAACTATTTTTTTATCCTTGAACACTAAGTGTTTGTTAAATAGCACGATTTTATATTTATAAATGGATTTTGGTTTATAAGTGGTATATAATGTTATTTTTTAATTTTTTTCCAACTAAATAATACATGAGGCCTGATTGTAACTTTTGAGAAATGGTTTTATTTGAAAAAATCTAATTGGGATAAACTTATTGTGTTGATGATTACTAAAGGAAGTGGAAGTCCTCAACATGGTAATTGAATTAATAATTAATGGTGGGAAGGAAAGGGGATCATACCATGGGGTGATTTGTAGTGATGAATGGTTTTGTAACTCATGTGGTGGATTTTATTTATGTATGTATGGATATTTTTTTGACATTCATTGGCTGAAAACTTTTTTAGACATATCATGGGAACCTAGCATAGTTATTATATTATAAATGAACATTTTCTACAATAGTTTAGGATTAATCTTTGTCTAGTGGTTCTTTATTATGAACATGTTATGTATTGGGGATGATTTCCCTTGGTTAGGCTGGGTAGGGAATGGCTGAGCAATAAGAATATTTGATCGAAAAGATAGATCAGGTTACATAATGTTATTGATTTTCCCTTGACCTCATAGTTATTCCCATTAACACTAGAACTTTTTTATCTTTACTATAAAATCATGTTTCCTCATCTAGTATGGTCTTGGGTATTTTTTTTCCATTTTCCTCCATGTGGTTTTTTCTATATTGGATTTCCTTGGAAGGGGTTGGATATGTTAAAATTAAATTCCCATCTTTCTTAAATATTTTCTATAAAAATGTTTTGAAATATTATTCACAAACTCTCACTATCTCCCCCTTCCCATTTACTCAAAAAAATCTCAAACTCATCATTTTTAGAAAATCATATTTTATGTTGAGTGGGAAACAGACAGTGATCTTCTTAAAAAAATGATTGTATGGAAAACTAATGTATAGATATTGTATTTCAAAATAGTAATAAGTAAATATTTTTATTTAAAGAAAATGCATTGTGAATAGTTTACTTGGGAATTTATGTTGAGTTTTAATAGTCATGCAAAAAAATTCATTCCTGTTTTAGTCTCAGGTGTAGGTTTTAGAATTTATTTTCAATCTTCATGGGCGATGTTGGGTTTTGGGACTGGTGAGTGACCCATGGGGTCACACGAAGATATGTTTGGTCATAAAGTTCAGTTTCGTTTTATTTCCTATTTATGTTTAGTTTCTTTACTTGGATATTTAATTTATATTGGGATAATTGTTTTTATTATGCTGATTTCTTATATATATTGGGAGAAAGAATTCACACTATTTCTCGTTGATTCCTTTGGTTCTTGTCGGCACCTGGTGGGCTCAAGAATGCGCCTTGGGCATGCCATAAGCTGAGTCGGGTGACTGGTTCAGGGTCATACCCAGGTTGGTTCATGAAGAAATTGTATCAGAGACATAGGTTCTCAATAGGACATAGATTTTATATAGCCTTTTTTTTATTTTTGTTGTCAAGGTAGAAGGTGTAGGATTGTCAGAACATGGGGTTTAGGTGTAATTCAGTGTTTGGACAACACATCTAGTACTAAACATTGGGTTACCATGGGAAGTTGGTTTTGGGTTTTTCTTTTTGTTTTATGGTCTATATTCTTTTATTGGAATTTTACATATTATTGGTTGATGGTGTTTGGTTAAATTTATTTTTGTGGATTGTCAATGTTTATTTGTACATGGGGAATAAACTTAGAGTTAGTAGACTAGTATTGGTGGGTTCGCAGAGCATGTAAATCAATGTATAGCTGGGAATATCATCTTAAAAGTCTCTCTATGATAATGGTGTGATTGGAATATGGGCTCCCACCATATATCCACTTCACCAATTGAGAGTAGTTTTCCCCAAAGAAATTTATTTCATCTATTTTTTAAATTTAAAAATTATTTTTAAAACATCGTATTAAATTTGGAGACCCCAATTTAAAATGGCGATGTTTTTATTTTTTGATTAGATAAATGTGCTTTTCAACTTTATTTAAATAAATTTCTTGGAATGTGGATTTATAAATTATATTGACATTTTATAGAAATGTTTTTTTTAGAAACAGTTTCATTCATTGTTGTCAATTTAAAAATATGGTGTGACATTTTTCAAAGGGGGAATTTAAGGTTTGTTTTAAATTGAGAAGGAGTTTAATGAAAATGGTTTGAATTTACTATTTTAAATTATGGTATTTTTGTGTAGAATGTAATGACTTAGAGTTTTGAGTTTTGATATAGTTTTTGATTCGGTGTTTATAGATCTTTTGATGTGTTAATTTTTGAATTTGTGGGTCAGTTTATTTTGTGCATGGGGTTTGATTATGATGCTTTCTTAATGATGAGTTGGTATTGATTGAGTTTGTTTCCTTAATATTTAATGTTTTCCCCAACAAAAGATTCGATGGATATTTCTGGTGAAACTATTAGTTGTTCACCATTATCAGACCCTCCATTTTATTATCCTCCAAACATCCTTATAGTAATTTAGAAGTTGAATACTCCTCTCTTTTATGGTCAAGCAGATCATTTTGATGTAGAAGAGTGGATGTCAAAAATCGAATGAATCTTCAGTTTCCTTAAGATTACTCATTCTCTAAAGGAAATTATATTATGATTATTATTCTAAGGATTTAGTTATTTGTTGTGGAAGTGACTTATTAGGACCAGGTTTCAAGAATACCTCTCATTGGAATTATATAGAGGCTTGTTTATCCAACACTACTTCCCCAAGGTGGTGAATAAGGAAAATCTGAGGGATATGTTCTAACTTCAGCAAGGATATTTGTTAGTGTCAGAGTTTTATGTCATTTTGTAGTTCTATTCCATTATGTCTCAAACCTGCTCGAGGGTGATTCTTTGAGATCTTAAAATTTTGAAAATAGTATTTGTCCCAATCTTCCTTTGAAAAATTTAGAGTCCATTTTAACTTCTTTTTCCAATATAGTAAGGAAAGACAATTTGGTTTAGGCTATGTTGAAAGGATTTAAGGAGTTGGTTAATCCTTCGTTGATCTCTAGAAGAGGTTAAGGAAATTCCAGTAAAGAGATGAGTAAGTGACCTAAAGTTGAACAAGTTGAAAGTGAAATTAAGATGCCTTTTGATATTTTAACATCTTCATCTAGACATATGAAGCTGGTGTGTCATCAATGAACAAGGCCAGTTCATAATAAGCCTTCTTGTCCATGTTTTACAAATACATATTATTCTTGTGGGTTCTAAGCCATCTCCAAAAAATTTACATAGGAGGAGTAAGATCCACTCCCAAGAAGAAGAATGAAGTTGAACTGGATGAGCGTAGTGATAGTACAAGTTTTTTTATTTTTTTTATGTAAGGTTTTACATTGTTATAAGAGTTATACCTTATATTTTCACCACAGTTTGGACAGAAAAGAGGTTGTTGTGTATATTTTTGGGAAATTCTATTCTATTAGAAATGTCCCTTTTTGAAATTATGAAGTTTTTAACTTGGGGTGAAGTATATCATGTAGTGTGTTGTATTCGTTTAGTTCTTTCGGGTATTGTGTGTTTATTTTTTAGTTTTGAAGGTTACTGTTTGACTGGTGTCATCAGATGGTACATAGTTAGAATCCTAATATGGTGTGGAATCCACCCAAGAATACCAATACCATTAAAATTAAACCCTTGTTCTACTACATTTTTTTTTTCGTTTTTCACTTATGTAGTTGTCCAATTGTTATTCTCTGACATAATAGGTCATCTAAACCTGAATTTTCCCTTCCCCTTTGGATTACAATGATATCATCGAGCATTACTAATAGTTATGGTGATGGTAGGGTGTTTTTCTTGTGCTTTGAGATATTAACATGCTTCGAGGAGTGGGTAGTGTTTTGTAGTTTATTTTAGGTAGGAGTGTAAGTCATGTCTTGGTGGTGCTATAGGTGGTCTTTGGTTCGAGGAGATAAATAGTGTGATTTTGTGGACCTTTTTCTTTTACATGATGAACTCGAAGTGTTGTGACTTTATAAGCGAAAAAGTGTGATTGTGGGGAGAATTGTCGCACATTTTAAGTTATTTTTATTGTTTATTTAGGTTTATCATTTTGTATCAAAATTTTCACTTGAGATTTGGAGGTTTCTTATCAAAATTTTGAGCTTGGGGATGTTTTTATATTATTTCATGGTTTTATTTCATGATTAAGGGGTAATAATGCAATAATATAATGTTCAGTATCCTTTTAGTTCATTTCAAATATTAAAAATTAGGGTTTCATGTGTACCATATGGTTAGATAAAAATCGGGTGAATCCCTTGAGAAACCATGCAGGTCATGGGGTTTCCTTAGATATAGGTGCATGTCTTGAGCATAGTTAGTCCAAACTATATGGAAATCATTCACATGGTTCTATAATTTTGACAGAACTATACCTCATTGTTTCCACATGGTTACATGAACAATGTTTCCAAACAGTGCGGGTGTCCTATGAGTCCAGTAATGGGTTCTTGGTTAGTGGATGGTTTCCTAAAATGTGCAACCTAACCGTGTGCACTTCCCATGTTAATTAAAAATGTATATATACCTTTCTACCCTTGTCAAATGATAACCCCCAAAACCTCCATTCTTCCCATCTTTGCTCATCTAGATAGAAGGGGGATCCTACCATATTCCTTGTACCCCCTTCTTCTTCCATGGCGATTCTAAGGGATTTCATTATGGTTTTGGGGTTAATTTTCAACATAATCTCCTCCTGTATTCTTCATATTCCCTCTTTATTTATTTTATTTTAGTTCATATTCTTTCTTGGTTAATCTATCATGGGGTTTATATTTTATGGGTTCTAAATTAGGGGTTTTTTCTTTTTAAGATTCCTGATGTTTTTTCTTCCTTCGTTGGTCCTTCATAGAGATGTTTCAAGTCATCGTAATCGAATCACTTTAAGTTTAATGTAGGTTTCCATATTAATTGACCCTTTAAATTCAAAAAATGGATTTCATGATGTAGTCACCTATATCTGATACTAATTATTGGTACATGTCTTATAGAATGTCTATATGAAAAGGACTCAAGTGAATTTCTCCTTGGATGTTAATGATATGGAATAATTTTGTTTATCCTAACATAGAAAGGGTTTGTTAAAATACACGGTTGCTTTTAATAAATGGTTTGTGGTTTCATAGTGGGGTTTTGGATTATATTGGATAGGGTTTTCATCAAAATAATTCACAAGTAAAGGATTACGCGTTTGAAAAATGGTGTTCATTGAAATCGTATCACTGGGTTACACTTATTTCTATGATGATTTCTAAAGTTAATGAGAGGTCCTTGGCATGGGAATTACCTTATGACCTGATGGTGGGAAGGTAAGGGGACCATCCCATGGGGTGATAAGGGATGATGCATGGATATGGGACTCATGTACTGTATTTTATATATGTACGTATGGGTGATTGTTTGACATTTCATGGATCAACCCCCTTTTGGAAAAATCACGAGAACCTAGAATAGCTAGTGGAATAGCCAAGATTTTTTGATGCACTAGTTTTGGATTATACTTGACTAGTGTACCATTATTATAAAAATACTATACTTTGGGGATAATTATGCTTAGTTAGTCTTGGTAGGTTATGACCAATCATTATGGATTTATGATTGTATCAGGAACAACGATAGGATGGATCATGTTATAGTCTGTTCTAGATATACGCATGATATCCTAGGTCTTCCCATGAACACAACAACTCATTTTTATTTGGTGGAAAACGATGGAGCCTCATCTAGTGTGGTTTCTTGTGTATTGTTTCCCATTACCCTCTACCTGGTGTTGTCTCTTTATCTTTCCTTGTTAGTGTTTGCAGTTTATAAAATTAAATGATTGGGTTTCTAAAAGGTTTTCATGAAAATTGTTTTGAAAATTTTTTAGAACACTCCCAATATCTACCTATTCCCCTATCTTGAAAAAAAATACTCAAACTCCTCCAATTTAGAAAATAATTTTTTTATATAAAGAGGGAAATGGACAATGATTTGTTTTTAAAAATGTGTGTATGAAAAAAACAATTTTTATATATTTTATTTCAAAAATGCAGTAAGAAAATATTTTATTTTAAGGAAATTAATTGGGAACTATTTACTTGGGCATTCCTATTGTGTTTTATTTCTCTAAACTGTACATTCATTCTTTTTATTATTCTCATCTATATGATCTGTATTTTTTTGATCAATGTGGGTGTTGTTGGGTTTTGGAACTGATGTGTGACCTATAGGGTCATGCTGAGATCTATCTTGTTATCATGTTTGGTTTGGTTTTATTTTTAGTTATTTTGTTTCTTTATTTGGATATTTTATTTATAATATCATGATAATTTATTATTATGTTGGTGTTATATATATATATATATTGGTAAAAATCATTCCCACTATCTCTGGTTGATTCCTTTGGTTCTGGTAGATACCCTAGGGTGATCATGAATATACCTTAACGATGTCATGGGCTAGATACGATGACTGGTTCGGGTTCAACCCTGGTTGGTTTGTGACAATATATATGATATTTAAAACATAATTATACATCTGGTGTCGTGATATCATTTTTTTTTACTTTCCATTCAAGGGATATGATAACATTGCATATATTTACGATGGAATAAAACCTCAAAAGTGATGTGATTATTCTTTCTCTAACAAATAATATTAAAGGGTATAAAGATAAGGTTAATGACTATGTGTGATATAAATAAAATAATTATGATATTAATGATGTATTTAATATGACACCCTGAAATTCAAAAAAAATACATTGTATTTACGAACATGTAAAAAAGGAAACACTTACCGTAAAGGAGACTATAACACCCCAAAAAATTATAATATATTTCTCTTATAATAAATTAAATTTCATCTATGGATTATGATACACAAAACACCAAGTTTCTTCAATAGCTTACATTAAATGCAAGAATAATTTTTAATAAATAAAAATATACTACTATTATTATTTAATAGGTTTTACCAAGTCCTAAAGATAATTAATATGAATAGTGATGACTTAATTATGAAAATTATGGTAATTTATTAATTATAAATAAAATATTAATAATTTAAAAGAAAAAATAAATGTTTTATAAAAAACAGTATTTTTTATAAAAGAAGATATAGTTTCACATTGAGCACATAATTTAAAATTAAATTTTATGACATTAAGAACAATGTTGAAAAAATAAAATTTGTTTTTGAAATTGGAATACCAAAATTATCATAGGCTGATTTTTTTTATTTTTATGAAATGTTTCATTTTTTTGATGAATAGTAAAAATGATGAACATTAATTGAACACTACATTTTTATTTAAATAATTTATAAATTAAACTATATTTCTAATTGAATTTAATGAAAAATAAGATCAATTTTATATCAATTAATCCTATTTAGGATTTTGGAATCATTTTTATATTGAATTTAGATAAAAAAACCTTGTAAACATTTGAACATTTTCTCTTTAAAACAACACTTTTTCATCATGTCTACGTGACTAATTATAAATTAAAAGTTTCTAATTATGTGGATTGAATTTTTAAAAATGGATTTTATATTATCATTTAGTAATTTTTTAATTTCTAATATGATCAAATTATTTTTGGACCAAATGAATAGTGAAAACAGTAAAAATTATTTACCACGGTTAAGGTAAAAACGGATTACCGAGGGTTAATATAAGAATACAAGGGATCAAACTAACATACCAACAAGTAAGACACCCATTTTATAGAAATATTTAAAATTTTACCATTATATGTTATATAATGTCCCATTTTCGATTCTTTTTACAATATAAAAAAGTTGGTATGATTTAATCTTTTCGAAACATTACAAGTGTGACACTCATCTAACTTATAAAAGGCCACCCTATCCTACATTATTCACAACATAAAACCTATTAGGATTGTGAAGGACCTACCAAAATTACATACAATATTACCTCATATCATCTTAAAATCCACATTTTGTGTATAAATCCACCCAAGGAAGGATTCAGGTTCAAACATAAGAAGGATACCCGAAGAAGACATAAAGTTCCTCAACGAACGGTTTTCTTTTATTTTTTCCTCCACATCCCTCAGTTATTGATAAAAAATGATTATATAATAACCTTAATATATTAACTATAATTATATGTTCATATAATATGGTAATGATCTATAACCATCTCTAATTTCATAAAATGGGTTATAAAATCACCATTCAAGTGTATGGAGGACTACTGGCTCATGAACCGATGTCATCCATTATTCCATTACCACCGTTTAAGGTTGGGTATGATGATGGATATAAAGTATATATATGATGTTTATAACATATTTATTCATTATATAACATATTTTTTTTACTTTAGATTTCGTAGGGGACATGATGACATTGTTCATGTGAACGGTGGACTACTTCCACACAAAGAAACATGATTAGTCTTTCACTAAAGCCTTACATGGAAGGTAAAAAGGATAGTGTTAATTATTATATGTGATATATCTGAAATATTTAGGATATTAATGAAATATTTATCATCATTAAAACATAATAAATATCTTTTTCATTATTACCTTGTTACTCAATTAAAAATGATTACATCGTTTGTGTAACGTGTTGACTACATTCATTACGAAGTGACATGACTCTCTTTTTATAACTAGTCCACATATATGATATGTATATATATGTATATTTAATGAAATAATATTGTATATATGATGTTATGATCATTTTAGAAAGGTAAATGTTTACTTACCGCCTTACCAAAATTATTATTGAAAAATTGAAACATTACTCGTGCATACGTACAACCGACCAACTCCATGATTGCAATGTAATTCATTTATCAAAACCACATATAATTATTAGTACCAAAAGAATAATTGATGTCAAAATATGAGAATAATTTAAGTATTTCTGTTTTGGATATAATGAATCTATATAATATTTTCAAGAACATGAACTTTCATAAAAAACCACACATGAGAAAAACAGACAATAAACTCCCAAAACAATGAAAATAATGAATGATTATTTACGAATGGGTGATAAGATTTTATAGATGGATTATATATGATATTATAAATATCAATATGGTTATTTTCTAATTTAATAACCTATTTAAAGCAACTATTATTGTGGTTATATCATGGAAAAGGAAAAGAAGTGTGAGGTAAGTGGTTTCTGAACTCAATTTCTATTCAATTGTTTAAATGTCCACTTAATTGATTATGTCTTTCTATGATTATTTCTGAAATTACATTTTATTATTTTATTTTTATTTCCACTTTTTTATTTGGATTTATATTTGATACCAATATTCAATGCATTGATCAATCCCCACATCAATGATATGATATTTGTGAGGGATTTTCTATTAATTTCATTAAATTGAGTCACATTTAAGTGTTATACACCTAATTTCTTTTATATAATGTATATAATAACCATTTGACATATAATACCATGAATAATTCATTATTCAAGTTATTTTATGTTTTAATTTTAATTATTTTTTCAAAGTGGTTTTGACTTGAAAATTACGAAGTGATAAAAAGTATTGTGAAATCTCACATTCTTTTGTAATTCGTGACATTATCCTGAAACAATCACTTCCTTATAATAAATATTAATTGGAAATTAAATTTCTATTAAATATCCACATTCTTTTATAATGTACGTGATTACTCTATAAACTATACACCATTTTTACATATAGTTTTTATATTGAATAGTATTTGATTAACTAGGGAAATATTAATAAATTCATATCCTTTACTCAATACAGATAAATGATGACAAAGAAATTTTTTCATTAATTAAAAATAGTATTTAATATATGATGAAATCTTTTGAAATAGAAAGCATGGGTGGGACCTAGTTATAGACATCCCCCTAATGAATCTGTAGCCCCATGGGACGAATCCGTTGGCTAACATTATTTAAATGGGTTTCTATCTATCATTTTTAAATTTCCTTGAGGGTAGATCTTGAAGGTAATGGTTTATTATGCCTAGGAAACATGAAGTACAATAATTATTCTTTTAATTGGTTAATAATTCAGTTATTATTATACACTAGTGTTTCCCTCTTGAATCGGGGGATGACCTCCTTGATTGATTGTTCAAACATTCCAATCGGTTTCTAACAGGTTTGTTCGTAGTACCGGAAACATCCAATGATTACACATCTATTTGGACCTACTTTCTAAAGGTAGGCGCTCATTAGTTTATGGACTGATGAGGCTTATGAATTTTCATTGGTCGAGAGGATGGGAGGTCATACTCATTACACATTTTTGAGGGGAACTATTGTCTACTCCAGGATTCTCTTTATAGATTTATATTATGTTCGTGAATCCTTATTACATTACCAAGTATAAAATGAGCTTTCCTTCAGATCTGACAATCAATGATTAAATATGTAGGAAATTTAAAGAGTCTTTTATATGTATTCGAGGTTCTTCATTGATAGAGAATCATCTTCATTTGTTAGAGATTCTTGGTCAATGGTATCCTTCGACACATTTATATAGAAGTCTCTTGGTCATTATGATGGCCATGCTGGTTTTAAAGCCACTCAGTGAGGCACTTGATGTTTATTGTCATTCAGAAGGACGTGGATTATTTCAGAGTTGGGATCGAACCCACAGATGGGCTACCTACGTATCCTTAGTATAGAAAATGAATCAGAACCCATGTAGTTCGAGTAAGGGATTATGATATTTGTGGTTAATGGCTCAAAGAAGGATGTCATAATTACTTTTACACTCTAAGCTCATGTGAGTCATACTCAGTGTGAGAAATAAGATGTATTGGTAAAAACTAGACAATTGTGCCATGAAAGATGTAATCATAAGAAATAATGTGGGGCTTATGTATGTAGGACTGCCCAGATATATAAAGATTGGGATTTACTTCAGGGAAGATATCCAAGAACATGGTCCATAAAGGTATATGTTCTTCATAGTGATTTGAATATTCTAACTTGGGTCCTACTCCTGAGAAGGAGGCCCAGGTTAAGGGACTTGAAAAATTAAGGGACTTGGGGCTTACTCTTGAGGGGGATGCCCAAATTAGGGGACTGGGGATTACTCCTGAATAGGAGGCCCAAGTTAAGAGAATTATGGTTGGGTCTTATTCCTGAGGAGTATGCCCATATTAAGAGACTGGGGAATACTCTTAAAATGGAGGCCCAGGTTAAGAGGATTATGGTTGGGGCTTACTCTTGAGGAGGATGCCCAAATTATGGGACTGGGGATTACTCCTGAAAAAGAAGGCCCATGTTAAGAGAATTATGGTTGGGGATTACTCCTGAGGAGGATACCCAAATTATGGGACTAGGGAATACTCTTGAAAATAAGGCCGAGGTCAAGAGAATTATGGTTGGGGCTTACTCTTGAGGAGGATTCCCAAATTAGGGGACTGGGGCTTACTCCTGAAAGGAGGCCCATATTAATGAGTACTTGGGGCTTACTCCTATGGAGGATTCCCATATTTGGAAATTATGACTGGGTCATACTCTTGAAAAGGAGGACCAACTTAAGAGAATCATGGTTGGGGATTACTCCTGAAAAGGAGGCCCAAATTAATGAGGACATGGAGCTTTCTCCTAAGGAGGATGCCCATATTTGGAAATTATGACTGGGTCTTACTCCTAAAAAGGAGACCCATATTTGGAAATTATGACTGGGTCTTACTCGTGAAAAGGAGGCCCAAATAAAGAGAATCATGGTTGGAGCTTACTCCTGAAAAGGAGGCCCAAATTAATGAGGACTTGAGGCTTACTCCTAAGGAGGATGCCCATATTTGGAAATTATGACTGGGGCTTACTCTTGAAAAGGAGGCCCATATTTGGAAATTATGATTGGGGCTTACTCCTAAAAAGGAGGCCCATATTAAAATATTTCTCTCATCTTAAATGATGAGGTTGAATGAATGAAATCTCAATCATTATTGACATAAAGATATGAGAATCACTATATCTAGAGAGATGTTCTATGGAGTACCTTTCAGATACGGAATAAAAATCAAGAAATCATTCCATAAATGGCTTTGAAGGGTATCTTGAAGACTGAATATTGAATATGATAGGTGGAATGGCATAAGAGGGGTTAAATGGGCAAGAAAGGCACCCAAAAAGGCAGGGGCGTGCAATTCCTCACAGGCGCGCAAGTACTGCATGGGCGCGCAAGTCTTGGTCGGGTACTTGTGCATTTGTAAACCAGCATGGTAATACTTGGGAGATCCTTGACCAATGCCTTTAGAATTATCCAGAGGTACTTCCAGATTAGAGGCGTGTAAGTTTTGGTGAGGGAGTAGGGCGGCACGCAAGTATGTTCATTTACCTTAAGGGTAAAACACCTTAGGCACGCAAGTGTTAGTGAATTCTAACACTTAGAACATACTCCTCTTGTTTAGACCTTCCATTCTCAGTAATGAATTAACTTATAAGTGTTCGGAAGACCTGAAGAAGAGACTTGGGCGTTCAGAGTTCTAAATCAGAATTTTGGAAAAACTTTTCTCCAAATGGGGGGCCCACCGAGGGTATTTATAGGGTGGAGAAGACCCCGGGCGGTTATCACTTAGGGTGTGCAAGTTACTTGCACGAACATTAGGCGGCGCGCAAGTATACTTGCGCAACAATAAGGGAAGTTGCGCGATCCTATGTCCTTTGACTCCTTTTTCATTCCCTTGTCGATTTTTTATGTTTCTTCAAAGGATGAATCACTTTGTGCTAAGTCATCTCCCTTTCCATTATTTTATACAATGTGACGAAAAGGACCATCAACAAAAGTCCCCCCTCAGAGTTGGATATGAAAGAAAAGAGAATTTGACTCTAAGGAAAAAATAGAAACCAGGGGTCTTTTTGGTTATTGGCAGTTTAAAGTCATGCATGTCGTACATAAAAAAGACTAATGCTTAAGGTCAAAATAGCATTGACTGAAATGGATTAAAATTGACACAATTCCTTGATAATTTATCTGAAAACATATTACCGTACTCAGGTATGAGGGAAAATATGTAAACTATGACTTAAGAATATTTGGATCTGAGGAATGATATGAAAAAGAGATAAAAGGAATTAGAAGAAGTAGTTCCCAAGAATGAAGTTACCATTATTTAACAAACCTGTCAGGGGGTTGAATTATGTAGGGACACCTAAGGGCATTGGCTGCATAGTCAAATAAATAGTATCTTTTGGCTAACAAGTCTGTTATGTAGACTGTTTATGCAAGGCCGCCTAAGGGCACGTGCTGCATAGTCAGGCAAAAGAACTCTAAGAAATTTACTTCCCTAGTGCTAAAATGCCAGTGAATGTTATGGAGATTCAAATTTTCCAAAGTATATAGTTTTCTATATGGAAAGAGGTACATGAATATGGGGAAGATATTTCCAAACAAGATTATCGAAGAACTAGATGGATAGCACTCCTACGAAGGTCTGACCCAAACGTAGGGAAGGAGAATATAAACCATAGAATTGAATACTTTCATATCATAAAAAAGTATATGAGACAAATATGTTAAGGATGGATATTTTTGCGGATCCCTACATATTGTCATTTAAGACAAATATGTCCAAAAGAGGCTTTCTTCCCAAGAATGAAGTTACCAGTATCTGAAAAACCCATTAGGGGTTTTAATTATTCTTGGCCACCTAAGGGCATTGGCTGCATAGTCAAATAATAGCATCTTTTGGTTTACAATTCTATTATGGAGAATATTTATGCAAGGCCTCCTAAGGGCACATACTGCATAGTTAGGAAAAAGAATTCTCAAAAGTTTGACATTTTTGTGACTAGAAGACATGAAATGGGTTATGAATATCTGAAAAAATTCAAGGTTACGATTATGACACATAAAGATGGGTATTGTCCAATGTATGAAAAGATACATAAATCAATACTAACCATAATCATGTTGTGGCTAGATCCTGAATTGAAATGTTGGAATTCACTACGTATCCCATAAGGATGGGAATCAAGCCTTATGTAGTTCTTAAATTACAGTTTAACGTCGTGTGGGAAAAAAGGATTAGAGATCTTAGTTTAGGGTCATAGATCTTGTACCATTGTAAGAAATACACAATGTGTATTTTCATGGGGACTTTTCAGCCAGGGGACTAAAAGAGAAATTTCGGGTTAGGCCCAAAAGACTTGGGGCTGGATTCATGGGACACTCAAACGTTCCTACATATCCCATACAGATGGGAATCAAGCCCACATAGTTCTAGAAATACCCTATGTACAAATTTGGTTCTTACATGTGAAGGGTGAAAGGGGACATTAGTGAAATGATGGTTTAACCCAAGATAAAAGGTTTAGTCATTGCCATGTATGCACATAGTCTTTGAAATGAAACATGATTGGAAAATCAATGTAAATAATGGTTCCCTCTCAGGTGAGGGTATCAAAGAATATTGTAGTTTATTGTCATACTGGACAAAAGTGTTGTATAGTTTAACGTCGTATATCAAGGATGAAAGTGAACCAATGTAAATGTATTGATTCTAGGGGCGGTTTCACGAATCAACATTGTTAGATATGGAGGTGAAATGATGTGAAGAGAATGGTTTTGGGCTTGAACCTCAGGAGGTTACTTGTGTACCTAGCCTGGAAGGCAAGGATCAAATTCGGCGTAGTTAAATTAAAGAATGAATTAATGATCAGGTTATTCTTGGGGACAACGATCTAAAAAATGATGGTGCTGGTACTTACACATGGTTAGTAGCCCAGAGAGAGTGTTATGGTTGAAGTTTTCTCTAAGCTCACATGAGTCATACTCGGTGTGAGAAACAAGAGGTAGCAACAACCCTAACAATGCACAGTTTAATGTCATGTAGGATATAAAGAAGGGCTTTCTGTACAGTTTAGCGGCATGTAGTTAGGATGATGGGGACAACACAGTTTAATGTCATGTTGGACAAAAAGAAGACTGTGGAGTTTAATGTCATGCAGTAAGGAAAAAAGAGTACACCATTTAACGTCATGTTGGACGTATTAGGTACTTTTTTAGAGTATAATGTCATGTTGGAAAAAAGTGCGAATAGTTTAAGGTCATATGTATGGATAGTGGATGATGCAGTTTAACATCTTGTTGGATTGTGGTGTAGTTTAAGGTCATACAGGACCATGGATGATATATTTTGTGTTTATACAAAATACCTCTTCAAAAATCGGGCATTGGTTGGAGTAGTGATGAGTTCTCTATCCATTGAGACTAAAGAATAAACTCCATTGGAGTAGACCCTATGTATTGAGTAAGGTCCTTCCCATTTTGGCTCAAGCTTGGGAGGTTTCTTTCCTGGTATCATTGGAGTTATAAGAACTAATACCAAATCTCCTTGAGTGAATGAACAAAGATGAACTTTTTTATTAAAAGCTTGTGCTATTCGATTCTGATAGACTTCCAAGTGGTACAAAGTGCACAATATTTTTTCATCTAACCATTCCAATTCATTCAATCGCTTTTGAGATTGTTCATCTATAGATGATTGATCACAAATGGTAACTCTGAGTGAGGGTAGTTGAACTTCAATTAGCAAGACTGCTTTTGTTCCATATACCAATGAATATGGAGTTGACCGTGTTGCAGTGCGGGTGGTAGTCTGATAAGCCTATAAAGCATGGAAGAGTTTATTAGGCCATGATTTCTTATCTTTATCCACCATCTTTTGTAGTATATTTGATAGAGTCTTATTGAAGGATTCTATTTGGCCATTGGCCACTATATGATACCGAGATGAATAGTTGGATTTGATGTTGTATTCTTGATTCAACTTCTTTACCTTGGATGAATAGAAGTTGGTGCCATTGTCTGTCAATATGGTATGAGGGACACCAAATCTTGTAATGATGTTAGACTCAATGAAGCTAACAATGCATTTAGAACTGACTTCCTTAAGAGGTATTTCCTCTGCCCATTTGGAAAAGAAATCAGTAGCAGTAAGAATATACTTAAACTGCTTGGTCATAGCTGAAGGGTAAGGCCCCACCACATCCATTCCCCATGTGGAAAATGGCCATGAGTATTTATCTGTATGAAGCAAATCTGGAGGTTGATGAATGTAGTTTGAATGTACTTGGCATGAATGAGACTTCTTTGTGAAATCAACATAATCTTGTATCATTGAAGGTCAAAAGTATCCAAGACTTCGAATCTGATCAGACAGGCTAAGTCCAGACTGGTGGGCACCACATATTCTTACATGCACTTCTTTCATGATATTAATTGTATCTTCACCATCGATGCATCTGAAGAGAAATCCATCAAAACCACATTTGTAGATAATTTTCTATAGGTGATATGGGCTATCATAAAGAGTAAAATTGATCACACGTCACAATATTTGTTCTTTCTCAGCTCTATCAGGTGGAAGTGTTCTATTTTGAAGGTATTCTCTGATAGGTGACATCCATCCCGTAGTATGACCATACAGTTCAGGAATGGGACTAATTTCATTAATTTCTTAAGTTCTGATTCGAACATATGGTGAAATTTCATGATGGTGGGCAATACTGATGGTTGTATCATCCCGATTTGGATCTGCCAGAGCTGTGGCTATATTAGCCACTGCATCAGCTTGGGCATTTTGTGATCTTGGGACATAAGAAAATGTCGTCTCCGAAGGTAATTCTGCCATTAACTCTTGGACGTAATCATACAAAGGGATGAGTTCTTCTTTTCTGATGGAATAATCCCCATTGACTTTCTTGATTACCAGGTCTAAATCACCTTTCACCTTTAAGTGATTCACTTGTTTTTGAAGTGCTAATTCCAAGCCTACGATGAGAGCTTGGTATTCTGCTTGATTATTGGTACCACTATCCCACAATAAAATGGAATAAGGTAACAATGCCTTTTCTGGAGAAATGAGCACAATTCCTAAGCCAACATTGTTGAATTTAGGATTTTCCATTTTCCTCCCTATTGGACTTCAGGAAGCACAATAAAAATAGATTTCCCATGCCTGAGGACTTTCGTGAATAGAGAAGACTTCCTGATCATGGAATTCAGTATATGAAGATGTGTCTTCCACTGAAGGGTGTCCAGCCAGGAAATCAGCCAGAGCATGGCCCTTTATCGCCTTATGAGACACATACTGAATGTCGAATTGCTGCAAAATAACTTCCCACCTTGCTAGACGTCCTGTAAGAATTGGACGACTAAGAATGAATTTGAACGGGTTATTGCGAGATACCAATAAGAGATCATGATGTTGAAGGTAGTGTCTCAACTTCTGAACTACAAATATTAATTCCAAGTAGCACTTCTCAATACTTGTATACTGGGATTCTACTTCAAGCATAGTTTGACTGAGGTAGTAGAGGCTATTTTCATTCCCAGCATCATTCTTCTGAGCGAGAAAGGAACCCAATGATCACTCTAGAGCTATCACGTAGAGGATAAGTGGTCTTCCTTAAACAGTTGGCATGAGTACTGGTGGACTTAAGAGGTATTTCTTGAGAATATAGAATTCTTCTTGACATTCTTCAGTCCAATGGTAAGTGACTCCCTTATTCATCAATATGGTGAAGGGTAAACTTTTTCATACCAAATTGGTGATGAAACGCTGAATATAGGCTAGGTGTCCTTAAAGTCCTCTTAGTTATTTCACATTTTGAGGAAGTGACATACCAAGGATTGACTCGGTCTTCTCAGGATCGACTTCAAAACCACGATGGAGTACAACCAAGCCGAGAAATTTTCCTGAGGTTACCCCAAAATCACAATTTAAGGGGTTCATCTTCAAATTATGTTGTCGAATCATGCGGAATATGGCATCCAAATCAGCCAAGTGATTAGTAATTTGTTTTTATTTAACCACCAAATCGTCTACATAGAATTCAATAAACATCCCTAAAAAGGGTTTGAAGATACGATGCATGGCACACTGATATGATGCACCTACATTCTTTAATCCAAAGGGCATTACCCGGTAGAAAAACAAACCCTAAGGGGCCCTGAAGGCTGTCAATTATTCATCTTCTGGAGCCATTCAGATTTGATTATATCCAGAATATCCACCCATAAAGTAAAGTGCTTCATAGCCAGCTGTTGCATCAATTAATAGTTCTGTAATCAGAACTAGAAAATCATATTTGGGACAATGCCGATTAAGATCTCTGAAATCAATGAAAACTCTAATTTGTCTGTTATTCTTCGTTACAGGGACAATATTATCCAACCACTTGGGATACTGAAATTCTCTAATGAAGTTAACTTTGATAAGATTATCCACTTCAGCTTCAATTTTGGAAGCATATGTTGGGTGTGTTCTTCTTCCGGCTTGCTTAAATCCTCGATTTTATTCTGGTAAAACCAAATGATGAGTAGCAACATTAGGATCAATCCCGAGAATTTTTGTATAGTTCCAAGAAAATATATCTCTATTTATCTTTAGAAAGGAAATATACATCTCTTGCTCTTCGAGAGTCATGGCCGCACTGATTAAAGTCGGGCTTGGATCTTCTTTTGTACCCAGATTTATTTCTCTGAGTTCATCCACAGTGGTAGAGATACCCTCTTCAAATGCCGGAGGAGCATCTCTGATATCTTCCTCTTATTCTTCATCATTTGTCATTTCTTTCATTTCTACTTCCATAGTAGATGATAAAGCATAATTTTCATGATCAGAAGAGATGTCAAAATTTGCACATCATGAAGAAGAAGCTTTCATTTCTGACCCGATTGATGATGAAGGGTCTTATTTGGGTAATAAAGTGGAGATGATGGATTGAGAATCGACATCATTGTACACCTTCGACATTGCTATAACTTCTTCTGGCTTGATTGGAAAAGTATAGACTTGCTGGATTTCAGCAGATGAAATGAAGACGTCACCATTTGTGCTTTCATTACTGCTTTGTGGGTTACCAACTTCTCCCATGTTGTCTAGCTCGATTGCCGTAATTGACATTATGGATCTTTCCATTATAGTATTTTGATTTGGGTCTATCTTGTCAATTTGACTGATAGGAAACAAATAATCTATACTCACATGTGTAATTGGATTTACTGGAATCTTTTCCAAACCATATGGAGCATTAACTTTAGTAATCTTCTTTGTTGTGGATTTCTCCCTTCCCTTCATGTGATAGAATTTCACCTCAATGTATTGAGACTCACATGTCTTGAACGGGGCCTTATCACCATACAATGTCCCAACTTGACCATCGAAACAAAATTTGAGACATTGATCGTATGATGAAGGGATAGCCGCATGTTGATGTAGCCAGGGTCTTTCAAGAAGGATGTTGTAAGCAGATTCTTGATCAACAACCATGAAATCCGAATTGGATACAAGATCTCCAAACTGAGTTCTAAGTGTAACTTCACCCTGTGGTTCTTGTTCATTTTTATCATATCCTTGTAACATCATGGTAGAAGGATATAAATCAGATTCTGTGAGGCCCAATCGATGAAGTGTACGAATGGGCATGAGGTTGACTCCTGAACCATTATCAATGAACGCTCTTCGGACGTCTACGCCGTTGACATTTCCAGATAAATACAATGGTCTAATATGTCCATGAACGACATCATCTTCATCTTCATCAGTAAAAGATATTATTTCATGGCATTCTGCAAGATTATTATTTATGTGATAGACTTCAGCTGCCGTAATTTCAGTTTCAAACTCTTGAGGACTTGACAATGCCTCGACGAGTGTTTCCTGAAGACCTTTTGATAGATTCAAAGCATAAATAATTGATAAATTGGCTGGTACTTCGGCCAAGTGTTTCAATACATCATAATTTTGATCCAGAGGGCTGCGTTTCCCAACAGGAATATGTGGTTTAGCAGCTTCATTGGAAGAAGATGATTTGGAAGTCGATGCATCTTGTATTGGGATAGGAGTTGGCAATATTCCTGGTTTTGGATGATTAGACTGATTAGATCCATTTACTTGCTAAGAGTAAGAAGATGGAACCTCCAACCAGTCTTCCAGAATAACTGTGCCAGGACTGAATTTTCTAATTGTAGAAGAACTTGCTTGTTCTTGCTGAGCTTGCTGAAGGGTTCTGGCATGAGTTTCTACTACGTTCACAGTTCTTGCAGAGGTAGAATTGGAATAGTGGCTTCCAAAAGATCCATGTCTTCCCCTATATCCTGAGCCTCTGGAACTTCCTATGATTCCTCTGTTTTATACAGGGAATTCAGGCTCATCGAAATTGAAACTGATACTGGCATATGGATTTGTTAATTAAATCATATTAATTGAACCAAAAATCAAATCTTCATCCGATGAAGATTCTTCCTGATTAGCCTATTTAGGCTATGACGTTTGGTGGGACGGTGCCCATTGATTTGAAGTAAATATCATGAAGTCTTCCAAGGTCAAGGACAACTTAGACTTTGACATTTACTCATCTTCTTCTGATTATTTTTCTTTCTTTGAATCATGCCATTTCTTTGAGTATTTTCCCTCTGATGAAGAGGGTTTTGCTGCGGCATTCATAGCATAAGTTACAATTGGTTTCTTCAATTGCGTTCGCAAAATAGCATGAGTTCGGTTGATTGTCTTTTTGACCATCCAATCATCATATTTTTTTTCCATTTTTCTTTTTCACTTCTTGCCACTTTCCTTCCTCCTATGGAACTGTAGCAGTAACACATGCTACCTGAGCTGAAGAACCTTTCAATTTGACTTGTCCTGAGTCGAACATCTTTTGCAAGAGGTCCTTGAAGACAAAACAATCCTGGATGGGATGCCCCAACATTTGATGAAATGGGCAATAATTGGGATGGTCTTCATCTCCATCCTTGTTTGGCCTCTTGGGACTTGGTAGCTGAACCAAATTATTCTTTAGAGTTGAAATGAAGTAACCATGAACTTGTTCATTTCGAAAAGAGTATGTTTTTCTCTTCATATCCACAAATTGTTTTTGTCTTTGATTTATTTGATCATCTTGACGAAATGACCTTTGTTGTTGGCACTCAGGAGGTGGAGCCCTTTGATAAGATGGAGGTTTTGAAGTAGAAGTAGGTACATGTGCTTGATTAATCATAACTGTAGAAGTCTCTAATTTACCCATTCTCTTTCTTGGAGATGATTGAATTACATGAGATTTAGCCTTAGTCTGTATAAGATAATCTTCAATCTGTTGAGAAATTGAGGTAAGGTATCGAAACCCTCCTGTGTAATTCACAGGGATTAGCGGTGTGCATAATTTGTCACGCAAATTTGCCACATAGATTGGCTACAGTTCCTCTTGAGGGAGTGCTAAGCACATGGAGTATGTTAATCCCTTCCAGTGAGAAAGGAAATCAGAGACTCTTTCATTCTCCCTTTGCTTACAGTTTTTAAGATCGAAAACTGTTGTCTTTGGCAATGTTGAGATTAATTGAAGAAGAAATCGTTGACGGAGATCTTCCCATCCGGTAATTGAATGGAATTTCAAGCTTGTTTACCAGAAAAAAGCTGGTCCATGCAAGGTTCGCACGAAGCATCTGAGTTTTACTGCTTCTTGCTGCTCTGGAGTTTCCATCATAGGATCACAACAAGACACATAATGCATCAAATGCTATTCAGGGTTGCCTGATCCATTGAAAATAGAGAATACAGGGTTCCCAAAACTTGATGGGAGAGAGATTGAATCTACGCATTCATGGTAATATTTCTTTTCTGGTTGAACCTGTGCACGTTTCCCTTCCATAGTATCTAACCGAGCTGTTAATGATTCAATTGTAGTTATTAACTTTTAATAAACATCCGGTTGAACTTGGACTTGGGCAGGTGCAATGACTGGAGCTTGGACAGATGTGGTGGCTGGTACTGCAACCGATCGTAGCACTGCCAATTTTTGTTGCACTAGACCTGTAGTATTAGACCTGGGAGGGTGTTCTGATAAAGGAGGATATTCTTGATCCATCTCAGTAGCTGCAACAAACTCCCTTGGCTGACTGACTCCAGCATGATTAGGAAGAAGAGTACCCTGAAGTAGCTCTGCATTCAACCTCCTCAACAGCTTCATTTATTCCTCATATTCCACAAATCTTTTCTCTAGTGAGAGTGATTGGTCCTCTCCATAGGAATTATATGTAACCCGATTCTTCCCCTTTCCCTTGTTTGATCCCTTTCGTAGAGGGGGTAGTGGGTTATTTGAAGGAACACCCAGATTTTGGGTAAACCTTTGATTTCGTGTACGCACACCTTCTTCATTTGTGTCTATATGTACAACTTCTTGAGCAGTAATCTCTTCATCTGATCCCTCTGAATGAGCCTCATCTGGTGGATCAGCAACAATGTCATTAATGAAATTAATTGATGCATAACACATCGCATCCCTTCTATCAGAATTTCTGTGATATTGTATTCTTCCATGTCTTTAATGAGACATTAGCTTTTGTTGATTCAATCCCTCAGGAACTTCTTGAAGAACCGTAATTTGGAGGGAATCTACTAATAATTTGTCTCTTCGTTCCTCTTGAGGCTTCTTCCCTAATTGAGAAAAGACCAAATTTCTCTAAGGAGGGGATTGATGATGTGAAAAAGTCCCCATTCTGGTGGACTGGGGCTATTCCTATTATCTTTTCTCAACTCCTCGAATCCTACTCGTTGATTCTGAGGGTTGGTTTAAAAGAGACCCCAGTCTGGTGAGATGGGGTGGCTCTTGACATGCTATGTCTGAGACTTTCTTAAAAGCTCTCCTGATCTTGCGGACCTTGGTCTGGAAATTAGCTGGATGCATCAATGGACATCCACTTTTATCACCCGGTTCAAAAGACCGTTGGATGATTTATGACAATTTTATCACTTGGTGATGTGTTTTCTCCAAATGAGAGGAATGTTCAATATTCACGTTCTCTTGATGCTTGAGTAATTCAACAACTTGTTCTATGTATTATTGATTTTGATAGGAACTAGTTGAAACATGTTCTTGGGAAATATTTTGATTACAAACAAATCCAAGTATCCGTGGATGGCCATGGGCAATAACATTGCCTGAGACCATTTTCGGCGGGCTTTGCTGACTGGAGAGCACCGTGAAATGAAGTTCTCCATGAAGACCCCATCCTTTGACATGAATACCAGATGGGGCATTGGATATTAACTGGAGCAACTTTCATAGTGCGCCAAGGCATGAACGCTGGATGGCTCTCTGCTGATTTTAAGCCTTCGGATATCGAGAGACTGATAGAGATGCCAAATCAATCTGACAATGTAACCCTTCTATTATCTTAAGATTATTTTCATATTAATCATAAGATAATACTTTCTTTTTGAACTGACAAAGAGTTTTCCATATGTTGAGATGAATATCATGAATTCCATCTTATGTCAACATCTCTAGAATGTTGTACTGAGAGTCAGCGAGAGGCCAAAACATGACTGGCACATCACCTTTCTCCAGTTGTTTTCTCATGTTCAACATTTCTTCTTTATCATTCAATAAATATTCTTCTACCTGATTTGACCAGAGTTGGTGTTTCCTTGTTGCTTCATAGGATTCAACAAGATTGGTAGAGAAATCATTGATCAAACAAGAAGATGCATGACATAGGGGTGGTTCAGAGAATAACCTACACCCTGGGCTATCTTCTTATTGAGAAAGTATTTCACCTGATAGCGATGAATCATCAAACATGACCGGTTTTGCATTTTCAAGTGCCTCAAGATAAGTGGGCTTTCTCGGCACAACATTGTCCAATGGAGAATTTTCTGGGAAATGTGCATCACTACTGCGGAGAGGACTTTCGCTGCAAAATTCATCATCATGAGGAGGACCACCATGGTGGGTTAGAGAAAAAGATGATATCTCTTGCTCCTTGGACTTCTGGCCACACAGAGGGTTATTATAGCTCTCATCTGAAGATGAAATTTTGAGATCGACCGAATTGTCATGAAGAAAGCCTTCATGAAGAAGTGTCTGTTGAAGACCTTCAGAATTAATGTTACTAGTATTGGGAAATGAGGGAGTAGAATCATGGATTCCAACAGATAATTGTCTGAGGGCTTCAAGAACTCTAGCATCGAGCAAGGCCTTGTTACAAATTGGCTCTTGATCTTTTGACTGTGTTGGGCGGGTCTTCTTATTAGATGCCTTCTTACTCACATTGGAAACCACTTGTTGACGAAAGTGGCGGCTCTAAGAAAGTGTATGTGCCTGACCAGAAGAGATGGCCAGGTTAGGCTAACGATCTCCACTCAAATCAGGTGTATGTGCCTGACTTGGTTGTCCGTATGATATGGTGGAGTATGATCCACAACCCTCTTGGAATATAACAGATGTGTGTGTCTGTTTCAGAGTGAACTGTTGATGTGTTACTCCACTGGTAGGGATATATTTATGTGTCTTTCCCTAATATGCTGATGAAGTTGTTATAATATCATGACAAGCATCCAGGATATGAGTAGGAATTTGCTTATTCTCTTTCACCATTGATAGAATATGCTTGGTGACTTCAGCTGCCAGAATGGGGATATACGTCCATTCTGTACTTGGAGTAGGTGTATGTGACTACCCCTGTCCTCCTTTTCCTGTCAGTGAATCCTAATAGTACTCAAGTGTTTGGGTAGAGAGTTGAGTCTGCCTCCTGTTTTTCATCGGAGCGTTCCGACTGACTTCTCCGAATTCTACCAAGAGATATTGTTGGTAGGCTTGATCAATACTAGCAAGTGTATGTGCCTACTGATTTCACTTCGTCGAACTTGGTTGATGAGATCCATCATATGTAGTCAGACGAGCCTGCTGACTAACTGATGACGTATAAATAGGTTTATGTTCCTGTCTATAATACTTCGCTGAAATTGCCTGGCGCGATTGGCGTGATGCTGCCAGACGAGTCTGCTGGACAACTAAATTAAAACGGCCATATGTGTGTGCTCGCTCATTGCTTTCCACCAAGTTAGGATGGTGGACTTCTCCAAAGATGGTATAGATGAGAACCTAATAACGGTTAATAGGATTTTGCCTCTGGCGATTCGTCTTGCCAGCTCGGGTTTGAGGTACCTGAGCCGAATGCCTAGAGTCAGTACCCTCATCATGTTGATGGTGCACTGCCGCATGAGTCTGGCGGTGATTTTTGGTGGGAGCCCTTGGGAAGGACTACTGTCTACTTGAATTAAGGCCCTGATGGACCTGCTCATTAACCTTTCCAGAATAAGGGAGCGAATGGTGATTGCGTTCTTGGGATAATGAACCAAAACAGTTGGAGACGGTCTTTAGCATCACCTACTTCTTGATCACTAGTCGTCATTGTCCGGATGACCGGTGTGAGTTGTTCACTTGGAGGGCTTGTCGGGCAGCCTCCAGAGTTGGGATGGTACCGTGTTGACAGTAATCCTTAACCAGCACATTTGATACCCAGCATTGAAGATGCTGAGTAGGTGATGTCATCCTCAGAGCGGACGATGATCCAGTAGGAGTAGCATCAGTGGGATTCATAGCAGTGGTATTCATAGGTGTGAACATGAGAGGAGCTATTTCTTAGAATGCAGAAAATCAAGGAAAAGAGTGCTTGTTTGATATAACAGACGTAATCAAGATAAATTCAGCCACTACATCTTTTGGATTAGCACATATGTCAATGATTGTTTTTTCCCTCTCATATAGTTTCAAATAAGGGCATTACAAATCGGTAAAACATCATTTTAACTTGGTTAAGGATTCATGACGGGTTCACCATTTTTTGTTTCCCTCTGGAATCTGGGGATGACCTCCTTGATTGAAGGTTCAAACATTCCAATCGGTTTCTAATTGGTTTGATTGTAGAACCAGAAACATCCAATGATTCCACATCCATTTGGAGCTACATTCAAAGGTAGGCGCTCATTAGTTTGTGGATGATGAGGATTAGGAATTTGCATCGGTCAAGAGGATGGGAGGTCGGACTCATCACACCTTTTTGAGTGGAATTATTGTCTACTCTGGGACTCTCTTTATAGATTTAAGTTATGTTCGTGAATCCTTATTACATTACCATGTATAAAATGAGATTTCCTTCAGATCTGACAATCAATGATTAAATATGTAAGAAATTCAGAGAATCTTTCATATGTATTCGTGGTTCTTCATCGATAGATAATCATAAGTATTTTTTAGAGATTATTGGTCAACGGTATCCTTCAACACATTTATATAGAAGTCTCTTGGCCATTATGATGACCATGCTTGTTTTAAAGCCACTCAATGTGGCACTTAATGTTTATTGTCATTCAGAAGGACATGGATTATTTCAGAGTTGGGATCGAACCCGCAGATGGGCTACCTACGAATCCTTTGTTTAGAAAAGGAATCAGAACCCACGCAGTTCGAGTAAGGGAGAATGATGTTTATGATTTATGGCTCAAAAAAGGATTTCATAATTACTTTTACACTCTAAGCTCACGTGAGTCATGCGCGGTGTGAGAAACAAGAGGTATTGGTAAAAACTAGACAATTGTGCCATGAAATATGCAATCATAATAAATAATGTGGGGCTTATGTATCTATGACTGCCCAGATATATGATGATTAGGATTTACTTCAGGGAAGAACTCCAGGAATGTGGTCCATAATGGTATATATGCTTCATGGAGATTTGAATATTCTAACTTGGGGCTTACTCCTGAGAAGGAGGCCCAAGTTAGGGGACTTGAAAAATTAAGGGACTTGGGGCTTACTCCTGAAGAGGATGCCCAAATTAGGGGACAAGGGCTTACTCTTGAAGAGGAGGCCCATGTTAAGAGAATTATGGTTGGGACTTACTCCTGAGGAGGATTCCCAAATTAGGGGACTAGGGCTTACTCTTGAAAAGGAGGCCTAGGTTAAGAGAATTATTGTTGGGGCTTACTCTTGAGGGGGATGCCCAAATTAGGGGACCGGGGCTTACTCCTGAAAAGAAGGCCCATGTTAAGAGAATTATGGTTGGGGCATACTCCTGAGGAGGATGCCAAAATAAGGGTACTAGGGCTTACTCCTGAAAAAGAAGGCCCATATTAATGAGGAATTGGGGCTTACTCTTATAGAGGATGCCCATATTTGGAAATTATGACTGGGGTTACTTCTGAAAAGGAGGCCCAAATTACGAGAATCATGGTTGGGGCTTACTCTCTAAAAGGAGGCCCAAATTAATGAGGGCATGGGGCTTACTCCTAAGGAGGATGTCCATATTTGGAAATTATGACTGGGGCTTACTCCTGAAAAGGAGGCCCATATTAAGAAATTATGACTGGGGCTTACACCTAAAAAGGAGGCCCAATTTAAGAGAATCATGGTAGGGGATTACTCTTGAAAAGGAGGCCCAAATTCATGAGGACTTGGGGCTTACTCATAAGGAGGATACCCATATTTGCATATTATGACTGGGGATTACTCTTGAAAAGGAGGCCCATACTTGAAAATTATGACTGGGGCTTACTCTTGAAAAGGATGCCCATATTAATAGAGTTCTCTCATCTTAAATGATGAGGTTGAATGAATTAAATCTCAATCTTTAGTGACATAAATATGTGGGAATCACTAGATTTTGAGGGATGTTCCACAAAGTTCCTTTCAGATAAGGAAGCCAAATCATGAAATCATGCCATAAATGGCTTTGAATAGTGTCTTGAAGACAGAATCTTGAATAGGAGAGGTGTAATGGCATAATAGGGGTTAAATGGGCAAGAAAGGCACCAAAACAGGTAGGGGTGTGCATGTCCTTACAGGAACACAAGTACTGCGTGGGCGCGCAAGACTTGGTCGCACAGGTATACCAGCGCGACACATGTGTACTTGCACGTTTGTAAACCTGCAAGGTAATACTTGGGAAATCCTTGACCAATGCCTTTAGAATTATCCTGAGGTACTTCCAGAATAGAGGCACGCAAGTTTTGGTGAGGGAGTAGGGCGGCGTGAGAGTATGTTCATTTCCCTTAAGGGTAAAACACCTTAGGTACGCAAGTGTTAGTGAATTCTAACACTCAGACATTACTCCTCTTCTTTAGACCTTCCATTCTAGGTAATGAATTACCTTATAAGTGTTCGGAAGACCTAAAGAAGAGACTTGGGCATTCAGAGCTCTAAATCTGAATTATGAAAATATTCATCTCCAAATGGGGGGGCCCACCGAGGGTATTTATAGGGTGGAGAATACCCCGGGCAGTTATCACTTAGGGCGTGCAAGTCACTTGCGTGACCATTAGACCACACACAAGTATACATGCATGACAGTAAGGGAACTTGCGCGACCTTAGGTCCTTTGACTCCTTTTTTCATTCCTTTGTCATTTTTTATGTTTTCTTCAAAGGATGAATCCCTTTGTGCTAAGTCATTTCCCTTTCCATTATTTTAGACAATGTGACGAAAAGGAGCATCAACAATGATACATTAACAATGATATTATCTCGGGATGCATTTTATTCTCAGTTATTAATTAAATGAAATGTGTTCATAGTTATTACAATTCCATATTAACTATACCTTATTAAATTATGATAGTCTTGTTATTGATTTAATTTCACATTTTTCATTTTATTTACCTTTCCATATTAATTATTATCCATGAGATTTTTTAATTGATATTATTTTTGAATGCACTTCTCAGTTTATTATTTGCATGGAATGTGTGTTTAGTTATTTTCCATTCCATATTCAAATTTTTATTGATTCATCATTGCTTCCACTTTACTTAACCATTAATGACCATTTGATCTCAACCATATTTTTCTCCTTTAACAAGAATCCATGAAGTGTACTGTGGGAGATATTCCACAATATTTTATAGGGAATAATGATATTCTAAAAAAAAATTTATAATATGTTTTGATAATTTACGTTGGGAATCACATATGTATATATTTGTACAAGACTTCTAAAATAGTAGTCCCTAAGGAATCTTATTTCTTATATCTTATGAGAATGTAATAAATAAAACACTAGATTTTTGATATAAGGGTTAGGTTCATTACAATTGGTATTGGAGGAAATATAATAGAAACCTTGAGAACTCGATTCAAGAAACCATCGATTAGGGAACATAACACTATTATATAATTTGAGGATAAGTGTAGAAGAATATACTAATGTTTTGTTAAGATATAATTTATCTGGTATTTCAAGAAATATATCCATGTCTCAATACTAAAAGTAGATGTGGTTCTAGAATAGAGAATCCTAGGGGTAATAACTTCGAAAAGCATGCATTGGGATTAACCTGATCATTACCCGGTTCAAAAAATGGGCCTTACAGTGCACCTGGATTGATACTCTCGAGGGATATGATTAGGATAATTGAAATTTTATTTACAAAAAATTTGAATGATTTAAATATATTATGATAATGAATGAATTAGGTTTAACCTAAGCTATCTTAGATTTCAAAATAATGTGTCTGTAAGGAAAAGGAAGATGTTTTGTGTGTGGAAAAGAAGGGAATAAATCAATGAATTATAGATGAAAAAAAGAGTACTAAGGAGGGAAATAAATATAACCCCATGGATCCATTTAGAGTTCACTGTCTTAAATATGGAGAACATGGACATTATCCAAGTCAATTCACAATTATAATGGTTAACCCCTAGAACAAGGAAGGACCTATATGAAAATAAAATGGATGAAGTATTTTTGTATTAGAATTAATGAATTAAACATTAGAAGTATTTTTAACAATGGTATGTTAGTTATAAGAATCATGAAACATTTAAGGATTCAATTAAATTTATGATGCAAAGTGTAAGAACCTAGATCTTTATTTCAGGCATAGATCTTGATTTTGGGTGTTTTTGAAGAAAAGGGATGATTTTGTAAATTTTCTAAGTACACGTAGTGTACTCATTAGTAATTGTTTTGTACCAAGTAGTCGGGTAATAGACATGGGGACCACCTAATGTGGGGCCTATCGAGGCTAGTACATGAGGTGTAAATTAAATGAACACAAAATATACTTTCTTTTTATTTTATTAATTATACAGTGGTCAGATCTCTTCTCCAAAACTCATATCTTCTTCTCGCATCTCGTACAGGAGAGAAATGTAAGACTTTGAATCTTTGAGTGCCTCCCATTAATCCATCCATGATTCGATTGAGGAATTTCCAATTGCGTTGGATTCCCACTGGTGAGTTATCACTTTCCATAGAGCCCCTCTTCTGAATTTATTCCCTCTCTCGAGTTATCCATGGCTGAACGTTTTTTGACCTTTCAGTATATCTACAATGTTATAGGTTTATTTAAAGGATTATGTTCAACTATATTGATTGTACAATGTTGAGGTAGGTCGTTTGTTGCATTTATGAGTTTTTTTTAGTATAAATGCCAATGTACCAATTTCCCATGATTTGGGTATTTTTTGTTAAAGAATTTAACACCGTTATCATCTACCTTAGATTGATTGATAGATTAATGGTTTTCCGGGATAAATTTGGATAAATTTCATGTTTGGAGGTCTCCTTTTGAGTGAATTTACTAATTTTATTATTTTTGACCATTTGGTATAGGTTTCCCATGAGGCAGACCTTGTTTCCATGCAAAGCTTGTTTGGTTAGAATTATTACTTAATTGATGCTTGTTAAATTTCTCTGTTATGCATTATAGCTGCTTAGCATTATAGTAGTTGAGATTACCTGAGATTGTAGACATTGTTTGTGAATTATTTTATTACATAGGTCTATGAGAACCTGTTGTAGTTAGACCATACGGGGAATTGACGTTGAGGGATTCCCCATACTTTCTATTATATTTACGTTACAATACCATAGAGGGGATTGATGGTGAGTTCTCCCTCATAGTGTCTATATTATACTATTATGAGACCCTATGTAGAATGGAAGTCGAGTGCTTACTCATAGAGTCTTTGTTTTTGTTGGAACACTTGATCATAGGGGGTTTATTGTGTATGCCCCCAAGAGGGTCATTATTATATTTTGAATGTTGTTTATAACCAGTTAGCCAAGCCAAAGCACAAGATTGGACTCAGTATTACTTGATTGTTAGATGGTATTTTCAAGCATCTATTTTTCTATTACTCATAAGATACATAGCTTAAGCTAGATCCAATGGTTTCATTATTTAATGGTTTGAATAATTAATAAATTAAAATTAATGTAATTGTAATCTATAAGATTGATTAATTTTGAGTACTTCTTTATTTATTGATTCATTCTGAATATTTTTTGCTATATATATAAATATATATATTCACTAATAGTTAGGCACATATCTTTTGGTGTTTCCCTACTGAGATTGGGCTCACACCATGTTTGGGCCATTATTTTGGGCCCAAACTTATTATATGGTTGTAGGTATAGATAAGGGAAATCACCCTTCTTTATCAGGTACTTGATTGTTGTTTGAGTTGGAGGGGGTGTGACTATGTTAAAACTTGAGATTCTATTGGTGTTTACTATTCTTAGTGATTTGGTTTTATTATTGGGTTTCATGCATTTTGATTTGTTAGGATTCTTTCTTAGTTACATGTGACATGCATCATTTGTTTATATATGATGTACTTGTTTATATTATCAGTTTTCCATTATTTACATCTATTGAATATTATTACTGCTTATGTTTCTGATTATTGTTTTTTTCCATTGTGCGACTCTGTCAATGAGGGAATAGTTTCCCCACTATCACACCCAAGGCCCTTGATACTAGTTGGAAGCCTATGGTGTTTGGGGAAATGCGCTTGTGGCCACGTGACCAAACATGTACGGGGAACCATTGGGTGGAACCCGGATCTAAGACATTACAAAGTGGTATCAAAGGTGGTTATTTTCTAGTTTGTCGTATTATTTGGAGACGGTAGACAAGGATAGGAAGGAATAGGTAGTATGTAATAAGCTGTGTTCAAGAGTATCTAACCCGTGTTCAGGTAAAATCCCTGTTACAATGAATATTTCAATTTTTTGGTTTTACAATTATTACATTTTATTTGACTTTACCATTGGGTTATTCACTTGTATAGTGCCATTATCATTGATACTATTGAGGTTCAATTTCTATTGTAACATGATGAGATGATGGTATTCTATATCATGTATCATATATGAACCATTTAGAAATAACATGCCATGAATTCTTGTCATTCCATTTAGGGTGAATCACTAATTGCATGCTGTTATGATAGATGTTGTGCTACATATGCATGTTGTGATATATTACTGAATAGAATGATGACTATTTTGATAGAGTATCAATATATGCTATGTTTAATTTGGATGAATGCTAAAAAATTTGTCCATGAGGTGTTATGAGGACTCTTGATCTGAATTTTGTGTATCATGTTAAACTTTAATTGATTTTTCTCTAGTTATTTTGTGAATAAGGATTCCAAACATTTATTTTTGATAGTATGGGATCTCCCAGGTCAGAATTTCTCATTACATGGAATTTTTTTTATGTTTTACGACTTATAGGGGAGTTTTTGAGGCCTAATATATAGAAACCTAGACAAAATGGCATGTGGTGTAATGAGGACACACCATGTGTTTTTCTGTTCTAGAAGAAATAACTTTTCTTATGTACACTCCGTCTACTATATGTATATGCTGTGTAGTCTTTAACCATGTGACATATTGTGTGTGAAGAGACACGGGGTTGGGGAAATTAGGTAGAACACTGCATGTACTGGGAGTACACATATTTCTGAAGAGTCCATGTATCCATCTGAGTGAATAACGACACGGGTGGTTAGAACTTATGTGGTACACACTGTATCTTTGGTGAACATTCAATATAGTGTTACCTAGGGGAGAACCGAGTGGTTTAGCAATGTAGAAGAACTTGGGAAAGAGGGAAAATTCAATTATATGTCATGTCATGAGAAGAAGACATTATGTGTATGGGGTGTTACCCAACCATGTTTGGAAGAGGTACACACCATTGTTGAAACCGAAGGGAACATGTCTTGTGAAGGTTATACACCCCGTGTAACCCTATTTTGAAAAATTTGAACATTTTATTCTCATGTTAATTTTTTGAAATTCTATGTTTTAATCCTTAATAATATTAAACTGAGGTGTGCGCCTGAACTTGTAGAGTCATGCCACCGAGACATCCTTCATTTATTCACCAGGGGTAGGGTGATGATTAGACAACGAAAGGATAGATCAGGGACTACCAGTAGAAACTCCTATCATGCCATTCATGGCACCAACTATTATATGAGACATAGGTGCTGATGCACAATTATGAGAAGTCTTCATGAGTTTTATACAGACCTCCCAGAGAGCACCACATCCTACCCCGTCTATGGAAGAGTTGAAGCGAGTTTTCAGCAACATCATCCTCCCACATTTTAAGTGGATGTAGGACCTCAGGCTGCAGAGTCAATATTAGAATCCATTCTGTCTATTTTCGAGCATCTCGAGAAAATGCATGGTGAATAGTTTACTTGGGAATTTATGTTATGTTTTAATAGTCATGCCAAAAATTTCATTCCTGTTTTAGTCTCAGGTGTAGGTTTTGGAATTTATTTTCAATCTTCATGGGCGATGTTGGGTTTTGGGACTGCTGAGTGACCCATGGGGTCACACGGAGATATTTTTGGTCATCAAGTTCAGTTTCGTTTTATTTCCTATTTATGTTTAGTTTCTTTACTTGGATATTTAATTTATATTGGGATAATTTTTTTTATTATGATGATTTTTTATATATATTGGGAGAAATAATTCCCACTATTTATCATTGATTCCTTTGGTTCTTGTAGGCACCTGGGGGGGGCTCAAGAATGCGCATTGGGGATGCCATGAGCCAAGTCGGGTGACTGGGTAATGGTCAACCCCAGGTTGGTTCATGATGAAATTGTATCAGAGACATAGGTTATCAATAGGACATAGATTTTAGATAACCTTTTTTTATATCTGTTGTCAAGGTAGAAGGTGTATGATTGTCAGAACATGGGGTTTAGGTGTAAGTCAGTGATTGGAAAACACATCCAGTGCTAAACCTTGGGTTACCATGGGATGTTAGGTTTTGGGTTTTTCTTTTTGTTTTTTGTTTATATTATTTTCTCAGAATTTTACATATCATTGGGTGATGGTGTTTGGTTAAATTTATTTTTGTGGATTGTTAATGCTTTTTTGTACATGGGGAATAAAATTAGAGTTGGTAAAGTAGTATTGGTGGGTTCGTAGAGCATGTAAATCAATCTATAACTGGGAATATCTTCATAAAAGTCTCTATATGATAATGGTGTGATTGGAATATGGACTACCACCATATATACACTTCACCATTTGAGATTATTTTACCTCAAGAAATTTCATTCCGGTATTTATTAATTTAAAAAATTATTTTGAAAACACCGTATTAAATTTGGAGACCCCAATTTAAAATGGCGATGTTTTGATATTTTGATTAGATAAATGTGGTTTTCAACTTTCTTTAAATAAAATTCTTGGAATATGGATTTATAAATTATATTGACATTTTATAGAAAGGGTTTTTTAGAAATAGTTTCATTCATTGTTGTATATTTAAAAATCTGGTGTGACATTTTTCAAAGGGGGAATTTGAGGTCTGTTTTAAAATGAGGAGTTTAATGGAAAATGTTTGAATTTATTAGTGTAAATGACTGCATTTTTATGTAGAATGTAATGTCTTTGAGTTTTGAGTTTTGATATAGTTTTTGATTCGGTGTTTATAGATATTTTGATGTGTTAATTTTTGAATTTGTGGGTCAATTTATTTTGTGCATGGGGTTTGATTATAATGGTTTCTTAATGATGAGTTGGTATTGATTGAGTTTTTTCCTTATTATTTAATGTTGACCCCAAAGAAAGATTTGATGGATATTTCTGGTGAAACTATGAGTGGTTAACCATTATCGGACCTTATGTTTTATTAGCCTACAAACATCCTTATGGCATTTTGGAAGTTGAATACTCCTCTCTTTTATGGTTAAGCAGATCATTTTGAAGTAGAAGAGTGGATGTGAAAAATTGAAAGAATCTTCAGTTTCCTTGAGATAACACAGTCTCTAAAGGAAATTATATTATGATTTATATTATAAGGATTGAGTTATATATTGTGGAAGTCACTTATTAAGACCAGGCCTCAAGAATACCTCTCATGCGAATTATACAGAGGCTTGTTTATCCAACACTACTTCCTCAAGGTGGTGAATGAGGAAAATATGAGGGATATGTTCAACCTTCAGCAAGGATATGTGTCAGTGTTAGAGTTTTATGTCATTTTGTAGTTATATTCCATTATGTCTCAAACCTGGTCGAGGATGATTCTTTGAGATCTTCAAATTTTGAAAATAGTATTTTCCCCAATCGTCCTTTAAATGATTTAGAGTCCTGTTTAACTTACTTTTCCAATATAGTAAGGAAAGAATATTTGGTTTAGTCTATGTTAAAAGGATTTAAGGATTTGGGTAATCCTATGTTGTTCTCTAGAAGCGGTTAAGGAAATTCCAGTAAAGAGATGAGTAAGTGACCTAAAGTTCAACAGGTTGAAAGTGAAATTAAGAGGCCATCTGATCTTTTAACATCTTCATCTAGACATAAGAACCTGGTGTGTCATCAATGAACTAGGCCAGTTCATAATATGCCTTCTTGGCCATATTTTACAAAATCATATCATTCATGTGGGTTCTAATCCATCTCCAAAAATTTTACATAATAGGAGTAAGATCCACTCCCTAGAAGAAGAATGAAGTTGAACTGGTTGAGAGTAGTGATAATACAAGTTTTTTTTATTGTTTTTATGTAATGTTTTAAATTGTTATAAGATTTATACCTTATATTTTCACCTTAGTTTGGATGGAAAAGAGATTGTTGTGTATATTTTTGGGAAATTATATTCTATTAGAAATGTCCCTTTTTGAAATTTTGATGTTTTTCACTTGGGGTGAAGTATATCCTCTAGTGTGTTGTATTCATTTAGTTCTTTCGGGGATTGTGTGTTTATTTTTTAGTTTTGAAGGTCAGGGTTTGACTGGTGTCATTAGATGGTATATAGTTAGAATCCTAATATGGTGTGGAATCCACCCAAGCATACCAAAGCCATTAAAGTTAAACCCTTGTTCTAGTATATCTTTTTTGTCGTTTTTCACTTATGTAGGTGTCCAATTGTCATTCTCTGACATAATAGGTCATCTAAACCTGAATATTTCCCTTCCCCTTTGGATTAAATTGATATTTTCAAGAATTCCTAATAGTTATGGTGACGGTAGGGTGTTTTTCTTGTGCTTTTTGATCTTAACATGATTCGAGGAGTGGGTAGTGTTTTGTAGTTTGTTTCAGGAAGGAGTGTAAGTCATGTCTTGGTGGTGATGTAGGTGTTCTTTGGTTCGAGGAGTTAAATATTGTGATTTTGTGGACCTTTTTCTTTTACATGATCAAATCTAAGTGTTGTGACTTTATAAGAGAAAACAGGATGATTGTGGGGAGAATTGTCGCACATTTTAAGTTATTTTTATTGTTTATTTTGGTTTATCATTTTGTATCAAAATTTTCACTTGAGATTTGGAGGTTTATTAGCAAAATTTCTAGTTTGGGGATGTTTGTATTTTGTTTCATGGTTTGATTTCATGATTAAGGGGTAATAATGCAATAATCTAATGTTGAGTCTCCTTTTAGTTCATTTCAAACATTATCACTTAGGGTTTCATGGGTACCATATGGTTAGATTAAAACCGTGTGAATCCCTTGAGAAACCATGTAGGTCAGGGGGTTTCCTTAGATATTGGTGCATGTCTTGAGCATAGTTATTCCAAACTATATGGAAATCATTCACATGGTTCTATAATTTTGAAAGAATTATACCTCATTGTTTCCACATGGTTACATGAACATTGTTTCCAAACCGTGCAGGTGTCCTATGAGTCCAGTAAGGGGTTCTTGGTTAGTAGATGGTTTCCTAAACTATGCAACCTAACCGTGTGTAGTTCCCATGTTAATTAAAAATGTGAATATACCATTCTACCCTTGTCAAATGTTAACCCCCAAAACCTCCATTCTCCCCCTCTTTTCTCATCTAGATAAAAGGGGGATCCTACCTTATTCCTCGTACCCCATTCTTCTTCCTTGGTGATTCTAAGGGATTTCATTATGGTTTTGGGGTTAATTTTCAATGTAAAATACTTCTCTATTCTTCATATTCCCACTTTATTTATTTTCTTCTAGTTCATATTCTTTCTTGTTTAATCTATCATAGGGTTCATATTTTTTGGGTTTTAAATTTGGGGTTTTTTCTTTTTAATATTCCGGATGTTTTTTCTTTCTTCATTGGTCCTTCATAGAGATGTTTCAAGTCATCGTAATCGAATCACTTTGAGTTTAATGTAGGTTTCCATTTTAATTCACCCTTTAAATTCAAAAAATGGATTTCATGATGTAGTCACCTATATTTGATACTAATTATTGGTACATGTCATATAGAATGTCTATATGAAAATGACTCATGTGAATTTCTCCTTGGATTTTAATGATATGGAATAATTTTGTTTATCTTTACACAAAAAGGGTTTGTTAAAATACATGGTTGGTTTTAATAAATGGTTTGTGGTTTCATAGTGGGGTTTTGGATTATGTTGGATAGGGTTTTAATCATAATAATTCACGAGGGAAGGATGGCGCATTTGAAAAATGATTTTCATTGAAATAGTATCACTGTGATACACTTATTTCCATGATGGTTTCCAAAGTTAATGAGAGGTCCTTGGTGTGGGAATTAACGTATGACTTGATGGTGGGAAGGTAAGGGGATCATCCCATGGGGTGATAAGGGATGATGCATGGATGTGGGACTCATGTGCTGTTTTTTATATATGTATGTATGGGTGATTTTTTGACATTTCATGGATCAAACCCTTTTTAGAAAAATCACGAGAACCTAGAATAGCTAGTGGAATAGCCAAGATTTTTTGATGCACTAGTTTTGGATTATACTTGACTATTGTACCATTTTTATAAAAATACTATACTTTGGGGATGATTCTGCTTAGTTAGGCTTGGTAGGTTACAACCAATCATTATGGATTTATGATTGCATCAGGCGCACCGATATGATAGATCATGTTATAGTTTGTTCTAGACATACCCATGATATCCTAGGTCTTCCCATGAACACTACAACTCATTTTTCTTTGGTGGATAATGATGGAGCCTCATCTAGTGTGGCTTCTTGAGTATTGTTTCCCATTACCCTCTACGTGGTGTTGTCACTATTTTCTTTCCTTATTAGTGTTAGGAGTTTGTAAAATTAAATGACTGGGTTTCTTAAATGTTTTCATGAAAATGTTTTTGAAATATTTTTAGAAAACTCCCACTATCTACCTATTCCCCTATCTTGAAAAAAATACTCAAACTCCACTAATTTAGAAAATAATGTTTTATATAAAGAGGGAAATGTACAATGATGTGTTTTTAAAAATGAGTGTATGAAAATAAATTTTTTTATATATTTTATTTGATGCATGCAGTAAGAAAATATTTTATTTAAAGGATATGAATTGGGAACTGTTTACATGGGCATTCCTATTGTGTTTTTTTCTCTTAATCGTACATTCATTATTTTTATTAGTCTCATCTACTGAATCTATATTTTTTTGATCAATGTGGGTGTTGTTTGGTTTTGGAACTGATGTGTGACCTGTGGGGTCATGCTGAGATCTATCTGGTTATCATGTTTGGTTTGGTTTTATTTTTAGTTATTTTGTTTCATTATTTGGTTATTTTATTTATAATAGCATGATAATTTATTATTATGTTTCTGTTTATATATATATATATATATATATATATTGGTAAAAATCATTCCCACTATCTCTGGTTGATTACATTGGTTTTGGTCGATACCCTAGGGTGATCGGGAATATTCCTTAATGATGTCTTGGGATAGATACGATGACTAGTTTGAGTTCAACCCTGGTTGGTTTGTGACAATATATATGATATTTAAAACATAATTATACATCTGGTGTCGTGATATCAATTTTTTTTTACTTTCCATTCAGGGGATATGATAACATTGCACATATTTATGATGGAATAAAACCTCGCAAAGTGATGTGATTATTTTTTCTCTAACAAATAATATTGAAGGTTATAAAGATAATGCTAATGACTATGTGCAATATAAAGGACATAATTATGATATTAATGATGTATTTACTATTACACTCTAAAATTAAAAAAGAACATTGTATTTACTGGCATGTATAAAAAGAAACACTAACCGTAAAAGAGACTACAACACCCCCAAAAAATTATAATATATTTCTTTTATAATAAATTAAATTTCATCTATGGATTATGATACACACAACACCATGTTTCTTTGATAGCTTACGTTAAATGCAAGACTATGTTTTAATAAATAAAAATATACTACTATTATTATTTAATAGTTTTTACCAATTATAAAAGATGATTAATATGAATAGTGATGACTAACTTATGAAAAATATAGTAATTTATTAATTATAAAAAAATATTAATCAATTAAAAGAAAAAATAAATGTTTTGTAAAAAACAGTATTTTTTATAAAAGACGATATAGATTCACATTGAGCACATAATTTAAAATTAAATTTAATGACATTAGGAACTATATTGAAAAAATAAAATTTGTTTTTGAAATTTTAATACAAAAATTATCTTAGGCTGAATTTGTTTTATTTTTATGAAATGTTTCATTTTTTTGATGAATAGTAAAAATGCTGAACATTAATTGAAAACTGCATTTTCATTTAAATAACTTATAAATTAAACTATATTTTTAATTGAATTCAATGAAAAATAAGCTCAATTTTATATCAATTAATCCTATTTAAGATATTGGAATCATTTTTATATTGAATTTAGATAAAAAACCCTGTAAATATTTGAACATTTTTTCTCCAAAACAACACCTTTTCATCATGTCTACCTGACTAATTTTAAATTAAATGTTTCCAATTATGTTGATTGAATTTTAAAAAATGGATTTTATATTTTCATTCAAATGTTTTATAATTTCTAATAGGATCAAATTATTTTTGGACCAAATGAATAGTGAAAACAGTAAAAATTATTTACCACGGTTAAGGTAAAAATGGATTACCGAGGGTTCATCTAAGAATACAAGGGATCAAACTAACATACCAACAAGAAAAACACCCATTTTATAGAAATATTTCAAATTTTACTATTATATGTTATATAATGTCCCATTTTTGATTCTTTTTACAATATAAAAAAGTTGGTATGATTTAATCTTTTCGAAACATTACAAGTGTGAAACTCATCTCACTTATAAAAGGCCAACCTATCCTACATTATTCAAAACATAAAACCTATTGGGATTTGGAAGGACCTACCAAAATGACATACAATATTACCTCATATAATCTTAATATCCACATTTTGTGTATAAATCCACCCAAGGAAGGATTCGGGTTCAAACATAAGAAGGATACCCGAAGAAGAAATAACGTTCCTCAGCAAACGTTTTTCTTTTATTTTCCCCTCCACATCCCTCAATTATTATTAAAAAATGATTATATAATAACCTAAATATCTTAACTATAATTAGATGTTGATATAATATGTTAATGATCTATAACCATCTCTAATTTCATAAAATGGGTTATAAAATCACCATTCGTGTGTATGGAGGACTACTGGCTCCCGAACCAATGTCATCCATTATTCCATTACCACCATTTAAGGTTGGCTATGATGATGGATATAAAGTATATATGTGATATTTATAACATATTTATACATATTTATTCATTATATCACATATTGTTTTTACATTATATTTTGTAGGGGACACGATGACATTGTTCATGTGAACGGTGGACTACTTCCACACAAAGCGATGTGATTAGTCATTCACTAAAGCCTTACATGGAAGGTAATAAGGATAGTGTTAATTATTACATGTGATATAACTGAAATATTTAGGATATTAATGAAATATTTATCATCATTAAAACGTAATAAATATTTTTTTCATTATTACCTTGTTACTCAATTAAAAATGATTACATCATTTGTGTAACGTGTTGACTACATCCATTACGAAGTGATGTGACTCTCTTTTTATAACTAGTCCACATATATGATATGTATATATAGGTATATTTAATGAAATAATATTGTATATATGATGTTATGATCATTTTAGAAAGATAAATGTTTACTTACCACCTTACCAAAAATTATTATTGGAAAATGGAAACGTTACTTGTGCATACTTACAACCTACCATCTCCATGATCTTAATGTAATTCATTTATCAAAACCACATATCATTATTAGTACCAAAAGAATAATTGATATCAAAATATGAAAATAATTTAATTATTTATATTTTGGATATAATGAATCTATATAATATTTTCAAGAACATGAACTTTCATAAAAAACCACACATGGAAAAAACAATAAATTAACACCCAAAACAATGAAAACAATGAATGATTATTTACGAATGGGTGATAAGATGTTATAAATGGATTATATATGATATTATAAATATCAATATGGTTATTTTCTAATTTAATAACCTATTTAAAGCAAACATTAATGTGGTTATATCATGTCAAAGGAAAATAAGTGTGACGTAAGTGGTTTCTTAACTCAATTTTTATTCAATTGTTTAAAAGTACACTTAATTGATTATGTCTTGCTATGATTATTTCTGAAATTACCTTTGATTATTTTATTTTTATTTCCACTTGTTTATTTGGATTTATATTTTATACAAATAGTAAATTCATTGATCAATCCCCACATCAATGATATGATACTTGTAAGGGATTTTCTATTAATTTCAATTAATTGAGTCACATTGAAGTGTTATACACATAATTTCTTTTATATAATGTATATAATACTCATTTAAAATATAATGCCATGAATAATTCATTATTCAAGTTATTTTATGTTTTAATTTTAATTCTTTTTTCAAAGTGGTTTTAACTTGAAATTTACGAAGTGATAAAAAGTATTGTGAAATCTCACATTCTTTTGTGATTCCTAACTTTATCCTAAAACAATCACTTCCTTATAATAAATATTAATTGGAAATTAAATTTCTATTAAATATCCATATTCTCTTTTAATGTATGCGATTACTCTATAAACCATACACCATTTTTATATACAGTTTTTATATTGAATGATATTTGATTATCTAGGGAAATATTAAAAAATTCATATCCTTTACTCAATACAGATAAATGGTGATACATTTTTTTTGATTAATTAAAAAGAGTATTTGATATATGATGAATTTTTTTGAAATTGAATGCTTCAGTGGGACCAAGTTATAGACATCCCCCTAATGAATCTGTAGCCCCATGGGATGAATCAGTTGGCTAACTTTATTTAAATGGGTTTCTACCCATCATTTTTAAATTTCCATGAGGGTAGATCTTGAAGGTAATGGTATAATGTGCCTAGGAAACATGACATACAATAATTAATCTTTTAATTGGTTAATAATTCATTTATTATTATATATGATTATTTCCCTCTAGAATCGGGGGATGACCTCCTTGATTGATGGTTAAAACATTCCAATCAGTTTCTAACGGGTTTGTTCGTAGTACCGGAAACATCCAATTATTACACATCCATTTGGAACTACTTTCCAAAGGTAGGTGCTCATTAGTTTGTGGACTGATGAGGCTTAGTAAATTTCATTGGTTGAGAGGATGGGAGGTATAAGGCCCCTCCCTTAAACTTTACTTAATATTGAATTAAATGAATAATTCATATTGAGGATATTTTGAGGTTTAGAGTTTTACAGAATTAGGACATAACTGTTAATTCTCAAAAGATTACAAAGTAGACACTTCTACTAAGTTTCCATAGAATAAAAAACTCCAAAAAAGAAACGTGTCTAGTTCCATGTTTTATATAGCAATACATTCCCTCGATCCCATCCTTGACCCTATTCCACAATATGTCCTGTTAAGAACATTTCAAAAAAACTTGGGGTGAGCATAAAAAGCTCAGTAAGGGATACACAAAGAATGAAAACTGTTAGTTTTTCAAACATCAAGTAAACCATGTATACATTATCAAAGTAATAACTTCACCTTCATGAAGTAGTAAAAACTCTTCACTGAATAGAATATCATTACATACCCTTTTGTAACCAAAGGATTACCATAAGACCCATATAAAGAACACATAACATATAAAGGTATCTTGGGACATAAACATACATAAGTGGAATAACCATACGATCGACTTCTACACATATCACTTAATGGAATGGCCATTCGGCCAACTTCCATACATACTTAATGGAATAGCCATACGGCCGACTTCCATACCCAATGCATTGGAGGTTATAACATAACCACTCGTCCTAGTATTCATGGCACCACCCGTCATATGGTTTATAACATAACCACCCGTCAAATGTCCAAGTACCATTATAAAAATCATAAGACATAAGTCAAATATAATGGAAAGAAAAAATTTCCACACTTTGATCAGAATATATCACTTAAATATATTGACATAAAAAAAATCCATTATAAAAACCATTTTCAATACCAAAATACATAAAAGAGTATATGGTATTTATTTCATTTTTAAAAAAAACATTACGGCTTGTTCAGGAAGCCAAAGACCAAATAATACTTGCGGCGGCAGAAAAGGTCATTGTCACCGCGTACTTTAAAAGAAACATTCCTTTTTTTCGTTTTGTAAAATGCTTCATAGAAAAAGATTCCTTTTGTATAAAAGTAAAAGTCAAATGGTTTTATACACTGTATAAAAGAAAGTTGTGTATAAAACAAAATATGCCTCAATGAAAGGAGATTGAGACGAAGTCCCTTACCTCGGGTCCGACTTGACTCGATCATTCTTTAATGTCCTGAATAATAAACTTGAGTTAATTTATATTTGCTTAAGAAACTTTTTCAAGTTCATTATTCATTTTATATCACTTATTTCCATGTTATAAACATTATGTAATCATTTATGTTAATAATGTTTGTTTTATCAATATTTCGTTCTTAAGTCGAAAGTGGACTTCTTACAATTACATGTTGTTTGTGTGGGAAAAGGTTCTTTATATCCAGAATGACATTCCTGATTTGGATATCATATATATCATATATATCTGGAATATACATGTATTTATAATATCACATAATCATTTAGGGGTAAGAAATGAAATGCACCGTTCATGGAGACGGTAAGCCGTACGTACGCATGGATGCTACTTTCATTTCAATGTCATAATAATGGAATGAAAACTAAATGAGAGTGATGTATATTTTAATTCCATAATTTTATTAATCATTTAGATGTAACATAAATAATATATATCCACTATTTATATATACATATAATAGTACATTACATTTGGGGATAAGAAATGAAATGGACCGTTCATTTAGACGGTAAGCCGTACGTACGCATGAACGCTACTTTAATTTCTATATCATACTTTAATGGAAATAAATAATAATGATATAGAGGTATATTATAATTCCAGTATAAAATCATATATAATAACTTTAAATCCATCCTTTATACGTCCCACATATGGCATTAACGAATCACATTACTTTGAGGGGGTGGTAGTCCGCACTTCCTAAAATGAAATTATCGTGTTTACCCATAATGGAAGCCGTAAAGGTATGCTCAAAATGACAAATACAGAATCTTAAGGAAAACATAAACATATTATATATCATATATAAATATAGTGTTATCTTAATGGCCACCTTTGAATGTGTTAAAAGAATGTTGAACAGTCATCGTTTCGGGAGGCAGAAATTCGCCATCCACGGAAACTGTATGTTCTTTAACCATTATATGTAGGTGTGTGTATGTGTAGCTTGAATAATTATTATAAAAACATCCTAGTATATTGAATATACTGAAGTTTTTACAAAAGAAAAGAATAAAAAGAGTTTAGGGGGTTGGAGAAGCAACATAAAACAAAAGGACTCAAAAGAAGACATCACCTTAAAATCTGGTAACTCTCTTAGATTTAACATAATATTATTTTATTATTAGAGTGCAACGTATGATTTCAAAGAAACTCTTTATTACGTTTCGTGTACACTATCAAACATAGCAACACATTTAATGTAAAATTAATATTTAATTCGTAAATATTAATAAATATGAAAATTCGTTATTCATTATTTACCTGGGATGTTACATCCTTCCCCCCTTTTGGGAATTGCGTCCTCACAATTTTATTCACTTATCAAAATAAGTGGGGGTATTTATCCCTCATAGCATTATCAGATTCCCACGTTGCCTCTTCAACCATATGGTTTTTCCACAAAACCATTACCTAGTGAATTACCTTATTTCACAACACTTGCTCTCTTCAGTCAAGAATCTGGACTGGTTGTTCTTAATAAGATCGGTTCTCTTCCAGCTGAACTACCTCTGGTCTTAAAACATGAGATTGATCTAGCATATACTTCCTCAACATCGAAACATGAAAAACATTATGTACCTGAGATAAACTCGGAGGTAAAGCCACTCTGTATGCAACTGATCCAACTCTCCCCAGAATTTCATATGGTCCAATGAACATTGGACTCAGCTTTCCTTTCATTCCAAATCGCATCACACATTTCCATGGAGAAATCTTGACAAAAACATGATCACATACCTCGAAATATAGATCCTTCCTCCGGTTATCCGCATAACTCTTCTGCCTTCTCTGAGCTGTTCTCATGTTTTTCTGAATCAACTGAACTTTTTCTGCCATCTCTTCTACCAATTCTGGTCCCATCATCTTCCTTTCACCCACTTCATCCCAAAATGCTGGAGTTCGACACCGCTTCCCATATAATGCCACAAATGGTGCCATCTGTATACTGGAATCAAAACTATTATTATAAGAAAACTCAACCAAAGAAATATGTTGGTCCCAACATCCCTGATAATCCATCGAACAAGCTCGTAGAATATCCTCCAAGGTCTAAATTGATCATTCTGACTGCCCATCTGATTGCGGATGAAAAGCTGTACTAAAATTTAATTCAGTACACAACGACTTCTGAATGCCTTTCCAAAAGTTAGAAGTTAACCTGGGATCACGATCGGACACAATGGAGAGAGGAACTCCATGTAACCTGACTATCTCTTTAAGATACAAATGGGAAAGTTGATCTAGTGAAAAATTATCTCGTATAGCAAGGAAATGAGCAGATTTAGTCAAGCGATCAATAATAACCCAGATTGCATTATTACCTCGAGATGTCCTCGGTAATCCCACAACAATGTCCATGGATATGTTTTCCTATTTCCACTCTGGCACTGGTAAAGGCTGAAGCATCCCTTTCGGTAACTGCCGCTCTGCTTTAACCTGCTGAAAAGTCAAACACTTCATAGTAAAATCATCAATATCCCTTTTTATTCCATCCCACCAGTAATACTCCCGCAGATCTCTGTACATCTTAGTACTGCCATGATGAACTGAAAACGGGGAACTATGAGCCTCACATAACAACTCATTCTTCAACTGTGAATCACAAGGCACACATAATCTCTTCCCAAACCTCAAAACACAATCAATATCAATGTTGAATTCAGGAAACTTACCCTTCTGAACCATCTCTACCTTTTTCTGCAACTCACCGTCTTCCCTCTGTGCTTGCTTAATTCTGTCTGATAGGGATGATCTCACTGATACCTGAAACAAAACAGAAGAAACTCTTGCACCAACAACTTCTATTCCAAAGTTCATCAAATCAAAAACCAAAGGATTTCATTCCAAATGTAGCATGGTTAATAAAGCATTACTTTTTCGACTCAAAGCATCGGCCACTTTATTTTCTTTTCCCAGATGGTAGTGAATTGTACAATCATAATCCTTGATTAATTCTAGCCATCTCCTCAGTCTCATGTTCAATTCTTTCTGAGTGAATATATACTTTAAACTTTTGTGATCAGTATATATTTCACACTTTACTCCATAAAAATGATGCCTCCAAATTTTTAAAGCAAAAAAAACAGCAGCTAATTCCAAATCATGTGTAGGGTAATTTACCACATGAGTTTTCAACTGAAGTAAAGAATAAGCAATTACCTGATCATTCTGCATAAGGAGACATCCAAGTCCCTTCAACGAAGAATCACTGTATATAACAAACTCACCATTCCTGGAAGGATGATCCAAAACTGGAGCATTAACCAATCTTCTTTTCAACTCCAGAAAACAATCATCATATTCTTTATTCCAGATAAATGTAACACCCATCCGAGTTAGCTTATTCATTGGACTAGATAACCGTGAAAACTTTTCAACAAACCTTCGGTAGTAACCTGCCAAACCAAGAAAACTATGGATCTCGGTTACATTTGTGGGTCTTGGCCATTCTTCAAAAACTTTTGTTTTAGAAGGATGAACAATTATGCCGTCTTTGGAAACAATGTGACCCAGGAAAGAAATTTGTTGGAACCAAAACTCACACTTGCTGAATTTTCCATATAGTTTCTTTTCTTTTACGGTTTTCAAGATAACCCTTACATGAATTTCATGCTCCTCATTACTTTTAGAAAACACCAAAATATCATCAATGAAAAAAACCACAAACTTATCCAAGAACTCATGGAAAATTCTATTCATAAGGCCCATGAATATATCATGTGCATTGGTTAACCCAAAAGGCATAAATACAAGTTCATAATGGCCATATCTAGTACAAAACACAGTCTTCAGAACGTCTTCTTCTTTTACTTTCAACTGATGGTACCCCGACCTCAAGTCAATCTTCAAAAAATACTGAGTTCCCTGGAGCTGATCAAACAAATCATCGATATGAGGCAAAGGATTCTTGTTCTTAGCAGTAATATTATTCAAGGCTCTATAATCAATGAAAAGTCTCATTGAGCCATCTTTCTTTTTAACAAACAAGATAAGAGAAACCCATGGTGATGTGCTAGGTCGAATAAAACTGCTATCTAATAACTCCTGCAATTGCTTATTTAACTCTAAATGTTCAACTTGAGCCATTCGATAAGGGGGTTTTGAAATTTTCTTAGAATCAGGAACTAAGTCAACAGTAAATTAAACTTCCCGATCATGAATAATACCAGGCAACTCATTAGGAAAAACATCAAGATACTCATTTACCACTGGCACGTCATTAATCTGAATAGATCCTTTATTTTCAACAATATGTGAAAGGTAACATTCATTCCCATCTTTTAATAGTTTCTCAACTTCCTGATATGTTATCAAAATCAAGGGTTCATTATTGTGCACAAACTGAAAATATTTCTAAAAAGAAACCATTTTAGCTCTGCAGTCAATCATAGAAAGATAAACAGAAAGCCAATCCATGCCCAAAATAACATCCAACTCTACTAGAGGCAAAACAATAAGGTTTGCTGGTAGATTCTTTCCACACAAAAGGATATGAAGGTTCTTATAATTCCTTTTTGTCTCAATGTTCCCTCCGGGTGTTTTTACAATAAGTTCAGGGTTCATATCTTTAGATGGAATTTCCAATTTACTAGAAAACTTCTCAGAAATGAAAGAGTGTGTAGACCCTGAATCAAACAACACATTGGCGTCATCTGAACAGACAAACAGTGTACCTGATACCACTTCATTAGATAGCCCAACATCTGCTGAGGTTGTTGCAAAGGATTTCACCAACCCTTTATGCTTGTAGTCTGGATGCTTTCTCCCAGTTGAGTTCTTCGTTAGACACTCATTTGCATAATGACCCATTTCATTACACTTAAAAGATCTTACCACTGGCTTTTCATTGCCTGCTTGATTATCCTCTTTATAGTTATGAGCAATATGACCAGACTTACCACACCAAAAGCACTTACCAGACTTGGATAAACATTCTCCAGGATGCATTTTACCACACTTATCATAGGATGGATATTTTGTTTTCTTACCTCCTTGCTTCTTTGATGAATTCTTCCCCTTTGCCTGCCAACTGGACCTCTTTTTCTATTGTTTGTCATAGAACACCTGATCATCGGTAAACTCAATTTCCACCTTCTCCGCACATCGAACATGTGTTTCATAACTTTTGAACTCACAAGAAGCTAAATCACTTCGATACTTTGGCTTTATCCCTGAGTAAAAACAGTTTACTTTACTATCAAGATCTCTTATGAAGTTTGGAGCATACCTTGCCAATCGAGTGAACTTTGCTTCATAAGCAGCCACTGAATCATCATCCTGCCTCAACTCTAGGAACTGTTTTTCCATCCTAAGACAAACAACCTTAGGAAAATATTTCTCAAGAAACATACCTTTGAATTCGTCCCAGTGAAGATCCTCAATCTCATCACTATCACTGATATTTTTCACCATCGACCACCACTGATCAGCTTCACCTTCAAAACGGTAAACAACAAGACTAACCATTTGATGTTCTGAACACACCATGACATAAAAAATCTTCTCTAGTACTTTAATCCACCATTCAGCTTGCACGGGGTCAGATGATCCTCTGAATAATGGGGGATGTTGCCTCATGAAATGTTCCACCACTGACATGTTCCTCTGTGGTTGATCTGGCTGATCTCGTGCATGGATACCACCACCATTTATATCCTGAGTCAACTGTGCCATCACTGCAAAAAATTGTTCAGTTCTGATTCCAACCATCTCAGGTTGCTGATTTGGAAGGATGTCTTCCTCCTGATGTCGTCCCAACATAGCTACATTTTTTCCTTTACAGAAAACCATTCTGAACACAGAAATATCTTAGGCGAAGCAACATGGTTATCTTTAAATTCTATATCATTTCAATCATACCATAAATTAACTTATAATTTTACACTTTTCTAACTCCTAAATATGTCTAAACCAACCTCTGATACCAACTATAAGGCCCCGACCTTAGACTTTACTTAATATTGAATTAAATTAATAATTCACATTGAGGATCTTTTCGGGTTTAGAGTTTTAGAGAATTAGGACATAACTGTTACATCTCAAAAGATTACTAAGTAGAAACTTCTACTAAGTTTCCATAGAATAAAAAACTCCTAAAAAGAAACGTTTCTAGTTCCATGTTTTATATATCAACACTTTCCCTTGATCCCATCCTTGACCCTATTCCACAATATGTCCTGTGAAAAACATTTCAAAAAAACTTGGGGTGAGCATAAAAAGCCCAGTAAGGGATACACAAAGAACGAAAACTGTTAGTTTTTCCAACATCAAGTAAACCATGTATACTTTATCAAAGTAATACCTTCACCTTCATGAAGTAGTAAAAAATATTCATTGAATAGAATATCATTACTTACCATTTTGTAACCAAAGTATTACCATAAGACCCATATAAAGAACACATAAAATATGAAGGTAACATGGGACATAAACATACATAAGTGGAATAACCATACGGTCGACTTACACACATATCACTTAATGGAATAGCCATACGTCCAACTTACATACATACTTAATGGAATAGCCATACAACCAACTTCCATACCCAATGCATTAGAGGTTATAACATAACCACCCATCCTGGTATTCACGGCACCACCCTTCATATGGTTTTTCACTTAACCACCCGTCAAATGTCCAAGTACCATTATAAAAATCATAATACATAAAACAAATATAATGGAAAGAAAACATTTCCACACTTTGATCACAATATAGCACTTAATTATATTGACATAAAAAAATCCATTATAAAAACTATTTTCAATACCAAAATACATAAAAGAGTATATGGTATTTATTTCATTTTTTGAAAAAACATTACGGCTTGTTAAGGAATCCAAAGACAAAATAATACTCGCGGTGGTGGAAAAGGTCGTTGTCACCGCGTATGTTAAAAGAAACATTCCTTTTTGTCATTTTGTAAAACGCTTCGTAGAAAAATATTCCTTTTGTATAAAAGAAAAAGTCGAAGGGGTTTATACACCGTATAAAAGAAAGTTGTTAATAAAATGAAATATGCCTCAATGAAAGGAGATTGAGACGAAGTCCCTTACCTCGGGTCTGACTTGACTTGATCATTCTTTAATGTCTGGAATAATAAACTTCAGTTAATTACTATTTGATTAAGAACCTTTTTCAAGTTCATTATTCTTTTTATATCACTTATTTCCATCTTATAAACATTATTTAATCATTTAAGTTAATAAAGGTTGTTTTATCGATATTTGGTTCTTAAGTCGAAAGTGGACTTCTTACAATTACATGTTGTTCGTGTGGTCAAAGGTTCTTTATATCCAGAATGAAATTCCTGATTTTGATATCATATATATCATATATATATAGAATATACATGTATTTATAATATCACATAATCATTTAGGGGTATGAAATGAAATGCACCGTTCATGGAGACGGTAAGCCGTACATATGCATGAACGCTACTTTCATTTCTATGTCATATTAATGGAATTAAAACTAAATGAGAGGTATGTATATTTTCATTACAGAATTATATTAATCATTTAGATGTAACATACATAATATATATCCATTATATATATGTACTTATAATAGTACATTACATTTGGGGATAAGAAATGAAATGCACCGTTCATGGAGACGGTAAGCCGTACGTACGCATGAACGCTACTTTCAATTATATTTCATGCTTTAATGGAAGGAAATTATAATGATATATAGGTATATTATAATTCTAGTATAATATCATATATAATAACTTTAAATCCATCCTTTATAAGTCCCACATATGGCATTAACGAATCACATCGCTTTGAGGGGGCGGTAGTCCGCACTTCCTAAAATGAAATTATCATGTTTACCCATAATGGATTCCATAATGGTATGCTAAAAATGAAAAATACAGAATCATAAGGAAAACATAATCATATTATATATCATATATAAATATAGTGTCATCTTAATGGCCACCTTTGAAGGTGTTAAAAGAATGTTGGACAATCATCATTTTGGGAGGCAGAAATTCGCCATCCATGGAAACAGTATGTTCTTTAACTATTAGATGTAGGTGTGTGTAAGTGTAGCTCGAGTAATTATTATAAAAAAATACTAGTATATTTTTTATATTGGAGTTGTTATAAAATAAAAGAATAAAAAGAGTTTAGGGGGTTGGAGAAGCAACGTAAAATAAAAGCACTTAAAAGAAGACATCACCTTAAAATCGGGTAACTCTCTTAGATTTGGGCTCAAAGGCTTCCTTGGGAAGACTTCTACCAATGTGAGGATTCAATGAGTAATAGTGGGATGTGGAGAGACAAAATGGTCAGGGTCTGGCTGAGCCAAAGGCTTTGGAAGTGTTGGAATGAGGTAGAGATGGGGGCCTTTTATAATAGGAGAGGAGGGGCACTCCTGGAAAGTAAAAAAAGTTACTTTATTTTAAAATGATATTCGGATTTAAGAGGTCCCAAATTGATATAATTCTAGGATAAGGTGATAAGGGTTCTAAATCCACCCATCCAATAGGTTTTGGACATGTGTAGGTTATAGATTTTACATTATCTTTCCATTTTATTTAAATCGTTAAATAATGAGGTCATCGCTGCATCATCATGATGTCATAAATAACTTATTTTATTTAATGTCTAAGAATTATAAAAAAAGTACTATGATGTAGGAAATATTTTTATCTTTCCAATTAATATTTATAGTCCAAAAGATAATTTATGTAGACAAAATTAAAAATATTGTACTTAGGTGATACATTCTTTGTTACATTTAACATTCTTTAAAAATAAAAAGATAAAAAGTCACTTTCTCACAAAAGTGATTCCATGGGCCCCCCATGATTGGAAAAAGAAATCCCATGGACGGCCATGAGACAACCAGTAGCTTTAGGACACATTTTGTGGTCATTTTATTGTTATTATGATATTATCTTATTATCTTTAACTACCCTATTACTCATTAATCAAGATAATTAAAGATAATTACCGTCGTTACTATTCATAATGTCCAAAAACAAAAGAGTATTAATTACATAATTTGTAACTTCTGATTCCAAATATGTAATTTATTTTACCAAATTCCAAAAACATAAATTGAAATAATTAATTTAAAAAAAACTTCACGTTGTCAAAACAAATAGCGGGTTTTTTAGAAACAATATTTATGAAAAGTGTGACACTTGTTTATGCCTAATTAAAAAGTGAAATTAATCCCAATGACCATAATTTAATTAAATGGTAAAAATATATTCTAATTACACTTTAAAAAAAATTAAAAAGATAATATAACCATATAATTAAATTGTATGAAAAATTAGTTTTGATGTAAAATGCAGTATTTTTCACTATTCATTGAAAAATGAACATTGTCAGAAAAATACCAAAAATTATCCCAAGGTAAATTTCAATGTCCCAATCATAAAAAATATGTTTATTTTAAAAAATAGAGCTTATAAAATTGTCAAAAGTGGATTTAAAAGGGGTTCTCCATCAAAAAGCGGTTAATCAACCTTTTAAAGAATATTAGAATGTTTACGCTTAAAAACTGGATTCATTTTCATTTTTAATCCTCTAACATTTATTGTAAAGAGTAATTTTTTTAAAAAAACATATATAATCATTTTTTAGTTAGTTCTGTTAATTCCCGCTATTACAATGACAAGGTATTAACTACCGTTTAAAATAATATTATTTTATTATTAGAGTGCAACGTAAGATTTCAAAGAAACTCTTTGTTGCGTATCGGCTACGCTATCGAATATAGCAACCCCTTTAAAGTAAAATTAATATTTAATTCATAAATATTAATAATATGAAAATTATTTATTCATTATTTACCTGGGATGTTACAGGAGGTCGTACTCATCACACCTTTTAGGGGAATTATTGTCTACTCTGGGACTCTCTTTATAGATTTAAGTTATGTTTGTGAATCCTTATTACATTACCAAGTATAAAATGAGCTTTCCTTCAGATCTAACAATCAATGATTAAATATTTAGGAAATTTAGAGAATCTTTAATATGTATTCTAGGTTCTTCATCGACAGAGAATCATCGGTATTTGTTAGAGATTCTTGGTCAATGGTATCCTTCGACACATTTATATAGAAGTATCTTGGTCATTATGATGACCATGCTGGTTTTAAAGCCACTTAGTGAGGCACTTGATGTTTATTTTCATTCAGAAAGGCATGGATTATTTCAGAGTTGGGGTCGAACCCACAGATGGGCTACCTTCATATCCTTTGTTTAGAAAAGGAACCAGAATCCACATAGTTTGAGTAAGGGAGTTTGATGTTTATGATTGGTGGCTCAAAGAAGGATGTCATAATTAATTTTACACTGTAATCTCATGTGAGTCATGCTCGGTGTGAGAAATAAGAGGTATTGGTAAAAACTAGACAATTGTGCCATGAAAGATGCAATCATAAGAAATAATGTGGGGCTTATGTATGTATGGCTGCCCAGATATATGAAGATTAGGATTTACTTCAGGGAAGAAATCCAGGTACAGGGTCCATAAAGGTATATGTGCTTCATAGAGATTTGAATATTCTAACTTGGGTCTTACTCCTGAGATGGAGGCCTAGGTTAAGGGGATTGAAAAATTAAGGGACTTGGGGATTACTCCTGAGGGGGATTCCCAAATTATGGTACTGGGGCTTACTCTTGAAAAGGAGGCCCAGGTTAAGAGAATTATGGTTGGGGCTCACTCCTGAGGAGGATGCCCAAATTAGGGGACTGGGGCATACTCTTGAAAAGGAGGCCCAGGATAAGAGAATTATGGTTGGGGATTACTCCTGAGAAAGATGACCAGATTAGGGGACTGGGGCTTACTCCTGAAAAGGAGGCCCAGGTTAAGAGAATTATGTTTGGGGATTACTCCTGAGGAGGATGCCCAAATTAGGGGACTGGGGATTACTCCTGAAAAGAAGGCCCAGGTTAAGAGAAATATGGTTGGGGCTTACTATTGAGGAGGATGCCCAAATTAGGGGACTAGGCCTTACTCGTAAAAAGGAGGCCCATATTAAAGAGGACTTGGGGCTTACTCCTAAGAAGGATTCCCATATTTGGAAATTATGACTAGGGATTACTCCTGAAAAGGAGACCCAAATTAAGAGAATCATGGTTGGGGCTTACTCTTGAAAAGGAGGCCCAAATTAATGAGGAATTGGGGCTTACTCCTAAGGAGGATTCCCATATTTGGAAATTGTGACTGGGGATTACTCCTGAAAAGGAGGCCCATATTTGGAAATTATGACTGGGGATTACTCCTGGAAAAGAGGCCCAAATTAAGAGAATCATGGTTAGGGATTACTCCTAAAAAGGAGTCCCATATTAATGAGTACATGGGTCTTACTCCGAAGGAGGATGCCCATATTTGGAAATTATGACTGGGGCTTACTCCTGAAAAGGAGGACCATATTTGGAAATTATGACTAGGGCTTACTCTTGAAAAGGAGGACTATATTAAAATATTTCTCTCATCTTAAATGATTAGGTTGAATGAATGACATCTAAATATTTAGTGATATAAAGATGTGTGAATCACTAGATTTGGAGAGATGTTCCATAGAGTTCCTTTTAGATAAGGAAGTCAAATCAAGAAATTATGCCATAAATGGCTTTGAAGAGTGTCTTGAACACTGAATCTTGAATATGAGAGGTGGAATGGCATAAGAGGGGTTAAATGGGAAAGAAAGGCACCCAAAAAGGCAGGGGCACGCAAGTCCTCGCAGGCGCGCAAGTACTGCGTGGGCGCGCAAGTCCTGGTCGGGTACTTGCGCGTTTGTAAACTATCATGGTAATACTTGGGTGATCCTTGACCAATGCCTTTAGAAATATCCTGAGGTACTTATAGAATAGAGTCGCGCAAGATTTAGTGAGGGAGTAGGGTGGCGTGCAAGTATGTTCATTTCACTTAAGGGTAAAACACCTTAGGTGCGCAAGAGTTAGTGAATTCTAACACTTAGACTTTACTCCTCTTGTTTAGACCTTCCATTCTAGGTAAAGAATTACCTTAGAAGTGTTCAGAATCCCTGAAGAAGATACTTGGGCTTTCAGAGCTCTAAATCTGAATTATGGAAAAATTCCTCTCCAAATGGGTGGCCCACCGATGGTATTTATAGGGTGTAGAATACCCCGGGCGGTTATCACTTAGGGCGCGCGATTCACTTTCACGACCATTAGGCGGCGCGCAAGTATACTTGTGTGACAGTAAGGGAACTTGTGCGAACCTAGGTCCTTTGACTCCTTTTTCATCCTTTGTCGATTTTGATGTTTTCTTCGAAGGATGAATAACTTTGTGCTAAGTCATTTCCCTTTCCATTATTTTAGAAAATGTGACGAAAAGTAGCATTAACAAAAGTCCCCCCTCAGAGTTGGATCCAAAGGAAAAGAGGATTTGACACTATTGATAAAAGTGAAACCAGAGGTCTTTATGGTTATTGGCAGTTTAAAGTCATGCATGTAGGACATAAAAAAGGCTAATGATTAAGGTCTAAATATCTTTGACTGAAATGGATTAAAATTGGCTCACTTCCTTGATAATTTATCTGAAAACATATTACCATACTCAAGTATGAGGGTAAATATGTAAACTATGACTTAAGAATATTTGGACCTGAGGAATGATATGAAAAAGAGCTAAAAGGCATTAGAATAAGTAGTTCCCAAGAATGAAGTTACCATTATTTAACAAACTTGTTAGGGAGTTGAATTATGTAGGGCCACCTAAGGGAATTGGCTTTATATTCAAATAAATAGTATCTTTTGGCTAACAAGTCTGTTATGTAGACTATTTATGCAAGGCCACCTATGGGCACATGGTGCATAGTCAGGAAAAAGAACTCTCGGAAATTTACATTCCCAGTGCTAAAAATCTAGTGAATGTTTATGGAGATTCAAATTTTCCAAAGTATTGAGTTTTCTGTATGGAAAGAGGTACATGAATATGGGGGAGATATTTCTAAACAAGATTATCGAAGAACTGGATGGATATCACTCCTACGATGGTCTGACCCAAATGTCGGGAAGGAGAATATAAGCCATAGAATTGAATACTTTCATATCATAAAAAAGTATATGGGACAAATATGTTAAGGATGGCTATTTTTGTGGACCCCTACATATTGTCATTTAAGACAAATAAGGATAAAAGAGGCTTGCTTCCCAATAATGATGTTACCAGTATCCAAAAAACCTGTTAGGGGGGTGAATTATGCATGGCCACCTAAGGGAATTGGCTGTATATTCAAATAATAGCATCTTTTGGTTGACAAATCTGTTATGGAGACTGTTTATGCAAGGCCGCTTAAGGGAACGTACTGTATAGTCAGGAAAGAGAATTCTCAAATGTTTGACATTTTTGTGACTAGAAGTCATGAAAAGGGTTATGAAGATCTGAAAATATTTAAAGTTAGGATTATGACACATAAATATGGGTATTGTCCAATGTTTGCAGAGATACATAAATCAATACTAACCATAATCATGTTGTGGTTGGGTCCTAAATTGAAATGTTGGACTTCACTACGTATCCCATAAGGATGGGAATCAAGCCATAAGTAGTTCTTAAATTACAGTTTAACATCATGTGGGACAAAAGGATTAGAGGTCTTAGTTTGGGGTCATAGATTTTGGACCATTGTAAGAAATACACAGCATGTGTTTTCATGTGGACTTTTGAGCTAGGGGACTGAAAGTGGAATTTGGGGTTAGGCCCAAAAGACTTGGGGCTGGATTCGAGGGACACTCGAACTTTCCTACGTATCCCATAAGGATGGGAATCAAGCCCACGTAGTTCTAGAAATACCCTATGTACAAATTTGTCGGTACATGTGAATGGTGAAAGGGGACATTAGTGCAATGATGGTTTAACCCAAGATAAAAGGTTTGGGCATTTCCAAGTATGAACATAGTCTTTGAAATGAAACATGATTGAAAAATCAATGTAAATAATGGTTCCCTATCAGGTGAGGTTATCAAAGAATATTGTAGTTTTTTGTCATACTAGACAAAAGTGTTGTATAGTTTAACATCGTGTAGCAAGGACGAAAGTGAACCAATGTAATGGAATTGATTATAGGGGCGGTTTCACGAATCAACATCGTTTGAGATGGACGTGAACCGATGTGAAGAGATTGGCTTTAGGATTAAACCTCGGAAGGTTGCCTACGTACCTAGCCTGAAAGGCAAGGATCAAATTCCGCGTAGTTCAATTAAAGAATTAATTAATGATCAAGTTGTTCATGGGGACAAAGACAAAAAAATGATGGTGTTGGGACTTACACATGGTTATTAGCCCAGAGAGAGTGTTATGGTTGAAGTTTTCTCTAAGATCACATGAGTCATACTCGGTGTGAGAAAGAAGAGGTAGCAACAACCCTAACAAAGAAAAGTTTAATGTCATGTAGGACATAAAAAAGGGATTTCTGTAAAGTTTAGCATCATGTATTTAGGATGATGGGGACAACACAATTTAATGTCATGTTGGACAAAAAGAAGACTGTGTAGTTTAATGTCATGTAGTAAGGAAAAAATAGTACACAATTTAATGTCATGTTGGACGTATGAGAGAATTTTTCAGAGTTTAACGTCATGTTGGACAAAAGTGTGAATAGTTTAAGGTCATATGCATGGACAATGGATGATGCAGTTTAACGTCTTGTTGGACGGTGGTGCAGTTTAAGGTCATAATGGACCATGGATGATATATTTTGTTTTTATACAAAATACATCTTAAAAAATATGGCATTGGTTGGAGTAGTGATGAGTTCTCCATCCATTGAGGTTAAAGAATAAGCTCCATTGGAGTAGACCATATGTATTGAGTATGGTCCTTCTCATTTTGGCTCAATCTTGGGAGGTTTCTTTCCTAGTATCATTGGAGTTCTATGAACTAATACCAAATCTCCCTGAGTGAATGAACTAAGATGAACTTTTTTGTTAAAAGATTGTGTTATTCGATTCTGATAGACTTCCAAGTGGTGCAATGTGCACAATCTTTTCTCATCTAACAAGTCCAATTCATTCAATCGATTTTGAGATTGTTCATCTAGAGAGGATTGATCACAAATGGAAACTCTGAGTGAGGGTAGTTGAAATTCAATTGGAAAGAATGCTTCCATTCCATATACCAATGAATATGGAGTTGACCGTGTTGCAATGCGGGTGGTAGTATGATAATCCCATAAAGCATGGAAGAGTTTATCAATTCATGATTTCTTATCTTTATCCCCATATTTTGTAGTATATTTGATAGAGTCTTATTGAAGGATTCTATTTGGACATTGGCCGCTACATGATACCGAGATGAATGGTTGGATTTGATGTTGTATTCTTGATTCAACTTCTTCACCTTGGATAAACAGAAGTTGGTGCCATTGTCCATTAATATGGTATGAGGGACACAAAATCTAGTAATGATGTTAGACATGATGAAGCTAGAAATGAATTTATACCTGACTTCCTTAAGAGGTATTGGCTTTTCCCATATGGAAAATAAATCAGTAGCAGTAAGAATATACTTAAACTACTTGGTCATAGCAGAAGGGTAAGGACCCACTACATCCATTCCCCATGTGGAAAATGGCCATGAGTATTTAGCTGTATGAAGAAACTCTAGAGGTTGATGAATGAAGATGACATGTACTTGGCATTAATGACACTTCTTTGTGAAATCAACACAATCATGTATCATTGAAGGACAAAAGTATCCAAGACTTTGAATCTGATCAGACAGTCTATCTCCAGAGTGGTGGGCATCACAGATTCCTACATGCACTTCTTTCATGATAGTCATTGTCTCTTCACCATCGATTCATCTGAAGAGAACTCCATCAAAACCACGTTTGTAAAGAATTTTCTATAAGTGATCTGGACTATCATAAAGATTAAAATTGATCACACGTCGCCGTATTTGTTCTTTCTCGGCTCTATCAGGTAGAAGTGTTCCATTTTGAAGGTATTCCCTGATAGGGGACATCCATCCTTTTGTATGACCATGAAGTTCAGGAATGGGACTAATTTCATTAATTTTCCATGTTCTGATTCGAACATGTGGTGAAATTGCACGACGGTGGGAAATAATGATGGTTGTCTTTTCCCGATTTGGATTTTCCAAAGGTGTGGCTATATTAGCCAGTGCATCAGCTTGGGCATTTTGTGATCTTGGGACATATGAAAATGTCAGTTCCGAAGGTAATTCCACCATTAACTCTCGAATATAATCATACAAAGGGATTAGTTCTTCTTTTTTGATGGCATAATCCCCATTTACTTGCTTGTTTACTAGGTCTAAATCACCTTTCACCTTTAAGTGATTCACTTGTTCTTGAAGAACTAATTCCAAGCCTGCGATGAGAGCATGGTATTCTACTTAATTATTGGTACCACTTTCCCATAGTAATAAGGAATAAGGTAACACTGTATTTTCTATAAAAATGATCACAATTCCTAATCCAACTTTGTTGAATTTAGGATTTTCCATTTTCCTCCCTATTGGACTTCTGTAAGCACAATCAAAATACATTTCCCATGCCTGGGGACTTTCTTGAATAGAGAAGACTTTCTCATCAGGGAGTTCAATATCTGAAGATGTGTCTTCCACTGAAGGGTGTTCATCCAGAAAATCAGCCAGATCTTGGCCCTTTATCGCCTTTTGGGACACATACTGAATGTCGAATTACTGCAAAATAACTACCCACCTTGCCAGATGTCCTGTAAGCATTGAAGGACTAAGGATGAATTTGAGCCGTTTATTGCGAGATACCAATTGGACCTCATGGTGTTGCAGGTAGTGTCTCATCTTATGAACTGCAATGATTAATTCCAAGCAGCACTTCTCAATACTTGAATACCAGGTTTCTGCTTCAAGCATAGTCCGACTTATGTAGTAGAGGTCGTTTTCATTCCCAGCATCATTCTTCTGAGCAAGAAAGGCACCCAATGATCGCTCTAGAGCTGTCACGTAGAGAATAAGTGGTCTTCCTTCAACAGGTGGCATGAGTACTGGTGGACTCAAGAGGTATTTCTTGAGAATATCAAATGCTTCTTGACATTCTTTAGTCCACTGGTAAGTGACTCCCTTCATCATCAATTTAGTGAAGGGTAAACTTTTTCTTTCTAAATTGGCGATGAAACGCTGAATATAGGCTAAGTGTCCATGAAGTCCCCTTAATTATTTCAAATTTTGGGGAAGTGACTTACTAAGGATTGACTTGGTCTTCTCAGGATCGACTTCAATACCACGATGACATACAACAAAGCCGATAAATTTTCCTATGGTTACCCCAAAAGCACATTTTAAGGGGTTCATCTTCAAATTATGTTGTCGAAGATTGCAGAATATGACTTCCAAATCAGCCAAGTGATTATAAAGTTGTTTGGATTTAATCACCAAATAGTCTACATATCATTAAACAGACATCCCTAAAAATGGTTTCCAGATACTATGCATGGCACGCTGATATGTTTCACCTACATTCTTTAAGCCAAAGGGCATTGCAGGGTAGAAAGACACACCCTAAGGGGCCCTAAAAGCAATGGATTCTTCATCTTTTGAAGCCATTCAGATTTTATTATATCCAGAATATCCATCCATAAAGGAAAGTACTTCATAGACAGCTATTGCATCAATTAGTAGTTCTGTAATCGGAACTGGAAAATCATCTTTGGGACAATGCCGATTAAGATCTTTGAAATCAATGAAAACTCTAATTTTTCTATTATTATTTTTTATAGGGACAATATTGGCCAACAAATTGGGATACTGAACTTCTTTGATGAAGTTAGCTTTGATAAGATTATCCACTTCACCTTAAATTTTGGAAGCATAAGTTGGGTGTGTTCTTCTTACAGCTTGCTTAAATCCTCGATGTTCTTCTGGTAAACCCAAATGATGAGTAGCAACATCAGGATCAAGCCCAGACATTTCTGTATAGTTCCAAGAAAATATATCTCTATTTCTCTTTAGAAATGAAATATACATCTCTTGCTCTTCAAGAGTCATGGCCGCACTGATTAAAGTGGGGCGTGGATCTTCTTTTGTACCCAGATTTATTTCTTTGAGTTCATCCACAGTGGTAGAGATACCCTCTTCAAATGCTGGAGGAGAATCTCTGAGATCTTCCTATTAGTTTTCATCATTTTTATTTCTTCTGTTTATACTTTCATTGTATATGATAAAGTAGAATTTTCATGATCAAAGGAGATGTCAAAATTTTCACATCTTGAAGAAGAAGCTTCCATTTCCGGCCTGATTGATGATGAAGGGTCTTCTTTGGGTAATAAAGAGGAGATGATGGATTGAGAATTGACATCATTGTTCACCTCTGACATTGCTATAACTTCTTCTGGCTTGATTGGAGAAGTATAGACTTGCTGGATTTTAGGAGATGAAATGAAGACATCACCATTTGTGCTTTCATTACTGCTTGGTGGGTTAGCAATTTCTCCCATGTTATCTGGATCGATTTTCGTAATTGACATTATGGATATTTCCATAAGAGTATTTTTTTTGGGTATATATTTTCAATTTACTGACAGGCAACACAAAATCTGTACTCACATGTGTAAATGGATTTACTGGAATCTTCTCCATACCATATGAAGCATTAACTTTAGTAATCTCCTTTGTTGTGGATTTCTCTCTTCCCTTCATGTGATAGAATTCTGCCTCAATGTATTGAGACTCACATGTCTTGAACGGGGCCTTATCACCATTCAATGTCCCAACTTGACCATCGAAACAAAATTTGAGACATTGATGGTATGATGAAGGGATATCCGCATGTTGATGTAGCCAGGGTCCTCCAAGAAGGATGTTGAAAGATGATTCTTGATCAACAACCATGAAATCTGAATTGGATACAAGATCTCCAAACTGAGTTCTGAGTGTAACTTCGCCAAGTGGATCTTGTTCATTTTTATCATATCCTTGTAACATCATGGTAGAAGGATATAAATCATATTCCGTGAGTCCCAATCGATGAATTGTACGAATGGGCATGAGGTTGACTCATAAACCATTAACAATGAAAGCTCTTCAGACGTCTCGCCATTGACCTTGCCAGATAAATACAAAGGTCTAATATGTCCATACACGACATCATCTTCATCTTCATCAGTAAAAGATATTATTGCATGGCATTCCTTAGGATTATTCTCTATGTGATAGACTTCAGCTGCAGCAATTTCAGTTTCAAACTCCTGAGGACTTGGAAAATCCTCGATGAGTGTTTCCCGAAGATCTTTTGACAGATTCAAAACATCCAGAATTGATAACTTGGCTGGTACTTGGGACAAGTGTTTCAATACATCATAATTTTGATCTAGAGGTTTGCGTTTCCCAACAGGAATATGTGGTTTAGCTGGTGCCTTGGAAGCAGATGATTTGGAAGTTGATGCATCTTGTATTGGGATAGGAGTTGGCAATATTCTTGGTTTTGGAAGATTAGACCGATTAGATCCATTTAATTTTTGAGAGGAAGAATATGGAACCTTTAACCGGTCTTCCAGAATAACTGTGTCAGGACTGAATTTCCTATTAGTATAAGAACTTTCTTGTTCTTTCTAATCACGCCGAAGGGTTCTGGCACGAGTTTCTGCTGCGTACACAGTTCTAGCAGGGGTAGAATTGGAATAGTGTCTTTTGAAAGATCCATGTCTTCCCCTGTATCCGGAGCCCCTGGAACTTCCTCTTATTCTTATATTTGATACAGGGAATTGAGGCTCATCGAAATCGAAACTGCGATTGGAATATGGATCTATTAATTGAATCATATAAACAGAACCAAAAATCAACTCTTCATCCAATAAAGATTCTGCCTGATTATCCTGTTTAGACTATGCTGTTTGGTGGGACGGTGCCCGTTGATTTGAAGTAGATGGCATGAAGTCTTCCAAGGTCAGAGACAACTTAGGCTTTGACACATAGTCATCTTCTTCTAATTCTTTTTATTTCTTTGAATCATGCCATTTCTTTGAGGATTTTCCCTCTGATGAAGAGGGTTTTATTGTGGCATTCATAGTAGAAGGTATAATTGGTTTCTTCAATTGCGTTTGAAAAATAGCATGAGTTCAGTTGATGGTCTTTCTGACCATCCAATCATCATATTTTTGTGCATTTTTGCTTTTGACTTCTTGCCACTCACCTTCCTCCTCTGGAACTGTAGCAGTAACACATACTACCTGAGCTGAAGAACCTTTCTGCTTGACTTTTCCCGAGTCGACCATCTTTTGCAGGAGGTCCTTGAAGACAAAACACTCCTGGATGGGATGCCCCAACATTAGATGAAATGGGAAATAATTGGGACAGTCTTCATCTCCTTCCTTGTTTGGACTCTTGGGCCTTGGGAGCTGAACCAAATTATTCTTCATAGTCGAAATGAAGTAACCGGGAACTTGTTCATTTCAAAAATAGTATGTTTTTCTCTTCAGATCCTCAAATTGTTTTCGTCTTTGATTTATTTGATCGTATTGACGAAATGGACTTTGTTGTTGGCGCTCAGGAGGTGGCGCCCTTCGAGAAGATGAAGGTTTTTAAGTTGAAGCAGGTACAGGTGGTTGTTTAAGAATAACTGTAGCAGTCGCTGCTTTCCCCATTCTCCTTCCTGGAGCTGATGGAATTACACGAGATTTTGCCTTAGTCTGTATAAGAGAATATTCAATCTGTTGAGAAATTGAGGTAAGGTCTCGAAACCCTCCTGTGTACTTCACAGGGATCAGCGGCATGCATATTTAGTACACAAATTTTCCACATAGATTGGCAATAGTTCCTTTTGAGGGAGTGCTAAGCTCAGGGATGATGTTAATCTCTTCCAGCGAGAAATGAAATCGGAGACTCTTTCATTCTCCCTTTTCTTACAGTTTTTAAGATCGAAAACTGTTGTCTTTGGCAAAGTTGAGCTAAATTGAAGAATAAATTGTTGATGGAGATCTTACCATACGGTAATTGTATGAGATTTCAAGCTTGTATACCAGAAAAAGCTGGTCCTTGCAAGCTTCACACTAAGCATATAAGTTTTACTACTTCTTGCTGCTCCGGAGTTCCCACCATAGGATCAAAACAAGACACGTAATGCGTCAAATCCTGTTCAGGGTCTCCTGATCCATTGAAAATAGGGAATATAGGGTTCCCAAAACATTATGGGGGAGAGATTGAATCTACCCATTCAGGGTAAGCTTTCTTTTCCGGTTGAATCTGCGCACGTTTCCCTTCCATAGTCTCTAACCGAGCTGTTAATAATTAAATGGTAGTTATTAACTTTTGACAAACATCCGGTTGATCATGGACTTGGGAAGGTGCAATGACTGGAGCATGGACAGATGTGGTGGCTGGTACTACAACTGATGGCAGCACTACCAATTGTTGTTGCACTTGACCCGTAGGATTAGACCTGTGATGGTGTACTGATAAAGGAGGATATTCATGATCCATCTCAGTAGCTGAAATAAAATCCCTTGGCTGACTGACTCCATCGTGTTTAGGAAAAATATTACCCTGAAGTAGCTATGCATTCAACCTCCTCAACTCATTCATTTCTTCCTCCTATTGTGTGAATCATTGCTCTAGTGAGAGTGATTGTCCCTCTCTAGAGAAAGGATATGTAACCTGATTCTTCCCCTTTTCTTTGTTTGATCCCTTTCGGAGAGGGGGAAGTGGGTTATTTGAAGGAACTCCTAGATTTTGGGTAAACCTTTGATTTCATGTACACACACCTTCTTCATTTGTGTCTGTGCGTACAACATCTTGAGCAGGAATCTCTTCATTTGATCCCTCTGAATGAGCCTCATCTGGTGGATCAGCAACAATGGCATTAATGACATTAATTGATGCATAACACATCACATCACTTCTATCACCATTTCTGTGATATTCTCTTCTTCAATGTCTTTGATAATACAATGCCTTTTGTTGATTCAATCCCTCAGGAACATCTTGACGAATCGTAATTTGGAGGGAATCTCCAGATAATTTGGCTCTTTGTTCCTCTTGAGGCATCTTCCCCAATCGATAAAAGGCCAACTTTCTCTGAGGAGGGGATTGATGATTTGAAAAAGTCCCCAGTCTGGTGGACTTGGGCTGTTCATACTGTCTTTGCTAAACTCCTCGAATCCTATTCATTGATTCCGAGGGTCGGTTTAAAAGAGTACCCAGTCTGGCGAGCTGGGGTGCCTCTTGACATTATATGTCTGAGAATTTCTTAAAATCTTTCCAGAACTTGCGGACCTTGGTCTGGAAATTAGCTGGATGCATCAATCGACATCCACTTTTATCACCCGGTTCAAAAGACCGTTGGATGATTTCTGACGATTCTATCACTTGGTGATGTGCTTGCTCCAAATGATAAGTATGATCAATATTCACATTTTATTGATGCAAGAGTAATTCAACAACTTTTTCTTTGTATTCTTGATTTTGAGAGGAACTAGTTGAAGCCTGTTCTTGGAAAAGCTTTTGATTACAAACAAAGCCAGGTATCTATGGCTGGCCATGGGAAATAACATTGCATGAGACCATTTACAGCGGGCTTTGCTGACCGGAGAGCACCGTGACATGCAGTGCTCCATGAACACCCCATCCTCTGACATGAATACTAGACGGGGCATTGGCAATTAACTGGCACAACTTTCTTAGTGAGCCAAGGCATGAACGCTGAAGGGCTCTCTACTGCTTTTTAGTCTTCGGATATCGAGAGACTAATAGAGATGCCAAATCAATCTGACGTTGTAGCCCTTCTATTATCTTAATATGATTTTCATATTCATTATAAGATAATACTTTCTTTCTTAACTGAAAAATAGTTTTCCATATGTTGAGATGAATATCATGAATTCCATCTTCTATCAAAATCTCTGTAATGTCGTACTGAGAGTCTGCCAGAGGCCAAAACATGACTGGAACTTCACCTTTCGCTAGTTGTTTTCTCATGTTCAGCATTTCCTCATTATCATTCAATAAAGATTCTTCTACTTGATTTGACCAGAGTTGGTGTTTCCTTGTTGCTTCATCAGATTCAATAATATTGGAAGAGAAATCATTAATCAAACTAGAAGATTCATGACTTAGGGTTGGTTCGGATAATAACCTACACCCTGGGATATCTTCTGACTAAGAAAGTATTTCACCTGCTAGCGATTAAGCATCAGATGTGACTGGTTTCTCATTTGCAAGTAACTCAAGATAAGAGGGCTTTCTCGGCACTACATTGTCCAATGGAGCATTTTCTGGGCAATGTGCATCACTACTGTAGATAGGACTTTTACAGCGAAATTCATCATCATGGGGAGGACCACCATGGTGGGTTAGAGAAAAAGATTAGATCTCTTGCTCCTTGGAATTCTGGCCACACAGAGGGTTATTGTAGCTCTCATCTGAAGATGAAATTTTGAGATCGACTATATTGTCATGAAGAAAGCCTTCATGAGGAAGTGTCTATTGAAGACCTTCATAATTAATGTTCCCACTATTGGGAAATGAGGGAGTAGAATCTTGGATTCCAATAGTTAATTGTCTGAGGGCTTCGAGAACTTCATAATCGAGCAAGGAATTGTTACAGATTAGCTCTTGATCTTTTGAGTGTGATGGGTGGGTCTTCTTATTAGACGCCTTCTTACTCACCTTGGAAACCACTTGTTGATGAAAGTGGCTGCTCTAAGCAGGTGAATGTGCCTGATCAGGAATGATTTCCAGGTTAGGCTGACGATCTCCACTCAAATCAGGTGTATGTGCCTGACTTGATTGTCCGTATGATATGGGGGAGTATGCTCCACAACCCTCTTGGACTAGAATAGATGTGTGTGTCTGTTTTGGAGTGAACTGTTGATGTGTTACTCCACTGGTAGGGATATATTTATGCGTCTTTCCCTAAGATGCCAATGAAGCTGTTATAATATCCTGACAGGCATCCAGGATATGAGTAGAAATTTTCTTCTTCTCTTTCACCATTGATAGAATTTGCTTGGTGACTTCAGTTTCTAGAACGTGGATATACGTCCATTCTGTGCTCGGAGTAGGTGTATGTGACTACTCATGTACTCCTTTTCATGTTAGTGAATTCAAACAGTACTCAAGTGTAGGGGCAGAGAGTTGAGTATGCCTCATGTTTGTCACCAGAGCGTTCCGGCTGACTTCTCCGAATGCTACCAAGCGATACTGTTGGAAGGCTTGATCAATACTAGCAGGTGTATGTGCCTTCTGATTGCACTTTGCCGAATGTGGTTGACAAGATCCATCATATGTAGTTATATGAGCCTGCTGTCTAACTGATGACGTATAAACATGTGTATGTTCTTGTCTATAATACTCCGCCTAAATTTCCTGGCAGGATTGGCGTGATACTTCTAGATGAGTTTGCTGGACATCTGATTAAAATGGGTAGGTGTGTGTGCCCGCTCGTTTCTTGCCACGAAGTTAGGTTAGTGGACTTCTCCAGAGATGGCACAGATGAGAACCTGCTCACTGTTAACTGGATTTTGCCTTTGGTGATTCCTCTTTCCAGCTCGGGTTCGAGGAACCTGAGCTGAGTTCTTGGAGTCGGTACCCTCATCATGTTGAGGGTGCACTACCGCCCGAGTCTGGCGGAAATTATTGGTGGGAGCCCTCGGAAAGAGATCTTGTCTACTTGAATTAAGGCCCTGAGGGACCTGCTCATTCACCTCCCCAGAATAAGGGAGCGAATGGTGATTGCATTTTGGGGAAAACGACCCGAAACGGTTGGAGACGGTGGTTAGCACCGCCTGCTTCATGATCCTTGGTCATCATTGTCCGGACGACTGATGTGAGTTGTTCAATTGGAGGGCTTGTCAGGCAGCCTCCAGAGTTGGGATGGTACCGTGTTGACGGTACTTCTTACCAGCGCATTTGATGCCCAGTGTTGAAGATGCTGAGTAGGTGATGTCATCCTCAAATCGGATGATGATCCAGCAGGAGTAGCATCAGGGGAATTCGTAGCAGTGGTATTCACATGTGTGAACATGAGAGCAGCCATTTCTTAGAATGCATAAAATCTTCAAAAAGAGTGACTATTTGATATAATAAACGTAATCAAGATAAATTCAGCCACTACATCTTTTGGATGAGAACATATGTCAATGATTGTTTTTGTTGGCCCTCTCATTGAGTTTCAAATAGGGGACTAAAAAATTGGTAAAACATCATTTTAACTTGGTTAAGGATTCACGTTGGGTTCACTATTTTTTGTTTCCCTCTGGAATCGGGGGATGAACTCCTTTATTGATGGTTCAAACATTCCAATCAGTTTCTAAAAGGTTTTTTCATAGAACTGGAAACATCCAATGATTACAAATCCATTTGGACCTACTTTCCAATGGTTTTCTCTCATTAGTTTTTGGACCGATGAGGCTTAGGAATTTTCATTGGTCGAGAGGATGGGAGGTCGGACTCATCACACTTTTTTGAGGGGAATTATTGTCTACACCGGGACTCTATTTATAGATTTAAGTTATGTTCATGAATCCTTATTACATTACCAAGTATAAAATTGATCTTTCCTTCAGATATGACAATCAATTATTAAATATGTAGGAAATTTAGAGAATATTTCATATGTATTCGAGGTTCTTCATCGATAGAGAATCATCTGTATTTGTTAGAGATTCTTGGTCAATGGTATCCTTCAACACATTTATATAGAATTCTCTTGGTCATTATGATGACCATGCTGGTTTTAAAGCCACTCAGTGAGGCACTTGAAGTTTATTGTCATTCAGAAGGACATGGATTATTTCAGAGTTGGGATCGAGCCCGCAGATGGGCTACCTACGTATCCTTTGTTTAGAAAAGGAATCAGAACCCACGTATTTTGAGTAAGGGAGTATGATGTTTATGATTTAAGGCTCCAAGAAGGATTTCATAATGACTTTTGCACTCTAAGATCATGTGAGTCATGCTCAGTGTGAGAAACAAGAGGTATTGGTAAAAACCAGAAAATTGTGGCATGAAAGATGCAATCATAAGAAATAATTTAGGGCTTATGTATGTATGACTGCCTAGATATATGAAGATTAGGATTTACTTCAGGGTAGAAGTCCTGGAATAGGGTCTATAAAGGTATATGTGCTTCATGGAGATTGGAATATTCTAACTTGGGGATTACTCTTGAGAAGGAGGCCCAGTATAAGGGACATGAAAAAATAAGGGACACGAGGCTTACTCCTGAGGAGGATGCCCAAATTAGGGGACTGGGGATTACTCCTAAAAAGGAGGCCCAAGTTAAGAGAATTATGGTTGGGGCTTACTCCTGAGGAGGATGCCCAAATTAGGGGACTGGGAATTACTCTGGAAAAGGAGGCCCAGGTTAAGAGTATTATGCTTGGGACTTACTCCTGAGGAGGATGCCCAAATTAGGGGATCGTGGCGTACTCTTGAAAAGAAGGCCCAAGTTAAGTGAATTATGGTTGGGGCTTACTCCTGAGGTGGATGCCCCAATTAGGGGACTGGTGCTTACTCCTGAAAAGGAGGCCCATATTAATGAGGAATTGGGGCTTACTCCTAAGGAGGATGCCCATATTTGGAAATTATGACTGGGGCTTACTCCTAAAAAGGAGTCCCAAATTAATAGAATCATGGTTGGGGCTTACTCCTGAAAAGGAGGCCCAAATTAATGAGGACCTAGGGCTTACTCCTAATGAGGATGCCCATATTTGGAAATTAGGATTGGGGCTTACTCCTGAAAAGGAGGCCCATATTTGGAAATTATGACTGCAGCTTACACCTGAAAAGGAGGCCCAAATTAATGAGGACTTGGGGCTTACTCCTAAGGTGGATTCCCATATTTGGAAATTACGACTAGGGCATACTCTTCAAAAGAAGGCCCATATTTGGATATTATGACTGGGGATTACTCCTGAAAAGGAGGCCCATATTAAAAGAGTTCTCTCATATTAAATGATGAGGTTGAATGAATGAAATCTCAATCTTTAGTGACATAAATATGTGTGAATCACTAGATTTGGAAAGATATTCCATGAAGTTCCTTTCAGATAAGGAAGACAAATCACGATATCATGCCATAAATGGCTTTGAAGAGTGTCTTGAAGACATAATATTGAATAGGAGAGGTTTAATGGCATAAGAGGGGTTAAATGGGAAAGAAAGGCACCCAAAAAGGCAGGGGCGCACAAGTCCTGGTAGGCGCGCAAGTACTGCGTGGGGTGCAAGTCTTGGTCGCACAGGTAAACCTGTACGACACATGGGTACTTGCACATTTGTAAACCAACATGGTAATACTTGGGAAATCCTTGACCATTGCCTTTAGAATTATCCTGAGGTACTTCTAGAATAGAGGCACGCATGTTTTGGTGATGGAGTAGGTCGGCGCGCAAGTATTTTTATTTCCCTTAAGCGTAAAACACCTTAGGTGTGCTAATATTAGTGAATTATAACACCTAGACCTTACTACTCTTGTTTAGACCTTCCATTATAGGTAAATAATTACCTTAGAAGTGTTCGGAAGACCTGAAGAAGAGACATGGGCGTTCAGAGCTCAAAATATGAATTCTGGAAAAATTTCTCTCCAAATGGGGGGCCCACCGAGGGTATTTATACGGTGGAGAAGACCTTGGGCGGTTATCACTTAGGGCACACAATTCACTTGCGTGACCATTAGGCGGCGCACAAGTATACTTGCGCGACAGCAAGGGAACTTGCACGACCCTAGGTCCTTTGACTCCTTTTTCATTCCTTTGTCGATTTTGGATGTTTTCTTCAAAGGATGAATCAATTTGTGCTATGTAATTTCCCTTTCCATTCATTTAGACAATGTGACGAAAAGGAGGGTCAACAACGATACATTTTCAATGATATAATCTCTAGACACATTTCATTCTCAGTTATTAATTAACTGACATGTGTTTTTAGTTTTTAAAATTCCATATTGACTATACCTTATCAAATTATTATAGTCATGTTATTGATTTAATTTAACATTTTTCGTTTTATTTACCTTTCCATATTAATTATTATCCATGAGATTTTTTAATTGATATTATTTTTGTATGCACTTCTTAGTCTATTATGTGCATGGAATGTGTGTTTAGTTATTTACCATTCTATATTGAAAATTTTTATTGATTCATCATTTATTCCACTTTACTTAACCATTACTGAGCATTTGATCTCAACAATATTTTTTCCCTTAAAAGGAATCCACGAAGTGTACTATGGGAGATATTCCATAATATTTTAGAGGGAATAATGATATTCTTAAAAAAATGTTGTAATATGTTTTGATAATTTAAGATGGGAATCACTTATGTATATATTTGTACAAGACTTGTAAAATAGTATTCTAAGGAATTTTATTTCTTATATCTTATGAGAATGTAATAAATAAAACACTAGAACTTGGATATAAGGGTTAGGTTCATTACAATTGGTATTGGAGGAAATATAATAGAAACCTTGAGAACTCGATTCATGAAACCATCGATTATGGAACATAACACTATTATATTATTTGAGGATAAGTGTAGAAGAATATTCTAATGTTTTGTTAAGATATAATTTATGTGGTATTTCCATGAAATATATCCATGCCTCGATACTAATAGTAGATGTGGTTCTATAATAGAAAAACCTAGGGGTAATAACTTCTAAAAGCATGCATTGGGATTAACATGATCATTACCTGGTTCAAAAAATGGGCCTTACAGTGCACCTGGATTGATACTCTCGAGGGATATGCTTAGGATAATTGAAAATTTATTTACAGAACATTTGAATGATCTAAATATATTATGATAATGAATGACATAGGTTTAACTTGAGCTGTCTTAGATTTTAAAATAACGTGTCTGTAAGGAAAAGGAAGTTGTTTTGTGTGTGTAAAAGAAGGGAATAAATCAATGAATTATAAATGAAAAAAAAGAGTACTAAGGAGGGAAATAAATATAACCCCATGGATCCATTTAGAGTTCACTGTCTTAAATATGGAGAACATGGATATTATCCAAGTCAATTCATAACTATAATGGTTAACCCCTAGAACAAGGAAGGACCTATATGAAAATTAAATGGATGGAGTATTTTTGTATTGGAATTAATGAATTAAACATTAGAAGTATTTTTACCAATGGTATGTTAGTTATAAGAATAATTAAACATTTAAGGATTCAATTAAATTTATGATGAAAAGTGTAAGAACCCAGATCATTATTTCAGGCATAGATCTTGATTTTGGGTGTTTTTGAGGAAAAAGGATGGTTTTGTAAATTTTCTAAGTACACGTAGTGTACTCATTAGTACATGTTGTGTACCAAGTAGTCATGTACTAGACATGGGGACAACCTAATGCGAGGCCTATAGAGGCTAGTACATGGCATGGACATTAAATGAACAAAAAATATACTTTCTTTTTATTTTATTAATCATACAGGGGTCAGATCTCTTCTCCAAAACTCATCTCTTCTTCCCACGTCTCATACAGGAGAGCAATGTAAGACTATGAATCTTTGAGCGCCTCTCATTAATCCATCCATGATTTGATTGAGGAATTTCTGATTGCTTTGGATTCCCACTAGTGAGTTATCACATTCTATAGAGCCCCTCTTTTGAATTTATTCTCTCTCCCGAGTTATCCACAGTTGAACGTTTTTTGACCTTTTGGTATATCTACAACGTTATAGGTTGATTTAAAGTATTATGTTCAACAATATTGATTGTAGAATGTTGAGGTAGGTGGTTTGTTGCATTTATGAGTTTTTATTTGAGTATTAATGCCAATGTTCCAATTTCCCATGATTTGGGTATTTTTTTGTTAAAGAATTTAACCCCGTTATCATCTGCCTTAGATTGATTGATAGATTAATGGTTTTAATTGATATATTTTGCTAAATTTCATGTTTGGAGGACACCTTTTGGGCGAATTTTCTTTATTTGATTGTTTATGACCATTTGGTATAGGATTCCCATGAGGCAGACCTTGTTTCCATGCAAAGCTTGTTTGGTTATAATTATTACTTAATTGATGCTTGTTAAATTTCTCTGTTATGCATTATAGATGCTTAGCATAATAGTAGTTTAGATTACCTGAGATGGTAGATATTTTTTGTGCATGATTTTATTACATAGGGCTATGAGAACCCGTTGTAGTTAGACCATATGGGGAATTGACGTTGAGGGATTCCCCATAGTGTCTATTATATTTTCGTTACAAGACCATAGAGGGGATTGATGGTGAGTTCTCCATCAGAGTGTCTATATTATACTATTATGAGACCATATGTAGAATGGAAGTCGAGTGCTTACTCATAGAGTATGTTTTTTTGTTGGAACACTTGATCATAGGGGGTTGGTTGTGTAAGCCCCCTAGAGGGACATTATTATATTTTGAATGTTGTTTATAACCAGTTAGCCAAGCCAATGCACAAGATTGGACTCAGTATTACTTGATTGTTATATGGTGTTTTTAGAAATCTATTTTTCTATTACTCATCAGATACATAGATTAGGCTAGATCCAAGGGTTTCTTTAATCAATGGTTTGAATAATTAATAAATTAATACGAATGTAATTGTAATATATAAGATTTTTTAATTTTGAGTACTTCCTTATTTATTACTTCATTCTGAATATTTCCTTCTATATATAAATATATATATTCACTAATATTCAGACACATATCTTTTGGTGGTTTCTACTGAGATTTTATCACACCCTATTTGGGCCATGATTTTGGGCCCAAACATATTATATGGTTGTAGGTATAAGTAAGGGAAAACACCCTTCTTTATCAGGTACTTGATTGTTGTTTGAGTTGGAGGGTATGTGACTAAGTTGAAGCTTGAGATTCTATTAGAGTTTACTATTTTCAGTGACTTGGTTTCATTATTGGATTTCCAGCATTTTGATTTGTTAGGATTCTTTCCTAGTTACATGTGATATGCATCATTTGTTTATATATGATGCAGTTGTTTATATTATCATATTTCCATTATTTACTTCTATTGAATATTATTACTGCTTCTGTTACTGATTATTGTTTTTTTCCGCTGTGTGACTCTGTCAATGAGGGAATAGTTTCCCCAATATCACTCCCAAGGCCCTTGATACTAGTCAGAAGCCTCTTGTGTTTGGGGAAATGCGCTTGTGGCCATCTGACCAGTCGAGTATGGGGAACCTTTTGGTGGAACCTGGATCTGAGACTTTACAAAGTGGTATCAAATGTGGTTATTTTCTAGTTTTTCATATTATTTTGAGATGATAGACAAGGATAGGATGGAACTGGTAGTATGTAATAAGCTGTGTTCAAGAGTATCTAACCCGTGTTCAAGGAAAATCCATGTTACCGTGAATATTTCAATTTTATGTTTTTACAATTATTACATATTATTTGACTTTACCATTGGGTTATTCACTTGTATAGTGCTATTTTCATTGATACTATTGAGGTTCAATTTCTATTGTAACATGATAAGATGATGGTATTATATACCATGTATCATATATTAACCTTTTATAAATCACATGTCATGCATTCTTGTCATTCTATTTACGGTGAATCACTGATTGCATGCTGTTATGATAGATGTTGTGATACATATGCATGTTGTTGTGATATATTACTGGATAGAATGCTGACTATTTTGATAGAGTATAAATATATTCTATGTTTAATTTGGATGGATGCCAAAAAATTTTCCCTGAGGTGTTATGAGAACAATTGATCAGAATTTTGTGTATCATGTTAAACTTTAATTGATTTTTCTCTAGTTATGTTGTGAATAAGGATTCCAAACATTTATTCATGATAGTATGGGATCTCAAAGGTCGGAATTTCTCATTTCATGGAATGTTTTTTATGTTTTATGGGTTCTAGGGGAGTTTTAGAGGCCTACTATCTAGAATCCCAAACAACATGGTATGTGGTGTAGTGAGGACACACCATGTGTTTTTCTGTTCTGGAAGAAATAACTTTTCTTAAATAAACACCATCTACTATATATATATGTTGTGTAGTCTTTAACCATGTGACATATTGTGTGTGAAGAGACACGGGGTTGGGGAAATTGGGTAGAACACTGCCTGTACTAGGAGTACACGTCGTTCCGAAGAGGCCATGTATCCATCCGAGTGAATAACGACACGGGTGGTTAGAACTTAAGCGGTTCACACTATATCTTGGGTGAATGTGCCATATAGTGTTACCCAGGGGAGCACCGTGTGGTTTAGCAATGTATAAGAACTCAGGAAATAGGGAAAATTCAATTATATGTCATGTTGTGAGAAGAACACATTATGTGTGTGCGGTGTTACACGACCATGTTTGGAAGAGGTACACACCATTGTTGAAACCTAAGGGAACATGTCTTGTGAAGGGTATACACCCCGTGTAACCGTATGTTGAAAAATTTGAACGTTTTATTCTCATCTTACTTTCTTGAAATTCTATGTTTTAATTCTTAATAATATTAAACTAAGGTGTGCGCCTGACCTTGTAGAGTCATGCCACCGAGATATCCTTATTTTATACACCAGGGTTAGGGTGATGATTAGACACTGGAAGGACAGATCAGGGACTACCAGTAGAAACTCATGTCATACCAGTCATGGCACCAACTTCTCTATGAGACATAGGTGATAATGCACAATTCGGAGAAGTCTTCATAAGGTTTATGCAGACCTCCCAGGGAGCACCACATCCTACCCTGTCTATGGAAGAGTTGAAGCGGGTTTTCAGCAACATCATCCTCCCACATTTTTAGTGGATGTAGGACCTCAGGATGGATAGTCAATGTTAGAAGCCATTCTGTCTTTCTTCGAGCATCTCGAGACACCTATTGAGAGGTGGGTGAAGCTCACAACCTATATGGTTCGAGATTCTACCAAGAGATGGTGGGATGTGATATCACAGGTAGGAAACCAACAAGTTATGGATTGTGATGAGTTCCTGTAGACCATATATTTCTATCTCTACCTGTAGACCTTGAGGGTCGATCGACCCTGAGAGTTCATTGGTCTAGAACATGGTACTTTTCAATCAGGGAGTATTTTTCTCATTTCAAAGATCAGTAGTGCTTCACACCCATTCTTGGGGTGAATTGTTATTTCTGGCCAGGAAGTTTTCATATGGACTCATACATGACCTTTGATCCCAGGAGAACATATGTAGGTTGACATAGACAACTTCTATAGTTACCCAGGCACTAATCACCGCGTTTAATTTGAGGGATTCTAAAGCTATGATCCAGGGTATTTTGGCCTCCAGAGTTGGTACTCTTCTAACTGATAATAAGAAGCTTCGTAGGTAGTCTACGTGTAGTGATCCGTGTAGAAGAGATACATCTTCAGGCAGTTAGGTGTTATGATAACAGTGTTAGAAGATTGGAAATACAAGACCTCAATGCCCGAGAGACCCTGTTGCATGATGATCATGAGATAAGATGGGCCATCTTCTTCGTTTTTTTCAGTTTTTCTCACCAGTAGCTAGTGATAGGGGGTTCTTCTATGAATAAACCTTCAGGAAAAAGACCACTAGTTTCTTATCTATCAGGAAACTACTATTTTATCGGCCGTTTGGGTAGAGGAGTTGGTCTAGTCAATGGTAGCCATATGGAAGGATTCCAGTGATAGTAGGATGGATCCGCACATGGTAGTCAGGCAAGGTCACAAGGCCACGACACATGTCAGACATTTACAGTTGAGTAGAACTAGCATGAGAAAGATCCCAAACCCTCTATAGTTAATGGTATGATTCTAGTCTCCTCAGTTTTAGCATTTTTCACTTTTCAATACAGGGGATTCTTGTAGTATTATATCTATTTCTACTATGGAGATCCTTGGGATTTATAACTTGTCTTCTGGGGATGTTATGATTCTAGACACTTCGTTGGGGATTAGGATGGCTAGTATATGTCATTTGAAGGAGTTACCACTTGAGGATACTGGGTGACACTTATTTTAAGAACTTAATGTAATATATATTATGAGCTTTGATGTCATTCTCGGAATGGATTGGTTAGTCTCATTCAATGACTTTGTTGACTGCTATCACTGCGGGGTGGGTTTCATATCCCAAGAGGGCAGATATTTTCTATTCAAGGTTGAATGGGATGTTTAGGTGAGCAGATCTAGACCCAAACACCATGGGTTTGGAGGAATTAAAGCCCAGATTGTTAGTCTATATTTGGATGACCATGGGACTTCAAAGATGGACTTCCCTCTACTGGTGGATTGTTTCAGAGATGTCATTCCAAATTACTTTTCAGGTTTACCTCTAAAGAGAGAGGTAAATTTCACTATTGATATTGTTCTAGGAGCAGAGCCAATGTCCATTCCTCCTTATATTATGGCTACACCAGAGTTACAGGAGATCAAGAAGAAGTTAGTGGAGTTGCAGGCAAAATGGTTTCATCTAACCTAGTACTTATCCTTTCGGTTCGCCTGTCCTATTTAAGAAGAAGGTGGATGGTACACTGTTACTTTTTGTGGATTATCTGAAGATGAACCAGTTGAAGGTTATGAACTGATATCCCTTGACAAGTATTGATGAAATATTTAATCATATTCGTGGAGCCATGTTGTTCTCTAAGATTTACTTGAGATCTGGTTAACATCGTTTGCGTGTTAGACTATCCGATTTACCTATTACAGCCTTCTTGGAACATGTATGGTCTATATGTGTATGTGGTTATGGAATTCGGTCTCACGAATGCACTGACAGTTTTCATGGAATAGTTAAACCAAGTGTTCCATCCATTTTTGAAATATTTAATGGTATTCTTTGTGGAAGACATGTTGGCGTACTCACACACTCAACACGACCATTCCATCCATCTTGAGATCATTTGGAGTACACTGAGAGAGAATCCGTTATATTCTATGCTCTCAAAATTCCACTTTCGGATGGACAAGATTCACTTATTGGGTCATGTTATCTTAGAGAAAGGAGTTTTAGTAGTCTCGGAGGTAGTGAGAGTCATAGTTTTTTGGGAGTATCCAAAGAACCTCTTTGAGGTATAGAGTTTTCTGGGGTAGGATGGTTACCACAGATGCATTATATATGACTTTTCACAATTATCAATGCCACTAATAGGCATGAATAAGAAGGGTGTGATGTAATTGTGGAATGAATTTTGTGATTCGGCATTCAGGAGCTGAATGGGTGGTTGACTTCAGCACTGATACTAATTTTTCTAAAGTCAGGAAAGAGTTACACTATTTACTGCGATGCAAGAGGTATCAGACATGGAACAATGCTTATGCAGGGGGAAATAGTCATTGCATATGGGTCTCAGCAATTGAGGTCACATGAGAGGAATTACTCGACACACGGCCTCCAGTTATTTGCAGTTGTGAATGATTTACAATGATGGAGACATTATATATTAGGAGAGAATTTTTTGGTTTCCACTGACCACAAAAGTCTCAAGTATATCATTACTCTGTGTGATCTAGATTTTAGATATCAAAGCTAGGATGGATACCTTCAGTCTTTTGACTTTGAGATTTCCTACACGTATGGGAAATGAAATACAATGGCTGATTTGTTGAGAAGGAGGACTTATATTCATGATGTTTGGGAGGCTAGCAGTGAGTGGAATATTATGGATATGTTCTTTGAGATGCATTTGGAGGTGTAAGATAGATAGGGGTAGACGTTTCTGTCTTCTATAACTATTAGTTATTCTATTTTGGATCGAGTAAAAATGAGTCTTCTATTATATTCCAAAGGCCCATTCCTACAAGAGAGTGTGTCAGGAGAGGACCCTACTAATAGGAGGATTGTAGGTGAAGATGAAATCTTGAGTTTTCATGGGAGCATATGGGTGTTAGCAGACATATGTGCGGAGTTGATAATAGATTTTCATTCCTCATTTTGGGAATTTCATATTGGTTTCAGAAAGATGTATCAAGATCTAAACCATTAGTATTGGTGGCCATGTTTGAAGAGAGAAGTTGCTAGTTTTGTGATGAGGTATCCCACCTGTAAATAGGTAAAGGCGGAGCATCAGTGACTGATAATGATGTTATAGTTGTTACCCATTTCCATGTGGAAGTGGAATGATGTCGCGATGGATTCCAAGATGACGTTACTGAGGTCACATCGAGGGAATGATGTTGTATGGGTTATTGTTGATAGACTTATGATGGTTACACATTTCTTTCCAATCAAGGAAACCTTCAGTTTTGATGACCATAAAAGGGTGTATATATGAGAGATTTTACTTTTTCATGGGTTTCCACACTCTTTCACTTCACACAGGTACACCCATTTTACATATTGTGTCTATCATTGACTACAGATGGATTCAAGAACATAGGTACTCTGAATACAGCTTCCCATCCGAGACGGACGACTAGTCCTAGAGCACAATTTGGGTGTTTTAAGACATGATTTGAGTGTGTGTCCTATATTTTAGTTGTTATTGGGAGATACATATACCCCTAGTGAAGTTTTACTACAATAAAATTATTTAGGATAGGATTCAGATGGAACCTTATAAGGATTTGTATAGTTGGCTAGGCCGATCACCCCTATGTTGGCTAGAGGAAGGAGAGGTAGCTATTCTAGGACATCGTCATGTCTAAGAGACCATTGAGTAGGTGGATTTGATTCCGAAGAGGATTAATACTGAACAATCTCTTCAGAAATTAGATGATGATTAGCGGATATTTCCTCTGGAGTTTGTGGTTAGATATCAGGTTTTGCTTTTGTGTCACACCGAGGGTGGGAATCATGGGGATTAGGATACATGGAAATATTTCACCAAGATACATCGGGCCATTTGAGGTTTTGGAGAGAGTCAGGCCAATTTCCTATCAGCGAAAGTTACATGAGAGGTACCCGGCTATACATGATGTCTTCCATGTTTCTCAGCTAAAACATTAATTTTCAGACTCGTCTAACATTTCTCAACTTGAGGAGGTTTAGTTGGAGGTGGATGGATTCTTCTAGGAGAACCCTATACAGATTGTAGATTGTAGTATGAATGTTTTTCATGGATAGTCTGTTCCTCTATTATGGGTGCTCTGGTAGCACGGGCGAGTACAGGACGAGACATGGTAGAGGGAGGCCGACATGCAATCCCAGTGGCCAGAGCTGTTTGAAGAATCTTCTTCCCCACAGTTGGAAGGGAAATTTGGGGACGAATTGATTTAAGGGTAAAGTTTGTAAGAACATGGATCTTTATTTCAAGTATGGATCCGGATTTTGGGTGTTTTTAAAGAAAAAAGGAAGATTTTGGAAATTTTCTAAGTACACGCCGTGTTCTCTAGAGTACACACCATGTACCGTGTTTCTACATGTACCTGTGTACTAGCCATGTAACGACCGAGTAAATGGATATGTGGACCACATAACGTATTGCCGATTGAGGCTAGTACACGATGTGTAAATTAAATGAACACGATGTGTACTTTTATTTTTTATTTGATTAATTGGAGTAAGGTCTCATCTTATGTGCAGAACTCATCTATTCTTCCTGTGTCTCATACTAGAGAGTGATGTATGACTAAGAATATTCTAGCACCTCCCATTAATCCATATGAGCTCCCATGGAGGCACTAACGAGTGCGTTGGATTTCCACATGTGATTTCTCTCTTTCCCTAGAGACTCCCTTCCTAATTTTCCTTCTCCATTGAGCTATCCATGGTTGAACATTTTTTGACCTTTTTATAGATCTATGACAGTCTAGGCCTATTCAATAGTTAATGTTCAACGATATAGATCGTACATAATTGAGGTAGGTGGTTTTCTGCCTTTCAGAGATTTTATTAAAGTTATATATTCCTATGTATCGATTACCCATGATTTAGTTATTTCATGTTAAAGACTTTAACCATGTAATTATATGACATAGATTTATTGATAGATTAAGGGGATTTGTTGATATATTATTCTAAATTGCATACATAGGGGATAACCCAAGGGTCTAATTCCTTTTTTCAATGTTTATGACTTTTTGGTCAAGGTTTCCTGTGAGTCATACCTTATTTCATTGAATTTCTTGTTAGGATATTATTATTGCTTTATTTTAAATTGTTAAATTCACGTGTTATGCATTATAGATTCATAGACTTGTAGTAATTTAGATTACATGGGATACTAGGTATTGTTTATGCATGATGGTATTATAATGGGCTATGAGAACCTGTTGTAGTTAGACCGTAGAGGGAATTGATGTAGAGGGATTACCCATAGTGTCTGTTATATTTACGTTATGATACCATAGGGGGGATTGATGGTGAGTTGTCCCTCATAGTGTCTATAGTATACTATTAAGAGACCATAGGGGGGATGGATGTTGAGTGCTTCCACAGATAGTCTGTAGTTATTTGTTGGAAGAACACATGGGGAATTGATGGTGAGTGATTCCTCATAGAGTTTTTTGTTGGAACACTTGATCATAGGTGTTAGAATATGTGATCCACCCAGAGGTTCAATGTGATATTTTGAATGTGGATTGTGATGAGTATAACAAGTCGAAGAAAAATCTTGGACTCAGTCTTACTTTATTTTTAGATGGTCATTTGAGAGATCTATTTTTATATTACACATGGGACATTATGATTAGGCTAGAACTCAAGTTTTCATTATTCTGTGGTTTGAATAATTAATAAATCCAAATTAATTAAATTAGAAAATGTTGTATTGTTTAATCTTGAGTACTTCGTTGATTATTTGTACATTCTTTATATTTTCTATTATATATATATACATATTCACTAACATTTTGGCAGAGATCTTTTGGTGGTGCCCTACTGGGATTCATCTGACACCCTGTTTGGGTGATGATTTTGGGCCTAAATAAATTATATGGTTTTCAGAATAGATAACTGAATGCACCCTTCTTCATCATATACATGATATCTATTAGAGTTCGAGAGAATGGGACCAAGATAAGGCTTGTGATGCTGTTGGATTTTACTATTTTCTGTGATTTGGTTTTAGTATTGGATTTATAACATTGTGATTTGTTTGGAAGCCTTCCTAGTTACATGTAACATGCAGAATTTATTTATATATGCTGTACTTGTTTATACTATCTGTATTCCTATGTTTACTTATGTTGTATAGTATTAGTACAATCTCTACTATTTACTATTTATTTCGGCTGTGTTACTCTATCAATGATGGCATAGTTTCCACACTATCACACCCAATTCCCATGATGCTAGTCAGCAACCTCTGTCATTCGAGGAAATTCACTTGAGGCCATGCGACAAATTGGGTACAGGGAACCTTTGGGCGACACCTTGATCCAGGATGCTACATAGATGAGTTATGTATATCTTAATGGGTTAATGAGTTTTATATCGATCATAAGTTCAAATTCATAAACACCACTTTTTTTGTTTTAATTTATTAGATTCTACCATGATTAAGGATATTTTGGGAGAAATTAATGTCAATAAAATTCATTGGTTTAGTACATATTTTAATGAAAAATTTATTTGAGGAATAATGCATTTACATTATATAGATATATGTTTAATGTTGTTCATAAAATTTAGGGTAAATATGATCATAAATGTCATTGAAATAATATATATATATTCTTATTAGGATTTGTGAAGAAAATAGAATAAAAAAATTTCATTGAAAACCTTAGTAAAAGCTAACCTAATGTGAAATTTTATTTCAAGGATTTCCATCATATTATTTTGGGAATGTCATAGGAATTATATTAATATGGATTTAGAAAAGGGATAACCCACTTACTGGGTGGAAACCCGACACATCTGGTAAGGATGTGGGGCTTGAACCCATGATTGGATGATGATAAGGGGTTTAAAACCTAATAATAGACCACACAATGTCCTAGTTAATATGACATTGTTTTTATTTAAAGGATTTGATGAGTCAATATTAATGATGAAAAAATGGTATAACTTTTTTAGATATTAATGTATTATATTGGATAGCCTATAATAAACATATTTTATTTATAAAATAGTTAGAGACAAATGTAACGACTCTCCACTCTTTTATGGATATTATGTTCTATTCAAGTTTAATTTTAGCGATTTAGGGACAAAAAATTCATTTCTGGATATTTATTTCTGGGAGTAAGATATGAATTAGAAATTTATTAGAGAATAAAAAAATGATGAAGTTTTGCTAATGAAATAGAAATGTATCACGTAACTATATTTTAACATATTCATAGATAGTAAAAAAAATTATCAACATTTGGAAATGGATCAGGAAAACAAATGATATCCTTTTAACTTCCTACTTAATGAATAATATTATGCATTAAATAATCACACATTTATTATTATGATGCCCTTATCATTCCATTTATCACTCAATTACTTATGATCAATGTCTTCTATCACTCTCTATAATTATTTATTATTTTTCCCAATGTCAACATACTCACTTTACACCAATATTCTCCTATGTTGAAGCCAAGTTATATATTATACCATATTACCATTATTATTACCTTTCGATCTCATTAAGAGGATATTTTAAGACTTTTATGATGTTCATTTTTCAATATAGGTATTTTCAAATGTAAAACCCTTGATTTCTGAGATCATGTTTAAATTACAAGACATAATTTATTATCAGTGGAGAGAATGTAACACTTTGAAATTGTAAAAGAAAAAAATTGTATTAAATAGTGTATATGACCTTAAAAACCAATATTATAAGAGAATATAACAAACAAATAATTTAAAATATATTATTATTAGAATAAATTTAATTTCTTCAATAGAATATGACAAATTCAATAATGAGTTTCTTTGGATGCTTGTGTTACATGAAAGACTGAGTTTTACCAAACAAAAATATACTATTATTACTGTTTAATAGTTATTTCCTAGAAATTGTAAGGTAAGGTATTAATAGTACTAAATAAATTAATAAAATAATATTTATTTGTTGATTAGAAATAAAATATTATTTATTTAAAAGAAAAATAAATGCTTCTGGAAAAAACTATATTTTTTATAGAAGACAGTTTAACCTCTCTTTGAATATATAAATCAAAATTGAATTCTAAAAATATTATAAAAATTATTTATAAAAATAATCATTATTTTTGAAATCATAATACAAATATTATATCAGGGAGAAATTTGTGGATTTTTCTGAAATGTTTAATTTTTTTCAAAAATAATGAAAAATATTTACTTTTAATTGAGAACTACCTTATTTTTTAAATAATTTGAATGGTAAAATATATTTTTAATTTTATTTAATGAATATTGAGTAAAATTTTATATAAATTAATCCAATTTTATTCATTGGAATAATTTCTATATTTATTTTATATATAAAAACTTTGTAAACATTCAAACATTTTATATTTAAAACCACATTTTCTCATCTTGTCCGCGAGACTAATTTATAATTACAATTTTAAAAGTGTGTGAATTGAATCTATAAAAAATTATTTAACATTTTGGATCTGTATAATTTATATTTATTAATAATTTCCTTTTAATTTTTGACTAAAATTAATAGTGATAACAGTAAAAAGTATTTACCTCAGTTAATGTAAAAATGGATTACCAGGGGGTTAAACTAAGAGGATAAGGGTTAAAAATGACCCAAAAACATGTAAAAAACCCATTGGATATAAATATGTCTATCTTAAATTGTTCATGTACAATAATTTCCCATTTTATGAGAATTTTCATTATAAATACTTGGTATGATTAAATCTTTCAAAACATTACAAGTGTGTCACTCCCATCGCTTATAAATGGCCACCTAATATTCTCCATTCGTCAAAAATTAAAACCTATTTGGTTTAGAAAATAAATGCCTTAATAAATTTTAAAATTCAATAAATTCATCCTAGAATCCATATTTTTTTAGAAAGACACCCTAGTAATGATTTTGGTGAAAACCCCGGGAGGATACCTAAAAAAGAGGTATGATTCTTTGAAGAGAATTTTTATTTTATTTATTCCTTCACATCCATCAATTATCATTAAACCATGTTGTTATAATAAAAATAGAATATTATATATATAATGATATTTTTTTAAAAATTTTATGACCTACAAAAATTTCCACTTCTATCAAATGGGTTACGAAATCATCATTCATGTGTTTGACAGACTACCACCCCGCAAACTGTTGACCTTCATTTTATATTAGAATCTTTCAATGTTTGGTATTATGTTTGATGTGAATTATATTTATGATATTTATATCATAGTTAAAAATCCGTATTGAATATATCATATATAGATTTTATAATTTCTTGTATGTAGGGGTTATGATAACGTCGCTCATGTGTACAACGAACTACCTCCTCGCGAAGTGATGTGATTCCTCTTTGACAAACACATTACATGGAAGGTGATAAAGATAAATTTAATGATTATATATGGTATAAATGAAATAATTATTATAATGATGAAATAATTATCATTCAAATATAATAATATATATCATTATATTTCTTAATTTTTCACTCAATGAAAAATGACAACATCATTTGGGTACGTGTGGACTACCACTTTCACAAAGTGATTTAACTCTCTTTTCATCACAAAACCACCTGAATGATATATATAAGTATAATTAATGATAAAATGTGGTATATATGACATTATAATCATTATTTAAAGTTAAAATATTAATTATCTCATTTCCATATTGATCACTGAAAAATGAGAATGTTACTCATGCATATATACGACCTACCGTCTCGTTGATCGTAACATGATATATTTTGAAACACCATATTACATGATTGGTATTAAAATTATAATTAATTAATAAATATGATAATTATTTCATTATTATTATTATGTAGATGAAATAACTATATAATATGAAAATGAAATGGAACATTCATAACAAAACATGCATGAGAAAACAAATCAATTAACACTCAAAACATTCAAAATAATGATTGATTATTAACGAACGAGTGATAAGTTGTTACAAATGGATCATATATGATGTTATAAATATTAATTGTAATTTTTATAATTTTATAACCTGTTTAAGAAAACAATATAATAGGTTAGTTCACATTTAATTAAAAGGAAACATAAGGTAAGGGGTTTCTTAACTCAATTTCCATTCATTATGTTAATCTTCAACTTCATTGATTGTGTCATGAAAAGATTATTTGTGTATTGAAACTTGATTATTTTATTTTTAATTGAAATTATTTTATGTGTATTTACATTTGACACACATAATCAATTCATTTATTAATCCCCACTTCAATAATGTGATCGTTGTAAGGGATCTCGTCTCAATTTTATTTCATTGAGGAAAATTATAATGTTTTGCACAAAATTTATTTATATTTTGTATATACTATTACTTTTACATGTAAAATCATGAATAATGTATTATTTATGGTATATTATGTTTTAATTTGAATCATTTAAACCAATGGTATTTGACATGAAAATTACCATGCGGTAAAAGTTATTATGTAATCTCACTTTATTTTGTTATTTTTAACTTTGATAAGAAAAAACCACATTGTTATGATCAGTTTTCATTGTAATTTTAATTTCAATTAAATATAAATATTATTGGGTCAGGGATTTTATTATTTCCCAAACTATACCCCATTTGTACTTATAATGTTTAATTTGAATGTTATTTGATTAATTGGTGAAATATTGATAAATATATTTTTTTAACTCAAAAGGAATACTTAATGATAAGTAACATTATTCAGTAATTAAATATATTATTCAAACATGGGGAATCATTTTTACATGAAATAGACTAGTGGGGCCCAATTATAGATAGACCCTTGATGTATTGGTAATCTCAGGGGATGGACCAGTTGGTTAGCCTTAGTTAATTTGGTTTCTATAAAAATAGTTTTAAATTGTCTTGGGGATTGGTCATGATGGTAATGGTATCATGTTCCAAGGAAAAATAAAATCCAATAATTAATATTATCTTTAATTAAGTATTAAGTTATTTTATCCATGATAATTTTTAAATAATATTATAAATTGACGAATTTCATTATCAGTTTTTTACTAAATGGAATGTGTTTTCAGTTAATTACCATTCCATATAGATTATGACTTATCCATTTATGATTGTCATGTTATTTATTAAATAACATGGGTTTTAAATTATTTACCTTTCTATATTAGTAATCATCCCTGATATCATTTCATTGATATTATATCTGTAACATCCCAAGTAAGTAATGAATAATAGATATTTTATCTATGTCTATTAAGGAATTAGATAGTGTTTTAGAGGCTTAAAATGAAAATAAATCCAATCTTAAGCATGGAATACACTAATATTTTTAAAAGATTATTTTACTGCCTTTGATGGCAAAACATTTTTGAATCTATATTTTGACAATTTTATAAACTATGTTTGTCAAAATAAACTTATTCTTTATGATTGGGACATCAAAATTTACTTTGTGTGAATTTTTGGTATTTTTCTGACAATGTTCATTTTTTTAATGAATAGTGCAAAATACTGCATTTTACATCAAAACAGCTTTTTAATTTAATTTATTTACATGATTAGATTATAATTTTAATTGGTTTTGAAGTGAAATGAGAATATATTATTACCACTTAATCCAATGGTGGTCATTGGAATCAATTTAACATTGAAATTGGACTGAAACTGGTGTCAATCTTTTGATACTTATTGTTTCATAAAAATACGCTATTTTTCATAATAGCGGGAATTAATTATAAAATTAATTAATGAGACTTATATGTTTTGAATTTTGTAAAATAGACTTCATTTTTTAATTCAGAATATCAAATATATCTTAGGGTTAATTTTTGGTAATTTTCTGAAAAATTTCAATTTCTGATGAATAATGAAACCACTAAGTGTTAGTTAAAGAAACTGATTTTTTGTTTAAATTAAACTTTGCCACTTTTGTGTTTTTAATTTCAAAAATATGACATGAATGGTTGTCATTAAGATGTAAAATGTGGTTCAATGAGATTAAAATAATTTTTTGGTGAATAGTAACTTATTAAGTTTTTAATCGTGATTAGTGGTAATTAGTGTAGTTTAAGGTAAAAATAATGCTTTAATAATATCAAATGACCTAGAAACATGTCCTAACCTCATTGGTTGTGTCATGGCCGACCAATAGAAGCCATGGGTCAACTTTGGGACCCCATGGAGCCACTTTGGTTTTGAAATGGCATAAATAACTTTTTATTTAATGTTAATGTAAAAATGACACAAACATGAGTTAATTTACGAAAAAAAATTTTATATGGGGTTATACAAGTCCGATTTTTGATTATAAATAGTCATTGGAAAGATAAAAAGATTTCCTACATCATAGTATTTGTTTTATAATTTTTTGACATTATATAAATAAATTTATTTATGACATCATAATGATGTAGCGATTACCTCATTAATAAAGGATTTAAATAAAATGAAAAGATAATGTACAATCTATGACCTAAACATGTCCAAAACCTATTGGATGGGTGTATTTCTAACCATTATCACCTTATCCTCGAATTATATCAATGTGGGACCATTTAAATTCGAAAATCTTTTTCAAATAAAGTAATATTTCTTTACTTTCCAAGAGTGCCCCACCTCTCCTCTTATAAAAGGCACCCACCTCTACCTCATTTCACACACTCCTCAAGCCTTTGTATCGGCCATCCTCTGCCCATTTACTCTCTCCACATCCCTCTACTCATCCTAGAGGTTTCCCTTTGGGCATAATCCTTTCAAAGGAATCCTTTAGGCTCAAATCAAAAGGAGTTACACTTTTAAAGGTAATTCATTCTCTCATGTTCATTTGTTTTATTTTGCTTCTCCAAACCCCTAAACTATTTTTATTTACTTGTTTTGTAACAACAACAGTATCTTCAATATACTAGGATGTTGTTATAAGATTTATTCTAGCTACACTCTAACACAACTACATCAAATGGTTAAAGAACATACGGTTTCCGTGGATGGAGAAATTCTGCCTCCCGAAACGATGATTGTTCAATACTCATTTAACAACTTCAATGGTGGACATTATGATTTCACTATTTTTATATATGATATATAATATGTTTATTCTTTCCTTAAGCTTCTGTATTTTTCATTTATGGCATAACATTGTTGTTTCCATTATGGGTAAACACGATATCTTCATTTTAGGAAGTGCAGACTACCGCCCCCTGAAAGTGATTTGATTTGTTAATACCATATGTGGGATGTGTAAAGGATAAAGTTAATGATATTATATATGTTATTATACTGGAATTATAATATACTCTTATATCATTATGATTCCATTCCAGAAAATACGAAATAGAAATGGAAGTAGCGTTCATTCGTACGTACGACTTACCGTCTCCATGAACGGTGCATTTCATTTCTTACCTATAAATGTGATGTAATATTATAAATACATGTATATGCTGAATACATATGATATATATGTTATCCAAATCATAAATATAATTCTGGATATAACGAACCTTTGACCAAATTAACAACATGTAAGTGTAAGAAGTCTATTTTTGACTTAAGAACCAAATACCAACAAAATGAACATTATTAACTTAAATGATTACATGATGTTCATATCATGGTATAAAAGGAATAATGAACTTGAAAAATGTTCTTAAGAAAGTAGAGATTAACTCAAGTTTATTATTCAGGAGATTAAAGAATGGTCGGGTCATGTCGGATACGAGGTATGGGACTTCGTCTCAATCTCCATTCATTGAGGCATATTTTGTTTTATACACAACCTTCTTTTATACGGTGTATAAACCCCTTTGAATTTTACGTTTATCCAAAAGGAATCGTTTTTATACGAAGCATTTTACTAGACGACAAAAGGGAATGTTTTTGTCATATGTATGCGGCGACAACGACTTCTCCGCCGTCGTGACCTTTATTTGAGTTTCGGCTTCCTCTACAAGACATACCTTCTTTTTAAAAGAAAAATAAATACCATTTTTTACTTTTCTTTTATTTTGGTATTGAAAATGGTTTCCATAATGTTTTTATATCAATGTGTTGTATTGATATCTTGTCATTGAAAGGTGGAAATGTTATGTTTCCATTATGCATGTTTTATGTGATATGATTAGGTTGAGGTTCTTGGGCATTATTATGAAAACGGGTGGTTCCGTGATAAACTAAGGGCGGGTGAGCCCGATATAGCTCTTCAATGCATTGGGTAATGCGAAGGAGTGAAACGTTAAGGTTTCTCCAAAGAGATTTAGGGAATATACTGTGATGGGTATTCCAAACGTAACCAAGAGGGTTACTCCCTACGTAAGAATGTTATGAATGCCTCAAGTTACCTTTATGTCTTATGATTTCTATGATTTATTCATGATTTGATGAGGTATGTTAAAGTGCTTATGTTTTATGGGTAAAGTATGATCTCATTCTTATGTATATATGTACCCTTGTTTCCTTTCCATGTTTTTATAACCCATACTGAGCTTTTTATGCTCATCCCAAGTTTTTTTAAATGTTTTTCATAGGTCAAGGAAAAGGTACACGATATGATGATAGTGTCAAGGAAGTGTTAAGAAAGAATCCATGTTTTATTTTAAATATGTTTCTATTGATGGGAAAGATGAATACTATCTTTATGTAACCACTTTTTTTATATGTGGAATGTAATGAAAGTTTTATGATCTAATTCTCTAAAACTCTAAACCCGAAAAGATCCTCAATGTGTAATCTTGTAATAACTCAAGATTATGTAAGGTTTAAGGCTGGGGCCTTATAGTTGGTATCATAGGTCGGTTTAGATAACTTTTTGATATAGAATTATATTAAATGATTATCCAAAATTATCTTTTTTATGGTCAAATTGAAGTGATATAGCATTTGAATATTACCATGTTGCTTCATCTAAGACATGTATGTTCAGAATAGTTTTACGTAGAGGAATCAGGGAAGCGGTGCTAGGAAGGAATACCTAAGGAAATAACCTTCTAAATCAGCATCCCGAGATGGTTGGAATTGGAACTTAATAGTTTGTTGTAGTGATGGAATAGTTGACACATGCTATAAATGGTGGTGGTATCCATGCACGAGATCAGCTAGATCAACCGCAGAGGAACATGTCAGTGGTGGAACATTTCATGAGGCAACATCCCCCATCATTCAGAGGATCATCTGACCCTGTGTTAGCTGAAGGGTGGATTAAAGCACTGGAGAATATTTTCTATGTCATGGGGTGTTCAGACAATCAAAAGGTTAGTCTTTCTATTTATCGTTTGAAGGGTCAAGCAGATTAGTGGTGGTCGATGGTTAAAAATCTCAGGGACGCTGATGAGATTGATGCTCTCGACTGGGATGAATTCAAAGTTATGTTTCTTGAGAAGTATTTTCCTAAGGCTGTTCGACTTAGGATGGAAAAGAAATTCTTGGAATTGAGGCAAGAGGAAGACTCGGTGGCTGCCTATGAAAAAAGGTTCACTCGACTGGCAAGGTATGCTCCAAATTTTATCCGAGACCTTGATAGTAAAATAAATCATTTTTACGCAGGATTAAAGCCAAAATATTGAAGGGTATTAGCTTCTCGTGAGTTTAAAAGTTATGAAAAGCTTGTTCGATGTGCTAAGAAGGTGGAAATAGAGTTTGCCGATGATAATGTGTTCTATAACAACCAACAGAAGAAGATACCGAGGTGGCAGGAGAAAGGTAAGAATTCTTCAAAAAAGTTTGATGGTAAGAAAAATAAGTTTCCAGTTTTTGATAAATGTGGAAAAAGGCATGCTGGGGAATGTCTTCTGAATTCTGGAAAGTGCTACCGATGTGGTAAGATGGGACATAAGGCTCGTGATTGCACTGAAAAGGATCCAGGTGAAGGTAAGACCAAATTTGATTTACAGTTAGTGAAATGTTATAAGTGTAATGAGATGGGTCACTATGAAAATGAGTGTCCGACAAAGAGCTTGAGTGATGGGAAGCAGTTAGACTACAAGCAGAAAGGGGTGGTGAAATCTTTTGCAACTACTTTGGAAGACGTCGGGCCATCAAATGAAGTTGTATCAGGTATTTTGTTTGTTTTTTAGATTATACCAGTGTGTTGTTTGATTCAGGGTCTACACATTCTTTCATCTCTGAAAACTTTTCTAGTAAAATGGGAATACCATCTCCAGAAGTGACTCCTGAACTTGTGGTAAAAACACCTGGGGGAAATGTTGAGGCAAAAATAATTTATAAGAATCTTCCTATCCTTATCTGTGGAAAGAACCTACTTGAAAACCTTATTGTTCTACCTCTAGTAGAGTTTGATGTTATCCTGGGTATGGATTGTCTCTCTATTTACCATGCTAAGATTGATTGTAGAGCAAAAGATGTTTCTTTTCAGAAAGGCTTTCAGTTTGTGTACAAGAATGAACCCTTACTGTTGATAACTTATCAAGAGGCCGAGAAACTTGTAAAAGATGGAAATGAATGTTACCTTGCACACATCGTTGAAAATAAAGGAACTATTTAGATTAATGATGTGCCAGTGGTAAATGAGTATCTTGATGTTTTTCCTGATGAGTTTCCTGGAATAATACCAGATCGGGAAGTTGAGTTTACTGTTGACTTAGTTCCTGATGCTAAGCCAATTTCAAAACCTCCTTATCGAATGGCTCAAATTGAACTTTTAGAGTTGAAGGAGAAATTGCAAGATTTATTAGAGAAAGGTTTCATTTGACCTAGCACATCACCATGGGGTGCTCCTATTTTATATGTTAAAAAGAAATATAGTTCTATGAGACTTTGCATTGATTATAGAGCCTTGAATAATAACACTGTTAAGAACAAATATCCTTTACCTCATATCGATGATTTGTTTGATTAGCTCGAGGGAGCTCAGTTTTTTTCAAAGATTGACTTGAGATCGGGGTACCATCAGCTGAAGGTAAAGGATTCAGATATTCCAAAGACCGCGTTCCATATGAGATATGGCCATTATGAATTTGTAGAAATTCCTTTTGGGAAAACCAATGCACCTGCTGTATTCATGGACTTAATGAATAGAATTTTCCATGAGTTCTTGGATAAGTTTTTGGTGGTTTTCATTGATGATATTTTGGTGTTTTCTAAAATTAAAGAGGAGCATGAAAGACATTTAAGGGATATCTTGTAAACCTTAAAAGAAAAGAAACTGTATGGAAAATTCAGCAAGTGTGAGTTTTGGTTGCAAAAAATTTCTTTCCTTGGTCATATTGTTTCTAAAGATGGAATAACTGTTGATCCTAAAAAAAAGTTGTGGAAGAACGGCCAAGACCCACAAATGTAACCGAGATTCGTAGCTTCCTTGGTTTGGCAGGCTATTACCGAAAGTTTGTTAGAAATTTGTCACGATTATCTAGTCCAATGACTAAGCTAACTCGGAAGGGTGTTACGTTTATCTGGACAAAAGAATGTGATGATTGTTTTTAGGAATTGAAAAGAAGATTGGTGAATGCTCCAGTTTTGGCACTTCCTTCCAGGAATGGTGACTTTGTTATATAAAGTGATGCTTCATTGAAAGGACTTGGTTGCGTCCTAATGCAGAATGATCAGATAATTGCTTATGCTTCACGACAGTTGAAAACTCATGAGGTAAATTACCCTACACATGATTTGGAATTAGCTGCTGTTGTTTTTTCTTTAAAAATTTGGAGGCATCATTTGTATGGAGTAAAGTGTGAAATATATACCGATCACAAAAGTTTAATGTATATATTCACTCAGAAATAGTTAAACATGAGACAAAGGAGATGGCTGGAATTAATCAAGGATTATGATTGTATAATTCATTACCATCCAGGAAAAGCAAATAAAGTGGCTGATGCTTTGAGTCGAAAATGTAATGATTCATTAGCAATATTTTGTTTGGAACGTGATCCTTTGGTTAAGGATTTGATGAACTTTGGAATAGAAGTTGTTGGTGCAGGAAGTCTTTCTGTTTTGTTTCTGGTATCAGTGAGGTCTTCTCTATCAGGAAAAATCAAGCAAGCACAAAAGCAAGACAGTGAGTTTCAGAAAAAGGTAGAGCTGCTTCCGAAAGGTAAGTTTCCTGAATTCAACATTGATAATGATTGGGTTTTGAGATTTGGGAAGTGATTGTGTGTGCCTTGTGATTCACAGTTGAAGAGAGATTTGTTATGTGAAGCTCATAGTTCTCCGTTTTCAGTTCATCCGGTCAATACTAAGATGTATAGGGATCTGCGGGAGTATTACTGGTGGGATGGAATGAAAAGAGATATTGCTGATTTTGTTGTGAAGTGTTTGACATGTCAATAGGTTAAAGCAGAGCGGCAGTTACTGAAAGGGATGCTTCAGCCTTTACCAGTGCCAAAGTGGAAATGGGAGAATATATCCATGGACATTGTTGTGGGATTACCAAAGACATCTCGAGGTAATAATGCAATCTGGGTTATTGTTGATCGCTTGACCAAATCTGCTCATTTCCTTGCTATACGAGATACTTTCTCTCTTGATCAACTTTCCCGTTTGTATCTTAAAGAGATAATCAGGTTACATGGAGTTCCTCTCTCCATTATACTGGATCGTGATCCCAGGTTTACTTCTAACTTTTGGAAAGGCCTTTAGAAGTCGTTGGGTACTGAATTAAATTTTAGTACAGCTTTTCATCCTCAATCAGATGTGCAGTCAGAACGAAAAATTCTGACCTTGGAGGATATGCTACGAGATTTTTCGATGGATTATCAGGGAAGTTGGGACCAACATCTTTCTTTGGTTTAATTTTCATATAATAACAGTTTTCATTCTAGTATACAGATGGCACCATTTTAGGCATTATATGGGAAGCAGTGTCGAACTATAGATTTCTGGGATGAAGTGGGTGAAAGGAAGTTGATGGGACCAGAATTGGTAGAAGAGTTGGCAGGAAAAGTTCAGCTGATTCAGAAGCACATGAGAACAGCTCAGAGTAGGTAGAAGAGTTATGCAGACAACAGGAGGAAGGATCTATCTTTTGAGGTAGGTGATCATGTTTTTTCTCAAAGTATCACCATGGAAAGGTGTGATGCGATTTGGTAAGAAAGGAAAGCTGAGTCCAAGGTTCATTGGACCATATGAAATTCTGGAGAGAGTTGGATCAGTTTCTTATCGAGTGGCTTTACCTCCGAGTTTATCTTAGGTACACATTGTTTTTCACGTTTTGATGTTGAGAAAGTATATGCCAGATCCATCTCATGTTTTGAGTCCAGAGGTAGTTCAGCTAGAAGAGAACCTATCTTATGAGGAACAACCGGTCCAGATTCTTGACCATAGGGAGAAAGTGTTACGGAATAAGGTGACTCACCAGGTAAAGGTTTTGTGGAAAAACCACATGATTGAAGAGGCAACATGGGAATCTGAAAATGCAATGAGGGATAAGTACCCCCATTTATTCGATAAGTAAATAAATTGTGGGGATGCAATTTTCTAAAGGGGGGAAGGATGTAACACCCCAAGTAAGTAATGAATAATATATATTTTATCTATGTCTATTAATGAATTAGATAATGTTTTAGAGGCTTAAAATGAAAATAAATCCAATCTTAAGCATGGAATACACTAGTATTTTTAAAAGATTGTTTTACTGCCTTTGATGGAAAAACATTTTTGAATCTATCTTTTGACAATTTTATAAACTATGTTTGTCAAAATAAACTTATTCCTTATGATTGGGACATCAAAATATACTTTTTGTGAATTTTTGGCATTTTTATGACAATGTTCATTTTTTTAATGAATAGTGAAAAATACTGCATTTTACATCAAAACTGCTTATTAATCTAATTTATTTATATGATTAGATTATATTTTGAATTGGTTTTGAAGTGAAATTAGAATATATTTTTACCGTTTAATCCAATGGTCATCATTGGAATCAATTTCACTTTGAAATTGGACTGAAACTGGTGTCAATCTTTTGATACTTATTGTTTCATAAAAACACGCTATTTGTCATAACAGCGGGAATTAATTATTAAATTAATTAATGCGAATTATATGTTTTTAATTTTGTAAAATAGACTTCATTTTTTAATTTGGAATATCAAATATAGCTTAGGGTGAATTTTTGGTAATTTTTTTGAAAAATTTAAATTTTTGATGAATAGTGAAACCACTAAGTGGTAGTTAAAGAAACTGATTTTTTGGTTTAAATGAAACTTTGAAACTTTTGTGTTTTAAATTTTAAAAATCCTACATACATGGTTTTCATTAAGAAGAAAAATGTGGTTCAATGAGATTAAAATAATTTTTTGGTGAATAGTAACTTATTAAGTTTTTAATCACGATTTGTGATAATTAGGGTAGTTTAAGGTAAAAATAATGCTTTAATAATATAAAATGACCTATACACATGTCCTACCCTCATTGGTTGTGTCATGGCCGACCAATAAAAGCCATGGTTTAACTTGGGGACCCCATGGAGCCACTTTGGTTGAGAAATGACATAAATAACTTTTTATTTAATGTTAATGTAAAAATGACACAAACATGAGTTATTTTACGAAAACAATTTTTATATGGGGTTATAAAAGTAAGAATTTTGATTAAAAATAGTAATTTTAAAGATAAAAAGATTTCCTACATCATAGTATTTGTTTTATAAATTTTTTACATTAAATAAATAAATGTATTTATGACATCATAATGATGTAGCGATTACCTCATTAATAAAGGATTTAAATAAAATGAAAAGATAATGTAAAATATATGACCTACACATGTCCAAAACCTATTGGATGGGTGGATTGAGAACCCTTATGACCTTATCCTAGAATTATATCAATGTAGGACCATTTAAATTCGAATGTATTTTTCAAATAAAGTAATATTTCTTTACTTTCCAAGAGTTCCCCTCCTCTCCTCTTATAAAAGGCCCCCACCTCTACCTCATTTCACACACTCCTCAATCCTTTGGCTCGGCAATCCCCTGCCCATTTACTCTCTCCACATCCATCTCCTCATCCTATAGGATTCCATTTGGGCAGAATCCTTTCAAAGGAAGCCTTTAGGCTCAAATCAAAATGAGTTACACTTTTAAAGGTAATTCATTCTCTCATGTTCATTTGTTTTATTTTGCTTCTCCAACCCCCTAAACTCTTTTTATTTACTTTTTTTTGTAAAAAAAACAGTATATTCAATATACTAGGATGTTTTTATATGATTTATTCGAGCTAAACTCTCACAAAACTACATCAAATGGTTAAAGAACATACGGTTTCCGTGGATGTCGAAATTCTGTCTCCTGAAACGATGATTGTTCAATACTCATTTAACACCTTCAAAGGTGGCCATTATGATGTCATTATTTTTATATATGATATATAATATGTTTATTCTTTCCTTAAGCTTCTGTATTTTTCATTTATGGCATACCATTATTGTTTCCATTATGGGTAAACACGATATCTTCATTTTAGGGAAGTGCGGACTACCGCCCCCTGAAAGTGATTTGATTCATTAATACCATATGTGGGATGTGTAAAGGATAAAGTTAATGATATTATATATGTTATTATGTTTGAATTATAATATACTCTTATATCATTATGATTCCATTCCAGAAAATACGAAATAGAAAAGGAAGTAGCGTTCATGCGTACGTACGGCTTACCGTCTCCATGAACGGTGCGTTTCATTTCTTACCTCTAAATGTGATGTAATATTATAAATAAATGTATATGCTGAATAAATATGATATATATGTTATCCAAATCATTAATATCATTCTAGATATAACGAACCTTTGACCAAATTAACAACATGTAAGTGTAAGAAGTCTATTTTTGACTTAAGAACCAAATACCGACAAAATGAACATTATTAACTTAAATGATTACATGATGTTCATAACATGGTATAAAAGGAATAATGAACTTGAAAAAGGTTCATAATCAAGTAGAGATTAACTCAAGTTTATTATTCAGGAGATTAAAGAACCGTCGGGTCAAGTCGGATACGAGGTATAGGACTTCGTCTCAATCTTCTTTCATTGAGGCATATTTTGTTTTATACACAACCTTCTTTTATACGGTGTATAAACCCCTTTGAATTTTACGTTTATCCAAAAGGAATATTTTTTATATGAAGCGTTTTACTAATTGACAAAAGGGAATATTTTTGTCGTACGTATGCGGCGACAACGACTTCTCCGCCGTCATGACCGTTATTTGAGTTTCGGCTTCCTCTATAAGCCATACCTTCTTTTTAAAAGAAAAATAAATACCATGTTTTATTTTTCTTTTATTTTGGTATTGAAAATGGTTTTCATAATGTTTTTATATCAATGTGTTGTATTGATATCTTATGATAGAAAGGTGGAAATGTTATGTTTCCTTTATGCATGTTTTATGTGATATGATTATGTTGAGGTTCTTGGGCATTATTATGAAAACGGGTGGTTCCGTGATAAACTAAGGGTAGGTGAGCCCGATATAGCTCTCCAATGCATTGGGTAACGCGAAGGAGTGAAACGTTAAGGTTTCTCCGAAGAGATTTAGGGACTATACTGTGATGGGTATTCCAAACGTAACCAAGAGGGTTACCCCCTACGTAAGAATGTTATGAATGCCTCAAGTTAACTTTATGTCTTATGATTTCTATGATTTATTCATGATTTGATGAGTTATGTTAAAGTGCTTATGTTTTATGGGTAAAGTATGATTTCATTCTTATGTATATATGTACCCTTGTTTCCTTTCCATGTTTTTATAACCCATACAGAGCTTTTTATGCTCATCCCATGTTTTTTGAAATGTTTTTCACAGGTCAAGGAAAAGGTACATGATATGATGATAGTGTCAAGGAAGTGTCAAGAAAGAATCCATGTTTTATTTTAAATATGTTTCTATTGATGGGAATGAAGAATATTATCTTGTATGTAACCACTTTGTTTATATGTGGAATGTAATGGAAGTTTTATGATCTAATTTTCTAAAAATCTAAACCCGAAAAGATCCTCAATGTGTAATCTTGTAATAACTCATGATTAAGTAAGGTTTAAGGCTGGGGCCTTATAATATCTGGATGCACTCTTCTCAGTTTATTGATTACATGACACGTGTGTTCAGTTATTTAGATTTCCCTATTTAATATGCTTGTCGATTCATGGTTGCTTCCACTATACATAACCCATACTAAAAAATTGAGATCACCCATATTTTTTTTTATTTCATAGGAATATATAAGTTCAACTATGAAATATATGAAAAAATATTCAATATATAAAATTGATATTCGCAAAAGCAATTATGTTGTAAATTGTGTTTTCTAATGTAATGTGGGAATCATGTATGAATCTAGTTTACCAAGTCTACCAAACTCTTCAGTCCTTCAAGATGTGATTCTTTTAATCTTATGCAATTGTAATAAATCCAACATTTCCTTGGGGCTACTGTGGTCAGTTTCATTACGTTCATCATTCTCAAAATATAATATACCATTTTTTTCTTCCACTGAAAAATTTTAACGTTGTCATGTATGTGTGGAATAACACCTTCACAAATAGCTGTCAATATATTTTCATCACCAATACACATAGATTATATCTAACTATATTTTATTTAATAATATGGTATAAAAAATATTATTATAATTTTTTAAATAGGAAATATTACCTACCATTTTCCATAATGATCATTGAAAAATATGAATGTTCCTAATATGTATACATACGAAATACCATCTCCATGATTGAAACACGATTCATTTTATACAAACATATTTAATGATTGGTTTTAAAAGTATGATTTATGTATAAACATGAAAATTATTTCATGATGATTATTTTTTATTTGTTTAAATAATCACCTATTTGACCATCATCATTCTACCAAATCCATTTTAACACATAAGAAAAATATCGTCAAAACATCTGATGTAAACATAATTGACTATCAATCATATATTACAAGGTAAAAAGTGTAATAAAAGGAATAATGAAATTTAAAAATATTATTATGAAATTAACTAATTAAAATAAGTTTATTATTTAGGAATATAGATAACGTAAGTGATGAGTTTGACTCAAGGTATGGGTTTCTCATCTGACATTTTCTTCCGTGATGCATTAGAAATATTCACAACTTATTTACAGTGTTTCGTGTAAATAGTACCCCTTTGATATTTTATACCATTAATATACTAATATTCAGGATATTGAATGATTTATTTGATTTCATTTAGTTTATTGGGATTATGATTCATTTGTTTCCGAAGTGATAATTGGTTATTTCATAAGCTCATAATCATTTAGTCTTATTTATGTTTATGTCTCCCTTGGGGGAATTATTTTGTAATTATATCATTTATTCAATATATTTTCTTGACCTCCAGTTATTTATGAAGATTCTCAAGTAATAGTACCATTTTCCACTCTTTGGTGCTTAAAATGATTTAGAAAACGTTATTAAGAAAATTTGACATTATTTTTCACTTCAGTCAAAAAGCCAATTTCATTAAGATCCATGTTTCCTAATTTTTTTAAAAATTTTTAACCATTTCAAAAATATTTATTAATAAAAATTTTACCCATTTCAGTTTTTTCAAATATTTTGGAATAGAATCTTCCGGTCTTTTTTAAAACAATTCTGATTAGGTTTATACCGAAAATCTAAAAGTAATATTTGTTTTAACATGAATAACATGAATAGAATTTTTCACCATCATGAACAATCAAATTTTTAAATATTATTTCAAATGTGCTGAAGTTTTATTTTCAGTTAAAATTATTTTCAATTATATTAACTTTTTTGTTTTATAATTCATTTTTTAAATTGGATACGTTATTTTCCTCTAAAATGTTTTAAATGAAATTTTCATGGTATTTTTATTAATCCCATACATCAACCCTTTATTGTACTTATGATACACTTGTGATATGTTGTATTGAAATCTTCCTATCTATTAATTTGGATGGTTTTTTTATCATTCTGACTAAGGATGCATAATTTTATTACTGTTCACCATAATAATCTGAATGGTTACTGATTATGTTTATTTGATTGGGTAAAGTATAAAAATTTTGTATGTTATTATTTAGTATGAATTATTATATTGATTTTCTTCATACCTTTCATTTGAGGAATCCAATGGACTTAGAAAGTGGTGGGTGAGTCCCATTATAGGCCCTTAATGCATCAGTAGGTCTAATGAGATAAAATAGAATTTGGTTTGGTCAAGGCCTTATCCATTTTTATAGATGTATTGGAACAATACCTCGATTGTATTTGATGTCTTGGAACAAATCCTCAATGGTATGTTTTATATTTCCATAATTATGCATTCCATCATTATGGATTAGGTTATTGATATTCAATGTAATTATTAGATTAGTTATAATATCCATGGTTATGTTTTCAAGATCTTATGATTATTTATAAGGAATTATTTGATCATCATTTTTTCATTCCATATTATGCTCATTACATTGATTAAATGGAATGGGTTTTAGTTATTTACCTTAAAATATTGATTATGCCATATTTATTCCTATCTTTACCTGCACGCTTACCCTTATTGAGAATTTGAGTTATCCCCTTTCTTATTTTTTAATTTTACTACTATACGAGGAAGTGTTTTGTGATTGATATGCATGGATACATTAAGGAGAATAATGGAATTATCAACCAAAATTATTTTTGTATTTTATGAATGAAAATATATTTATAATTTCATGTAGGCATCTAGTTTACCAAGAATACTAATCTATTTGGTCTTTCGGGATGTGATTCATTATTTTTTATGCCAATGTAATAATATAGAAACTGAATCCAGCATATTGGGGTCAAGGTCATTACAATTGGTATCATGTGAATGTTTAGTAGAAACATTAATAACTAGATTTAGGAAAATATAGAATATGGAACATAACCATGTGATAGACATTGATGATATATATAGAATAACATTATTATGTTTTTTTTAAGGAAGAGATATTATGTTTTCCTACAGAATGCATCGCATTATGGTTATCATAAGTTGACGTGGTTCTAGAAAAAATGCACTATACGGGAAATAACTCAAAAAAGGGTGAATTGAGCTTGACCCGATCATCACCTTGTACATGAATGAAGGCGTTACTATGAACCTTTTTTTACACTATTGAGGAATATTCCATGGAAAAATCAAATTTTATTTAAAAACCATTATGAAGAAGTTAAAAATAATGATATCCAAAAAAACCCATGTTTATAATGATGAGATTATATATGAATAAAATTCACAATTTATTTTAAGTATTTTAATATTATTTGGATTATAAATTTTGTTTCATAATGTTATAATCTAATATAGTGTATAACATTATTTAGAAATGATTCATAATAGAAAGAATATAAACTATAGAAATGAACGTACTCCATGTAAGGATTCCAATGCAGTACAAGATAATGATTTTAGAGCTAGAGATGCAATTAGAACTGATCAAATTATAACCATATTAAGGAATACGACTTATTTTATAAGTAATAAACCTTTCAGTATAGTGTCTCTTATTGATCCACCACATAGTGTAACGATATTAGCCTGCTTCATGCATCATCAACTTCAATCATTCTAGAGGACTAAAAATAATTTTTTAGTTGATTAATGGATAAGTTCCTTATAGATGATATTTCTCACTCTTGGAATTAATGAAATGGAGAAAGTATTCATGGATTTTTATCATATCTTAAGAGACTTAGATTAATGTTGGTAATTAATTCAACACACTTAGGATAATGAGGAAATAGAAAACCTGGAGTGGAAGGATTTCAAGGTAATCATATTGGAAAAATGTTTTCCTCATGATCAATGAGAATATATAGAAATACAGTTCTTAATTTTATGAAAAAAAGAAGAGGGAAATATTTCTAATTATGATTCTAACATTAAAATGTTATCAAAGCATATTGTGGACTATATATGTAATAAAAATAGCAAGATTGGACATTTATTTTATTGGATTAATAAAATCATCTTAAGGGAACTTGTCTCCCAAAAATTCTCATTTTTTGCATATATAAAATCATTTGTGACAAAGATAGAGAAAGAATTATCCATGTCTTATTGAATTTAATGGAATCAATAAAAGAAGACGACGACATAGAAAATGACAGATAAAGGGAAGACGGTAAAGAATGATTTTACAACATGTGATACTTGTGTTCGGAAATACCATGGTACATTCTTAAAAGGAAAATAATCTTGCATTAAGTGTATTGAAGAAGGAATCAATGTTCATGATTTCAAGGGAAGGAACAAATATTCTAATGTTCGGTGCGTCCACTATAAGGATATGGGACACTACACAAATATATTCCCCACGAATCATGGGAAAATACCTTTGAAGGAGATACATGGTAAAGGTCACGAATATACTATTACAATAGATAAAGTGGAATGATTACTATTCATTTGTATTTAGACACAAGAAATATGTTGTAAAAGAATATTATTAATTACATTCACATTATATGAATCATGAAACATGTTAGGATTGTACTATGGTACCATTTCTTAAAGGATTTGAGAGTATATTTTGAATGGCATTCATGACCAATGAATGTGATTTAGAAATAAGTTGATCCTCTTCTAAAACACATGATTGAAGGAGGATAACACTTAATATGATCCTGATTATCCAATAATATTGATAAAGAGGATTTTATAAATGTATTAATAAATTTTATGGTTTATCTAATCTTGGATGTTGAGGAAATCATGGGATATTAAAATTTGGTAACATTATAACAATTATAAAAATATTGGTTACAAAAAGGAAAACCCATATTCGAAGTAGAAAATCATCACATACAACAAGGCCGTAGGTCTTGAACCAATAACCAAATGATGAAATGTTTTTAGCGCATACCATTGGCCTATGTGATTTCCAGGTTAATATGTCATTGTATTTAGTTAAACAATTTTAAGGCTAAATATTAATGCTGAACTAGTGGTGTTACCATTAGTGTTTGAAGATTAATATATTATAATAGATATATTGTTCTAACTATATATATATATTTTTAAAATAGTTATAGATAGATGGAAAGACTTTTCACTCTTTTATGGATCTTATGATATATTAAAATTGAATATTAGTTATTCAGGAATAAAAAATGTCTTTTTTGTATTTAAATTTTTTGGAATAATGGATGAGTCGGATAATAATCAATGTATAACCAATGAATTAAATTGTTCTCATGAAATAGAAACATATCAAGTGTTCATATTTCATTATATTCTCATATATTAAAATAATTTCTCAAATTTATGGAACATATCCTGAAATAAAAATGTTATCCTATTACCTTCATATCTGATGAATGAAATGTTATTTTAAGTCATTAATGATTTATTGATTTGTGGTTTTTAACCTTCATTGGATCACCCAATTTCTTGTGATCAATGATCTCTATCACTCTCTTTTAAACCTTTTGTATTATTATTATCTTCCATGTCTATGTTTTTATTTCCTGCCAATGTAATCCTAGAAAGAAACCTAGTAATGTGTTATTATGGTTATATTTTATACATAAAATTCTCTATTATAATGTGTATTTTTTATCATCATTTATTATTATTAAGTATTTAAATAAATGTATTTTAAAATATCAAAGCCTTGATTATCGCGATCAAGATGAAATTGTGAGGACCCAATTTGTGGGGGGGGGGGAATGTAAAACCCCAAGATTTTAAGAGGGAAATCATGTCTAATAGTATGTATGACATTAAAACCCAAAATTATAGAAGGGAATATAATATCCAAATACATTTTGATATTTTTATTTTCAAATAATGTCAAACTATTTGATACCTTGCAATGCATACAACACTAGTTTTGAACAAAACATGAAACTCTATTAAAATATTATTATTTAAACATTATCATTATAACCTAGACATTAAATTGGTGCGTATGAACAGTACTGAATAAATTATAAAAATTATACGGTGTAAAAATGTATAAAATAAATAAAATGTAAATATACACATTATAGATAATATTAGAACCATTTTAAGGAAAATTGTTTTTTGTGAATGAATGTATTTTTCTAAAAGGAAATTTAGTCATGCTTTTGGAAAATTATTTATAATTAATTTATAGAAAATTGAGAAAATTTATTGGAAAAAATGAACTTCATTTTTTAAATCAGCGTAACAAAATTATCTTACGGTTATTTTTAGGATTGTTCTAAAAAGAATCATTTTTATGAATAGTAAAAGATAATGAATTTTAATTGAGAACCGACTTATCATATAAATTATTCATAATGTTAAATTATATTTAATATTGGTTTTAATGAATAATTATTAAATTACAAATTTGATAATCCAATTTATATAATTGGAATAATTTTCACATTGAATTTTGATATAAAAACATTATAAATTTTTCAAAATTTCTCTGTGAAAAATTGTTTTCTAATGAAATCTATGAGATTAATTGTAACATCCCATGTAAATAAAGAATAATAAAATTTTAATATTTATTAATATTTGTGAATTAAAATTTAATTTTTCTTTAATGGGGTTTCTATGATCGATGGTGTTCCCGATACGCAGCAACGAGTTTCAATGAAATCTTACAATGCACACTAACAATATAATATTATTATTTTAAATGGTAGTTAATGCTTAGACGTTTTATTGGTGGGAATGGACTGAACTAACTAAAATATGATTATACATGTTTGTTGAAGGTTTTTACATTTATCCAATAAAGGTTTGAGGCTTAAAATAAGAAAAGAGTTCGATTTTAATTATAAATACTCGAATATTCAATAAAGGTCGATTTAACACCTTTTGATGGAGAACCCTTTATAAATCTATTTTTTTTACTATTATATGTTCTATTTGAAAAAATAAAATTGTTATTTAAATTAAGACATCAATGATTAATTTTGATGAAATTTTGGTATTTTTCTGATAATGTTCATTTTTTTTGAATAGTGTGAAAATGTTGTATTTTAATTCAAAACCACGTATTAATCAAATTTATTTTTATGTTTAGATTATCTTTTTAATTACTTTTAATGTGTAGATATATTATATTTTTAACATTTAATACAATGTTGGTCATTGGATGTAATTTCATTTTGAAATTGGACATATACCAGTGTCAATCTTTTGATAGCTATTATTTCTTAAAAAACAAGCTTCTTATTTTGAAAAAGGGAATTACTTATAAAATTAATTAATAAAACTTCTATGTTTTGAATTTGTTAAAATATAAATCATTTTTGAATTCGTAATAGAAAATTTAACTTAGGGTGAATTTTGGGATTTTTTCTGAACACCATCAATTTTTGATGAATAGTGAAATATAATGCTTAGTAGTTAAAAACCAAATTTTTCATTTAAATGAACTTTTACCACTTTAGTGGATTTGATTTCAAAAATATAACATATATTAACCGTGATTAAAGGTAATTAGGGTAATTTAATGTAAAAATAATGTTATAATAATATAAAATTTCCTTGAAACTTGTGCTAACATTATTTTCTGAGGCATGGACGACCATAAAAATCAATGGGTCAATTTTGGGACCCCATGGAGAGACATGTATAATATAATGACTTTAATAACATTTTATTTAAAGTAGAAATAAAAATGTCATAAACATGTATTATTTTACTAAAACAATTTTAATTTGGGGTTATATAATTGATATATTTTACTATAAATATTCGTTATAAATATAAAAATATATCATACATCATGGTAATTTGTTTATAATTTTTAGACATCAAATAAATAAAATTATTTAGGACACAATGGTGATGTAGTGTTTACGTCATTAATGAATGATTTAAATAAATAAGTAGATAAAAATTACAAAAATATCCAAAACATGTACAATTATTATCGGATGACTTTACTTAGAACATGGGCCACCTTATCTGTGACTTTAATTATTTTTGGACCTTTAGAAACCCTACATCATCATATAATAAAATAATATTTCCAAACATTCCAAAAGAGCCCATCATCTCCCTTATAAAAAGACCTCACTTCCAACGCATTTCTCACACTTCTCAAACCCTTTTTCTCGTCCAAAATATACTCCAATAAGCTCCCAATACACCTCTCTTAATCCTAGAAACCTTAAATAAGGTAAAAGGCACTTCAAGAAACCCATCTGGTTCAAACCAAAGGGAGATACCCGATTTAAAGGTAACATCATTTCTTAAGTTCTTTTATTTTATTTCACTTCTCCAACCACATAAAATATTTTTATTCCTTCATTTTATTACAGAACCGGTATCCTCAATATAATAGGATGTTTTTATGATAATTATTTTAACTACACTCACACACACATCTATCTAATGGGTGAAGAACATACTGTTTCGGTTGATGGAAAACTAACGCCTCACGAAACGATGATTGTTCAATTATCTCCTACCCCTATCATGGTGTAAATTAAAATGGAACTGTATTTATATATGATATATATTATATTTATATTTTTTTATGGCTTTTGTATTTTCCATTTTATAGCATACTTTTATGGTTTCCGTAATGGGTAAAGGTGATAATTAATTTGAGGAAGTGCGGACTACCACCCCCTCAAAGTGATATGACTCATTAATGCCTTTAGTGGGATGTATAAAGGATGGATATAATGATATTACATATGATATTATACTGGAATTAAAATATACCTATGTATCATTATGTTTTCATTCCATTAAATACAAATTACAAACGAAAGTAGCGTTCATGCGTTCGTACGACTTACCATCTCCATCAAGGGTGCATTTCATTTGTTATCTCCCAATGTTATGTACTATTATAAATAAATATATATACTGAATATATATGTTATATATTATATCTAAATAATGAATATAATTTTGGATATAATGAACTTTTGACCACATGAACAACATGTAATTATAAGAAGTCCATTTTTGCTCAAGTACCAAATATAGAAAAAAGGACAGTTATTAACATAAATTATTACATAATGTTTATAACATGGTAATAAGAGATATAAAAGGAATAATTAACTTGAAAAAGGTTCTTAAGAAAATATAAATTAACTTTAATTTATTATTTAGGAGATTAAATATTGAACGGGTCAAGTCGGACATGAGGTAAGGGACTTCGTCTCAATCTCCTTTCATTGAGGCATATTTTCATATATATAAAACCTTATTTTATACGCTGTATAAAAACCTTTGAATTTACATTTCATTCAAAGTGAATCCTTTTCTACGAAGTATTTTTCTAAATGACAAAAAAAAGATTGTTTTAACGTTTGCGGCGATAATGACCTCTCCATCGCTGTAATCATTAGTTGGATTCCTCTACAAGCCTTAATGTTTTTCTAAAAATAAAAAGAAATCCCTTATTCTATTTTTGGGTGTTTTGGTATTTAAAGTGGTTTTTTAAATAGATTGATTATTTCAATATCTTGAAATTATTTCTTGTGATTACATATTAAATGTTATTAGTGAAATTTTAATATTTGAAATATTTTACGTGTTATGATTTTATAAAGGTACTTGGACATTTGACGGGTGGTAATGTGATAAATCAAATGACGAGTTGTGTCATGATAAAACATGATGGGGGGTTACATTATAACCTCCAATTCATTAGGTATGGAAGTTGGCCGTATGGCTATTTCATTTAGTGATATGTGTGGAAGTCAACCGAATGGTTATTCCTTTTATGTATGTGTATCTACCAAGTTACCTTTGTATGTTATGTGTTATTTATATAGGTTTCATGGAAATATTTTGGTTAAAAAAGTGTAAGAAATGATTTTTTATTCAGTGAATAGTATTTACTACTTTATAAAGGTGAAAAGTATTACTTATGATAAAGTAATCATGGTTTACTTGTTGTTTTAAAAAACTAACTGTATTCCTTCTTTGTGTATCCCTTACTGAGCATTTTATTCTCATCCCTAGTTTTTGAACTGTTTTTCACATGACATAAAGTGGAATAGGGTCAAGAATGGGATCATGGAAATGTCATGCTGTCTAAAACAAAGAACTAGACATGACTCTTTTTTTCAAGAGTTTTTATTTTGTGACAAAAATGGAAACTGAGTAGAAGTGTCTACTTTTTAATTTTGGAAATGTAATTTAATTGTTATAGCCTAATTATCTAAAACTATAAACCTGAAAATATCCTCAATTTGAATTATTAATTTAATTCAAAATTATGTAATGTTTATGGCCGAGCCCTTATAGTTGGTATCAAAGGAAAGTTTAAATGACATTAGGAGTTAGAACATTGATATATTCATGTCTATAAATTAATTTATGTTAAGATTGAAATGATATAGCATTTAAATATTTCTATGTTGCTTTCCCCTTAGATATTTCTGTGTTCAGAATGGTTTTCTGTAGAGGAAATAGGGCAGCTATATTGGGACGACATAAGGAGGACGAAAACCTTCCAAATAACCAACTTGAGAAGGTCGGAATCAGAACCGAACAGTTTTTTGTAGTGATGGAATAGTTTACTCAGGGAAAAAATTACAAGGGTATCCATGCATGAGATCATCCAGATCGACCACATAGGAACATGTTAGTAGTGGATTATTTCATGAGGAAACATCTCCCATCATTCTTAGGATCATCAGACCATGTGCCTGCATAAGGGTGGATTAAATCATTGGAGAATATTTTCGATGTTATGGGTTGGTCAGAACATCAAAATGTTAGTCTCGCTTTTTACTATTTTGAAGGTGAAGCTAATCTGTGGTGGTCGATGATAAAAAATATCAGGGATAGTGAGGAGATTGATTCTCTGTATTGGGATGAATTCAAAGGTACATTCCTTGAGAGAAATATTTTGCTATGGTTGTTCGACATAGGATGGAAAAAAATTCTTGGAATTGAGGCAGGAGGATGACTCGGTGGATGCTTACAAAGTAAAGCTCACTCGACTAGAATGGTATGCTCAAAATTTCATCCAAGATCTTAATAGTAAGATAAATTGACTTTACTCAGGACTGATGCCACGATATCGAAGAGCATTAGCCTCCCGTGAGTTCAAATGATAGGAAAAACTTGTTTGATGTACGGAGAAGGTGGAGATAAAGATTGATCATGATCTGGTGTTATTTGAAAAACTATGGAATAAGTTGTTTAGTTGGAAGGAAAATGGAAATAATTCATCAAATAATCTTGGAGGTATGAAAACTAAATATCCATCTTGTGATAAGTGTGTAAAAATCATCCTGGATAATTTTTATCAATGCCTTGAAAGTGCTTCCAGTCTGGTATGTTTGGTCATATTGCACATAACAGTAAGGAAGGTGATCATGTAGGCAATGAAAAGCCAGTGGTAAGATGTTTTAAGTGTTATTAAATGGGTTATTTTTAAAATGAGTGTCCAATGAATAACTCAACTAAGGGAAAGAATCCGGAATAAATGAAAAAAATGGGTGGTGAAATATTTTGAAACTACTTCAGTAGATGTTGGACCATCAAATGAAGTTGTATTAGGTATACTATTTGTTTGTTTAGATTATGACAATGTGTTTTTTGATTCAGGGTCTACACATTTGTTAATTTCTGAGAAATTTTCTAGTAAATTGGGAATTCCATCTGAATATATGAATCATGAACTTATGGTAAAAACTCTAGGAGGAAATGTTGAGGCAAAAAGATATTATAAGAACATTCCTATTTTTCTGAGCGGAAGAAATCTACCTACACACCAGCTTGTTTCGCCTATAGTAGAGTTTGATGTTATTCTGGGTATGAATAGGATTTCTGTTTATCATGCTCAGATTGACTCCAGAGCTAAAGAGGTTCTTTTCAAAAAGATTTTCAGTTTGTGTACAAGAATGAAACCTTTCTTTTGATAAAATATCAGGAAGCCGAGAAACTGGTAAAAGATGTAAATGAATGTTACCTTGAACATATTGTTGAAAACAAAGGAAATATTCATATTAATGATGTTCTAGTGGTAAATGAGTATCTTGATGTTTTTACTGAAGAGTTTCATGGTATTATACCTGATCGGGAAGTTGAATTTACTGTTGTCTTAGTTTCTGATTCTAATCCAATTTCAAAACCCCCTTATTTAATGGCTCAAATTGAACTTTTAGAGTTAATGAAGCAGTTTCAGGAGTTATTAGATAAAGGGTTCATTCGACCTATCACATCACCATGGGGTTCTTTTTTATTGTTTGTTAAAAATAAAAATGGTTCAATGAGACTTTGAATTGATAATAGAGCAGTGAATAACATCACTATTAAGAACAAGTATCCTTTTTCTCATATCGTTGATTTGTTTGATCAGCTCCAAGGAGCCCAGTTTTTTTGAAGATTGACTTGCGGTCGAGGTACAATCAGTTGAAAGTAAAAGAATTAGACATTTTAAAGACCTTGTTTCATACTAGATATGGCTATTATGAATTTGTAGTTATTCTTTTTGGGTTAACCAATGCACCTACTGTATTTATGGATCTTATGAATATAATTTTCCTTGAGTTCTTGGATAAGTTAATGGTTGTGATCATTGATGATATTTTGGGTTTTTCAAAAAGTAACGAGAAACATGAATTTCATTTTAAGGTTGTCTTGGAAACCATAAAATAAAATAAACTATTTGGGAAATTCAGCAAGTGTGAGTTTTGGTTATAACCAATTTCATTCTATGGTCACATTTTTTCAAAAAATTTCATAACTATTGATAATGCCAAAACAAAATTTTTAATGAATGGACAAGACCCACAAATATAACCGAGATATGTAGTTTTCTTTGTTTGGAAGGTTATTACTAGAGGTTTGTTGAGAATTTTTCACGGTTATCTAGTCCAATTACTAAGATTACATGAAAATATGTTAAGTTAATTTGGACAAAATAATGTGATGATTGTTTTAAGGAATTGAAAATAAGATTCCTAAATGCTCCAATTTTGGTACTGACTTTTAGTGATGGTGAATTTGTTATATACAGTGATGCTTCGTCAAAGGACTTGGTTGTGTACTTATACAGAATGATCAGGTAATTTCTTATGCTTCACGTTAGTTGAAACCTCATGAGTTATATTATCCTAAACACGATTTGGAATTATATGATGTTATTTTGCTTTAAAAATTTAGAGGCATCAACTTTCCAGATTAAAATGTGAAATATATACTGATCAAAAAAGTTTAATGTATATATTCAATAAAAAAGAATTGAACATGAGACAGAGGATATGGATGAAATTAATCAAGGATTATGATTTCATGATCCTTCACTATCCGGGAAAATCAAATAAAGTGGCTGATACTTTGATTCAAAAAATTAATGCTTCATTAACCATGCTATATTTGGAACGATATCCTTGGGTCTTGGATTCGATGAACTTTGGAATAGATGTTGTTGGTAAAGGAAGTTTTTATATTTTGTTTCAGGTGTCAGTGAGATCATCTCAATCAGACAGAATTAAGCAAGCACAAAAGGAAGATAATGAGTTGCTGAAAAAGGTAGAGTTTGTTCAGAAGGGTAAGTTACCTTAATTTAACATCGATAATGATTGTGTTTGTGTTTTGGGAAGATATTATGTGTGACTTGTGATTCACAGTTGAAGAATGAGTTGTTATGTGGAGCTCATAGTTATCTGTTTTTAGTTCATCCAAGCAGTACTAAGATGTATAGAGAACATATGGAGTATTACTCGTGGGATGTAATGAAACGAGATATTTTTGACTTTACTATGAAGTGCTTAAATTGCCAAAAGGTTAAATCAGAGAGGCAATTTCCCAAAGGAATGCTCTTATCTTTACGAGTTCTAGAGTTGAAATGAAAAAATATATCCATGGAATTTTTTGTAGGATTACCAAAGACATATCTAGGTAATAATGAAATTTGGGTTATTGATGATCGGTTGACTAAATCTTCTCATTTCATTCCTATTCGAGATACTTTGTCTGCAGATCAACTTTCTCAGTTGTATATTAAGGAGATAGTTAGTTTGCACGGAGTTCCCCTCTCCATCGTATCTGATCGTGATCCAAGGTACACTTCTAACTATTTTAAAGGACTTCAGAAGTCGTTGGATACTGAAATAATTTTTAGGTCATCTTTTCATACACAATCTGATGGGCAGTTAGAACGAAAAATTCAGACCATGGAGGATATGCAACGTGCTTGCTCACTGGATTACCAGGGAAGTTGGGACCAACATCTTTCTTGGGTTGAATTTTCTTATAATAACAGCATTCATTCTAGTATACAAATGGCTCTATTGGAGGTGATTTATGGAAAGCATTGTCGAACACTAGATTTGTGTGCTGAAGTAGGTGAAAGGAAAATGATTGGACCAGAATTGGTAGAAGATATGGTAGAAATAGTTTAGTTTATTCAAAAGTACATGAGAATAGCTCAGATCAAACATAACAGTTATGCAGATAACTGGAGGAATGATCTTTATTTTCAGGTAGGTGATCATGTCTTCCTCAAATATTCTCCATGGAAAAGTGTGATGTGTTTTCGTAAGAAGGGAAAATCGAGTCTGAGGTTCATTGGACCCTGTGAAATCCTAGAGAAAGTTGGAACCGTTTCATACAGAGTGGCTTTACCTCTATGTTTAACCCAGGAACACAATGTTTTTCATGTTTCCATGTTGATAATGTATATGCAAGATTGATTTCATGTTTTATGTCCAGAGGTAGTTCAGTTGGAAGAGAATCTCTATTACGAAGAACAACCAGTATAGATTCTTGACTATAGAGAGAAAGTTTTGTGGAATAAGGTAATTCATCAGGTTAAGGTTTTTTGGAAAAACATATTGTTGAAGAGGCAATGTGGGAATCCAAAAATGATATGAGGGAAAAATACCCCCACTTATTTGATAAGTGAATAAAAATTACAAGGATGTAATTTCCAAAAGGGGGGAAAGATGTAACATCTGTGGTAAATAAAGATAATTTTTTTTTTCATATTTATTAATAATTTTGAATTATATATTAATTTTACTTTAAATGGGGTTTTATGTTCGATGGCGTACCAGATAAGCAAGAACGAGTTTCTTTAAAATCTTACGTTGCACACTAACAATATAAAATTGTTATATTAAATGGTAGTTAACTTCTAGCTGTTGTATTGGTGGGAATGGAAAAAACATACTAAAATATGATTGTAAATGTTTGTTAAATGTTTTTACTTTTATCCAATAAAATATATAGGCTTAAAAAAAAGAAAATAATTCAATTTTAAGCCTAAATACTCTAATATTCACTAAAAATTCGATTTGCCTCCTTTTGATGGAGAACCATTTTTAAATCTAATTTTTCTCACTCTTATATTTTATATGTGAAAAAATAAAATTATTCTTTATAATAGGGACATCAAAGTTAACTTTGGATGAAATTTTGGTATTTTTCTGATAATGTTCATTTTTATGAATAGAGGAAAATGTTGTAGTTTAATTCATAACCACCCTTAAATATAATTTATTTTTATGTTTAGATTATCATTATAATTGGTTTTGAAGTGTAGATAGATTATATTTTCAAAAATTTAATCAAATTTTAGTAATTTAATGTAATTTCATTTTGAAATTGGATATAAAAAAGTGTCAATCTTTTGATTGTTATTGTTTCTTTAAAAACAGGATTTTTGTTTTGACAACTATAATTTATTATAAAATTAATTAATGAAACTTCTATGTTATGAATTTGGAAAAATAGACATCATTTTTGAATTTGGAATATCAAATATAACTTAGGCTGAATTTTTTTTACGTTTTATGAAAACATTCAATTTTTGATGAATAGTGAAATATACTACTTAGTAGTTAAAAACCGACTTTTTCATTTAAATGAAATTTTACCACTTCTATGGATTGAATTTCAAAAATATGACATACATGGTTGTTATTATTAAGTATAATTTGGTTCAACAGGATGAAAATAATTTTTGGTGAACATCAACTTTTGATTTTATTAACCGAGATTAAAGGTAATTAGGGTAATTTAAGGTAAAATAATGTTATAATAATATAAAATTACCTTGAAACTTATCCTAAAAATATTGTTTGTGTAATGGAAAACCAAGAAAATCAATGGGTCAATATTGGGACCCCATGGAGCCACTTGGGTAAGATAATGACATTAATAACTTATTATTCAAAGTAGAAATAAAAATGTCATAAACATGTATTGTTTTACTAAAATAATTTTTATGTGGGGTTATATAATTGATAAATTTTACAATAAATATTAATTATAAATATAAAATTATTTCCCACATCATGATAATTATTTTATAATTTTTAGACAACAAAAAAATAAAATTATTTATGACATAATGATGATGCATTGTTTACGTCATTAATGGATGATTTAAATAAATAAGAAGATAAAAATTAAAACAATATCCAAAACATGCCCAAATATTATTGGATGATTTTATTTCTAACATGGGAAAATCTCTACTCCAATAATCTCCCATGATCCCTCCCTTAATCCAAGAATCCATACCTTAGGCAGAAGGCACTTCAAGAAACCCTTTTGGTTCAAACCAAAGGGTGTTACCAGATTTTAAGGTAACATCTTCTCTTAAATTCTTTTGTTACTTATCCAACCCCCTAAAGTCTATTTATTCCTTTATATTATAAAAACACCAGTATCCTCAATATACTAGGATATTTTATAAGAATTATTCAAACTACACTTACACACACATCCATCTAATGGGGGAAGAACCTACTATTTCTCTGGATGGAATACTAACGCCTCATGAAACAATGATTGTCCAATTATCTCCTACCACCTCTCATGGTTGCCATTAAATTGGAACTGTGTTAATATATGATATATATTATATTTATATAGTTTTTGTGATTCTATATTTTTTATATCATACTTTTATGGTTTCATAATGGGTAAACACAATAATTTAATTTGAGGAAGTGCGGACTACCGCCCCCTCTAAGTGATATGACTCATTCATGCCTTATGTGGGACATATAAAGGATGAATTTAATGATATTATATAAGATAGTTTACTGGAATTATAATATAAATTTGTATCATTATGTTTTCATTCAATTGAATATGAAATAGAAATGAAAGTAGCGTTCATTCGTACGTACGACATACCATCTCCATGAACGGTGCATTTCATTTCTCTTATCAAGATGTTATGTACTGTTATAAATACATATATATACTAAATATGTATGATATATATTATATCTAAATACTGAATATCATTATAGTTATAATGAAATTTTGACCACATGAATAACATGTAATTATAAGAAGTCCATTTTTGACCCAAGTACCAAATATCTACAAAACAACAGTTATTAACTTAAATGATTACATAATGTTTATAAAATGATAATAAGATATATAAAATGAATAATGAACATGAAAAAGGTTCTCATGAAAGTAGAAATAAACTTTTATTTATTATTCAGGAGATTAAAGAATAAACGGGTCAAGTCGGACCAGAGGTGTGGGACTTTGTCTCAACCTCCATTCATTAAGGCATATTTTCATTTATACACCACATTATTTTAAACGCTGTATAAAATAATTGACTTTACATTTCATTCAAATGGATTACTTTTCTATGTAGAATTTTACAAAACAAAAAAAATAATGTTTTGATGTTTGTGGGGACAATGACTTCTCCTCCACCGTAATGGTTAGTTGGCTTCCCATATATTCCTTAATGTTTTTTAAATGAAAAAGAAATACCTTATTATGTTTTTGGGTGTTTTGGTATTGAACATGATTTTTGAAATGGATTTACTATTTCAATATCTTGAAATTATTTCTTTTGATTTCAAATTAAATGTCATTAGTGAAATGTTTATATTTGAAATATTCTATGTGTTATGATTTTATAATGGTACATGGACATTTTACAGGTGGTTAAGTGATAAACCAAATGATGGGTGGTGCCGTGATAAACTAGGATGGGTGGTTACATTATAACCTCCAATGCATTGGGTATGGAATTCGGCCGTATGGCTATTCCATTTATTGATATGTGTGGAAGTCGACTGTATGGTTATTCCTTTTAAGAATGTGTATGTCCCAAGTTACATTTATATGTTATGTGTTATATTAATAGGTTTTATGGTAATATTTTGGTAACAAAAGGTTAAGAAATGATTTTTTATTTAGTGAATATTATTTACTACTTCATAAAGGTGAAAAGTACTACTTATGATAAAGTATTCATGGTGTACTTATTGTTTTGAAAAACTAACTATTTTCCTTCTTTGTGTATCCCTTACTGAGATTTTGATTCTCATCCCATGTTTTTGAAATATTTTTCATAGGACATAAAGTTGAATAGGGTCAAGGATTGGATCAAGGAAAAGTGATGCTGTTAAAACATGGAACTAGACATGCCACTTTTTTTCAAGAGTTTTTATTTTGGGAAAAAATTGAAGCTGAGCATAAGTGTCAACTTTTTTGTTCATAATTGTAATGTAATAGTTATGGCATAATTCCCTAAAACTCTAAAACTGAAAAGATCCTCAATGTGAATTATTTAATTAATTCAATATTATTTAATGATTAAGTGCGGGTCCTTATATTAATTTTTAATTAATTTTTTCTACGTATGTGAGTGAAATTTTGAAAAATTAATTCCATATTTTGAATCCAAATAATTTACTATATAATAATTTTAACTTAATTTTTTTTATCATAATTAATAGAGATAATGGTAAAAATTAAACATGACAGTTAAGGTAAAAATGGGTTTATCCGGTATTAATCTTAAATGATAAGTGTTAAAATGGACTAAAATATTATATACAATATATTTTATGGAAATATATTGACACTATAATTTATATTTCTTGATAATATTCCATTTTTTACTCTTCAGACATGTGAAAAATGTGGGTAAGAACTTTTCATTTCAAAAATTACAAGTGTACCACACAACATACTTAAAAAAGGCCACCACTCCCCTCTCTTCATCACCCCATCAAAAGATTTTGGTTCAACCGATAACAAACCAAATAACATAGAAAAATCCATAACCTCATTATTGAATACTAATTTCAGGCCTAAATGTATCCTTGGAAGGATATTTTTTCAAACCTTGGAGGTTAATCGAAGAAGAGGATGCATTCATTAAGAAGAATTTTCATTTCTCTCATCCTCTTCATCCTTCAATTATTACTAAAAATTGATTTTATAATAACCTCTGTATATTAATTATGATTATATTTTTTATGTTAAGGTAAATAAATAAAACCATACACACTTCCATCAAAATGGTTATGAAATCCTCATTTGAGTGTATGGTGGACTACTAATTCTCAAACCAAGGTCATCCATTTCTCCACTACCACCTCTCAGAGTAGGGCATGTTGATAGAGATTAATTAATTATATATATATGATAATTATAAAAAAATTCATATTTTGTAAATATATCTTATATAACTTTTTAATTATCCATTCCAAAAGGTATATGATAACGCCTCTCATGTGCACGACGGGTTACCGCCTCACGAAGTGATGCGATTCATCTTTAAAAAATGTTTAACATGGAAGGTATTAAGGATAATTTTATTTAATGTATGTTATATAGATGAAATAATAATGGTATTAATGACATATTTTTTATTCTTAAAATATAATATATCATTTTATTTCTTACACTGAAAAATAATAACGTCTTTTGTGTATGTGTGGACAACCATATTTACTAAGTGATGCGAATCTATTTACATCACCCCACCGAATGGATGATAAATATAAGAATATTTAAAGTAATAATAAATTATATATGATACTATTATCATTATTTAATGAAAAAATATTATATAAATTCTTTTCATAATGATCATTAAAAAATGGAAATGTTACACATATATACGTTTGACCTACCATCTTAATGATTGTATCATAGTTCATTTTTCAAACCCATATTTCATAATTTATTTTAAAATTATAATTTTTGTATAAATATGATGATTATTTCATGATTTTTAATCTATATATGTTAAATAAAACCCTCTTTTACCATAATCGACCTACTAAAGTAATTTTTGACATATAAGACAAATAACACTGAAACATATGATGTAAACCAAATTAACTATGTAATCATAAAAAAATGCTAATAAGTAAAATAAAAGGAATAATAATGTTTAAAAAAGTTCATAATAAAGTAAATAATTAACAAAATATTATTATTTAGGAACATAATTATTGTACATGATGATTCATACTCAAGGTAAGGGTTTATCGTTTCACTTTTATTTCCGACAGACATATGCCACATTCAATACTTCTTTACAGATTGAGGATTATACAATTTTATTTTTATATTTTATATCATGAATATAATTATCTTCATGGTAATTAATTTTTAATTATAATTCATTTATTTTATGGGGCTTATGACTAAGAAGTTATCAAATTCGAAAGGGTTTTTTCACAATATCATCATTTTTTGAAGGTTATTTATGTTTACCTTTCCATTTTGGGAATTATTTGGTATTTATTTTCTAAAATAAATAAATTTTAATAAAATATCGTTATTCATAATCTTTTTCAAAAAATAGTACCATTTTTACACTCTTTGGTATTTAAAATTATTTAGAAAATGTTTTTAGAAAATCTGACTTTACTTCTCTATTCGGTCATAAATATTTTTTTTGTAAAAACTCAATAGTTCCAAAAAAGATGTAAAATTTATTTTAACACCTTAAAAATAATTTATTAAAGAATTTTTTACCTATTTTTAATTTTAATTTCTTTTGAAAGGACTATTAATGTATTTATCAAAATAATGGCCTTTTGGATTTTACTGAAAACGTGAAAGGAACTTTTATTTTAACCTATATGGAAGGCGTATAATTTTTCAACCTCATGAAAAATAAAATTTTTAAATAAAATTTTATAGGTTTTTAAATTTTAATTTCAATGAAAAGTAATTTTAATTTTTTTTTGATTTTTTAAAATTTGAATTTCAAAGAAAAACGTTTATTTTACAAAAAAATATTTTTAATGTAATTTTCATTATTTTTTTATTAATAAATGACATAAATTTTTTTTTTACTTTTCATACATTGGGTATTTTTTGTATTTAAATAATACTTATTCTTTCTTTTAATGTTTTATGATTAGTTTGACTATGTATTTACAATTTTATTACTATTCTCCATATTAATCTTGATAGTTTTTGATAATTTTAATTTTATTAAGGTAAGTATTAACATTTATTTTGTCAGTTTTTAATTCATATTTTTATGTACATTATGTTTAACACCATTTATACGAGCAATGAATTGGGCTTAGTAAGTGATGGGTGGGACCTATTATAGCCCCTTGATTTATTAGTAGGTCCCATGATACAAACTAGATTTGGTTTTGGATGAGGCCTTACCCATTTATATAGATGTATTAGCCCAAGGACTCTATGGGATTAGACAACTTCTCCCAAATCCTTGATAGTATTTTTCAGATGTCCAAAATTATTCATTAAATTATTATTAATTTAATTATTAATATTCTATGTGGTTATTAGATGTGTTAGAATATCCATGGTCAAAATTTTAAGATTATGTGATTATATAGATGGAATTATTTGATCGTCATTTATTCTTACCATATTATTCTCATGTTATTAACTAAATGTCACATGATTCAGTTATATAACATTCCATATCGATTATGGATTATTTATTAATAACATACACTCTACAAATTGCCTTACTGAACATCAATTCTAACTTATTTATAATTTTTTACATTCCATAGTATTTTAGGAATAGATTTGTGATTTATATATAGGGACACACTAAGGGGAATAATATTATTGTAAAAAAAAAATTATTTGTTTATTTAATGTTTTAAAATGTAACATAAATTTCATTTATTTTTCGAGTTTACCAAGAGTGATAAACTATTTATTCTTTTAGGATGTGAATAATTTTATCTTATGATAATATAATAAGTTCGACATCAGCTTTAGGATACAAGAGACGGGTTCTTTATAATATACAGGTCTGAATTGATGAAAACAAATAATTAGTGGTAATTTATCAATGCATAATTACCCAAAACACTTTTACACATTGTGATATACGGATCAGGAAGAAAAACTCATCAATATATTATATCTACCATTAATATTATTTATATTCATGTTTTAATTATTTGAACTAATGATATATATCAAAAATGGCACAGTAGTGATAGAAAAACAAAGTTCATAAATTTATGGATTGATGGAGGATAGTTATTTCAGGGGTTTTCTCTAATATCTCTCTTGATTTTTATCTTAAACAATTGTAACATCCCACACTTGGAAACCACGAATCCAATTCCCCAAGATGGGTTTCCACATGCCCTCAATCATTCCACCCCATATGCTAGAGGATTCTGACTACCAGTGAGTTTATAATAGTTCATGTGGGGAGAATATGCCCTCTTCATCAGAGTAACCCTGAAAAAATAACATGTGAAATAAAAATAAAAATAAATAAACTAGAAACATGTATTAGTCACCATTTTACAAGAAGGATACAAATCAAAAGAAAATGATAAACATTCCATGCCATTCTAACAGTGAAAAAAGTGAATAAAATCTAAAAGTGAATAAAAAAAACAAAAAACCAAAATAGGACATAACTATAAGTCTGGATCCGCATACATGCACATACCAAGCCCAAAAAACTCTCTTGAATAGGCCCTTTTCCCTTGTCATAACTTGCAGCCAATAAATCATCTCAGGTACCAAATCGTGGCCCAATAAGGATGTGAGTAAAACATTGTAGGCCACCACCAACAATGTCTACAATATATTTATCCTAAATTGATAGTGCATGAAAGTGTGAAGTAAATGAAAAGGTAAACCAATAGACAACTTAGGTTCCATTAGTTATCAATACTCACATTGACCATTTCCATCTTCATTTTCCCTTTTACCACTTATATCGTCTTCAATAAAAAAATTCATTTTAATCCCATGTTACATGGGTTAGGAATTTAAATCATTTAAAAAATTGCCTAAACTAGAGAATTATATAGTGAGGGGTAAACGTTTCATAAATTATCATAACACACATACCTTGGAGCCTCAGTCCAGGTAGTCTCATCCAATGAAATGGTTAGGGGCCTTGAGCATCATTCCGAATACCTAACATGTGCATTCAATAGTGGGGTTTAGAGCCTCAGTATAACCCAACCCATGGATAGAGTCTTAGTCCTTTAAAACACACCACCAAGCCATTCTCAATTTCCTATTTATCTATAAACCACATATACCATATCAAATTTTAATCTTGAAAAATACACATAAAATTTAAAATTCTCATTTAATTCAACATATGAATCATCATCATGCCTTAAACCATTAGAAAAATTACCATTTACATAGCATATCCGATTTAACCCATTTCAGCATTCATACCATTGCTCATTTAACATAATCAGAAATGCACGTACATTAACCCATATAATCCATTTGTCACTTTATATGCATTATCCCATTTAATTGATTCAAAAATTCATATTCCTTAATCCATTTATACATTTACATCAGAAACTCATATTCTGTTGGAACATTAACAGTATTCCATTTATCCTTTTTTCACATCATTAAAAATAATCCCTTATACCATTTTCATAACTAGACACACAAAAGTTTTTCTTTTTCTAACTCATAAAACATATCAAAACATTTATAATGCACAATTTTTTTACAAAAAATAACTTTAGGATTAACATCATAATTACCAATGTTCTGTAATATTGACGCACCCTAAGGGAGGTATTGAACCGGTCAAATCATCCATAATGTCAACCATGGGTACCATGAGGGGTTAAATTCTCCATTTAGCCAACCACTTTACTAGATATAACATAAGGCAACAAATGAACGACAAGAGTAACGTAATATCATAACCACTCATGCACAAATATACAATAGAACTATGGGATATAACATGTAGGAAACCTACCTTAAATCAAAAAAATAAATAAGTCTCTTCATTTTCCTTATATTCCAATAAAATCAAACTTTCAATCCATAAATTAATATCTATTGGAAAAAGTGGAATTTATGGATTTAGAAGAAGAATAAATCCACAAGACCTAATCCATAAAAAATGATGTAAGAGGAGTGTATGAATTACATGAATGTTTGATCGATACCCAACGACTCTCCAAAGTCTATAGAAATGAAGGAGATCCACCCATGGGGAGCTTGGGACGAAATAGTTAGTCACTAAGGATAATAGAGGAGTAATGGGGGAAGAAATTTGGTGATATATATAAAATTCTAAGCTGGTAAAATAATAAAATACCCAATTTTAATGGGCCATGCAGTTTGGTCGCATGGTATTTCAAAACGTGTGAAAACCATGCACTATCCTCTATAAAAGAGGTGTCCTAGTTGCATGGTTACCTATGGATCTATCACTGTTTAGAACATTGTGATCCAACCATGGGGAATGCCCTTATCCTAGACTGCATGTTTGACTTTACCAATTTCATGGATTACTTAGTCGTGCACCAATCCTCTGGGCTAGGATCGTTTGGGTGCACAGTAATCTTTTACCATGCGTCAACATTAAAACATGCAATGGATGGTTAAATTACCTTTTCTTTCCTATCATGAACCCCAGAAACACCCTTGGACCTCCTCATACACCAAGTAAACATTCCACTAACCATAATTAAGAGATTGAAACCAAAATTTAAATGTGGACATACCTCCATGATGTCCAGAAATTATAATATCCCTAACTTATATTGGCTCATCCTTGATCTATGCTTTCATGTGTTGGTGAACATCCTAAGAAAAAATATCAGGCAATGAGGCCCACACATCTTACCCTCTTACCCTTTTTTTCCTGAACATTTCCATGCTTCCATAACACTCAAACCAAAGCTGCAATCTCACATCACAAAACCATTTCACTGTGACCAAAAAATGAACTTGGTGAGGCTCAATGGAAACAAAAATATCAAAACAAACATCAATGAATATAATTTCATATGAAAACCTAGGAAACACTATCTAAATAGAGACATAAATAATGTTGAATATAACATCATATCATTATAGAAGAGCCAATCAGCACCCCATCGGTCCGATCCTCTTCCAAAATAATGAACCAAAATTATTGGTGACATCTTACCCCTATTTCAAAAGCCTAATGATGTCCCAAACTCTACTCCACCCAAAGAAACAGATGGGTTCCGAAACCCATTTCTAAACTTTGGTTGGTCCACAACTTGTGTTCCAATAACCTCATTCCTTAATCAAACATCTAGAACAAACCCAAACATTCCAGTAACTCAACCTTTCAAAACCAACATGACACTTGTTATCATATCCCAATCACCGTAAAAGTACCCTCTAGAGTCGATTCAACCCAAAACACCGGTTAGGTTGTCAACCGAATAGTTTTCGTAGGTGGTTCTTCCCACCATTAATTTTTTCAAAAATACCACCATCTTCTGATGGTTGACATCCACACTATTGAAAGAGTCCACCAAAACCTAAACCGAACTTTCACAATACAATGAATATATTTCCCAACTCACCACACCCAGACTCCCATGAGGACTCTACACAAAATTGGCATCCGTCCTTTCTTTCAAAACTAACCAAAATATCCATTCATCCACCATTCAATTCAGACTATGAAAAACTAGACCTCTCTATATTTTCCTTCATTTCTAAGATTCACATGCCCAAAAATATCAAATTGGTGGTGGATTAAAACAAACCATGTGCATACAATTTGCTTTTTCATGTCAGACCATTCCATAAAACATGTCTCAAAACACCCATTTTCCCACTATTTACATGCTTTTCACCAAACCTTCCCATGGAACCTCTTCAATTAAGGCATACCACCATCGTTTGAAACACCTAATAGGGTCATTCCCTGAGATTCGTTAAATTGTTCTATCAATGAATCCACTACCTTATAAAACATCATTGTGATTCACCACACCCATTATAATTATTATGAAAAATATCTTCACCATCGTTGTATTGATTGAAGTTGACTAGGTTCTTCCTCAAAACCCATTTCCATTATAGAAATGCACTTTTAATTTCCTAAAATCCATCGAATGATGATTAGAACTCGCCAAATTTGTACCCCTTATCCTAGCCTGGTCGGACCATCCTCAGATGGCTCATCATGGAAGTTCACTTCTTCACTATTTTCATGCCACTACATCAATCGAACAACATGAATTCCCACCTATTTTCACACCATGGCCACCCAAACACACCTACCGAATTTAATTCCCATCCTTCGATGGGGTTCTATCAACGAACATACATTTCCATGAACTATTATCATGACTTTTCAAACCCCAAAATGACTCTAAAATAAACATCTATAATTCTATTTGGAACCAATTCAAGACCAAATCCATTGAATGACTTGTTCAACCAAAATATCCAAGGCCCACCTAGCAATTTTTGGGGAATTAATCATGTACCTCAAAAGTTTCTAATTCTCATCCCAATTCCACCACATCAACTCCATGTACTACTCCATAGAACTAGGACAGACATATCACTCGCAACATTTAGAGTTTCATTACCAAGAGTTTCTTCAAAGAATTCCAACCACTATATCTCATTATTCGATCATTGGCGGAATCCGAAATCTTGGACATGGCTATATAACTTTCCTCAGAATAACAAAACCACACCACATGAACCCCTTTCAATATTATATGAATGACACCCACCAAAATTCTCATCACCCAATCCATTTTTAGGACCTCATCTATAATAGGTCAATGGTGTACATTCCATTATCTAGATCCACATATACCTCTCCCTACACAGAACCTTAATGTGATCCCGTATCCAACCAAACTACAATTTGGTAGCTAGTTGTAAATCTAGGTCTCTATTAGTGTACCTGGGATGATTTTAAGATAATTGACTTGATCAACACTAACATTAAGTAAACTGAGATGTCGTTGACAAAAAACACTTCAATTATCCATCACATATACCACCTACAATATCAGGACACCTTGGATTATTGAAGGTCTCGATATTCCTTTCCTTCTAAAACATCATTATCACCCGACCACCACAACTCAGGTTGAGTTTCAAACTAAAATCACTGATACTTCTTGAATCTATATAAAGTATACATGAACCAAAGTTTTTTATGGAATTACTACCACCACACCCATTGAGTTCTTCCAGCAAAACCTTGGTGGTTATCAACTGAAACACAGTGGTCCTCCACATTAATTAAAAACCAACGATCTCTCACATAGTCAAGCTTCCAAATTTGGTTTCAAATGTAATGAAAGGTTTTTATCTCGATCCACCTATTTACCCATCCTGAATGCAATCAGAGCTTACCAATTCATGCCAACATATAGACCTTAGCCAAATCTTCAAGATCCCACACCCTCATATGTCCACACACTAATCCTGACTCTGGACTTCTTGATATATACATCAATATACCCCTATACCCCCTATTCACCTAACCAAGCATCCAAGTCTATCAGCCTCAATAGACTAGAGTCATTCTCAACATTCTCATTCAAAAACCCAAACATTCAACCAACAAGCCTAACTACATGACCACCCTAACCCCAAGTGTCACTCTCCTATCATATGTTTCCATCCATGCCTTGGGTATCCTCATATCATCTACTGAATTCAACCTAATTCCTAGTTCAAATGTTATCATCCTCTATTTTAGGCACCATAATTATACTTCCTCTAGTGAACAATATTATAACCAACCTATAATTCTGAAGTGTTTCCTTAATAGAGAAATCGATGAATAATCATAACCTTTTTTTATAAAAACATGATGACACATACTAGTCATCATGTTCTATTCTGAATCACCCACTTGTTTTTTTCATTTCAAGGAACATTCAACACTGGGCTACCCTCCCTCTGGGACACCCTTGATTTTTCCAAGATGGTCAACTCATTATCACAAGTAAAGTTAAGTCCCCCAAAATGATTGAATATCCCACTCAGACCTATAGGAAAAATGCACACCTTCCAAAATTCAAAGTATACACCTCTACTTCACACACCCAAGAGAACTTACAAAATGGCTAACTACTACCATCTGTCGCTTTAAAGGGTCAGACAATACCAACATCCCAAACTAGGGTTAGGGGTAACAAGTCATTACACCCTCTCTATAGGCCATATATATCACACTTCTAACAATTCAGCAATTACAGGTAGATCTCATTCTCCCATCCTAGAAAACTGTGTCCCATTCACCAAATAAAGCATTTACTCTAGGTATCAATCCCAAAATAACACAACCACCACTATTGGTACCATAAAAAAATATAACCATTTAAAAACCCAATGCAACTTTCCCGATCATAACCCACGAGGGTTACCAAATTTTTTATAATAAGTGATACCCATTGAACTTAAATCCATAGCTCAATCGATGGAATACATAAGAAAATACCACTACTCAACACATCAAAATCTCTCAGGTCTCCAAACTAAGGCACTCTCACTTCCCAAACCACCCCTATAGAAGGTCTATTCACAACATTATGTATACCCACTTCATGAGTCTTTTAATGTTATAATGCACCACACACTCGACACTAATGTCCACCCTCTCTAGAAAACATTTGAGGGTGTTAAAACTAGATCTCTCTATTTAGTTCAAACACAATCAGCATGACCCCCTTGGTCATGTTCTATCATTTATATAAAACGAGTGAAGTTATCATGGAATTTCTCATCTCCTCAATAAACATAAAATAACGAGGTATCTTTCTCTATTTCGGGTTATAAATTCTTGCTGACACTATCATGTCGTCTAACAAACAGACATCATCATGGTGTCATTTCTCTACAATTCCAAACAAAATTTTTTGAACACATAACTCACTGATTCAACTTTTTATATAAAATAAGGCTCTTCACTAGCCATAAGGATCCCATTCTATAAACACTATCATAACAGAAACTATAACATCTAACACACTACCCTCAACTATCCTTACCATGAGTAATTGATAACCTAGTTTAAATAAACATAAATAGTTATATGTCTCTAACTAAATACCTTTTTATACCATTTCAACATTAAAAGTTGCAAAATTTTTCTTTTAAGACTGCTTCCTATTTCACAACTTGTTATAACCAATATTTTAACTCATTTATACCATTTAATTAATTAAAACTCTTTAACCATTATTAAACACTGTATTAATTTAACTAGCTTCATTATCTTTATTAGACACCATTTTCATCAAGTTTCTGTAGAATTGAAATAAATTCTTCCCTTCATGTTCCACACACCCATCCTATGTGTGCCTATCATGAAGCATGCCACCTACATCCCTAGATACCTATAATGATGGATGAATACACAAAATCATGCCATTTCATCCATGAGTGAAATGTCATAAAATAGTCTCATCACACAACATGTACATCCCAAAATGGTGAGATATCATTCAACTGTAACAAAAGACACCAAGAACACCAATTCCACCCTAGGTACTTGGGTTTCATCCAGTACATGGGTTTTCTAATCCCATGAAAAAACTCATTTCTAGGACCTGAAACATTATAATCTCTCATATAGCATCCAAAATAATAGGAACATAGAAAAAAACCTCCTCTTATACATATTTATAAAGTCCCCAACCTGAAAACCACTAAGTCGGTACCCTAAGGCATGTCACCAAATGACCTCATGCGCGCCTCCCCATACACTAGAGGTCACCAACTATCAATGAGGGTCTAATAGACCACATGGGGATACTATATCATATTTATGAGTGTAATTGAAAGTAGATAGGTTGTGAGATAATGGAAAAATAATAAATAAACTAGAAACATGTATCACTCACCATTTTCCAAGTATGGTATAAAACACAACCAAAGGAAAAATATTCCATGTCATGCTAACAGTTAAAAATGTGAATAAAACCTAAAATAAATACAAACAACCAAAACCCAAAAATGGGTCTTGAAATAATGTCTGGATCTTAATCCAGGTAAATACAAAGCCCACCCAACTCCCTCATATATGATGTTTTCCCTATTCCTGAACTCCAACCTAGAAATATACTCAGGTACCTAATGGCTCCTAAGTAGGGTGTGAGTACAACTCAGTAGGAAATGAAAAATGGTGTTTACAAAATATCCCGTCCAAACATATAGTTCCTAAATGTATGAAAAAAATAGATAGATAAAAAATATAATAACTAGGTTCCAGTAGTTAAAAATACCCACTTTGTCCATTTCCATATTTATTTCCCTCTTTACCACTTATAACATCTTTAATAGAAAATTCGTTTTCATCACAGGTTCCATGGGTTAGGTGTTTTCACCATTTACACAATGGATTAATTTAGTCAATATTCATACATAAGGTAATAAGTCAAGTTCCATATCTCACTAGGGTCAAAGAAATCATAAATAATCACAACACACTTACCTTGGAGCCATTTTCTAGGCAGTCTTATCAAATGAAACCGTTTGTGGCCTATAACATCAGTCTAACACACTAATGCATGACTTAAATGGATGGGTTTCGAGCCTCAGTCCAACCTGACCCATGGAAGGAGCCTCATTCATTTATCCCAAACCACAATGCCATTAGAACATGCTGTTTTATCCATTAACCACAAATACTATATAACATAATAATATCAAAAAATACACATAATATTTACAGTTCACATTTAATTCAACACATAAATCATCATCAAGTCTTCACCCATTTTCACAACTACCATTTATAGAGAATAGTACATTTAATACATTTCCCCATTTATACCATTAATCATTTATTATAATAAAAAATTCCCATACATTAACCCATTTAAACCATTTATCAATTTATATTCATTAACTAGTTTAAAAAATTCAATAGTTCACATGCCTCAATACATTTTTGAATTTCGAATAAAAATTAAAATGCCATTGACATATTCACATTATAACATTTAATCATTTTTTACATATTGAAAAAAACCCTTGTTCCATTGTCAACAACTGACACATTACAAAATTTGAATCTTTAACTCAACTATCATGTCAACACATTTATAATGTGATCTATTTTAACAGAAATAAAATTTATACTTAACAATATAATTACCCATGTGTGGGATTATTGAAGCACCCCCTGGGATTCCCTAAAATGTTCAAATCATCCACAACTCATCCCATGGGGAACACGAGGGGTCCAATTCATCATTTAGCCAACCAATTTACCAAATCTGATCAAATAAAACTAATTCATGATATTTGAAAGGAAATATCACAAACACACATGCACAAATATACAATAAAAATATGGGATATAACATGTAGAAAACTGACCTCAAATCAAAATAAGAACACACCCTTAACCTTATCATTAAATCTATATCCAATCATCCTATGAATCCCTAACCTATGATCCACATGAAAAACATTGTTCAAGAGATTTTAAAGATGGAAAATAAATCCATATGTACTAATCTAGAAAAAAGCATGTAATTGGAGCATTATAATTATCTAGATCTTTGATCCACACCCAAAGACACTCCAAACATCCAAGAAACGAAGGAGATCCACACTTAGTATTCTTGGGTAGAAATGGATCATCATTATGGTTGATTGAAGAGAAATGTGGGAAGCAATCATGTGAGGTACTTGAAATTGTGAGTGGGGGGGGGGGATGGTCAAATATCCATTTTTAATGGGGTGTATGGTTTGGCCTCATGGTTTTTTAAACTCTGCCCCAAACACATGCCAGCCTATGTCCAAGAGGTTTCTAAGTCACCCAGTTACCTATGGATACCACAAAATTTAAAAAATTGTGTACCAATCATGTGGAATACCTCTGTCCAAGCCCACATGGGTTGGATTTCCCCATTTAATTTTTTTCTTAGCCATTAATCTCTCCTTATGGGTATCATAGTTTGAGTTTAAAATTATCTATAACCATGCACCAACGATAAAAAAGGATGTGAAAAAAGTGTGTACCAATCGTGTGGAATGCCTCAGTTCATGTCCACATGGGTTGGATTCCCCATTTCAAATCTTTCTTAGCCATGAACCCCTCTTTCTAGATAGCATGGTTTTAATTCAAAATTATCTCTAACCATACTCCAACGATGAAAAATTAAGAGGATGGAAAAATTCCCATTTTATTCAGGTCTTGAACCCCCGAAGCACCCATAATCCTCATCATACACCTGGTAAACACTCCATTAACCATAATTAAGAGATTTAATCCATGATTTAAACAAGTTAAAACCTCCACAAGGTCTAGGATCTTACAAAAACTAAATTGAATGTGTCATGTGATTCATCCATATTCCAATTGATGAGGAACCACCAAATTATGGTGTGAAGGTATGTTATGTGGTATTTTAGATCACAACCAAATAAAGAAAAACATAAAGAATAATATGAGACAAAATAGCCTCAAAGATAAAAATAAATATATAAATCACATTGAAATATTGGCAAAAAACATTGTTAATTCGAAACAATATGATAACATGTATTTATATAACTACATGAAGTTCATCAAAATATATGTCAATTTTTCATCCATGTGTTTCTATTGAAAACACACTGTATTAGATATAATTAAACAAATAAAAAAAATTAAAGTGAACATCCATATGTTGACATTGAAAATAGGTTTAAAAAATGTGGCACAAATTTTTCATCAAATACCAAAATATGATATTTACATTGATGACATAATGTCAAAAGAGTTCCTCATAGCGTAAATAAGACAAACATGGGATCTCCATGTGCTATAGGATTTACCACCCATTAAAAAATGTATATTCTAAAAATACATTTCTTAATCTTGTGACTTGGTTATAACAATATCTTATCAATAATTATCTATTAATTATATCAATTATTTAAGGAATTTTTTTTGAAAACTTTAGATTAAATTTAGGGTAATATAATCATCTAATGGAAAAAATACAATCTATGGGTATAACCAGTATTGAGTGGAATAAATATTTGAGTTATACTTTATTTGGAATATCATGGAGATAAAATGAACTTATGAATCAATATTTATGTTCATTTTATGTCTGATTAATGTTAAGGAATTCATAAAATTATCAAGGATTATTATTACAAAATTAAATAAAGAACATTTATTACTTGAGGCTGAGTCTGTACCCCACCCAAGATAATCTCACATGCCATATTTAAGGAAAAGAAATTTTTTCCACGATACAAATGGTGTAACTAAGGAAGTTTATTTATAAATAGACAATTCAACATCTAATATTGACATTGAGGAAAGAACGTATACTTGAGTAAAATAATAATCTAATTTCAACATTACTATACTATATATACTATCATTTGAGATTTATAGATAAAAAATGGAATGTGATTTAAAATAGGTATACTATAGTTATGTGAATTTTTTACACATCAATTTTACAAGAAAGGCCACTTCACTCGGGTCTTAATTCTAAACCAGGGTGAAGGAACCATGTGAAGAAGAATCCAATGAAAGATGGGTGAGGGGAATTGGTTCTATTCCCCCTTCAATCCAAGTGTACATTTTCAAACTTTCAAAGATTACCTTTGGATCATCCCATTACAAAGTCCTCTTCTTAGTATAACAAACCCATTTCTCCCAAGAGAACCCTATATCCTTAGTTTCATTATTTTTCTTTGGTTGACCCATATAAAAATAGTTTCACCGATTCTTATACTTTTACAAAACTCATTATATTATTGGGCCATTTTTTATATTTCGATGGACCTTACGATCAATTATTCCTTTCATAGTGGGAATATTAAATCCTGTATATTATATCCTCAATGGAATTCCAAGCCATACCACGGATCCTTTAAAGGATATAAATCATGTAATCCATTTGTAATGGGGGACCTTCATCTCGAGGAGACCATGTACTGACTCTAATAACTACATTGCTATATGTCTTTTTGGGTAGATTTTTATTTCAAGATCTTCCTCATAGGTATAAGCCTCCATATTATAATTTGAATTATCGACAAACTTCTTTTGAGACTTTATTATTTTGTAAAATTTCCTCTTAATTTTATATTTATACTTGATCTAATCACTAAAATTTCATTTGGATGATCTTCCAGTGAAAACCTTAAGGGACGCTCCTACGAAATTTCGAAACATAATCCTTTACAAAGAATATGTTTCTTATTGGTCCAAGTTGTATAACCATGAAATATAATAAAAATGGTCATGAATTAACAAAAATAATGAAAAAACATTGGATTAGGATAAAAGACAATAAAATGTAGAACCTTGGTGATTATTGAACAACTTTAAAAGGTATGATATCTTTCGTAATAATATGGATTTAAAAAACATGCTATGAATTATTTCCCAATATAAAATTTAAAACCCTATTCACATGTGTGCCATTAAATTTCATATGGATTTATACTATGAAGTTTAACTATGTAGGATTTGATACCACTTTAGGTAAAGGTTGGAATCCCTCTATGATCTTAATCCCACAATAATGGAACCCTTTGACCCTCTTCTTCTTATATTCCTTTCTGGACGAAATTAAATTTTATTCATCCCTTTTAATGAAACCGAAACTTCTATATAAAAAATAAACTATGTCAAATAGAATTAAAAAATAATTATTTGTGCATTATTACTTATTCATTATTCTATAAAATCCATTATTGTCAATAAATCACTTCTATAAAAATCTTGTTTGTATTGTTACTGAGAATGATTTCATGATGAATATTAAATATATAAGAGAATCCCAAACTAGAAAATAATCTCATCTATGAGATTAATCGACCTACCATTTTTTTATATTTAAAATGAAATATGAAAGAACATGGTAAAAAATATGTGCACAAAAGAACGATGGGAACCATAAAAAATATTGAACATCAATGTGAAATACATTTCCTTTAAATGAGATTAGTTGACGATGAATCAATATTTAAGATGATATAATCATAAAATTTTTATTATTAAACATTATAATTAATTCATATGATTCATGAAACTAGTAAAAAATAAGGAATTATCATCCCTGACTATCTTGGGGGTAATTTAATAACAGAAAATGTTACCATTAATCACTACAACTACCGAAACAAATACCCCAATTTACAAGCACTAATGGATGGTCTCTAATTTGAGGTGCTTGATATTATAGAAGTTCAAAACAATAGTGAACGATTTTGTTTTTAATGGAAAAATCATAACCCGGGAAAATGATTATAAACTTTAAGAGGGGATTCAGATATATTAGTTAGTGTCACATTGATATAAACACATGGGATAGGAAAACACCATCATCATATAAATCTATTTTGAGGGTCCCTCTCTCATGTATAAAAATTATCACCTTCCCTACTTAGAGGAAGTTGATGAGGTTACCTACCACATTACCTTTACAAATTAATATATACTAATAAAAATCTATTCATTCATAGTTATCACTATTTTCTTATAAACTAAACTCTTCTAAATGTATTAATGAATTACCTACTCCAACCATCCAGACATTAGCACCAAGAATGAGATCATACCACGTGATACCAATAACCATATTCTAAAATAAGATTCATGTTCCTTCCATTACAAACTTTACCAAAAATAACCGTTAAATCTTAACAGTAACATCAGTATAATATTAAATCTCATTATCCCAAAAAACCCAACCATATTTAGGATGATAATGGAGAAAAAAGTTAGTATATTATTTAAAATGATCTATAAAATTAGATAAAAATCATTGGTGGTGGGAGATAAATTAATGAATTCAATTAATTTTACACTTTTCCTTGAAAACATATTTAATAAATACTAAATTAAATTGAAATATCTCATTAAAAGATACACAATAAAACCAGTTCCAAAAAAAGTAAACATAATTATTTCTTAAAGAGTTCTCTACCAAAAAAAAATTTATTCATACTTTTCATGATCCAAAATAACTTTTGGCCACACACTTCACTTGTTTTTAAATATTTATATATAATGATAATAGTTTATACTATAATTCATGATAAAAAATATATGTCTAATATTTTATAATTTTATCTTTCATAAACCAAGATATGAAAATATTAGAAACAAGACAAGGTGAGTCTTTACCAAAAGTAGAATTTCATGAGGTTTTTTTGTGCTTCTTCTTTATCCTATTCTTCTTCCCATTCATCTTCTTTCTATCATCAAAGAAAACCCACTACATATAATAGCTCAATTTTCATTTACTATTTTTTTTATCTAAAACTAAACACTTTTTTATTATCAAGCTATATTACTCTTCAAAGAAATATAAATTTATAAATCAAATTGAAAAAAAAAATTATTCTCCCTCATTTTACCCTAATTCATTGTAATCCATTGGATCAATCTATAAATTCTTGTTATCCCTAGATAATATTAGGGGATCTTTAATCACTAATTGAGTAATATAAGATAAACAATATAATTGGGGATCATGGCACATATAATGGTGTAACCTCTCACATTATGGAATGATCAACATAACCACAGAATGACCATATGATTTTTTTCAACGACATCATAAACAAAATATATTTTGTGGAATGAACTATTCACAATGTGACATTTTTGAAATCCCCTTACACACTTGAGAAGCATAAAAAATTCACTACTTAAGCACAATGGCATAATTATTGTAACAATCAGTATTTTAGATATTTTAAAAAATAAATCAATATTGGATAAATTGTATTTCAGAAAAAACCTAATTTAAATGATTCTCAACATGTTATAATAACATTAGTAACTGAGATAATATTATAATCAATTAAAAATAATTACCTTTAGAAGATAAATAATTAATATGAGTAGCTATTGAAAAGGTTATTTATAATAATATAAATTATCCTTATATTAAATATTTTAATGTAAAATATAAAAATTTAAATTTTAGAAATTAAATTTGGTAAATTAAAATTTATTTTCTAATTAATCAAAATCAAATTATCCTAGGATTTATTTTTGAGATTCTTAAAAATAATTGATGTTTATGTAAAATGTAAAAATACAAAATTTTATAATACCATCAGATTTTAATGAATGAAATGTTTTGAAATATTTTACTATAAAATAATATATTAAAAATTATAAAAAATAATATTAAAATATATAATTAATTTAATAACCCATTCCCTATAATTTTAAAATTTTTGTAGTGTTTTTAATGAAAATTGTTTTTTCAATCATTTTGTTTAATTAATTATTACATTGAAAAATGAAGATTTTGATTTATTTTATTATGAAATAAATAATATTTTAATGATAATAATTATTTGAAATTAATCTTAATTATTTTAATTGACCACTCTATCAAAATCCTAAATATGTTGTCTTAAAAATAAACATAAGAAGAAGTTTTTAAATTATACACACACTAACATTATGATTAATTTCCCCACACAGGGGAAAATAATTTTAAAATATGATTATTATATTTGTGATAATTACATTAAGAAGACATAATATTGAAATTTTCATATTAGGTATAAAATTTAGAAAGTTCAGAATAATAGTAATTTCCACGATAATAGGGATTCTATTATTTTAAAAATATTATCTATTTAATATCACGTAATTTATGTTGAATAAATTAAATTTTAAATACATCAAATCATAAACCTAGTAGAATTTATAATCATTTAAATAAATATATAATCACCTATCTAATTTTTATTCAATAATATAGAATATTAAGAAATTATAGTTGTCAAAAGATCATTTACTATGAAAACATATTTTATACATATTTTTTGTTTTAATTTAATTGTAAATTTTATAATATTTATAAATTTAATTATATTCAGTAGAGTATATATTTAGTTTCATAAAAAAAATTGGTTATCTAGGTTATTTAATGTCATTGGTAAAACTTAACACCACTTAGTTAAAAACTAGTTACCTTGTTTAAATGTAAAAGAGTAAAATGTAAAATATTAAAGGTAAAAACACTATAATATGTATAAAACATGTGTGGAAACTCTTTTTTGACCATTTATAGACTCAACCAAACTCCAAAATCCATTATATAGAAACTATGGATCCATTAACATTTGAATAGTGTCATGACATTATAAAAATATAATGGGTGTTCAAAAAAGTTCAATTTTCCTCACTTATAAAAGGGGATCTCTTACGACTCTTCAAAAATAAACCGAATATTATAATTACTCTTAAAAAATATAACATTTTACTCTCTCTATAACCCTCTCACACTAAAATAAACATATTTTCACTATTATTTATCCTATTCCCTTTAATTTCTAGGATACTTTCATCGAATGAGCATGCCTCCAACGTAAATATTATCTCATTCTTATGTAATTATTATTAATATTTCTAAAAAAATATGATATTATTCTAATAGTACAATGAATTTAGTATCATTAGTATAATTATATTTTTATACTAATGGTACAAACCTTATATTTTCATTTATCTCTATTTAGGAAAAGAGGACATTAGTCATGAATTTGTGCAAACTATGACATCCATGAATAATATTTTATATATTCTTCTCATATTTTTTCATTCTGTATACAGAAAACACATCTTTAACCATTCACCCCAACTGAGTTAAATCATCATCATGTTTGGGGTGTTTTAACAACCTACATGAAAAATTATATAAACCTATATTATGGATGGCAATGGGAACATGAAAACTAATCTTATTATAAAATCATAATAAAATAATGATTTCTATCTGGGTATTTAAATATTATGTTAAATCATTACATTATTATTAAATTAACTTTTTTATTCTCTAAAAACCATAGAAATAATCAAACACCTATTTCATTTTCATTCAATATAACTACACACCTATAGAGTGATAAAAGAGATTTATAAATAAATATAATATATATATAGTAAAATACGTGATATAATATTTATTAAATTAGTATCTCTGAATGGGTAATTTCATCAAAATTATTAAACATACATAAATATGTAAAAGTTATTAATACCCAGTGTTTATAAAACACTCTAACTAATTAATGTTCTCAGGATAAAAAATTCAAATAAGTATTATAAAAGGATAATATTTATGATTAGGGTTATAAAATAGAATATTAATATTTTTATATTGGTATTAAAATATTTTACAGTGTCAGTAACTAAAAAAGGAAACTAGGTAAGGGATTTAATCCTAATTTGCTTTCATTAAAAGATAGTTTACATTTATACACCAATTAATATTTAAGCGGTGTGTATAATTCATATATTATTTTAAATATAATGTATAGTATTTTATTAATTTTAATTTATGTTTAATCATATTACCTACCTTCTAAACTGTTTCTGATTGAATTTTTTACCCTGGTAATTTGGGGTTGTTTGTATCAAATTTTGATCCATTGAGACATGTTTAAGATATACACAAAATTTTATTTTAAATGGTGTAAATAACACTCTATTTTATTTTTTGTATAATTATTTTATTATATTTAATGACAGTAAATTTTCATTTTATTGGTATACCTCTCATGTGATTTTTATTTTAAAGTTACAAATGTTTTAAGGGGGTTTCATTTCTCAAATATTTACCTTGGGTTGTAGTCACTCCTATATGACTATGGTCTTTAAATATTGATATGTTTTGAACTATGAAGATTTTATATTCAATTTAGACCTAATTATATGGGAGAACCACGTATGAAACCAATAGTCACACACCTTTATTATTCTATTTTTTAATTGAAATATAAATTTTTAAATAATAATTCACATTACTCTTAATGGATTTATCATACTTATCTATATTATTCCTTCCCATTTATGGTCTCACTTATCTAGTGTAAATTATTATTTTTTATTTCAAATGATAATTTTTATCACCTTTATTCATTTTAAAACAATTATTTTATCATACAATTAATGATGTGGTGTTTTAGTTATATTATTTCCAAATGTTGAAATTTTTTCCATATTTTCATAATAAATATATTTATCATCCTTTTCATATTTTATTTTGATATCATTTATATATTTTTACTAGGATTAATTATTGAATGGTCATTTTAAAAGAAATTGTTTTCAATGAATTTTTACTCACTTTTTTTGAAAACAATATATCAATTTTATGTTTCCATTTTTAAATAATTTTTTTGAATGAATCTTTTTAAAATTATTTCTTCATTACCATTTTGAATACTAAATGTTTATTTTATGTTTCTAATACTAAAGAGATTATTTAAAATTAAAATAATTCAATTTATTTTCACTTTCCCATTTTGAACACTTTTTAGTCTTTTTGAGTTTCTATATTTAAATATTCTTTTAAAGGAAAATTTTTTTCAATGTACATTCAGTTATCATTTATATATAATTTTATATTTTCATCGATATTTTTTTTAAAACATTATAAAAAATACTATGTATCCTTTTTTCACTTTAAAAAAAATTAATTTTCAATGTAAATGTCACATCAAATTTTTAATAGGTTTTGGTGAAACTTTTTTTTCTCTCTTATATTTACCCTTAAGGGTTTATCTTTGATAATGTGATGTTTTGATCACCATTTATATGTAATTATGGTATTATTTGTTTGGTAAAATTTGATTCTTATTATTCTATGATTTCTGAAGCACATGTTATGCGATTTTTTAATGTTTTAATAAACCAACTCTTTTTCGATGGGCTCCTTTTGAGATTTTGAATGTTTGGATTTCATATGGCACTGATATGTCTGAATAATGAAGGGTGTGTTACTATATCACCCTACAATGCATTGGTTAATATTTAATTTAACATGAAATATTGAAATGTTACATGATTGAGATACGAGGATATTTTTCACTAGTTTTTTGTGTGAATGATATGCATGATTCTTTGTTCACGATATTATTGTGTGAATGAGATGTGGGATGAATTGTTTAGAAGATATTTTTTGAATGAGATGTAGTAATATTTTTTTCAATATTTTTTTCAATTTGATATGAGAATATTTGTTTACAATTGTTTATGTGAACATGATGAAAAAATTATTTTTCACAAGATTTTCAATGCCTATACATGTGCCATATTTATATGTTCATTCTCAAGTTACACCAATTTATCTTGATTATTTTCATTTCCCTGAAATTCCATGTTTTCATAATTATAAATTATTTATTTTTTAAAAATTACATACATTTATATCATGGTCACATGTTTTATTATTATTGATATTTGTTTTGATCTAGGTCATAAATTTTATGATTTATTAACTATATTTTTTATGATCTTATGTTTATACATCACATTTTATGATTTTTATCCATGGTATTTTGATATATTATTATTATATTTAGGTATTATTCATATTATACTTCATTTTTATGTTCTAATAATTTATGATATGTATTTTTCTTATAATGTGTTTGTGATCACCCCATTCTTATGTTTCTAATAACCATTTTATTAAGATTATTATACCATGTTATATGTATAGAAAGGGTGTAATTGAGTATGGTTATGGATAAATGTTCACAAGTGTTATAAAATAATATGTATATTTAGATAATAATCATAACACTAATCATTTTGGTCTTTGGGTTATGTGACAATTTCTGAGATTCATAATATAAATCATAAGATTAATGTATCATTTGAATCAAATTAATCTTAGGTAATTGTAATTGGATACTTCACTAGATAAGCCAATACTTCATGACAGAGGTTTCATATTCCTGATTAAATGAATTTTCTAATCCAGGAGACTTACAATGTGAATATATGCAACCTTTAATTTAGACAAGTACCTATTTATAATGACATTCTCATTGTGGATGACCATGGAAATAAAATGGAATATTATCTATGGTAGAGTGTGATCAAGGACATTAAAGAATAATTTAATCATTGTATGATTTGAGTATTCAAACATGGAATTACAACATAGGTTGTAGATGAAATTTAATCACACTTTAGTATATTTTAATCTTTTGTGTTGTGAATTACAGTTCTTTAAATATGTTCTGACAGAACTTCTATAAAAGAAAATAATATTAGTTCTAGAATTCTTTCAGACTCTTCCAGAAATTAAGAACAACTTCACATCAACTGAAACTCTATATATCAAATGATATATAATATGTTTTAAATTCTAAGTAATTTTTCGACATTAAAATACAATAAAATTTTTATAAAATCACACCAAATAGAAATTCAATTTATATCGATAGACTCTCTATTTTAAAAACACCACCTCTCAAAGTAATCTTTATCAATGCAATATTTATTTTTCTAAAAAATCTCTATTATATTTCTTGTCTAAAAAATATCCACCAATAATTTTTTTTCCAATAATAAAATTCAATCAAATTATTTTATTTTCAACTAATATACACAAATAAACCGTTCAAATTATCTATGAATCATCATTAAACCATTACAAGTATATGTGAGTGATCGTAGTGTATAAGAAAGGAAATATAGATAGTAATGGATATTTTATCCGTTAAGGTATCTACAATTATCTTATAATATCTTATTCCACTTATTTCATTTCATTCTATAAAAAATATTTAAAAATTATTCTTACATATATAAAATTTAAATATCATGAACATATTCATAGTAAGAGTATTAATAAAATTCACACACATCATCAATACAAAAAATTAACTCAAAAATTAAACATTTTAATAACCCCCCTTAAATTTATTTTTCTCCTTAATGAAAAAAATATTCTCCAGATTTATATTTTTATACCCCATATGTTAAAAAAATCCAAATATAATAAGAGAAGAGGTGAAAAAATCATAGCATATCCTTGAATAAATTGAGGTTAAAATTCCATCATCACCATCATTTTTTAAATTGAGTCCTCCAACAATGGATTATTGAACACATTTTTTATTTACTCTTTGGTTGGAATGACTTCCACCATCAACAATCCACGCTTAACCAAATCCTTGATAAAGTAGTATAGGAAATTAATATCATCTAATAAAGTGTTCTTAACATGATTTCTGTTTGATTTATGGAACTTTGATTATTAAATCCCAAAAGTAAAGACAACATCACATCAACCTCAAGATATTACAATTTACTTTTCATCAAACTAAATGATTTTTTTGCATGGGTAGTAATAATATATTAAACAACTATAACACTCATAGTTACTGTAATCTATTTATTTATGCTCTATGTAATACACATTTCTCCAAAATTGAAAACTACTTTGAGTTTTGATATACGATCATTGAAAATTATATTCCAATTTTCATCAGAATATCCATAAAGATCAAACCATAATAAGATTTTATATTTTAAATCATAATTAAACATGATTTTTATATATATAGGGATCATATTATTAGCAACAATATTTTATTATTTTGGTGAAATTTTAAATATGTAACCTAATGTAACAACATACACTAAATCTTATGTCAAAGTATTCAAGTATTGAAAACCGACAATTAGTTTTTCGAAATTTAGTAAATAAACATATTTTTCATCATCATTCTTTGATATCTTGGATTAAATTAATATTTAGGTAGTAAGCCACATTGAAACCTCTATACCAAATGTCTCCAAAAGTTCATGGGAATTCATTTTTTCAATAATGGAAGATTTCATCCTCATTTTAATTTTTTAACCCTATGAAACTATTCATCTCTCTATGAATTCACATCTAAAACATATTATCCATTTATAAAGAATACTCATCACAAATAAATTGTTCATTTCCCACAAATATTATATAATCTAGATAGAAAATAATTAATAATGATACCTCTTTATCTTATTTCATGTAGCTGTTGTTGCCCACTCTTACCTTTTTTAATTGTATAATCTTTTAGAAAGTGTATAACATGTAATAAAATGTTCATGGTTCTTTTTTTTAATCCATATTGATTCTTCTTTAACATGGAAACATATCCTTTACATTATCTAAAAAATAATCCTTCAGGATACTCAATATAACCATCATCATTAAAACAACATTATAATATCTTGAATTGATATATATTTATGAATTTGTTTATTGTTGTTTTTCACTGATAATAAAAAGTACCCTATTGGTGTTATGCCAATAAACTAGTTTTAACGTATCATTGAGATCAATTTATTTTCCTAGTGACAATGCTTTGCATAAAAGTATTTCCTTATTTCTCAACACCTCTTCTTGTCCATTCTTATTGTTAATGAATAACCAGTTGGTTTAATAAAATTATCATTAGTTATATAGGGTTCCAAGTCCAAAATTTCATTTTTCTTCATTTGATCCAGATATATGTTCATAGAATCGATCCACTCTTGATGTTCCAATTTCTCTTTTTCATCTCTATGATAAACCTGAGAAACCAATGTGGTTTTTATTGTTTTTCCCAAATTTATCTTACCTTGAATTGTATTTCCTTTCCATAAAACAATATTATAGACCCCCAATATTTTTTATCCAATAATGATTTGAACAAAATTATTTTTCATTATTAGACATGGCTGAATCATCATATTCAATCTATACATCATCTAAATTTCCATTACATTCTAAAACATCATCCTAATTATCAAAAATTATAATTCATCATATTTACTCATGGAAATTCCTTATTGATGTATATTTTCACTCATTGAGTGTTGAAATTTTTTCAAATAAAAACTATCCAGAATCATACTATTTTTTATAATAATTATATCTTCTTGTATTTGAAGGATTATCATGGAAGATACCATTAACCCCACTACAATCATATTTCCTTAAATTTTATAATTTTTATATTTAAATTATATTTATTTAAAAATAAAATTATGTATTTTATTTATGGGTTATTATTATAAAAAATATGTTATGGTGATATATTTTAATTTTTACAATACACATAATGATTTTGATCGAGACCTATTGTTCCAATAACTTTCCTCTAAATAATCATGATGTACCATACTCCACTAACATAATAAAATACATTTAATATATTATTATATTATTATACTCAACAAAAAATTATTTTTATAGTGTATATGGTACACTAAATTAATGATTAATGTCTTTTGTTTCAATAAACTGTTCAACTCTTTCACCTTTGTATTCGGTTTTATTGTCAATCTATTAATTATTTAAGGAGAAACCACACTCATTTTATATAATTTTTTTAAAACTCATAAACCTCTTAATAGACTCTAACTTTTTCTTAATTAACATAATGAATGTAACATAAGTGAGTTCATCAGTAAAATAAAAAAATACTTATTTCTATTGGTTGATTACTTCCCCATAGGTCAAAAAGAATATAAATAAATAAAATCTAATGGGTGAGAGTTTTGAATAACCAAAATCTTATATGTGGTATTTAATATCTTTACATTTTATAATATATATAATATAAAATTTATTTATCCCATAAAATTATGAACATTTAGAATATGATTCCACCAAGTATTCTTTCACATATTATTTTAACCTAGGTCTCCAAGTGTCCAATTCAATAAAAGATTTCCTTATTTTATGATCATATAGCTTGAAATTTTCACATCACTAACCTTGAAATTTTTTCCATATTATCACTATCCTCTCATAAATACACATTCATATTAGAATATATTCATTATGAAGTCATATTCTAAAAATTTATCTTTACTTCCTTCATTATAATGATTAAACACATGTAGTAAGTTGAGTTTTAACCCATCGACTAATAAGGTGTTTTTCCACCTCATCCGATCCTCCCAAATTATTTTAAAACCAAATACTCTTATATTAAGTGACCAATAATTTAAAAAGGTCATTGATCCTTCATTTTACTTCAAAAAATACATTAAAATCATAAATTTCTTATCATATGAAAAGAGAAGACACTATACAAAGTCTTTGGATGTTTCCAATGTGATTCATTGAGTACCACCAAAACAACCAGGACCTTATCATTTCCTTTTTTCTTAATAAGGTAATTTTGAATGTTTTAGTTCAAAATAAATTGGGTAATAAAAATTTTGATTCATTACATATAATATTTAATTTGTTGATCACACCTTCCAAAATCATCTTCAAATTATTAAAACTTATTTTCAACATTCAAATTCAATTTATCATTTTTTTATTTTTAGTGGTTTCATTCCCCCATAATATTTTCCTCATAAAAATATCTAGTTTATAGTGATGATGTTAATGGAACAAATATATACATTCTATGCTCCCATAGCCTTCATAATAATAAAAATAACTATAAAATGATCATTTTCTATTGAACAATAGTTTTTTTCAAATGTATGAGCCTATTGATCGTCCACTTTATGGATATCAACATCAGATTATTTTTGTAAGAAACATAATTATTGTATACTCCAAAAATATTCTTAATAATATTATAATTCATATAGAGTCCTAGGATTAACATATATGGGTATTACATCAGTTTATAAGAGTAGTCTATCCATTGCAAAAATATATGCTCGAGAATGTAGAAGATTTGAGTATTTAAGAACATTAAGAAAAATATTACATCCTAGTGAAAGATCTTCAGAACCTACCATAATGATCTCCACCTTTGATAATCCTGTATAAAACCTTTATTCATAACATTGGAAAAGTAAAAATCATAAAGGGATGAGCTCAAATTCTCAGTAATGGTAAATAATAGAGATATGTAACCATAATTATGCACATATGGGTATGAGAACAAGATCATGAAAACAGATGATCATAACCAGTATATAAAAGACTATATACCTGAATAAGGGCTTAAATAATGGATGTCTATATATCCTGAATAATAAGAAATAAAATAACATAATCCATGAAATCAAAACATAGGAATAATATATTGGATGGTGGCAGACACATAAGCCCATAATATGATTTCTATTGCAGCTAAAGAATTACTTCTAAGACCATATGAAAATATGTTTTCACTGCCCATACCATATTGGTAGTCATGGTTTTATCCCATGGCCATCATAGTAGCATGAGTTCACTCCTCATTCAATCAGGATAGTCATGGTTCACTTCCATGTCTATCTTAGTAGCATGAGTTCACTCCATATACCGTTTTGGTAGTCATGGTTCACTCCCATGGAAATATTAGTAGTCAAGGTTTACTCCTAAAACCATTTTATTCTATCTCAAGGGATATTAATATCTACTCAATTAATTGGTGGGAGATATTGCTCCAACCCATCTCCTAGTGAAATCATAGATACATTTCCCACATGTTCATAAATAATCATATTGTAACTCATGAAATTAAATGGTTTTTATAAAAAGGTAATCATATAAAAACCTTCAAAAAGATATTTTTCATAATTATATCATCCGAAACATAACCATTGAAAATAAGAGGGTTTCAAAAGCATATAAGCACAGATAGAGAGAAATGATTCATGAAGATCACAACATAAAGTGTATCTGATTCATAGAAATAATATGACTGGTACCTTTAGATAATTTCCAAAAATGATATTGAGTAACATCAATTGATGTAATCTTAGATGGAAAATAAAATAGAAATATCATTCAATTTTTTTTTAGTAAAATATCCTTTATTCATTGGAAAAAAATTTAATACAGAAAATAATTTTAATATAATTTTCATAGAAAATACAATTAAAACATATATATAATTCTTGAACTCACTTGAAAACATTTTTGCATAAAAAATTATAAAATAGGCTTCAAAATATTTTAAAAAACTTTTTCTTTGAAAACACATAAAAACTTATAAATAAAGATAGAAAATGTTTTAAAAACCATTTCTTTGAAAATTCATTAAAAACATAAAAATAAACATTTAAAACATCTTCAAAACTATATATATGAAAATAAATTGAAAAAATATAAATAAATATTGACAACATTCTGTAAACCATTTTAATTGAAAGCATAAAAAAGATATTGAATACATTTTCAATACATTTAAAAAAAACTCTTTTAAAAATAGTTTCTAAAAAATAACCCTTAAACATGAAATTAACTATCAATGTATTTATGGACGATAAATTCATATATGTCTTGTGATGTAAAAAGAATATTACTTTTTCATAGTAAAAGGGATATAAAATTTCCTCCAGAAAGTGTCAAGTAAATTCCATTGAAAACATTAGTAAAAGAAAAATTGGTAAAATTATATTTTAATGATCGTATGATATTATCAGAATATTTTTGGAATCCCTTTTTAGAAAACATAGTATTGAAGGAACATAGATTTCTGACCGAAGAGAGGTTAAAGTCAGGTTTTATTAATAACACTTTGTTGATTATATTATGTAACAAGGATTAGAAAATTGAACCAATACATGAATATTTCATGAATGACTCTAGTAGATTAAATTTCATCAATGTCTTGATAGATAGAGGATAATAATTCATAAAATGAAGTATAAATAGAAATAATCTCGAAATGCGATGAGATTGTCTCAATAAACTCCTATAACATGGTAACATGGGATCATAATCTCCGTGTAAGAAATGGAAATTAAATGAATATTAAAATATCGTTAAAATAAATATATTAATGATATAATATGTAAAACGGATTTATATACACCTCAAAAAGGAGTTTAGGAGCCTAACAAAATATGAGTATCAAAGAAGAAAAATTGAGACAAAACATTTATAACAATTTGGTAATTTTTGTAACATAAACCCCATAAATGATAGTTCCTAAAAAGGATATGTTAATACCAATAAATTTAGTCATAGGATATATAGAATACAATCATGGGAGTTACATACACCTCCCAAATGTAAATAGTCGCTAACATAGAATGTATCTTACTAGAATACACTGTGAGATGAAATCCCCTACCTTGTGGCTTGTGACTCATAGTATGTGTTCAAACCACCTGTATATTAAATATAAATTTATTATAAATCATATAAATAACCATTTTGTTATATCTAACATCTTATATGGTTTTATTATGACCTTATATTACCCACTTTTTAATAATATCATGTTAGGGTTACACTTCGAGTAATATACAATTTATTATTCACATGTGTCTTAATTTTTCATATCTTTTTTATTTATACATTATATTATGATTAAGATAATTAAAAACAATATATAAATATCATATATATACAATATATGTGTATTACACCAATCTATAGAATAATATGTATGAAACTGAATACACTGTTCATGGAGATGGAAAGTCGTAGGTACACATGAACGCTATTTCCATTTAATTTTCATTATGATAGAATGAATGTAAAAGGAATATATATATATATAATTAATTATATTTATTATATCATATATATCTTATATATTAACTAAAACCATCCTTAATACAATCCATCTGGTGTGTGAACGACTCACTTCACCATGAGTGGGTGGTAGTTCACATTTCCTCAAATGAGATTATGATATTAACACCAAATGGAATGTAAAAAGGTATGTGTTGTAATAAAAGAATAAAGAGGATTAAATATAATATAAATTTCATATATAAAATATATAAATATAGTTTCTATTCTAATGACCATGATGGTAGGTGGTAAGGGAAAAATGAACAATCATAATTTCGTGAGGCTGTAGTTCACCCTAAACAGAATAAATATATATATTACTCATTAGATAGAGGTGTATGTAGTTATTGATCAAAAAATTTACATAAAATTATCCTATTTTATTTTGTTATAATGGTGTTTTTATTTGATAATATAGTAGTGAGAGTTGGAGGGTATGGATATGGAAAATAAAGGAAATGACTTGAGAGAAGATGTTACCTTTTAATCTAGTAATTCAATTTGGTTTGTTCTAAAAGGCTTCCATGGATTTCGTACTTACCAAGGGAAGTATTCTAGGAGTAAGGGAATAATTTTTGGAAGTTTATTGTACATGTATTTTCTGATCATAAGAGTTTTGATATGATTGAATAAGATGGAGAGGTGGTTTCCATTATGGGGAAGGAAAAGGACTCACTTAGAATTTTTTAAAACATGTTTGGTGTGCACCTGTAATTACCAAAAAGAGTCACAAACAAAAAAATTAAATCAAAAATGAAAGATTTTTGGATGAAATATGAATATCTGATGGGCGTTTGAAATGTTTTTAGGTCATTTCTTCCAATAATTTTAAGGTTTATTCCATAATTATCTTTAATTTTACCTCAATAAATGTGATTAATTTTAATAACTTTTACTAATATTTTGGGAAACAAATAAGTTTATATTATAAGACTCTAAATATTATACTGATTATAATGGTTTATTTCAGTTTTTTCAAAATTCAATTTGTAGATGTGATAAAATTAAGATTAATGCTAATCTAACATATGGGATGAAACTATTGGGTTTTAAAGTAGAAAAATTTTCAAATGTTTGATAAGTTTTTAAATTCAATTTCATAGTGAAATTATTTATAATGACCTAATTTATATTAATAGTTTTTTATTTGATCTAATGTGACCTTAAAACAAATTGAAAGTATAATTTAACATTAATAATTACTTAAAAGGGTAGTTTTTAACCAAAACATAGTAGCTTTCACTATTTATTACAAACAATTCACAGAAAAATTCAAAAAACAATTACTCCTATAATTTTGATTTTATGAATTAAAAAATTAATTTTATATTATCAAATTCATTTATATAATATTATTAAATTAATTTTATTCTTATTTACATATGGTTAAGAAAAGTAGTTTATTTAGGAAAATAATATTTTGTAAACATACAAAGGATTTACTAAAAATTATATATTTCATTATAAATATGTTTTATTTATATCAAATCATTATAAAAATATTTGAGATGTAGTTATGAATATTTATATTTCTAATTATTAATAACTATGTTATAACTAAATTTTTTAGAGAATTATTACAATAAAATTATGTTTCATAGAAACTCAGTATTATGTGTAGCATACAGCAAGTTGATGTTCACTATGAAAAGAATATTTGGATTATTGAATTTAAGAAAATAAATGAAAATTTTATTTAATAGGTAAAAAAATCTTTTGAAAATAATAATATTTTCTTTTTATATTCAATCAGTTTTCGTATTCATTTATAATAAATTTATAACCTATGAATTTACATTATATTGTATAAACCACATATTTTCATAAATTAGTTAATACTATTCACAAACTCAAATTTAACACCCATGTTTTATCTTATTATATTAAATAATCATATATTAATAATTTATTGTTTTTTGGTAAAATCCTATTTTTCATGTTTTGTAAGTCCTTGTGAAATGTCATTGCTGTGTATAATGCAGGCTAACCTTGCTGTTCTGTGTAGAGTAGGCCTATGTTTTTGTTGTATGTGTTTCATGATTAATAGGGTGTTGTGTATAATGAATTCCAATTATTGTTATTTAAAATAAAATGAACTATATTCATTGTTGTATGAAATTTTAAAAAAGGAATAAAATAAATCAAAAAAAATTCAATCAAATATTGGGGCGTTACATTCTACCCATATTAAAATGAATATTTCCTTCAAAATTCATATGGGCCATCAAATGATTAATAATTGAATGTTTAATTCATAGAAACAAACATTGTAAAAATGATTTCTAAAATTCCTTTAAATATGGAATGATGGAACCATAACGGTTACCCAATGTAACATATAACTAGTTTTCCAGATAAGAGAATATAGGTTGGGATCGATGATTGGACCCAAAGGGAAATCATTAATATTTATAGGGAGGGGTTGAGTTCATAAATAAAAAACAAGTGAACGATCAAATAAAAGTTATGTGACTCAAAGTAATAAATATTTGATGGTTCTAAAGGCCATTGGTTAAAAAATATGATGTATTAATACAATAAATTTTCCTTTTTCATCACTATCTAATCTTTGAGTAATTATTTTATTGACCAAGAATTCAAAAAAAATCATTCTTTGGTTGTGATTTTACCCTTTTACAATTTATCCCTGACTTCTAGAAATGGATGTCTTGAAATTAACTTTGATGTCCAAATTAATAAAATACACTTTTATCAGATATTATGGACCATAAAAGAATGAAACTTATAATTAAGTATCTATAATTATTATTAAAAATCAATATTGTTAATACATTAATATCTAAACATAAAAATCAATAGTATTTTTTCATCAATAATAATTATTAATAAAAAATTATTATACATAAATGAGGACATTGTTTAGGCCACTCATATGCGTGAAACCCTTGTCATCATTCGGTCATGGGTTCAAGACCCACGACCTTTCTAGACTTTATTGGTTGTCACCCAACATACATGATGTCCATTTCTATAACCACAATCATTTAATTTAAAATATAATAATGATAGAAATCCATGAAATATGGTTAATTGAGAAATAACTTTTATCCAAGGTTTTAAAAAAAATTCTATACATAAATTATTCATATAATGTTAAAAATAAAATTATCATGAATAGTTAACCCTATACCCCTTCTGATGATCGAAATACAAATCATTATAAAGAGTGTCATGAAATCAGATTAAAATTGATCCCCCATATATCAAAGAGTACACCTTATTTGTTCCATTCCGAACATTTGAATACCAATATCATATATTTCCTTAAAACATAGTAATAACCTTAATTACCATAAATCCTTTTGGAGAACATACATTATTATTTATTCCAAAGTATACTGGATATATTACATAAATAAAATACTCATATAAACTTTATCAATGATAGCATAACCAGCCAATTAACATGTCCTTTATTATATCCATGGTAGTCAATACCATCTTATTTACTTATTCATAACAACATTATATTAACATAAAGAACATATTGAGGGTTTTCGTTTCTTTTTCAAAATATCACCTAGTCATTAAATCCCTCCACCGGTCCATTAGGAACATTGAACATCATATTTCAAATTCTAAGTGAAAACATAAGTAAAACAACCCATTTATATTTCATCATTTATAAAACATAATTTTTCAATCCAAATACATATAAAGTTTTATTATTCATCTTCATCCTTTTTTCATTAACAAGGCTACCTCATCCTATTACATAATATGACTTTCCTTTTATATTTCATGTAATGTATTTTCATCATCAACAATACAACCATTACTTGCACCACCTTATGAATCCCCTTTAGGATCTTTCTTATTCAGAAAGTGTGTTTCATAATGATCATTTATTATACATTTAAAAACCTTAACCTTAAATGATGTCTCAAGAAGGTCAATATTATCATCCATTCCATTAAACAAACTCTTTATTTTTTACTTTATGTCACTTGATTTCTGTCCTTCTTTTCTAAACTCAAAACATCTTACTCTTCCACTAAGACATTTACATAGGTGATTATTTCCTCATTCTTGACCCAAGGAAACCAGATTATCATTCTTCCAAGGTCTTGATTACTCAAACTCATAGAGAACTCCTTCTTTCTTTTCCTTTGTGAGTTTGAGATTTGGTTAAGGTATACATTTTTAATCGTGTTCCTTGAAATCTAATTAGGTTTGATAATAATATATTACACTCCAGTGACCATACCACATGGCTACTCATAAACCAATAATCCACCACATTCAATATTAATTCAATTCGTTTCGATTCCCACCATTTGACTAAAACCAAAAGCATAGTATGATCATTACTTATAATATTATATAACCACATAATCATGAAAGGATTAACATATATTATTTCGAAATAATTAAACATTACCAAATATAAGACAACCTAGTTTCATACTTGTTTATTCACTTCCAACTTATATCTAAATTCATCATGATGGTTTGTGATGATTTTTGAATTTCCAATGAATTTCCCTCGGGAGTTTCAAAACAGGTGTGCTGCAAAGCCCATTGTCGTTCATCAGATTATCCTGTGTCAGGCACGAAACATCTTTTCAGAGTTATTACGCCTAGGTATATCTGTATTAGAGACACATCTACCTGTTGTATCTTGAAAAGTACGTATTTGTAGAAAACTAATCACTCTCCCATATACCCATATTCTGGGAAATGTTCCTAAAAATGTTAACTAATCCTCGTACTTATCCTTAGAGACATCCCTAGACATATAATCTGAAATATACCTATGTATCTCCCTAATTTTTTTTCATCATAGATTCGAAAGGTTGTATAAACCCTTCATTTGATATAAACTATAGTGACATAGGCTTAACAAACAAGTACATTACATCACATTAGATGAATATTCAATAAATTAATAAAAACATGCCCAATGATCACAATAGTATTGTGTATTTGGAAACATTGAATCAAAATTTTCCATCCTGGTAAATGATATTGAATATCTCTCCTAAATATCTTTCCCTTTGGTATGCCAACATAAAACCTTTCTTCATAACCTGGGGAAAAGAAACACAAAAAATTGATGAGCTCAAATGCTCAGTAAGGGTAAATAAGGGAGATATGTAAGGATAATTATGAGAATAAGGGAATGATGACATGGTCATAAGAATAGAATATCATACCCTACATATCCAAAATCATATATATAAATCATGTCATAAATCATGGATTTTCATTAGACTTTAATCATCAGGAAACAAAGAACAAAATCCATGAAAGCATAACATAGGAATAAATCACGGGATTTTGGCACACATAAGTATATAAGATGATTTACATAATATCCATGACATTTCTACCAAGACCATATTGATATTATGGGTTTACTCTTTATATCATCTTGGTAGTCATGGTTCACTCCCATGTCTATCTTAATAACATAAGTTCACTCCTCATGCCATCTTGGTAGTCATGGTTCACTCCCATTGCCATCTTAGTAGAATCAGTTCACTCCTACTTCCATATTGATAGTCACAGTTCACTCACATAGACATATTAGTAGTCAAGGTTTACTCCCAAGACCATCTTAGTCTTTCTCATGAGATATACATCTTTACCCAATGCATTTATGGGAGAAATATGTCCCACCCATCTCATAGTGAAATCCTACATACATGTGGCACAATATCATAAATAATCATACCATAACCGATGAAATGAAATGGTTATTATAAACATTTAACATTATCATAACCAATGAAAAAAGGCTGGTTTCATAATCATTTAATCATAAACATAACTCGTCAAAAGAAGCAGGTTTCAAAATCATAAAACCCACGAAGGAGAAACAAGTTTCATGAAGACCATGACAATAAGTGTAACCCAATAAAAACAAAATAATAATAATCGAATCTTTATATAATTTCCTAAAATTCCATGTGTAACATTAACATATGTCAACTTATATAGAAAGTAATTTAGATATATTTTGAAATTTTTTTTTCTGGAGTAAAATATATTTTATTCTTGGAAATTTTTTTTAATACATAATACTATATGCAAATAGTCTTCATAGAAAATACATCTAAAACATATAAAGAATAATTGAAATCATTTTAAAAACAATTTTCTTGGAAACATGTAAAATAATATTTAAAAAATTTTAAAAACCTTTTTCTTAAAAAATACTTTGAATACTTATAAATATGGATTGAAAACAGTTCAAAAATCATTTCCATGAAAACACTTTGAAAACATATAAATAAAGATTGAAAATGTTTTGAAAACCATTTTTCTTGAAAAATTATAAAATGATATTGAAAATTGATTGAAAACAATTTCTCATGAAAATCTATTTTAAAAACATTTAATAAAAATTATCCTTTAAATAATAAAATAAAGCTTCAAACGATTGATGGCGGATAAATCGGGACATGTCATGCGAGGAAAAAATAATATTATTTTTTCATGATAAAATGTATAGAAAATTCACTCATTGAGAAAGATGCAAGAAGATTACTTTTAAAAAATTGTTAAAATACAAAAAGTGTAAAAAATTCTTTTAATGATGAAAAGATATTAGTATAATATTTTTGGAAACAACTTTTAGAAAACATGGTTTGGAAGGGGCATAGATTTCCGGTCGAATAGAATGTAAAGTTGGGTTTTATTAAAAGGAATTCTTAACTATCTTATGTACCAAAGATTAGAAAACGGTATAACTACATTAATATAGCATGATTAACCATAGGAGAAGAAATGTTAAAAATTTCATGAGATATGGAACATAATAATCCATCAAAATAATCATAAATAAAAACAATCTTGAAAAGCAATGAGATTGTATCAATAAAATCTTATAACTTGGTAACATGGGATCATACTCTCCATGTAAGAAAGGTAAATTATATGAAGCTTAAAATATGTTTATAATATGTATATTTATGATATTAAATGTATAATGGATGCATATACACCTCAAAAAATAATTTAGGTTCTTAACAAAACATGATTCTCATAGAAGGAAAATTGAGACAAATCATTTTTACCGATTTGGTAAATTTTAAAATTTAAACCCAATGAATGAAGGTTCGTAAAAAGGATATGTAACAACCATAAAATTAGTTATAAGATACAAATAATACAATAATGGGATGTACTTACACCACAAATAGGAAATAGTGGTGAACCAAGAATGTAGCTCACAGGAATAAAAAGTGAGACGAAATCCCATTACCTTGTGTCTTGACACTCATCGTACACATTCAAATCACCTGTTTAATAAATATAATTTTTTATAAATTTATTAAATAACTAAATTATTATATCTAATACCATATTTTTTTTATTACAACTTTAAATTACAAGATTGTTAACAATACTATGTTAATGTTTAACTTCGGGTAATACTCGCTTCATTATTCAAATGTGTCTTAATTTGTTTTATATTTGGTATTTATACATTATATAATGATTTAAAGAATTTAAAATATGATAAAAATATAATTTATAAAAATAATATTTATATTATAATAATCTATAAAATTTATAAGTATGAAATAGAAGACATTTTTTCATGGAGACGTTAGGTCGTATGTATGCACAAACGCTATTTCTGTTTAATTGTCTTGTATATAAAATAAAATTAAAAGAAATATGTATATATATAATTATTATATTAGATTTACTATATAATATATATATTAATCACTAAAAACGTATTTAATACAATTCATGTGGTTTTTTAATGAATCACATTGCCATGAGAGGGCGATAGTCCACACTTCCTCGAACGAGATTATCGTATTATCATCACACGAAACATAAAACTGACTGTGTTGAAAAAATTAAATAGATAAGATTAAAAAAATAATAAATATCTTATATAACACATATCAATTGACTTTACATCATAATGTTCACCATGGTAGGTTTTAATGGATAAATGAAAAATCATCATTTCGTGAGGTAGTAGTTCACCGTATAAAGAAATTGTATGTTCATTTCCCATTAGATGTATATGTGTGCATGTTTTTGTAGAACCATTTACATAAAAAAGTCCTAGTATATTGGGTATATATTTTTGGTTATATAATAATTTTATAAATATAGTTGGAGGGGTTGGATAAATAAAATAATATAAAGGTCTTGAGAGAAGATGTTACCTCTTAATCAGGTAACTCCTTTTGGTTTGTAAAAAAAGGCATACATGGACTGAATTATGAATAATTGAAGGATTCTAGGAGTAAGTAATTATTTTTGGTAAGTTTATTGGGTAGGTATCATCATAATTTATGAGGTTATACAGGTGTTTAGAAGAGGTATAGGTGGTGACCTTTTATAGGCAAGGAAAATAACTCACTTGGAATTTTTGAAAGCAAGTTGGGTGTACACATGTCCATTCCTAACAAAATTCATTGCAAACCAAAAAAAATAAATAATATAAGGTGTTTGGACTAACTATGGATATAAAATGGGTGCTTGAGAAGTGTATAGGTCACATGTGCCTCTAATTTTATGGTTTAGTCTCCAATTAATTTTAATTTGACCTTATTCACTATGATTAATTTTAATAACTTGAACTAATATGTTTGGTCAAAAATTAGGTTGATATAATTAAAATATAAATATTATTATGGTTAAAATGGGGTATTTCAGTTTTTCAAATTCAATTCACATAAGAGATAAAATTATCACTAATGTTAATCCCGCAGACGGGGCCAAATTACATGTATTTAAAGTAGAAAAAATTTCAAATGTTTGTTATGTTTTTATATTAAAATTCATAGTGAAATTGAATAAATGACCTAAATTGTCTTAACATATGTATAATTTATCTAATGGTACCTTAAAACAAATATAATATATAAATTAATATTTATAATTTTTAAGGAAAAATGAATTGTTTAACTAGAAGGCATTAGTTTTCAATATTCATCAAAAAATGTTGTTTCTGAAAAAAAAATCCCAAAACATTACACCTGGATAATTTTGAAATTATGAATTAAAAAATGTTGTTTATTTTTTTAAATTAAATTTATAAATGTTTTTAAAATAAATTTTATTTTTTCATAAACAGACAAAAAAAGTAGTTCATTTGAGAAAATAATTTTTTTAAACTTATAATGGCTTTACAAAAAATTATATTTTCCATTATCAAGAATCATTATTAATATAAAAACATTATAATAATATAATATAATTAGATGATAATATTCATATGAATATTTTTTAGCACCTGGTCTATAACTAAATCATTTAAATAATTATAATAATAAAATGATGTTTCATAGAAACACAGTATTGGGTGTAACATTTTCCATGAATATGTTATCTCTGAAAGTAATGTTTGACATAGTTAATTGAATGAAATCAATGAAAATTTTATTTATTATGTTAAGACATCCTTATGACCATAATAATATTTCCTTTTATATTTAATTGGTCCCCATATTTAACTTTAATTTATTGTTAACCTATGAATTCATATTATATTATATAAACGATATATTTTCATAAATTAGTTAATATGATTCAAAACCTCTATTTTAATTTTAAGGTTTTATCTTATTATATTAAATAATCATATTTTAGAAAACAATTATTTTTAGTTAAACCTTGTCCTTGACTGGCATTAAACTCATTGAGGAAATTAATTGTTGCATATAATGAAAAATAACCTCAGTGTTCTGTGTAGAGAAGATCAAATTTTTATTGAATTTAGTACAATAATAAATAGGTGTTTCATTTAACACAATTCAAACATAATGAATTAATATAAAATGAACTATCATCAGTGTTTCATGAAATTAAAAATATCAAAAAAGGTTAAATTAATTTTAAAAAAATCACAAAATCAGAGGGTTTTATAATTCACCCATAACATATTTTATATAACTATTTGTTGAATTTTTCTTATCTAAGTTATCCTTCCAAGAGATTTACTAATTTTGAGAATTGTCTTACCTACCTATAAATAATGATTTCATCACCTACAAATTTTAATTAGTCTTTTTTCATCACCATTAATACATTTTACACCGTTTATTTATTGTCCTTATACCTCTATAATATTATCACCCTTTATTTAAATTTCACCCATTCACATAATCTTATTCTATAATATTTCGGTATCATATTTAATATAATTCTAAAAAATATATTTGGAATATTTAAATTAATTACATAGATCTATAAAATTTTATAGAAACAAATCATAATAATTAACCTTTTTGTTTATTTATATATTCAATTTTAATATTCAACCTATTATATCCAAAAAGTAAATTATTTAGTCTAAAAATATAATTTATTAACTTTGACACCTATTCGGAATTTATTATTTAATATTTATATAATTATTGAGATTGTTTTATTATATTCTCATTATCTTATTCAAATTTTAAAATATTGTAAAGGCATTAATTAATGTTCCTCTTTATCGTGAACTCCACCGTTATTTCTTACTCACTTATATCATTGCTATAATCATAAATACTAAATTATTCTTCATTAACGTTTTCAAATAGAAATTTTTGTCAATAAAATTAGAATTATCATCTTCCTAATAATCCACAATGAAATTATTATATTAAAATTATTATAAACAAAATAATATTCTTGGTTTTATATTAGTTAGTACTTTATCCATTTTAACAAAACATTTATTTATAAAATTTTAAATGACTCATCATTGAGGAACTCCTTATCTTCTCATCCCCATCCTCAAAATCATCTAATTCATTATACATTACAAAATTTTGTATGAAATTTAAAATAAATCCACACATAAAACACATTAATTTAATATTTTTTTATTACTATACATTTAATTTTATATCTTTTATTAAAATAAATAATACAAGTTTTTGAAATTTCATTTTAACATATTATTTTTCATCAGAATCATATTATTCCATAATATCATCTTTCTTCTTATTATAATGTTTAAAATATTTATTAGATATATCGTTAAAATATTAATACTTTTTCTTGAAATAGTTTCATTTCCTCAATTCAAAAGAAATAAATATGTTTTAAATATTAATGATAAGTGAGTTGGAATCATGGTTTTGGAGCATGTAATTTTTTGTATCAAAATTTTCTAAGAACCTATTTAGTATCTATTGAACAACCATAAAATATTTTATATTTTCACTAAATAATATAATTATTATCACAAATTTATAAATTCGTTTGAAATAATAATTAATAGATTCATCATCATTTATCCATATGTATCTTTACTTCAGGTACAAAATTTTTACTTTTTCTCTTTTTAATAACTCTTATCCTCCATAAATATTCACATAATTATAAAAATATTCATTTCACTTCATAATCATCCTAACAATAATGAATTAATTTTTAATAGAGATGAATAAATTGATTCATTATTTCTACCATTATTATCAATATTTTATTTATCAACCACTTTCATTACTACATTTTCATTATGAGGGACATTCCCATTTTTTTTACTTTAAGCCCATCCAATATAGTTGATAATAGGTATGAAGACTCTCTATATTTACCTATATGATAGTTATACCAAAACATGTCTTTACTAACAATGTTTTAATTAAATTAATGTGGTACATAGTGAAAGAAATAATTCAAAATCAATAAAAAATATAGATATAAGGAACCTCTTTTTACTAAGGTTTAAATAGTCAATTCATCCTCAAAATGAACCTAGAATGCACTGATACAACTTAAAATGAAAAAATATAGATTATATTTCATTGGGGGATTCTATAAATTATTGAATAGAGAAATAAGTAACCAATATCAATGCTCAAAATAACACACAAACATACTAGTCGTAGTGATTTTTTTTTCAAAATTCCCCAAAAAAATGAATGGAAATGTCATTGAAATGTTTCAAAATCATTGATGATCACACGATCCACTAGTTTCAACACAGTGGGTACAATGTGTAAGGTTTATCATTAATCTTGGGATAAAAAATGTTTCTCTTTACAAGTGCAATGATAAATTATAAAAACATTGATAAGAAAATTTATGAAATAATAATAAGAGAGTATTCACACAAAGTAATCTTCCATTAAGTGGTTTTTGTCTTTATTACTTTTCTTATTATTCTTTATTATTATTTTTAAACCTTTACTTATCATTATCCTATGTTAAAACCTTCTACACACACATTTACGATATTTTCTTCTACTCTTATTCTTCTGTAAAACTCAAAAAAGTTTGAGCAACAATCCATTCCAATATTTAATCAAATATAAATATAAAATTTGAATTCAACTTATCAAATTCTTATTCATCTTCATTCACTTAATATATACACTTCATATCTATCTAGACATTCTAACCTTTAATAGATGATATTATGCGACTAGAAGTCTTGAGTGGGAGTAAACCATGAATAACAAATGAATTAATTAATTTAAACACTAGAAAACTAGATTTTAGAAATAATTATGTGACCATTTTCCTTAGGACATGATAAGAATAATCAATACATAGAAAAATATTCAATAATATGACCATAATTCGTTCCATCAACTATAATAGATTCCATATTTCTGCTATATCATGTACTATTCCAATTATGGAATGATTTTAAGTCCCATCCATTCTTGAGAATCATAAAAACAATTATGGAATGAGAATTGTGGTGATTTAATACATCATAGTATAATGGACACCTTATTGAAAAACATTATATTTCTTAATTTAATATATTTGTCATCTAATTTTCATGAGACATGATCAATATCAATTTTGTTTTACTCAGTAGAACTTCTAATCTATATAATCATCAATTTTTCACAACATCCTCACAATGACAAGATTTTAGAAATCATGACCAAAAAATTATCCTTTATAGTGTGAAATCTATGTCTTGAAGGAATAGTTAAATCATTATTTGGTTGAGTATCTTGTTAAAATATTACCCCTTATGTTGCAGTGTGATTTACTCTTACTTCTACAATTTTTAATTTTACATATCATTCATTGTGGTGTGACTAATCTCATTATGAAATGATCTTTTCTATGATACCAGTACCTATCTAAAATCCATAATCACTGTTGGACCCAAATTCCATACCCATACAAGTATCAAAATATTTTCCCCTCAAATTTAACACAATAATGAAATTAATAAAAAATATGAATATCATTAACAAAACTGATTTGACAATAAAATCTAACAACAATGTCACAAAAAAATATCAATTACAACATCACTTTACTTTAACAAGACCCCCTATGATAAGTAACTCTTCTCTAGTTAAACATAATTTACACAATAAATCATATTTTAAAAAATCATAATCTTTTTTTTGTCTAAAAAATTCCCCTGATAGTAAAATATAACAAATTATTGATGTTTGACCTATAAAAATGAAAGATACATCCCTGGTGGTCATCCACATGTTACCCATAGAGGAGGCCCTCCCCATAAGGAATCAACAACAATATTTAAAGTTCATCTTGATGGTTATGTATTGTCAAATATAAATGGAAACCCTCTCAATGATTCAAACCATAAATGTATTCCCTATAATGATTTGGCAGTATTACTTATAGGTTCCCCCACAATAATAAATATTTACAAAGACAAAGAGGTTCTCCCATTTTTTTCATAGTGGAGGCCCTCAATACATTTGATTTTAAATACTCCATGGATGTAATCCCAATATAAATAAAGAATATATAAACCATATAGGTCCTCCCCATGTAAATGAAGAAAAAAACCAAAGAGGTCATACCTGCGGTGATAAATAATAGTTAGCATAAAGATCCCCCTTGGTATTTACGTTGCAAATCCTCCTTATGAAAATATATCCAGATGAGACAAACATCCTACACATTAAAGTGATCAAGACAGTATAAAAATGGAGGTTATACATATGTTTCTCACCATATAATGTGTTTATATGATAAAGTCTTAAAAACCCATGGATGTTTTTTACATAGTGACCACCAAAGAGGCCCTGCCTCTGATTAAATATCCATATGGAATAGAGGTCTCCCACAGACTTGTAACGACCCAATGTCTTTTCAATGGAATCCACTTCTTATAATTATTTGTTATAGTATAATGAAATTAAGAAGCACAATAACATATAATGATACTAAATACTATGTTCCCCTTAAACATAATTTTTCCACTTCTATGATTAGAATTTCAAAAATCTGACATACACGGTGGTGATCAGTAAGATCTTCGGAGTCCAATATGACAATAATTTTATTTGGTGAATAGTAACCTACCCTTATGAATAATTATATGACCATTGTGATTAATAAATCACCCAAAATATTAGTATCCTTATCCATCAATGATTAAATAAAATTTAGGCATCTTAGAAGTGATAATTTGACCATAGTGAAAGTATTAGTGTTATTGTAAGTCATAAATAATTAATTATAATCAATTAAGTAATTTAAAAGAAAATTTATTTTCCTTGAATGTGTTCATAAATTAAAAATTCTATGTCTTTGGGTTTTAAGATAATTTTATAAGACCTTACGTAATTTTTTAAAGCATTATAAAATAAGTTTTAATTATAAAAACTATATTATTCAAGTAAATTATGATTTTAATGAAAAAATAAATTAATCATATTTATAAAAATTGTTTTGAAAAATGGAATTCATGTTTTGGATCTTTAAATTTCAAAATGGTTCGGGTGAATTTTTGGTATTTTTCTAAATTACATGAATTCTTGGTGAATTGTAAAATACATAAATTCACAATATAAGTAAATTATAATTTAAATCCACAAATTCTAGACATAACTAGTGAAGTAAGGACCCAAATATAGAACTCACATCCCTTATTTACTATTCATGGTTATGGAATCATAACTATTTCTTAACTTGATGGAAATTAACAAACTACGGATAAAAATATTAAGAAAACCCCTCTCCCTCCACTATAAATACCACCCTTCACACCCTCATTTCCTCAAACGTCTCAAGCTTCAAGACTTGTATAAATTCATCCCAAACATATTACCTATCCCCTACCCGACGTTCAAGATCTTCTATTCTCATCAGAAGGCCTAGCCTAGGTTCTTTAAAGATTATCTCAAGAGGAGGATTGAAGAGGTAATTCCCCCTCTCTCTTTCCATTAATTTCCTTCCAATTTCAAGTTCTTTTCATAATCTCTCCCCAAATATCCCCATATACATGGTATGGTAACTAAATTATATAAAATATAATATAATGTTATGATAATAATGAGACAATATATCATCCAACTCAAATCCCCTCTTCTTTTTAATTTTGAGAAGAAAACGTTGTTTGTGAGGTGTTATTTATCAGCTTCATGAACGACATGTTTTAGTTTTTCCTTTACCACCTTCAGATCTGGTCATGAAACCATTTTGATGCATGAACCAGATTATATTATATGTATTATATCTTATTTTATGTTCTCTAAATAACTTGTGTACATATTACTAAATGATTAAAAAAGAGTTCGTTGTGGTCGAAAAACCGCCAGAATTAACCCAAACGATCATCATTAAATTCTTATCTAATGATTCATTATAATGGTATATAAAAAAATTATTTATAAGTTAATTTAAAGTAAAATAAAATAATAAATTAAAAATAGTTACAATTCTATATTTTTATCGACGTTATAAATGAACTTCAATTCATGAATACAAGTGAACCGTTCAAGAAAACTATAAAAATGAACATTCCCAAACAATAAATTAAAACTGTATAACTCATCCAAAAGCCCATAAATGAACATAGTGAAACCTTAAATAATATTATTAATGTAAAAAAGGTTCTTTTCTTGTTAAATAATTTATATAATGTCATTTTATTGGACACCAATGTGAAGAAAGCATTCAGATACAAGGCCAGGGGAAATTATTGAACCCAACTTTCTTTCTTCAGGTTCTCCATCTTATACTCCATGTTCGGTATGGGTTCTCCTTAAAAATAATTTTTTCATAATTACCTTAACATTTCTGGGATATACATGTTCTCTAATTAAATTTATTAAAAAAATGTTTTCCAAAAGAACACTTTTTTCAAATATAGACACAATTTTTTACTTCATGAATTTTGTTTCACTCTTTACTCATTGTTAATGGGTCTATGTCAAGAATGATATTACCTCTTTATTTTGGCGACAAAATATTTAAGAATGTATGATTTTTTATGTAAAACAAATTTCTACCCATGAGTTTTTTATGTTCATGTTTTACATATTTTTAATATGTCATGGATGATAATGTAAATATTATGATGTGATAGGTGAGCTAAGAAATATACATCACAATATGATTGTTTGAATGTGACGGGTGCGCCCTGAATTATATAGCAATCCAATGCATTGGGTAAAGTGATTAATCTCCTGAGTAAAAGGGAAATGATGTTTGAACAAGATGCTATCATTGTTCAAAGTTATGTGCGGTAGTTGACCACTTAGAAAAGATGTTTCTTTTTTTTCCGAGTTGCCACATTTCAAGTATTTTATTAATGATTCATATCATGTTCATGATCCTTTCCCTATGTTATGATTGTTCTCACCCATTGTTGTATTTTTTATATCTATTCTCTTACTGGGAATTTATATCAGACCTTTTTCATATATATCCTTAAATGACTACATGTACTACAGTGAGGTCAATGGAAAATAAGAAGCTTGAGAAGAAGGAAGTAAATTAAAATTTCTTCTTGATTTTTTAAATGTTATGTTTGGTCCTAGTTTTCCCATGATACTAAACCATTAGATCCTCTATGTGTAATAATATCATTTTTTTATCTTTATGGTGATGCAATAGAAATGTAATAAATGACTATATCACTAAAGGTGGTATCATTCGAAAGATTTAGTTAATTTGGTAATAAGGATTAGTGAACCTTAGATAAAACCTTTAGTATAAGACTAACTAAAAACAGGAAAACAAGAATATTTACATAGGGATCTCATAAGTTATTCTTTTTGGGAAAATTATTCAAATTATTAAGTTATTTTTTCATGACATATTGACTTATGTTTTGTTCTAGCCTTTTCTAATTTATAAAATGGTGTGAACCAAGATAAACTAGGCCAACAACCTATGTGAGGGACTATGCAACTAATGACCGAATGACATCCGCAATGCTTTGAGAGGTAGAGTTAAAGACATCATGGCGATGCATACCCAACTATCTCAGTATATTAACAATAACCAAAATAATGGGAAATGTCCTCCATCAAAAAAGAGGGATCAATTGGATATTGATTATTTTATGAGGAAACAACCACCGACGTTTTGTGTATCTTTTGATCCACTAGTTGCAGAACATTGGGTCAACTCCATAGAGAGGATATTTTTTTGATTCACTATTATGAGAAGGAGAAGGTGACATTATCCATTTATAATCTAGAGGGAGAGGCCAATCAATAGTGGTCTTTGATTAGGAACACCAATCCAAGAGACAAAATAGAAGAGATGGAATGGTAATACATTAATATCATGTTCATCAACAAGTATTTCCCATGAAATCATTAAACAAAGATGGAGAGGGAATTCATAAATCTTAAGAAAAAGATAAGAGAATCTATCATGACCTAGGAATTGAATATCATAACTCTTTCAAGGTACACTTGGGGTTTTGTTATCAACAATTATAGAAAAAATGATAAATTCATTTGTATGTTAAAATAACACCTTTGAAAGGATCTGGAAGTTAGAGATTTTGGGAGTTATGAAGAAGTTATTCAGAATTCCCTCAAAGTGGAGATAGAGTTTGGAGAATGTCCCCTTGGGTATTTGGATAGGAAACTAAAGATGGAGTTTCATGCTGGAGGGTCTAACAATAACGATGGGAAGAAAAATCAATGACACACATACAAAAAATGTGGGAAGTTTCATCATGGGAACTACCATAACGTGATAGCGAAATGATTCAAGTGTATGATCAAATGCCATCATTCTCAAGAGTGTAGAAATTAAAAGAGAAGTAAGGAGAATTTAGTGGACATATGGGGAGCACCACCCATGGTCCAATGCTACAACTATAGGGAGCAAGGGAACTATGAATGAAAGTTCACCAAACCCCGAGTCCTTGAAGGAAATCATCCTTAGAATCCACCAAAGCAAAAGAAACCTATGAAGGCCTATGTCATCACTAATGTAGAAGTTGAGAAAGATAACGAAGTCGTACAAGATACACTTCCTATTAAATCAAGAACAGAAAAATTCTTATTTTATTATGGTTTTCGCATTCTTTTATATCTTGCATGTTTTATATAACTATTGAATCAAAGCCCCAAAACCATAATGTAGAGATATATATAAAAACAACAAGTGGTGGAATCATTGAAACCTAAGTGTATGACTCTTCTCTTATTGGCGTATGTGGAAATATTCTTCTAGAAAATCATGTAATACTTCCCTTGGTGGAATTCAACACTATAATTGGAATGGATTGTCTCTCAAGATAAAGAGCGCATATCAACTGTCGGGAGAAGGAAATATCTTTTCACATTCAAAACCATCCCATGCTCCTCTACAAATTTAAGGATGATTGTGAAAATCCATTGAAAAAATAAATCAACGGTGTGGGTCTTGATTCCCTATGAAGAAGAATGCCTCTCCCAAATGGCTGAGTCAAGGGAATGTGAAAACATTGAAGAAATCCCATTCATGGGGGAATAAAATGATGTATTTCCTAAAATGTTACCTTCAAACCCCCTGTATTGTGAGGTTGATTTCTCAATAGAACTCATACCCAAAAAAACTCCTATCTCAATGTGTCCCTATAGGATAGATCCTATCTAACTGGAGGAGGTAAATAAGTTACTACTAGAGCATTTTGATAAAGGTTTCATACGCCCTAGTGTATCACCATGCGGTGAGCTAGTGCTCATTTTAAAGAACAAGGATGGAATAATGAGGTTGTGTATTGATTATCAGAAACTCAAGAAGATGACTATAACGAACAAGTATCCTCTTCTAAGGATTGAAAACATATTCGATATATTAAAAGGATCCCAATAATCCTCAAAGGTGGATATTCTTTCTAGATATCATCAGCTAAAGGTGAATAATGAAGATATTCAGAAGAATTCCTTCTATACAATGTATAGGAACTATGACCTTCAAGTGATGCCCTTCGGACATACTAATTACCCTGAAATATTCATGTATTTAATGAATAGAGTCTTTAAACATTACCTCTTCAAATTTATTTTGAAGTTTTTTGATGATATTCTTATATACTTCAAGGGAAAGGAGGAACATGAAGAATATCTAAGACTTGTTTTGGTGACATTGAGAAAGGAGAAGTTGTACGCCAAGTTTAGCATGTTTGATATTTGAATGAGGAAAGTCACATTCTTGGGAAATTTGATCACATGTTAGGGAATTTTTATGGACCCTTCAAAAATAAAGGAAATTAAAGAATGGCACATTCCCTCTAGTGTCACGGAAATACATAGATTTCTTGGATTAGATGGGTAATATCACTGTTTTGTGTGAAATTTATCATGATTGTCAAGCCCACAAAACTATGTTATCAAGGAAAGGGGTAAAGTATATTTAGATGGAAGAATGTGAGGGAAGATTAAATGAGATATATAAAAGGTTGACCACTACCCCTGTACTCAAACTACCGAAAATTGGATAATGATTTGTGATATATAGCGTTTCTTCAAAGAAAGGCTTGGAATGTGTACTCATGAAAAATGATAAAATTATAGCCTATGCCTCACGGTAGGTGAAGATCCATGAGAACTACCCAACACATGATCTAGAGCTTCAAGCTGTGATTTTTACCTTTCAAATCTAGTGGCACTACCATTATTGTGAGTTGTGTGACATATACACTAACCACAAGATCCTAAAGTATGTATTCACAAAAAATTATCTCAACATGCATCAAAGGAGATGGTTAGTGCAAATCATGGACTATGATTTCTCTATTCACTATCATCCTGTAAAGGCGAACAAGGTAGTTGATGCTCTAAGAAGAAATTATCTTGCTACTATATACATGTTACTGATTGAGAAAATGCTATCTTCATGGATATGCAATGTATGGATTTGTAAATCATAAATCATGGGTTAAATACTACATTCCCGAAATGACTTCACAACCATAAATCCATGATATGATTAAGGAGTTACAAAGGGGTGATCTTTACAAAAGAAGGTGAATGCAGTAAAAGAATGAAAGCTACAAGAATTCCATATCGACGATGATGTTGTGATTTGGTTTGAAACGTGATTTTGCATACATTCATCACCTAGGATTAAGAGGGATCTATTAGACAATGCATGTAGCTCAACATTATCTATTTACGCTGGTAGCACCATGAGGTACTGATACCTCCGAGAACACTTCTCATGCGATAACATGGAGAAGGAGATTGCGGAATATATCTCAAGGTGCTTGGTATATCTACAAGTTAAAGAAGAGGGAAGAATGTCCAAAGGGATGATACAACCATTTTATATCATCATCATCACCATCATTGTAATATTATTGAAAATTATGGAAACCAAAATAAAGACAGAAATAGGGTGACCAAAAGAAGGCCCCCTAAAAGAAACCTACGGGGTCTGAAGTAGTGTAACTCGAGGGAATCACCTTTAATAAAGTCAATCCCCCTGGATTTAATGCTACCAGCTGTGTGCAGACACACATCGATCATGCTAGTGTACACCACTATGATTAGGTAGTCCGCCACCTTGATCCCCTCCCTCAAGTTATGTCGTACACTAATGTTTCTATTGATAATTCTTTTGCATTTTCTGATAGTATAACATATCGACCAAGGTGGAACACCACCAAGTTTCAATGAATCATGTACTACCAATTAGTCCATTTTGAATTCTGAAATGTCCAGCCCATGATGCCTATACTAAGTGAGGCCTGTGAGCATAACAAGAGCCTTTTCTTGAATAGAGGATCCCTGACCCATCCTCACTGAGAAAGCAACCTAAACCAAGACATAAACATCCCAGACCACTCCTATGCTGCTCATGTACCCCTGTATACAAGAATCGTCTGTATTGAGTTTTAAGACACCCAAAGGAGTACACCAGATTACCCAGTTTTCTACCCTGCTACTGGAAGACACATTCACCCACGAACAAGAATGAAATCGATGGAGCAAGGGAGCCTCCTTCCTAGACTTCACTACCTTATTGTAGTCCAGTAACAGGTTTCTTGCACAGAAAATAATCACTCGAGCTATCATTGTCCCATACTCATGCTTCATCTTGTTATGTGTCTGCCAAATAAACTAACACCCAGTACGAAGTAACTATGAGTGGCCACCTTCTCCACCCTACCTCCCTCAGCTCCATGGATCCAATCCTCCAAAAATGGAAGGATATCAGCATATGGTGAAATAACCATCATGAATTCATCTAGGGTGTTCCAAACCCCTCATTCCCATTCACTTCCAAAGAAAAAATGAGTAGAGCTCTCCTATCTATACACACTACATCACACACACTTGGACGCCAGTGGGATACCGCACTTGCTGTTGTTATCATCAGTCAGAAGGGATATGTTATGAATCCTCTATGTGAGAAATATGTATTTAGTGGGAATTCTTTTCACCAACATAATCTCATACCATCCACCTGGCTGCATCAGGTCATGAACCACACCCTAGAATCCCTTCTATTTGTAGAGGCCTGAGGGGGAAGCAGTGGGGACACATCTATCATCTTATGAGTCCTTCTCAATGTGATAGAACCACTCCCTATGACTCTTATCCAGAACAGAAGAGATGAATTATGAGAAGATTCTCACTTCCCGGAATGATATATTTGTGGCCAAGCACCCAGGAAATTCCAGAACTCTGTCACCCTAGTCCTGGTTCCAGAACTAGATCTTGCCTCTCCCAACCAACCAGTGGGCGAAGGGACTACATACCTCAACAATCAGCCCAACCATCAACCAGATGGTAGAATGACCCCTGTCTACTAATCCTTGTAACCATGGAGCGTGCATGTGCATTTTTTATCCCCATAGAGTATAATGTTCCAGCATGCTTCATGCGAGCTGTGAATTCATATAGAAGATGGTATCAATGAGGTTTCACATGATGATTCCCCCTTCCTACATCGGTTTCGACATACTATTCCAGGACACCCAGTGTTTCTTCCCTTCTGCGTACATGTAACAGATAAAGGAGGTGATGATCCTATCAATGGATTTCATCACACACATGGGGACCTTTCTAAAGGGTAGGCTTTGAATGTGGGTAGCCACTAAGATGATGTTCACCAGGGCGAGCCTCCCACCAAAAGATAAGAATTTATCTTGCGAGTTCAGAAACCTCTCTCTGTAATCCTAGAGAAGAGGGTGTCGAAGTCCCGAATCCGAAGTCTCCCATTTGATAGAGGTGTGTCAAGGTAGGTCATAGGGAACTCCCGCTTATGTATGCCTAGAAACCTTCTAACAGACTCAACCCTCTCGACCGAGAACCTATTGGAGATGAAAAATTCACTCTTCCCTTTGTTGATGCTCTGCCCGCTCCAATGGATATAACCATCCAGCACCTCCCTTAAGGTATGCAGGGATCTGATTTTTTCTATTCAGGAATAGGATGGTGTCATCGGTGAACATCAGGTGGGAAATTGCTGGAGCCTTCAACTGGAATGGGTGTGTGAGGATTCCCCCATTGTTGATAATCGTCTAATGGGATGGCTCAACATGTCCTAAATGAGAATGAAAAGAGTAGGCGAAATAGGGTCCCCTTTCCTGGGGCCCTAGGTAGACTTGAAGAAACCATAAGATTTATGCATAAACGGAACGAAAAAACACATAGAGTTAAAGAAAAAGAAGTAAATATCCACATTTTCATGGTTAAGGCCAATACCTACCAAGAATATATTAATAATTATCAATTCGACTCGGTCACAGGCCTTGTTCATATATAGTTTGATGACCATGTTAGGTCCATTAATTTTGAAGTTAATGTCGTTAATCGTATCCTGTGCCAAGGAAACTGACTCCTTGATAGATCGACCATTTATGAACCCATGCTACTCAGGAGAGACCCATTGAGGATTATGGGTGACCAGTATCGAGTTGATAAGACATGCCGGGATCTTATAGGGGACATTACACATACAAACCGGGTGATAATGCGCGTGTGAGGATGAGTCCTTAGACTTGGGTAGGTGGATGAGGGTGGTGGTGCATGCCACCCTAGGAAAACTACCCCCAGGAAAGAAATCTTGAATGGTTGTGATCAGTGATACTTTCACCATCTCCCATGAGACCCTATAGAAAGAAGCAGGGGAACCATCCGAGCCTGGGGCACTGTCTGGAGACAAGTGCCATAACACCTCCTTAATCTCCCCCTCGTTCGGCATGACCCTCGGGCTGACATTGATCTGGTCAGACACAAGGTTCAGAATAATTTCGAAGATGCCTATGGAATCCAATGGATAGCTGGTGGGAAAGCTTGTCTGAGGTCCAGATAGAATATCCTAGAAGAATGATTTGGCCAAGCCACCCACAATGTCTCTGTCGTCCGTAAAGGATCTGTCCTCTAACCGTATGTTCGTCCTAACCTGCCATTTCATCTCCTTAATATACTCAAGAAATAAGGCCAAATTATTTTCTACTTCTTTAATCCTTTTTAACCTATCCCTATCCCTTTCTAGGTGATCCTTCTCGAGATGTAAGTCTTCCATAATACTATTCTTCCATGATATCTCCTCATATATCCCATCATCACACTCTTTCTCCAGACTGCTTTCAATGCGCCCAACATCCGTTAAAACAACTCTTAATTATTCCTCAGGGGAAACAAGGATGCTAGAACAGAACTGTAGTACGATACGAAGCCTCCGCAATTTCCCATAAAGGGAGTGCCACGAGTTTCCTTGAGAAGGGATGCCCCAAACCACTCTAACTATGTGATGATAGCCCGGAAGTTCCACCTAGTGCTGGGAGTATATGTACGACTCATGTGGCCTTTACGAGGACATCAAAGAGACTATGAGGGGGAATGGTCTGACAGGACTTGAATGAGGTGAGTTACCATTGTGCAGGAGAAGATAGAAATAGCATTGATATTGGCTAGGCACAGGTCCAGCTACCCCAATAATGGCGTGGTCCTCACTACATGTTACACCACATAAATTGGCCGCGTACAAAACCTAGGCCCGAGGTACCCTTCACTCTTATGAAGCACACAAAATCATGTCTCTATTTCCTAGGGAAAGGGCCTCTACCATTTCATTCCACTAAATCATCCACCACATTAAAATTGTAACCAACAATCCATGGTTCTGATCCAGGATAAAGGTTGCTTAACTACTGCCACAAGGACTCCCATGTTTTCCTATCTCAACTCCCATATATGAAAGAATCCTAAAAGAATACAAGAAATATGGTTACCTTAATGGTAAAAAAAATTTCCTCAACTTGAACCAAATTCACTGAGCACCTTTTATGAAAAAAACCAAAATATACTTGTTAACTGATTTGGCCTACATACAGCCATGAATCTGTGGAAACCTGGGGAAATCTCCAGTTCTGGAAGGATTTTGTTTGTGTTTAGGAATAACCACCATATCCACCTTGTGGATGTATGATTCATAGGTGAAATGTTTTGATTTATCTCATGCCCCTATCCCCATGGAATTTCAAATTAATAAGGGAATCATTTTAAAATGAGTGCCATGGTGCTAGATCCAAAGACCTTAGCCTTCGAATGAGTGAATGTGATACCCCATGATGCAACTTTCCCTTATATCTTGTAAATTCCCTAGTCTAATTGGGTGCCAACCCTGTGGGAGAAGAAGGACTCCCTAGCAGGATCGAGTTGCACTTCCTTCTAGCCTGGGCTGCTGACCGATACCCACCTTCACTAGAAACCACTAATCATTAGGAATCCCTCTCGGAAGGAGCCTGAGAGAGACATGGCGTCATAGATGAGGAAGGAGGAGCGGACCACCCTCCCCATGATCATCTCAAGAGACATGGTAGAACATTTCCATGACCCAATGGATTACCCCTGATCCACTATTTAGCGAAACATTTGCAGTAGGGGGTGGGGAACTGAGCCCCGTGATCTTTACACAAACCTAGACACTTTCTAATGTGGGATAGAGAAGCCTATCAGGAACAAGTTGGGAGGGAGGAACCCAAAAATTAAAAATAAAACCTTGGAATGTAAGGGATGATATTGAAGTCATCCTTAGGACAGACCCACTCCACAGACTCTGGAGGCACCACTAAGGCAACCCCTAGGGTCGATGAGGATGGAACAAGTTCCAGTGCTTCTAGCAGGGTCTCCTCCGCAAGGGGAGTATGAGAAGCCCAATCCCCACCCCTCCATGCCACCTTCTCTGTCCTGCTACTACACCCCTTTTTTCCACGGTCTCTTTGGAGTTGGTTATAGTTCCCCTGAAGAATATAGTGTGAGCAGAACCTAGGAATGACCTGGTAAACTAGATCTGGGGCCCAGGTGAAATAATCCTCAACCTGAAGGTCCATCTTCTCTGGAAGAGTACAAGAAATGTCGAGATCGACATAGATGTGAGCCTCTGAGGACGATATGCCCCAACTCGTGTGGTTATCGAAACATAAAAATACCCCAATAGAGTCGTCGAACAACTTTAGAAGGCCTTCATTCTGGAACTCAAACGACAACCCTGGTAGGCAAATCCAGACTGTTTTCAACAAACTTTCCTTGCGTCTTTGAGATTCCAGGGATGACCCAGCTAGGCTAAAACTCTAGCGACCCATGAAACATAAAACCTTTCACTAGACATGAAGGATTTCTCCCTTAGAGGTGAGGACAATACTGATAGGTCACCTATGAAGATACGAGACCTACGCCGGCATTTAAAGTCCCTAAGACGAAACCCATCGTTGGAAGATAGCTAGCGGCGGCTTGGCCGCCCCGAAGTGAGCCACCGGAGTCCATTTGAGATAGGACTTGGACTCCTTGAAAGATGACGTTGTAACCTTTAGAAAAACCCTATTACCATCACACAAAGGCTTCACCGGCTCGATAGAGATCACTGAAAAATAAGTAGAAACCCATACCAGGTCACGGGGAACATCACAGAAGAAGGCCCCACTATCGACGGGGCGGGAAGGGACTAGGGAGGTCAGCGTCAGGTCACTAACCAATGTGGTAGGAACCACCGGTTTCCCAACATAGAAAATAGAGGATAAACCAGGATAAAAAATTGATAGAGGGGGAGGCGGTGGCCATACAGGACCATCCGTAATGATCAGAAAATTCAAAACCGAAGGAGGTGCGGGAGGCGCGTTCTTGGGCTCAACCATTCCCTCTTTATGAATCAATTTAACCATTTCCTATACCCATGTGGAAATGGGATAATTACACTATGGACATTGTCATCGGTTTCCCAAAGACGTTGAAGGGAAATATTGTGATATGGGTTGTGGTTGAATGACTCACTAAGACATGCCATTTTATTGCTATTCGGGAAGATCTGCCGCTAGAACAACTTGGAATGATATATGTGAAGGATGTGGTGAGACAGCATGGTGTTTCACTCTTGAATGTCTCAAATTGTGATCATTGGTTCACATCTATATTCTATTGAAGTATTCAACATGATTTGAGGGCTGAATTAAATTTCTACACGACCTATCACCACAAAACTAATGTCCAATCTGAAATTACTATTCAGATACTTGAATATATTCTAAGAGTCTACTCTTTATATTTCATTGTTGGATGGGATAATGATATCCCATTTTTTTAGTTCTCATACAAAAATAGCTTCCACTTGAATATTCATATCGCTCCATATGATGCTTTGTATGGAAATCGATGTAGAACTCTAGCATGTTCAGATGAAGTTGGAGAAATAAATCTACGAGCACCCGGTCATGGGTAGGAGATGACAGAGAAGGTTTAAGTCATCAAGAAACATATAAAATCTTCTCATAGTCTACAAAAGAGCTATGATGACAACCGTTGAATGGTCTTGGAGTTCAATGTTGGAGAAATGGTCTTCCTTCGAATATCACCATGGAGGAGAGTCATGCTATTTGGGACGAAATGGAATCTCAGCCCAAGGTATATTGTCCCCTTTGATATCCTTGACTGCATAGGATCTGTGGCCTATATTCTTTCAATTCCACCAAATATGTCTCATGTTCATGATGTTTTTCTCATATCACAACCGAGGAAGTACATACGAGATCCCTCATAGGTACTAAACTTGAGATGGTACAGTTGGAATGTGATCTGTCTTACGAGGAGCAGCCAGTGAAGATTCTGGACTTGGGAGATAAGGTTCTATACAATCAAACTGTTTTGGATGAACCATAAGTTTGAAAAGGCATCATGGGAAATAGAGGATGCAATGAAGGATAATTACCATCACATGTTTGTGTAAAAAAAAATTTTGAGGGAGAAATTTCTTAAGGGGGGAAGAATATAATGACCCAATGTTTTATCAGTGGAATCCACTTATTATAATTACTCCTTATAGTATAATCAAATTATGAAGCATAATGAAATATAATGATACTAAACACTATGTGACCATTATACATAACATTTCCACTTCTATATTTTGGATTTTAATATTTTGACATGCAGGGTTGCAATCAGTAAGATGTTTGGAGTACGATAGGGGAAAAATTAATTTTTGGTGAATAGTAACATACCTTAATGAATCGTAACCTACCATTATGAATAGCTAAATGACCCTTATGATTATTAAATATTCTAAAATAATAGTAACCATAACCATGAATGGGTAAATAAAATTTAGGCATCATAGAAGTGATAATTTGACCATAGTAAAAGTATCATTATTATTGTAAGTCAAAGATAATTAATTATAAATAATTATTTAATTTAAAAGAAAACATATTTTAATTGAATGTGTTCATAAATTAATAAATCTACGTCTTATAGTTTTATGATAATTTTATATGACCTTATATAATTTTTTAATATAGTATAAAATCAGTTTTAATTTTAAAAACTGTATTTTTAAAGAAAATTTTGATTTTAACAAAAAATAAAATTAAAAATATTTAGAAAATGAATTTTGGAAATTGGACTTCATTTTTTGTATTCTATACATTGAAAAATTTTAAGGGTGAATTTTTGAGATTTTTCTGAAATAGATGAATTTTTGGTGAAAATTAAAATACATTAATTTATCGTATTAATACATTATAATTTAAATCCACTATTAAGAACAACACCGTTAATGTAAGAACCAAAATGTCGAACTCACATTCCCTATTTACTTTTATTGGACATGGTATCATCAATATTTTTTATCTTGTTAGAAATAAATAAACAACGATTGAAATATTATGAAAACCCCTCTCCCCTCCACTATAAATACCACTCATCGCACCCTCATTTCCTCACATCTCTCAAGATTCAAGCCTTATATAAACTCTTCAAAAAACTATTACCTAGCCCGTCACTCTCATCTAGGTGATTTTGGTCTCCTAAAAATACCCAGCCTAGGTTTTTTAAGGAGGATATTCAAAGGAGGATTCAAGAGGTAATTCCCCCGCTGTCTCTTTCCTTTAATTTCCTTTCAATTTCAAGTTATTTTCTTAATTTCTCCCCACCAATACGCGTACACATGGTATGTTAACTATATTATCTCACATATTCTTGAATTTTATGATAATAATGGGACAATATATCAACCACCACCTTTCCCCTCTTATTTTTATTTTTGAAAAGAAACCGTTGTTTGTGAGGTGTTAATTTATCACCTTCAAGAATGAAATATTTCTTTTTTCCTTTAACTCCTTCATATCTGGACATGAAATCATAGAGATTAAATCTCATGGTATATAATCAAATTATTTATACCATAATTTAATGTTCTATAAAATAATCAATAAAATATAATTACAATTCTGGATGATTATCCACCTTTTAAATGAACTTCCTTCTTAAATACAAGTGAACTTTTCATGAAAACTATAAAAATGAACAATCCCAAAAACATAATTTAAACACTGTAACTTATCCAAAAAAACATAAATGAACTTAATAAAAACATAATGAATCTTATTAAAGTATAAAAGGTTTTGTATTTGTTAATTAATTAATATAATTCAATTATATAGGAAAATAACGTGATGAAAGTGTTCAGATACAAGGTAAGGAGAAATTCTCAAACCCAACATTCTTTCTTTGGGTTCCCCATATTTTACACCATGTTCAATATTTTTTCTCTGTAAAAATCATTTATTCATCATTGTCTTAACCTTTATATGATATGCATGTTCTCTAATTGATTTTATGAAAAACTAAATGTTTTATAAAATAAATCTTCTTTCAAATAAACAAACAGTTTTTACTTCTTGAATATTGTTTCACTAACCAAACATTGTTAATGGTTCTATGTCAGGAATGATATCCCCTCTTTCTTTTGGGGACCAAATTATTATGAAAGTATGATTTATTATGTGAAATAAATTTCTTTTCATGTGTTATTTTATGTTCATGTTTTATGTATTTTTAACTTGGAATTCATGATATTATAAATATTATGATGTGATGAGTGCACTGGGAATTATAAAGCACAATATGAATGTTTTAATGTGAAGGGTGTGCCCATTATTATATAGTGATCCAATGAATTGGTTAACCTGATGAATATCATGAGTAAAATGGAAATGATGCGTGAACATGTTTGTAACACCCTGAGATTTTATGAGATAGTTTCTATTAATTTTATTGATGTCTTGTGTTGTATGCTACACCAAGATTCCTTGCCCTATATGCAACACCATTTTAGCCTGTAGTATATGCCACACTATTCTTTCCTTATGTTACACACAATTCCATGTTATATTGATATAATTCATTTCACGTAACACCAAGAATATATTTTGTTCAATATATATATAAACTATGTTTTAAATATGTTATATGACATAATAAAGAAAGATATCCCTATACACAACACTGAATTTTCTTGCGTTATATGCAAGAGAGACCTTCCTCGATTGTTTTCATTGTACGTGATACTGAGTTTCACTAAACAACGATATATCATTAAAAATTATTATTTAATTGGATATAAACTAGCCGTTATGAATAGAATTAACCACATTTTGAATTTCGTATAACACTAGCATTCAACTTAAAAATTTTCTAGAACATGAAATGAGAACAAAATCAATTGCTTCAGATAAAATAATTATTTTTCAAAAATTACAGTATTACTGCATTTTGATGGCATACCCATTTTAAATATAGTTTTGGAAATGATCAATAGTTCAATTTGATGAAATAAAATTTTTCTTTGGAATCAGCATATAAAAATTTACTTTGGATAAATTTATGATATTTTTCTGATAACATTCTTATTTTGATGAATAGTAAAAATATGCTAAATTTTAATTAAAAAAAACCTTTTTCATCGAGATACTTTATATGGTTAAATTTTAATATTTAATGTATTAAAATTATAAATAGAATATATTTTTACAATTTAATATAAATTTTGTAATTAGAATTAATTTTATAATGAATTCATAGATAAAAACATTTCAATCTTTTGTACTGTTTTATCTTTTAAAACATGTTTTTTCAATAACATGGTTAATTTTTAATTAATTAGTACAACTTATGTATATTGTATTTTAAAAAACCGATTCTATATTTTGAATTAGTAGTTCCAAATTAAGTTAACATGCAACTTTTATTTTTGGGCATTATGAATTGTATGTTTGGTAATTATTTTTATTACCATAGTTAAAGGTAAATTATGTAATTAAGGGTAAAAATAATAATATCAAATTAAACTAACACTTGAAAAAATTATATTTGAAGAATAAAAGTTGACCCATATAACCTATGGTCAGGAATTTATTCATTTCAGGGACCTTAGACCATGAAAATTATGTAATTAATATTAAAACAAAAGAAAGTGACTACATGTCACTCTCTTATATTTTATAAGTGTAACAATTTTAATTTACTGATAAAATTTAAAAAACATCAAAAGTAAATAATCACTAGAAATCTAATGAAATTATATAAATATGTTATTTTTTTTAAATTTTTATAGGTTAAATAATTACCATAAATATTGACACCATAATCATACATTAATTATTTAATTAAGAGAAATATCAAATAAATTACATTACCAATACATAAATAAATATAATTTGAGTGAATTAATTTTGTACACTAATTTTATTGATGAATTTGACATGTTATTTATGTTTTATATTTTTTTTGAACATATATCTATGTTATGATATTTCTAAAAAGTCAACTAATGAATAGTGTCAAAATTGACACTATTTGTATTTCAAAATAAATAATGATTTATTAAATTATATATAATTCATAAAATTATAAATTTAGAAAAATTATTTTGGATAAATTTAAATATGTCACTAACGGTCCATTTATGGATCCTTTGTTATTTTAGAGTGAATATATTAACTCTTAGTAAATAAAAAGATATATTGCCATGGTAAGAGTTAAATGAAATAATTAAGGGTTAAACCAAATTATAATGTATAAAATAAAAAAAAATGTGTAAATAACTTATAGTATGAATAAGATTCAATAATTATCACAATGGGATCTATTTTTAGTTTTTTAATGTACACATGTACATGAATATAAATTATATATTATCTAAATCAATTAAGGTTACAAAATTTCACTATATTGTATTTTAATATCTCTATTGTGTCTAAAAAGGGCCAAAATAAATATATGAACCAATATAAATTTCTATTTTGATAATATGGAAACCATTTTATTTATATGAATTTATTTTTAATTTTTAGAAGTTATATAATTACCTTAAAAGTATCATCAAATCTAAAACAATATTCATTCAATTAACATAAAAATAAAATAAATTATTTAAATAATATTAATTTTGTTATTTTTTGGATTAGTTAATGTTCATAAAAAATTTAAAATATCTATAAGATATAATATATATTTTTGAATGAATTATATTCAAATTTCCACTTTGTCTTATTGTATTTTAAGTCACATTAATTTAATACTGTTAAATTTAGAAATAATAATATCTTAATGAAGTAATATATTATTAAATCATTTTAAAATCATCAAAATGTGAAATAATCACAAGGAGATATGATATGGTATAAATTTTATTACAAATTTATTTTATGGGGAATTTTTAATTTTTTTATGTAGAATAGTCTTATTATATTTTAATATTTTTTGAGTTTCCAAAAGTGCCCCTCCTCTCTTATAAAAAGGCATATCTTCCCACATTTTCTCACACCTCCATGAGACTTCAAGATTGACCTACCCATGCCCATTTATCTTCTCAAAATCCCTAGTGACATTTTAGACATTCTGGTCTTCTCAAAAGACCAACTATATTTCCATAAGAGGCAATTTAATGGAGGTACATTGGGGAAGAGTAAATTTCTTCTTCTGATTCATTCAAAAGTATTTCTTCTTATACTTTGTATTCATTATTTGTTTCATTATAAAGTAATAACATCTATATAACTAATACATAGATATGTTATTATAAATATGAAACAATCATATTTCACCTTCTATCCATCAAACGGAAAATGAAATCTCTACACGGGCGTACATACAGATTACTATCTCCGCACTGTGGTGTAATATGTTTTTCAAAACCACCTTACATGGATGGTTATAATGGTACAAATAATAACTGTATATGATTATTATGACATGATACTAATTCTGATAAACTATACACCATCCAAGTCAATACCATTAAAATATTATGGGAATGATATTGTCGCTCATTCATCTGTACGACTTACCGTCTCCACGACGTGATAAGATTCATTCTCCATGTTAACAATTAAAGAATGATTTTAAAGTATATATCCCTGAAATATATGACATAATGATACTATATTTATGTATATATATATGTCACTTTCTTATTTCCGTTCAATTTAATAATGAAATGAAAACTGCGTTCATGTGCATGTACGACCTACCGTCTCCATGAATGATGTATTCGATTCCATTAATCCATCTATTCAATAAATTTATATAATAAAAATATATCATATTTAAATCAGTTTTTACATTTTATAAGTAATTAAAACTTGATATATATAATAATATTAGGAATAACAAGTCCAAACACGTACGATAAAAAAACAGTTATTACCCAAAACCTTTCTCTAGTAAGGAATTGACAAATAAACTGGTAATATAAAGTCATTTGTGAATCATATATGATATAATAAATATTATTATGGTTCTATTACAAGTTAATAATAAATTTAATCCTAATATACATGTGTTTCAGACACATATAGATGAAATCAGACCTATGTTAAGGGATAACTTTTCCAATTTCATTTTTATCCGAGATTGTTTATTCGTAAGTATATACTGGGGTTAGATTTATCATCAATGTCCATGTTTTCTAAAAGTATTCTCATAAAATGTTTAAAATTATTATATTTATATTTATGTTCATTTATACCCATTTTTACTTTTACTACATGGTTTGGAAGGAATATTTCTTTTGTTTACTAAATGAGGTACTTTTTGAATTTTCTGAACATGTATGAGGAGAATGTATTTTTAACTTATATGGAATGAATGGATTTTATGATTTCATAATGAATTATTTACATGATTCTTACATTTAATGTTTTCATATTTATTTTCAACTAATTTTTTTTCTTTTAAAATTTCAGGACATGTTGAGAAAAGAAAATGTCCTTGAAGAAGAAAGGATAATTAATCAAGAACTAAGTTCAGGTGTTTTATTAAAATTATTTTCCATAAAAAATGATATAGGGTTATGTTTCTATCCCTATTATTACTTTTATTTTATTACATTATAATGGAATAATTTTTATTAAGTCCATTTATCTTATATGGATTATGTAATGAAGGCATGATTTTTAAGAATCCCATTTTATTACATGGGATATGCTATGATGTATGATTTATGATTTAATGGAAAACATAAGAATTGTTTCATTATGCTATGGGTGGGACTTATATCTCCCTCCAATTCATTGGGTAAAGATTTATATCTAATGAGATAGACAAGAATTGAACAAGAGGAAAATCTGGTTCAGTAATACATGGCAGGAATAGGAAGTAAACCCGATTCAGTAATGGACTTTGTCCACTATGATGGTCTAAGCAGCAATGCCTTGGCTACTCTGGAAATCATAATATGTGATTATTAGTTTTCCACAATTACATATTTTATTCAAATGCCATTATGTCATGGTTAATGTTACTTTTTGATCCATGCCTTACATACTACCAAAATTTATGTTATTGCTTAAGATTTTGATGTTTAATGTTTATGTTCATGTTTTTACGTTATAATTTTTATGGTTTGTTTTATGTTCTCCATTTTTACCCTTACTAATCATTTTAGCTCACCCTTTTTATTTTTTCTTTTCCCTTGGATATAAATAAAGGTATTAGGTATGAATACAAAAGGGTAAGATATTTATGGGAGATGTTGAAAATCTTTCACCATTATTAGAAGAATATGTTCCAAGTTTCCAAAGACACTAAACTAATACGGTCATTGGGCATATGGGTTTTCATGTATTAAGTATTATGAAAAAGTAATGTAATGTCCATGTACATCAAGATAGGGTCTCTAAAATGATACTATAATTTTTCATAATTATGTGTGGTAGTTTACCACAAAGACATGATATTTTATTTTTATTAATTTCCACATTTCAAGTATTTTATTAATGATTCCTCTCATGATCATGATAATTTACCTATGTTGTTGTTGTTCTATCCCATTGTTATATTGTTCATATATTTCCTCTTACAGGGCTTTTATATCACCCCTTTCTTTTGTATGTCATCATGTGACTACATGTACTAAGGAGATGTCAAGAGACAAAAAGAATCAAGAGAAGAAGGAATAAGATTAAATTTTATGCTTGATGTTGTAAATGTTATATTTTTTCCTAGTTTTCCAAATACACTAAACTTTTGGATCCTAATTGTTTAGCACTATTATGTTGTTTATCTTTGTAATGTTGTAATAATAATGTATGAATAGGCTGGGTCACTGTACAATGATGATGATGAAATTAAAACCCATGGAGGTTTTTCTCATGGTTTTTGAGTCAATAAAGTTTCTATATGAATTTTCCACTACATCATGTTTGGGGAGATTGTTTGTTCAATAAGTTTTTCTCATGACTTTACCATTACCCATGTTTTGAAAATCACAAACACCTTATCTCATGGAAAATATCTTATTACCCTATATTTTACTTTCATAAGGAAAAATTTCCTTCTCTATGTAAATTTATCCTTACTATGTTTTTCATTTTTTTATCTTGTCTAAGTGTAAAATTTGGTTTCATATCTGAGAACTCGGAATCATATAAATACTTAGATATAGAGCATTTTGTTTTTAGGATCTGAGTTTTGTGAATTCAGACTCCGAACTCTTATGAGTTCTGACTCCAAGTTCTCTAAATTTAGACTCCGAACTCTTATGAGTTAAGACTCTGAGTTCTCTGAATTCAGACTCCAAACTCATATGAGTTATAACTCTGAGTTATTTAAATTTATACACCGAAATTTTATTATATTAGACTCCGAGTTCTCTGAATTTAGACTCCAAACTCTTATGTGTTCTAACTCCGAGATCTCTTAATTCAGACTTAAAACTCTTATGAGTTCAGAATCCTAATCCTCTGAACTCAGACTCTGAACTTTGTAAGTTCAGACTCCAAATTCTAATGAATTCGGACTCTGAACTTTGTAAGTTCGGACTCCGAATTCTCATGAACTATGACTCTGAACTCTATATGTTCTGACTCTGAATTCTCATGAATTTTGAATCCGAACTTTGTAAGTTCAGGTTCCTAAATCCTATGAATCTAGATTCTAAATTTCCTTAAAACCAGACTCTAGAATTCTATAGATATCAGGTTCTGAATTCCTTAGAAAATAGAATCTGAATATCATTGTATTGTAAACCCTAAATATGTTTTTGGTTTGACTCTAAGCTTTTATTTTTTATGTTCCGAACATTTTATTTTGGATACGTAACCATATTTTTCCTTAAACTTGTTTCTGTTATAAAATGATGTCGTGCATTCAGTTACAAACTAACCATTGTTAGAGTGACACATGTATAGGTCCCTCTGAAATTCAAGGAAAAATATGACCGTTGGAGGAGGGAGCAGACTATTGGAGTTGTGCCTATAAATAGGAGCTCATTTAAAATAGCTCACTACTATTCTATGAATATAGATATTACATGCCGTTTATGTGATTTCTAGATATAGACTCTCATTCTTAGTGTTAACTGAAGGTCTTGTTCATATTTTCTTTTTGCGACTCCAAATGTTGCGGATTACATTTGAGGACTTCGAGGAATAGGCAGATAGAGGTGCCGACTACCTTGAAGTTCAAAGACTTCCTTGCTGAGGAAGACAGAGGTGCTGACTACCTTGAAGTTGAGGTCTTGCGGGGATAGCAATACAAACTCTAATATTTGTATCGAGGGCTTACCTTGGTTTGGGTAAGGCAAAATTTCTTGAATGTATAAATCAAGGGAACTTTATCCAAGGTTGTTGCATACCTTTCTCTTTGGGTCAAAAGATTTATTACTTGTTACTTGGTTTGTTTCATGTTTTCCACTTAATTTTTATTGATGAGGATACTATAGCTATCTTATACTTCCTTATACTTGAATACTCTGATTTAGTAAGATTTAATACGCTTTATGGTAGAATATTTATATTTGTAAACTTTCATTAAGTCTCATTTTCTGGAACCATCTTTTCCAGAATCACTTTCTCAGATTCATATTTCCGAATTATAGAAAATGTGTAGATCTGGAGGTTTTGTGAATTACCTTGTTTAAACATGTTACGGATAACCATCTTTAAAGGTTCCAAAGGATTTTTTTAAATTATAAAATTCACCCCCCTCTTTTATTATGAGAATTATTAGATACTTCATTATGTATATATATTATGTCGATCCAACATTTGGTATTATATAGTATATCATACTCTCACATACCTTCTCAGTAATGGTAATTTTAATAGGGGTCCTCCTATTAAAATGTGCCAACCAATGTTGGATTTACTCCCCAAGCTAATTTATAATCAATTCATTATGATACTCCCTATGGAACCCATAATTAAGGACCATCACACAATGTTATGTAAAACTAACATGAAGTTCCTCCAAATACCATAATATATTAAGAACCATTATCACATCAAGATATACCCTTAAAAACATAGATAGATATATCTAAAACTCTATCATAAATTGATGATTATTTATTTCATGTAATGGGTGAACTACAATATTTATTATTATCAATTCATTTATCCAAGTTATTAAATTGGAATAGAGTTAATTTTTCCAAAAATATATAGGTCCCCATTGAAAAAGAATCCATGAAAACCCATATGGATATTCCATATTGATATTAAATATATTACAGGGGAGATATATGTCAACAATATATTTCTATTTACTAAAAAATTATAAATCATTTGTTGGCACCTTTTTAACTCTGAACATACTATTCCAATGAACATTAAGGAAAAGGATACACAATTTCTCTATTATAAACAATGAGTGACATTAAAATCACTTAAAATTTAGGTGTTTACAGAATTAATTGTATAATCATCAATTAAAAGTGAAAGATCAACAATGTATTTATAATTAACTGATCGACGAATTAGTATTATTGAACCATGAATTAAAAAAAACTATGTGTCTCAAATACTGTTTCCAAAGTTTTTGCAATTCCCTTTTCCAAATCATTATGAAAGGTTACCCTTATGTATGCATCAGAATTTTTAGAGAATTCAGGAAACTGTATTGTTACCTTTTATTTATCAACATGACTAATCTTATAAGATTATCTTCAATTCCATCATATTAGAAAGAACTATAAACCCAAGGTATAGAAATATGTTCCAGATCTCCTAATGTGACTATAATACCTCTAGATCTCATAGGATATACACTAAGTGTAGTCAATCAATTAACATAATACTTCATCTAGTTGGTAAGAAAATAAAATAATCATAAACTATGATATGATAAAAACCTATAAAGTAATGAACATATTAATCAATTAGCTAACCATAACATCCAAAAGATACCCAACACTATTATTTTATTAGAATATGAGATCAGAAGGCAATAATAGTTATAAATGAAACTATATCACTAGGGAAACTCCATAACATAAGTCCATAAGAGTTTTTAATCCCATAACCATAACCAATATCATCAATCAATAAATAGGATTTTAAATTAAATGAATTACCCATTCTAAGAAAATAATTATTGTCATGGATCCAATTATCTTCATAAATAACACATAGGAAAATTCCCTTATTGGTATTAAATTTAACGGCTATCCAAGAATGTTATAATAGAAACAAATTTCATGAGAATCATTTTGTTTAATCTCATTAAGGGTATCAATGGAATAATAAGACTATATCAAGGGATACAAAACTATAAATTTTTATTATAGTTTGATAAATATTGTAGATTATATTCATGAATTTTTTATTTAATATAAAGATGATAAATCCCCATACGTTGTTGATGAAAATTGTTGATTAGTTTATATAGTAGGATTAATGTCATTAAATATTGTAAAAGTAGGTAATTACCATACATTAGAATGTAATGCAGATAATTTTTAGGAAAAATAGAAATAATCAATAGATAATGTTACTCACAAAGAGTTATGTGAATATGTAACACATACTAGATATCGAAGGGAATAAATTTCTTAGTTAATGAAAAAATTAGAAAGGCATGATAGAATAAATGACGTGTTTATCAGAAGAATAATACCATTAAAAATGATATACATTATAAATATATAACTCGTTCAGTTGATCATGCTTGATAGGATCAGACTGCTTTTCCTATAATATCACAATAGAGCTAGATAATTGATAAGAGACCATATCATCCCAAACTATTTGTCCCCACACTAGTATATTAAAAAGTGTTCCCATCACTAGCACACCCATCAATTTTAGGATCAGGAAATTCATTCATGATAAATAGAAATATAAATATAAATATCATAATAAAATACATATGAGGCCATTATTGTTTTACTAGAGGGTATTAAAGCTTAGAGTGCACTGGTATATCATAAAAACCATACCCTGAATGGGTCAAATTAACTTCTATATTTCCTAACTACAGACATCCCATATTCTTGTCATTTAATTTAATTAATGGCACACAATATCCCCTCTATAATTTTTCTTTCTGGAGTTGATTATGTCAGTGACCCAGGAATAATAGGTGGTGTAAAATCTCATATGATTTTTCTTGAATTTTTGTAAATGTAATTCATTTGTTCGGTATAATAAAATATTAGCGATATCCATCTCTAGATGGGTTAATATTTTTCCAAAAATAATCTATCAATTATGTTCCATTATCAATTGGATGATAAGAGACTCACATATTTTATTGATATATGAATTTTTTTGACATATCCTCAGGTTGAAAAACTTCCAAAAAGTAGTTAATATATATTTTCCTTGAAAATCTATATAATGAGTTAATAATTATAGGTATCCTACCGAAATATTTTGGTGAATTTTGAGAATTTAATGTTATGACACAATTATTTGAAACTTCTATTTAGATGACCATGAAAAGTATCAGCATGTTCCTATATAATTAAAAAATCTTTTTATAAATATAGCACTGGTCAGCGGTACATTTAATAAAAAAAATATACCCAATATTCTGAGATTGTCACAACCCGTTCCCCAGGGCCTATGTTGTGACTACCCCTAGCCTTCCTTCCATAGGCCAGGGGCTGGTGATGAGCAAAAAAATGGAATATCCAAAAAGGGAAGGCATTTACTTTAAACATATAAAAACACACAACCCATACTGTATAAAGTAAAGCTGAAACTATGATACCAAAAACAAGTATATCACACAAGGAAGAAACTGAACATGTAAAGGTGAAAATAAAAGGAAAAGGGAACCAGAATTCAATCACAAATGAAAAATAAAGTATAGTAAAATTAATTACAAACTCCAGAGGTCTTCTGCCAAGGATCCTACCTAAAGGGTAGGTGAAGCTCACTATTGGATGTTACTAAATTGTACTATGATTGTAGATCCACCTCTGAGCACCACAAGGCCTTGGCTCTCCAAGATCCAAGTAAAATATGTCTTTCGTATGCCCAAGAAACAATAGGTGCAGGCATGGCCCATAAAGAAGTGAGAATAACATTACTCAGTAGAGACCCCAAAACCAACTCGGGACTGACAGAAATCCACCTTGTAAATCACAAATGAATGAAAAAATATTAGAGTCACTAGAGTCAGCTAAAAACAGGTATAACATAATGTGTTGATAGAAAACCCAATTTTTACCAACAATGTACATATACCACTACACCAGAAATTATCCCCTAGGAGTCATTTAGTCTAGCATAGTTTCCTAGAACTATTCAGTAGCTACGACATGATGCATCGTTGGGTAGCTGAGTCATGAAGCCTCACTCATAGAAGAGTCATGAAGCCTTGCTCGGTAGTTGAGTCAAAAAGCCTTATTGTGTAGCTGAGTCACGAAGGTTCCCTATGTGTTTGAGCCACGAAGCCTCTCTAATATCTGATTCATGGATCCTTGTCGGGTAGATGAGTCACGCAGCTTTACTAATAGATGAGTCACAGAGCCTCGCTGGGTAGCTATGCCACAGAGAATCACTAATATTTGAGTCATGAACCCTTGCTGGGTAGCTGAGTCATGAAACCTTGTTTGGAAAACTTCCATGGAATCTTACATAGTGGATCTCAAAAGGACCACCCTGTCACATGGGTCCCAACGTAGTAGACGACATGTCAATCGATCACACAATTTAACAGATACGTCCATTTTTGTCAATAGGGGTTGGTTGCATCAAGGCCCAGTCTGACTAGTTATGACCAACTTGACCAACCCAATCAAGGGTACTTGATGATATTATCAGGTTCACTTGGCTCTTTGGCCGGGTCCATTGGGCGTCACTAGACCCGGCTGAGGTTGTCCATGGGTATCGTTCACCCGGTCACCAAGTGACCTGAATATATTTGGCCCAATTCGTAATATCGGGCTGATCACTTTTCCCATTCCAAGCTGAATTGTATCCTCACTTTATACCATTGTCCTGGTCCACTAGTGTCACATCTGGAAAACAATCTCTGCAAAAGGCCGACCCGAGTGCCGGTAGTTCTTGCTACTACTCCACGGCGTGCTCGGTTGCGCATCGCCTCCCCCAGCATGGCTGGATGCCATTTATTGCATGCAACACTTAGGTGTCACCACATCCTACCTACAACCACCACCACTGGTCACGAGTGTTACCACGACAATTTTTCCACACCTACGACACCTTATGTGGGCTATCGGGTATACTCCGATGGTCCGATCTCATATCCATCTTCACTCTTGAGCCTATTGGGTCACCTCTATAACTTCCACGGCCTGGGGATGCTGGTTTTTCGTTTCCACCAGTCATTAATGAATTAAACAAATGCTCACTACTGAGGGATCATGGACTTTTCGTGTTGGCCTAAATGTTCCACATTAGAATTTACAAATAGATATCAATGGGGTTTTCAAAATTTTAACATGGATTTCAAATCAGATAACTCCCCGAAACATCATTTTCCAACTTTCAAGAACTACTAAAACACAGGTCATCCTATTCATGGGTTGATTTGTGTTCATCCATTGAAAAGAATAACAGGAAGAAGAAATCATATAGTAGCACATAAATCCTAAATGGACTGAGGATCCGTCACCGACGAAGGATGAAACTCCATGCCTTGGAAACCTGTGATCTATTAGCCTTCATTGTCACGCAAATCTATTCCACCAGTATTTGTTGATCCTTGATTCAATAGCCTTTGTTGATGTAATTCCCCGTTATAGAGAGAGTGATATATAAAAAGACCGATTCCTCATTTGTTAGAGGATTTCCTAGGATTCTTTTTGAACTCTGGATCCCAGTTAAATTAAATTTTGGAGACATGTTGTGTGTCACCACGTTGTTTCATTATTAAGGATCAATAATGATTCAATGTCACCTCAACGCAGGACCTCAGTGTTGACTAGTCGCTGTATCATAGAGGAAACAATTTGAATAAAATAATCATTGAATTTATTTTATGTTTATTTTAATTTTCACTAAAAGTCCAAAATTTCCCTTTTTCGTTCAGCCCACGCTGGTTGAGGATAAGCCTTTCTTAGGTGAGTCACGGCGTTATGAATTCAACAGTAACCCCAGTGTTTCAATCTGGGCATTGGTTCAAATGTTATAAAAACCTACTCACATTATTACTAAACGTACATTATAAAATCTCTAAAACACGTAACGACCTATTTGGGACTTCAAATCACATGTTTTCTTATAGATTCGTCTCGAAATAGTTCCATTAAAATGCGAAAACCTTACATGGATTTTTCCATGGTATTACAATCTCCCAACAATAGAGATTTTTTTTCATAAAAATAAAAACCATGGATAAAAAAGGTAGGGTAATGAGAACACATATAGGTCTCTTACTCCCATACACATTTATGGAGATTACCATGGTTCCAAAGAACACGCACTAGAGGAATTAACCATCCATGACGGATCCTCTCTTGTCAATCCTCTATCTCTATCTGGTATTTTGTGAAAGTCACCCTATCATCAAACTCCAGCTCTCTATGTTCGATTATGTGATAAGGGTCATGTATGAATATATTCAGCTATGATACGTGGAATAAGTCATGCACCGTATCCAACTATGAATTTAGAGCTAATTAGTATGCCATTTCACCTACTCTATGAAAAATAGTGAAAGGTCTAATGAATCTTGAGGATAAATTTTAGCCTCTGCAAAATCACTATATCCCTCATCGTGGAGAGACCTGTAGGTACTTGATATCCCCCTCATCAAAATCTAAGTGTCTCCATAACCTTTCATTATATGACTTCTATCAGCTCTATGCAGTCTTCATCCATTCCTGGATGACTTGAACCTTCTCGATGGTAGCCTATACAATCTCTGGTCCCATGAGTGATAACTCCCCTGGGTCTGTCTAGTATAATGGTGAACAAAATGATCGTATGTACATTGCCTCAAATGGTAGAATACTGATGGTAGATAGATTGATTTTTTTTGTACGTAAACTCCACCAGTAGTAGGCGGTCTTTCCAACTGTGACTAAAATCTAGGACAGACCCACGAATTATTTCCTCCAAGGTCTGAATGGTCCTCTCTATCTGACCATCCATATGAGGGTGAGTGGTCATGATCAAGTGCAAAAAAATCCTAAAAGCATCCTACAATCCCTTCCATAACCAGGATAAAAAGCGTGCAATATGATCTGAGATTATCTTAGATGGGCCTCCATGGAGTCGAACTATCTCTTACACGTAGAGGTATCCCAAGATCTCTACTGAACCCTTCTATTGAATGGGTAGTAACTGGGCCGACATGGAGAGTCGATTGAAAATCACCTATATGGTATCATGCCTCCTAAACATATGTGGAAATACTATTAAGAATCCCATTGATATGCCATCGCACATCCAGTCAGGTACCTCGAGGGGTTATGCTTAACCTTCTGGATCTTGATGCTCAACATTCACTTGCTGACAAGTGAGGCATCTTGAGACAAAACCTGCCACTTAATTCTTCATTCCAAGCCACTATTACTGATTTCAAAGGTCCTAGTACCTCTTTGAAACACCTAGATGCACCGCCAATGGTGATATTTGGAACACCATCAACACCTAATCATGCAACATCACAGGTACTAGTGTGAATATTTTAAAAAGGACGACATGATCCCAACGTTTTCAATATCCATGAAAATAATTCCCTGTGGATATCTAAGAATATGTAGTCTCGTAGTTAGTATCTCAAAGTTTCTCCTCCCTAACTCATTGTATGAGTGGAGGGGAAACTACCATCGACTGATGAAAAGATACTTCCTACCTATCCAAGTAGGATATCTGAATTGAGGACAAATAATCTGAGGCCTTTATTAGTAAATATGGAATCGATCTTCTGCTAATAGAATATTCTACCACATTCCCCTTCCTAGGATTATAGACTATATTTAAGTCATAGTCTTAAAGGAACTCCAGCCATCACTGTTGCCTCATATTAAAATCCCTTTTAGAAAAGATATACTTCAGACTGTTGTGGCCTAAGTAGATGATGAAATGCTCTCTTAAAAGTTAGTGTCACCACATCTTCAGTGCAAAAACTACCACTGCCAACTCAAATTCATGAGTCGCATAGTTCTATTCATGCGGTCTCAAATTTTTTGATCCATAAAAAATCACTTCTTTTCCCTGCATCATCACACACCCCAGTCTGGTTCCTAACGTTTCACTACATACAACCTATTCGATGCCATAATCTGGAAACCTAAGATATAATCAATTGTCAATCTATATCTCTACTACTGAAAACACTACTGGCAACATTCCGTCCAAATGATGGGTTTTCCCTTCTTCAGCAAAGCTGTCATGGGTGATGTTCCTTGGGACAAATCAGGTATAAACCTATGATAGTAAACATCCAACCCAAGTAATCTCTACACCTCAGTAACACTCTAGGGTGGATGGAAAGAAATCACCTCTTCGACCTTCACTGGATCAACTGCCACTCCATACCCTAAGTGACATGTCCAAGGAAATGGACCTTCCATATCTAGATCTCACACTTCTAGCGGTTTCCATAAATATGGTGCTCTTAGAGTGTGTCTAGAACCTTCCTCTTGTGTATCACATGCTCCTCTATGGAAACTGAATACATTAAGATTTCATCAATGAAGACCACTACAAACCTGTCTAGGTATGGCTGGAAGATCTTGTTCATGATTCCCATGAATACTACTACAGAATTTGTCCTAAAAAAAGTCATCACTTTGTATTCATAGTAGCCTTATTGACATCATATAGTTGACATCGAGATTTACTCATCTTTAACTCAAAGATGGTGATAACCTGATATGAGTTCTATATTTGAGAGCCACTTCGCTCCCTTCAGATGATAAAAGAGGTTATCAATCCTAGATAAAGGGTACATTTTCTTCTTGGTCACTATTTTAGGCATCAGAACTCCATGCACAAAATCAATATTCCATCTACCTTATTTGGAAATAACAATGTGGATAACCAAGGTGAAACACTAGGCCTCACGAACCCCTTCTTCTATAAGTCCTCAAATTGTATCCTCATCTCTCAGAGCTCTAAAGGAGCATTCATATATGCAGGAGTAGATATTGGTGTTGTCTGGGGATACTAATCAATAAGAAAGTCTATATCCTTGTGAATAGGCATTCTTGGAAAATCATCTGGGAAGACATCCCTATACTCGTCCAGTACTAGAGGAAAGAGTGGACGCGCCTCATTTACAGCACCTGAGGTCATGCTAGCCATCTGGTGAGTAATAGACTACACCCTCCTATGTACGAGTCCATATCGTAATACCTAATTTTCCTCCTCATCAACAATGGAAAACTGGTTCCCATCTATGCAGATACACCATATTTTGTGTCCGAATAAGTCAATATGAGCATGGACTGCTGATTACCATTCCATACCCAAAATGACGTCGCAGTGCCTCGATTCTACTACCAAGAGGTCCCTGCCAAAGGTCTGTCCTCCCATATTAATCTCACATTGTCGGTACTAGTGTTTGAATGCTAAAATCCCTCCGGTAGAAGAATCTAGTCTCAAGTGTCAATCCAATGACTTGGTCAGAATCTTTGTGATCTGAACAATGTCTATGTCCAAAAATGGGCCACTGAAACCTGTGTCTATATGAAATGAAACTGAAGTGGAGTAGACATAGATTGTACATATGATCATCTATAGAGAACCATGGTCATAATTCTCCTTCGCCTAAAGATTCCCCCACCTCTCCAACTTCTCCCAGAGCTCAGGGTGGATCACCTAGGGGTTGTGGTGGTAGTACCGCATATCACCTCCCACCACCTGCCACTCTACCTACTCCCCTACCACGACCACCACTGTATGGAACACCCTGGTCAACACTCTACCTATTCCTTGGTGGCCCCTCATCCATATACTAGTCATATGTATGGTGGGTTGGAAAGTATCAAGCTATGTGCCCCTGGCTTCCACACCTGAAGTGCAGCCTTCCCTTATTCTTGTGTCTATTACCCATGGGGCCTCGCACTGCCAATCCAATATCACAGGTTCATCCCTTGTAGGTTATGGTCTCTTGGACTCCTGAGATAGATATCAGCTACCCGCTGCTCAGGACACTGCTACATGCGACCTAGTGGTAGCTCTCATAGTCTGTGCAAGTTCTTCCAAGATGTTCTCCACTAGAAGTGCTCTATCGAACACCCCATCCTATGTAGGGATACTAAGAGAGATCATTAATGAATATATATCCAATATGATCCCATTATAAATGGTTTGGGCCCTTATGAAAGGTCCCCACACTATATCAGAGGTGTATTGAGCGAGGTCTGTAAACCTCATACAGTACTCATCCACAGTCAGTCTGCACTACCGTAAGTAGAGAAGTTCTTGAATGGGAATCGAGTATAAGGTAACAAGAAATAACTCCCCTATGAAAAGGTTCATGAAGTTTTACCCAGTGAGGTTAACCTCCTCATGAATCAGTAGTGTCAGATACCACCATCTCCCTACTTCACCCTATAGAAGGCTAGAATCTAGAACCACCATCTGGTCCGAATGTTTCCTCACTGGGCAGAAAACTCATGTCACAACCTCCATCAAATCCTCAAGTACCTAAGGATCTGTCTCACCATGAAACCCTAGAGGCCTATTCCTCTAGAACTAATGCAACAAACTCAGTCGTCTTGTATCATATAATGGTACATATGGTATCAAATGCTTCTCAATTGGTGATGGTTCCACTTTTACACAACCTAAAGGTGCTATCTCTTTTTTTGGTCCCTTCATCGATGCCTCGTCACTTGGTGGACCATCGTCGTGATCCTGTATCGGGATCATGGATGGTTTTTTACATGGAGGAATCTTATGTGAAATCATGATAAACCACTGTCATTTAATTATATCATTTGAGATGAATATGACTAAAAGTGATCATGAAAATGATTTTAATGATGTAAAAAATGATTTTTTCATTCACCAAGTCAGAAATCAGAATTCTACGTCCTGGTGTATGGATACATCGGACACCATAGCAACACTAGAATCTTGTCCCCGAAATACAAACTAGAAGAACTTAAAATCATTTCCCTATATATAATTTTATAGATTCTTAGTTCTTCGGATAGAATAGAACCTCCCTTTGATACATCTCTCTCACGACCCATCCCCTGGGGCTGGTGCCTTGACTACCCCAAGCCTGCCTTCCATTGGCTAGGGGCTGGTGACTAGCACCAAGAATTCATATCCCAAAAGGGAAGGAATTTCCTTTAAACTTGTACACACACATAACCCATACTGCGGTAAGTAAAGATGAAACTAGGAAACCAAGGGCATATTTGTAACACAAGGAAGGAACCACACAAGTAAAGGTATAACTGATAGGAAAATGGGGACAAAATAAAAACACAAATGAAAAGGAAATTATAGTAAATGGATGTAGAAGCTTAGGAGTTCTTCTTCTAAGGATCCTACCAGACGACTATGTGTAGCTCATTGTCAGATGTCTCTAAAGCATAAATCTTCTGTAGATCCAACTGTGAGAACCACTTAGAGCTGGTTCTCCAAGATCCCAGTCAAATATTTTCATCGTATGAACAAGACACAATAGGTATGGGTGAATCCCATCTAGGGGTGATCCTAACAATACATAATAAGGACCTTGGAACCAACTCTGGTCTCATAGAAATCTATAAAAGAAATAAAAAAAGAATGAAAAAACATTAGATTCACTAGAGTCATCTCGACATAGGTATAACTTAATGTGTTGATAGAAAAACCTACAGTTTAAAACACTGAACATTTATTATTGCAAAGGAAGTCGTCCCTAATGAGTCATTTTCTACAGGTATGTTTCATAGATCTATTCATTAGTTGAGTCACAAAGCCTCTCTCGGTAGATGATTCATGAAGCCTCAATAATAGTAGAGTTATGAATCCTCTCTTGGTAGATGAGTTAGGAAGCCTCACTGTGTAGCTAAGTCACAATGCCTCCCTAAGTAGCTCAGTCACAAAGTATCACTGATAGCTGAGTGATAGAGCCTCTCTTGGTAGTAGAGTCATGGAGCCTCGCTGATAGATAAGTCATGGATCCTTGCTGGGTAGCTGAGTGATGAATCCCCACATGGCCAGTTTCTGTGAATTCATACTTAGAGGCTTTCATATGGACCACCCTATCACGTGGTTCCCAATGCTATAGATGACACGTCAATTGGAAACACAGATTTAGAGATACATCCCATTTTGTAAACAGGGGCCGGTTAAGTCCAGGCCCGGTTTGAATGGTATTTACTGACCCGAACAACCTGGCTTGGGGTCTCGCTTAACCCGATCCTGTCCTTGTGGGCAATTTGGCCTCACTAGATACGGACGAGGTTAGTTGTGGGTCCAGTCTACTCCGTCACCTAGTGACCCGAGTTTATCTGACCTAGACTGAAATGGTAGGATAATCTCTTTTCCCAGCTCGGGCCACCCTGTGGACCTGCTTTATATAGATGGCCCAATCCTTTAAAGTGAACTGGCTCAAAAAATTACCCGATCTGCTCTGGTGGCGCGGTACGCTGCCTCGACCCAGCCCGGTTTGGCCCTGACTAGTTTGGCGGGTCCGGTTGGGGCGCGCACGATAGGTCAGATGGCCTCCCCCATGGTCAACATGTTTCCCACTTTTCCTATATGGTGAATTGATAGAACTAAATCTAGAAAGTCTTCATAGCTGACATGAGGCAACCCTCCTCCATTGCAACATACACCTGGCACAACACCTCAGCTAGCCAGCGGATGTTCCTGCTACTTCGCTGCGGTGCGCCTGGTGGTGCATCTCCTCTCCGAGTGAGGCCAGTGTGGGCCGACCAGCAATTACTGCATGCGGCACCTGAAATTCACTACAGATGTTGTTGAGCCAGTTGTGTCGCGCTGGCGGCACCATTCGTGGGCCCTGAGTCTTCTCCAGTTTCTGATCTCATATCCATATGTGCCCTCAAGCCTCTTGGGTCGCTGCCATCACTGTCATGGCCTTTGGGAAACCGGTTTTTTGATTCCACCATTCTATCACAAAGAACACAAACAACCACTGTGGAGGGATTCGATCCTTGTTTGTGTCGGCCCAACCCCTCTACGTAAGAATTTACAAATAGTTATAAATGGTGTTTTTAGAATTCTAACACGAATTTCAAATCTCATAAATCCCCACAGCATCATTTCCCAACCCATAATAATGATCAAACTGTGGGTCAACCTATTCCTGGGATAATCTGCATTCTTCATTTGAAAATAAGAATTGGGAGAATCAATCACAAATAATGCACATATCCCTAGCATAGATTAATGATCCATCACTGACGAAGGATGATTATATGAGCTTTCATCGACCCTCAATCCAATAGCATTCATCATCTCTTGAATCCATAACACAAAAATTATTCGATCATTGATTCATGGGTGTCCATCGATGGTGTTCTTCTTCAGAGAGTGAGAGAGGGAGAGATAGATATAGATAATGAGATATTCCTCATTCATAGTAGGATTTCCCAGGGTTGTTTTTTCAACCATGGATCACTGTTTAATTAAAGGAGGCACGCTGCGCGTCACTACATTGTTTCATTAACGAGGTTCATTAATGATTCAACATTGCCTCATTGTTGCACCTTAGTGCTGAATGGTTGCGGCATTACAATGGAAACTGTTTCAATAAAACAAACTTTTATTTTTTATGCTTATTTTATTTTTCACTAAAAGTTCAAAATTTAACTTTTCCTGTAAATCAGTTCCTGTAAAGGTTATGACCTTTTTTGGGGAATCCCAGCTTTCTGAATTTAGTAGTTCCCTTATATTTTTGATTGATGATATGGTTCAGAAGATAGAAAAACCCTCTCACACGATTACATAATGAAATTTAAAAAAAGTTCTAAAATACTTTCTGGCCTCTTAAGGCCTCAGAATCACATGCCGTCTTAGAGCCTGGTCTGGAAATAATACCATTCAAATGTAAACATTTTACATGTAATTGACCAGGGTATTATAAATATGGTAGGGGTTCATAAAGTTCATCATCTGGGTAGGAAAACTAACACTGATACCCCAATCCGAACAATTATGATGTGAACAAGGAACATATATACCATATTTTTGGGAAAATAAGGAATATCGAATACACTTTTTAAAATTATATGGTTCTACAGTTATTCATTTATTCCATAGAATAATTTTTGAACACATTAACAATGATAAAAAACCTAATGAGGCATAGTTAAAGGATCACACAAATTATTTACTCTACTATTGAGTATTTTTAATAAAAATTAATGACTATTTAGTTTATAAATATTTTTTAAAACATTGTATATAAAGGTTAGTCAGTGTTGGATAGTACTAATGTACATGTGAAATTTGTTCCAACCACTTTACCACAATAGATAAAAGAATGATTTCATATTCCAAATACTAATGCATGAAAAGGTGATATCTAAATAACACAAAAATCAGTTAACCAGGAACATGTAATCATTTGGGAATGGATGAATTATCCCAAAATTTACCAACATCCATATAAAAATATAGAAATTTAATATTATTTTTTGAATCCTCCGATGAACTGACATAAGAAACATTGATATAATAATTAATAGGAAAAAAACTCCCACATGTTCTTAAATATGTCAAAAATCTCATTGACTTTATACCCTTACTATTAAGATAATTGGCACTTCCCTAGAAATGAAGGAAATTTTGATGAATAAATTTAGTTCACCGTAATCAATTTTATTAAAATAATATATATTTATACTGATTGGGAACAAAATTCACTAAAATTAGGGTTTCAAAGCATAATCATCAAAACCACTATGTCCTTCCACACCCCATACTTTTCAGAAAGAACATGACAAGGCACAATGACCCTTGAATAAAACGTATAACTTATTGAAGTATATTTATATTTTTCTACGTAGACCATAAATATTGTATGATAAATATTTTTCAAATGAACTTATAGAGGCACTCATCAAGTATTTATCAAATCCTTAGGATTTTGAGAATGAAGTGGCCACTAATAAGATATATCTTGTAACACCTTGACCCCTAAAACCTGTAGCCGGTGCTTTATTTTATTACATTAGAAAGATTAAAGGGAAAACAATTTGGAATGATGGATCAGTTTAGTAGTTTTTCAATAATAGTTTACACACATGATACCCATAATATGTTGGGAAATATATAATATACAACATGATCCATAATAAAATGAAATAAAATCCATCCTTGATAGCTTATTTAATTTGTTCTTTTTCATAACTCGGGAAATGAAAACATAATAAAAATGATCTAAAATTCCCAATAAGTGTTATTTGAAACAATAATATTTAAAGAAAACTCAATAAGGTTTAGAAATTATTGAACGGTAAGTAATCAAAAAAATTCATTCCATCAATAAACTTGGATGGAAAATGCATCGATTTATTTTATCATAATGAAAATCTCATGGAATGTTATAACTGAATACTGATTGAAAAAAATCATTATTTATTTGAAATTTTGTATATATAACATGAACCATTTTATCATCAATATGGTTTATTTATGTGGATATAATACCATATGATTCTATTTGGAAACAAACATGAATGGTTTGTTGCCAACTATTTTGTCACATGAGACATGTCGATGCATCACTGGGATATAATGAGCCCAAAACATCCCTAAAATTCAAAATAATTATTCATATATAGATTTAATTCAATAAAAATATGACTTATAAATATTTTTATTGAGTAGAGGATACAAATTCATCACTATTTCCCAAGTTAAAAAACATTCAAAATAAACATCATATGTAAAATGTTATATGACTAAGATAGTAATCATATCTATGATAAAAAATATGGATAATTAATAGAAAGATAATTTCACATGAAAAATGATTTAAAAGGGTCTATAAAAACAACATATATTTATTATTATGTGAAAAATACCATGTAAGTAAAAAGTTTATGGAAATTGAGATTAAGTCCCTTATCGTATGTCCGAATGTGTTTTCCACAAAATCATAATGTCACATATAATCAAATTAAAAACATTAAATAATTAATTCTAAAACTTTTATATATTTAAATGATCCACTATAGTTTTATTATGCTCATTTATTTCCTTATTGATTATGTTATAGGGTTTAATTTCATCTAATGGGAGCGTTAATTTTCCTAGTTTTCATGATTGGTTTGGTTTTTTATAAGTAATGAAGTTCATGAAAAATGGTTATTATTTTTTAAAATGGGAATTATATGTTACTAATGAACATAAAAAAGATTTAATGTTCATAAATATTTTTTTCTAGATATTTTGATTATTCATTATATATAACTTTAATGCTAATCGTTTAGCTCATTTTGGTAGTTTTTAGAACGTTATGAAATAAATGTTTCGCAGTAATTTGTATCATGAATTTATACTAGTTCCAAAATATTGAACAACATATAATATGTATAATAAAATATGGTTTAACCATAATTATAGTTTTATAATTATCTATAATGGTGTTAATGGAAAATGAAAATTTATCATCCATAATGTCAGTAAATTGACATGTCATGGGAGATGTTTTTACTAATAAAATAAGAGAGAGTGAAAGGAATTTGATGGTGGATCTTCCAGTGACATGATATAATTCATGTATATAAATGATACTATATTTTTCATTTATCTTTTAATAGTGTATATTATGATAGGATAATAAATGAAAAGGTAAAAATAAAAAAATAGAAGGAAAAGAAATAGGATTTACCTCTTGAATTCTCATCTTTGAGAACCTCTTTAAGGGACCTTGGTTCTGTCTTTTGTTTTGACCAGAACATCCTAATAATGGAGGAGATAGAATGGGAAAAGTATTTGGGAATAATTTTGACAAGACTCAAGGATTAGAGGTGTGATGTTATGGGGTGGTATTTATAGTGGTGGAGAGGGGTGTTTTTTTAATATTTTATTTATTGGTTTATTATTTTATCCCAATAATATGAATAGTATGATATTTTTACCAAATATATTATAATAATGACTGTGGGGGGGGGGGGGGGGGTTTGAGATTATGGTTCTTATATAATCCACGACTATTGTAATAGTTTAATTACCTTATAATGTTTTTATACCATAAATTATCATATTTTACTGTTCACCTAAAATGCAAGTAGTTCAGAAAAATACCAAAAAATCACCCTATCAATTTTCCAATGTGCAGTATTCAAAAATGGAGTCATGTTTATGGAAAATAATTTCTATATATGAGATATTTAATTTTTATTTAAAATCATCATTTACTTTAAAAATACCATTTTAAAATAATACATGATTTCACAACACTTCAAAAAATTAACTAAGGTCTTATAATAAAATCATAAAATAATAAAAAAATATTGATTTATTAATTAATTTAATGAAAATAATGATTCTTTTAATAAAATTTATTAATTATAAAATTGTTACTTAATATTTAAGAGTTTCCAAAATAAAAACATTTAATTAATAATTTTTAAAATATTCATTTAAATATACCAGTATATATTTATATAATATTACCATAATTAAGATGCCTAAATTTTATTTAAACTTTTGTAGGTGTGGTTAATATTCCATTCGGTAAATTTATATTCATAAGGGTCATATTACTATTCCTACATTTATGTTATTATTTTATCATTATTGGTTCCTTAACTTTTTGATTATCCCTTATTTCTTTCATTATTCATTATAGAGTTTTTTTGGGTCCTCTATGTGATTTAATATGATTTATACAAGATGAATGAATTTTGTGTGAAATGTAAACTATAAAATTAATTGAATTTATTTAAGAGGAAACATACCATAAAATCATTGGGCGATATATTATTACATCCTGTTGAAATTTTTTCTGTTAAATTTTTATTAAAATTTCCCTCTAAAAATGACAGTGGTTCTTATTTATAATATCATTGAGGAACCATATTTCTTAGTCAATCTTATGGTTTATCTAAAAACCTTTTACCAATCAAGTCATCTTATTTCTCAATACTTCCTCTCGTGTGTCAAGAATCTCGATAGAATCTTCAAAGAAAGAAAAATCATGTTACAGTTATATTTCATCATAGGTGAATACTTGCATTGGGTCTTACATGTACTTATTTAAAAATGATACAGGGAACACACCATGATCTTTGGAGACACTTATTGTAATCTCTAGGCACTAGGCTACAGCTCAAATTCCTTCCATTATTTAAATTGGTATTATGTACCTGGGGCTTAGTTTACCTTTCCTACAAAACTTTTGGACACCCTTCCCTAGTGAAACTTTAAGAAAGACATGATAACCCACTTGGAATTACAAATAATATTATCTATTTTTTAGCATAAAACATTTTCCTACTTTGTTCCATTTTATATAATCTTGAATTGTCTTTACCTTTGTATCTATCTCTGCAATATGTTTTGGGCCTATAAGTTACTTCTCCCCAACTTCATCCTAGCATGTTATAGTGTGACATATCTTTCCATATAATTCTTTATATGGAGCCATTTGAATACTAGAATAGAAACTATTATTATAGTAAAATACCCAATAATTATTTACCAACCCCATATATATTGAAATGAAAGATAACATGATCTAATCAATTATTCCAATATTTGAATAGTACATTTGGACTATCTATCAGTTTGAGGGTGATAAAAATTACTCATATGAAGGTTAATATTATATTACTTCTAAATACTCTCCCAATTTTTTTTGTAAATACAGGATCTCAATAAGACAAAATCAATAGAGGTGTTCCATGCTTTCTTAAAAATTCATTTATATAGAGTCTTTCTAGGATCTGTAGTGGAAAATCATCCCTTATTACAAGGAAATGTGCAACTTTGTTACATCAATCAACAATATTCCACATTGCATCATACATTTTTGGAGTCCATGGCATTCCATTAGGAAAGACCATCATAATATCATCCCATTTTCACACAGGTATTGTAAGAGGTTTCCTGACTCCTTTAGGGTGTTATATTTTATATTTCATATGTTAAAAAGTAGGAATCATGACAAATAGTGATAATTTTTTCTCTTTATATTATCCCAAAAAATATATTCTTTTAGATCATTATACATCCTGGTACTTCCAAGTTGTATGGAGAAATTTGAGATAACTGAATCATCTAATAGTTTCCATTTTAGTTCCAACATTGATGCAACACATAACATATTTCCCAGTTTCATAATTTCATCCTCAAACATGATGTTTTCCAATATTATATCCTTAATAGCATTAATTTTCATTTTAAATCCATCATCATCTGATTGAGTGTTTTTTTATCATCTCTAGTAAATATGGCTTCACAATCATTTGATAATGGAATGATGTTTCTTCTTACTTAAAAATTCCCATATCAATATTTACTCAATCAATGAACATATAATATTTCTCAATCATAATTTGGGTTAGATTTCTATGATATTTTCTATTATATGCATATAATACCTTATTTTACTTTATATGTTTGTAGTGTATTTAACATTCTTAATCCTTGAGTAGATTGAGCCATCTTCTATTCCTCGTATTGAGTTCTTTCCATGTAAAGATGTAATTGAAACACTTGTGATCAATATATATCTCACATATTTCACCAAATAGATAATGTCTCTATATCTTTAGAGAAACAATTACGGCTTCTAACTCCAGATAATGATTGGAATAGTTCTGGTTAAGAATTCTTAATTTCCATTATGCATCTGAAATAACTATATCATTATACAAATGGACACAAGACATTATTTTATATTATAAATCACTATAAATCACCAATCCACCATTTATCGATGGTAGAGTCAAAATAAAATAACTCAATAATCTCCTCTTTATTTCTTAAAAACATTATTCACACTATTTTTCCATTATAATTTAATCCCTTTACAAGTAATCTTAGTTAATGGGTTAGCTAATTGGGAAATATTTTGTACGAAATGTTGATAGTAACATGATACACCAATGAAACAATGTATCTCATTTATATTCATTTTTAGGACATTCTTGAAATACATTTATCTTCACAAGATCTACTACATTTGAATCCTTAGAGATAACACGACCAAGAAAAGAAACTATTTGATGTATTAATTAAAACTTTCTAAACATCCCATACAATTATTTTCTCTTAATGGTCTCCAAAATAACCAACAAGTAGTTATCATAGTAATCATATATTTTGGAATATATCAAGATATCATCAACAAATTTCACAAAAAATACGTCAAGATATACCTTGAAAACTCTATTCAAATTATCCATAAAAAAAGAGGTTGCATTAGTCAATCCAAATATCATTACATTAAAAAAGAAATTTCTATACCTAGTTTGAAATTCTAGGTTTGGAATATCTTCCTTCCTCACACGAAATTGATTATATCCATATCAAAGGTGAATCTTTAAAAATTATTGAGTATTTAGAAGTTTATCAAATAAATCATCAATGTTAGGTAGAGAATACTTGTTATTTTTTTGATATCATTTATTTCTCTATATTCAATGCATATCCTTATGGATCTATCATTATTCTTGAAAAACTGAATAGTTTCTCCCCATGGGGAAACACTAGGGTGGATAAACCACTTATTACTCAATTTGTCTAGTTATTTCATCATATCTACTAATTCCATAGTGACTATTCTATAAGGAGTCCTTGATATATGTATTTAATGATGAATTCAATCAATAGAGAACTCAGCTTCATACTCCAGATGACGTCTTGGTAAATCCATTGGAAATACATCAATGTATTATTGAACAATATGTACATCATCAATTTTAAGGCTTGTTTCCTCATCCATATATGTTGTTTTCTATTTCTCCAATTTATTTTCATTTAGATTAACTACTAGGTGTGGGTCTAGATAATAACAAGATGTTTAGGTTTCTTCTCTAAAGATAAGTTATTCTACACCTTTTTCACAAATTTTAACATCCTTCTTCTTATAATAAATTTGGATATTATAGTATAAAATCTAGTTCATGCAAAGGATAATATAAAATTAAATCATAGGAATGATGATACGGTCAGAAAGTAATGTATGTTTATTTTTCATGAAGGGGACTGATAAAAACATCTTTGTTGCAATGATACATCCCCTATGAGTTTTCAGAAACAACTCCTTTTTTAATCCAAAAGTGAAATTGTTAATTTTCCTGGAAAACTAGAAATATATAAAAGATTGTGATGGCCTAGAATGAAATAATGAATTTTCCATGTTTGTGTAAATGATCAAATTTCCCACCACCACATCAACAATAAATTCAACCTTATATGTTGTGATCACAAAATCTTGGCTTTTATCCCTTAGTTGTTTCCGAGGCATGTTTCTTTGATGCTTAGGACAATTATTTTCATAGTGTCCCATATTCCTACAATATTATCATTCAATATCATTGACTTGTCTCTTCCACTTGCATTCATTAGCTCAATGAATCTTTTATCCACACACATATTAAACTCCCATTACACTCCATAAATTTTCAAGATGATTACTCCACCAGTTTTTGCATAATGGGAATTACTTCATTCCAGTATCCTTAATTGGAACTTCACCATTTCTTTAGTTACCAGATGATCTATTCTTTTGATTATATCCCATAAAAAAATGGACATATAAAATTTCTTTTCCTTTTTGATGACTCATAATACTATTTCATCATATGATGAAAATGCTTGAGATGCCAATTACCTTTGAAGACATGGCTTAAGACCTGCAAAGAAATGTTCAATTGTTCCTTTTAAATAACATATAGAATCTATATCATACTAGACTTGTCTTTTAAAGGATTCCTCATACTCCAGATCACTCTATTATTCAGGTTCCTTTAAGTTAAAGAATTTCATATTTATATCATTTTATTGTTCACAAGTGATGTACTTATTGTGGACTGTTTCTTTAAAATTTCTCCAATCCATGTATTATATTTCCTCTTGCACCTTATTATTTTGGATCAACATCCACAACTTATTAGAATCTCGCTTGAGACAATATACTTACAATACTATCTTTTCATTTTCAATTAATCTCTAAGATAAAAATATATTTTCAACTGAATAGATCCACTTCTCAGAAACCACATGATAAGTAGTCCCACTAATTGATGGAAGCTTCTATCACATTAAATGATCAAACATACGTGAAGTATGTTTATTTATATTAACCTGAGTAGGTTGTCTTAATATGGTCTAGATCTACTTATCTCTAATAATAACTCAATTGGATTGCTCAATATGGAAATACATATATTTTCTGTAGGTATTGGAAACCATTATTCCATTAGGAGGCATAAATTAACAATGAAATACACTAAATTAGGTTATGATTTACAAGTAGTAATTTCTAAATATAAAAATAATTAACATAAATTGAAAATTTATGCATAGATAATAATCATAATCATAAAAAGGTTTTTTTCAGAGACGTATTAACATTAAAACCCTTCATTATGGTTGATAAAGAAAATGTGAATTATTCTAAGCATATCCCATTTGGTGTGTAAAACATGCTTCTTAGTAAGGAATTATTTTTTGTACCATGTTACCATGAGTTAGGCATGGAACACCATGTTGGAGTTGTTACTGCTAGGTACATCTGTGCTAGAACAACATCCTCTTTTAGTATCCAGATAGGGATGTAGTTCTAGGAAGACCCACATAATATCTACCCTACCAAAATTCTTGTATGTTATCCTATGATTATACTCAAATAATATATTATAATTATGTTACCAAAACTATTTTTTCTAAATCACATCTCCAATGTTTCATCTAAAATTCCTCTGATACCAACTGTGACGCCCGAACTCCCAAAACCCAGAGCTGTTGAAATATATTATTACATTAACATGATTATAGAGAATTAAATCCCAATGGACCGATCATTTTATCCGTTTTGGATGACCATGCTACAATCCTGAAACCAATAATACATTATAAAATATTTAAAATAGATCATGGTAGATTTTAAAATAAAATAAACTGCACCCTAGAAAGATTATTTAATGATTTCTTTTTCATAGATTTTGGAAGGGAAAAATAATAAGGGTGATCTCAAACACTCAGTAAGGGTTATATGATAATATAACAAGTGAAGTAAATACAATATTGCATAGACTTTATGTATAGGTAAATAATCTAAAAATCAATCCATCTATACACTAGGAATGAAAATGCATCCATAGATTTTGTCATAGTGAAAATATCATGGAATGTAATAACTGAATACTAAATGAAGATTTTTTTATTGGAAATCACATAACTAGAACATGAACCATTATACGATGATGATGGTATATGTATGTGGGTAGAAACCTATCTAATTTGTTTGAAACAAATATGAAGGGTTTTTTTGTTAACTAGTTAGTCACATGAGGCATGGCGATGTATCAAGGGATTATATTGAGCCTTGAATATCATAAAAAGTTCAAATAATTATTCATATGTAGATTTAATTTTAGATCAATATTCTTTATTAATATCCTTATTGAGTATAGGATACAGATTCATCAACGTTCACTAGTTAAAAAAACATTCAAAATAAACATTGAATGTAAAATGGTATACGGCTAAGACAACAATAATACACATGATACAAGGAAGTGTATAATTAATAGAAATATAATTTCAAATTAAATATGATCTCAAAGAGGTAGTATACAAACCACATTAAAATTATTAGGTGCGCAATATCAAGAAAGTCCTAATGAAATGGAAATTGAGATGAAGTTATTTACCTTATGTATGAAAGTGTACAAAAATTGATCTTATTGTGATGGATAATAATATTAGATAGATTAATAAATTGATTAAGAAACTTTTATACATTTATTTGATTCATTATTGTTTTATAATGTTAATTTATTTCCTTCGTGGTACGTTATAGAGTTTAATTTCATCTTTGGATCGCATTCATTTTCTAGGTTTTCATGTTTAGTTCTCTTGTTTATAGGTAATGATGGTCATGTAAATTGGTATAATTTTACATAATTTGAATTTTATGTTATTAATGAATAATTATAATATTTAATGGTCTTACATATTTTTTTCTGGATATGATGATAATTCATTAGATAGAACTTTAATGATAATCGTTTAGATTATTTTGGCGGTTTTTAGATCATCACAAAAATGATTTATATTAGTAATTAATATCATTTATATATACTCATTCCAGAATACTAAATAAATTAAAATAGGAATAATAAAATATATTTTAACCATAATTACGGTTTTGTTAATATCCTTGGATTCTTTAATGGAAAATGAAAATGCATCATCCATGATGTCGGTAAATTGACACACCAGGGGTGATGTTTATATTTATAAAATGAAATAGAGAGAGAAAGGAGTGTGCTGATGGATCTTGCATTAATGTGATATGATAATAGTATATTAGTGATAATATAGTTATCTTGTCTCTTTGTATATATTATTTGAGGGGAGAATAAAAATTAAAAGGTAAATTGAAAGGAAATAAAAGATAAAGAAGGAGGATTTACCTCTTGAAATCTCCAATTTTAGAACCTCCATAAGGGACATTGGTTTGGTCTTTTGTTTTACAAAAGGCATCCTGGAAATTGGGGAGTGACATTGGAAGAGGATTTTGGTAGAATTTTGAAAATCATCAAGGCATAGAGGTGTGATTATTAGTGGCGATGTGGGGTGGTATTTATAGTGGAGGGGATGAGTGTTTTTTTAATATTTTATCCATCTGTTAATTATTTTGACTCAAGGATATAAATATTTTGAGAATTATTATAACATATATTAAACTAGTAATGGGGATGGGGGTTTTATATTATGTTCATTACACCATCCATGTCACATGGAATAACATATTTGATTAATAATTTATTTACACTATAAATTTCCAAACGTTACTATTCAACAAAAATTCAAGTATTTTAGAAAAATCCCAAAAAATAACCATAACCATATTTTGAAATGTAGAATTATAAAATGAAATGTATTATATGAAAACTATTTTATGAATATCAGAGATTTAATTTTAAATTTAAATCCTCATTTACTCATAAAATTCCAATTTTAAAATTATAACTGATTTTACAACTCCATGAAATGTTAACTAAGATCTCATAAAATTATATTAAAACCATAAGACAATAAAATATTAATTTATGAATAAATTTTATAATTATAAATTCTCTTTAATTTTTTTTTGTTAATTATAAAATTTTTAATTAAGTATTTTTGACTTAAAAATACCAACACTTAATTAATAATTTTTAAAATTATCATTTACTTACACGATGATATAATTATATCATATTACCATTTATAAGATTCCTAAATTTTATTTATGCTTTGGTTGGTGAGGTTACTATTCCATTTCTTGAATTACTATTCATAAGGGCCATATTAATATTTCCACGGGAAAGTTACTATTTTATCAGTATAGGTTCCTTAACATTTTGGAATACCACATATTTCATTCATATTCATTTATATAGATAGTTTCTATTCTATATGTAATTTAAAATGATTGATACTATATGAAATCATTTTTCATTCACTGTAAACTCTCATATTAATTGAATTTATTAAATAGGTTACATAGCATATAATCACTTGGTTTTATATATTATGTTGAGACAAGATCCCCCAAATGTCCTGAAACCATCTACTTTTTAGGAAAATTGAATAAAAATATTCACATGATGGAATATCATACCTTTATATGTTTATATAAATCTAAATGTTTTCAATATTCATCTACCCTTGGTGATCAATAATTTAGGAATTAACCACATTCCTTCCACTAGTATCCCATGGGTTATAAAGAAGCCGATTTACATTCTTTTTCATTAATGATTTAGGGATATTATAGTAGTGAACCAAAAACCTTACGAAATAAAAAATCGAGAACATAATTTATGGAAGTTTTGTTTGATTTAGAATTCATTTTAGATAATAAAGATACCCTTTTATTGTCTTGATGTAAATACCATTGTTTCAACAACAATTAGTAGTACCCCATTCTTATCTTCAATGCATATAATATTTCCTTTTTTTATAAATTATAGTTAATTTTTTAGGAAAGTTACTCTTACAAATCCTTTAAATCTTTCTACAATGAAGTAAGATATTATAATATAAATGGACAGTATATATAATTGGAATATGAAATTAAAACTGTAAAAATATTGCGAAATGACCCTATTATCCATTATAATGATATAAATAAGATTATTATGCTCTTTATCGGCTGCATTGAATGAAAATTGATATTTTTAACTAATAAAATGTATGAGTAATGTATAAATATTAATTCATGGAGGTTTATAAAATATAAAGGAATTTATAATCTATAAACATAATTTTCTTACAATTATATGAAATTGAATTAATTTTGACGAAAATTATAAAAACATAAGAAGTATTTTCCATAAATTTTGGATATCAGATACTTGATTTCCATTATGATGAGTATGGATGATAAAATTATTTTCATCCAAGATCTATTTTAATATTTTAATGATGTAAGTTAATATACACTTTGAGGCATTTGAGTGAACATTATATTTCACTAACAGGATATAGTATGTATCCATATAAGATATTGAAAGACCCTTTTGGTTAAAGAGTGTGACACAATCTAGCAAGGATAGAGCAAATAATATGAGGATATTTATATCCTCTAGATTCTTATACAATCCATGACCATCGATACTTGAGGGTTCCATATTATCTTATATATTATTATATAACCATTTGAAAATAAAACATTTGTATTATGTTTTATTCTTTGGGATGGTTCCTTATGGTTGATCCAAATACCTTCCCTACAATTATTCTGGTTACAATGAGGCATAATAATCCTTATAAAGAAAAGGGTGTAAAATTTTATTTTATAGAAAACTATAGGAATAATGTTTTTATTCATGGAAGGCGTGTTAAATTCTAAAATAAAGAAAGATAACTAAGTTTCTCTATGTATGATATTTTTGTGGGCCAATATAACATTTCAAAATTTAGTTACAAAAGAAATAACCTAGATTTGAACTTCATGTGGAGTTAAATGAATGTTTTGGAATCATGTAGTGAGGAAATAAACAAAATAAAATAATTAAGGCTATATGTTGAGGATGATTACTAGGAAGTGACAAATGAACAATTCCTAGACACCTTAAAGAAAATGAGATCCATTAAATAAATATAGGAGTTCAAATAGAAGAAAAAATTTGATTAAAAAGAAATACACCAGTATTGTATCATGTAATTTGCTTGAAGGTCCCTTTTGTGAGAACAAGAAACCATGAATTTGAGATTTTATAGGTTATATGAGTCATAAATGAAATTTTCCATTTTATCAATCTCTTTTGGGATACGACATAGCTTATTGAAGTCTATAATGTTGATGGAACTTGATAGCAGATGTTCAAAAGATAATCAATCACATTGATAATCTGAATGTTATTGAAATTATCTACTTATCATCATTATTAATGAAAATGATGAGGTTGGGTTCTTTATAATCTTATCTAATGTAAATGTTAATAGTAGGACATCTCATAAAGTATAAGTATGAAACCATAATTTTTTTTTGAAAAGAGTACATTCAATATAACAATAAGATAATGATCTTGGAATAAAAGTTATCGAAGGGATTTCTGGGTATTATTCCTAAGAAGATGGTAATTATACTTGAAGTTATATTGAGTGTCCACAGGGGTTCTGTACATGATTTATAAAAACTGAGAACAAAGAGAGTTTCCCAAAATAAATTCCATGGCCATATTTTCATTAAAATAATTTAGGGATTTATCAAGGTTTTGAATGTATACATAATAATCGCTGGTCAACCTCATGAAAAACCAATAATTCTCCCAATGAAACTAGTAATGTGATTGGGAATCCTATATAAAATAAAAAACTAAAAAAAATTCAACACTAATTTAGGGGCCATAAGATATAATAAGATGTGTATTAGAATAGAATTAAGATCACCATTGTCTAATGCGCTGAATTAATAAATCAATATCTATAATATCATATATTCCATTCATAAAATATTAATGTCTTACAGATTAGCATAATTTCATATAATAGGAATGTAAATGTATCTTTTGAGTTATTGCTTTTTCAAGAGATCAAATTCATGAGGGATATATGGGGATTTATTATAGTTTGGAAATGTTTTAATAAAGCATAGTTCTGAATTTAATTAAGTAAAAACATCCATGAAATTTTTTAAAAATGAAGAAACATCACAAATGTAAAAGTCATGACCAAGGAACCACCATCACTATTCACGTGGTCTCAAAAAAGATCTAAATAACTTTAACTCATTCATGAAGACTGTTCCCCTGATAAAGATGATGGAATCCCATATTGTTTTTCATAATATAGAATATTTTTTTTGATGGTTAGGAAATTTGAAAATTGTAAAATTTTATATTTTCCCTCCTAGCAATCCTTGGTGTTTTTTAAATGTTTTTTTGAACTAAAAGTATGGTATTTACCTTTAAGATGAATTTTAGTGGAATAATGAACTACTATAACTTAATTAATTATTAATAATTTATTTAATAAGTAAATTTTCTTCATGTAAGTATAAAATTTAATATGTCCTAAATATATTACCAGATGAAACTTAAAACAACACGGTTGTTTCTGGAAAGAAGTGTTCTTCTTGTAAGAGGTATAAATTATAAACTCTTTCTTTGAGTCATGGGTGGATAAATTATTGGGTTATAATTAAAAAACTAGATAATCTATTAAAAATATGTTATTATTTATATATATATGGGTGTTATTGGTGTGAAAACATTGTGGTGATGTGGCATCGACATCTGACATTGGTGCTGAGGTTACTAATTATTAATTTTTTGAAAAATATATTATCATATAGTGATTTGATTTATTTTAAAAAATGTATTTAATTTATCAAAATATTAATGGGAAATAATTGTGGTTTATGGTCAAAGTTATAGATATAAATTATTTCATTCATTTGATTCATTTTAATAATTCATTGGAAATATCCCCTCCCTCTCATTTTTATTAAGTGATAGTGAAATTTACTAGGAAAATCTCAATCCCCCTCTCATACACAACAATAGAGAATAACCCTTCATGTTCCACATGGTGGTTGATGCATTCATGAGAAGATAAATTCTCATGGAAATGATGATCATTCAATGTGAAAATGAGAAATGTCTATTAAAGTTATGATACTTATGCCATGAGGTAGGAAGTTTATTTTGTATGAATGCCTCATTTTTTTATTTCTAAAATCCAATAATTCTAAAATGAGATTCACTGATGATGAAAATGATTGTTAAAAAACAATTTTATAACATTAAAATAATTGAATGGAATATTGTTTTAATATTTTATTATTTTTCTCTCAGGAAGTGTGAAATAAAAATGGATTTCTTCCACCATTTTTTGTGTATCATGAAAGAAACTAATTAATAATTTATCATAACATCAAAATGGTATATAAATTAATAATATTTGAATCGATAATTCCCTTGGATTATTTTTATACCGTATAAAGAAAACACATTGATATTTCCATAAAGTTTTCATCTCTGTAAATTATAACTCGATTATTAGACTATTTAATTTATATCATCGAATAAACATGGGGATGAAGCCTACATGTTAATTAAGTGTGTTATTTAAATAAATTATACATGGTTTATTTTATCTAACTAAGTTTTCCTTAGGTATTGGATATTAAAATTTATTATTTATATTTGATAAATTATTTATTTTATTAATACAACTTTATTTGAATATTCATGTCCTTTTGAGAGATTTTCTATTGTGAATAAAAGATTTATTATTCACTTATAGTCACGTTATTCAACAAAAATGAATTCAATCCCATTCTGGGGTGGTTGATATTACTATAAAAAAATATCTATAATATTATTCTGTTATTCTTATTTATTTAGTTTAATTATAATTTACGATGTTGTGATGAATGAAAACTAAAAAATCGTAGTTTGAGGTGCATGAAAAGGACAATATGATGGGATTAATTTAAGGATTAATGAATGATTGGATGGAAATTAACTAGATGATAGTGGGTTGTTAGAAATTATCTCAAATAAGTGTATTAGAGGCTCTATGAGTGATGGATTTATCTGAAAATAGTGGGATGATTGGTAATAGAGTTGGAAATAACATTCACAGTGTGAAGTTGATCTTTTTAGGATTTCATAGGTTTTATGGAATCGGAAAATTTAATATAATGTCCCAAACCATTTACTCTTCCATCCATAGTTTTTATTAATATTAATTTTAAATAATATGTGACCCCATTATTCAAATATTGTGACCTAGAATCCGTGGTGATGTGTTTATATATATATATAAATATCACATTACATATTAATATAGGTAACATTATGTGTATCCAAAGACCACTTAAACTATATTTTATCTATGTATATGATACGATAGTGATCTTGAACCACTATATGAGGGATATATATATACATGTCATGTAAATTGGGCAGAGAATATGGGTGTATTAAAGATGTGCATTCCAAGATCCATATTAAACTTATAATTTGAGTATCTATAGAGATACCATATAAAACTAAGGATATATTATTTCATGTTAATCTTACTAGACATGCATTTTATATCTTCTTTATAATTATCGAGTGAATGAAGTATATGAAAATCCATTCCAAAGGGGCATACAATATTTTTACCCTACACGATATGTTGTTTAATACTATATTCACAGTATTATTGGTGATTTATCATATAGATGCCAGTTTTGGATGTTTAAGAAGTCTTTTTTGAGTATTTATCCATAAATAACATGATGGTATAATTATTTTGAACATAATGGGGTATATTTGTGATTTTTCGATAAATTAAAGGATCATAGATCTATATAGATAAATACATGGTTTGATAAAGGTTTGTAGAGAAAACATGATGCTTAGGTATCCTGCATATATTGGGGTGATGTTCTATATGCATGATGTTCATATACTATCAATGTGGCATATTTTAGATAGGAAATAATCAACCACATGATAGATAAGGTCATTTATCTCTTATTCATTGAGGAATGATCATACATAAACAGAGTAAAACTCTTTCAGGTGCTAAGGAATAGTCCTCCTTAATGGTTAATTTCTACCTCCGTCAACACAAAAATACACCTATAAGGAAAAATATACCACTAAAGCTTCAATGAGTTAATAAGGAAATAATAAATTTCTAGTAGTTCAGGAGTCATGGGTCCTACAGGGTATCAAAAAATTTAGATGCCTTTGGGAAAATAACGACACATTGAGAATTTGTGGAAATATTCATATATAACATACAACTTTACTATTGACTTTTGTAGTTGTGGGTCTTCCATACCGTAGGAATCACTAGTCTCATTTGTGATATGATCTTTTATATATTATACTTAAGAAAAATTCTCTACATTCCTCATCTATGATTACATCATTTTTAAAGCATATATGATCCCTTGGTAATGTACTATCTACTTCAAAAAATAATAGCGTGAGAAAAAAATTGTTCGATTTTTAGTCTATGTTCCCTGGGTGTTTTACTAGGAATAATTATACTCAATCCTATATGAGACATGTTCCCACACTTGTTCTATCTATGAACACACCACACCATATAAATATGAGTTTAGTTGTTGTATATTTTTTAAATATTGATAGAGATAATTCATATTGTATAATGGTGAAAAATAGAGGGATAAGGTTGTATATAAATTTAATTTTGGAAATTCTCAAAGATAGGATGTGCCATCCCATTCTTTGAGTTAACTTTACATGGTGGATTTTTTATTTTAAGTTTTATTTTTCTATTTTGGGTTTACATACATAGTGATGTGATAAAAAATTATTATCTTATGCATGCATTATAATATAAATAAATTTATTATATACTGATAGTGTTTTTTGTTATTATTATATATTAAGGATTAATTTATGTTATAAGTTTTTAAATGATAAAAAATCACCTGTACATTTTTTATTTAGTGGTTCTAGTTTTCTACCACTATTTTATTAGAGTTTGTATTGGGGTGGACCACATAGATTACTATTTAAACATGTAAATTCCTAATTGGTCTGATCTTATTTCAATATTATCTTAGAATTTAAAATATGAGGGGCATCATTTGGAGTTAGATAAATCGTGTTGTTGGTTTTGTGGACTTAGGTAGTGGTCCTATGGGGGTATTGAGATTGATTATCAGAGTAATGAGACTAATGTTGGTACAGTAACTTAAATATCATTCCTCTAAGAATTTAATATCTATTTAGTCGACTAGGAACTCTAGGGATTCATTTTTTGGGGTAGAAGTAAGATGCTACATGAAACACTCAATGGTTAGTCATGATGTTTCTTTTTCTTCACATTCCAACACACCAAGATATTTTTTATGTAAAACATGGTTTCATCAAATCGAGTAATATATCCACAGGGAGAAATATATTATTCAAATATTATGTTGTGAAATGCACATACCAGAGCTTTTCCTGGTCAGAGCTGATCAATTGATTGAATTAAAATTCACTGAGAGTAGGATTATGAGGTATATTTACCCTATGAGTAGGGGGAATAACAATTCCTTATGTTCATAGTTCATAATAAATTATAGAGTGGATAATATTTATCACTAAGATGACCCTAAAAACCTATAGTCCAAATTTTATATTTTCAATTTGATGATAAATTCAGGATCATGTTTTGAGGTGACCTTGATCCTTAGATGATATAGAACAAGTTAGAGTATGAAGATTATGATATGTGTCACAAAGACATATTCATGCATTTATTAATTAAATAGTGGTTCCTTTATTCATTTTATTCTTTGTGGCGTAGTGAAATTTTTCTTTATATTTATAAAACAATAATGGTATTATCCTACCATGGATATAGATTAATATCCTGCCTTGGGATTTCTAATTATTAATTTAATGGGTTGATTAAGTTCAATGGATATGAGACCCAGTTAATCTAAGGATCATGATCATGGCTAAGTTTATGTTGATGTTTTTGTATGACATACACCTATGACATGATTCAGGATAGGCCCATCTTCAAATTGATAGTTTGAGTAAGGTATCCTATGTGAGTCTCTAATATAGGGTTACGTCTTCCTTTATTTCCCATCTATTATAGTTTCCTAGAGTATGTTTTGGAAACTATGATGTTGATGATTTTATGCAACTAGGAATATGATATTTCTTTATTGTGGACAAACAAAGTAGTGTCATGGATTAATATCCATGATGAAAGAAACTTCGATATTATAAAAAAATCCATTTATTAGATCTATAGTTATCAAAGTGGTAGTCAGAGTAGGGGTCTTGGTATTGAAAAATTTCTTGATATTGATGAAACATGGGGAAATATGTATTAGTCACCTCTATGTAAAACCATTTGACATAGAGTGTTGAAAACCCAAAACGTAATAGTTGTTCACAATTGTTAGATCGAAATATACAATTTTCAATAAGATAAGAAGTATGATTTCTTATTCCTCATTAACACTAAGAATCATAAAAGCTTGTGGGCTCTATTATTTTCATCCAATGTTGTCATTAGAATGTTTGTGATTCTAGTGGAACTCATCAGCGGAACTTTAAATCCCTGAACTCTTACTAATGGTGGTAATATTTTGTGGGATTACATATAATCATGCACCCGTCTGTGTTCTCACCTTATTAATATTTGTGATATATGTAATTTTTATTATCCAATGTGGTTTTTGATATAAATAAACTTTTCCTCAAGATTATCCTATGGTTTTCCCCATATATTTATTTAATTTTGTTATGGCATTCTCTTAAGGATGTGTTGATATTTCCAACTATTTATTTGATAGTTTTATTTTCAGAGGGATATGTTTTTTAATTGGTAGAACTGCTAGATGAATTTTATTTTATTGGTATCTATGTGAAATTATTGACCAATGGTTCCTTAATTTTAAGCATAAACCTTGATGGTATAATATAGGGTTTTGCGAGAAGGATGATCCATTTGTAGTGTTTGAGGTATGGTTCAAGAAATATTAGGAATACTAATGATGTTATCGGGATTAAGAAACTCCAATATTGGACTATGATTCTCATGGATTGTTTTTAGTGGCATTTATTAATTTCACACAAGTTTGAACTAGAATATAGGGTGGGAATCTTATGTATTTGATGGGGTTTTTCACCTGTTTGAGGATACCAACAAAGTAGAAAAACTTGAAGGTGTAAGTTTTCGGTCTGAAAAACAAATCCTTTTAGGTATGATATTATATATTTTAATACCCTATGATTCAATTATTTAAATATTCTTTAAATATATACTTAATTAAATAGATTAACTCACAGTTAACACTAAACTATGAAAACCCACAACACATTTTATGGAGATAATATTATATGTATTAAATGATACTATTATAATGTAGCCATGGAATTTTTCGACATAAATATAAGTAACAACATTTAAAAAAACTATATTTATAATGAAAAATAAAAGGACATTTTAATACCAATTCATTGAAAAATTCAATTATTATACCTAAATAAATAAAAAGATCATTTTATGATTTAAAATGCATATTCATAAAAATTTCCTTTCTAGCCATGTTATATTTTTATTTTAATAAAATATGTAAATTTTGGTTAAGAGATGATAAAATATATTTATGATTTCAATAACGTATTTAAATTAATTTAATTAGTATTTTATAGGAAATAATTATAATATTACTTAATATCTAAAAATATATTTTCCTAGTAAAAATATTGTTTTATTATACTTTATGTGTCTATTTCAAAATATTAATTACTATTTATTAAATTTTAATTTGATAAAATTAACATAATTTTTTTATTTATCATATTTATATTATCTTAGTATGTTTTATTTTTTATTTTTTTTTGATATAGTTTATTTTTAGTTCAGTATTGAAAAACACATTTTATAATTATATAATATATTTTATGAAATTAAGATATAATAAATAGGGATTTAAAAATAAAAGATTCCAGAATATAAATTTGTTTAAGGGTTAAAATTATTAATTTTTAAAATCTATGTTCAATTTATAAAACCAAAGTTTATAATTTTGAAACATAAGTAATATTAACTTTAGTAAAAATCATTTTTGGTCTGTTTGTTTTGATTAAGTATCGACAATATGGAATTTTATTTTGTATAAAATTAGAAATCAACATAAATTTAACTTATTTATCAATAAAATAATTAATGTCCATATTATGTAATAAAGATTGTTTTTATACTCATTATTAGTTAGTTTATTAGATAAAAATTAGATACCACAGTAAATATAAAAAATAGAAAATTTGAAAAAGCATAGATTAAAAGACATTAAAACATTTAAAAAAATTGAAAACATTTATGGTTAATGTTTTCTAAATGGTGTCCATTTCCCCCGAATAATTATTTTCCATTATGGGATCCATGTGACCTTTGAATTGTGGAATGCCGATTTATATTATTACAAAAAAAAACACTCCACTACCATATAAAAAGAGGCCTCACCATCTCACATATACTGACACCCCAATCCTCTAATAATTGAACAAAAACTACCCAAATAACCTTCCAAAACTCCTATAAATTTCAACGATCATTCAATATTCTACAATGATGACCTCTCAATTATTTATTATAATTTTAAATTGAAAACTTCTATAGAGTAAGTTAAAATTATCAATTACATCGATTCATTTCATTTCCACTATTTATTCTTATACTTCATATTACTATAATATACCTATGTTAAAATAATTAAATCACTATCATAAGGATCTAAAACATTATTTTGTGTTTGTGATAACCATTTTATACCTTACTCCAAACTATTATAAAAATTAAATCATATATTATGTTACATGCGAACTACCAACACCATAATTGATTTGATACAATTTTCAAAAACACCTTAACGGGATGGTTAATAATGGTTATTCAATGATATTTTATTATATTTATTATATTATTAGGATTCTAAAAAATATTAAAAATTTCCTAACTTCATCATGTTCTATGTAAAATGAATATATCATCTGTCTGTACATATAGACTATAACTTCCATGTAATGACATATTTTTTTCGTCAACACTCTAAATAAATGATTATAACAACAAATTTAATGAATAAAAATTATATATATATATATAATTTTTATCATTTTGGTTGTCTTATATAAATATTTTATTTCTTATTAATATAACATCTTTCACTCATTAAAAATTACCTGAACAAGCTCATTATCGATTTTATAATGATGAATCATAACTAAAATACTCATGAAATTAAATTGTAAATTTCTTAATAATTTTTTAAAAAATATATTCTATTACCATTTATTTTATTATATTTATTGACATACAATGAAATGAAATTGAATCTAGTTCTCCATTATAGAATCATACGAAACAAACACAATTACTAACATCAGATGATAAAAATAAACTATAAATAACTAATTTATGTTTAATAAATTATTGTAACCTAAAAGTATCAAGTTTCTTGAAATAAATAAGGATCCTAAATATGTTATTAATATTCTTTTTTTATTATAAATTTGGTGAACATTATTTCATACAATCTGAGTATTAATGGAGGGTTTCTCTCTCACTTTTCATTCATTGGGGAATGTTTTCTAGTTAAGAACATATTATTATTTTATATGGTGACCCAAATTTCAGATTCTATTATATTATAACTAAATGTTTATCATTCCTGGAATTTATATATCTTTTTTAGAATGACTCATTCCAATTTCTCTGTTCAACCATTACCAAATTTGTATGGGATTTCTTGTCTTAATTTCCATTCATTGAGGCTTATACCGTATCATCAAATTATTTTATTTAGTGGATTTTATATAACATAAAATGGTTATTTTAATCCTAATTTTATTTGAATTTAAAAATCCATATAATATTTAATTTTTAAATGGGATTTGTATTTAACTGTTACTAAAGTTGGAATGATTTTCCACAACCCAAGTTTCTTTCAGTGAGTTATAATGATTATTACTGATCCCATATTATTCTATGTTTATTTATTTTAAAATAACATTGTATAAAATAATAACTTCAGTTTCATTTTTTTGTATTTTTAATTATGTCACATGGATTCCTTTTTGATATATTACTACTTCAATGATCATGATATTCATAGAGGATTGTTTTAACTCAAACATCATTTATTTGGGTTGTCAAATTACTTCCTAAATGTTATTCATCGATGCAACCTATATGACTAAATTTAATATTGTCTATGATTTTACCCCATAAAAATGTAGGTAAATTGATATTTTCAATTCAAAACACCTTACTGGATTACTTTTTTCTTATAAACGTATGACATTATTGACAATAATTCATATTATTTTAGAAAATTAATTCCCTTTCTTGTTTCTTATCACTAATTCTATCATTTATCTTTGGAATCAAAATTATATTTATTCTCAAAATACAATAATATTTCCCTTTTAATATTTTACAAAGGATATTTTTTTCATTTTTAATAAGTGGGTTTTCAAAAAAGTTATTTAACGATACTAAAAGATTTTTTCCATTCATGATTGTATGTTTTATATTCACCTCAACATTTTCTCACGATAAAAAATAAATCTATTTTATGGATCCATTATTATAGATTCAAATTAAAATTAATTGATTTAAAACAAATTTACTTCAAATTTTCGAAACCATTATGTATCTATCAAGGATTCATTATTGATATTTTTTTTCCAAATAAATAATTAAAAACATACTTCCATTCAATTTCATAAAACTGATATTTTCTAAACCGATTCATAACTTTTTATTACAATGAAATATTTAAGAAAAGTATTATAAAAAATATTTTTAGTTTTAATTCACATTTTCTTCTTTAAATCTAAATTATTTATCTCATATGGAGCTATGTTTTATGAATCACCTTATAAATTCCAAAGTATTTCAATTTAAACAGGAAAATATTTAAAGAGATTTCAAGAATCCCAATAAGGGCAAATTTTTTATATTTTTTAAATTTATTTATCCAATAATATTAATATTTTATACATTAATTTCAATATCTATTACAGTCCTTATGTTACACATTATATATTTTTATGATTCCAACCATGTTCTTTCTCTCGATGGATTATTGTAATAAAATTTATAGTATGTTTTATGAATCCCATTTAATACCCATAAGGGATATGATTTAATTGTAATATCCAAAATATTTATCTAGATGGGTTATAATAATGTTTTAGTGATTATTTAATAGGGTATATATTGACAACTTATATGCATGTTTTTTAATATGGATGTATATTTTTAACTACGGATAGTTGATTTTTCATTGTATTGTTATTCACTTATTTCATATGGTTAATTTATTGAAATTAGAAAGTGATCATTGAGGGATAATATTACATATCCACTCAATATATTTAGGTACCATATGAAAAAATATCCTCGGTATTCAGTTCTTGCATGCCCAAATATTCTTGATGTCTTGGATGAGGCCTTGATGAGAAGAATATGATGTCTTTCTTTCTGAATTCTATCCCCATGATACCACTTATATATATCCATGTGATTATTTATGATGTTATGTAATTAATTTATGTTTTCATATTTCTGGATATTTTTAACTCATATATGTTTTAAAATAGTAAAATTATGTTCGATAGCATATACGACACAAAATACTGAGCTTAATGACCCAAAAAAATATTATTTAAATATTAAAATTTTAAAATGGGTATTAAATTGTAGGGTACGAATATGAATTACTATATTGTGAATTATATTTGGTTTTAATATTTATAAAATAAATATGTTATTTTACAATTGATTATAAATGAAAATATAATTCATCTAAGAGTAAAAGAAATGATTTTTTGAAAAAACTATTTTTATGCGTGCAACATGTTTTTATCTTAATAAATTAATTTATTCAATATTGTTTTGTGATTTTATTAGAATTTATGTATTATATATTAAATATAATGTTTTAACAATCATCTAATATTTTTTCTATGCATTATATAATAATAAATCATGTTTTATGCTTAAAAACTTTATTTCTCTAAATAGTGGTACTGTCACATTTTGTGCACTTATTATTAAATAATATTTTACAAAATTTATTATTTTTTTGAAAAAAATAACATAATTTTTATAAATAATAATTAAAAAATTATATTACAATGAAATATTTAGAATATGATAGAGATATTATTATTTCAATGATTAGTCAAAAGTAGTAATTTTTTTATTGAAAGCATAATTTTCATATATATAATTTTCAAGATAAATTTTGTTTCAACATTTCTTTAAAAATAAAATTATTTAAAATATCTCATTATTAATCCAATTTAAACCATTTTAAGTAATTCTATATTGAATTTTGATATATATTTTTTCATTCGAGAACAGCTTTTCATTGGAAAACAACAATTTCAACACACTTGCAGGTTGAATTTTCAATAAAATTAATCAAATTATATGATTTTAATTTCAAAAAAAGGAATATATATTTTTAATAAACATAATTAATATTAGTTAATTAGTTACACATAATTTGTGATCATAATGATTGTTAAAAATAGTAAAAATTAATTACCAGAGTTTTGTTTAAAATAGGTTTATTATAGGTTAAACAAATAATATTAGGGTTAAAATGACCAAATAAAATGTATAGTTTCTATTAAATGGAAATATTTTTACTTTAAATCATTGTAGGTTTTATAATTATCTATCTAGATATGTTTTTATGTGAAAATATGGGTATAATTTATTCTTTTCAAATATTCCAAGTATATCCTCTCCCCCACTAATAAAAGGCCACCCCTATCCTCTCATATTCACAATTAAAAATCCATTTTCCTTGGAAATGAATTTTCAAAATACTATAATTAAATCCTTACTCTTGTATTATTGTATTTTTTTGTCAAAAAATCCATCTTGGAAGGCTGTAGGTATAAACCAAAATAGGTTCTCCATTGAAGAGGAATAATTCTTGACCACATGTCTTTATTTTATTTCATCCTATAAATCCATAAAATTTCAATAAAATATGATAAAATCACAACACTAGTATATCCCATATACTTATATTTTGTTATATTATTGTAATTACCTATATCCATATACTCTCTCATCAAATGAGAAACGAAATCATCGATCGTGTGTATGGCAAACTACAACCTTGAAAAATGATGTAATTCATTTTCCATCATCACCTATCACAGATTTATATAATGATATATTAAATATACATATATATTTTAGTGACATAATTACACTTATGGAATTATAATATTAAATAAAATTTCTTACCTTTATATTTGTTGTAAAATGATAATGTCGCTCATGCGTACGTGTGGCCTACCTCATCCACGAAGAAATGTGAAGCATTTTTTATTTTATTTTGACATTGATGGTATTAAATATATATTTATTGAAAATATATTATCTATATGATATTATATTTATTATTTAAATTTGAAATATTTTTTGACTTTATTTTTTTCGCACGATTTAAAAAATGGAAACAACGTTCATGCGTACGCATGACCTACAATCTTCATGAACGCTCTGACTCATTTTTTTATTCATAACTGTTATTGGTACATTATAAAAACGTATATAATGAATGTATATGATTTTTATATATTGGTTATTATTATGGATATTATGTACCCATTATAAAAGTATAAGGATTTCAATTACTAAACTAAATCAAATATGAAAAACTAATTATTTATTACCCGAGACATTGATTTTAACAAAGAATTATTAATAAATGTGTGACAAAAGACTATAATTAAATAATATATTGTTTGAAATATATAACTATGGTAATTTATTTATTTATAATAATTCCATATTTATTATCCAATATATTTGAACACATATGAAGAGAATCATACATAAGATAAGGGTTTCTCGTCTCACTTTTACTTTCATGAGACATATACCGTGAACCTCTTCATTATTTTATTTAGTGTCTGTAATATCCCTACGATTCTTTTTATTATTAATATTTTTTAATTCAAGGTACTTATAGTTTCTCTTGGTGCTATGAGGGATAAAATTCACACTATTCCTTATTGGTAAGGGATTATTTTACAATTTAACAATTTATCAGGATTGATTATGATTATGTTTCCAATTATGGAATATTATATTTATCTCCCAAGAAATTCCTATATTTTATTCACCATTGGTTATTCATGAAATTTTTATGTAATGATACCAATTTCCTTTATTTGGTTCTAAAAATGATTGAGAATATTTTTAATAAAATACGCATTTATTTATCTCTTCACTTGAAAATAATTTTCTTCCATATCAATGTTTTCTATAAATGATGTATCTTTCTTAACTATTATCATATGAATTTAAAAATAAAATTTTACCTATGTTTGAATGTTTATAAAATTTACTGAATAGAATATTATTTTTATTTTCAAAATAAGGGTCTTTTACCCTTTCTACAATAGTGAGAGTGGAACGTTTTTTAGGACATGCTTGAAAATACCCAAAATTATAGCCTCTAATTTTACTAAATATTCCTTTATAAGATTACATGTTTCTTTAGAAACTTTTTCCCCTAATATTATGAATAGTTTTAGTTTTTTAAGGCGATTTTAAAAGGTAAAAGGATATTTTCATCATGAACATTTTTAAAATAATTTTGATTCGTCAATGAAAACACCATGATTTTACTTATTATATATTGAAAATATGTTGTAATGATTCCATGCTTACTTTTTCACTGGATTGTTTATGATCGTTCAGACTAGGAATATACTATTTATATACTATTAACCATATTAATCTTTATGGTTGATGATTAATTGGGAAATTTTTAACATTTCATATGCTATTTCTCAGTACGGGTGTTTATGTTTATTTGTATATTGATTGGGGAAATTATTGACATTTTTCATGATTCTTTTTAAATATTAATTTTTACATGATTATGTTTCCCCCTTTCATATGAAAAATGTATTAGACTTAGTTAGTGATGGGTGGGTCCCACAATATCCTGGTGGTGCATTGGTAGGCCTGATCAGAGAAATTAGATTTGGAATTTGGATCAGGCCATACATATTTATATATGACACCCTAGAACAAAGACTTGATGGTATGGTAATGACGTTTATAATTATGAATTCCCGCATTATGATAATATTTGTTGATTTCCATGTGATTATTTGATTAGTCAAAAAAGGAATGGATTAGTTTCATGATCATAGTATTATTTATATGGTATCATTTGAACATCATTTATTACTACTATATAATTCTTCATGTTTAAATTATTGATTAAATGACAATTTTTTCAGTTATTTACAATGCTTTAATGATTATTCCTTGTATATTCATGATATATTCCTCTAGTATGTATACCCATACAGAGAATTTAAGCTCACCTGTTTCTTATTTTTTCTTTCCCTAGAATAGAATTAAGTGTATTATCATTTATATACAGGGATATACTAAAGGTAATAATGGTGTTCTCAATAAAAATTATGTGTTTCATATTATGTTTTTAATTGTAATATGATGCTCAAATACACATCTAGATTTCCATGGATACTAAAATATTTGGTCCACGAGGATGAGATTCCTTGAATCAATTCCAATTAAATAAAGTAACCACTAACTATACGATACTAGGGTCTAGATCTTAATTATTTGTATTAGAGAAAATTTAGTAGAAACATTGATAACTAGATTTGGGAAAACATAGATTAGAGAACATAAACATATAACTCACTATATCCCAATGTTTTGGAAAGGTAGATATTATCTATATTTCCTAGAAATACATTCCTGATTTAAAAATACAAGTGGATGTTGATCTAGAATATTTAAACCTAGGGGTATTCTATCTTAAAGTGGATGATGGGTATTTGAATTAATCGCCACCTATGGAACGAAAACAGGCCATGATAGAAATCTGGTTTGGAACTCCTTGGGGATATTTTTATGTTAATTCAAAATATATTTTAAAAAAATATGAGGTTTTTGAGTGGTGAAAATGAATAAAAAAAGGTAATGAAAAAGGTGTCTTATATTGAAAATGAGGTTTTATAAATAAGACCTCCTATAAATTATTATGTGGTTTCTGATGATGATTTTTATTTCTCACACTATGCTTTTTGGTTTTTTTCAATGACTAGAACCATATAGAATCATAATAACATTATTTTGATTGAAACCTCAGTGATTATGAGAAACCAAATGGGATGGTGACTATAGTTAAATCCACAATGGTTACGCCTAATCATTTATCAAATTATATTATTGACAACTTACACCATAACCAACTCTAGAAATCACCAAATAAGAGGAGAATGGATTTCATTGAGATATCATATGGTAGAGACCTAGGATGAAATAAGGATCAATCTCCATCATGTAATAAATGTTTAAAGGGACACATAAGAGAATGAACGAATGAAATAAGAAAATTTTTAATTTCTGGAAAAGAAGGGAATAAAGCAAAAAAATTCGACGAAAAATTGAGGAATTTAATGAAGAGAAATAAATTTAATCCTATATATCCATTTATAGTTTGGTGTCTTAAATGTTGGGAACTTTGGAATTATTCTATTCAATTTTTTATTTTAATGGTTATGTACTAAATGAAAGACAGACCTATGTTATAACAATCATAGAACTAAAAGGGTTGAAGTATCTATGTATTGGGATCTAAGAATTATATTGTGGAATTATTTTTATCAATAGTATTTTGGTTAAAATAATAATGAAACATATAATGATTGGGTTGATTTTTGTAAGAATATATGTATTCGTAAAGTATTAACCTAAGAGTTATGAATATGATCATGGGTTTATGAGTTTATTTATTATCATAAGTTCATATTTTTATATAAACTTTTTTTTTATTTTATGTGATGAGATTTTTCAAGATTAACGATATTTTGGGTGACATTTAAAGAAATACAATTCATTGGTTAAGTATATATTCTAGTGAAAAAGGTACTTATGGATGAATGAGTTTACATTTTATGGACATAAGATTAATGGAATTAGGAAAGCTTATGAATTATATTATCATTGATTTTGTGGTAATAATGGGTTATGAAAAATTGGTAATGTTATAATAATTATATTAATTTAGTTTTGGAAGAAGGAAAACTTGTATTCTTGGTGACAACCCATTACATCGGGTGAGGCCACAAGGCTTAAACCCACAACTGAAAGGAGGCAAGTGTTCAACACATACTACTATACTACGTGATATAATTATTAGTATGGCATAATTTTCACTTAAATAGTGTGATGGTTAAATAATAAGTTGATTTTTTGGAATCCTATTATAGGATCAATTTTTTTTAATTTTTTATAATTATTGATTTTTAGGAGATATTTTATTAGGTTTATGTATATATAACAACTAGGATTAATGTAAATGATTATTTTTAAAGAAGGAAATAAAATTTTTATAGTTGTAAGATAAAGGGTATGAGAAAACCTTTGTGGTCAATAAATTATTTCATGTTGATTTTTTGAGGTTATTTTGGTTTAATGTTATTTATTTATGAAATCATCTAAGTTGAACACTTTGGGAGATTTTTGAAGTTAAATGAATTATTTATTCATATTATGGCTTATAAAAATTTGTTATTATATTACCTTTTTTAACGATTACAATTTCAGTTAATATATATATATATAGGATAAATAAATTATATTTCTTTTTTTGATCTTATGATCCATATAATGATATATTTAGATCTTCATATATAAAAATCCGTATTGGATATTCATTTCTTGGAGTAAGAGATGAAGTTGAAATTGATTAAAACACAACAAAAGGATGAAATTATTAATATCAAATATAAATATATCAAAAAAATATATGTAATTATGTTCTTAGTGAATATGGTAAAATAATTCCACAAATTATGGAAAATGATCTTGAAAAATAATTATCATAGTAATTTGATTTTTAATGAACTGATGGTGTCTTCACATAGCATTGATTATTAATTTGTGGTTAACACTATAATAATGTTGCTCTATATAAATCTCTATTAGTCCATGGGTATTTGTTATCCTTCATTTCATATTTTCACTTCCCACCAATGTTATATACATAAAAACCTAGTTATGTGTTATTCAATGTGACCTTCTATTTTCCCTCTCCCTCTTTTCAAGAGAATATTTTTTAACCCATCTTACGATGTGGGACTTAAAGGAAGGTACATACAAATATTGATCCTTATATTTAAAAACATAAGTTAAAATTATAAGGAAGAAATTTATTGAAGATGAGAAGAATGTGACACCCGGAAATATTTAAATTAGAACATTTGGTATTATATCATATATGACATACAACAAAATCATTAAATGAACCATCAAATCTTTTATTTAAATTTGGACATTATAACTAGTTGTTAAATTAGTGGAAATGAATAATATTAACAAAATTATTAAAAGTACATGGTTTACACAAATATTACATAAATATATTGGTTATAAATTTATTAGAAATGAAAATTAAAATCAATTTAAAGTAAATGAAATGTATTTCTAAAGATCTATTTTTAGGTGCACAATGTGTTTTTATCTTATTAATATAAATTTATCACTATTTGTGAATTATTTAAATGAAAATGATATATTAAACATTCATTAATATTTTTTACATTCATCTATTTCTTTAACATTCATTTAATGATTTTCAACGCATGAGATAAGAATAAATACTTTTTCATGCTTAAAAACAATATTTTTCTAAAAGATGGTTCCATCACATTTTCTACATATATTATAGAAATTATTTTTACCAAATAAAAAAATTTTAAATGTTTTTATTCTATTTTTTCATATTAGAATTCAAAAATCTTCTTTGATTCAATTTTTGATAACTTTATGAAATGATGATTTTCTTAATTAATAGTGAAAAAATATTTATTATTTAAAACAAATTTCCTTTTCATTTAACGAATTTTAGAGTCCCATTTTATTTGGAAACAATTAATGTAGATTTATTTCAATTTTATTATTTTAAATCCAATTTTTACCATCAGAATCAATTTTTATGTTTAATTTTTAAATAAAACATATTTGTATTTATGAATAAATTTTATTTACAAAATCACATTTTTTTCAAGCATGCGGGACTAATATTAAATTATATTATGAATTTAAATGATTTTAATTGGAAAGAATAAATTTCATATTTGGAATCATCATAATTATTATTATGTAATAAGGTCAACTTAATTTTTAGTCATAATAAATAGTAAAAATAGTAAAACATAATTATCATGGTTAATGTTAAAACAGATTTACCAATGGGTTAAACTAAAAATATAAGAGTTAAAATGGACTAAAACGTGTAAAAGTTATGTTTTATGGAAATATTTATAATTTATCTCATCTAAAATTTTATAATGATCCATTTTCAAGCCCTTTTGTATGTGAAAAACATTTTTATAATTTATTCTTCTCAAAAACATCAAGTGTGTCCCCTCCCCCAATTATAAAAGGCCTCCAACATTCATCTAATCTTCACACATACAAATTCATTTAGTTCGAAAAATACTTTCCACGTAGTGTATTGTTTTTTACAAATCTAATATAGTAAGGCATTAGGTATGAACATAATGTGGTTCTTCGAGGAAGTGGTATTGTTCTTATCTATGTATGTTTATTTTATTCCTTCCTTTAACTACTTAAAATATGCATATATTATGATAAAATAATAATAAAATTATCTATAACTTTATTATATTTTATTATGATAATTTAATTACCTATATCCATCTCACCTTGCATCAAACGAGAAATGAAACTATCGATCATGTATACAGAGGACTACCACTTTACAAACCATTGAAATTAATTTTCGATCACTACCTATAATTGATTTTTAAGATGTTGTATTTAATGTATATATATATTATATTTTAAAAAAATTAACATATATAATTATTACATCACATCTAGATTCTTATATTGTTATTTTTTTAGAAAATGATAATGTTTCTCGTCCATACTTGTGGATTATCCCCTCCACGAAGTGATGCGAAACATTTTCCCTTGTATTTTAAAATGGATGGTATTCATGTTATATTTAGTTAATATATTAGATATATATTTTATAATAATAATTCATTATTGTTTAATAATTATATATACTTTTCTCAATCAATTAGTTGAAAATATGGAAACAACATTCACGCTTATGTACGACCAACCGTCTCCATGAATAATGTGACTCATATTTCTATCCATACATCTTATGGATTACACTATATATATATAATGAATATAAATGATATTTTTACAATGGTTGAAAATGGGGGAGTTTATGGATCCATGATCAATGAACAATGACTGAAACCAGCAAACCCAAACATTCGTAAAGAAAGAAGCAATTATTACAAAAAAATGTAATTTTAAAATATAAATGTTAATAAACATATGATAAATGACTATAAGTATAATAAAAAATGTGTGATTTATTTTATTACAATGATTTAATAGATTTATAATATTTCTATAATTTTATATAAGAGGTTTGAACACATAAAAAGGATATCAGGCCTAGGGTAAGGGTTTCTCATCCCACTATTACTTACGTGAGACATATTCTATGTTGACCACCAATTTGTTTGTTGTGGTGTATCTAATATAACATTAATAAATTATATCATGAATATATTATTAATTAATTGTATTTAATTTTTCGTTTCATTTTTTTGTGTCTATGATACAAAATTTACCCAAACATTAAGGGTTTATTTTTTTATATCATCATTTATTAGGAATGCTTAGGAATATGTTTACGTTTCCAAAATCTTATGATACATATCTACCTAAACTCATAAATTTTATTATATCATGGTTGTTAAGAGAATATTTAAGTAATTGTATCATTTTTCTCTCTTTATCACATAAAATTATTGAGAACTGTTCTTTAATAAAAGATGACTTTATTTCTCTCTTCGGTCAAAAATCCTTTAATTCTACATCTATGTTTTCTAATAATTTGTTCAAAAATGTTTTTAATATTATCTTATTATTGTCAAATGATAATTTTACCCATGTTTTAATTAAAAAAAATGGGTTTATAGGAATATTCGTGTCATTTTCAAATTATGTTACTTTTTATATTTTTCACAATAATGAGAAAAAATGTTTTTTTACTGAATGTATAAAATTACCCACCATCATGACCACTCATGTATTTGAACCATCCTATACAATTTTCCATGATTCATTAAAATAATATATTTCTTATAATATTCTTGATATTTTTGGTTTTTTATGTTGATTATCAAATTAAAAAGGATATTTTCCTGAATAATGTTTTAGTGTAGTCTCTTTTCGTCAATGAAAAAAACATCATTTTACATATAATCAATTGGGAATATATTTTAATTGTTCCATAATTTTTATTTATATTAATAGTTTATCATTATCTGTAATTGTAAGGTGTTATTTTGAAACCATTATCCATATTACTATGCATGAATTAGGATTATTATGGAAATGTTAAACATTTTATAAGCCAGTTTTCAATCCAAATGTTTACATTGATTATTTTTATCAATCAGGCAATTTAATAAAATTTTCTATTCATGTTTTTCAATATGAATTTTTTATATTATTATACTTTTCCACTTTTATATGTTGAATGAGTTTGACAATATAAGTGATATGTGGGGCCCACTATATCCCCTTCATTCATTTATAGGCCTCATGTGATAAACTAGCATGGGTATTTGGATGAGGCCACACCCATTTATATAATATTTCTTGGAAAAAGGCCTTAAAGGAATGGTTAGGATGAATTTTATTATTCTTTCCATGATTATGAGATTAGTTATTGATATCTATGTGATTATTTGATTTTTTTGAATATCCATGGATAAGTTTAATGCTCATGTGATTATTTATATAAAATTATTTGATTATACGTTTTCCTTCCATATTATTATTCATGTTCAATTTATTGATTAAATAAAATGTGTTTTAGTTATTACCTTTTCATATTAATTGTTATTTATTTATTCATGATATCGTTAATAGTACAAGAACCCTTACTAATCATTATATCTCACCCATTTCATATATTTACCTTCTCCATGATATCCAGAAGTGTAATATGATTAATATATAGGGTTATAATAAATAAAATAGTGGTGTTATCAAATAAAATTATATGTTTTATTATATGTTTTAAATTATAATTTGGGACTCATATATATATATATATATATATATATATCTAGTTTTCCAAGACAGCTAGACAGTTCAGTCCTTTAGGATGTGATTACTTGTATCTAGTGCCAATGTAATAATGTAAAAACTCACATTGGGGTTCTAGGTTTGGGGTATTTAAAATATTATTTATATGTTACATTTTATTATTGACTATCTCTTCCATATTATTCATAAATTTTTACATTATCCCTTACTGTACATCTAATATCACACCTTTTTTTTGTAATCCCTTGAGTACCCATAAGTGAATTATGAATGATTTTAGGGATATGATTGATAACATAAGATATTTATCATTGTAATTTCTGTTTTATTTCAAGTTTTATAAAGTAATGTGAGAATCAGGTATGAATCTATTCTATTAAGACAACTAAACTATGTAATCCTATGTAGTATGATCCCATATATCTTATTTTAATGTATGGTTGGGACCACTGACTTCAGGTGACTAGATTTGAGGGTAAAACAGTTGGTATGAGAGAATGTTTTGTAGAAACATTGAATATTTTATTTTTTTAAAACAAATATTAACAAAAATAACCATATTTCAAACACTAAGGATAAGTCTTGTTATATAATAATATCGAATATTTTTTTAAAGTATGATGTTTTCAAATTCCTATAAATTAAATCCTTATCTGGATACTGCAAGTTTCTGCATGCTACAATATGTATTAACCTATGGTTAATAACACCAAAAGGCTGGTTGAGTATTATCCTGATCATCACATGGTGTGTAATAAATTATTCTAACATTACATTTCATGTGACACTCTTATACAATATTATTTAGTTAATTAAATTTAAATTTATGAACCATTATAAAAAATGTAAATATATTTAGGTTGTCAAAACCAATATTTAAAGACCATAGATAGCCCATATTGAAACATAGAAATTCATAATTTAGGTTATGTATAACATTTATGAGTCACATATTCTATGTTTATTTTACCTTTTTATAAAATTATTAATGTTTTAGTAACTCAGATTTTGTTTATTTAAGTAGTGGATAGATAATGGAGAAACCAAGTGAACATTAGATGTGATGTGAAATGTGGTTATTTTTCCAATGAGAAAACAGATGATATTGAAGATAGAGTGAGTAATCTTTTGATTATTCCAAACCAACTATCACGAATAATAATTAACCACATGAACCTTGTTTAAATTCCAAACACACAACATAAATGTATGATGGAGTCTCACGAATGTTTTGGTAAAAAATATAATGGATGAAATAATAATAAATTTTATACCTATCAAAGAATATGTGAGAATCACCCATGAAAATTTCGTCAAGGTATTAGAAGATTTTTTATCTGTGGAAAATGATGAAATACAGAAACTTATTTGGTAGGAAAAGTAAATATTTCTATTTACATGATTACGATAAATAAAATTTTCATAATTCACTGATATAAAATATTAATTCATGATTTTACATTAATCCCATTATATAATTTTCACTTAAAAAAGATTAATTTCTAATCAATGTTTAGGTTTTGATCAAAAAAACACAAGAAGAGCATTATTTGAGTTCATTTAATTAAACTCCAGTTTAATTTTTTACTGCATAATTTGTCATACTAAAATACATTATGTGATTCAACTTTGCTTCGGTTCTGGCAGAACATTACAACATATAATTAGAAGTGATCTTTCACCAATTCGTACATTTAAAGGTCATATGGACAACATAAGATGTACCACCAAATCTATTGATAAAAATGGACCTTCCATGATAATAAAATTTATGGGATACATAGAGGATCCAAAATATGAATAAAATCATTAATATATTTTTTATTATCCAAAGAAATAACGAATATAAATTTGAATCCCCAAATCCACCAAAAAGGACCCCACTGATGCTTTGAAGTCAAGCCCACATTTCTTTAATGGAATAGAAAACAGAACAAAATTATTGACTTTTGTCATAATAAATTCCTTAAATGGAGATGATATATTGTGTTGTGAAAGATAAGATTTTGGAGTATGACTTTGTATAAGAAATATTTAATATTTCAGGGCATGTTTCTGTCTTAAATATCAATCACATTTAGAAAAATTAAAAACGAGACAAATAAATAGAGAGAATGAACTGGTGTAGTAAAATGAACATAAAATTCTCTAGAAACGTGCACTAGAAGGCAAATATTGGGCATTGAAAATACAAAACAACATCTATAACCATTAAATATAATATATCTAGAGATTGAACTTATTGTACGAACAAATTGGTTAGCCAAGCTGAGGGGTCGATTTGGAAAGGGAACCATCCCCACCTTGGGCTATAAATACATCACATTCTTATCCATTCAAGGGGATGTAATTTCATAGCATAAGAGGATATATTGGCATGACATGGACCTAAATATTTTTCTTATGACCTTTAAAATTCCATTTTTTACATGAGATATTGTAACACCACGAGATATTATGAGAAATAAGATTTTTAATTTATTTTATGTATTGTGTTGTACGCTACACCATGATTATCATACGCTATACACAACACTGTATTAGCTTTTATTATACATAAACACTATTCTTGTCTTGTGATGCACGCAAGAGAGACCTTCCTCAATAGCATGTGTTGTACGCAATACTACGTTTCACTAAATAACAATATATTTTTATAATATTTTTATGAACTAGCTATTATGAATATTATTAACCAATTTTTCAATTTTATAACATTATCATTCATCATAATAATATTCTAGAATATGGTATGAGAACAAAATAATTTTTTCCGGTAAAATAAGTATTTTCCAGAAAATGCAGTTTTGCCGCCTTTTGATGGCACACCCACTATAAATCTAGTTTTTGAAATTTTTATAAGTTCAATTTGAAAAACAAAATTATTCATTGAAATAAGGATATAAAAATTAACTTTGTATAATTTTTTAATATTTTTATCTTAACTTTCATATTTTGATGAATTGTAAAAATACGCTAAATTTTAATTAAAAACAATTTTTTCAGCAAGATAATTTATTTAGTTAAATTATAATAATTAATGCTTTTAAAGTATAAATAGAGTATATATTTACCATTTAGTATTATTTATGTCATTATCATTAATTTTACATTGAATTCATAGGTAAAAACATTTCAGTCTTTTTCAATGTTTTGACTTTTAAAACCCAGTTTCTCAACAGCGGGATTAATTTTAAATTAAAAACTGCAAGTTATAAGTTTTGAATTTATAAAAATGAGTTCCATATTTGAAATAATTAGGTCTAAATTATGTTAATAGGATAATTTCTATTTTTAGGCATTATGAATAATAACTACGCTAAATTTTATTTACAACAGTTAAAGGTAAATCCGTTAATTATGGGTAAAAATAATATTATAAAATTACCCTAAAATTTTTATTAATATAATTGGATGATTATAGTTTTTCCTAAAATATAAGTGGGTCGAAATGGTATATTTTTGAACCCACTTAGATTTTATTAAGACCATTAAATTATTTTATTTAATGAAAGTGAAATATGTCACACTAAAACTTTAATAATTAATGTATTTTTAATATAAAAATATAGAAGATATAAATTATATTATAAATAATAATTTTAAATATAAAATTTTTATATTTATCATGGTGATTTATTTGTAATTTTTATGAAATATTTAATTACCTTAATATCTTATACCTTAATGATGTAGAAATTATTTATTTAGTGAAAAAATCAATAATATAGTTTTTATTAAAATAATATAAGACATAGAAAGGCCCAAACACCTGAACACAACTTATTTATCGTGTATATATAAACAATAATCATACAATGGTCTAATTTTTTACTATTTGGTGCCTTATAAAATCGATTATGACACTTATATTATTTTATTTTAAATAATGTCAAAGTTGTCACCTTCATAATTTAATAAAATTAACATTTTGAAAGTTGGGTGTTTTAGAAGAGAAATTATATTAAATGGATTATTATGAGTGATATTAGATTTATATTCATGATTGTATTTTATATTTAGTTTTTATTCAAAAAATAAGTATATTAAACTATTTTTAAAAAACGATGTAGTAATTATTTTATTAAGAGAAATATCAGATAAACTATTTTAATGATATTAAAATAAATACTATATGAACTAATTAACATGATCCACGAATTTTTTAGATGAATATGACTTGTTGGGAACCTATTAAATATTTTGGTTCGAATATATTCTCTGTGTGTATTTTATTTAAATCAAAATAAATTAATAGTGTCAAAATATACACTATTGGTATTTTATAAAAAATATATTATTAAATTATTTAATAAATAGAAAAAATAACTAACAGTTACACATTGAAAATTATATGGTCTAAAAGGTTATAATGTATCCAATTATGGAAGAATTTTCAATATATATGTAAAAATTTATAACAATTTAAAATTTAGAATGTTATTACCACAAAGACAATTAAATTGATTAAATAAGGATAAATCAAATTGATAAGGTTTAAAATATTTCCCCACATGTATAAATTTTTTTTGGCTGATGATATTACAACCATATATCATCTACTCTTTGAATTGGAGTCATTTTGGAGAGTTTTAGTTGGGGTTTGAATTTATTATAAATTTATTTTTTTGAGTTTTCCAATAGTATCCCTCTCCTCCCTTATAAAAGGGAACCTCCTCCCTCTCCTTTTCAAAACATTTTGAGCCTCCAAGCTCTGCTAAACCCTGTATATTTATCTTCTCCACTTCTCTAGAAACATTTTAGAGGTCCTGGTCTTCCTTAAAGACCATCTTTAGTGCCATAAGAGGAGGTTTAGAAGAGGTGCGTCGAAGAAGAGATAATATCCTTTACCGATTCATTCAAATTTACTTCTCATTCTAATTATTCTTCTTTATTTGTTTCATTATAAAGTAATAACATCAGATTGAGTCATATATTGATATGTTATTATAAATATGAAACATTCATATTTCACCTTCTATCCATCCTATGAAAAACGAAATCACTCTGCGTGCGTACATACGGCTTACCGTCTCCACGACGTGGTGTAATCTGTTTTTCCAACACCACCTTACTTGGATGGGTATAATGGTTGAAATAATAACAATATATTATTATTATAACATTATACTAATTCTGAGATATTATATCATCCAATCCAATTCACGTCAATAATTATGGGAATGATATCATCACTCATGCATACGTACAGATTACCATCTCCACGATGCGATGAGATTCATTCCCCATGTTAACCATTCCAGAATGATAATAATTTATATATAATAAATAATCCTGAAACATATGACATAATAATGATACTATATTTATTAATTTTTTATTTAATTACATCCATTCAATTTAATAATGAAACGAAATCATTATTCATGCGTACGTATGACCTACCGTCTCCATGAACGTTGTATTTCATTACATTTATCGATCTATTGTATATATTATATATTCAGAATATATATATTATATATAAATAATTTTTTAAATTCTTGAAATATGTAATCAGGATCTATGTAATCATATAAATAATTATAAGTCAAAACACGTACGACAAATGAAACAGTTTTACCAAAAACACTGTTTTACAATGGAATTGACAAATGAACAGGTAATATAAAGTCGTAAGTGAATCATATATGATATCATAAATATTATTATGGTTCTATTAAAAGTTAATAATATGTTTATACACAATATACATGACTCTCAAACACATATGGAAGAAATCATAAATAAGGTAAGGGATAATTATTCCAATCTCGTTCTTATTCGGGATTGTTTATTCGTAAGTATTTACTGGGGTTATGTTTATCATCCATTTCCATGTTTTCTCAAAATGTTTTTATAAAATGTTTACTATTATTTCATGTATGTTTAAAGTCATTTTTACCTTTTATTTTACTTTTACCACATAGTATGGAAGGAATATTTCTTTTGTTTACCATATGAGGTACTTTTTGACTTTTTCGACAAAAGTACGAGAAGATTGATTTTTTAACTTATATGGAATGAATGTATTTTTACGGCTTCATAACACATTATTTCCATGAAGCTTACTCTAAAATATTTCATGATTATTTTCTGTGAAATTATTTTCTTTTAAAATTGAATGGAATATTGAGAAAAGAAAATGATTTTCAAGAAGAAAGGATATTTTCATCAAGAATTCATTTGAAGTGTTTTATTGAAACTATTTTCTATATAAGATGACATTATTTAGTATGTTTATATTTCATGTATAATATATTTTTTATTTAAATGGTTTGATTATTCTTATTATGAAGTGATATGTATTTTTTTATAAGGATTATGTTATGATGGGATGATGTTTATGAAACCCATTTTATTCTTTAGGTTATGATGAATGATTTAAGTTTATGTTGTGGAACACGTAAGAATGATTTAATTATAAGATTTGTGGGACCTATATCTTCCGCCAATTCATTGGGTAATTATTTATATCTCATTAGATAGACAGGGCTGGAACGACAAGTGAATTCGGTTCAGTAATATAGGGCTGGAACGATGAGTAAACCCGGTTCAGTAATGGACTTTGTCCCCTATGATGGTCTTGGAAGCAATGCCTTGACTATTATGGAAATCATATCATGTGATTTATATTTTTTCACAATTCCATGTTTTAGAAACATGCTATGTTATCATGATTAATGTTCCTTATAGATCTATGCCTTACGTTCTGCCAAGATTTTTTTCACAACTCGAGATTTTGATGTTTAAACATTATGTTCATGTTTTTAAGTTCAAATTTATATGGATCATTTTATTTTCTCCTTAATTACCCTTACTAAGAATTTGAGCTCACCCCTTTTTTGTTTTCTTTTCCCCAGGATATAATGAATGATTTTAGGTAAGAAAACGATACAAGAATATCTTTATGGGTGATGTTGAAGAACATTCACAATGATTAGAATATTATGTTCCAAGTTTCCAAAGACACTAAACTAATATGGTAATTGGGAATCTGTTTTTTTTCATGTATTAAGTATTTCTCAAAAGTAATGTAATTTCGATGTACGTCAAGCATCAGGTCTCTACATTTGGTATCAGAGCGAAGGTTTAGGTAACCTTTGGAAAGTAGGATACGAAAACTTCTAGTGAAATCTATAGAAATATTTCTAAGGTATATCTTGGGATGTACCTAAGGTTTAGTATAACTATAGGTTACAATCCTAGAATTATTTTGACGATCATGAATAACCTAGGGTGAACTTAAGGTGTCATGGATTAAAGAATGTGTGATATGTTAGACAACCCTTAAGTGACTTTTCATGATTATGTGGTTCCTTATTATTTTAACTGTTTCTTACACTGTGGTTTCTAGTATTAGTCAATGGCAGGAACGAGAAATAATTCAGTTAACATTGATTCTAATGGAAAAATTGGTGACTATGAGTAGAGAAATTGTATAATGCCTAGAGAGTAAAATATTGTGATTATGCCGAATTGGTAATCACGATATATGATTAACAAGGTGAAATTTAGTGGTATTACTAATTAATCAAATAATAGGAAGATGGGCTTTTATGCATGTTCTCATAGAGAGGAACCTAGAGGAAGAAAGATGAAGCTTTATATATATCAAGAAGAATGGAATAAGAACCTTGAGGAATACCTCAAATGGAGGGGGAGATGTTATCTGTGTGGGGGAAAGGGTCATAGAGTTACAAACTGTTATGGAGTTCAATGTCTTATCTATGGAGAACATGGGCATTACCCAACTCCTTGCCCTAACCTAAGAGGTTACTTTTAAATCTAGGAAAGACCTATTCAATGCCGATCATTAAAGAGGATGGATAGAAGGGATTATGTATTGTAATTCATGAATAATGTTGTTGAGATACTTTTATGGTATATTGGAATATATATGTATTAGTGTATTATGGTTTTTAATAATTATATGGTACCCGTATTCATGAAAAGTGATTGAAATATTTTTGTAAGGCAGATGATATGTGTATAATGAAGGGATAAGAATAAAATAATATATTTGATATTATTCATGAGCTCATCACTAAAAAAGGACAAATTGATAACATGGTTTGAGTATATATAAATTCTGGGATTTTTGTATGTAGAAAGAGTTAAATTTTGACAGTATTCATGTTTTCACTAAGGTTCTATGGTAATTCATGTTTCAAGATAATACATGATTAAGTAAGTCACAAGTTTGGAATGTGACCAACAAGATATATCTTATGATATATGGGGGATAAATGACAGAATTCACATGCTTGGTAGATGACATCTCTAATAATCTTTTTCTTTATACTGTGAGTTTGGGAAGAAGTATTTTGGAGAAGCCTAAAGATTGGTATGGATTAAGTTAGACATCTAATAATATTGTTTATGTCTAGAACATTTTGATATTATTACTGAAATTTTATAATAATATAGTTTTAGATAAAGGACAACTCATAGGATGGGGGACAACCTATCACTTCAGACAAGGCTGCGGGAATCGAACCCTCAACTGAAGTGAGAAATGCCTTTATCACCTACCACTGGCCTACATAAATTCCCTGGTTTGTAGAAAATAGTTTTTTTATTAAGTGGTATGATATATTATGAATAAGTCAATTTTTGGATCCATATACGATTAACCTCGCCATATATGGGCATAAGTATATTAAATATCATAATCTATCCTTTTTTGTGATAGAGACAGATGGAATGGCGAATCATTCTATCACATGATCTGCTAAAACATCACGGATAAGAAATCCAACTTTATTTCTTTATGATATGAGGTGGAAATTGTTCAAGGAACGACCAATGATGATATTGTACCAAAATCAAGTAAGTATTTCTTATAATTCAAATTCTCAACTTTAGGGAAATGATCTTCAAAACCAAAAACGTTGTCCCAGTTTCCTCATATCTGATGAATCAGATGGTTCATGTGATCATCACAAATTTATGGATTTTTGATTTTTGGATTTTCCATATCTAGGTTCTCTACCAGTGTTCATCAGAACATGATGGTTATATTTCTCTTCCATATCTATATTTTCACCTATATTCTCCAATGTAGAAACCTAGTGGTGAGTTATATTGGGTGGCCATAATGTTTCTAACTTTATATTTTTAAAATTATGTTTTAGTATTACTTTTTACGATGTTCATTTCTATGAAATAAACTTTCATGCAGTAAACGATTTATAACCCCGACAAATTTTGAGTGTGAAATTCATTTTAATGGGTTAGAATGTAACACCCCGAGAATTTATGAGAAATAGTCTTTTTAATTTTTTTGATGTCTTGTGTTATACGATACACCAAGATTAGCTTGTGCTGTATGCAACATTGTATTAGCTTTTAGTATAAAGAACTATTATTCTTGGCTTATGTTTCACGCAAGAGCGTCCTTCCTCAATCGTGTGGGTTGTACGCAATACCGAGTTTCACTAAACAACGATATATTGTTATAATAATAGTATGAACTAGTCATTATGAATATTATTATCCTCATTTTGAAATTTATCACATTATCATTCATCTTACATATATTCTAGAACATGGAATGAGAACAAAATAAATGTTTCGGGTAAAATAAGTATTTTTCGAAAAATGCAGTTTTGCCGCCTTTTGATGGCGCACCCACCGTATATATAGTCTTTGACAGGATTATAGGTTCATTTTGAATACAATAAAATTATTCATTTCAATAAGGATATAAACATTAAATTTGTATATTTTTTTAATATTTTTCTACTAACATTCATATTTTGATGAATAGTAAAAATATGCTAAATTTTAACTAAAAACATCTTTTTTCATCAAGATAATTTGTATGGTTAAATTATAATATGAATGGTTTTAACTTATAAATATAAAATATTTTTACCATTTAATATTATTTATGTCATTATCAGCAATTTTAGTTTGAATTCATAAGTAAAAAATTTCAATCTTTTTCATTGTCTTTACTTTTAAAACTCGTTTTCTCAACAGTGGGATTAATTTTAAATTAAATACTGAAAATTCTATGTTTTTAATTTAAAAAAATGGATTCCATATTTGGAATCCGTAGGTCCAAATTATTTAAAGAGGATAATTTTTATTTTTAGGCATTATGAATTGCAACTACGATAAATTTTTTTTACAACAGTTAAAGTTAAATAAGGTATTTAAGGGTAAAAATAATATTATAAAATTATACTAAAACTTGTATTATTATAGTTGGATGATTTTATTTCATCCTAAAATATACTTGGGTCAAAATGGTATCTTTTGGAACCAACTTGGATGTGATTAAGACCATTAATTTATTTTATTTAAAAAAAGTGAAATATGTCACCCTCAATCTATAATAATTAAAGTATTTCTAATATAAAGATATACAAGATATAAATTAGATTATAAATACTCATTTGAAAAATAAAATGTTTTTATTTATCATCGTAATTTATTTGAAATTTTTATGAAATATTTATTTACCTTAATAGCTTATACATTAATGATGTAAAAATTATTTATTTAGTGAAAAATCAATAATACACTTCTTATTAAAATAATAATACACATCAAAAGTCCCAAAAAAATGATAAAAATTATTGGTCCGGTATATATAAACCATAATAATCCAATGGTCTAATTTTTGACCATTTTCAACCTTATAAAAATGATTATGAAAATTATATTATTTTATTTTAAATAATGTCAAAGTTGTCATCTTCATAATTTAGTTATAATAAAATTTTAAAAGATAGGTGTTTTAGAAGATAAATAATTATAAAATAATTATTATTAATTAAATTAGATTTATATTCATCATAGTATTTTTTTATTTGTTAGGCAACAAATAAGTATATTAAAAAGTTTTAAAAAAATGTTGTAGTAACTATTTTATTAAGTGAAATATCAAATAAATTCCTTTAAAAATTTTAAAATAAATATTATATGAACTAATTAACACGTTCCACAAATTTTATTGATGTATAGGACTTTTTAATAACCTATTAAATATTTTGGTTCAAATATATTCTCTGTGTGTATTTTATTTAAATTCAAATAAATTAATAGTGTCAAAATATTCACTATTAGTATTTTATAAAAATAACACAAGATTAAATTATTAAAAAATACCAAAAAAATATTTAACAATTAAAAATTGAAAATAATATGGACTAAAAGGTTATAATATATCCTATTATGTAAAATTGACAACATATAAGTATGTATTTATAACAATTTAAAATTTAGAATATTATTACCACAAATAATATTAAATAGATCAAATAACGACAGATCAAATTGATAAGGTTTAAAATAAATTCCCAAAAAGTCTAAATTTTATTGGATGATTAGATTAAAACCATATCTCATATAATATTCTAATTTGAGTCTTTTTTTATGTTTTTAGGTGGGGTTTGAATTTATTATAAATATTATTTCTGAGGTTTCCAAAAGTGCCCCTCTCCCCCCTCATAAAAGGGAACCTTTTCTCTCTCCTCTTAAAAATATTTTGAGCCTTCATGCTCTGAAAAAAATTGTCTATTTATCTTCTCCACTTCCTTATAAACATACTAGAGGTCTTGGTATTCTTCAAAGACAAACTTTTTAGCCATAAGAGGAGGTTTATAAGAGGGGCGTCGAAGAAGAGGTAATATCCTTTACCGATTTTTTTGAAATTTAATTATTCTTCTACTTACTCTTCTTTATTTATTTAATTATGAAGTTATAACATCAATATAAATAATATAATTATATGTCATTATAAATAAGAAACAACCCTATTAAAAATTATATCCATCCTACGAAAAATGAAATCACCGTGCGTGCCTACGGCTTACCGACTCTACACCGTGGTGCAATCTGTTTTTCTAACACCACCTTACATGGATGGGTAAAATGGTGGAAATAATAACTATATATGATTATTATAACATGAAACTAATTCTGAGATATTATATCATCCAATAAAATTCCATTCAATAATTATGGGAATGATACCATCGCTCGTGCGTATGTACATATTACCGTCTCCCCGACGCGTTGAGATTCGTTCTCCATGTTAAACATTCTAGTATGATTATAAAGTATATATAACAAATAATAATGAAATATATGACATAATAATGATACTGGATTTATTTATACGTTATTTACTTACATCCATTCAACTTCATAAGGAAACAAAGACATCGTTCATGCATACGTATGACCTACCGTCTCCATGAATGGTGTATTTCGTTCCATTTATCGATATATTAAATATATAATATATTCGGAATATATATTACATATAAATAATATTTTACATTCTATAAGTAAGTAATCATGATCTATATAATCATATGAATAATTAGAAGTCAAAGCACGTATGACAATTGAAAGGATTTTACCCAAAAAACTAGTTTAACATTGAATTGAAAAATGAACGGGTAATATAATGTCTTAAGTGAATCATATATGATATCATAAATATTATTATGGTTCTATTAAAATTTAATAATATGTTCAAACCCACTATACAGGTGCCTCTTACACATATTAACAAAATTAGACATAAGGTAAGGGATAATTATTCCAATCTCATTCTTATCCGGGATTATTTATTTGTAAGTATTTACTAGGGTTATGTTTATCATCTTTGTTGATGTTTTCTAAAAATGTTTTCATAAAATGTTTACAATTCTTCCATGTATATTTAAATTCATTTTTCCCTTTTTTTGACTTTTACCACATGGCATGGAAGGAATCTTTCATTTGTTTACTATACGGGTTATTTTTGAATTTTTCGACCAAAGTACGAGAAGATTGTTTTTTAACTTATATTGCACGAATAGATTTTTATAGTTTCATAACACCTTATTTCCATGAATATTCCTCAACACGATTTCATGATTATTTTCAATTAAATTTTTTCCTTTTAAAATTTCATGGCATTTTAAGAAAAGAAAAAGATTTTGAAGAAGAAAGGATATTTTTCCCAAAAATTTATTTCATGTGATTTATCATAACTATTTTCCATCTAAGATGACATTATTTAGTATGATTATATTTCAGGTATAATGTCTCTATTATTTGCATGGTTTGATTGTTCTTATGATGAAATGATATCCATTTGTTTTCTGTAGATTATGTTATGATGGGATGATGTTTAGGAAACCCATTTTACTCTTTGGGTTATTATTAATGATTTATGTTTATGTAGTGGCTCACGTAATAATGATTTCATTATGAGATGGGTGAGACCTATATCTCTATCCAATTCATTGGGTAACGATTTATATCGTAGGATATAGACATTACTGACACAAAAATTGAATACGGTTTAGTAATATATGGTTGAAATGACAAGTAAACCCGGTTCAGTAATGGAATTTATCCACTATAATGGTCTTGGAAGTAATTCCTTGGATACTATTGAAATCATATCATGTGATTTATGGTTATAAAAAATTCCATGTTTTATTTTCATGCTATTTTTTCATGATTAATGTTCCTTATAGATATATGCCTTACGTACTGCCAAAATTTATTTCATGACATGAGAGTTTGATGTTTAAACGTTATGTTCGTGTTTTTAAGTTCAAATGTATATGGTTTGTTTTATTTTCTCCATGATTACCCTTTATGAGAATTTGAGATCACCCCTTTTTTGTTTTCTTTTACCCTAGATATAAAGAATGGTTTTAGGTAAGAAAAAGAAAGGGGAAGATCGTTATGGGAGATGTTGAAGATCTTTCATCATGATTAGAAGATTGTGTTCTATGTTTCTGAAGAAACTAAACTAATATGGTCATTGGGCATCTTTTTTTGTCATGTATTATTTATTCCAAAAATGTAATGTAATTTCCAAGTACGTCAAGCATTGGGTCTCTACAAATATCTTTCCTCCTCTCATTATTTTCATATTATGTTTTATTATTTTCAATTGTAATCACATAAGTTATTTTCAATTTCATTTAAATTTTAATGAATGTTTATTGTTCATTATATCTTATCATATTAAAAAAAATATATGTCAATATTAATGGTCTTAAAATAGTTTAAATAATGTCAAAATCCCTTTCCTTTTTTCACATTCAATCAAAATTCCATCTGTAATTATTTTTACCATTCGTTTGTGTGTTTGACAGACTACTCTTATCATGTCCCATTATTTTTCAACTAATTTTAACTCATCTTCATAAAAAATAATAAACCATATCACTAAAAATCTCAATGGATGAGTAAATATCCCATTGAGACGAGTCATGATTAGGTGTTGTTAAGAAATTGTGAGCTTCTGCTCGATTAATATTCATTAAATTAATATTTTTTATGTTGAACATAAAATTTCATGGATTAATGACATATTGTGATTGACATGTGGATTACATTGATTATAAAAAAAAGTAAACATGGGTTCATGAAATCATTAACCTTCCATAAATAATAGTTTTTTGAGATCAATACCGTAGTTTAGGATTTGATTAAATCTATAACAAATGAGAAATCTGATAAAAAATAATCATGGGATATAGATGTTATTTTAATGAAATATATAAAAATTCTTGATGATTTCCCAGTATTAACTCCCTAATTATAAACACAACACATTCATTATTAAATTGTTAAATCCATCGTCATTAATGATCAATTTCATTTAATCTCTATGAAAAAACCCCCATTAAAAATTTAATCAATTATAAACTATCAACTCTAAAATTTCAACCACCATCAAAGATTTGACCCCAGTGTTCGTATACACATTAGTAGGGCACCAGACCATGGAATAGTCGATATGTGACAATCAGTAGTTCTTTAGGTACCACTAATATTTCAATGTACTTAATATAGGGAAATTCTATATTATACAAGTTAGTTCAATAATACAAGGGATTATAAGTATAATGAGAAACAACATCCTCCTAAACTAAGAGAACAAGGTGGATCCTATACAATGACTATCGTTAAAGTGTATTATGATAATTAAGGTACACTAATCCTCCACTATAATATTGTGGATGTCTATGTGATTTTTTTTCTAATCACTCATGTATATCCATGATATTGTATGAGAACATTAAATCTTCACTTTGATGATTTGATATTTAATTATATGAGAAAAATTTTAGTTATTGGATTATTGTATCATAAACCAATGTTTATGGGAATTTTGTTTGTGTAAATATTATAAATTCATTAATTAGGTGATTTTTTGGATTAAATTTATATATACTTGTTCTCTCTATATAGTGTAAAAAGAAAATTTTTAGAAAAATTAAATCACAATTCATATCAACTTATGATAGTCTATTATTGTAAGGATGATTATGAACTCCTAGTGGAATAAAAATTATATTATATGGGTCACGATACAAAATTAATTGGGACCCTTAGGTCAAATGGGTTGAAAGGAAATCAATATTGTTGATATATATATTATTATGGAATAAATGAGTTTTTATGTTATACCCAATAATATAAGACTTATATCCCATTTGTAATTATATCTTCAGTCTTGTCTATCTTAGGGAAACCTTTCTCCATTTTCAAAAGTAACTAATAATATAAATTTCATGGATGAAATTTATTTTATGGGGAGAGCGCAACATCCTATGATTACAATATGTATGTCTCCTTTAAAAAAATACCATGTTGAATTGATTGTTTTACATTAAATAGAAAATTAAAATCCAACTGTAATACATTTTATAATGATAATATTATAAATATTAAATTAGATTGTGATAACATATTCATTGAATTAGTGGAATTAAAAAGAAGTAACTTTTTGAAAATAATATAGAAATAAAAATAGAAAATAATTATAATAAAGATTCATTGATACATTTAACCAGTTTTGACAAATAACTCATAGTGTTATTTTAACATTTAAAATTCATTTTAGTAAAAAAATCATTTTTAGGTTCTATGTATTTATACTTTAAGAAAATAAATATATTATGGTTTAATCTTAAAAAATATATCATTGATATGAATAATATATAAAATATAATTTAATTTGTAATTGATTAGATAAATGAATAGTTTTAATTAATATCTTAAAATTCATTTTTCTATGAAAAATAGTTTTTCATTATGTTTTATATTTCCATTTAAAAATTAGCTTCCTATATTTTATTATTTTAATTTGAAAAAATAATCTTCAATCTTGGATCCAAAATTTTGATACTAGATTAGGGATATTTTTTTTTACTTTTTTCAATTAATAGTATATTTTTGGATGAATAAGGAACAATACCGTTTATACCTACACCGTATCTTTTATGAAATTATCATAAACTAAGTATTAATTTAAAAATTCTAAAACCTTTTTGATAAAAAATAGGTATTAAATGAGTATAGTTTTTTATTTAATAATATTTTTTGGAATATCTAAAATTCACGTCCAATATTTTTAAACATAGGCTATATTTGCAAAAATAGAAACTATTTTTTCCCATGTTTTTTAATTATGTATCCACCGGGTGAAATTATATTTTTTATCAATTGGCAATACATATATCTCTTGTTTTTCTCATACGAAACCAATCATTGTCATACAAATAAATAACCTTTGTAATTGCATCATAATAATAATTACTAAGCGTAAACATACTCCCTTTGTAAAAATAGTTCTTAATTTTTATGTGAGTTAATATTAAAATTAATTTTTTATAACCATTATTTGAAAAAATGTATTTCATATTTTTAATATTAAGTTATAAAATAAGATCCAGTTTATTTAAATTCATTAAAAGAATATTTTTTAGGTAAAAAACATGTAACACAATAAAAACCATAAAATGGTAAAAGTAAATAATCAAAGAGTAATATACACAAACAATATTAAAAACATGTCTAATAATTCACAGAAAAGACTTAATTGCCAATTATCCCAAACCATTATATTCCATCATTGGATCCACTTGACCTCTAATTAGTGTGTTTCCTTTAAAATTATTACAAAAATACCACCCCTCACCCATATAAAAGGATCCATCAGCACTATAATTTTCCAAAGACCCAAATCCAGTTAGATTATAAAATAATATCCCCAAATAAATCTTTAATACTCTATAAAATGTTTTTTAGTTTCTTGTATTATCAAAATTCTACCTCTCAAATCCTTAATTCAATTTGCAACGGATCAATTGCAAGGTGTATGATAAAATTATCAATTATTCATTTTCATTTCTTTTAATGTAATTTTTATTCTACCTCTTATAAATCCAACCGAACCATATCTACATAATTAATTAGTCTCAAATTTATAATGAAATTTTATTATTCTTATTGGATAACCATTTTCTACCATCCTTTTAGGACTTAAAATAATGGAAACTTTCCTTGTTTTATACTCAGACTACTACCTCTTTAAGCGATATGACTCCATTATCATAACCACATTACATGGATAGTTAAAAAATTTATATAATAAACTAATATGATCTTTATATAATTATTAATATTATTATAATATAAACAATTTCCCACCTTCCTATCATTCAATAAAAAATGAATAAATTAATTGTCTGTATGTGTGAAATAACACCTCCATATAAAAATATATTCTTTAATCATCAGCCAAATTTTATGAACATAATAAATTATTTATTGAATTAAAATATTAAATCATACATTATTAATAATCTTGATGTGTTATATTAAATTTTCACATGTTATTAATGTAACAAGTTTTTCTCTTTAAAAATCACAAAACATGCTCTTCATCGATTCCATCATCATGATTCATAAGTAAAATACATTTGAAATGAAATAAAAAAAATTAATTTTTTAAAACATCAATTGTATTACCTTTAATTATATATGAATGAGGTCCTTAGTATCAATATAACATTAGTCTATAGAACCATTAATAAATCATACGAAAAAATTTATTCGCATCATAGGATCAAAATAGAAAATAAAGAACTAATGAATAAGTAATAAATATTTATAACCAAAGGGTAAAATTCTAATAAATATTAATAATAGTCTGAAATAGATTATATATATTATTATGTTTGTTATACATGAGGTTATAGTGGTTTCTTGTAAGCTAAAAATTAAGGTATGGGCTTCGGTATCAATTTCCCTTCACTGAGGCATGTTTTCAAGCTTATCACCTATTATTTTTTTATATGGTGTACCTACTATTTGGTTATATTATATTTTAATTTTTAATTTTTATTTAATTTTATATTTATTCTTTTTGTTGAATCCCTCTTTCAAACTCTTTGCATTCGATTGTTTCCAAATTTATAAAGGATTTCTTGTCTCATTTTTTTTCTTCGAGACAAATGTAATATCCAATAAATATTTTATATATCATGTTGTATATACTGCCATATGGTTGTTTTGAACATAATCTTGACTATATTTTCCTTTTTGTCTTATGTTTTATTTTTTAAATGGATTTCAATTCCTGTGATACTAAATTTATAATGATTTTTTTTATGAATTAATTTCCTTTCATTGAGTTATAATGATTATTCTAGAACTCCATTCTTTTATGTTAGTTGAATTTATCCTATTATTGTGTAAAATTTGAATTAAAAATTTCTTTAAATGGGTTTTTAATTAATTAGCATGAACTCATTTCCAAATAAATATAAATTTAGTTATTATTATTTATTCAAGGGATCTTGTTAAACAAAACATCATTTCTCTGGGTTATAATGTTACTTCTCAAACATCATTCTTCAAAGTTACCTATATTCTTAGATTTTATATTTAGAAAAAAATTACCCAATAAACCTATCAAGAAAGTTACATTTTATATTCAAAACCCCTTATTTGATTAATTTTATTTCTCATAAAAATATATATTTTTAAAATAATGCTTATTCTTTCTAAAGGATCTTTCTCTTCCAAGTCCACATTTTTCTCAACCCTCCAACATTATCATTTGTATTTGGAAACATAATTATATATTCTATAATGAGACCATTATATTTTCAATTTTTACTTTTAAATTGGATTTCAATTATCCCTTTAAATGATTAGTGTTTAAATAAAATGTATTTTCATGTACAAAAAATGTTTTTTAATTCAGGAAAATATATTTTATCTTGCACTCCACATTTCATCTAGTTAAACCTTTTTTCTTTTTGAATGATCCATTAATAAAGAATATATTGAAAGTAAAATGTTTTTCAAAACGTTTTCACCTAATATTTATCAATATTTTACCTGAATATTGTGTGAAATCATTTACCTTTAAAAGGTATTAATCGAGGATGAATCAATATTTATGTTGATTAACTCAGAAAATTATTGTTTTTATATTACCTAATAAATTCGTATGAATAATTTACCAATTAGAAACTATTAATTAGCATCCCCAACTATCACGGGGATAATTTAATAGTTGTAAATGTTTCCATTAATAACAACTACTACAAATAAATTCCCAAATTAATGGATCTAATTTATAGACATTGATATGAACTAATTTTAATTATAGATAACCAACACAATAGTGCATAATTAATTTTTAATGGAATAATCATAAACACATATGATTATTAAATAATTTTGGAGAATTTTGGATATTGAATTTTGTGTCACATCAGTATACAAGAAATGGGTTGGAAAACCCCATCATCACATCAAACTGTTTTGGGTGTCTCTTTCAAGAGTAAGATAATGATGACCTTCCACACTTAGAGAAAGGTGATGGAGAATTCTTATATATTTAATTTATGACATTGTATATACTATTAAGACACTTTTAAATATTATATATCACCAATTTTAGATAAACTCAACTCCTTCTACAAGTGCTATAGAATTACTTACTCCATCCTTCTAGACTATATCTCTAAGAAAGATATAATACTAGGTGATACCAACTACCAGTGTATGAAATATGATCAATGTTATTGTGATTACTACCTCTACTAAAAGTAACCATTTAATATTTATAGTAACATGGGAATAATTTTATATCACTTTTACCCAAGACCCCAAACCAACATTAGGATGAGAACCATCAATCCATACACTAGATTATTAAAAGGACCTATACAATTACTAAAAATTCACTTGGGGTGGTAATCATTGAATTAATTTTCTTTTAATTTTTCATTTAAAAAATATTTGATACTTGATAAATTAAATTGATAAATATCTTTAAAAGATCAACAATCACACCAACTCCAAAACATAGTAGGCATAATGAGTTTTATAATGTTATATATTAAAAAATTGATTTACCATTATTATATTACAAAATAAAATATGATCACACAATTCACATGTTTAAATACAATGAGAAAGGAATATCCTATAAATCATGATAAAAAATTTGTCACTCTACTTTTATAATGTTATCTTGAACCAACGCAGCATAATGAATCTATGAATTTACACCAGGTGGGTCTTCACCTATGTAGACTTCCATCAAGATGCTATTGTGCTTCGTCTTCCTCCTCGATATTTATATATTCTATATGAAAACCTATCAAATATTCTATCTCATTTTCAATGTACTATTATTTTTCTCTAAAAAATCACACTTTTTATGTTTCTAGCTATCTTACAATTCTTTCAAACCAAAATTCAAGCAAATATCTTCTTCTACAACTTATTATAAGTCATGTTAATCCATCGGATAAAATTAAAATTTCAATTTATTCTTATATAGTATTAGGGACCTCAAATCACTAATTAAGTAATACCATCAAAATAATATAATTCCTGATCATTGAACATATCATGGTGTAACCATGGTATTTTTGGCATGATTAACATAATAAAAGAATCACCATGTAGTTTTTTTCCAACCTGATCAAAAACCACTTCTCTATCATGTGATGACCAACTTGTTTTTCACCATGATTTTAATCTATGTACATTTCTGAAAATTAGAAACAATCCACTACCTAAGAACCATGACATAAATTATATAAGGAACCTATATTTTAGGTCTTGTAAAAAATGATTGATAAATATTGTTTCATAAAAAACTAATCATAAATGATCCACGACATGTTATAATAAAATTACAAACCAAATATGGTAATCAATTAAATATTATTTCCATTATAAGGTATATAATTAATATGAGTTAATATTAAAAAAATGTTTTCTAATAAAATTGGTTTTATTTTTATTAGATATAATTTTTTAAGAGTATTAATTTTCATAAATTAGAATTTAAATTTTATAAATTAAAATTAATTAATTTATTTATATCGAAAAATTAGGATATGTTGTATTTAGGATATTTATATAAAATAGTTATTTTTTAATTTAACATTGAAAATACTAAATTTTCCAATACATTCAATTTTATATGAATTATAATTTTAGAAACCTTTTCCTATAAAATAATATATTACAAATTGAAATAAATCATTTTAAAATAAATTGTCGAATTTATAAACCCATGCTCTAAAATTTTAAAAAATATGTAGTATTTTAATTTGAACTGTTTTAAAACTATTTTTTTAACTAATTATAACATGAAAAGGTGGAGATTATGATTAATTTTATTATTAAATAAGTAATATTTTAATGATAATATTTATTTTAAATTTATTTAAATCAATGTAATTTATATATCTATCCTAGTAATAAATCATATTTATTAAAAATATGCCTTTAAAAAAGGGGTTCTACATGATACATGCACTAACGTTAAAATTAATTTCCATAGACACAGAAAGTTAAAATGATAAAATTATTATTATATTTGATATAATAATTTTAATAATATTTAATATGGTAAATTATATTTTAGGTATAAAATTTTGGTTATTGGGATTAATGCTAATTACTGTGACAATAATTGAATAATTCATTTAATATTATTTTTTTAATAATAAAATGTAATTTATATCAAATAAATTAAATTTAGAATAAATTAAATAAAAATTATATTATAATTTATTGAATGATAAATAAATTTATTAACTCTCATTTAATTTTTATTTAATATTAAAAGAGATTTGGAATATATATTGGTCAAAATTTCATTTTTCTACAAAAATGGTTTTTCTACACATAATATGTTTAAATTTAAATGTTAATTTTTTATATTTGGAAATTAATTTTTTTTATATTAAATTGATATTTATTTTCATAACACCAAAAAAATATTATATAGGTTATTTTATTTGTTTAATAATACATAAAATAACTTAGTTAAAATCATGTTGCCCAATTTAAAAGTATATGAGTAAAATGTAAAAACATAATGATAAAAATACTATATTATCATTAAAAAATCAACACGAACTCATATTTAATCCTATCTAAACTAAAACATACCAAAAAATCCATTATTTATAAACTATATAACCATTTACATAGAACTAGTATCATGTAATTATATAAATATATAGGGTGCTTCCAAAAGTGATATTTTCCTCTCTTATAAAAGGGGATCACTTACTTCCATTAAAACATGCACCTAATATTAGAATTACTCGTTAAAAATATACCATTTTAGTCTACCTTGAACTCTATCCCACTAAAATAAACCAAGGTAAAATCATATTTATCCTAATCCCTTCTATTTTATGATGTGTTATAAGGATATACCAAGCCTCCAATGTATGTATTATCACATTGTTATGTTTTTCTTGTTAATTATATTCTAAAAAATATCTTATCACCATAATATTATGATGTATTCTGAATAATTATTATAATAATTTTTTTTAATAATGGTATATACCATAAATTTTAATTTCCATCCATATAGAAAAATAAAGGAATGCCAATCGTAGATGTGTGCAGATTACCACCTCAATGAAGAATAATTTTTACGTTTATCTTTTATATTTTCATTATTTATCCTAAAACAATAATTTTTTTAAAAAAATCATGTAAACATAAAAATTAAATAATTATGATTCTATTATAGTGATATAATTTCAAAATAAACACCACTTTAACCATACACAATAATCGAGTTAATGATTGTCCATGTTTGGGTTAGTTTGACCTCTTATATGAACGATGCTATAAAACTCTATAATGGATGAATATTAGAAAATTAGAAATAATATTATTATAATATCATAAGAAAATAATTATTTTTATATTGTTTTAGAAATATAATACTATGTATTTAACTTATCATAGAAGTATCTATTTTGTTCTCTAAAAATCACAGAAATAATACAACACTGATTCCATTTTAATGAAATTTAAAAAAAATTATAGAATGATATAAAATAATTATAAATCAATATAAGATATATATTACTATATCATAAATGATAAATTTATTATTAAATTGGTTTAAAAATGATGGTTTATGATATAAATATTATTAAACATGCACAATGATATTGAAGTTATTAACACCTTACAATCACAATATAATTTAAGTAATTCATATAATTATGAAAAAAAGTTATAATAAGTATTATTAAAGGGTAAAATTTAGGAACAATGTTATTAAATTGGATTTTAATTTATTTTTTTTCATGCTTTTAGAGTGTGATCATATATGTAAAGAAACAAGATAATGGATTTTTTCTTAATTTCCATTCATTGAGATTGAGTTCTCATTTACACGTCATTTAATATTTATGTTGTATGTATACATGTTATTTTATATAAAATATAATTAATTTTATTTTATTAATTTTATTTTTATTTTAATTATATAATCTTTCTTTTTTTAGGGTTTTGATTGATGTTTTTACCCTGGTTGTAAGTGTTTCTATGTCTGAAATTTGATTCCCTTAATACATGGTTAATCTATACATCATATCTTATTATCAATGGTTTACATAATAAAATATTGTCATTTTTATCAAGGATGTATTTTATTTAATGACATTAAATGTTTTTCTTATGGTTATACCAATCATGGGGTATTGATTGAAGTTTGACAAAGGTTACAAAGGGTTTTCCTCACTTAAATCTTTTACCTGGGTTTGAATCACTCTTCTTTTACAATTTTATTTCATGATTTATATATTATAAACTTTGATAATGTTATATTTAATTTCAATCTAATTTTATATGGAAATAATTTTTTATCCCAAATTGTTCTACCTTTATTAGTATATTATTTCATTAAAATTAAATTTTGTAAAGAATAATTCCTATTTATTTTAACTGGGTTTACTCCCCTCTCCATATTTTTACTTACCACCAATGTTCCCATTTATCGATTTGGATATAAAAATCTTTTTATCTCTAATTACCATTTTTAACCCGTTATTAATTTTAAAAATAATTATTTAAGATCATTTTAAAGATGTGGGATTTCAAAATTGATACTTCAAAGTTTCCAAAAGGGATTTCCGACATTTCGAAAAATATTTTTTTTGTGATCTTCTCAACATTATATTTTTATAAAAATTAATACATTTTTCAAAGTACAATTATTGATGATTATTTATGAAATTAATAGTTTTTAAATAATTTTGAATAAATTTTTAGAAAGCATTATATCCATTTTAGGTTTCATTATTAATGAATATTTTTAAATGAAAATCCAATGTATTTTAATATTCCCAATTTGGAAGAATAATTCCCTTTTAAATTTTTCATTGTTAAAAATCCTTTATAAAAGTAAAAAATTTCAATGTATTTTGACATTACTTTTTTAAAAACAGTATGTATTTTTTAATTTTCAATTATTAAAGAATATTTTAAAAATAAAATGCTTGAAAAATATTTTCACCTGTCATTTTTGAAACCTTTTTATCTTTTTATGGGTATTTTATTTTTGAATCTTTGTAAAAAGATAACAATATGTCTCATTTTTCCCTTCACAAAAAATTATTTTTTGAAAGTAATTTTTATTTTTGTTTTTAAATTTTTTTGTGAAAACTTTTGTTTATGAAATATGTTTACTCACCAAGGTTTATCTTTCATGAATTTGTGTTTTTACCACCCTTTAAATATTATTATGGTATGATTTCATTTGAAAAATGATATTTTTGATTTTATATGATTTATTAATACAATTTTATGTGATTTTTTTGAGTGTTTCATGTAACCCAATATTTTTACATGGGATCTCTATGGGATGATGTATATTTGTTTAGGACCCTTGGTTTCATGTAAGTGACTATTTTTTATGGTTTTTATGTATGTAAAGTATAATGGTGATGATTGGGAGAGTCATTATAATTTTTATACTGTTTTTGGGGCTCTTATACAGCTGCACGGTTGGTTCAAAATTTCGTAAAAACATGATATAATTATAGGAAATCGTGGCCCATATGAAAAGGGATAAAGAGAAGGTGCATCAGTGGTGAATGGTTTTTACACACTATGTGAAATACTTAATAAACTATGCATCTTAAGATAGTATGTCTGGAATGGTTGGCACATGGTTTGTTAACGATGAGGGAAAACTGTGTTAGGATTATCCTAGAGGTAGTGGGTTGCCGATGGTTAGTGTAGAGATTTACCAACCATGTGACATACTGTATATGGTTTAAAAGTGAGATCCTAAAATTGTGGATCTCACACATCTTGGTCTCTAACACCCTTTTTGTTCACATATGTGTCCCTAAATAGATATTATATCTTCCCAAAAGATAATGAAGCTTCTCAAATTGATCTAGAGGTGACCTCAAGGCTATTCATGGTGATTTGAAGCTGGATTCTCGGGGTAAGCCTTCATTTTGGTTTGTTCTCGAGGCATTTTCATAGATATACTTCTCTATCTACATAGTGTTATCAGGTATAAATATTCTTTGGATATATATATATACATATATATATATATGATATTTTATTACATATAAAATTAAATTTGTCTTGTTTTATGATAGGCAAAGATATGTGAGTCGGGTTATTGGAGATTTAACCTGGTTTCATTGGCATTTTTCATATCAGTTTCAATTTTCACCATGTTTTTGGAGGTAAGTGGCTTCACTCCTGAATAATCTATTTAGAATATGACGTATTTTTTTTTCATATTTAATGTTTTGATTTAAATTTATTATGAAATTTATGTGAATGAATGTTAGAATCCCTCTATTGTGATGCTTGTTGTTGTTTTGTCAACTTGTGGAATTTTTTTGAAAATTAATTTGATAAATCATTTTGAAATTTTGATTTTAAAATAATTTAATTGTTTTTTTAATGAAAAACAGTTTTATGAAAAATGTTGTCAACAAAAATATTATTTTATTGAAATTCATTGGGCATTGAAATGGTGTTGGAATTGAAATGGCGTTGGGATTGGAATGGTTTTGGCATGATTTTATCTGCATGGTTTTGGTAATACATGATGGTTGTTGTTCATATTGAGTATTTTGTCTGTTTGAAATATCACATTGTGATCTATGGAAAAGGTGTAATAGAATATGGGATCTGGGTTATCTTGTGATGGAATTGTTGATCGATGAGAGAGTGCTCCTGAGAATAGAACTATCACCAAGGCATGCTAGGGTTGATGTGTAGATGTGTGGTTTGGAATGGGTTATGCTGATTGGATTCTGAAATAGTTTGGAAAAAAATTCTTGGTGGCATTAATTGGAAAATGTTTTTGCTTTGAAAATGAAAATTTGATTGGAAATAGTTTTTTTATTTCTGATAAACTGTTTTTAATTGTTTTATATAAATGTGCTAACATGTTCTATCCTTATGGCGTGAGTAGGAAATTCATTTGGGGAATGACGACGAAGTTTCATTACTCAACCCTTCTTTTAAAAAAATATGTTGTTTCAGATATAATTTATCAAGAGAAAAAGAAAGGTAATGTATCAAACTTCTCTAGTGGTGAATAGTGATACTTGGGATTTTTTTCAAGTTGTAGAATGGAGCATGTTGGGTGATTTTGAGTTTTTTCTTTGGAGTATTTGGGTTTTTTGGAATTTAATTATAGTTTATAAATTTATATTATATTCTTTCACTATGCTTCTTGGTTTTAGTTTGATTTTTATGTCAATGGTATTACATTGAGTTATTTCATATTTTTATCATGGAACATATGGTTGTTTATTTTTATATTATATTTTTAGATTTTTTAATTTTCAGAATGGAAAATCATCCCCCAATTATATTGAAGCACGTGGAATTTATTTCAATCAGTTGGCGCCTTATGGATGTCTCTTAATACCATGCAACATCCTCTCGGCTTCTCAAGCCAATGGGGAGGTGTGGGCTGTTACATGTGGTATCAGCTTCATCCTTTTTAATATATTTCTGGAATATATAATCGTTCACATCATATTGGTTTTTAGTCATAGAGTTGAAAATTAATTCTGGTTAATCATGACATGGGATCATAGAAAGGAGTAAGATTATATGGACATGAAATGTAGAGTATAAAAATATGTAGCTAACCTTTTTATATGGAACATCATATTTCAAAGGAGTTGGGTAATTAATTTTTTGGACATACTTAATGGATATGGAATCTTATTATTATGGGTTTATCCAATGAGATGATAATGACACACATTGATATAATGACATCCCACTTGTAGTGTATATATCATTTTGAGTAATGATTTCTGACTCAGTAAAAACAATTTTATATTTGAAAAATTTTGTAATTATTTTCAAATAAGGGATATTGAAAAGTCATGAAAAATATACGTTGAAATTTTATTCATTTTAAAATGAAAATAGTTATTTTTTTAAAAATTCATGATTATAATCATGTTGAATTTTGGAAATAAATTTTGTGGTAGAATGATGTGGTGTAATTTGAAATTTTTATTCCTTCAGTTGATAGAGTATGAGACTTGTGAGGTTGTTTTTCTTCTTGAAAATGGAACCCGATATATTTCATACGAACCAATCAGAAGAGGTCATTGAGAATGTGGCTATACCTAAGTCATGGGGGGAACAAATACTTGGTTCAATGCATCATGAATAATTTTCAAACCATTGAGTTTGGAATTCAACCTTATAGTCTTTTTACGATATCTATCACTACCTAAAATACAAGTGGAGTATGTATGGTTGCCTTCATGAATGAAGGTGAAAAATCTAACAATACTAATAAGAGGTAGAGGGACACCTATTCTAATGGAGGTGGAACACATCTAAATTGCACCACGAGATTAATTAAAGTTCTTCCATGATTGAAGACCAATCCAAGATGCTTACATTGTGGTTCACAAAGTCACATTAAGAATAAGTTTACCACACCATCAATAGTATTCCATAATTGCAATAACACTTGGAATATTCTTCAATATTATCACAATGCTCCGATGTTATGTGTTTAGGAAACATGTCAAGTGTGATCATCATTGATTGACTAGATAGGAAATGAAAAAAATAATCAATCTCGTAAGAAAAATAGATCTATCCATGATCTTTACATGAATACCATGGCTCTTTAGGCAATGCAATCTCAATAGGGTAATAGAGATAAAAGTATATCAAGAACGAAATTATATGGAGCAGAACATGATGTTATGGATGATCTATCCAGAAAATCTATGGTGCGGGGTATGATTATCACGAATTATTCCCTTATATAGGTGTTTTTTGATAAAGGTTCATCACATTCCTTTATTTCTTCTTCTGTAGTTGATTTTCTGAGTCTAAAATTTGAGATTATGTTCATTGTGATAAGACTTTAAACATTTTTTGGCCAATGAGATTGTAAAACCTTTTTTTCTTAGAGAGTATTCTATAAAAATTGTTGGATCCATGTTTAAATGAGATGTTTTTATTCTTGATATGGATTCTTATGATGTAATCTTGGGTATAGATTGGTGGAAAAAATTTAAAGATAAATCGATTATTATACAAGAATGGAGAGTCTCACAACTAATTATGGTGTCAATCATATCATTTTAGGAGAAAATAATATAAGGACTTGTGAAATGGGTTTTTTGGTACCATTAGATGGAATTATATTATACTAGTTGGAAGTTTTGTCTTTGTAATTGATGGAAGAAATCAAGAATAACTGTTTTCCAGGAGTGGTTGATCGTTTTCTAGATGTGTTTCAATACAATTCCTCAGGTTTTCCTCCTATGATAGAAGTAGATTTTACAATTTATCTCCATATAGGGACCATATTTATCTACCTTCCATCTTATCAAATGGCAAAAAATAATTAAGGGAGTTGAATGTGTTATTAAAATAGGTGGAAAAAAATGGTTCATTATTTCAACCATGACTCTATAGGAAGCCATGGTTTTGTTTGACAAAAATTAAGACAGATGTCTTTATTTAGGTGTGGATTATTTTATTATTAACAAAGTTACAATAAATAATAAATATCCTCTTCCATTCATTGATGTTCTATTTGGAAATTTTAGGGCCTAACAGTGGTTCTATATGATTATCCAACGACCAGGTTATCACCAATTGCATGTTTGGAAAGAAAATATTCTAAAGACATCATTCAGGAGTATATAAGACCATTATGAAAATTTTTTCATTCCATTCAGTCATTCAAATTCACTTTATGTATTTATAAAATTTCTGAACCATATATATAAATTATCTATAAATGGAATGGAATACACCATTCATGGAGACTATAGGTCATACGTACACATGAACTCTATATTCATTTCATTCTTAAATTTAATGGAAGTAAGTAAATGAAACATATATAAATAAATCTAGTATCAATATTATATCATATATTTCATTAATATTTATTATATATACTTTATAATCATTCTTGAATCATTAACATGGAGGATGAATCTCATCGCGTCGTGGAAACGGTAATCCGTATGTACGCACGATAGACGATATCGTTTCCATATTTATTGAATGGTATTCAAGTGGATGGTGTCTAGTATCTCAGAATTAGTATCATGATATAATAATCATATAATGTTTTTATTTCTACTATTATACCCATCCATGTAAGTTGGTGGGGGGAAACAGATTACACCATGGCGTGGAGACGGTACGCCAAACGCATGCACAGGGATTTAGTTTTTCATAGGTTGAATAGAAGGGGAAATAGGTTTTTTTAATATTTATAATAACATATCAGTATATGAGTTATATTGATGTTATTAAATTATAGTTAAACAACTAAATAAGAGGAAGTAGATGATGAATTGTTTTTAAAGAATAGGTCGAAGAGATTACCTCTTCCTTTACATGCCTACTTTAAATTTCTTCATAGGGAAAAGGAGTTGGTATTTTGAGAAGACCAGAACCTATATAATGTAACTAGGTAAGTTTATAAGATAAAAGGTCAGGTTTTGGCGAAGAATGAATGCTAAAATGTAGTGAAGAGGAATGTGTGGTGGTTCCCTTTTATAGGAGAAGAGAGGGTCACTTTAGGAAAGTTCCAAAATATTAATTATTATAAATAAAATTTTAATATAATATTGTCCAAAACTTATTTAATTATATTATAAGATTATTTTGGTTCTAATATCCATTACCCAATAATTTTTTGATAGTTTTAAATATTTTTTTCCTTATCGTTTATGTTTTTCTCTTATTTTACAGTTTTTAATCTTATCGTGATATCTTGTTATTTACATATTGTGGGTTAATGTAATTACCATATCATTCAAAAAATTTATTTATGACATTCTTGGAAATATATTAACTATTTTTATAAATATTATATTTTTAATAATTTAATATCATTTAATAAACTATTTATCTTTTAATTTATGAATTATGTCAATTTTAAATAATATTCATATATGACTTTTAAAAAATCATAACAACCTTATTACATTAAAAAATGTAAATAAATAACCCCATATATGTCCCTATAATCCACAAAATTTGTTGATGGTATCAAAATATTCAAATTAAACTTATTGTAATATTTATTATTTCATTAATTTGAATCTTTCATTAATGAGGTAATCACTTCATATTTATGGATTCATAAATAAATATATTTACCTAATGTATAAAAATTATAAATAATATAAAATGATGTAGGGTGTATTTTTATATTTCCAATGACTATTTATATACTAATAGATATGTTATATAACCCCATATTAAAATTGATTTAGTAAAAGATATTGGTTTAGGTTTTAATTATCCTTTAAATTAATTATTAAAAATTGTCATTTTCACATCTATGTGAATCCATGGGGTACCCAAACTGAGCCAAGGATGCACATGGTCAGACATATACCATTCGAGAGTATTAGGGCATGTGTTATGGTAGTTTAATATTATTATAATATTATTTTTTACCTTTATTTCACAGATTTACCATTCAATAATGGTAACTAAAATAATTACTGAAGTTACTATTCATATTGTCCAAAAATAAAAATTACATATTTTAACAATTTCAACCAGACAATTAAAAATATGGAATCCACTTTTTTAAATTCAAAATATAGAAGTAGCAGTTATTAATTTAAAATTAATCCCATTTAAAAAAAACGGGTTTCTGTTTAAAAGATTACAAAAGATTGAAATGTTTTTATATATTAATTCAATGAAAATTTAATTAAAATGAGTTAAAATGTCTTAAAATATAAAAATATATTCTATTTATAATTTAAAACCATTAAATATTATAATATAACCATATGAATTTTCTCGATAAAAACTAGTTTTTTTAACTGAAATTTAGATTATTTTTTACTCTTCATCAAAATATGATTGTTAACAGAAAAATATCAAAAATTTATTCAAAGTATATTTTTATGTCTTGATTCGAAATAATAAGTTCACCTATTCATATATAACTTAAAATAGTGTCAAAACTATATATAAAATTGGTGAGACATCAAAAAAATACAAAACGATATTTCTTTGAAAAATACTTCTTTTATCAGAAAAATTGATTTTTTATCTCATATCATGAGTAATATAAATGAAACTGTTATATAAAGTTCAAAATGTTGTTAATAGTATTCATAAAGACTTGTTTATATACAATTTAAATAATAATATATCATTGTTTAGTGAAACTCAGTATCACGTACTTCACAAGATATCAAGGAAGCTCACGCTTGTGTGTAACACATTCCATGTATATATTACGTGTAGTGAAAGGTTCCTTTGTTGTTTCATCTAACATAATCCAAACATTGTTTAATTAGACATTGAAAAAAATCTATACTCATTATTGTGTTAAATGAATTCTATCAAAAGAACTTCAAATTGTGTGCAACACAAGCAAAGAGTAGTGTTGTGTAGTTTTCAAGATAATAATTTATTGTGTATAACGCAAGATAATCTTGGTTTTGCGTAAAACAGAAGACATAAATGAGAATAAAAATAATTTATCTCATAAAATATCACAGTGTTACAACTTATTTTATATTTTAATGAAGTACATGATGGGATATTGATCTTTACCCAAAAAATGTGTGATATATCTACACACATCATGCATATTTTGTATGGAGGATCGGTGTATTTATGATTTTCATGCCAAGAGTCCTCTTGGAAATAAACTCTATGTACCTATAGAGACACAATATAAAATTTATGAAATATTATATTATGTGTATCTTACTAGACATTCCATGTATGTGCATTTCACATGGATTGAGTGATGAAAGTAGATGACTAGACACTCTCAAGGGACCTAGAAAATATTTACCCAAAAAATTGGTCATGTACTATGTTATTTATTATATTTTTCTTGATTTCTCATCAATATGTTGGTTTTGGATTTTTAAGAAGTTTTTTTGGAGTATTTATCTGTATATATTATAGTTATACAATATATTTGTACATAAAAGGTTACCTATGATCTGTTTTGATAAATATGAAGATGTTACCTCTATATAGATAAAGAAATTAATTGATCACGGTGTTTGGAGTATATATGGAGTTCAGGTACTTCCCTATATATTGTGGTGTTGTTATATATGCATGGAGTTCGGTTACTCATTGACTAACATATTTGTGATAAGGAATAGTTCACCATATGATGGATAAGGTTGGTTATACCATGTGTGTTGAGGAATGATCATCCATATATGGAATAAACACTCTTCCATGTTTTATGGAAGGGTCCCCCACAAAGGTTATGTACTCCCTTAGTCATAGAAACATACCTTGATAAGGAAAAATCCACCACTAAAGTTCCAAATAATTGTCCAAGAAGTTATTAAACTATAATAGATCAAGATTCATAGATCTTATGATGTATCAATCCATTTAGATTCCTTTAGGATTTTACCAACGTATAGAGCCTTCGTGGAATCCTTTATATATGAAATATAAATCAACTATTGACTTTGAGTGTTTTGGGTCTTTGATTACTATAGGAATCACTAGTTCTTATGTGATAAGATCATTCCTAGAGTTGAGTGTAGGGTCCTGAAAAATCCGAAAAAGAGAATGGTGATCCCCTTAATTTGAGAAAGAATTCTACCCATTTTTCCTTAAAGAATTGGACAAAATAATGGAGAATGATAAAGATTATCAAAGAACGGACCATTCCGCGTACCGGTCCAGCATTGATGATACATGGCCGGTTCCACGAGATACACCCTCCGCGGACAAGCATCGTTCGTGAAATGGAGGCAAGAACCCCTCAGTGGATGCGGAGCAGGACGTGCGACAGGACGATCCACCGTTATGAATCACCCCCACTACAAAACGTGCCAACCGGCCCAGACCACATGCAATGTCGTTCGCGGAATAGAGGCAGAGCCCTGCGCGGCCGCAAAGCACCCCCCGAACCGATTTGGTTCGCGGGTGAGGTGCATTCAATGCCCCCGTGAGTTGCGGATTGACCAAGTCATCCGTAAAATGGGTTTTCGGTCATGGGCATCTGCAAAAGGTGACACATGATCACAAATACATATCTTTCCCCCCTCTATAAAAGGACATAGGGGGGAGAAGAAATGGATAAATCAGATTTGGGTAGAAAGAATCAGAGATCGAGGGATTGATTGATCGGACACCATCGGCGAGAAGGCATGGACATCGAATTTTGAAGGAAGGATTCTGGAGGAAGGAGCTTAGGATATCTCAAACAACAATGTTCCAATTCACGAACCGGAACAAGTATAAAACTGGATACGAATTTACAATGAACTGAAAAATTAATAGAAAAATTAGTGAACTGCGAACTTAAAAATAAGAAATGTGAGCCATGGACCCTCAGAAGATGTAATCCCTGTAGACCAGGGATTTTATGCCCCTTTTTTGATCCGATGCACCATGTATCATTGTCCTACGTGGATGAAGCCCTAACCGGTGAAACACTGACCAATGACGCCCCTGACTACCGCTGCTCATGCGGACTCCTCCACCTACCAACCTGGTACGCGGGCCGAACCCAAAGCCGCGTACCACCCTGGAATGCGGGTTGCCTATCATTCCACGTACCACCCTAGTACGCAGAAGGCCTCTCTAGCCGCGTAGCACCCCCTACCTGAAGGGCGTAACTCCTCATGCCCCCATACAGCCTGCCAACACCTTCAGTGTTCCCATTCCCCGAGCCAGATAAAACCCTTCCAATCTGGCCCGATCCATCGCAATCCCTTCATTGGCCTATTCATCGGCCCCAAGCCAAGGACACTACCGAACCCACCAGACCCGTATGATGAATCCTTCAAGTGCACCGGTTCTCCAATTTGAGTTCACATTACCATGGTAGGCGAGGACAAAGGGGTTTCCCCGGCTCTTGAGCAGATTCCCAAAGCGTTCCTGGGTTCACATTCCCACGGTAGTACAGAGTTCGAGCCTAGGAGTCCCCTTTGTGCCTCTCCACTTTCCAGGATTGAGGGACCCCACTCGTAATTCCTTTTGACAAGCGTCAACAGTGAGAACTTCTCCCCTCTACTAGGAGTGTCTAGGCATCCCTCCTGGTGTAAGCCCCACACCATCCTCCTAGGAAGCCAATGGCCATTCCCCTCTCATCATGGAAGGTTCATTGCATCGATGCTGACTCCTACCCTCCTCCAACATCATGGAGAATGAGAGTCCAGTGGTCCCCACATTCTCCTCTGCTTGTCATCTACCTCCCCTTCCCTTTGTAGGGAGAATGTGGGAGGATTTCCAAGTCTATTTAATTCTCTTGTTTTTAACACCGAGCATGACTCACATGGGTTTAGAGATTTTTGATGGTCATGACGTCCGCACAATGACGACCCTCAAAACAAACTATTTGGGTTTTGATCCCTGTCTCCTAAGAAGGGTGCATTAGAAGCCTCCCCGAGGATTAATCCCAATTCAGGCCACAAACCATGTGCAAGTCCCAATCCTGGCCCTTGAAATGAACTAAGTGGGTTTTGATCCCTGTCTCCAAAGTAGGGTACATAGGAATCATCCCTGAGGATCAATCCCAATTCGGGCCACTAACCATGTGTAAGTTCCAATCATGGCCCTCAAAACGTACTATGTTTATTCTGATTCCTATCACAAGGATACATAAGAAGCCCATATCACGGGTTCGATCTAAACAATCAAGTTGTTGTCTGTCCCCCATGGATGACAATAAACTCCAGAGTGCCCAGTTATGATGCTTCATACCCATGTCGTCTCAATGAGTCCAAACTCTATAGATTCATTAATCCCAATGAGGGATGGTAATCCTCGAGCCTAAATGACCCTGCATCCCTTCGTTCAGTTGATCATTGCCGTCTAAGGGGTAATCCATGGATACTATGTTTGGGGAGAAACCAATTATTCATGAACATATGAATACATCTTAAATTTATAAGAGTGTCCCATAAGAGGAAATAATTCTCCCCAAAAGGGTTCGATGAGCCCGACATTCCATCCTCTCGACCAATGTGAGTTCTTAAGCATCATTGGCCAAATCACCCAGTGAATGCCTGCCTTTAGAAAGTAGGTCCACGGATCGTTGGATATGGAACCGTTGGGCATTTCGAATTGAAGACCGATATACCCGACCTGAGTGATTGAGAAGAACTCAGCCCTCCGTATGATCAACCGTTAGGTGCGTTGGTCTTCCCACCTAATGGTCAAATCAATAATGGTGAACCCGATGTGAATCATTAATCACGAATGACATATTTAACCTAATCCAATTATATTCCCCCTCATACAAACAAGTAGGGTCAAGCAAGGTCATTAATTTCTCATGGGATATTGAGATGCTGCTTTGATGGGTTTTCTATTTGTATTTGTTATAATTTATTATAGGTACCAATCAGAACTCCCTTCGATCCAATGGAATCACAGAGGAAATCACAGACACGTACTTCAAGCAACGTAATGACCAGACATCCACACCAACAAATCACCCCATCACCTACTCAGTGTCTTCAACGCTGGGTCTCAGATGCATTGATCTGAGAGTACCACTTGTATGGTACTCTCCTGACGGTGGAGGCAGCCATGCACACCCTCCAATCCACCAAGACTCACCAGTCGCCTACCTAGTAGCGTCTGCAAAAGCAGATCCAGATGGCTCCTATTTCCATGTCAAACCATTTCAGGAGTCTATCCCTGGAACGATACAACACGTACATCACTTATTTCAGGGAGGCAGATGAGGTCGACACTGTGGACTTCATCCCCGATGAACGGGGGTTCCACTCTAAGGCCCCCACCATAAGATGTCGTCGTGGTTACACCATGACTCAATATCCTCATGCTATGGAGGGCGTCTCCCTGATGATCTTGGCCCACGCTCCCTGAGTACCGGCCCCTAGGACCACCCGACAAGGGTGGAAAACGTGCAACCAGGGACTGGTCATCACCCTTGTCCTTGAGGAGGAGCTCCGCTGCCCAATCACAGAGATATATTGTGAGTAGGGACATACACCTATCTGCTCCTCCAAAGTTCCCTATCTAGACTTGGCGGCATCATATGAGTAGCTGTACATCCCCGCCAACATCCATTAAGCCCATCACTCACACAGGATGACACCTACCCGGCAGACACCTCTCCCTTCCTAGGGTCATGAATCCCACCAACCATACGTGGTGGCAACCCAGCACCTGCAAGACCAGATCCTAGCAGATCCCCTGAGGCCTACCATCCCAATGTGGTGGAAATAAACAAAGCCCGCCATCTTTATGTGGTGTAAAATAATAGGCGGGCATGTCTCTATTCCAACAAAAGACATTGCCTCAATATGGTGGGGAACCGACATATGTAGGGCCAGCTCCCTGTGGATGCAAGTAATGTCCACTATCCCGATGTGGTTGAAAATAGGGATATAAACCGGCATATCTCGGCACAAGGGCAGAGTTGTTCACCTGACCCGACAGAAGAGAATTGTCAGTACCCACTGACCACCGGAGGACCAGAACAGGATATTCCTACTCTGATACTAGAATGGTCCTTCACACATGTTTCAGAAAAAGATTTGTCTCTACATATCTTGGAAATGATGGAGGAGAAGGTATTGATCCCAGATCATATCTTGCAGACTTTCCAAAATGTAGTTTCATCAACAGAAACAGCAAGGACTCAGGCTCAAGAGCACGCCTCCCCATTTGAGGTGACTCATCTAATAGACGAGATAGCTTCCTTGGAGAAGATCTATATCCATGCTTCCACCTAGGAGTGTCTTCGGCCATATTCCATGATGCAAGGACAACCGGATCGTGCAACCTCACTCGTTCCAACTGTGGGACACCCATCCATCACGGTGGATGCTCAAAAGTAAGCATATATCTCTTCTAAAAGTCTATATATTCATCAAAATTTCTGGGAAGCATCACGATACCCAATTAGAAGGGCACCTAAAGGGGAATGTCTTCATCAACAGCAGACGGTCCCCGCTGCCTGCAAGAAAGTGCCTTGAACGTGCCGAAGGCAGCCGGAAAATAAAGAGCCGATTCCTGACTCCACTCTGCTTGAAGCTGGGTTTCCCAATGCCACTAAGCACAAATATATGTCCCAAACCATTCCCATATATTACTATATTATTGGAGTAGATGTAGCAGTTGTGAAGTTCCTCCCCGCAATATCGCTACCAGCAGCTCTGAAGGTCCTCCATAGAGCACCTGCGGGTGCCTCCCCCACATGCATATAATGATCGACCACAAGATCACCTCTTTTGATGCGAGTCACAGAAGCCCTTTATGTGACTAGAATATTGAGTAGCAAGAAGGACATCTACTTGCTGCGGTCCACCCTGAAGGTCCTCCCCGGGGTATACACTACAAACACTCTTCGTACAATGGGACCAAAGATTATGATAGTAGTCCTCACTATCGTAGTCACCACTGTGGAGGCCATCCCTGCAGTGATGTCTCATCACGAAATGAAGACCATCCCCTTGTCAGGGTCTGCCCTGAAGGTCCTCCCCAAGGGATATGTCACAACGACACTCCGCACAGCCAGGCATCATATCACGATGCTAGTCCTCACCACTATGGTAATGGATGTCCTCCCCATAGAGACGTAAAGCAATGAGAAGGCCCGTCCCTCATTACAGTACATTATGAAGGACCTCCCGAGGGTGTACCTCGTAGAGATTCTCCCTATGGAAACTGTGTGGTAGTACTCTCCATTGCTGCAGCTGTGATGGTATTCCTCGCCACCACAACTGCCATTGCGAAGGTCCTCCCTGCAATGGCCCCTAGCAACAATAAGGTCCTCCCCTTATCGAATTGTGTCTTGAAGGTCCTCCCCAGGATACACATCGAATGGGAAACCATGTTGGTCATACTCACCATGATGGCAGTTGTTGCAAAGGCCCTCCCCGTAACAATGCTAAACAGCCAAAAGGCCATCCCCTCACTGCGGTACATTATAAAGGCCCTCCCTAAGGTGTACCCTGTAGAACTTCTCCCTGCAGCATCTATGATGGTAGTCCTTGACATTGTTGTAGCTGTGATCACAGTCCTCGCCACCACAACCGTCGTTGCAAAGGATTTCCCCTTAATGGCCAATGCAACAAGAAGGTCCTCCCCTTGTCACAATTTGTCTTGAATTTCCTCACTAGGATACATGTTGAACGTCAAAACATGATGTTCATCCTCACCATGATGATAGTTGTTGTGAAGGCCCTCCCCGTAACAACGCTACATAGCCAGAAGGTCCTCCCCTTGTTGCAACACGCCTTGGAGGTCCTCCCTAGTGTATGCAGTGCAAGAGTCCTCTATGAAGTGAGGTGTCGAGCAGTAATGGCAGCCCTCACCATTACAACACGGATAGTGTTGGCCCTCCCTGCCTAGATTTTGATCAATGAGAAGGTCCTCCCCTCGTTGCGGTACATTATTTAGGCCCTTTCCAGGGTGTACCCTACAGATTCTCTCCCCACGGAAGCAGTAATGGTAGTCCTTTCCATTTCGGGCGTCATTGAAAAGGTTGTCCCTGTAGCGACATATCATATCGAAAGGAAGGTCCTCCCCCTGCCGAATCAACCACAAAAAATCGCTCATATTCCGAGGAACTCAGAAGGACATGATCAAGCATGTCAGATTCCAATCTAGTCACCAACGACACCCTTCTTCAATTAAGAGAAATTTCGAGGCCACTTTCATCTTTTGAACTACCTCGTAATCTCCCACATGATAATTCAATACCTACTGGCCCCACTTCCTCCAACCACACTATCGGTGAGCAACTCAGTTGGGCCGACCATGTAGAGGAATCACTATCAGTGGTGTATGCTGACATGTTGCACATGAGGAAATGACTGTCTAGAGATGATGCACATGTTATGTTTTGTCCCATAGCCTCCTCTCAATTAGACATAACTAGAAATTTTCTAGATGAATGTGTCAACAAAATCCTCTCTAATATATGGACAACCCTCCGTTGGCTGAAATCAATCTTCCGGCCCAACGATTGGTATGTAGACCATGTCAAGACAATAAGAGACCTCGTGCATCACATTGACCTGGAAGGTCTTCCTTCGGAGCCACAACCGCGACCTGAGAGGCATAAAGGAAACCGTGAGTTAGCATGCCTTCATTCACTGCCCCAGTTGCGCCGCCTCAATGATAACGCTTTGATGGGAGTCCATATCAAAGGATGGGGAGAACATGGAGCTATGCATTTCAGTTCGCCCTCACCCAGATGAACCCGTTCAGTAGAATGTCATGCAACGTCATCACATCATGACATCAATCGTGTTGGGTCCCTATTCAAGAAAGGCGACACACCCAACAGAGATTGGCCTTGAGTAAGTCCCAAAAGCATCAGGTCCGATGGGAACAATCCATTCACAAAATCCTGAACCAGGCCACCGAAATCATACAATATTCCTCTCGTCTAAGAGAGGCCAATCAGTAGTCATTTCTTGCCTCCTCAGAGGGGATTAATTCAAAGGTGAACTCAGCATTAGATCCAGTTCACCCCTGAATGGGGGAACAGAAGATCAGGCAGGTTGCGATAGCAACAGCCACTACCGCATTCTAAGTTCATCCCCAGCCTATAGGGATGGGGATATTTTTTAAAAAATATTCCCCCTTAAGAGAAACAAAAACAGGAAGAGACTCAACGTACAACGAATGGAGCCAATCGCAGCCCTCAGGGCTGGAGGCATTTTGACCACCTCAACAACAAACTCCCCCATAAGAATCAGTATTCTTTCATCTAGGGAGGAAAGTCATAAGAGGAGGTTCCTGCCCTATCCTGTCCTTTGAATCATCATCCCCATCCAGTGGGAGGCATACCATAAGTTCGCATCAAAGAACTCTCTGTGTCACCCTTCATCTAGGAGTCCCCAAGAAATCCCGGGACAGGAAGGGGAGTACCAATAAATGGCGCGAGATATCATATTCCTATTTGGAAGATGACATCTCCTCCACCTCTCTATATGCATCCATCAATTCCATAGAGGTTAACCCCAAAGGTGTCACCGAAGATGACTCAAATATAGATGGATCGTGAGATGACAGTTCCAGTCTAGTTGTGATTCACAACGAACCATCAGGTGTGCACACCCAAAACCATAGGGCCACCATTAATATGGCTGCTCCTCCAACTAACCCTCATCTACTTACCCTGTGAGCATCCAACAAGGATAAGAACAAAAAACCAGTTACCCTTAACCCACCTCATTCTCTCAATAAAAATGAGCCACTTGCGGTCAAAGAGATATTCACTCGGCCGGGAGAGGAAATGAAAGAATTGAGGCGGCTTAACACCGAGATACACCAGAGGAACAGTCTTATTGAAAGCCTTTACCATGAAGAGACACACCTTTCACTTCCGACAAGTTCACCTCAAAGACCATGGTTTTCCCCATAAAATGAAGCATGGTCAGGGCCCCCACCTAATGTGGAACCTGGCCCGTACAACTACCTAAATATGGATTCAGATGAATAACAAAACTTTCCTCCATTCTAGAAGCAACTGGAGCGAGTACGTCTGAACCCTCCGAAGGTGTCACAAACAGCATAAGCACCCCTGGTGCTGGACGAGATGACTCCTCAAGCAATGCCTCGGGATACACCTGCATAAGATCGGGCCCAACAGGATGTAATCCAGGGTCCCACAAACACCATTGAGGCACTGACAGCTCGATTGGAAGCAATAGAAGGTCAATGCACTCTGGTATAGCCAGAGCGAAATCCCTACCCAAATAGGGTGACCAACATGCCTCTTCCACCCAATTTTGGGATCCCTGTATTCCCTATTTTCATTGGATCAGGAAATTCAGAAAAATATTTAATGCAATATGCATCTTATTGCGACGCTATTATGGGAACTCCAGAACAACAAGAAGCAGTGAAACTCAGATGGTTCGTTCGGACCATGCAAGGATCTTCTTCGTCTGGTATACGAGTCTTCCATCTCAATGAATAAACAGCTGGGAAGACCTTCGGTAGCCGTTCTTATTACACTTCAGCTCAATACTGCCTAAACAAATTGTCAATGACCTCATGAATTTCAAACAGAGGGAGAACGAGATGGTCTCAGATTTAATCGCTAGATGGAAGGGTCTGAACTACTCTATGAACATGCCAATTCCCCAAGATGAGATTCTTTACATATTCATCAATAACCATCGAGATGAGATGCGAACACTGCTCATACCAGTGGAGTGCACCACTGGCTTCCGCAATCTCTCTGATATTGCCCTGAAAATTGAAGACTTCCTGCAGCGAACTAATTTGAAGTCCCGAATAGCCTCCCAGGCTCTTCCAAAGAGAGTAGTTAGAGTTGAAGCGTCCTCTGTCACGCTCAAGCCATCCCCTGCACCTATGCCCCGCCTAGGCCTCCACCAATTCGTCAAGGGCCCCCTATATATCTGTGGATGCCTCCGCCCAAGCGGGATGATCAGAGAGGATCGAATTGGAACTAGTTCAAGGAATGAAGACGCAAAGTATACTCATTCCGAGAGGACCATGTCCGCTGCTACTTCATCACCACCAGGAATTGCAATTTTCTCCACCTCCTAGTGCCAAGGAATCTCGTAGATGTAGGCCACGATGAAAGAAAAAATTATTGTCCCTACCATAGAATGCTGGGGCCCAATATCCCAGAATGCATCGTCTTCAAACACCTCTTGCAAAGGATGGTAGACTCCGGGAAGGTCGATCTGGGACCCCCCCCAGCACATGTTACGTATATTTCTACCACCAACTCTAATAAAGGGGATGGGTGGAATTAAGTCACCATCATGAAGGGGCAGAAATTTGATGACTGGATGACTTAGAAGACAGTCAATCGAGCTCGGGGCATACACCGAGCTCAACTACAGCAGACGGTGTTGCCGCCAGCAGCCCCTAATGCTGCACAACCGATAATATCGGCCTCACAACCCTCCACGAGCCAGTCAACAAGGCATAATTGATAAGGGAGGAGACAAGCACAAGAGGCATAGTCTACATCGAGGCCTAAGTTATCCCCGATACTGTTAGAATTTATGCCCTCATACTTGGCGCTATGTGCACCGACCCTCCAAATGGAACCATTAGGGACAACCGACCAGGTTAACCTATCACAAGACAAGGAGCTAATCTGTGGTTCCATAAACATCATCCATCTAAATGAATCGTTTACTGATGGAGGGTATGGTTACGAACCCAAGACCCCAACACAAGGGGTTGGGAGGAGGAATCACAGAAGTAGGGGTATACCAAGGGAGGCGCAGTCAAGGCCAAAACCAACCCTATGGTTTTATCCCGGACCAAATCATTAATATCGCAGTAACTTGTAGGAGAGCCCTTCAATGGACTCAGTAGAATAAAGAATATCCCTCCACCTCCACAAGAAGCCACTCTGGAACCATCATTCTGCTGTACCCATCAGAGGAGGTACAAGTGTCTAGCTTCTTAGTGTGCACAAACAGACCGGCAGGGCCGAGTCCCCAGAACGTGGGAACACCACCGACCTCTGAACCCGTGGCCGGTCCCTCCACGTCACATTCTCCAGCTCCCAAAGGGCCTTCTAAAACTCTCCCACCAAGGGAGAAGCATTAGCCGCTGAAGCATAAATACGATATCATTAAGTAGCTGGAATCAGTACCATCCAAATTTTCATTCCTGGGCGCCATGAGATTGTCAGTAGATCTCAGGGAGGCGCTTATAGATGCCTTGATCAGCCCCCTGGAGTTTCAAGACGAGGTAGCCGCCACCGAGATTTACCAGACGGAGACTGTCCTGGCTAAATGCAGTGCGATGATTTCCTTCACCGATCAGGATGAAGATGCCATCATTCAAGGACACATCAAACCACTATATGTGTCTGGTACACAAAATTATGTTGAGATCCGGAAAGTCTTTATTGAAAATGGCTCTGGAGTTATCCTCCTTCCCTTATAGACACTTCATATGTTGGGATATAGTGAGGATGATCTAATACCCTCAGCCACAACTCTTTTGGTTTATGACAAGAGTGAACATAAGGCATTGGGACAAATCAATCTAAAAACCCATTTTGGTGAGATTGTGGCCTACTGGGAATTCTTACTGGTCAGACAGAACACAGAATTCAATACCCTGCTTGGAAGACCATGGCTCCATAAGCACATGGCCATTACTTCATCCTACTACTAGCGTATTAATTTTTGCATCAATGGACAAGGTGGAACATTGCACACTGACAAGGCCCCTTTCGAGCTCTCTGAGTCACACTACCTTGATGTCGGGTTTTATGAGAAAAAGAAGAAGAAGCCTTTGATCGATGGTATCGACTGGGCCCCCTCTCCAAATGGCCTGGATATGGTTCCTGATGACCCCCTCATGTAGCTCGATGAAGAATACGTACTGTCCACCAACCATTTTGATAGCAGGAGTTCAAGTCCGGACATGTACTCAGCTATCCTCATGACATCATCAATGATTTCCGAGCAAAGAAATGTAGAAACGACCGCTAACCCTCAATTTGGGAGCAAATAATTGAGAGAGGATGCCGACAATGCCTTGCCTCAGGACTACCAAGAGCCTGTGCTGAAAACTATCCCCCCATCGGATCAGGAAGATGAGAATGTGGGGGAAGAAGAGAAGGAATATATTTGGGATGCACCTCCCATATTTGAGGAAGGTATCTCCACCACTGTGGACGAGCTTAGGGAAATAAACCTGGGTACCGAGGAATACTTGAGGCCCACTCTCATTAGTAGCACCATGTCTCCTGAGGATCATGAGGTATATACCTATTTCCTGAGGCAACATCGAGATGTTTTTTCTTAGAATTACACAGAAATGTCGGTACTCAATCCTGAAGAGGCGACACACCACTTAGGCCTTCCAGAAGACCGTTGGGGCTATAAAAAACCACCATAAGGATGCACCCCACACATGCTTCCAAAATAGAGGCTGAAGTGAATAATATTATTAAAAAACGATTCATTAGCGAGGTCCAATACCCCATCTCGCTAGCCAACATTTTCCCCGTCAAGAAAAAGAACAGACAAATCTGCATCTGCATCGATTTCAGATATCTCAATAGGCATTGCATGAAAGATGATTTCGCGGTCCCGACCACAGAGTTATTAATCATCGCAACGGCTGGGTATGAGGCTCTCTACTTCATGGACGGTTATTCTGGGTATAATAAAATCAGAATGGCCCAAGAAGACTAAGAAGTCACTACCTTTAGGGCCCCTCAAAAAGTATTCTGTTATAGGGTTATGCGCTTTAGTCTCATGAACGTTGGAGCCACCTATCAACACGCCATGCATCGTATCGTTAAACCATTACTGGGCAGATTTGTGAAATGCTACGTGGATGAATAGGTGGTCAAATCAAGACAACACTCAAATCACCTGTCAGACCTTGAATCCTTCTGCAACAAACTTCGATAACATGGCCTGATGATGAACCCCTTGAAATGAGCTTTCGGGGTTACCTTAGAAAATATTCATGGCTTTGTCAAACTCCATCGTGGAATCGAAGTCTACCCTGAAATAACAGTGGATATACTTGATTTACCACCACCCCACAATCTCATTAAGTTGAGAGGATTACAAGGACACCTGGCCTACATTAGGCGGTTCATAGCCAACCTGGCGGGTAAATGTTTTCCTTTCACCTGGTTAATGAAAAAGGGGGTTACTTACCAATGGGCAGATTATTTCCATGAGTCATTCAATAGCCTAAAGAAGTACCTCTTATGCCTAGCGGTGCTCATGTCCCCGGTTTAAGGAATAACTCTTATCCTATACGTAACGGCCATAGAGCGGTCATTGGGATCCTTCCTCTCACAGAAAAATGACGCCGGCAGTGAAAATAGTCTCTATTACCTCAACTGAACCATGATCGATGCTAAAACTCGATACTCAATCATCGAGAAGAGTTTTTTGTCCTTGGTCTTCATAGATCAAAAATTGAGACATTATACACAGCAACATGAAGTCCATTTAGTCTTGCGTAGTAACCCGCTCAAGTACATCCTCAGCCGCCCGATGCTGACGAGGTGCCTATCCTGATGGGAAGTCATCCTGTAACAGTTTGACATCCGGTTTTTGCCTCAGAAAACCATCACATGCCAGTAATTAGCAGATTTTTTGGCAGAGCACCCCTCGATAGGGACCACCACACTAGACGTCGAGCTACCTGATGAAGACATCTTCCTGGTTCAAGTGGAGTTCCCAACATAGGAAATGTACATCGACGGTGCATCCCGAATCCTGATAGAGAAGAGGATGGAGGATCCCAAATTTAACAAGGTGGGTTTGGGGATCATAATCATGTCCCCAGAAAAGGTAGTCTTTCCATATTCCTTCATCCTGTGAGAAGGATGTACGAACAATGAAGTGGAGTATCAATCCGTCATTGCAGGCCTGTAGCTCGCATTCCAGACACAAGTACAACATCTTAAGGTTAAAGGTGACTCGGAACTAGTCATCAAGAAAGTCAGTGGTGACTATTCTATTAAAAAGGATAATCTGATTCCCCTATTTGACCATGTATGATGGTTAATGGAAGAATTCTCCACAGAACCAATATTGACCTATATTCCCCGGTCCTAGAATGCCCAAGCCGATGCATCAGCTAATGTGGACACAGCCTTAGCTGACCCAGACCAGAATGAAACAATTATTAGTATTGCTCATCATTGAATGGTCTTGCTGTTTGTTCAGACTAAGATGGAAAAATCAATGAAGTCAGTCCTGTCCCTAAGCCATATGCTCGTGCCACCAGCTGGATGACTCCCATTGAAAACTACCTTCAAAGGGGAGAAATTCCATTAGATAGGGCTGAAAAATAGCAAATATGGAGAAGGGAAATCAAATTTGTCCTATATGGAAGCACGAGTCAGTAAGTGGTCCTGTACAAACGAGGCCTCAACAGAGTCCTCCACAGATACATTGATGGAGAATAAGCCGCTGCTGTCATAAATGAAGTACATGCCGAAGTATGTGGAGCACATCAGCAGGGTCTAAAATTTCCCATCAGTTTTGAAGGCTTGGGTACTATTGGACCACCGTGGAATGAAGTTGAGAGCACTTTACCACAAAATTCCACTCCTTGCAAATTCAGGCCAAGATTATTCACCAACTCCTGGAGTTACTTCATCAGGACACATACTCCTGGCCATTTTTCATCTAGGTATTGGACGTCGTGGGACCATATCCTCCTGCCATGACCAAAAAACTGAAGTATATTCTCAGAGTGACCGACTTCTTTTCCAAATGGGCAGAAGCTGTACCCCTCAAGGAAGTCAGGGAAAGAAACATTTTCAGGTTTGTGAAAGCCAATATCATCACCAGATTTGGCATCCCTCGTACCATTCTGACAGATAAATGCACCAACTTCTACTCTACTTAATTGGAGAAACTGTCCTGAGAATATGGTATCAAGGCTAACCACTAATCCCGCTACCATGAAGAGACCAACAGATAGATAGAGGCTTTCAACAAGACCCTATCCAACATTCTCTAGAATATGGTGGAAAAAGACAAGAAATCTTGGCCAGATAAAATCCTTCATTCAATGTGGGCTTATCAAACCACAATCTTCACTGCTACTCGGGCTACTTCATACTCATTAGTATACTAAACAGAAGCGGTCCTGCCCATTGAGCTCCAATTTCCCTCACTCCGTGTTCCCATTTGGGATCAGTTATCCAATGATGAGCAATCAGAAAATTGGCTAGTTTAATTGGAATAACTGGATGAGCAGTGGTTGCACAATTTTCACTATCTAGAAGTATATTAGAACCGGATCACACGAGCCTTCAATAAAAAGGTTCGTCTTCAGTATTTCTTGGATAGAGAATTGTTGATGGTCCTCTGGACCACAATGATACCAAGAAAGAAAATTCAAATGCTAGAGCTCAAGTGGGAGGGAACATATGTTATATACAAGGTCTACTCCAACGGATCATATGTCATGATCTCCATGGATGGGAAGTTCACTACAACTCCTATGAATGAGAGATTTATAAAGAAGTATTTCTTATAACTGAAAGTAGTTGTCGTCGGAGTTGCAGGATGTTAAAATGCCAAGCGCCCATCGTCTGAGCTGCCGGACATTAAACTGCCAAGCCCCAATGGTCCAAACTCTATGACCCTAAACTAAGAGTATTTCGTCATCACCACAAACCGTTAAACTATGCAGATTTTAGAGAACTACGTACGTCTTGATTACTACCCTTGTAGGATACGTAGCAATGACAGGATTCTGTATCCAGGCCCAGCCATCCCTATATAAGGATAAAAGTTCCCTTTTTCTGCCGTGTATGGACCAACCTAGCACGGGGTGTATCCCATTCAGATAACAATGTATGCCTTGATTCCCGCATTTGCAGGATATGTAGAGACACCAGGATCCCACATCCTGGCCCATCCACCCCAAATGAAATAAAGAAATCCCTCTTCCCACGAGTACGCACCAACTCTTCACGGGATGTACCCTTTTCAAGGAACTATGTGTGGCTTGATTCCTGATCTCACTGGATACATAGTGACACCCAGACCCCATGACTGGGTCCAACCACCATCTTAATCACCGCCCTCTCAGCATTCCTATTCACACGTTACACAACCGGGGCTTCCACCATTCTTTGTTTTTCACAATGGTTATTACTCTCATGGGCATATGAATTATGGCCCAGTCCCTTTGCGTGAACACAAAATACTTGTATTTAAGAGAGCTACGTATGTCTTGATTGTTTCATCTGCATGATATGTAGTGACACCCGGGTCCCCCATCCTGGTCCAGCCACCCTCTAATGAAGATTAAAAATTCCCTTTTCCCCTTGTATGTACCAGACCTGTACGGGGGGTATTATCTTCTAAAGAACTATGTATGGATTGATTCATGCCCTCACAGGATACGTAGTGACGCTAGAATTCCACAACCTGGCCCTACCACCCCAAATGAAGCTAAAAATACCCCCTTTACCCCATGCAAGGACCAAACCTGCATGGAGTGTATTCCACGTCCTTACCTCATAACGTTAAACTGCATGGACAAAAAAGAAAAAAATCCCCCTTTCCCCATGTACAGACCCGAACTCCATGGGGTGTATTCCTCGTCCTTCCTGCACGACGTTAAACTGCATGGATAAGAATGAAAATTTTCCCCCATTCAACCATACAGACCAGACCTACATGGGGTGTATTCCCTAAAAGAACTACGTGTGTCTTGATTCCTTCCCTCGTAGTATACTTAGCGACGCTGGGATATTATCTCCTAGCCCAGCCGTCGATAAAAGAAAGCAAAATTATATATACCCCTCGTCCTTACCGCATGACGTTAAACTGCACAGAAACCCATTTTCACATTTGTTCATCTTCATCCTCACTATATGACGTTAAAACTGCATGGAATTTGTTCTCACCACATGAAATTAAACTACACAAACTTCATCGCAAACCACCCAAGATATATGGTGTAATGGGATGGGAATACTCATTGCGCATTTGGATGTATCCTCTCTATACATCAGACACCACAACACGGATAATTTCAGATCTTCATAACCACCCATGGCCATCAGAAGTGGAATGTTATCGACCCATGGACACCATTTAATGAATTTGAATACCATGGCCTCAGTGGATCTTCATATTTATAGCCCCTGGACCGTCTACCAAAGAAAAGATTTCCTAGGTGATACTCTTCCTATCTCCGTATGTATTCCGTCCTCAGAGCCCCCTTATCATATATCCGGATCCAAAAATTAATGGAGCTGAGGTTTACAAGTTTGTTCCCCTCTCACATCCAAACGTTTCCAGGGTATCTATACTTGGTTAGCCTATGTATCCGCTTGTGATTCACATGATGATCTGCATCCACAAACAACAAGCCAAGGCTATGTTACTTTGACTAAACAGGAAATTGCGGTGAAGATGTTTCTTGTATGCTTGGACACCATTATCCCCATATGCCAAACTCTGTCCTATATGCAATCCCGGATTTTCATAATCATACATGGCCATCAGATGTGGAAATTCATCGACCCGTGGACACCTTTGTATGACTATGCATACCATGCCCTCAGTGGCTCTACATATTGATCACCCCTAGCCCATCAACCAATGGTAATATTTCTTCAGGGGATACCCTTCCCATCTCCGTACGCTTACCAGCCTCAGATCCCCACACCATATCTCCAGATCCGGGAAACCCCAGAGTTATAGTTTACACCCTCATTCCCTCAAACTTTTTCAATGTATACCAGAGCATCCTAAATCAATGGACCTCCAGGTGATTGTAGAAATAGTCACCCAATGGTCTGAACTCTATGACTGTTAATCTATGAGTACATGGTCCTTAACACATGAAATTAAACTATATGGATTAAAGGCACACCCCATGTGCAATATAAATCAGCGCATGGAACTCCTCAAGCATTAACAGCAACCAGGGACGAACGTCCCCAACATGTCCAGATATTTCCCTAGAAAATGACCCACTTCATAGGCCGGATAATCGTGCATCCTCATAATCATTCATGGTCATCAGAATTGGAAATACATCGAACCATGGAAACCTTTTCATGATTATGAATACCACAACCTCATCAGCTCTGAATATTGATATCCCCTAGCCCATCTACCAAAGGCAAGATTTCTTCCGGCGATAACTTCCTATCTCTGTACGCTTACCAGCCTCAGATCCCCCATATCATTTCTCCTGATCTAAGAAGGCCCGAGACCACGATTTACACTATCAATATCTCTCCACGACTTCGACATGCCGAGATATCCGAGCCCAGTTACATTCTAATCATGAGAGACCGTTGCAACAACGTCCTTATAACATGATGGTAGAACTACACGGAGCATGTCTTTTCCACTTGACATTAAGCTCCAAGGACTGAGCCTTAAACATCTATGGAAATGCCTCTAACTATAAGAATTTTCATGGACTATCTAAATTCCCCCTGTCCTCAATGAACGATGTTAAACAACACTGTATATTTAAAAATACTCCCCGTCCTCACCGCATGACGCTAAACTGCACAAAATTTAAAATACACATATTCCCTTATTGCATTACAATAAACTGCATAGTATCAAATAATAATAATAATGTCCTCCTTCCTCACCCCATGACGTTAGACATCACAGAATCTGTCCTCACCACAAGACGTTAAACTGGACGGTCAAACTTGTCATAGGTTCAGTCAGTAATAGAGGCTTTCCTCTGTCCCTCAGTGCACGGGCCAGACCTGCATAAACCACCATCCCACAACAGCGTGAGAAGGGATGACTTCACCCATTCCAAGAATGTTTAGCCTAGATGTTTCTACCGTATCCATGAAACCTTTTTTCATAAACCATACTCTGTACACATAAAAGACGAACTCTCGTAAGCCACCCCTGGGGGTCTCGAATCTCAACATCCCTGAATTTTTCCCCCTATCGGGAGTATACAATCATTAACATAAGGACATATTTTCATGACTATGCATACCATGCCCTCAGAGGCTCTGCATATTGATCTCCCCTAGCCTATCTACCAAAGGCTAGACTTCCTTAGGCAATGCTTCTCTCCGTACGACTCTTGGCCTCTACACCCCCTTATGCATCACGGGATTCAGAAACACTCTAAGATATAGTTTACCAACCTTTTTCACAACCATTCTTGAATATGGTGGAACGTATCTGATGATATTACCATGAACTAGTAGAAGTCGTTCCACTTTAAGGAATGTCCTAGCTGCATGACTTTATACTGTGCCAAGCTCCAACCATCCTTCAGGCTAGCTAAATGTGTAGGACAGGGACCCTTCGTCCACACTATTGATTAATACATATGTTCCCAAAACCTTTAAGACGTCACATACCCTTTCTAAGCCACCCCTGGTGGTTTTCATAATTCTCCAAGCCGCCAATGGTGGTTTCCATAATCCAGACTTCCATGAAGTCCCCTGGCCATCAGAAATGGACAATTATTGACTTAAGGACACCTTTTTATGACTATGCATACCATTACCTTAGAGGATCTACATATTGAATGCCCCTGGCCCGTCAAACAAAGGCAAGTCTTCTTTAGGTGATGCTTTTCCCACCTCTTCACACCGATACGGCTCCCATGCCTTGTGACATTCCGTACACGATGTTCAAATCTAAACATGTTCCCGCACGTGTGTCTGAATGGTTTTGAGACATCTTTTAATCAACCAATCCTCATTGGGGCCCTCGCCCCACCATATATGGTCAATGTTTTTTGACCTAAAACATCAGTAATTATAGTCTTGTCAGTGGGTTTTTTAACCGATAACAAAAAGAGGCGCAATGCCCGTTAGGCCGAAAACCCAAAAACGGTGACCTCGAAAAAATCCGGGATATAACCTTTGGGTCCACACTAAATTGGCCCAGGTAAGACATAGGGTATTGATGGAAAAAGAAAAAATTTAGTCTTTTTTTTCCTACAAAACCCTAGAAATAGTCAAACTATGCTCGCTAGATTCCATGGTCCAGGAAAAAATTAGTGCTCATTTCTATTTTATCATTTTCCCGAACTACGAGTAATTATGATTCAGTGAGTTTTTATTTATACAATATTTGTTCCAGAAACAATCCAATTTTACAGCAAGGAAAGATCGACAAAATATTGTATTCCATTTGGAAAATAAAGGAGGACTTCCACAAGCCCGAGTCTATCCTTCGCAGCAACATAAGATGTAAAACAGAGTGTATAGAAATAGATCTAGAAATCATAAAGGAGCCTCGATCGCTCTCTCCATCAGATTGGAAACCCTGCGACAAAGGTTATTGCAAGTTTTCTCCAGCACGTCCTTCTGCCTGGCCTCAACATCGGCCACCGAACGAGTATGCCTCACCATCATTTGGAAACCACTGATCTCTTTCCTGGTAGCTTCATGGTCACTAGTAAAAGATGAAAACTGATCTTCAGCATCAATGCTCAAGCTTCACATTTATATAACTTTGTAGATAGGGCGGTCGCCTGATCTTGAGAGCTCCCCTATAGTGCTATCAGCTGATGGAGCTTCATCATAACTTCTTCAAAAGCTCGGGTCTTGCAATGAGAGGTAGCGAGGTGTGCTTGTTTGTGTTCACTAGCGGAAAACTCCCCAAGGGAATTGAAAACCTAAAATGAGAGAAAATGAAGTTATCGATATTCGAATACACCTGACCCCAAACCTAGGAAGATTTTCCAAAGGGCTTCAGTTTTAGTCGCCATCTCAGCCAGAGGAGATTCAGCAACAATCTCACAGATCCAGGGCCAGGCCCAACTTCACACTGCTGGGTGGTCCTCCATGAAACAAGGGTCTTTGGTATCCTCAATAGATAACACAATAATGAATTCTGGCATTGCAGTCAGCACAGACATGTTCTCACTAGAAGCTAGTTCTATGAATAGAGGGTCTGAAGCTTCTAGCCCTGGTTCATGTTTTGGAGTTGAGCTTCTAAGTCCAGTATCGACTGGAGGATCTTCGAGAATTACATCATGGGGGCACAAAGTCAAGGGTTCATCCTCATTTACATCTAAAGGGGATGGTTCTGTATGAAAATCAGCCATAGAGGGGTTGGAAGAGGAAGATCCCCTGAGCTGCTTCGACCTTTGATCCATAAGTCGGTCCTCCCTCAAAGACGATGAGGAAAGTGTGGTAAGCACAATAGCTGTAGTAACCCTCGATTTGGGATGTTTCCGAACAGCCTTCCACAAGATTCCATTAGGATAATGCTCTATCAACATTATCGCATACTCTAAGGATAGTATGGTAGCCACCCCTATGTCAGGAAATAGAATACTTGTGCCAGATCCCTCCGGCACCAACATCAACCCCAATTGATGGAGAATGGCCAGATACAGTCCTTGAGAAACCTAGAGTTTCATGAATCCAAACTATTGAGAAAAACGATATGGGGCGTAAAACTCACATAGTGAAACCCCATCAATCCGAGTGGATAAAAATCCATCCCATAGTGAAATCATGTAAGAACGCTCTTCTAGGCTCCCAGTGCGGTTGTCAACCATGACACCGGAAGGAGTAGGGTAGGGAGTGAAATCGAACTAGGAAAAGTCACTCAGAATCATGAAGACTTCATTAGAGTTGAGGGAGTTCAGAAAAACTCCAACTATATCGAGCGGGGTAGGCCAAAGAGTATGAAGAATAATGACTATGTTATGATGATACTCATGAAAATGACAATGATACGCTACCCATCCATATAAAAATTAAAATGGCACACTCAGAAGAATGGGTGACCTGCCCTCCTGCATGTGGCTTAGTAATTCATAAATACAAGAAAAAGTGGGCACGACCAGTTCCACCAGGAGGCCCCCCGCCATCTCAACTGCCATCGTCAAGGTGCAAGCCATGATTCCTAGGTTTATCTCCCGAGATGGGAAAAGCCACCCACACAAAAACATGGAGAAAAGACCTGCCAACCTGAGCATAGGCGAAAAACTGTGGAACACCTCATAAACCCATGAAAGATAGTTTCCCGCCTCCAGAACCGTCCAGTAGGATCCTGGGATAGTTCGTGATTGTCAAGAAGGATGAGTCATGGGGAACATGACCTTCAGCCTAGGACCAATGTCTATCAGAAATAACCCTATCTAGGTGCTGTTGGGAATAAGAGTGCGGGCGCGCATGGGCCGACCAAGTGACCTCTCCACCATAACCAGCAGGTCCCTCTCCAAAGAAGGCACCCATTGGACATCGTCACATGTGTCAGGAGTGGGAAGAAAGTCTTCATACATATCACCAATGATTGTAAGCCTTGTTAGTTGGTAGATGTCCCATAAACTATTTCTAACGTCACCATGGGAGAGGTAGAAAGTGTTAGTGCTCGAACACCAGTGATTGAGCATGTTGGGAATGATCGAAGGCGGTGAGTAAATAGTAAACTAAGAATCCCACACTGTTGAGTAATGATTTACTACTTCCAGTGACTTGTGAAATTTCCGGAAATGATAATGGACAAAGAAGGCCCATGCCCAGTCATTTGAGAAATCCCACCAGACCAAAGATCCCACCTGGGAATCCATCCCACGTTAGGATCCACTCGAGCAAGGTTGATCAATGAGGGGTAACTCTTGAGGATGTCCTCTTGGGAGATGTCTTGAGTGTACCGATAAATTTGAGCCCAAATGGATCCTCTCAAAATAAAAGTGTCTCTCAAATCAGAATCAGAGATCATCTCTCCTGACTGGGTGAGGTTCGCTTGAGCGCACATCGACGGCCCTTCCAAGTAAGGGGATGGAAGACCTGAGAAGACATGGGGGATAGGGATGTAGCCTTGAAGGCTAAAACCATAAATTCATAGACGATTCGATAACAGATAGCCCTGAAGTTAGTGAGAGAGAAATTCCTTCAAAACACCATCGTCGGGAATGATGGCTCGTCTAGGATCCTCTTTGATGCACTCAGCTCTATGGATCATAGATAGATGTCTCCCTGGACCAATTGGAAGAGGCTCGATAGTAGGCCTAATCACAGGCCGAGGAGGAAACATATTTTCTCCATGCATTATAAAAAAACTAGGAAAATCTTTAGTCTAAAATAATAAAATTTGGACAAAACACCAAGTATTTGACAAAGGACTCTCTCAAGGAGCCTTTATGAAAAAATCCATAGGCTGACCTCAAATGGAGGTTCGCAACAACTGCATCCCATGAACCAGCCCTATGCGGATGAAGTCCTCGATACTCTGGCCCATAGAGCGTTGTCCAGAATGCCATGAACCAGGCTACCCCACAGAATCTCAATTCTTGAATCTAAATGTTTATGTTTGGAGAATATAAAATATTTTCAATGTATGGAAGATTTTCAGACAGTAGACCATCCAAAACGCATATCAATTTCCTACACGGCCCATCGTGAATTACTTTTTAATTGATAGAAGTTTTAGTCTACAGCTGGGGGATTGGTCCACGTGTGAAGGAAAGCGCTAACGAAGAACAGTTCACAGAAACACAAGATGGTTCGCGGACGAGGAGTTTCATGATGTAGCATGCACGCTAAGACAAAAAAAAGATCTCCATTTTCATGAGGAATCCGGTAAAAGACAAGGGTAGGTCCCCCCTTATTTATAGGCGTGTCCCCCTACCGTGTCCAATCCTCTACCACAAACTATCTATGTTTCAGGACCACTCTTTTTCAGAATAGCCTCTTCTTTGTTCCGATTTGGCCCCATTCTGATGGGGGTCACATGTAGGGTCCTGGAATATCTACAACGGAAGATGAGAATCCCCTTAATTTGAGAAAGGACTCTACCCAATTTCACTCAAAGAGTAGGAAAAAAATATGGAGAATACTAAATATTGGAAAAGGATAGACCGATCTGCATACCAGTCCAACATTGATGGTATGTGGCCGGTTCAAAGAGGTGCCCCCCTCCGCGGACCATCATCATTCGAGAAACGAAGGTGGGAACCCCTTCGCAGGTGCGAAGCAGAACAGGCTCTAGGACTGTCTACTGTCATGAACCGCCACCACAGCTAAAGGCACCAACCTCCCCAGACAGCATGCGCTATCGTTCATGGAATAGAGGTGAAGCCCGACATGATCGCAATGCACCCCCAAATCGATTTTGTTCGCTGGCAAGGTGCATTCAATGCCCCCCGCGAGTTGTAGATTGACCAAGTCATCAGTAAACTGGGTTTTCAGTGATGTGCCTCTGAAAAAGGTTCCACATGACCATTTATACATCTCTTTCCCCCCACTATAAAAGAACATAGAGGGGGAGAAGAAAGGGATTGATTAGATTCAGGTAGATGGATTTAGAGAACGAGGGATCAATTAATCAGACTCCATTGATGAGAATGCTGGGAGATCGACTTCTAAAGGAAGGATTCTGGAGGAAGGAGATTATGATTTCAAAAACAGTGAAGTTCCAATTCGCAAACTAAAATAGGTATAAAACTGGAAATGAATTGATAACGAACCTAAAAACATATAAAAAATTGGTGAACAGCAAAATTAAAAATAAAAACCAAGAGCCATGGTCCCTCCGTGGATGTACTCCATGCAGAACAGGGTGTTTATGCCCCTTTTTTGATCAGACGCACCACGTAGCACCCTCCTATATGGGAAAATCCCTGACTTGCGAACCCACAACCGACAACGCCCCTAACCGCCGCTGCTCACGTAGACTCCACAACGTACCAAACTGGTACGTGGGCCGAACTCGAAGCCCCATACCACCATAGTACGTGGGATGCCTATCATTCCACATACCACCCTGGTACATGGATAAAATCTCTAGCTGCATAGCACCACCCTATGCGAAGGGCGCCACTCCTCATGCCCCCATATGGCTCGCCAACTCCTTTGGTGTACCCATTCCCCAAGCCAGATAAAACCCATTCAATCTGGACTGATCCTTCGCAATCCCTTCGTTGGCCTATTCATCGGCCCCGTGCCAAGGTTTATACTAAACCTACCATACCCGTATGATGAAACTGTTAGGTGCATCAGCATGCCACTTTGAGTTCACATACCCATGGTAGGCGAGAAAAAAGGGGTTTCCCCGGCTCTTGATTGGATTCCCGAAGCATTCCTGGGTTCACATTCCCACGATCGCACAGGGTCCGAGCCTGGGAGTCCCCTTTGTGACTCTCCACTTTCCAGGATTGAGGGACCATTCTCACATTTCTTTTTGATGAGCACCAACAGTGAGCACTTCTCCCCTCTCCTAAGAGTGGCTGGGCATCCCTCCTAAAGTAAGACCAACACTATCCTCACCAGAATCCAATGGCCCTTCCCCTATCATAATTGATGGTTTATTGCACCACGTCAGGGCTACTACCCTCCTCCAACATTAGGGAGAAGAAGAGTCCAATGGTCCCATCCTTCTCCTCCGCTCGTCATCTTCCTCCCCTTACCTCGGTAGGGAGAATGTGCAATGCTTTCCAGGTCTGCTGCATTCTCTTGTTTCTCACATTGATCATGACTCACGTGGGCTTAGTGATTTGTGATGGTCACAACTTCCACACAACGATAGCCCTCAAAATGATCTATGTGGGTTTTGATCCCTATCTTCTAAGCAGGGTACGTAGGAAGCCTCCCCATGGTTCAATCCCAATTCGGGCCACAAACCATGTGGAAGTCCAAATCATGGCCCTCAAAACGAACTACGTGGGTTTTGATCCATGTATCCAAAGCAGGGTACATAGGAAGCCTCCCTGAGGTTCAATCCAAGTTTGGGCCACTAACCGTGGGTATGACCCAATACCTGCCCTCAAAACGAACTATTTGGATTCTGATTCCTCTCACGAGGAAACGAAGGATTCCCATATGATGAGTTCGATCCAAACACTCATGTTGTTGTCTATCCACCTGGATGACAATAAACTCCATAGCGCCAAGTTATGAGGCTTTAAACCTTTGTCATCTCAATGAGTCCAACCTAGTTGGAGTCATTAATATCAATGAGGGATGGTAAACATCGGACCTAAATGACTCTGCATACCTACGTTTAGTTGATCATTGCCAACTATGGGGTAATCCGTGGATACTATTATTGGGGATAAACCAAAGATTCGCGAACATATGAATACATCTTAAATCTATAAGAGAGGCCCAGAAAAAGAAATAATTCCACCTAAAAGGTTGCGATGAGCCCTACATCCCATCCTCTCGTCCACTGTGAGTTCCTAAGCATCGCTGGCCGAATCGCCCAGCGAACACCTACCTTTAGGAAGAAGGTCCACAGATAGTTGGATACGGAACCGTTGGGTGCTTCGAAATGAAGACTGATATACTCGACCTGGGCAATTGAACCGAACTCATCCCTCCCTAAGATCGACCGTCGAGAGCGACGGTCTTCCCACCCCACGGTCGAAACATTGAGCTAATAAAACATTGATAATTCCATTATCTTAGGTTACCATGTTTAAGATTACCTGATTTTAAGAACATATATGTTTCATTGGGAATTTCCTATCCATTAACTCAAACAATATTATGATGTATCCAATTGTTCCATTTTTAATATGTGTTTCTAGGGTTTCCTACTAGGAATATTTATACTCAACCCTAGGTAATCCATGTTCCCACATGTGTTCTATCTATAAAGTCATTGTTCCATCTATAAGTGATCTTAGTTAATGTTTAACTATCATTGATTGATGGAGAAAATTCATAGTAGATAATGGTGAAAAATATATGGATAATTCTATAGATGGAGTTAATTTTATTATTTCTCAAAGAGAGGAGGTTCGATCTGATTCTAGGAGTCTATTGTACCTAATAGATTATTTCATTTGGATATGTGTTTTCTTGTTATGGGGATACCTATATAGTAATGTAATAAGAAGTTATTCCATGGATATATTATAATATAATCCAATTTAATAAATAATAACAGTTTTATTAGTTTTTATTATTTATTTCAGACACATTTATAGTTATAAGTTGTCGAATGATAAGGCCTCACATGCATGTTTATGATTTTTTGTCACAGTTTCCACCCCTTATCCTATTAGAGGTCATATTGTGGGGGCACAATTGTCTTATTATCGTCTTAGGTGGTCTGCCATCTTCATGGCTATTGTATTCTCAAAATGACATCCAAGAAGTTTAAATATGAGGGACATAGTTTAGAGTTTGAAATTAGTGGGGTTTCGTTTAATGATTTTGGGTAGCAATGATAAGGGTTTCTTGAGATCAGCTATTTCAAAAAAATGGGACATGTGAGGGAAAAACAATAATGTATCCTCTTTCAAATACTTTTGTAACCTTTTTTTCATCCAAGATATCTAAATCATCATTTTGGGGGTATTAGATAGTTAGTACTTGAACCACTCAATGTTTAGTCATGAAGTTTCCTTATCTTCACATGCCATCTCACCTAGAGATTTTTTCGGTAAAACATGAGTTCGTTCTATCTAGTAAATAAATTTATCTATATATATATATATATTAGTGGTTGCACTATGAAGTTCAAATAAATATTCTTTGGATTCTCATTGCTGATCAATTGAGGGATAATACATCAATTCAGTTACTGATTATGATGTTTCATTACCCTATGAGTAGGATGCATATACATTACTTTTATTCATAATGCATAAAACATTATTTTGTGGAAGATAGTACTCAATTGTATAAATATGAAAAACTATAATATTAATTTTATATATGCTATTTCATGGAAGATTTTCTATGAGGTTTTGAGGTGCGCTTGATCCAAAGATGATAGTGGATTGGTTGAGTTTGAGGTTTATGGTGCATGTCACCATGTCTTGTTAAAACATTAACTAATTAGAAAGTTTTTTATGAATTTGGTTTACCCATTATGGTATAGTGAATTGTTTCATGGTATTTATAAAAACTCATGTTGGTATAATCATACAATATTTATAATCAGACCTCATAACTTGGGATTTATATTTATTAACATAATGGGTTATTTGAGTACAGGAGATATGAGACCTAATTCTTTTGAGAAACATGATCTCGGATAAGTATATAGTGATGTTTTTGGATGTCGTACACATGGTACACGATTCGGGAAGGATCCCTCCATAAATTGTTAGTATGATAAGGGACTGTATTGTGAGTATTTAATTTCTGGTAATGTTTTCTTTCATTTCCCATCTTCACTAATGACCTAGATCATGTTTTGGAAATTGTGATATGTCAAGATATAATACAACTTGGATTTCAGAATATGAAATTTCATTATAATGGACAACCAAAAAAATTTAATGGATGAATAACTATAATGAAAACAACTGTGATATTAGAAACACACTTATTAGAGAATCTATAGACATCAAGGAGGTATTTATAGTAGGAGAATTGGTGATACATAAATATATTGAAATTTATTAAAAATTGGAAAATTTCTATTTAACACCTTTAGGTTATACCCATCAATCCAGGAGTGCTGACAACCCATCTCTTAATGACTATGTGGAACAATTATCTCCCAATATGTTGTTTTTAATGAGATAAAAAGTAGAAGTTGTTTTTTCTCATAGAAAATGATTCTTTAAAATTTTATAGGGGTCCATTATTTTCTTCTATTGTTTTTATTAGAATTTTTGTGATTCTAGTGCAGCTCCTCACTTGATATTTCAATCCATATACTCCTACTATTGCTGGTCATCTTTTATGGGATTAAATCTAATCATCCACTCCTCGAGGAGCTTATATTTTCAAAATATTTGATATATAGAAGAGTGGTAATGTATAGTGGCTATTAAACAAAACAAACTTATATATAAGGATATCTTGTGGTTTCTCACATCATGTGATTGAATTTCATATTAGATCTATTTTAAGGATGTATTAATATTTCCTACCATTTATTTGACAGTCGGCTAGGGTTAAAGATCTATTTTGAATGGGAATTCCTTTTATAAGATTTTTGTTTCATTGGGATCTATGTGACATCCTTTATAAATTTTCCCTTGAGATCATGCTTAGGTTTGGTAGGTAACAAATATGGTTTTGTGAGAATGAAAATCCATGGGTAGCGTTCTAGGTATTATTAAAGACATATCAGGAAGCCTAATGATGTTTCTAGTAGTTAAAATAACCAAATATTGTAACTATAAGACTAATGTATTATTTTTAGTGACATTTATTGATATATCCAATATTTTAACTATAATGGTATGCAATAAGTTTTTAAATATAGAGTTTCTTTCATCCTACTTTGAGGACACTAACAGAGTTGAAAACCCTCATGGTGTGATTTTTGGGATTGAAAAAACTATCCTTTAATGTATGCTATTAAACAATGTAACACACAAAAATTATAATATTTAATTCTCCTATAAATATATACTTTTTAAAATATTGTAATTCGCACATTACACTGAACTAAAACAAAACCATGATACGTGTTATGGATATAATATTATAAGTATTAATGATTCCATTATAATGTTTCCATTGAATTTGAAGATATAAATATAAGAAACCTCATTTTGGAATATATATATATATAATAAAAAATTAAATTTTCATTTTAATAAAAATTTAATAAAAAATTAAATTAGTATTGGTAAATAACTAATATTATCAATTTAGGATTTAAAATGCATATTCAAAAAAATTTCCTTTTTAGCTGCTTTGTATTTTTATTTTAAGATAATAAATATATTATGTATTAATTATGAAAACATATATTTCTGAAATTAATAAAATTTTAATAATAATTTAATTATTAATTGATTGGAAATTAAAATAAGAACAGTTAATATCTAAAGATTCATTTTTCTATTAAAAACATTTTAATTACATTTTATATTTCCAATTAAAAAGAAGAATTAATAAGTTTTATAATTTGAATTTGTCATAATTAACATAATTCATAGATTTATCATGTCCATATTACCTTAAGATGTATTTTTAGGATTTTTCTGAAATAGTTACTTTTTAGGTGAATAGTAAAAAACATTGATTATTCTTATATCATATCTTTTCTAAAATATCATAAAATAAGTATATATTTTAAACATATAAAAATTATATTAAAAAAAGTTATTTGTGGACTGTAATTATTCATTTTAAAAATACTATGATCAATTTTCAAAAATGACGTTTATCATTTTGAAACATAAGTAATATTTACTTTAGTAAATAATTTTTTTGATATGTTGTTTTTAATTAATAATCCAAATGTTGAGATTTTATTTTGGATAATTTTCAGAGGCCCCTAAATATAAATTTGATATTAAAAAATAATTAATATAAAAATTAACCACATTGATAATTTTATCGCAATCACAACTTGGAAGTATAAATTTTTTTTCTAAAAATGTATTTTAGGGGTTTTGTGTTCTAATATTAAAATTAAATTTTTTTACATTGTAAATATTATTTGAAAAAATTTATATCATATTTGAAATTATTAGGTTTAAATTATTTAATTTGGATTATTTCATTTTTAGGCATTATTAGTAAAACACTTAGTTACAAATTAGTTAGCACAATAAAAATTATAATATAGTAAAATTTAAAAAGATACCAGCAAAATATATAAAAACAAGTTAAAAAATGTGTGAATATTTATTTTCATTGTTTTCTCATCGTCACCCCTACCCCCATCTCATTATTTTCCATTATTTGATCAACATGACCTTGGAATATAGACATTTACTTTTATGTCTATAATATAATGCCACTCTTATCCCGTATAAAAGGAGGCATCACCACCATACTTCTCCTAAAACCCATAGCAACTTATATTTTATTAAAATATACCCAAATAATTATCCAAAACTCCTATATATTTCATAAATGTCCTTGTATTGTTAAAATACCACATGTTAATTCCTTAATCCAATTCTCAAAGGATCTCTTCCACGAAGTATAGTAAAATTATCAATTACTACATTTTCCTTTATTTTCCTTTATTTCATCTTTTACCTCATATGAGTATAATATATTTATATTAAAATAATTTTGTCACTATCATAGTTATTCTAAAATTTAATTATTTATGGGATAAAAATTTTATACCCTCCTCAAAACTATTCCAAAAATGAATATGTGTCTTCTGTTACGTATATACTACCACCTCCATAAGTGACACAATCTTATTTTTATAAAATCATTTCCGGGATGATTAAAAAACGAAATTTATTGACATTATATGATATTTATTTTATTATTAATATTCAATAAAAGTAAACTATTTCCAAGCTTTATCTTGTTATATGTAAAATGAATATGTCCTTTGTGGGTACGTGCATAGTACTAATTCCACATAGTGATTTTTTTTTTATTATCATCAGTCTACTTAGATGATTATAACAACACCAATAATAAATAAAAATTATATATATATATAATTATTAACATTTTGGAGGTGTTATATTAAATGTTTACTTATTATTAATATAACATCTTTAACTCGTTAAAAATTACGGAGACAAGCTCAACATTGATTCCATCATCACGAATCCTAACTAAAATCTGCATGAAATGAAACTGAACATTATTAGTCATTTAGAAAAACCATGTTTAGTACCATTTATTATCGTAGAATTTTTAACTTAGTATTAAATGTACATGAATCTATATATGCATTAAAAAATAAATAAAACAAAAAAACATTACTAACATCAGATGATAAAAATATACTATAAATAACTAATAAATGTTCAATAAATTATTATAATTGAAGAGTAAAAATTTTATGAATATTAATAATGGTATTAAATAGTTTTTCAATATGTTTTTAATTTACCATAGGTCCCATAATGTTTTTGTCATCTATAGATTATGTCAAGGGTTTTTGTCTAAATTTCCTTTCATTGAGGAATATTTTCATGTTATGAAGTTATTTTTATTTTATATGGTGCAGCAACTAATCTGTCAACATATATTATAATTATTAATATTTCATTATAGGGATTAATATATATTTCCTTAAATCCCTCATTCCAACTCATTTTATTCGACTATTCCAAAATTTCAAAGGTATTTCTTGTCTTAATATTTTTTCTTGATGACTTAATCCATATCCATGAATTATATTATATTGTGTGTTGTATACACTAAAATAAGTGTATTTTATCATAATTTTTCTTGATATTTAACAATAAATATTATGATATTATTTTTAAAGGTATTTATATTCATGTGATTCTAGTTATGGACGATTGTTCATAACTTAATTTAATTTCATTGAGTTATAATGATTATTCTTTAACCCCATTATTCTAGGTTAGTTTATTTTATTATATGATTATGTAAAATTATAATAACACTTTAATTTAGTTTTATTTATAATTAATTCTCACAAACTCTTTTCCAAAAAATTATGACATCAATGAATATAATAATTATATGGGTATTTATTAACTGAAACATCGTTTATTTAGGTTGTAATGTAACATCTTGTAAATTGTTCTTATAAGTCAAGTATAATATATTTCACATGTTACTAGACCATATTCATTTAGTAAAAGTTTTTTTGGTAATAAATAACCCCCTACATGATGAATTTATTACATATAAAATTATAAAATTGTTAAAAATATGTCTTACTTTTTACAGATTTTATTCATTTTTCATGCCAATATTTTATCTTAACACTAAGGATAACATTTATATGTGAAAATATAATAATAATTTTTCTCATGTGACCTTCATATTTCAATTTTTATATTTTAAAAAGTAGTTTTTTTATCCTCTTTCATGAATTTGGTTTTCAAAAATATTATTTTATAATAATAGAAACTATTATATAGAAATGATAGTGTTTTTTAACTTCCCTTTACATTTCCCCATGAAAACCTCTAATTATTTTTTAAAAATATATTATTTTATAATATCTTTAAAATTAATGGTTTAAAAAAATCACTTTAATTTTTTGAAACATTAATATATTTATCAAGGATTCATTATTGAGTTTTCATCCAAATTATGATTTTGTAAATACCTTCAATTAAAATTCTCAAAAGTGATTTTTTAAAAAGTATTTCATTACTTCCTTATTTTATGAAAATAATTAGAAAAGTATAATCAACAATAATTTTTTCCAATTTTAATCATTAAATGTAAAATAATAATCTCGTTTGGAGTTTTGTTTTCTAAATAACATTTCTAATGAAAATGTAATTCATTTTAAATTGCACACTTTATAAGGATATTTCAAGCATCTCAATAAGAGGATATTTATTATATTCTTAAACTATATTTATCTAATAATAATAAAATGTTTTTTTTCATATATTTCAATATAGCTTTACATTTCTTATTCAACACTGCAGATATATTCTTTTGATTCCACCTACCATATTTCTCAGGATGGATTATGGTAATGAATGTTTTTGTATGTTTTCATGAAAACAATTTCTTTACCCTATGATATATGATTTAATAATTCCATCCTCATTATATAAAGTTATGGGTTATGATCATTTTTTCCATATTTTGTATTATGGGATGTATTGAAAATGCATATTCTAGTTTTTTCAATATGGAAGTTTATTTATAACCATGGATAATTGATTTTTCATTGTATTATTATTCCTTTACGTCATATGGTTAACGCATTGGAATTAGTTTGTGAAGGTTGAGAAAAAATATATATATTTAGTAAATGTATCAATATACTGCATTAGACAAATTGTCATGGGTATTCAGTCCATGCTTTCCTAATTGTTCATGATGTCTTGTATAAATCCTTGATGGTAAGATTATATTGTCTATCATTATAAATTTTATCCCCATTGCACCTGTAATTTATATCCATGTAATTATTTATGTTGTTATGTAATAAATGTGAATATTAATCTTTCATTATATTTGTTACACCTGAATATTTTAAAATAAGAATGTTACTTTTGATAATATATATAACACTCAACACCTTTCTTAAATGACCCAAAAAATATATTATTTAAATATGACCACTATAACCAACCTGTTAAATTAGTTTCTGTGAATATGAATGAAAAAATGAATAAAATTATATTATTTATAAATTTATAAAATAAATCCATTAGTTATTGATTTACTATATATGAAAATAAATATTATTTTAAATTAAATGTGATTAATAACTGAAAATCTATTTTTTGGTATAAATGTTTTTATCTTAATAAATTAAATTAATCACTATTATTGAATTATTTTAATTTAATTAATATGTTATATATGAAACAAAATATTTTATCATTCATATAATATTTTTTATAGGCATGAAATAAATATAAATTTAGTTTTATTCTTATAATTATTATTTTTCTAAAAAATGGTGACATCGTATTTTACACACACATTATAAATTGAGTTTTAAAATTTTTATATATTTTATATAAAAATCGAATAATTTTTTAGAAGAATATAGTAAAAATTATATTAATGTTATTCGTTGTTAATTTTTTTAAAATATCATTTTTTGTTGTATAGTGAAAAATACAATTTTTTTAATTTAAAACACTATTATCATTTAATGAATTTTCATGATCTATTTTTTTAAAAATTCATTCAAAAGTAAAAATAGTGAAATTATATTATTATTAATCCAATTTATTTCATTGATATTAATTTTTATGGAATTTTTATATAAATACTCTTTTTATTTGATAAAGTGTTTTCTTTGGAAAGCAATATTTTCATCCCGCTCTTGGGATTAATTTTAGATAATTATTCTAATGAAATGATTAGAATTTGAAAAAATGGTTTAAAAATATTTTTAATAATGATAATTAATATTATATAATAAACATATCTTAATTTTTGGTAATAATAATTAATAAATACAATAAAAACTAATTACTGTATCTAAAGTTAAAATGAGTATATAGGGGGTAAAAATAAACATAAATGGGTTAAATGATATTCAAACATTTATAATTATAATTTTTTGTAAATATTTAGAAATTATATCATAAAATGTTCTATAAGATATATTTTTCGCCTTTTCGTATGTATAAATGCGGCTATAAATTATCCTTTTCCGATATTCCAAGCATGTCATCTCCCCCACTTATAAATGGCCACACAAATATGTTCCTATTCACACATCCAAAGGCATTTGGTTTTTTAAATGCCTAAAAAAATTATTTCCATAAATCCTTACACATTAATAAGCAGGATTTTTTATTTTAAAATAAATCTATGAAGGATTTAGGTATGCACCTAAAGATATTATCTAAAGAACAAGAATAGTTCTTATCCATGAATGTTTGTTTTATTTATTCCATTATAAACCCTTAAAATATCACTATATTATAATAAAATAATAACAATTGTATATTTCATAAAGAAAATCGTATTATGTTAATTTAATGTCCTATATATGTATCCTTTCCCTTCAGATGGGAAACAAAACTCGTTAATCGCTTGTACGGATGACTACTGCCTTGTGGACCAATGTAATTTATTTTTCATTACCACCTCTAATGGATGTATATAATGATGGATTTAATGAATTTATATAATATTTATGAAATAATGACACTTCATTATAATATCGAATATACATTCTTACATTGAAATCTGTTGGAAAATGATAACGTCACTCGTGCATACATGTGGACTACCGCCTCCACAAAGTAATGTGAAACATTTTTCATTTTATTTGATGTTGATTTTAGTGGGGAGAAAATTAATGAAAATATATTATATATATTAATTAATAATGATTATGTAATGGTTAAATATTATTTAAATTTATTTTATTCTATTCATTGATAAAATGGAAAAAACCTTTATGCATACACAAGGTCTACAATTTTCATGAATAGTGTATCTCATTTTTATATCACTAAATCTTATGGAATATTATAAATAATTGTATTATGAATATATATGTGATATTTATATTATTCTCAATATTCTCTATATGATGTAATAATGATTAAATTACAAGGACTGAAACTACCAAACTAAAACATTAGTGGAAAAAAGATGTTCTTACCTAAAACAATGATTTTAACAAAGAATTATTAATAAATGAATGATAAAAGATGATAATAAAATCATATAAGGTGATATATATATTATTATGGTTACTTAATATATGTATAATAACTATATATTTATTATATATAAATTTTTAACACATATGAATGAAATCATACCCAAGGTAATGGTTTCTCATCTCACTTTTACTTCCATGATACATATGCCTTATTCAATAATTATATTTTTTTGTATTTAATTACCATTTTATATCTTATACCATTAATATTTTCACATTTAAGGCATTTATATTTTAATTTTATGTTATGATGTCTATTATTCAAAATTCCCATAAGCAGTAAGGTTTAATTTTATAATCTCAGCATTTATCACTATTGTTTATGATTAAGTTTACAATGAAAAAATATTATATATATATATATATATCACAATAAAATAATGAATTATATTATCCTATATTTATTCTAGATATTATTATGTAATAGGAGAAATTTCGTAGGTTATATACTTAAAATGATTGAGAAAATGATTTTCTGAAAAACTGATATTATTTCTCTCTTCGACAAAAGATACCTTTTCATCCAAATCCATGATGTATGAAAAATATTAAAATTTATTTAGTACTATAAAATGAGTTTTAAAAGAACTATTTAAACATTTTTTAATTTTTTTAAAAATGGTTTGATTGTAATATTCTTTTCATTTTCTGAATGAGGTATTATTGAGCCTTTTTAAAATAGTTAGAAAGAAATGTTTTTACGACATGTATGGAATTACCCATTGTCATAGAAACTCATTTATTTGAATATTCCTTTATAAGATTCCATAATTAATTTCTACTAAAATTTATTTCATAATATTATATATTTTTTATGGTTATTTTCTATATGAAATGTATATTTTCCTTAGGAATGTTTTTATGGAATTTACATTCATTAATGATAACAACCTTCATTTTACTTATGTGTTCTTAGGAATATTTTGTATTTATAAACTAATTATTTATATGGAAGGTTTATCATCATTTTGACCAAGGATTTTCTATTTTTATACAATTCACTATGTAAATCTATATGGTTTATGATTATTATGTAAATTGTTAACACATAATATGTTAGTATTAAATATTAATATTTTTGTTGATTATATTTATTTATTTGGGAAATTATTAAAATTTTATATTAAAATTTTATAATACAAATGATTAAGTGATTATGTTTCTCCCATTTTATGTGAGTAATGAATTAGACTTTGTATGCAATCGGAGGGGCTCTCTATAGACCCTCAATGCATCAACATCTCCCATGAGACAATCTATATTGTGTGTTTTGATGTGGAATTACTCATGTATATAAGATGTATTGGTACCAAGAATTGATGGTACGCTCATATTGTTGGAATTTTGAATTCCCACATTATGAGATTAGTTATTAATGTCCATGTTAATATTATATAAGTTATAATATTTATTTAAAAGTTTTATGATCATGTGATTATTTATATGGATTTCTTGACAATAATTTATTCCTAAATTTTGTTATACATGTTCAAGATATTGATTAAATTTATTGTGATTTAGTTATTTACCTTTCAATATTTATTATTAATTATTTATTTATTATATCTTCGGTTGTATACATACCCTTACTATGAATTAGATCTCACCCCTTTATTATATTTATTTTTCATATGATTGAATTATGTATATTATTATTGATATGTAGATATATAAAAATGGAATATTATTTTTCTCAAATAAATTTATTTTTTGTATTTTATGTTTTCAATATAAATATGAGACACGTGTATGTGTCTAGTATTCCTAGACTACTAAACTATTAAATATTTTGGGAAGTGATTCTAAAAAACTAGTGAAAATATAATAAAGTATACAATAGCATAATGATATAAGCATCAATATAATTGAATTTGGTAAATGATCAAATTTAGTAGAAAATATGGTAACTATATTTATGAAAAAATTATATTATAAAATATAACCATATGACTCAATTTGAGGGTAGGTAAACATATATAATGAAATAATAATGTTTTTATAATATAGACATTAGGTGAATTTCTAAGTAATACATCCCTATATGTATACTATAAGTGGAAGTGGCTCTGGAATTGTTATAACTAAGGGAGAAACTCTAAAAAGGGTTCATTATGCTTTGAATCTATCATCACATAGTGTATTAAAATAGGAAATATTTCAAATCTGTTTTGAAATTCCCAAGGGATATTCTTAGGTTAATTTAAATGTTCTTTACGAAGAATTATGAAGGATTTTAATGATGACATTGAATGACCTAGGTTAATTCTAAGATGTCTCATTTGAAAAGAAAGTGTCATAAATTAGACATATTATAAATGATTATATGGTTTCCCACTGGGATTATTATTCCACACACTATGATTTTTTACATCAGGCAATGGATTTGACATGAAGGAATCTTGTTAACAGTGAATGTGATATACAACATGGTGATTAGGAGCATACAAATGTGTAGTGTCTAGAGTGAAATATATTGAGATTATTTCTAATAAGTTATCCCAAAATATTATTTAAAACCTACACCTTAAGAAACTCTATATATCACCAAATAAAAGATGAATGGAGTTCATTGAGATCTTGGGTGGTTGAGACCGCATGGTAAAAAAGGACCACTTTCATTCATGTTAGAAATCTTGAATGAGATATCTTGTAGAATGTACTAAATAAATAACAAAATTATTAACTGCAGAGAAGGGAATTGGGAAATTAATTGACAATGAAAAATTAATAGTTATATATAGAGAAATAAATCTCATCCTTGAGATATATTTATAGCTTTTTGTATTTAATTTTGGGAACTTGGGAATTATCATAGTCATTTACAACTTTTAAAGGTAAACTTTTAATCCAAGGAAGGACCTATGTTATAACAATCATAAATGTAAAAGGGTTCTTTATTTATGTATTTGGATCCAAGAATTTTATTGTATAAGTATTTTTTTCAATTGTATATTGGTTATAAGAAGCATGTAATTGATAATAATTTTTATAATTTTTGAAAGAATATAATCCCTCATCATAGATTAACTTAAGTGTTTTGGATTCCATCACGGGTTTATGTGTTTAATGTTAGTCATAAATTAAAATTCCAAAAAAATCCATTTTTATGATTTATGTGATTGATGTTTATCAGTATATATGATATTATGGAATTAATTTCTCTCAATACAACCCATTGGTTTATTACATGTTTTAGTGAAAAAATCATTCATGTAAGTACGACTTTAAATTTTGTGGAAAGAATTTTAATGGAATTGCTATCCTTTATGGTTTATCATATAATTTATGATTTGTTAATTATGAGTTATTTAAATTTGGTAATGCTATTATAATTATATTAATATAGTTTTGGGAAAAGGTGAAATCTCTTTCTAGGTGAAAAACCTTCGTATCTATTGTGTTTGCTGGGCTTGAACCCAAAATCGAAGTGTGATAAGGACGTGTCACCAACCACTAGCATACGTTTTGTATGTTATAATATGAAATTTTTTAAAAAATATATTTCAATGGTTAAATATTATATATATTTTGGGAAACATATTATATGATAAATATTTTTTAATTTTATGTTATTAATGTTATGTTCGGAGATGTTTTGTTAGGTTGGGGTATATATAACAATTTGGTTTAATGAAAATGACTATTTGGTAAGAATGAAATTAAACTTTTATTTCTATAAGTAGTAGGGTATAAGAAAACATATGAGGTTAAATAATATATTAATATTGAGGTTATTGTGGTTATTTGGGATATAAGGTTGTTTATTTTTGTAATAATATATATTCAACCATTGGTGGACATTTTGAACTAAAAGGTATTATTTCTTTATAAGAAGTTTTATAAAATTTTGTTATTATATTACCATTGGGTAACAATTTAAATTTCAGTAAACATTTAATGATACGATGAATAATGTATTAAACTTTTTTAGATTTTTTGATCCATTAAATGTTATTTTTAGAGATATAGGCATAACAATTCACATTGGATATTCATTTCATGGAGTGATAGATGAATTGAAAATTGATCAATGCACAACCAAATAATAAAACTGTGATTATGAAATAGAAATATATCAAGTATGTATATTTAATTATGTTCCTTTCCTAAGTGGTAAAGGATTTCCTCAACTCTAGAAAATGGATCTCGAAAAAAATTTTATCCTAGTAACATCATTTATAATGAATCGATACTACTTTTATCCATTGAAAATTAATGGTTTTCCTATTGATGTTATCCCAATAATGTTCCCCCTAACTCTATATTAGTACTTGTTTATTAGTTTTTCCCTCTATGTCTATATTTTCACTTCCCAAAATCTTCTTCTAGTTGGAAAAATTGTTTTTTCATTATTCCCAATGACTTTATTATATCAATTTCACTATTTTGTAGAGAATTTTTTATTAAACCTTTTTATGATGTCTGATTTGTATAAAGGTATTTTAAAAAAATGAACTTTTGATTACTTAGTGTAAGTTAAATTTTTTTGGATTTAATTTATTGATGTTTTGGAGAATTTAATAACTTGATATTTTAAAATATGACATTAGGTTTGATAGCTTAGTCAATACACAACATAGAGCTTAAAAGGCCCATAAATTTTTTTTAAATATGACAGTTATAAACTGATCTCTAAATTGGAAGATATGAATATGAATATCAAAATTGTTAAATCATGTGTTTTGAAAATATATAAAATTAATAGATTTGTTATCAATTGATAACAAATTAAAAGATATTTCATTTGAATTTAAAATTAAGGTTTTTCTAAAAAGTTGTTTCTAAAACCAAATGTGGTTTTAACAAAAAAAATTCAATTTACCAATGTTGTTTAATGATTTTAGTGAAATTTATAAAATATTTATTTAATAATTTTTTTAATATTCGTATCATTTTTTTCTGGGCATGAGGTATGAGTAAATCCAATTTTATTATTTCAAATTATATTTTGCTATAAAGCAGTTCCATCCTGTTTTGAAGAATTATTCTAAATTTAATTTTTAAAATATTTAATTTTTATTAAAAATGAAATTATTTTTTTCAATCATAATTTAAAAATTACCTTAGTGTAATTTTTTCAACTCTTTTTGTATAAAATTTAATTTTTTCGATGATAGTGAAAACATCGTTTCCTATTAAAAACATTATTTTATTTTAACGAATTTATAAGATACATTTTATTTTAAAACAATTAATGTAAAATTAGTAAAATTATATTATTATTATTATTATTTAGTTCATTTTAATCAATTTTATATTTAATATTTATATAAAAATGTTTCTTTTAAAACATTTTCTTTGGAAAACCGCATTTTTGTCACATTTACAGGTTTAATTTTAAATTAATTATTCAAATTATATGATTATAATTGTTAAAAAAATTCATTATCTTGAATCAAAATAATTACTATTTTTTTTTATAATTTTATCTTATTTTTTAGACATAATTAATAGTGGAAACTATAAAAATTAATTGCCACAGTTAAGGATAAAATGGGTTTACCAATGGGTTAAAATAAAATGATAATTGTTAAAATGACCTACCAAATTCTATAATCCCTAATATATGGATTTATATTGACTTTATATCTTATATATTTTTATGATGAACCTTTTCTGAGCCTTTTAATATGTGAAAATAGTTGATGTAATTTATTCTTTTAAAAAACTCCAACTGTGTCCCGTCCCCCACTTATAAAAGGCCACCACACTCCTCTCCACTAAAACATTTAAAGTACTTAAAGTTCAGTAGTTACCTTAAAAATAATTTTATCTCATACATTCCCATGAAATATAATCTTTATTTTAATCATAAAACCAATATTTGTTGGCTTTAGTAATAAACCTAAACATGTTTTCCAAAGAAGATGCATATTTCTAAACCACACATCTTCATTTAATTTATCCCATTAAATAGATAAAGTATCAATAAATTATGAAATAATAATAAATAAATTATCAACAATATAATTAAATGGTATTATTTTAATATAAATATCATTATCCATGTCCTCAACAACCAAATGAGAACTTAATTTTTCGATCATGTATATAGCGGACTACTGCCACGCAATCCAATTAAATTTGTTTTCAATAACCACCTATCAATTATTGATATAATGATAGATTTAATGTATATATATATATAATATTTATGACATAATTACACTTATTTAATTATAATTTCTCATATATATTCTTACCTTAATGTTTTTGAAAAATGATAATGGAGCTCGTCTATACATGTGGACTACTGCCTACATGAAGTGATGTGAAATGTTTTTCATTTTATTTTTACATTTATGGTATTCAAGATATATTTAATCAGTATATATGATATATATGATTTTATAATAATTCTACAAATTTGGAATACTATTTAACTTTATGTGGTTCCATCTGTTAAAAACATGGAAAAAATGATCACCCATACTTACGACATATCGTCTCCATGAATGATGTGTCTCATTTTTTTATCCCTAACTCATAAGGATGATTATAAATACTTATATAAATATGATATTTATTTCATGGTTCTAATTTTTGAGATTACTTAACCCTAATCAAATTATATGTATTAAAACTGCAGCAATAAAACCTATGTTAAAAAGTAAGATGTTTCAAACTAAAACATTGATTTTAACAAAAAAATTGTTAATAAATGTGTGAAAAAAGCCTATAAGTCATATAAGGTGTGATATATATGATTATGGTTATTTAATATATTTACAGTAATTATATATTTATTTTACATGTTTTTCAAACATGTATAGAGGAAATCATACCTAAGTTAGGGGTTTCTCATCTCACTTTTACTTTCAGAGGACATGTGCTATATTCACTGCTTATTTATTTATTTGTGGTGCATGTATAGGCTCTTTGATATATTATATCATAAATATACTTTCACTCATTTTATTTTAATAATATTTTTATGTTATGGGGGATATGATTCAATATTCACCATATTAAAAATAGATTATTTTCCAATATCATCATTTATCTAGAATATATTATATTAAGTTTGTAATAATAAAATATCATAATATATCACCCAAGAAACTAATTAATTTTATTATAGACTATTTTTTTTATAAATTTATCAATTAATAGTATACTTTTTATTATATTTTACTTTAATTATTTTGAAATTGTTTTTCATAAATTACATCTTTATTTCTTACTTCAGTTGAAATTTATTTTTCTTCGATGTTCATATTTTCTAAAAAAAATTTCATTATTCTCTAGTGATTTCAAGATGAATATTTTCAACATGTTCGAAATTTTGATTTTTTTTGAAAGGAATATTATTTTAATTTTCCAAACAAGGTACTCTTCAACCTTTTCACAATACTGAGAAATGATTTATTTGTAGTGTATAGAATTACCCTTTCGTGAACACAATTTGAATTTAATATTACATTATAATAATCCATGATCCTTTTAAAATGTAATTTTATACTAATATTATGTTATTTCATTGATTTTAATGCAATTTTAAGAGTGAAAAGTATAATTTTCTCAACAATTTTTATAATGGAATATAAAATCATTATCAATAGAAATAATATTTTTAATTATGATACATAGAGAATATATTTTAATGATATTACCCTTATTATATAAATGGATGGGTTTTTATTAGATTTAATGAGAATTTAAAATTATTATACCATTCCCTATATTAATATGGATGGGTTTTGATTACAGAGGAAATTATTAAAAAATTTTAAAGGCTGGGGCTGCAGCCCCATTTTATTATTAAAGAAAAAAAATATTTTTACTGGGTAGATAAAGACATATTCTTAGCAATTCATGTGTTAGTTTTCAATATGGATTTTTATGATAATTATTCTTATTTATTCGGGGAATCATTAGTATTTATTATTCCAGTTTTTCAATGTGAATTTCACATGATTACGATTCTACATTTTCATATGAGCAATGAATTTGACATAGTATGGAATGGGAGGGGCCCACTATAGCACCTCAATTCTTTGGTAGGTCTCATGAAATAAAATTCCATGGGTATTTGGCTAAGTATGTACCCATTTATTTAAGATGTATTCACACAAGGCATTGGTTTTATGATTACAATGTATGTCATTATGATTTACATTATTATGAGATTATATATTGATGTATATATGATTATTCAATTAGATAGAAGATTAATGGATTGTTTTAAGATCATGTGATGATTTATATGGAATTATTTGTTTGTCATTAATGTGTAACTCATTATTAATCATATTCAAGTTATTTATTTAATGAGTTCTGTTATGGTTATATACCATTCAATATGGATTATTAATTATTTGTTTCCATTACTGGGAAATATAGCTCACACATTTATTTGGTTTTCATTCCTTTGGATTCTAGGAAGTGTATTATGATTATTTTATTGGGATATAATAAATGGAATAATAGTGCTCTCAAATAAAATTATGTGTTTTATTTTACATATAAAATTATAGTATAAGACGAAAGAATGTATCTTGATTTACAAGATTACTAAACTATATAGTCCTTTGGGATGTTATTCCTTGTATCTAGTGCAAATATATTAAAATTACAATTCTCTATGTGATACTAGGGTCGAGGAATTTACAATTTTAATTATATAGAAAACATTATTATTGTCTATATATTCCATATTATTCAAGCCTTAGTTATTCTATGTTATCTTATGACATTCATTCTCCCTTTCTAGGACTCTAAGATCAACCCTTTATATTTTTGTCTACAGGGTACCGATAAGTGAACTATGAATGATTTCAGGGATATTGTCGATGAAATAATAATGTTCTCAGTCATCTTTTTGTTATATTTCATGTTTTTGAATATAATGTGAGAACGATGTATGTCTATAATCTCTTAAGACCATTAAACTATGTAATCCAATGTGATACTAACCATTATATTTTATACCAATATAATATTATAACTACTTGATCCTGTTACTATATTCAAGAGTTCTATATTTGGAGCTAGGGAATGTTAAATTAAAACAAGGAAATATGATTTTAGAAAGAGTATATTAATAATAATAACCAAATTATAGACTCTAGGGATATGTATAAGTATATAACTACATCAATTTTTTTTTTATAAATAATGATGTTTTTATTTTAAGGAAATGAAATTCTTATCTGGACACAACAAGTGGATATAGGCTCCAACATAGATTCATGTAGTGGAAATAACTTAAAAGTGAATAATTTATTATTAACCTATTCTTCATTATATAATGTAAATAAGGCCAAACCGGTCACTTGACGTGAGACTCGCAGAAGATATTATTTGGTTAATTTAAATTCACATTATAAGACATTGTGATGAATTTTAATGTATTTATTGTTGGTAATATAATAGTGAATGACCATGGATAACTAAGATTGACATGTAGAGGTTCATAGGTTAGGTTATGTATACCATTTAAGTGTCAATTATTATATTTTGATGTTACAATTTTTTTGGAAGTTATTAATTTTCTAACACCAGAAATTTCCATTATTTTTATATTGGATTGAGGAAAGAGAAACCAAGTTATCAGTGGATGCAATGATAAATGTGGTAATTGTCCAAATGTGAAACTAAAAATAATAGGATATGGAGTGATGAATCTTGTGATTATTCAAAACTAGCAGTAAATTTTTTTTGATTAAAATCATGAAAATAAATAAAATCCCAAACACCCTAAAGAAAAATTTGATTTAATCTCAATAATGATTGAGTAAAAAATAAGATGAAGTAAATAATATTCAATTTTATACATTTTAAAAATATGTAAAGAGTCACCTATGAAAATGTCTTCATGGAAAGAATAGATGTTTTATGTATTGAAAATGAGGACATAATGAAACGAATTGTGGAGGAAAAGCAAACAGTTCGATTTACATGATGAAGTAAATACATTTTATCATATGTTACCACAAATAGTTCACCGTATTAAATATAGGGAACTATTATATTATCCAAGTCATTTCCCTAAGAAATGGGATATAAAGGATGATGAAAATCAAAAAAACCTATAGACTAAGGGAATAAGGTGGATTTTCTGAAATTACTACCATTGAAGTAAAACATGATAATAAAGGTACACTAATCATCCACTCCAAAGTTGTCACTCCAAGATTTGATGGTACTTTTTTTTGTAAATAAATTTATTCACTTTGATATTTTAATGTTAAAAAATAACCAAGCATAAATGAAGTCAAAAATGTATTTATTTTATCATAACCATTAACTCCTAGACAATGAAATGATTGGATTTAATGAGATTAGCAGAATTATAAAAATATTGTTGATACAATTTTATAAAATGAATTCAATTGTTACTAATTAATTAGGAATGAAAATGAAAACAAATTGAACAAAAAGAATGTTTTTAAAACAACTATTTATATGATAAAATGGAATATTATATATTATATATTCAATCAAATCATTTTAATTCATCCAATATGATTCATTTTCATAAGATAATAATAAATCGAATTTTAATCACAATAACCAATATTTTTCTAAAAGGTAGTTTTGCTGCCAGGTAATGGATTGAATATTGTAAAACAATGTTTTTAACAATGTTATAATTTTTATTTTCAAAAATAATCTTTATTTTTCAATTAATGGAATCAAAATTATCATAGGGTGATTTTTATTTAAATTTCTTGAAGAAGTTTCATTTTGAATTAATTGTGAAAAATACTGAATTTTAACTGAAAAATAATTTTTTTTCTAACTAATTTATAAAGTTAAATTATATTTTAACTTGGGTTTAATGTATAATTAGTTCCATTATAAAAACAAAAATCTAATTGAGTTTCTTTAAATCAATTTTTTTTAAATATTGGATATATAATTATTTCAAACTTTTGTACTTTTCACTTTAAAAACCAGATTTTTTATTTTTTATGTGGTGTTAATTTTTTATAAATTTTTCCCAATAATGTAAAATGATATTGGTAAAATGAAATTCATATTTTGAATCAGAATGTATAATTATTTAGTAGGTACATTTTCATTAGACATAAAAAATTTTTCTTTGGAAAAAACTTATTTACCACAGTATATATGTACAATAATTGAAAGGGTTAAAGATAAAAGATAAAGGCATAAAACACCTAAAAACTAATGCATTAAATGGCTATTTGAGGTATTTATCATCCCCAACCAACCTACAAAATATTTATTTCCATCCAAAGTCATGGAAATTTATTCCACTTCAATTCGGTTGGCTTTAAATATGAAATAATAATTATTAAAATCACATCAACCACCTATCCTCAAGTAAAAATACCAAACCTAAATACCACATTTCAACTCACAAGTCTTGAATTTATGAAAATCCCAATCTGAGCCAATATTTCTCACTCTCCACAAATCGTAGTACTACTGGTATCACAAAAAGACCAAATCCAAGGTCCTTAAGGGTCTCTCAAGGAGGTGATATTCAAGAGGAGATTAAAGTAAGAAAAACTAAAGGGAAGTGTGAGGTATGGGCTTTTCATCTCACTTTTACTTCTATATGATATATTACTTATTCAAAAATTAATTCTTATGTGTTATGTATATATAATACTCTTTGATATGTCCTATTATTAATATAATTATATTTATTGTATTTAATGTTCATTTGATAATAATTACTTTTACAGGACATACGATTCGATTGATTACAAATGGGTAAGGTAATTTTGTGCCAAATTTCCTTTTATTGGGTTAACCTTTTACATTATTGATTATTTTAGGATATGATTATTTGAGGGATAAATTCTAAATATATAATGTTTTATTTTGAGTTTTTTTTTGTATGGATTTATAGAGAATTCACATAATTGATTAATTTTATTAATACTCACTTTAAAGATATGATATTTAGAAGGGATTTTCTTATAGAAATTATATTTTCAATGATTCCCCCAAAACCCTATTTTTCTTCTATGGAAAAGTTTTTAAAAAATTATTCAAATAAATTTTTTAGTATATATCATGTCTCTTTAAATTATTTTTTACTCATTTTTTAAAATATACCAAATGTTTTAAATTGTTATTTTTATTGTTTACTAATAAAGGGTTTTTATTTATTTATGTTAAATATTTAGAAGGAATATTTTTTGAAATATATTGAACGAGAGTCCATTCCGATCAACACGACTCATTAATTCCTCGATTCTTCATTTACAACCATAAAAGTGTATTTTCAATGATTTATTTTCAAAATAGAAAGGGTTTTTTATACAAGAATTCTTTCAAGTGATATATCAAACCTAGTTTCCATTAATGAAAACATGATTTGAAGTTAATCATTCTTTACTTGTTATATTATTCAAGGAAGTTATCATTGTTAATTTTATGTCCTATTTGTGTTTATAATAGAATGATATATATGAAACATATTTTTTCCTAGGATCAGATATAATGAATGATTTGTGTTCTTCTAGATTTATGTTTTTATGAAACATCTATGTATGGTTTTCATTATTTGACGGGTGTGACCTATATCGACCCCAATGCATTAGATAATAATAGATAACTAAGGTGTAATAATTTTATGTTTGAACCTGATTACATGTTCAAAAATGTTATACGTGAGCGTGATTACATGTACGTAATGGTTCTGTGTTAACCAAATTATGTGTTCACAAAGCTTATGCATGGACCTGATTTCATGATAAAAAATGCTAAGTGTGAACCTAATTACATGTTCAAAATCATTATTCATGGACTTGATTTTATGTTCAAAATGTTAATCATGAACCTGATTACATGTTCACAATGTTATACATGGACCTATCTTTCATGTTCATATATTTATTAGTGGAATTTGATTCATGTACATATGTTATTCTAATGTCTTGATTTCATGTCAATAACCAAAACAGTGAATATGTTTCTATTTATACATGTCCACAAAGTTATTATTTTATGTGTACTCTATATTCCATGTCTTATACAAATTTTATACGGTCAAATATTATATTATCTTATGATACATGTTTTATGAAATTGTTTTATTTATTTCATGACTGAAGATTGTTTTCTTTTACTTGAAGGGTTTAATTTTTAATTGTTATATTCATGTACTTCTACCCTTATTATATGTTATGTTTTATATTTCACGTGTTTACCCTTAATGATCATATGATATCACCCTTTTATTATGTTTCTTTTACCTAGGATACGAGGAAATGTATCTGATTCAATATAAAAAAAATGGTTTTAGTCATGAAGCAATATGTGGGAGACAATGTAGACATTTTATAAACCATTTTTTTATGTTTCCCAGATTACAAAGTCACTATACACATGAAATTATGGTATGTATTCATTATATAATGTAATTGGGATTCATACATTTAGATATAATATATATGAATTGAAATGGTGGGTATTTATAGTTAGTATTAGTGAAAGTTTTTAAACAACATTTGGAATCCAGGACGAGAAAACCATACCCAGAACCCTACGTATAAGTCAAGATTACAAAACTAATGTTTCATTATTAATCATGAATAACATAAGTTAAACCTAAGGTTTCATATAATGATATTTTAAAATAAATATCCGTTAATTATTTTTTACAACATTTATTTTTGTTTATCATGATATTATTTCTAGTTTTAGTTAGTGTATGTAACCCAAAATAACTATATTAGTGAGGAATGTGATGAAATTATAATTGATGGACCTCCTAATCAATAAAATGTTATGGAAGATATAATGAAAAACCAAATTTATAGGAACACAAAACATTATGAATCCATTAATTATGTAGATAATCCAAATGGCCAAAGGATGGAATAAAATTTTCATGAATACTTCGTAAGGAAACATCCTCCTTATTTTAGTGAAACATCTAATCCACTAGTTATTAAGAAATATGGATTTACCAGTATAATGATATTTTTCATTATCAATTTTTTATAATTCAAAAAATTTATATGGGAACGTTTTTTTTGGAATTAGATGATAATCAATGGTGGACATTTATCAAGAGTGTGAGGAAACAAGATAAAATTGACTATGTGTATTGAGACCAGTTCAAGAAATTATTTTTCAGTATTTAACTTCATCATATTTTTTAAAAAGAATAATGACTGATGTTTCTGATCAACATTTTGGTTATGATAAATAAATAAGAATATAATTCAAAAAAATTATAAAAACTATGGGGATAAGAAGATTAGAGTTACATTATGATCAATGGATGGAAGGAAACATGGATGAAATTGTCTTAATTAGACCAGTAAATTTTCTACCTGTGGGAAAGAATGTCATAATTCATTTCAATTAACAAGTAATGGGAATAAATATATATTTATATATATTTGACCTCCCATAATTTAGTGTTTCAATTGCTAGGAGTTTTGGTAATTACGCTAACAAGTTTCATAATCCAATGACTAACATGGAAATAGTCCACAAAAACTAATGAGTATAATGAAAATTGGTAAAGATTATGTTATCATAATGGATGAAGGGAATCATGATAATTAGGGAATATTTATCCCAATCTCCTTTTTCATGAATTTCATGATTTTTTTTGAATGAATAATCCCTAGAAAATCTTATTTTTGATTTATGTTTTAAATTTTAGGTGATTATCAACATGGATTATGGAATAATGAGATTAGATATTCCATTAGTACAAGGATAAACCCATGCATACAATTTTTATTCATATAATAAAATTTCATATATATGTGATGAAGAAGTATGTGTGTTTTCAATACAGGTTTTTATATTATTACAATGTTTCAAAATAATACATGAATGAATTCTTCAAATGTTTGGAATGTGACAACTTAGAGATAAAAATTTTATTTATTTGGGATTTATAATAAGTTTATTTTATAAATTTAGTATCATTCTTTCAAAAGTTTTGGATTTTAATATTTTGGATGGTTAATAAGGGTTAAAATTTATGATTTTTTTTTGTTGATCTTTGGATCAATTTATAGTGATTATGAATATTTATGCATACTGAATAACAAGTGCTAATAATTTTTGTTGTGATGATAACTAGAGATAGAAGGAATGTCTTGTTATCCAATTATAGATCTTATGATCTACTAATTTTACACACAATAAAAAATCAACTTGCTTTCTTAGAGTGATACATGAATTGAAAATTTATTAAAATACAACCAAATAGGGATATTGTACTTATCATAATAAATAATGTAATTATATATTATCATTTGATTTTTAAATGAAATTTTATCCTATTATCATCATTTATGATGATAATAATGATATTTTTTATGCCTATTTGGTCTATGGGTTTTTGGTCATTAATCATTTAATGACCATGTTCTTTATAATTCTACATCATATCTTGATAGTAATAATTACCTTCCATGTACTTGTTTTCACTTTATTCTAATGTAATCATAACCTGAATCTTAGTAATTTAGTGATCTTCTCCTTTTACATTACCTATTTTTAAGGGGATGTATTATTGACCCATTTATTGATGTGGGTTTCCCAAAAATAAAAATTTCAATCTTGCATATGTGAATTTTCAAATTTATAGGATGCAATTTCGTTAAATTCATTATTGTATCTGGATGGTGGCTTATTAATTCATGATTCCATCAAATATCTCAGATGTTCTTCATGTGTTCCATGTATCTCACTATATTAAGTACATAATTTATTGATTACATGTACTAAAATCAGATTTCATATTACTCGAGTAATATCTTTCTTATGAAGAACAACCAGAAGAGATTATAGATCATTGAGATATTTTTCTACAAAATAATATCCCTCATATGGTGAATTACATTTTTTGGCTAAACCAAAAATTTAAGGAATCTTTGTGGGATCCAGATTATGTAATGAGGAAGATTTATCCTCATCTATAAATACTATAGTAAAAAACTTCTTGGGAAAAATTCTATTTAAAGGGGTATAATATAACACCTAAATATTTTACGGTACACCTTTTAAAAAAATAAATATAATTTCTTTGATTTTCTATTTTTCACAAAACACTAGGCTTAATAAAACTGAAAAATATTTTTATTTTAGCACAAAAATTATCACCAAGACAATAAAATATAGACAATTAATGAGATTAACTAAATTATGAAAATATATTTTATACATGTTTATAAATTGAATTCATTGGTTTCCAATTAATTATGAATGAAAACAAAACAAATTGAACATAAATAAAGTATTTTTTGAAAAATAAATATTTTTTTCTCATAATGTAATTTCATATGTCATATATTCAATATTTTTTAAATTAATTCTATATGTTCAATAGGCTAAAGGTAAAAATAAATTCAATTGTAAGTATAAAAATCTACATTTTTCTAAAAGGTATTTTTGTATCCTTTTAATGGTGAACCTATTTTCAAACAAATATTTGACACTTTTATAATTTTTTTTTGAAAAAATATTTTTCATTTTTTGATGAAGTGTATCCGAATAATATTATGGTGTAATTTTTATATTTTTCTTAGAAGTTTACTTTTTTGATGAATAGTGAAAAATACAGAAGTTTTATTGAAAACTAAATATTATTTTTATCTATTTATATATTTAAATCAGATTATAATTTGATTTTTAATTATAATTTGTTCAATTGTGCATAAATAAATCCAATATAGGTAATTGAAATCAATTTCACAATTAAATTTGATATATAATCATTTACAACTTTTGAACTTTTCACTTTAAAACCCACTTTTTCATTTTGTATGTGGGATTAATTTTAAATGTACTTTTTCCAATTTGTGTCTTGAATTGTGTAAAATGAATTCTATATTTTGAATCACAAGTAACAAATTTTATAGTAAAATAATATTAATTTTTATACATAAAAAAAGATATCATGGTAAATGATGTTACTTACCATAGTATAAGTAAAATAAATAAAATATTTAATTTTAAAAATTTAAGGCATAAAATACCTAAATATTACATCATTTAATGGTTGGTTGAGGTATTGATCGACTCTAACCATCCAATACAATATTAATTTCTAGAAAATTTCATGTAAATTAATTCAACCTCAATTTAGTTGTCTTTAAATATAAAATATTCATTTTTTAATCACATAAAACCACCTCTCTTAATGTATAAATACAAACCCTCACAGCCTCATTTCAACTCACAAGAATGATGCTCATCAAATATCATACCAAAACTATCCTACTCACTCACCCCATGTCTGATTGATGTTGGTCTAAAAAAAATAACAAATCCAAGGTCCCCAAGGGTATCTCAATGAGTTGAATTCAAGATGAGGATGAATTATGAAAAACTAAATTGAAGCATGAGGTAAGGGTTTTGTCATCTCTCTTTTAATTCTGTGAGATATATGCATTATTATCCACTTATTGTTTTTTATTGTGTATATATACATCCCTTTACTACATCCTATTATTAATTTCATTATCTTCATGTTATTCAACGTTTCATTTGATCATTATTACTTTTATGTGGCATATGGTTCGATTGATTATAAATAGGTAAGATAATTATTAAGCCAATTTCCATTTAAAGGGTTCAACATTTACTTCATTGATCATGTCATGATATGTTTATGTGAGACATGTATTTTGATTATATAATGTTCTATTTGAAAATAGATTATATATATATATATATAGAATACATATAATCGATTAATTTCATTAAATTTCACTTTATATATAAGATATTTGTAAGGAATTTTATTTTAAAAATTATATTGTTAAATTAACCATAAAATACACTCTTCTACTTCAATGCCCATCTTTTTCAAAACATTATTTACAAAAATATTTTTACTTTTATCATATGACTATTTAAAGTTATTTTTACTCATTTTTTACTATTTATAACATGTTTTAAAGGATTATTTTTGTTGTTTTCTATGAAAGGTTATTTAAGGATTTCCAAAAAAATATTGTGGGAATGTTTGTTAAATTATACAAAATGAGTGACATTTCCCTCTATAATGAAAAATTAATGTATTGAAACATCCTTCACAATATCACATGGCTGGTTTGAAGGAAAATTATATCTTTTATAATTACATGGAATTTAAAAAATGTATTCAAAACTGAATGGATATTTTATTAAATAATTATTTCTAGTGATCTCTAAAAAATATATTCTCTCTAAGATAACATTACTTGTTTTTACATATTATTTTCTTGAGATATTATTCACATAAATTTTCGTTATTCATTTTTTTGTCTATTTATATATATTTTGGATTGATATTTATGAATCCTTTTTCTTTTCTTGGGATTTGATATGATGAATGGATTATGTTCTTATGGATTTATGTTCTTGTGGAAAATGTATGCATGGTATTCATTATGTGATACGTGGGACTTATATCTCCCCCAAAATCATTGGGTAATTCTAGATAACTCATGAGTAAATTTTTTTATGTGTGAACCTGAATACATGTTTAAAAATTTTATACAAGAAACAAATTTCAGTTTCACAAAGTTTATTTGTGAAAGTGATTACATGTCCTCAACATTTGTGAGTGAAACTTGTTACATATTTATAAATTTTATGCATGAACCTTATTATATGTTAATAAATGTAATGCAACAACATGATTTCAAGTCCCCAAATATTATATATTAACATGAAGACATGTTTACAATATTATGAGTGAACCTGATTAAATTTTCATAGTGATATACATGGACCTTGATTTCCTATCCATATGTTTATTAATGGAACTGGTTTCATGTCCATAAGTTTATATAAGGTAATTATTTCATGTCTTTATCCAAAATACGGATCCTATTTCAGGTAATACTTGTTCAGAAAGATATAATTTTATGTTTATTCAATATTACATTTCTTTAGAAAATTTTGATCTCTAATGTGTAATGTTATCTTATGATACAAGTCTTACAAAAATCTGTAATTTAATCCATGACTCATGATTTTGATTTTTAATATGAAGGGAATAAGTTTCAAATGTTATGTTCATGTTCTTATAACCTTATTATTATATTATTTTTCATATTTCTATTTTTTACCCTTAATGGGAATATGATCTATCCCTTTTATTATGTTCATTTTCCCTACAATAAGGAGATATGTTTTATGTTTGATATGTTAAAAATGGTTCTTGTTACGAAGGAATAAGTGGGAGAAAATGTAGATTTTTTTGATGAACCATTTTATATATTTTCATGATTCTAAATAATCTGAAACCAAATTATTTTGCTAAGTTTCCATTATGACATTTACTGAATATTCATCTATTTATATTTAATATTGATGAATGAAATGAATGGGTAATTATAGATGTATTATTGGATTCTTATTCTATGGACACTAGTATATCTAGGATGTTTTATGAGAACATTAAATTAGTACCTCAATGATTTATTATTAAATTATAAGATAAAACTTGTATTTATATAATTATTGTATCTTGAGCTAATGTTTATGGGAATGTTACATATGTAATATTTATTAATTATTACTCAAGATACTTTGTTTTTCTGATTTTAGAAAATGGAGTGGTTTTATCTATATAAAGGCCAAATTAATTTTTCAAATAAGGTAACCACATTTACTTCTACCTATGATATTATATCATTGTAATGATGATTATGAACTCCTATTGGATTGAAACATCTATAATATGGGTCTCGTTAACAAATAACGAGTGACTCTTGGCTCAAATTATTGGATAGAAACTCAATGTTGGGAATATACGTACTATTAAATAATAAATTAAATTTTGAGTAGTTCCTATGAATGTGATACTGATATCTCATTAGGAACTACATCTTGAGTATTTTCCATCATGTAAATACCCTTCTCCAATTCCATTATTAAGTAATAATTGATATTTATAGGATAAACTTTATTTAAGGGGTGAGAATGTAACACCCTGATACTCATATATGGTATTATCCATTAAATAAATATAATCGTGAATAGATTGTTCACACACAACACCACACAAAAATGAAATCGTGATACATTTTATAAAGATGATATTATTTATATTTAAATATACTCTTATAATTTATTTGTTGAATTGACAGGTATAAATAGATGTAAAAACATTTTTAAATCGTTTAGAAATAAAAATTAATTTCCATTTTAATAAAAATTCATTAATAAATTCAATTGTAAAAGAATAATATATTAAATACTAGTTTATGAATGAAAATAAATTTTCATAAAAATTCCCTATTCATGTGCAATGTATATTTTACATTATGAAATAAAAAATATTATAGTTTAATGATAAAAAACATATCGATGATGTGAATAATATACTAACTTATATTTGTTATAAACTGGTAGAATGTAATAATAAGTGTAATTAATATCTAAATAGAAATTTTTCTATTAAAAATTATTTTTATTATAATTTATAATTCCATTTATATGTTAACTCCCAAAATTTTTAATTTTCAATTTGAAAAAATAAACTTCAATCATGTATTCAAAATATTGATATTATCTTAGGTATAATTTATTATTGATTTTTCTTGAAATAGATGATTTTTATGTGAATAGTGAAAATTAAAATTTATACCTTTATAATATATTTTATTAAATTATCATAAAATAAGTATTAATTTAAAAAACATAAAAAAAATTTCATTAAATTGATGGTATTTAATGATTAAAATTATTCATTTCAAAGAAATTTTAATTTTGGAAACTAATCATTACTATTTTGAAACATACATAATATTTACATTATTAACAAACTATTTTTATCATTTCTTTTTAATTAATTATCCACATGGTGGAATTATATTTTAGATCACTTACATAATAGCAAACCAATAGTTTTCTAATAAAAAACTAACATTTATTATTTCCTATTAACAATATATTTTATGCATAAAAATACACAATTTTTAAAATTGGATTTTAAATTTTATGGGTGATAATATTAAAAAAAATATAGTACTTATTTGAAAAAAAATATTATTTTTGTTGAATAATCAGATTCAAATTAAGACCTGTTTTTTATGAATTAGAAGTGAGTTACTTGGTTTAGAATTAGTTACCATGATAAAAACCCAAAAATGGTAAATGTGAAAAATATTAGGGTAAAAGACCTCAAACAATGTTTAAAAAGGAGTGAAAATGTATAGAAAAGTATTGATCAAACTTATTCCTTACCACACACTATTATTTTCCATTATTATATCCACATGACTTTTGAATAGTTATTTTTCTTTAAAATTATTAAAAAATTTCACTCCTCACTCTTCTAAAATGAGATCTCATTACCCCACTTATCGTTTGCAACACCCCAAGGATTTAAAAATAAATTAAAAAAAATGAAACATTATTTTTAGTACATATTTATAATTATCTCTTAACCATGATTTTTTCGCTTCTATTATTTGAATTTCCAAAAGCATTTATCTATGATTGTTATCAGTATGTTATTCGGAGTCTAATAGAACCAATATGTCTTTTTGTGAAGAGTAACATACCCTTATAAACAGTAATGTGAATAGTAATATGTCTCATATGAATTTTAAATAAAATAATTTTTTTATTTTCTTATAATTATAATATAAAGGTATATTGATTAATTTTTCAAGGTGATATAAAATTAGTTATAGTTTTGAAATTTTTATTTATTGAATAAAGTGTATAATTATATAAAAAATGAATTAATCAAAATAATAATATTTGTTAAAAAAATGGAGTTCATATTTTAATTCTAATCATCAACAAATGGTTATAATAAATTTTCTTCTATTTCTCTAAAATTTTTAAATTATTCATGAATAGTAAAAATGATAAATTACGATAAATGATTAATACTTGTTTTACTGCATCATTGGTGGTGCAAGGATGATTTAAGAAAACTTTTTTTCAACTGACATGTACTTATTACTATTTTGGGCAACATGAATCAATACTATTTGAAGTATTGAGGAACAATAATAAAATAATGATAAAATACTGTAAATATTTCCTCTCCTCCACTATAAATACCACTGTCATATCCCTCCTCTCACATCTCTAAAGAATCTAAAATTGACTATGTTATACCAAATTCCCTCCTCAATAAACTTCCCAAAGTCCACAACATGCTGGTCTATCAAGAGGGTCAAAACCAAAGGCCTTAAGAAGGATCATAAGGAGAAGAGATCAGGAGGTAAGAATGCCATTTCATTTTCATCTATTTTCTTTTCAATTCCATTATTTTCTTATACTCTTATCCCCATTTATCCAGGAGGTATGAAATCTCTATATTCCTATATATAAATTATTTTATTTTGTTCATGTAGAAATTTATCATCTTTTATCTTGTCCTCTTCCTCTAATTCTAAAAAAATTAAAACATCATTCGTGATGTGTAGTTTACCAAAATTGTAGACAACATGCTTTAAATTTTTATTAATTCAATCAAATATGATAATGAAAACCTTTTAATGGTTGAAAAATAATTTAATGTTTTTTATGTAACCTATTTTATGTTTTTTAATGATCTTATATTGATGAAATTAAATTATACAATGAAACAATTTCATGATTATAGAGGAACCGCCAAAAATGATCAAAAGAAATATCATTAATGTTTTATCTAATAACTCATCATCATGTATGATAACAAAATAATTTTTGGTATCATTATATATTAGGTAATCATATAAGTACCATTTAATTCCACTTCTGGAATTTTGTTTCTATATAAAAATAAAATGAAATACATACCTGCCATTGAAATCATTTATACAACACAACTGAAATAAAAGAAGGAACAAAATACTAAAAAATAAAAGCTGAAATGATGTTATAAAATGATTATAATGTTGTTATAAAAATTAATATTTTAACTATTACACATGATTTTTAAACAATATTTACATAATTCATCCCTAAGGTAAGGGAATTAATTACCCAATTTGCATTCATTGGGTTTCCCTCATATTTCCTTAATTGTGTGGTTATAAGATCATTCATATGATGAATGATTGTTTATATTATTTTTATATTATTTCTATTTATAGTTTACACACATATTACTTTCAGAAAATTTATTCTATTATCAATTTTATGTTATCTGTATGTGAAATATTATATAAAATCCAATTTTTAACATCTAGTTTTACAAAATTTAAAAGAAATGTTTTTATGAATGTAATCTTATTTGATGATTATTTTATGGTTCTCGGGAATTTTTTATTATTAAGGGTGGGACCTATATATCCCTCCAATTCATTGGTTATGTGTAATTTGGATGTCAACCATAGGGTTACCCCCAGTGTAACTGTGATGGATACACAGTAAGGTAGTTATGAGGGTTACACTGTAAGGTTGTTGTGCGAGTTTAACATTATAACATAGCTGATTGGGTTACAAGATTATTTTAGTAATTACCTAATATAAATTTATGCTTCTATTTGTATTCTTTAATTTTTCTTGTAATCTATTGAAAATATCATGTTTTACTATGTAAGTATATATGGGAGAACAATATGTGTTATTTAAAATGATTTCATATATTTAGAAGTATTCATACAGTAATGTATTTTTCTTCTATTTCTGCCCCTTACTAACATTTATGTGGCCATTCAATGTTTTTAAATGATTTTAATAGGTTATAAGGATTTGTAAGACAAATAAGGAATCCAAGTTAAATGTTGTGAATATTTTATAATGAAATCTAGGTTTACATGAAATTTTTTTATTTTAGAATAAATGGATACAATTATTTTGTATCTGCTATATATGAATGTGGAATGTTATGCATATATTATATACAAATTATCCAAAAATATAAACATGAAAATATCTTAAATATGAAATGTAGTGATTTCTTGAATGAAAATTAAAGATTATGTAATGTTATAAGGCCGGGTCTTAAAGCTGGTATCATAGGATGGTTTAGAAAACATTAGGGGTTATGATAATGTTAATAGAATAATATACATTATTTTTACTCAATAGTTGATTTGAAATTATATATAATTTAAATATTACCATTCTATTTCAACTAAAATATTTTGTTTAGAATGTTTTTCCATACAAGAAACACCGAAGCTGAAGTGAAGAGGAACCGAATGAACAATATCCTTATGAATATGCATCTCAGAATTGTAGGGATTTGTATTGACCTGTTTTTTACAATAATGGATTAGCATATGAAGACAATAAATTTTAGGGGAATCCATGTAAGATAACAAACAAAATTTCCACAAAGGAACATTACAATAGTGGAACATTTTATAATGCAACACCCTCCTTCTTTCATCAGATCTTCTCACCGAGTAGTGGTATAAGGATGGATTAATGACCATGAAATGATATTCAATTTTATGGGATGTTCAGATAATCAAAGGTTATGTCTTTCCATTTATTGTTTCAAAGGATAAAAAGATTATTGGTGATCAATGTTTAAGAATATTATGTATAGAGAGAAGAATGAATCCTTAGAGTGGGATGAATTTAAATGTCGTTTCCTCGAAAAATATTTTCCTATGCTGGTGCATCTTTGGATGGATAATAAATTCCTTGAATTAAAGATGGTGTAGGAAGATTTAATGGTCATGTATAAAGATAACTTCTCTGAACATTTGAGGTATGGTCCAAAATATTATTTTGGATCTTGATAGTAAAAGCAACTTTTTTACTATGGATTAATACCAAGGTATTGAAGGACATTGGCCTCCTATTAATTCAAAAGTTATGAGAAACTTGTGAGATGTGCTAAGTGGGTATAAATAGAGTTTTCTATTTATTACATGAACTTTTAAAAAACGGATATTAAAATGATGAAATGGAAAGTGACGGGTAAGATTCCATCAAAGAAATCTGATCGTAAGAATGTCCAGTTTCCACTTTGAGAAATGTGTGGGAAAAAGAAAAATTGGGAATGACTTACCAACACTGATATGTGTTATTGATGTGGTAAGATTGGTCATATAAACCAATATTATAATTAAAATAAACCTATGACTAATCCAGTATAAAAACTATAATGTGTTTAAAATGTGGTGAGATGGGTCATTACACAAACACCTTCCCAAAGAGAGATATGAATGATATAAAGAATCCATAATATAATATGAAAAGTGTAGTGAGATAATTTGTTACTATGTTAGTAGTTATTGGGCCATCCAACGAAGTAGTATCACATCATTTATTTGTTTACTCATATTTTTCTGAAGTCTTATTTGATACCAGGTCTACACATTCCATTATTTCTAATGATTGTTTTTGTAAACTAGAAATATCACCTAATAAAATGAGACAAGAACTTATGGTTATAAAACTAAGGGGAAATGGTACAACAAAAAGTAATTTTATGTATCTTCCTATTGTTTTCTACAGAAATTAATTACCATAAAAAATTGTTTTTTCCCTTAGTAGAGTTTGATATCATTCTGGGGATGGATTTTTTTCTATTTATCATGGTAATATTTATTGTAGATGTAAAGAAGTTGTTTTTACAGATAAAGTTTCATTTTCTATATAATAATGAACCGATACAATTTACAAAATATTAGTAATTTGAGAAATTTTTGAAATATAGAAATTAATGTTATCTTTCTCATATTGTTGAAAATATGTGAACTGTTTGTATTAATGATGTGCCAGTGGTAAGAAATGACCTTGATGTTTTCCAGGATCAGTTAGCTGATGTCATACCTAATGAGGAAGTATAATTCACAATTGAATTAGTTCCTAATTCAAATAAAATCTCAAAACCCCCATATCAAATGAAACAAATAGAACTTATTGAATTGAAAAAAATGTGTTGTAGGAGTTTCTTGATAAAGAATTCATTTATCCTAGCACTTAACCATGGGGTTTATTTGTTTTGTTTCTTAAAAAAGAAATATTGTTCCATGATACATTGCATTTATTATTGATCCTTGAAAAACATCATTGTTAAAAACAATTATCCTTTCTGTCATATTGATGACTTGTTTGATCATATCCAAGGAGCACTATAATTTTCCACGATTGAATTTATATCCAGATACCCTCACCTAATGGTGAAGGAGGGTAACGTCCTAAAAATAACTTTTTGTACTAGATATGGTAATTATGAATTTGTTTTTATAACATTTGGGTTTTATAATTCACCTATTATATTCATGGATCTTATAAATAGCATATTTCATGAATTCTTGGATAAGTTTATGGTTGTGTTTATTGATGAAATTTTGGTATTTTCTAAGAGTAAGTAGAGCATGAAAAACACTTGAGTGGTTTTATTGAAAAATTAATGGAAAATAAACTAAATGTAAAATTTATAAAGTGTGATATTTGGTTGCAACAAATTTATTTTCTTGATAAATTTGTAAATAACGATGGAATAAGAGTTGAACCTACCAAAAACAAGTTTTTGATTAATTTACAAGTCCTAAAAATGATATAAAGATTTGTAGTTTTAATGGATTATCGGGATATAACCAATTGTTTGTTAAAAACATTGCACGATTATCTATAACTATAACCATATAAAAAAGAAAATGGGTTAAATTTGTTTAAATAAAAGAATGTTATGTTTGTATCTAGGAACTGAAGAAGATATTGGAGAATTCCATATTTTTTTCATGACTTAAAAAATGGTGATTTTTTTATATACAATGATTCTTCATTGAAGTGAATTTGTTTTTTTATGAAGAATGATTATGTATTTTCTTATTCTTCAAGAAAACTAAAACCTTATGCGTTAAATTATCTCACACATGATTTGGAATTATAATTTGTGGTTTTATCTTTGAAAATTTGGAGGCATCATTTATATGGAGCCAAATATCAAATATATACAGACCATAAAAGTCTAATTATATATTCACTCAGAAGGAATTAAACATGAGGTAAATAAGATTTCTTGAACTAATAAAGGAATATGATGGGATGATCAATTACCATCTGAGAAAATAAATAAAAGTGGAGGATTCCTTGAGGCAAAAACATCATCTATCATTAACCATATTAAATTTTGATCATGATCCCTTGATTAATTATTTTATGAATTTTTTCATACAATTTGTTTTTTTTAAGAAATAAATTTGTTTTGTTTCAGGATTCAATGTAGTTATCGTTATCAGACATAATTAAATAAGCACAAATGGATGATCAAGAGCTACAGAAAGAGGTAAAATTAGTTAAAATGGGTATGTTGCTAGAATTTAACCTTGATAAAGGTCATGTTTTATGATTTATAAAATGGTTGTGTGTGCCTTGTGATTCCCATTTAAAGAAATAATTGTTGTTCAAATCTAATAGTTCTCCATTTTCAGTTCATCCAGGCAGTACCAAGATATTTAGAGACCTTCAAGAGTATTACTGGTGGGATTCAATGAATAAGAATATTACTGGTTTTACCATGATATGTTTGACATGTAAATAGGTTAATGAAGAGAGACAGTTACTGATAGGGATGCTTCTTCCTTTTCCTGTCCCAATGTGTAAATGAGGGAATATACCCATGTAATTTATTATCGAACTACCAAGTACACCTTGAGGTAATAATTAGATTTGGGTAATTATTGATTGGATGAATAAATATACACATTTTTTTCCTATTTGATAGGAAATGTCTTCAGATCATCTTTCATAGTTGTACTAGAAAATGATTTTCAGGTTAAATGGGGTGCCTCTTTCCATCATATCCGATCGGGATTCTATGTTCACTTCTAATTTTTGAAAGTTCCTTCTAATGTCATCGGAAAAAAAAATTAAATTTATGTATATATTTTTATCCTCAATAAGATGGTTAGTCATAAAAAACAATTCATACTTTTTATGTTACACAGTGAGATTGTTTAATGTATTACCAAGGAAGGTAAGAACAATATATTTCTTTAAATTAATAGTTTTATAATAATAATTTTCATTCTCGTTCACATATAGAATCTTTTTTGGCATTGTATGGGATGGAGTTTCAAACTCATTATTTCTGTGGTGATGTTTGGGAAATGATGTTGATGGAACGAAAATTAGTAAATGAAGTTACTGAGAAGGTGAATATGATCCAGCAACACATGAGGACACCTCAGTGCTATCAAAAAAATCATGCAGACAACACGAGGGAAGAATTTTTTTCTAAGGTTGGTGATCATGTTTTTATTAGAATCTCACAATGGAAAAGTGTTATGCATTTTGTAATTAATGGAAAGATGAGTCCATGGTTCATTAGAGCTAATGCAATTCTGGAGAATGATGGACCGGTCGCCTATCGAGTATCTTTTCCTCCTTGTTTATCTTAGGTACATAATGTTTTTCATTTTTTGATTTTGAGAAATATTGTGCTAGATTCATCTCATGTTTGGTGCCCAGAACTAGTTCAGCTAGTAGAGAACCATTATTATGTATAGAAATATATTATGATTCTTAATCGAACATAAAATGGATTATGGAATAAAGTAATGCACTGGGTTAATATTTTTTGGATAAACCACATGGTTCAATAAGCAACATGAGAATCTTAATATTCTAAGAGGAAAATGTACCCTCACTTGATCAATAAGTAAATAAAATCTAGATGATTATATTTCTAGAAGGTGGGGATAATGTAACACCCAATGGGTTCAAAAATAAATTGAAATACAAGAATTTTGTTTCATAGATAGTTATAACTATCATTTAATCTTTAATTTTCCTCTTATATGATTTGAATTTTAAAAAATGATCATCTGTGGTTGTGATCAATATGTTATTTAGACTCTGATAGAATAAACATTTTTTTGAATAGTAACATACCCTTATGAATAGTAATATGAATAGTGATATGACCCTTATGAATAGTAAATCATATCATTATTTTCTTAACATATGGTTGTAATATAATTAGATATTGATTAATTTTTCAAGGTGATATAAAATGAGATATAGTATTGAAATTATTATTTGTTGAATAAAGTATGATTTTACATTAAAATTAAATTAATCACATTTTAAATTTATTTTCAAAAAATGGAGTTCATTTTTGATTTCTATATATCAATAAATGTTTTGGGTGATTTTTTGATTCTTTATCAAATTCGTGAATTTGTGATGAATAGTGAAATACGATAAAATATGATAAATGTTAAATGCTTATTTTACAGCACCATAGTTCATGAAAGGATAATGTAAGAACACTTGGTTTGAACTCACATGAACTTATTACCATTTTGGGTCACATTAATCATGAATATTTATAGTCTTGATCAAAAATATTAATGTAATGATTACAATAATATAAAATTCCTCTTCTCATCCACTATAAATACCACCCTCATTCCCCTCTTACTCTCACACCTATCAAGACTTGAGAAATATCTATGTTCTACAAAATCCCATCACCAAGCCACTTCCCACATCTATAACACTCAAGTCTCACAAAAATTCCAAAACAAAAGGAATTAAGGGGCATCTCAAGGATAAGAGATCAAGAGGTGATAATCCTCTTTCATTTTCAGGTGTCTTCTTTTCAATTCCTTTTATTTGTAATATGATATTCCCCTCCCCTTATACATGAAGTACTGAATCTATGGAATATTATATATTTTTTATGTTATCATGTTCATTTAAAATCAATCATCTATTTTCCTCTCCTCTTTCTGTTATTTTTTAAAAAATAAAACACTATTCTTGATGTGCCGTTTACCAAAATTGTGGACAATGTGCTTTAAATTTCTATTATTTTCTTAAAATCTAATAATAAAAAAATTTTAATGGTTCAAAAATAATTTAATGTGTATGGTGTAACCGATTTAATGTTATAGATTGAAATTATACACATCACATTTAATTATACAATGAAACATGTTCAAGATTTTTTAGGAACCACCAGAAATGATCGTCAAAAATATCATTAAGGTTTTATATATTGATTGTTCATCATATTTGATAACAAAATTATTTGTAGTATTATAATAAATCACAGAAAATTTTTAGTACCACTTCATTCCTAATCTATAATTTCATTTATATATGACATGAAAATACAATACAAACCGTCTAATGAAATCATGTAAAGAACGTACCAAATATAATGGATGGAAGAAAATACTAATAACTAAATGTTGAAATGATGTTATTAAATGATCATATAAGGTGTTATAAACATTGAAATGTTTTTTAAAATACTAATATCACTATTTTTACCATTATACAGCTGTTTTAACAAGTTAGAAGTAAGACAAACCTTAGGTAAGGGAATTCTTAACCCAATTTCCATTATTTTGGTTAACCTTCTACTACATTAAATGTGTTGTTTAAGACAATTTATGTGAATAATTTTTGTTTATATAATGTAGTATTATGTCTATTTATAGTTTATAAACATATTCATTTCGTTAAATTTATTCTCATAAAATTTTTATGCTTTTTGAAAGTGAATTTTCTTATAAAATTCTATTTTAAACTTCTAGTTTCACAAAATTCAATGAATATATATTTCTGCTAGAATTCAAGTTTGTTGATTAGGATATGGTTATTTAGAATATTTAATGATTATGGGTGGGAGATATATCTCCCTAAAATTCAATGGGTTATTTTATGTTTGAGGCCGGTCATATGGTTACTCCATGTGTAACTGGGAAGGATACAGAAAAATGTTTTCGTGAGGGTTACATTGTAAGGTAGCCATGGGTGTTACAAATTATAAGTTAGTCGAGAGGATTAAAAAATTATGGAAGTAATTCCCCAACATAAATTTATGGTTATATTTATATAACATCCCAAGGTTTAAAAAAATTAATGAATGAAACATTGTTTTAAGTAGATGTTTATAAAAAGCTTTTAAAAATAATTTTGCAGCTTCTTTGTTTTGAATTTCAAAAAACGACCATCTACAATTTTGTTCAGTAAGTTATTTGGAGTCTTATTAAAGAAACTTTTTATTTTCATAAATAGTAACATACCATTATGAATATTAATATGAATAGTATTATGACCCTAATGAATAGTAAATTTTAATATTGTTTTATTTTCTTAAGGCATTAATTTAATGACATTTTTGTAGATTTTTCTATGTGATATCAATGCAGTTATGGAATAAATATTTTTAATTTTAAAATAAAGTATGATTTCATTTAAAAATTAAATCAATTAATATTTAGAAAATTATTTTCAAAAAATTTAGTAGATTTTTTAATTCTACACATCGAAAAATGGAAAGGGTGAATTTTTGTTATTTTTCTGAAATTCATGAAATTTTTATGAATAGTGAAGTTCGGTAAAATACATTATATTCAAATTATCAATAAAATACACTATTTATGACATCATAATTGATTTAAATACACATAGTTAGAACTCACATTACATTATTACTATTTTGGGCCACTTAAATTAAGACTATTCAATGTCTTAAGAAATTATATTATAATAATGATTAAAATAATGTAAAATACCACCCCTCTTGGACTATAAATACCACCCTCATACCCCTCTTCCCCCACCGCTTTAAATCCTTGATCCATAACTAGGAAAGACCAATACTCCTCCTAAGCCTATTTCCCATGTCCTAGAGCTTTTGGTCTCACCAAGAGGCCAAAACCCAATGCCTTAAGAAGGATCTCAAGGAGTAGAGATCAAGAGGTAAACATCAACTTTTTTTCTTTCATTTCGTTCATTTTATGTTATTCTTTTAATTTAGTTTGGCTTATGTCTGGATATTTCATTCCATACCCCCCTTATTTCCTAAATTATGTAATAATGATGAAATACCAGTTTTCTATCATCAAAATATTTTATGAAATTTTAAGCGACGTCGTAGGCTGCCGAATTTTTTTAAGGCATTTTTCAACTCTTCTTTTATTTGGAGTCCCTTTATTTTCTTTTTTACTTTCTTTAATCCTCTTATATAAGAGGCATGAAATCTCCTAAATCTTGTATATTCTATATTTTCTCATGTTCATTTAAAATTCACCATCATTCTTCTTCTCTTATCCCACTTATTCAAGGAATAAAAATAATAAGCTTGATGTGTCGAATTACCGACTTCTGGGATGATGCGATTTAAATTTTATTTAATTACATTAAGGATTGACATGAAAAAATTTATATGGTTGAACCTGGTTAGTATATATGTATTATGTATTATCCATGGTTTGTAAACATTTTATACACATGTTATTAATTTATAAAACAAAATGATTTATTTACGATCAAAGAATCGCTAAAATTACCTAACGAAATATCAATAATATTTTGACATTTGAATCATCCAAATATAAGAATTAAAAATGATAAATAGTACGATTTATGGTTCTGTATGTATTTAATGACCATTCATTTCCAATTACGGAGTTTCACTTCAAATTTATAAGAACAACCATCATTAACCAATCATGGAAATCGTGTAAAGAACTCACCCAAATAGAGTACACGGAACAAAATAATAATAATTAAAGGGTGAAATGATGCCATAAAATGATTGTATAAGGTATTATAAAGATTCTTATGTTGTTGTAAGATATTAATAAAAATCTTTAAACCATTATAGAGAATGTTTAAACAATTTTGATGTAAGACAAATGTGAGGTAAGGGAATTCATAACCCAATTTCCATTCATTGGGTTAACCTTCTACTTCATTTTTAATTGGTAATAGAATTATTTGTGTGATGGGTTCCATTTATATTATGTTTTATTATGTGTATATATAGTGTATATACTTATTCCATCCACTCTTTTTAGTCTCTGTTCAATTATATGATATATATAAGGGGCTTTTCTTTAAAAATCATCTTTTAAAATTTTGTTTTATAAAATTCCAATGTAGTGTTTTTATGAAATTATTGTTATTGTATTATTATTATTTGGTTCTTGAGAGTAGTCTATGATGAAGGGTGGGACCAATATTTACCTTTAGTTAATTGGGTATGTGTTTGTTGGAGGACGGTCATATGGTTACTCTAAGTGAAACTGAAATTGTCACACAAACTGTAATGTAGCAATAAGGGATACAAATGTTAAGGTTGCCGAGAGGGTTAAAATATTATGTAAGTAATTCCCCAAGAAAAAATTATTGTTATATTCATGTTATTATTTTTTGTTTGGATCTTGTGTAAATCTCATGTTTCACAATGTGAGTATATATGGGTGACATGTATATCTTTTGAAAATGATTTCATACATTACAAGTGTTCATTGACTAATGTGTTCTTTCATTCAGTTTATATCCCTTACTGAGATTTTTGAGGTCATCCCAAGTTTTTAAAAAATTTTAACAGGTTATAAGGATTTGAAATAAAAATATGTAATCAATGTTAAATGATTGATGATTTAACAATGAAATCATGTTTTATGTGAAAAGATTTCAATTTTTCAATAAATGAATATTGTTTTTATGGTATAAACTTTGTGATAATATGTAATGTTATAAATTTATTATGTCCCAATTGTCTAATGATCCAAACATGAAATGATTTTCAATTTCAAATGAATTTATTTCTTGACTAAATTTGATATTATGTAATTTAATAAGGCTGGGTCTTTACAGTTTGTATCTGAAGATGGTTTAGATAACTTTTGGGGCTACGATGATTGTAAAAGAATACCATAAATTTTTTTAATCTATGATTAATTTTAAATGTAATGGAATATAAATATTAACATGTTTATTCATCTAAGATATGTTCGTTCAAAATGGTTGTCCACAGAAGAAATAGGGAAGCTGAAGAGGATAGCCACTGACAGAATGACATCCAACTAAATCTGTAGCCTGGAATGGTAGGGATTGGAACCTAGTATTTTGTGACAGTAATAGATTTTCTAAAGTAGGAAATAAATGGTGGTGGAATTCATGAAAGATAATAACTAGATGTACCACAATAGAACATAACAATAGTGTAACATTATTTGAGACAACACCCTCCAGGTATCAGTGGAACATCTGATTCAGTAGCAGTTGAAGCATGGATTAAAGCACCTGAAAAGATATTTGATGTAATGGGTTGTTCAGATAATCAAAATTTAGGTCTTTACATTTATCTCTTTGAAAAATATGTTGATCAGTGGTGTTTAATGGTAAGGAAATAAGAAGAAGAAGAGGTCCAGATGGTAAGCGATGGGTAAGATTCAACCAAATAAATCCGATGGTATGAAAATCTAGTTTCCAGTTTGTGAAAAGTGAAGAAGGAATCACCCTAGGGAATGTCTTCACAGAACTAGGAAGTGTTTTAAATGTTGTAATTTTGGAAATATGGCCCGAGATTGTAATGAATATTATCCTAATATTAATCCTGATAAGAAAACTGTAAAGTGTTTCCAATGTGATGAGATTGGTCATTATGAAAATTCTTCCCCAAAGAGATATCTTATTGATACAAAGAAGCCAAAAAATAATTAGAAAGGCATAGTGAGATCCTTTTTGGCTATGTAAATAGATTTCGGGCCATCCAATGAAGTGGTATCTGGTAATTTGTTTGTTAACTTAGATTTTTCTAATGTTTTTTTGATAAGGTGTCTACAAATTCATTCATATTCGAGAAATTTTCTTTATAATTTGGCATATCACCTCGACAAATGATACCAAATATTTTTTGAAATAATTGGGGAAAATATTATATCAAAGTGGAATTATTAGAATATTTATTTTTGATTCTATGGAAAGACTTTTCCTGTAATGTTTTCTGTTTTTCTCTTAGTCGAGTTTGATGTTATTATACGAATGGATTGGCTTTCTTTTTATCATGATAATATTGATTGTACATCTAAAGTAGTTTTTTTAGAAAGAGTTTCAGTATTTATACAAGAAACAACCGATACGAATCGATAAAATATCAGGAAGCTGAGATACTGTTGAAATATGGTAATGAAAGTTATCTTTCTCATATTGCTGAAAACAAGGGAACAGTTCAGATTAATGACTTTATAGTGGTAAATGAATTTGAGGATTTTACTGATCATTTACCCGATGTCATACATGATCGGGAAGTTGAATTCACAATTGACATAGTTCCCGATGAAAATCCTATTTCAAAACCACCATATCGTATCTCTCATATAGAACTTCTTAATTGAAAAATCTTATGCATGATTTTCATGATAAAGACTTCATTCTTCCTAGCACATCACATTGGAGAGATCCTTTTTTGATTGTTAAAATGTAAGATGGTTCCATGATACTATGCATTGATTATAGAGGTTTGAATAACATCACTGTTAAAAACAAGTATCATTTTCCTCACATCGATGAATTGTTTGGTCAGATATAGGGAGCTCAGTAGTTTTCCAAGAATAAATTGAGATCTAGATACCACCAGCTAAAGGTGAAGGAATATAACATCATGAAAACAGCTTTTTTATACTAGGTATGGGCATTATGAATTTTTTTATATCGTTTGGAATAACTAATAAACCAGCTATATTCATGAATCTTGTTAATATAGTATTTCTTATGTTCTGGGATAAGTTTGTGGTTGTGTTTATTAATGACATTATGTTGTAATATATAAATAAAAGGGGAGAATGAAAAGAATCTATGTGTTATTTTGTAAACGTCAAAGGAAATTAATCTGTATGGAAAATTCATAGAGATTTATTTTTGGTTGCAATATAATTCTTTTCATTGGAGAATTGTAAATAAGGATGTAATAACAGTTGATCCTTCCAAAATAAGAGTGGTTGACAAATGGACAAGACCTAAAAAACTACATAGATTGTCAGTTTTCATTGATTAGTAGGTTATTATATACGGTTTGTTATGAACTTTTCATTGTTATGTAGCCTGATAAATAAGTTAACATGAAAAGGGGTTAAATTAATTTGGACAGAAGAACGTGATGTTTGTTTTTTGAAACATAAGAAGAGATTGGAGAATTCTCTAGTTTTGTCCTTTCCTTCCCAAAATGGTGAGTTTGTCATCTATAGTGATTATTCATTGAAAGGAATTGGTTTTGTTTTGATGTATAATTATTAGGTAATTTCTTATGCTTCAATAAAACAAAAACTTAATGAGTTGAATTATCCTGCACATGATTTGGAATTGGAAACTGTGGTTTTTTTCTTTGAAAATTTTGAGGCATCATTTATACGGAGCCAAATTTTAAATGTATACATACCATAAAAGTTTTAAGTATATATTCCCTTTGGAAGAATTAAAAATGAGGAAGAGAAGATGGCTTGAACTGATAAAAGATTATGATTTCACGATCAATTACCATATAGATAAATCAAACAAAGTGGTGGATGCCATTAGTCAAGAACATCATGCATCATTAACCATGTTACATTTGGAACATGATCCCTTGATTAATCATTTGATTAATTTTTTATTAGAAATTTTTGATGCCGGAAATACATCTATTTTGTTTCAGGTTTCAATGCATTCATCATTATTATAGAGAATTAAGAAAACGCAGAAGGAAGACCATGAGGTACAGGAAAATGTAGTATTGGTAAAAATGGCCATGTTCCAAGAATTTATCCTTATTAATGATTATGTTTTAAGATTTTGTAAATTTTTGTGTGTGACATTTGATTCTTAGTGGAAGAAATTTTTTGTTGCATGAAGCTCATAGTTCTTCATTTTTAGTTCATCCTGACAGTACTAATATTTATAGAGAACTTTGGGAGTGTTTCTGGTGGGATGGAATGAAAAGGTATATTGCTGATTTTACCTAGAAATGATTGGCATTTCAAGAGGTTAAAGTAGTATGGAAGTTACAAAAGGGGATACTTTAGCCTTTTAAAGTGCTAGTATGGAAGTGGGAAAATATATCCGTGGACTTTGTGGTGGGACTACCTAAGACATCTCAAGGTAATAATGCGATTTGGGTTGTTGTTGATCAACTTACAAAATATGCACATTTCATCCTATTCAAGATACAGTGTCTTAAGATCTTTTTTCTAGACTATATCTCAATGATATTTTCAGGATACATAGAGTTCCACTTTCCATTGTATCTGATGACGATCTCGATTTCACTTCTAACTATTAGAAGGTACTTTAGAAGTCATTGGGCAAAGAGTTAAATTTCAGTATTACTTTTCATCCTCAATTATATGGGTAGCAAGAATGAATGATTCGTAAATTGGAGGATATGCTAAGAGAATGTTCAATGGACTACCAGGGATATTGGGATCAACATCTTTCTTTAGTTCAGTTTTCTTATAATAACATTTTTCATTCCAGTATACTGATCAAACCTTTTGAGGAATTTTATGGGAAGCAGTGTTGGAATCCAGCGTTTTTGGATGATGTCGATGAAATAAAGTTGATAAGGCAGAATTAGTAGAGTAAGTGGCTATGAAAGTGAAGATGATCTTGTATCATATGAGGAAAACTCAGAGAAAGATGAAAAGTTATGCAGAAAACTGAAGGAAAGACTTTTCTCTCAAGGTAGAAGACCATATTTTCTTTAAAATCTCTACTTTTAAAAGTGTGATGCGCTTTGGTATGAAATGGAAGCTATGTCCATGGTTCAACGGTCCATTTGAAATTCTAAAAAATGTTAGACCAGTTGCACACTGAGTAGCTTTGCCTATGAGTTTTTGTTAGGTACACAATTTCATTTATATTTTGATATTGAGAAAGTATGTTCCAGATTCGACTAATGTCTTGATCCCAGAAGCAGTTCAGTTGGAAGAGAACCTTTCTTATGAATAGAAACAAGTTCATTTTCTTGATCGAAGGGAACATGTATTGCAGAATTTGGTAATCCACCAGGTAACTGTTTTGTGGAAAAAATACAAGGTAGAAGAAGCAACATGGTAGTCTGAAAATGTTGTGAGGGAAAATTCTTTTACTTGTTTAATAAGTAAATAAAATTTCAAGGATGCAATTTTAGAAGGTGGGGATAATGTAACATCCCAAGGTTTTTAAAAAATAAATTTAAACACAAGAAAAATTGTATTAAATAGATATTTAAAATAACCTTTAAACATATTTATGTTTTGTCTATGTTTTGAATTTTGAAAAATGGTTATATATAATTATGTTTAGTATGTTATTTGGAGTCTGATGGAATTAACTTGTTTTTCTAGATAATATTAACCAAGCCTTATGAATATAAATTTTAATAGTAATATTAAACTAATGAATTTCAAATTTTATTATTGTTTTATTTTCTCAAGGCATTATGATAATGACATGTCAGTTAATTTTTCAATGTGATATAAAAGCAGTTATAGAATTAAAATTGTTAATTTAGGAATTAAGTATGATTTGATTTTAAAATTTAATTAATAACAATTAGTAAATTATTTAGAAAAAATGGATTTCATTTTCGAATTCTAAATTTTGAAAAATGGTATCGGTGAATTTTTTTGATTTTTCTGAACTTCATGAATTTTCGATGAATAGTGAAATATTGTAAAATACAGTATATTCAAATTATAAAAGAAACACAATTTATGACATCATAAGTTATGTAAGGCTAGTTGGATCAAACTCACATACCATTATTACTATTTTGGGTCACATGAATTAAGACAATTCATAGTATTATGCAAAAATATTATAATAGTGATTAAAATAATGTAAAATACCTCTTCTCCTTCACTATAAATACAACCCACATTTCCCTCTTCCTACCAAACCTCTAAAGCTTTGATCCTTACGTTAGATCCACCCAATACTCCTCCCAAGTCTCTTCCCCACGTCCTAGAGCTATTTCTATCAATAAAAGGTCAAACCACAAGTCCATAATAAAAAATCTCAAGGAGAAGAGATCAAGAGGTAACAATCCTCTTTTGTTTTCTTTGTTTTCATTCATTTTATGTTATTATTTTAATTTATTTTTTATTATGTTGGAATATTTAATTCAATAAACTCATTACTACCTATATTATTTAATAATTTTGAGAGACACATTTTATCTCATCAAAATATTTTATGATATTTTAAGCGACGTCGTTAGGCTGCCGAATTTTTATAAGGGATTTTTCATCTCTTATTTTATTTTGAGTCCCATTTTTTATTTTTCTTTCCTCAATTCTTATTATCCAAGTGGTATGAAAGCTCCAGAATCTTGTATATTCTGTATGTTCTCATGTTCAAGTAAAATTTATCATCATTCTTCTTCTCTGATCCCACTTATTAAAGGAATGAAAACATTGTCCGTGATTGGTTGAATTACCGACGTTGTAGATGATCTAATTTCAAATTGCTTTAATTTCATCAAGGATAGTCATGAAAAAAAATTTATTGTTGAACCAGGTTTGGACATATTTATTATGTATCATCCATGGTTCTGGAAAAGTTTTAGACACATTTTATTAATTTATGAAACAAAATGGGTTCTTTATGATCGAAGAATCACTAAAATGACCTAAACAAATATCAATAATGTTATAACTTATGAATCATCCTCATGTAATAATTAAAAATGAAAAATGGTATAACATATGGTTCTGTAAATATTTAAATACCATTCCATTCCAATTCTTTATTCTCACTTCCAATTGACAAGAGCAACCATCATGAACCTATCATGGACATCATGTAAAGAAGTCACTCAAAAATAGTGCAACGAACAAAAAACTAACAATTAAAGGGTGAAATGATGTAATGAAATGATCATATAAGGTATTATAAAGATGTAAATGTTTCTATATGATATTAATAACAATCCTTTAACCATTTTATAGGAGTTTTGAACATGTTATAAGTATGACAAAACTAAGATAAGGGAATTCATAACCTTATTTCCATTCATTGGTTTAACCATCAACTTCTTTATTTCAGTGGTATTTGATTAGTTTGTGTGATGGGTTCTATTTATAATATATTTTATTATGAGTATTTATAGTGTATATACATATTACATCCACTGTATTAAGTCACTATTCAAATGTATATTATTTATAAGTAGCCTTTCTTTTAAAATCCTCTATTAAAATTCAATTTTACGAAATTCTAAAGCAATGTTTTTATGGAATTATTCATGTTTTATGATTATTGTTTGGTTCTTGGGAATTGGTTATGATGAATGGTGGGATGTATATTTCCCTCCAATGCAATGGGTATATATATGATGGTGATCGGCCATATGGTTACACCATGTTTAACTACGATGGTTACATAAACTGTATGGTAGACGTGAGGGTTACAAATGATATGGTCGACAAGAGGGTTATGAGATTATGTAAGTAATGAATCAAGATACAATTGTGATTATATTAATGTTCCTATGTTTTTTGGATCTTTTTTAAATCTATTGTTTCAAAAAGTAAGTATATATTGGTGACACGTAAGTATTTTGAAAATGATTTCACAAGTTACAGTTGTTCATGGACTAATGTGTTCTTTATTTTTTTATGTCCCTTACTGAGATTTTTTTACTCATCCCATGTTTTTAAATGATTTTAATAGGAAATAAGGATGTGTATGACAAAGATCGAATCCAAGTTAAATGTTTGATTATTTTTCAATGAAATCATGCTTTATATGATAAGTTTTATATTTTGTAAGAAATGAATACTATTTTATGGTATCCAATCTGTTATAATGTGTAATATTATTAATGTATTATTTCCCAATTATCTAAATATATAAACTCGACAATATCCTCAATGTCAAATGAAGCGATTTATTGAATAAATTCATGATTATGTAATGTAATAAATATGGTTCTTTATAATCTATGTTCTTCAAGTTTTGTGGGAAAATTACGGAAATCTCATGTTGCAAAAAGTATATTTGGATGTAAAGTATGTCTTTTTTAAAATGATTTTATACTTTCACAAGTATTTATGTACTAATGTTTTCATTTTTTCATTTTATATCTCTCACTGAGCTTTTTGTTCTCATCCAATATTTTAAAATTATTTTTACAGTTTATAAGGATGTGAAAGATAAAGAGGGAATCCTAGATAAATGTTATAAATATTTTCCAACGAAATAATGTTTTATAAGATATTTTTTATATTTTTGAATAAATGGATACTATATTATATGGTATATTATATATTTGAAGGAGGATTATTATGTATGTATTATACATCAATTATCTAAAAATCTAAACATGAAAAGATCGTCAATATGAAAGGTAGTTGATTCTGGAGAAAAAAAATCAATATTATGCAATGTAATAAGGCCAGGTACATATATCCTTAGACCACAATCCCCTTAGATTCAAAAAATATCAACCCAAAAAAATCCCCAACACTCTTATCCATGTTCTAAACATTATCATATTCTCAATATTATACCCCTAAAATCCTTAATTCAGTTTTCAATGGAGATTTTCCATGGAGTTAGGTAAAATTATCAATTACTCCTTTTCATTTCTTTTCTTTTATTTCATCTTATAGGTCTTGCATGTCTAATATTTAAATTTTGAAACAATAAAATCAGAGTCAAAATTATACATAAATATTATTATTTCTATTATCTAACAATGTTATATCTTCCACCCAACAGTTCAAAAAATTGAAATGTCACTTGTTTTACATGAAGACTACCACCTCCATAAGAAATAAGTTTAATTTTCCATAACCACCTATTATGGATGGATAAAAATGGAAATTAATGAAATAATATAATATTTATAGAAATATTAATAATACATAAAATAATCATTTTCCTACATTTCTCTGATTCTATGGAAAATTAATGCATCGCCTATGTGTATGTGCATACTATTACTTCTATACAACAACATGGTTTTTTCATCATCACCAAAATTTTAGGATTCCAGTAAATTATTTTATGAGAAAAAATGTTATCCCTAACAATATTAAGTGTTTTAGGTGTAATATTAATAATTCACATGTTTTTAATATAACATATTTTTCTCATAACAAATTACTGAAACCAACCCCTTTTCGATTCTATCATAATAAAACACAAAATAATAATAATTCTGGAGTAAAATAATAAATTTATAAATTATTAGAAAACATTTATTGTTGTATATTTAATGATCTATTAATAAATAACATAGTATGAAATGAACAATGATCTATACCACCTTTACAAACTTTTCTAAAACAAACATTATTATTAGAATATGATGATGAAAATAAACTATAACTAACTAATGAATTCATAATAAATGAATATAACAAAAGGGTAAAATGGTTACAAATATTAATAATTGTATTCAACAGGTTATATATATCATTATGTTTACTATACATGAAGTTGTGATGCCTTTTTGGAATCCTATAAATATGTTAAGGGATTCAACCTAACTCTTCAGTCATTGATTCATGTTTTTACATTAAACACTCTTTCTAAATTTATAGTGTATCTACTAATCCATTTTATGATATTACCACTAATAATGTTTACTACACTTTATTTTTATGTTTTTTTGTATTCCTATTTTTAACTCATTCTATTCTACCATTAAAAAATTTATATAGGATTTCTTGACTCAATTTTTTATTCTTTTATACCAATGTTATATTAACCACTAATTTTTTTTTCAGGGTGTAGAAACTACCCTATGGATTTTTTATCTCATTTTTAATGGATTTAAAATTGCATATTTTATTTTATTTTTTAAATATATTTTAATTCTATTGTCACTAAATATCTAATGTTTTTCAATATGTTAATTTGATTTCATTTATTATTAATGATTTTTACTGAACACCCATTTTATATGTTAAATTATTTTATGATATGAATGTATAAAATTATAATTCCACTTTTACAAAAATGGATTTATAATTCATTCTCATGAAATAATTTATGAAGGATTATTATTTCAATGAATATGAATTTTTAAAGGGATTTCGTATTAACACCCTGATATTTTATTTGATATATTCCTTTTAATTTTTTTATGTCTTCTGTTGTACATTACACCATTATTAGCTCATGCTAGACACATCACCGTACTATCTTTTCATTGTACGCAACAATATACATGTTTTGTGTTGCACAAAATTTCAAGTTCATTTGATAGAATTCATCTCACACAAAAATGAGTATATATTTTGTTCAATGTATAAATGAAATATGTTTGGATTGTGTTATATGAAACCCCAAAGTAATCTTTGACTACACACAACACTTCTATACAATGCGTTACACGCAAGAACGACCTTTCGTGATAGCTTGTGTGGTACGAAATACCAAGTTTCATTAAACACTGATATATTATTATAATATTATTATGAACTAGACGTCAGGAAAATTATTAACCACATTGTTTAATTTATAAAATTATCATTCATCTGACACATTTTCTAGAACATGGTATGAGAACATAATAAAATTTTTGGATAAAAGAATTTTTTTTAAAAAAGTGTTGTTTTTTCGCCATTTGATGGCGTACCAATTTTAAATATAATTTTGGAAAAAATTTAAAGATCAATATGACAAAAAAACTTCTTCTTTTTAATCAGGATATAAAAATTTACATTTGATAAATCTTTGATATTTTTCTAATAACCTTTATATTTTTATGAGTAGTAAAAATACGCTATATTTTACATACAAACAACTTTTTTAATAGAGTTAATTCTTATCGTTAAATTATAATATTGAATAGATTTAAAGTATAAATAGAATATATTTTTACCATTTAATATAATTTAGGTCATTATAATTAATTATACAATGAATTAATAGGTAGAAATGTTTCTATCTTTTGCGATTTTTTAAACAGAAATCCATTTTTTGTTAATAAGATTAATTTTAAATTAATTAATTCAACTTATGTGTCTTGAATTTGGAAATATAAATTCTATATTGGAAATCATTAGGTCCAAATTTTGTTAATAGACTACTTTTCTTATTTTTAATTATAAATAGTAACTACGGTAAATGTTATTTACCACAGTTAAAGGTAAATTAGGTAATTAAGGGTAAAAATGATATTTCAAAATTAGACTAACACTTGTCATAATATAATTGGATGATTATATTTCTCTTTAAAAAGTACATGGGTAGAAATGGAATCTATTAGAACCCACGTAGATAATATTTAGACAAATAATTTATTTTATTTAAGGAAAGGTGAAATATGTATCCCTCAAACATTAATAATTAAATTATTATTAATATATGGTTTTACAAAATATATATTCGATTATAAATAATAATTTAAAATATAATGTGTTTTTAATTATCATTTAATTTGTTCGTAATTTTGAGGAAATATACAATTACCTTAATAGTTTATGCATTAATGATGTATAAATTACTTATTTAGTGAAAAGTCAATAATATAGTTTTTTTAAATATTAATACCCATAAAAAGGACCAAACACTAGAAAAAAACTTATTTATCATGTTTATAATAAATTATAATAATCCAAGGATTATCTTGGTGACCATTTGGAGCCTTTAAAAAGTGATTATGACACTTATATAATATTATTTTAAATGACACCAAAGTTGTCACCTTAATTACTTAATAAATAAAACAACTTAAGTGATCTATTCTTTAGAGGATAAATTATACTTAAAGTATTATTATGAAATATATTACATTTATCTCAATCATATTTGTTTATTTTTTATTTTTCTGAATCCAATATTTATATTAAATAATTTAAAAAAAATTTCTAGAAATTATTTTATTAAGAGAAATATCAAATAAATGGTTTTACAAATATTAAAATAAATATAATATGAACTAATTAATGTGATAAAATAATTTAATAGATGGATATGAAATGTTCGGAATAAATTAAATATATTTTTTCGAATCTACCTTCTTTGTGGATTTTATTTAATTTCAAATAAATGTATAGTGGAAAAATTTATTATTTTGATATTTTATTAAAATAAAATATTAATAAATTGATTAAAAATAAAAAAATATTTAAAATTACAAATTGAAAATTTTATGGTCTAAAATGTCATAAATTATCCAATTATGGACAATTCACAACACAAAAGTATATATTTATAACCATTTATAATTTATAATATTATTCCCACAAATAAAATTAAAAATATTAAATAAAGATAAATCAAAATGATATGGTTTAAAATAAAATAAAAACATCTCTAAATGTTATTTTTTGATGGGATTACAAGCCTATATCATATTATCTTATATGGTCAGTCATTTTGGTTGTTTTTATGTGGGGTTTTATTTTATTATAAATTACTATTTTTTAGGTTTCTAAAAGTGCCCCTCGTCTCTCTTATAAAACGACACCTCCTCCCTCTCCTCTTCACATTTTTTGGGGCCTTAAACCTCAGAAAACCCTGGTAAATTTACCTTACCCACTTCCCTATAATCATACATAAATTCATCGTATTCCTCAAATACTTACATTAGTGCCATAAAAGGTGGTTTAGAAGAGCCACGTCGAAGAAGTTGTAATATCTTTTACAGATTAATTCAAATTTTATTCTTATTCGACATCCTATATATGAGTTGTTTAATTATTAAGTAATAAATAACATATCACTAGAATACTAATATGTCATTATGAATATGAAAATACAAAATTTCATATTCTGTCCATCCTATGAAAAATTAAATCACCACACGTGTGTTCGTACGTCTTACAGTCTCCATGCCATGGTGTAATCTCTTTTTCATCACCAAAATACTTGGATGGGTATAATGATGGAATAAATAACTATATATGATTATTTTAAAATGATATTTAGTCTGAAATATTAGACACTTCAATACAATTCCACGATCATGGGAATGATATCATCGCTCGTGCGTACGTACAACTTATCGTCTCCACGATGTGATGTGATTCGTTTTACATGATCTTCATTGAAGAATGATTATATCAATTAAATTAATAAATATGATATATATTATACTAATACCATTTTGAAAATGATATAACTGTATAATAAAAAAATGAATAAGAATTTTTTCGATAAAATATGCATAAGAACATAAAGTAGTTAACACCCGAATAACGAGTAACAATGAAATGTTACTAATAAACAGATAAGAATCTACCATATATGATATCATAAAAACGAATATGATTTTTTAATAAGTAAATTAAATTATTTATATAATTATACAAGAGGTCCAGATATGTAAAAAGCGTATCAGACCTAAGGTGAGGTAAAATCTTGCAATCCCATTTTTTTGTCATTTTCGGTACGAGATTCTTTTTTACATTTCCGGAAAAAAGTACGAAATAATGTTTTTTTAACTTATAAGGCATGAACATATTTTTAGATTTTAATAAAGCCTTATTTCCATGGATCTTAATATAAAAGATTTCATGATTATTTTCTACAAAATGCTTTTCTTTTAAAATTTCACAACATGTTGAGAAAAGAAAAATATATTGAAGAAGAAAGGATATTTTCCTCAAGAATTCATTTCAAATGTTTTATCAAAACGATTTTACCTCTACGATGACATTATTTAATATGGTTATGTTTCAAATATAATGTCCATATTATTTACATGTATTGTTTTTTTATGATGAAATGATATCCAATTATTTTATATGGATTATTTTATGATGGGATGATGATTATAAAACACATTTTATTCATTGGGTTATAATGAATAATTTATTTTTATTTTGTGGAACACGTAAGAAGGATTTAATTATGAGATGGTTGGGAACTATATATCCCTCAAATTAATTGAGTAAATATTTATCTCTCATGAGGTTGAAATGGATAAAATGAAAAGTTAAACCGGTTCAGTGATAATGGACTAGAAAGAGGAGTGAGCATGGTTTAGTATTGGACTTTGTCTACTACGATTGTCTTGTAAATGAGTCTTGACTAATATGAAATGATTTTATATGAGTATATGTTTATGCCACAAAGTTTTATGTGTTATGATTATGATTATTTGGATTACATTCCACTTCTATTATTTATCATGTGACATGATATTATGATCTCTTGTGAAGGATAAGATTTTCAAACGTTATGATGCTATGAATATGATATGATTGATATTTCCTTTGTTTAAACTTATTGAGAAATTTAGGTCACCCTTTTTTATGTTTTCAATTCCCCATTACAAAAGAGTGGTTTTTGGAAGGGAAAAAAGTGGGAGATAATTATGGGGGATGTTGAAGATCATTCACCATGATTAGAAGTTTATGTTTTGATTTTCCAAATTCACTAAACTCATATTGTCTTTGGGAATTTTTGTGTGTCATGTATTAAGTATTCTGCAAATGAATTTTCATGTTCATCTATGACATGCATGGGTCTCTATAGATGGTATTAGAGAGAAGGATTAGTCAACCATTGGAAACTGGGATAGGAAAACTTTAGTGAGATCCCTAAAGATATTTTTAAGGTACGTCTCGGGATGTCACAGATTTTAAGTATAAGTATAGGTTAAAATCATAGATTTATGATAAATATCATAATTAACCTAGGATTAAACCTAAGACGTTATAGATTTAATGTACTCCCCCCTTGATTATGTTGTTTTCATAGTATGATTTTTTCCTCTCACACTATTCATTTTGGGTTTTAGATAAGGAATGGAACCTAAAGGAATCGTGTTAATGATCAATTCACAAGGGATTGTAAGAAATATACTTCTAAACAACCAAATGTTTTGGGAGATGGAGTAAAAATTCTTATTTCTATACTTACACAATATATAAATCATTCTGGACTTCCAAATCGGCGGAGATGGGAACAATATTCTTTTGATTCCATTATAAGGAAACACCCACCTACTTCAGTGGGTCTTCTGATCCACTTGTTTCTGAACAACAGATCAGTACCATTGAGAATATATTTTCCATACATCTCTATTCGGAATATGAAAAATTTATTCTGACTGTTTACTATTTAGATGGTGGTGTAGACTAGTGGTGGACGATATCTAAGAATAAAAGTCCCCAAGATGAATTTGAATCCATGGAATGGAATGAGTTCAAAAAATTATTTTTCAATAAGTAAATCCCTCATTATCATATAAAAAATATGGAAATATAGTTCCTTGAGTATAGGAAAAAGGATGATGAAAATTTTGGCACATAAGAGGTGAGTTTTTCAAGGCTTTAAAGGTATGCATCTTGCATTATCATCTAACCTAAAAGTAATGTTTATCGATTCTTCAGTTGTTTAAAACCAATTCTTCGAAAGGAATTTTCTATAAGATACTTTAGTATCTATGAATAGATTCTTCATTGTTCTATCAAGGTATAACTGGAATTTGGTGTCACGTATCCATCTAATGGTTTTGATAAGAAACTAAATATGGAGATTAAGGCAAAATATCAAAACAATGATGAATAGAAGATAAATGATTCTTTATACTCAATGTGTAGAAAGAAGAATGTTGGAGATTGTCTTAAAGGGACCTGAAAATGTTTTAAATGTGGAAAAAAAGCTCTTTGAGCAGCTGAGTGTCGAAGTAATGGGTAAGAGGTAGCTAATGATGTTAATAGAGGAAAGACAATACAGAACACACCACTAACACTTCAATGCTACAAGTGAAAGGAAATGGGGCATTATGCTAACCAATTCCCAAATCCAAGGGTTAATGATGATCACCATCAACATCCTATTAAGACAATGTAAAAAAAGGGAAGTCACATGCGATCACTATTGGCAACGTTGGGAATGACAACGAAGTAGTGAAATTATTATGTGTTTATGTAATGAGATTTCAAAACCGTGTTGTGGAATATCATTTATAGTGCTGTGGAATATTAGAATATCTATATATTGGTTTATTGTGGTTTTCAAAAATTATATGGTACCAGTAACTATTAAAAGTGATTGAAATATTTTTGGAAAGCAGATGATATGTGCATAATGAAGGGATAAGGAGAAAATAATATGTTTCATAGTATTAATGAGATCCTAATTTATATAAGGACAAAGTGATATCCTGGTTCATGTATATAGAATTTTGGGGATTTTGGTATGTGGATAATGTTTAATTTTGATAGCATTCATCTTGTCACTAACTTTCTATTGTAATTCATGTTTCAAGATAACAAATGATTAAGGTATTCACATGTTTGGAATGTGACAATCATGAACCACCTTATGAGATATGGGAGACAAATGTTAAGTATAATTAGTTAAACTCCTTCTAAAGTTTTTATATTTTTTAGTTTTTGAAGGATTTTAATGCTATCCATTTTTGTATAGTATTAGATATTTTAGGTTTTAAGATTAATTTATAATCTCACTATAGTAGGACTTATGCTTATTTGAGAATATGATCAAACCTTTTTTCGAGACAGATGTAATGACCTATCATTCAATCATATGATCTAATAATACTTCACAAATGAAAAAGTCAACTTTATTTCTTTATGAGATGATGTGTAAAATGTTCAAGGGATGAACAACGATGATATTGTACCAAAATCAAGTAAGTAGTTGTTCTAATTCAAAAAATCATTTACATTAGGGGAATGATCTTCAAAACCGAGAATGTTGCCCTAGTACCCTATTATCTGATGTAACGCCGACACCCTAGTTACCCAATGTCAGTGCATTATTACATATCATTGGAATGATAGCAAGGATCTAGTCCCGAATGACTAATTAGTTTAGTATCCTTGGATGTACTAGATAAATGGATTAGTTTCACATTACATCATTAAATAATGAAAAACAACCTTGTGTCCCCATTGAATACACTCATATACATTATCATATCCCCGCAGGTTAATAATGATATACTTCTTCACATCTTGGGAAAAATGAAACATAGAAAGTGGTGAACTCATATGAATAGTAAGGATAACAATATAGTAGAAACGTTCATAAATAAGAATAAACATTTAAGGTAGTGTATAAGACTAAAACAGAATCATATTGATATTAAGTTTCAGCATAATAAGGAACATATAAAATCAAATAATTCCATTTAATTATTAAGATGGTTATTATAATAGTATAATAATCACATGTAATATCAATAGAAAATTTCATAATTATTGAATGCATAATTCTAGACATCATAACCACATAATCAAGGCATCGTGGCAAGAATACAAATAAGATTTTTTCAAGGCCATTTTCGAAGACACTAGTTTGTCTCATTAGACCTACTGATGCATCGAGGAGATATAGCAGGTTCAACTCATCAATTACTAAGTCCAATGCATTCCTCATATGAAAAGGATGAAACATAATCTAAACATTCGTATTAAAACTAGCATACAGAATGTAAATATTTTAACCACAAACCGTGAATGTTATAAAAATATCACATCCACAGTCAAAAATAACTCATTAAATACAATATGGATGATTTTATTATAATAAATCAAACTCAAACAAGAATAAAAAAGGATATTGACATAGATGAAAATAAACAGAAAAATTTTTAAGAGAAATATCCCCTTTTTTCTTGAAAACATTTAAAAGTCACACTATTTATCAAGAAACTATTAATAAATATTTTTGAATCATAGTATCCCATAAAACATTGAAACTTTTAAATGCAGTTTTAATTTTAAAACATTAATTTCCATATAAATAAATTTTTAACACTATTTTTAAAACATGAACATTAATGAGAAATATTTAGACGAATAAATATTTAAAATATTTAAAATGATATTTTAGTTGGAGTTTTTAACCAAATAAAAGACTCTTGAATAAAAAAAGGTGGTAATAAATAAAATTATAATATGATGATAATAATGGGATTCATTATATACTATGTCAATGTACAATATGTACACCATATAAAAGAGAATTGGTGCATAACAACAATGAAGTCTCAATAGAGTGTAAATTGAGATGAAATCCATTATAAAGACCGTATCCTTAGGTTAAGGATAAATAAATGAAATAATTATGTATGAAAAATATAAATACACTCAAAATTATAGGATATTCAGAGTAAATAAAGTAGATTACATTCACAAATTTTCTTGTAAAAACAACACCATCGACTTGGATGTTTAACTCAATGAATGGAAATACAATTTAGATTAATTTGGTCAATTCATATTTATGACTTGAGAATTTATCAATGGATTTATTATGTGTATCAAAAGTATATACAAAAAAATTTGAGTGGAAATTAATACATAAATAAATAGATAGTGATTTCACACATAATCATGGAGTATAATAATCAACGATGTTTGCGTAAAAACCAATGAGTAGAAATTGATATTTGGAATTCCCTTAATGATTTGGTAACTTAAGAAACATACACCCCATGAAAGAAGGATCATAAAATGAATATTTAAATACCCAAAATTAATGTATATTACACAAAAAATACAATCACTGGGAAGTACATACACCACATAAAATATAGTGGCAATACAACATTTATCTCACGAGAATATGAAGTGAGAAGAAAACCCCATACCTTGTACATTTCCTTACATGAGGGTACGTTAAACTTATTTCTAATGGAGAAAAAATTGTTAATAAATTATACAAGAAACTTATACATAAATATGATATCATATATGATCTTTTAATATTTCTTTCTTAATAATATTTCAGTAGTATCATTGTTTCAGGTGTTAACAGATTCATTTTTATTTATATGTTGGGTTACATAAGTCAAGTATATTATTGATAGGATGTATTGGATTCATATATAAAATGATATTATGTTCTTAAAAATTATTTTTTAATCATAAAAGTATATTTATTCTTTAATGGTTACGATGGGAAATATATCTTATCGCGTTCGTGGAGACGGTAAGTCGTACGTACGCACGAGCGACAATACCATTTTATTGATGGTTAAATCATATGTAATTGGATAGTATATCATATATACAGAATCATTAAAATTTTATATTTATTTTTTACATCAATTATAACCATTATTATACCCATCCGAATAATTAAGTGTTGAATTACCAACTACACCACGTCATGGATACGTTAAGCCGTACGTACGCATGTATGGTGACATTGACATTCATAGGATGTATATAATAATGAACATGGTTATAACATTTTTATAAAAATATCATAATATGGAGAAGGTATAGGAGTTATTATTTTGGTATGTAAACAAAAAAGAAAGAGGGAGTGGATGAAGAAATGAACTTTGAAAGAGGTGATGAAATAATTACCTCTTCTTAGGGTGCTTGCTTTTGATTTGATCAAAAGGGATTCTTTGGATGGATTTATGATTAATGTAAGTCCTTTAGGTTGATTTGAGGGTAGTTGGGATGATATATTAGCAGGATTTTTCTGATAAAATGTCTTTTGAGGTGTGATTCTTAGAAAAGGGGATGTACCCCTTTATAAGAAAGATGAGGAGAAAATTAGGAAAATATTGAAATATTAATTTAATATACAATAATTATCAGTTTCTAATAGCCCCAAATAGATTTATTTCGAGACTAAGGTGATTAAATGTAGAAATATTCTCAACAAATAGGATTTAATTATGATTAGGATACCATATAAGCCATATCTGTTATATTTATCTCTTAGTTAAACAGTTTAACTTACAATGTCTTCATGTATTTTTATATTTTATGGTTAATAATATTACTATAAAATGCCAAGAGAACCTCAAGTGGTTCATCAATGACATATATATCATTATATAAGTCATTTGTATAAACCTTATATTTTTAATACTATTATATAATTTAATAAAATATAATTTATTTTAAAAACTCGTTTATGTAAATTTTAAAAATATTTAGTATTTGGATTTTTTGTAAGTCATACAAACTTTATTACTTCTAAAAAAACATTGAATCAACAGTATCATTTCATATTCACCAATAAAATTTGTTGATGTCATCAAAACATTGATATTATATATAATTTAATATTTATAATGTCATTTTTATGATTCTTTCATTAATAAGGTAATTAATGCATCATCATTGTGTCATAAATAAATGTATTTATTAAATGTATAAAAATTAAAAATAAAATACCATGATGTATAAAATTTATTTATCTTTATATTTAATTTTTATTGTGGAATTTATCATACGTATAACCTTATATTAAAATGTTTTAGTTATTAAAATTCTAATTTTATACATTTAACTCTTCTTTAAATAAAATAATAATAAATTTATTAATATAAACCAAGTGGAAGAAAAAGGATTATATTTTATTCCTAAGGTTTATTTTGGCCAAAATAAACTTATCCAGTAAAATTATTACATGTGTTAATGAAATTATAATATCATTTATACCTTTAATTACCAGATATACTGTTAATCGTGGTAAATAAATTTCAAAAGTTACTATTCACGAAAAATTATTTTCATCTTATTGAACCACACATTACATACTAATGACAACCATGTATCTCTGATTTTCAAAATTCAATTCACATAAGAGGTAAAATTACTTTTTATACCAATTTTCTAACGTGCCAAGAAGGTTGGTAAAAAACGGTAAAAAGATCAATAAAATTTCATACAAATAATCTTATTATAAAATGGATCCAATGAATTAAATTGAAATTATATAGGTATTATGTATCTATTTTTACTTAAATTTAAATAAAATAAATAATTATTAAAATAAAAAGTCAGTTTTAAATAATAACTCAGTGTTTTTCACTATTCGTCAAAAATAAAATGTTTTCACTAACTACAAAAAATTCACCATAAGCTTATTTTGATATTCCAAATTCAAAAATTAAGTCTATTTTATCAAAATAATACCATATATTATGAATTTATTAATTTAAAATAAATTCCCATTGTCAAAACCAAAAAGAACAATTTTTTTAAAAAGTAAAAACTATTAGATGATTTACATTTTTTATGTCCAACATAGATGTGAAATTACTTATAATGACTTAAATTGTATTAAATTATAAAAATATAATAAAATTACACTTCAAAACCATTTAAATGTATAAATTATCACTATAAATTATTTCAATTAAAAAAGTTGTTTTTAATTAATATTTATCATCTTTCACTATTCATCAAAATATGAATGTTATCAGAAAAACATCAAAAATTTATCTGAACTAAATTTGTATTTTTATATTCAAAATAAGAAGTCTATTTTTTCAAATCTAATATAAAAGTGTCAAATATTTCATTCAAAAAGTGTTCACTATTAATATGTGGTAAAATTGAATTTTTTTTAAAATACATCTTTTATCTGAAAAATTGAATTTGTCCTTATATTAGGTCTTAGAAACACAAAATTTAAATGTTAAAATTATATATGATATATATATTTCAAAATGGTTTCAATACTCATCGTAATCACTTTTAAAATAGCTAGTTTGATAGGTCATGATGTTCTTGAACTCTGTGTTTCGTGTAGCGCTAGCTATTGAATTACTTTAAAGAGATAAAATACTATGAAATGTTAGGGTGTTACATTATCCTCCCCTTAAACAAATTGCATCCTCTCAATTTGAAATTGTTCTTCAAAAATAAAAGGTTAAAAATATAAAATACCCTTTTATAAAAACTCACATCTAAAATAGGTTTAATAAAATGTAGTCTTTATTAGAGGGAAAGGGAAATGAAAAATTCACAACCAAATTAGCATTTCGAATAGGAGAACATTGGTGGAAGTTAAAATTAGAGGGAAAAAGTAAATATTTATAGGGAGTTATTGAAGTAATCAATCACAAACAGGTGAATGGAAAATTGAGGGCCTCAAATCCATAAATCTATGATGAATAACATAAGGTATTAGGATAACTCATTTTTGGCTTTAATATCATTTACCTAAGGTGTAAGAATTATTTTCATCATAGAATAAGAATTTTTTTTTTCATAAATTGAGGTCCATCTTTTAACTAATTTCTACCACAAAATCATCTTTCACTCCAAACGACGAGTATTCACGATGACATTGTCACACTTGAAGCGACAGAATCAACTTATATAAAATCACATAATCCACAAAGGATGAACTATATATTTCCTTTGTCTATATAGATTAACCAAAAAAATTAGTACAAAATAATATTATCCACAAAAAGGATAATCCTTTAGGGAAATAAATACTATTATTCATATCTAAAATTAAACCATCAATAGCCAATGTTCAAAATATACCATTCAATAAACAATTGTCCAGGAAATAATTCAATATAATCCAAATTTAAATTTAAACCCAAAACTCAAAAAAATTTGATTATGTAGTCTTCCACGTTAAATTGTATCTCCAAATAACATTGATTAGTATTAAAGTCACATAATTAAAATTTATTAACCTAATCACATTTTCTATATTATAGGATAATCATTTCCAAAAATAACCTAAATCGATATAAATCAACAATAAAAACATAGATAAACATACACCATTACACCTCAAATGAAATCCCATTGTATTTTATTTTCCTTAGGCATATAGTGTTCCCAACAGAGCGAACGTCTTCCAAAATCACATTTATCACTTAATAACCAAATCATTTTACTACACTAAGGATATCCATTTGATAAAACATAATATCCCAAATATACATATTATTGATAAATGAAATAATTTATCTAAAAATAAATAGTCACCCTAACAAGGGACTTCACATAGTCCAGTGGTAAGTGATAAATCCCAATCATACTTTGGTTATGGGTTCGATTCCCAAAGATTTGTCCGACGCGACGTGTTGTCACATGGTCCGCATGTTGTCCTTTTTCAAAATATATTTTTTATAAAATTCCCAAAATGAGATAAATTCATCAAAATAACAATAACTTAATTGAACCAATAATGCTATCTCATACTTTGCATTTTCATCCCAAAAATTAATAACCTATAATTGCATCATATTTAAGGATCATTTAAACACAAAGTGTTATCTATTACTATATCCCCAAAAGAAATGTAAATTCTTCCTCGAATAAAATTTTCACATAACAAACTGCACGGTAACACATACAACAAAAAATTATTCCAATGTAATCCCATTAATAATGAGAACTAAGACTTTTAAACATTTCACCATCCATTTTTGGCCTTGACCAAGTGGTCATCAAATAGAATAGTGAATTGACTCTGGTAATTCCCAAGTCCCCTATATTTATGAAAAATGACTCTAAATGGATTCTTGGGATCACTTTTATTTTTTCCATAGCACTCTTCATTTTTCCTCAGTAATTATTTATTTTATTTCATTATTTCCTACATATAAATAATTTCATTGTTCTATTGAGACACTTTCCTAGGTGTCTCATTCAACATTTCTCCATGATAGAAATTAAGAATTCTTTTCTCCATGGTCTCCACTGTTGGTTCTCTTATAATTCACCACCTTCATCTTTTTTTTGAGTCTGGGAGTTGGTTAATATTTATATTGTTGTCCATATTTTTGTAAAACTGATTCATCATGAACACGATATATTTCAAACCTATCAAAATTTCATTTTGTTACTTATTTCCACCACTATTATCTCTTTGAAAATCCTGTTCAATATTAATATGAATTCCTTCAAATCTAGACATTGACTAAAACCAGAAAGAATTGTGCCAGTAACAATAGTCATAAAATCATTTATATAATATCATGAAAACCCATTTTCAATCTAAAACACCTTAGTATTAACCAAAGATATTTATTCTGACATTATATTAAAATCCTTCAAATCAGTTTGTAAAGAAAATGTGAATTATCCTAAGCACATCCACCATGAGTGTCATAACCAAGAGTGCAGCATGGCCCGTTGTCTTGCACAAATTCCCGTTTGAGTCTATCTCAAAGTGGTACATTCATTTTTTATCCCTACGTACATCTGTGCCCATGCCGCCTCTACCTACTCGTATCCTGAAAGGGATATATTTCTTGGAAAACCCTTCTAATATTTACATTACCAAAAAATTTGGATGTTCTTCAATACTAATCCCCAAAATCTATCTTAGGGTAATGTTTTCTAATTAAAGATTTAGTAAATCTAGATTCCATGGTTTGTATTAAACTTTCTCTAATACCAAATGTAATGCACCAACCCTAGTTACCAAGAGTAGGTGAATTATTACATATCATTATTATGATAAGAGGATATCTAGTCAGGAAAGAGCTATTAGATTAGTAGCGTTGGAAGTACTAGATACGTACATAAGTTTTACATTACATCATAGAATAAAGAAAAACCACATTGTTTACTCTTTGAACACACTCATACCCCTTATCCTATTCCTGCAGGTTTATAATTATATACTTCTCCACATCCTAGAAAAAATAAAACATAGAAATGGGTGATCTCATATGCTCAGTAATGATAACAATATAGCAGAAAAATTCATAAATAAGCATAAACATTTATGGAAATGTATAAGACTAAAACACAAGCCTTTCAAAATTAAATTTTAGTATAATGTGGAAAATATAAAATAAAATAATTCCATCTACATATTATCATGGTTATTCTAATAGTTGAATAATCACATGTAATATCAATATCTAATTTATGATGATGGTATAAATAATGCTGTACATCATAACCATATTGTCAAGGCCTCATTCCATGAATACAAATAAGATTTTCTCAAGGACTTGTGCTAACAAACTTGTTTGTCTCACAGAGGGCCCCACCCATCACTTACTAAGACCTGTTTAATCCTTATATAAAAATGATTAAAAATAATCTAATCATTCGTATTAAAACTATAATATGAAATGTAAATATATTAACCACAAAACATGAATGGTATAAAAATAGCACATACATTGTAAAACTAACTCATTCAATACAATATGAAATATTTTATTATAATAAATCAACCTCAATCAAGAATAAAAAAGGATATTTACATATATGAAAATAATCATAAAAACTATTGGAGAGAAATATCCCCTTGTTTTTGAAAAAATTTAAAATTCTCACCATTTATCAAGAAGCTGTTAAAAATATTTTCGAATTAAAGTCTATCATTACACTTTTAATCTTTTAAAATGAATTTTAATTTTAAAAAATTCATGTCCATATAAATAAATCCTTAACACCATTTTTATAACATGGACATTAATGACAAATATTTATAAGAATAAATACATAAAACATTTAAATTGATATTTTAGTTAGAGTTCCTAACCAAAATAGAGATGCTTGAATAAAAAAAAATTAGGTAATATTAACATTTTAATATTATGATAATAAAGTGATTCATAATATTCTTTGTCAATGTACAATATGCACACCATATAAAAATAAATTGGATCATAAAAACAAAGAAGTCTCAATGGAATGTAAAATGAGATGAAATCCCTTATTAAGACCGTATCATTAGGCCAAGGATAAACCAATGACATAACTATATGTGAAAAATATATATACAATAAATATGATAGGATATTCAGTGTAAATCAAACATAGGAAATTCACAAATATTCTAGTAGAAAAAAACACCAATTACATGGATGTTTAACTCAATGAATGGAAAGTGATTTAAGATTCCTCTTATCATGTTCATATCAATGACTTGAGAATTTACCAATAGAGTTATTATGTGTATAATAATTAAATCTACACCAAGGGGAGTTGAAGTTATTACATAAATAAATAAACAGCGATTTCACACAGAATCTTGGAGTGAAATAATCAATGAAGTTTTCATAAACCCCAATGGGTAGAAATTGATATTAGGAATTTCATTATCGATTTGGTAACATAAGAAACATTCACACCATGAAAGAAGGATTATAAGATGATGATGTAAATACCAATAAGATAATTTATATTACACAATTAATACAATCATGGTGTAGTACATTCCCCAAACAAAAAGAAATAGTGGAAATTCTGCATGAACGTCGTAGGAATAAGAAGTGAGATGAAAAACCCTTAAATTGTACATTTACTAAGTTTAGGGTATGTTAACCTCATGTATATAAGTGAAACAAATTTTATAGAATTATTCAAGAATAATATACAGAAATATAATATCATAAATTATCTTTTAAATTTTTTTTCTTAATAATATTTTAGTAGTATTATTGTTTTGGGTGTTAACTGATCTGTTTTCCTTTATATGTGTTGTTACATAAGTCGTGTTTGTTATGGATATGATGTATTTGATTCATATCCCAAATGATATAATATTCTCAAATAATATTTTTTAATCATAAAATGATATTTATTATTGAATGTTTACGATGGGTAATGAATCTCATCGTGTTCGTGGAGACGGTAATTCGTACGCATGCATGAGTGACACTACCATTATATTGAATGTGAAATATTATATAATTTGATTGTATATCATATATAAATAATAATTAACATGTTATATTTATTATTTACATCAGTTATATTAATTATTATACCCATTAAAATAATTATCTGTTGAATAAGAAACTACACCACGACATGGAGATGGTAAGTCGTACGTACACACGTATGGGGACTTTGTCATTCATAGGATGGATATAATAATGAACATGGTTTTACATTATTTATAATAACATCACAGTATGTAGAAGGTATTGGAGTTATTATTTTGGTATGAAAACCACTAATAATGAGGAAGTGTAAGAAAGAAATAACATTAATAGAGGTAATGAAATAATTACATCTTCTTTAGGGGCTTCCATTTGATTTGATCAAAAGGGATCCATATGATGGATTTCTGGTCAATGTAAGGCCTCTAGGTTAAAGTGAGTGTACTTTTGAGTGTATTTTATCAGGTTTTGGGTGAGGCAAATGTTTTAGGAGGAGTGATTTTGTGAGAATGGGAAGTACATTTTTATAAGAGAGGTGATGTGCACTTTAGGAAAAGCTTCAAATAGTAATTTATTCTAAAATCATTTTCAGTTTCTAATAGCATAAAATTGATTTATTTCGAGACTAATGTGGGTATGGGTTTAAATTATCTCAACCAATAGGTTTTAGGAAAATTTTGGTCTCTATATTAACCTTATCTTATAGATTTAACTCTTAGATAAATAGTATAACAGTTACCATGTATTCTTGTATTTTTATATTACATGGTTAATAAACATACTATAAAATTTCATGAGAACATAAAGTTGTTTATATATTACATATAAAAAATATATTAGTCATTTGGTTGAACCAAATATTTTTAGGACTATTATATAATTTAATAAAATATTATTTGTTTTAAAAACTCATTTATGTCAATCTTGACACTATTTAGTATTTTATTTTTTTGAAAGGCATCACAACATGATTACGTAGAAAAAAATACATTTAATCAAGCCTAACAAGTCATATTGATCTAGAAAGTTATTTGAGGTCATAAAAAGATTGAAATTATATTTATTTTAATATTTATAATACCATATATTTGATTCTCTCATTGATAAGTTAATTACTTTATCATCATTGTGTCATAAATAAATTTAAATATTTAATGTCTAAAAATTATAAATAAAAAACCACGATGTATAAATATATTTAGATTTCTAATTAATATTTATATCCGAATTTATCTTATGTATAACCCAATATAAAAAATACTTTAGTTATTAAAATTAGAATTTTATACTTTTAACTCTTCTATAAATAAAATAAGAATAAATTTTCTAATCGAAAAAAGTGGACCGAAAAGGATAATATTTTATTCCTAAATTTTATTTTGGTTGAAATAAAATTATCCAATAGAATTATGAAATATGTCAGGGTAATTATAATATCATTTTTAACATTAATTACCTGATTTACTTTAAAATGTGGTAAATAAAATTCAAATGTTACTATTCACCAAAAATTATTTTCAAATTATTGAACCAAATTTTAATTAATGATGTCAACCATGTATCTCATATTTTTGAAATTCAATTCACAGAAGCAGTAAAATTACATTTTATGCAAATTTGCTTACGTGCCTAGAAGGTGGGTAAAATATGGTAAAAAGTTCAATAAACTTTTATACATCAAATATTATTATAAAATGGCTCTAATTTATTACATTGAAGATATATAGGTATTATATATCTATTTTGAATTAAAATAAATTTAAATTAAATAAATATTTTTTCAAATAAAAAAGTCTATTTTAAATAATAATGTAGTGGTTTTCACTATTCATCAAAAATTAATATTTTTCAGAAAAATACCTAAAATTAACTCTATGGTAATTTTTATATTCCAAATTCAGAAAAAAATGTATATTTTACCAAATTAAAAACAAATAATTTTTATTTATTAATTTAACATCAATTTCCATTGTTAAAACCAAAATAACGGGTTTTTAAAAAAAAGTAAAAACTATCCAAAGATTGACATTTGTTTATGTCCAATTTAAATGTGAAATTACTTATAGTGACCTATATTGTATTAAATGATAAAAAATATAATCTAATTATACCTCAAAACCATTCAAATGTATAATTTAACACTATAAATTATTTTTATTGAAAAAGTTGTTTTCAATTAAAATTTAGTATCTTTCAGTATTCATCAAAATATGAAATTTATCATAAAAACACAAAAAAATTTATCCAAACTAAATTTTTATGTCTTGCTTCTAAATAGTAATTCTATTTTGTCAAATATAATATAAATGTTTGAAATATTTAATCTAATGTGGGTTCACCATTAATAGGCGGTGAAATTGATTTTTTTTGAAAAATACTTCTTTTATCTAAAAAATTGAATTCGTCCATACATTATGCCTATGAAACACAAGAAAAGAATGTTAAAATTATATAGGATATATATAAAATTAAAATGTCGTTAATACTCTTCATAACCACTTCTAAAATGACTAGTTTGATAGGTAGTGATGTGCTTGAACTTGGTGCTGTGTGTAGCGCTAGCTATTGAATTACTTTAAAAAGATAATGTACTATCAAATATGGAGTTGTTACATTTGATTAAAATTTTTTTCCCTTGAATCATCATTGATTTATATCTTTCTAGTAGTTAACTTTCCCCAAATTTGATTCTCTATCACTATCCATTAGAACATAATGGTTAGATTTCTATTCCTTATCCATGATTTTATTTCCCATCTATGTTGTCCTATAAGGAAACCAAGTGATTATTTACTTTTGGTATCCGTTATGTTTCTAACGATACTTTTTAAAATGATGTTTTGGTATTCATTTTTACAATGTGGGTTCTATTATATAAACTTTCATGTATTGAACCATTTATAACCCCAGAGAATTTTGAGGGAGAAATTCACTTAAAGGGGGTAGAATGTAACACCATGAGATTTTATGACATATATTTATTTAAATTTCATTGATCTCTTAGGTTGTACACTAAACCAAGATTATCTAGTGTTATATGCAACACCATATAATCTTTCATTATACACAAAAATATACATGGTTTGTATTGCACACAATTTCAAGTTCTACTGATAGAATTCATCTCACACAATAATGAGTATATATTTTTGTAAAATTTATAAATTAAATAAGTTTGTATTATTTTATATGCAGCACTAAAGGAATATTTCACTAAACGCAACACTAATATGGCTTGCGTTTCACGCAAGAACCACCTTCGTCGACATCTTGTGTGGTACACAATAATGAGTTTCACTAAAAAATGATATATTATTATAATATTAATATAAACAATCTGTTATTAATAATAGTAACCACATTTTGAATTTTATAACATTATCATTCATGTTACAAATTTTCTAAAACAAGGTACGAGAACAAAATCAAATTTTTGGTTAAAAGAAGTATTTTTTTAAAAAAATGTAGTTTTTCCTCCTTTTGATGGCATACCCATTTTAAATCAAAATTTTCAAAAGATTACAAGTTAAATTTAAAGAAATAAAATTATATATTTGAATCAGGATTTAAAAATTTATGTTACATGATTTTTGGATATTTTTTTGATAATCTTCATATTTTGATAAATAGTAAAAATACGCAAAATTTTACATAAAACACTTTTTTCATTAAGAAAATTTATATTGTTAAATTATAATATTTAATAAATATAAAGTATAAATAGAATATATTTTAACCATTTAATATAATTTAAGTCATTAGCATTAAATTTACATTGAAATCATTGGTAAAAACATTTCAATCTTTTGCAATGTTTAAAAAAAACACTTTTTTCGACAACGGGATTAATATTAAATTAATCAATGCAACTTATGTGGAATTCATTTGAAAAAATGGATTCCAAATTTGAAATCATTAGGTCAAAATTCAATTAATATACTACTTTTATTTTTGGGCATTACGAATAGTAACTACAATTAATATTATTTAGCACATTTAATGGTAAATCACATAATTAAGGGTAAAAATAATATTTCAAAATTACCCTAACACTTGTGTTAATATAAATGGATTATTATATTTTTTTGTAAAACATTCATGAGTCTAAATTTAATCTATTTGAATCCACATGGATAAGATTAAGATATTTAATTCATTTTATTTAAAGAAAAGGGAAATATATCTCACCAAGGATTAATAATTAAATTATTTTCAATATATGGTTATACATAATATAAAGTCGATTAAATATACTCATTTTAAAGGTAAAATTTCTTTCTTTTTCAGTGTAATTTATATTTAATTTTTAATTAATATTTAACTATATTACTAGCTTATACATTAATGATGCAGAAATTATTTATTTAGGGAAAAAATCAATAATATTATTTTTATTAAAATAATAATAGCCATACAAAGGAAAAAAACGTGACCAAAATTTTTTGGTAGTGTATATAGAAACCATAAGAATAATAGGGTGGAAATTTTGACCATTTGAGACCTATAAAAGCGATCATGACACTTATATTATTTAATTTTAAATGATGTCAAAGTTTTCACCTTCATAATTTAATACATACTCCAATTTAAAGGTTATGTTTTTAGAAGATAAATTCGAGTAAAAGTATTCTTATAAAATATATTATATTAATATTCATTATAGTATTTTATTTTTAATTTTTATGTAACCAATAGGTATGATAAATACTTATCCAAAAATGTTGTTGTAATTATTTTAATATGAAAAATATCAAATAAATGGTTTTGAAAATATCCAAAAATAAATATATTAACTAATTAATGTGATCCACAAATTTTATACATTCATATGACATGTTATAAATTTAATAAATATTTTTTTCGAATCTATATTCTATGTGGAATTTATTTAATTTCAAATATAGGAATAGTGTCAGAATTGAAACTATTGATATTTTATAAAAATAACTTTTTATTAAATTATTTAAAAATCACAAAAATATTTAAAATATATAAATTCCAAATTATATGGTCTCTAATGTCATAAATTATCCAATTATGTACAATCAAAAACACATAAGTAAGTATTTGTGACCATTTAAAATTTAGAATATTATTACCACAAATAAAATTAAATAATTTAAATAAGGATCAATCAGAATAATAAGGATTAAAATAAAGTAAAAAAATGTATAAATTTTATTTGTTGATGAGATTACAACACTATCTCATCTCATATTCTATGATGAGTCATTTTTTCCATTTTTATGTGGGGTTTTATTTTATTATAAATTTATATTTTTGAGGTTTCCAGAAGTACCACTCTCCTCTCTTATAAAAGAGAACCTCCTCCATCTCATCTTCTCTCCATTTCGGGCCTTCATAATTTTCCAAAACCTATAAATATTACATCTCCAATTCACTAGAAACATACTAGAGGTCCTGGTCTTCTTCAAAGTCCATCTTTAGTGCCCTAAGAGGAGGTTAAGAAGAGCCATGTTGAAGAAGAGGTAATATCCATTATTGATTCTTTCAAACTTATTTCTTCTTCTACATCCTCTATAAGAGTTGTTTAATTATTATAAAATAACTACCATATCAATTGTATACATATATGTTATTATAAATATTAATCAACCATATTCCATCTTCTATACATCCTATGAAAAATGAAATCACCACGCTATCATACATATGACTTACCTTCTCCACGTCATGGTGTAATCTGCATTTCATCACCACAATACTTGGATGGGTAGAATGATATCGTCCCTCTTAGTACATATGACATACCATCTCCATGATGTGATGTGATTCGTTCAATATGATCTTCATAGGAAAGTGATTATATAAATTGAATGAATAAATATTATATATATTATACTAATAAAATTATTAAAATGATATAACTATAACATAAAAAATTATTAAAATTTATTCGACAAAACACGAAAAAGAACATAAAGCAGTTAACACCCGAATAACGAGTAACAATGAAATGTTATTAATAAACAGATAAGAATATGACCATATATGATATCTAAAAAATGATTATGATTCTTCAATAATTCAATGAAATTATTTAAATAATTATACAGGCAGTTCAGATATGCACAAAGCATATCATACCTAAGGTAAGGGAAAATCATTGAATCTCATTTTTATCTGAGAATGTTTATACTTAAGTATTTACTGAGGCATATTTATCATCCAAATCCATGATTCCAAAATATTTAATATTATTTATATCCCCCTAAATTTTTTTAAATTCAATTTTATCCAAAGGTGAATTTTTATTATAAGATATGAAGGAATATTTTGTTTTTTTTTCAGTACGATATACTTTTTGACATTTTCGGGAAAAAAGTATTAGAATAATGTTTTTTTAACTTTTATGTCTTGGACAGATATTTACGTGTTCATGACACCTTTTTTTCCATGAATGTTAATATAAAATATTTCATGATTATTTTCAACAAAATTATTTTCTTTTAAAATTTCTTGACATTTTGTGATAAGAAAATGATTTTGAAGAAGAAAGGATATTTTCCTCAAGAATTCATTTCAAGTGTTTTATCAAAACTATTTTCATTTTAAGATGAAATTTTATAATATGGTTGTGCCTAAAATATAATATCCACATTATTTAAACGGTTTGGTTTTGTTTATGAGGAAATTATATCCATCTATTTTATATGGATTATGCTATGATGTGATGATGTTTATAAAAACCCATTTTATTCGTTGGGTTATGATGAATGATTTATGTTTATTTTGTCGCACATGTAAGAATGATTTCATTATTAGATGTCTAGGACCTATATTTCCCTCCAATTAATTTGATAAATATTTATATCTCATGATATTTACATGGCTGGAATGATATGTTAAACTGGTTCAATGATACAGGACTGGAACAAGGAGTGAACTCAATTCTGTAATGGACTTTGTCCGCTACGATGGTCGTGGAAATGAGTCTTAACTAAAATTAAATGATTTTATATGCTTATGTGTGTATGAAACAATATTCCATTTATTATTATTATGATTATTTCGATTAAATTTGACTTATATGATTTGTCTTGTGACATTATATTATGATCTCTTATGCAGGATAAGATTTTCAAATGTGATGATCTTATGAATATGATATGATTTATATTTCCTTTGTTTACCCTTACTGAGAATTTGTGCTCACCATTTTCTTATGTTTTCTTTTCCCTAGGATATAAAGAGTGGTTTTAGGTATGAAAATAAAAGTTGAAGTTAATTATGGGAGATGTTGATGATATTTCACCATGATCTAAAGTTTATGTTCCGAGTTTCCAAAGATAATAAACTAATACGGTCTTTGGGCATTTTTTGTGTGATGTATTAAGTATTCAGCAAATGTAATGTAATTTACATGTATGTAAAGCAATATTCACTACATTTATCATCCAAAACATCATTTCATTTGGTTATAATATTACATCTCGAACAAAATTCTTCTATGTCGCATGTATTATTTTATTTATATTTCATATGAAATTTAAAACTATTCCTCTTAGGAAAGATAATCTTGAAATTTTATATCCCATCCATGATGGATTTTATTTCTCATAGTCTTATAACTTTTTTTAAAATAATTCAAATTCTATCAAAATGTTCTTTCTATTCCATGTACAAATTTTCACTTCACTCCAACATTCAACATTTTATATGGAAACATAATTATATGGTATCTCATTATAGCTTCATATTTATATTTTTTACTTTTAAGATCAATGTTTTATTATCCATTTGAATTAATAGTTTTTTCAATAAGTGTATTTTTTTTAAAATACTAAAACATGATTAATTTTAGATTAACATGTTTTTTCATCAACACCACAATTCCTCTAGTTTGACATTTTTTCTTTTTCAACGAACCATAATTGAAGAATTTTTTTAAAAATTAAATGTTTTAAAAATGTTTCTCTTGAAATTTATTAATATTTTATATATTATTCAATGATTTATTAGTGTGATTTTTTTACAAATATTTGTTTAAATCCCATCATTTCAATTTCAAAAAAGTAATATTTTTGAAAGCAATACATAACTTCTTATTTTTATGAAAATGTAATGAAATATTTTATAAATAATATTTTATTTTTGGGTCACATTTTCTTATTTAAATATGAAATATTTACCTCTTATAGAGTTATGTTTTATGAATCACATTATATCTTCTATTTTATTTAATTCCAAGAGAAAAATTGTGAAAGAAATGTTAAGCATCTCAAGTAGGTGATATTTATTGTATTATTCAAAGTGGTTGGTCTTTCAATATTAAAATGATATTATTTATCTAAGTCAATATAATTTTAAACTATATTTTTAACACTTGGGATATTTTTTATGATACCACAAACATTATTTCTTTATATTTTTTACAGTGAAGATGTTTTTAGAATGTTTTTAAGAAACCTGTTTCCGTCCTATTGGGGATATACTTTAATAATACTGTACACCTTATTTTGTATTTGGTTGAATATGATATTTTTGTAAAAAATTATTTTATGAGAAAGTTATTAATATCCTGTAAGCTAATTTTTTCAATTATGATTATCATTTATTATTAAATAAATTTTATCATGCAATGTTTGTTTATAAATTTATTTTATATGGTATATGAATTAAGTGATGAGTGTGGGATGATATTAGATACCCCCCAATGCATCGAAAAATCTCATTAGATAGACTAACCTAGGAATTAAGGTTATGCATGCCCAATTATTCATGATTCCTTGGCATTATTCCCTGGAAATATGTTCTATGTCCTACCTGAGGCCTTGGTGAAATATTGTGATGTCTAAATTTATGAATATTACCCCCATGAAACTAGTTATTTCTAACCATGGTATTCTTTACATTGTTATTTCATCACGTGATATATTCCTATGTAATGATATTAGTTATATGAAACTTTGTATTATTTTTTACCTCTTCCAAATTATTCATTTCTTGATTATTATTTGATATCATCCACCGTAGGATTTCCCTTATTGAGCACACTAGATTATCCATTTATTTTTTTATCCCTAAGATACCCATAAGTGAGATTTGAATAATCTCAAGGAAAAGTTAAAAAAATTGAAAAATTTATCATAGGAATTTATATTGTATTTAATGTTTTCAAATATAATTTGAGAATTAAATATTTTTTAAGTATCACAGGACTAAAAAAATATGATATCATATGGGATGAGATCCTGTGTATCCTGTACCAATGTATGGTATTGTCCACTAAAATTGGTATAGTAGAGTATGAGGAACTACAGAGGTGGTGATCTTGTGAATTTTCTAAATACATCTCAATATCTTAATGGTATAAGTTATCACAGTGTCACAATTATGTGTTGGTATCCAATATCCCCACCAAGATTATTTTTTCTATATAAATTTTGGTGAGATTGTAAAACAATCCTTGGTGTGCTTGACTTTTATGGAATAGGTGGTATATATTTCTCCAGTTTCATTATCATTCACATATATATGAATGTGATATTCCTATTATGAAAACATCAATTTTGGGGTAATATGGGATAAATTATTTAAGAATAGTTTACATGAAACATTTATTTAATGGTGGTGAGTACACCGCCTTGATTCATAAGTGATTAAGGATGTATTGTAAGTACTCATATTAGATAAAGTGATGAGGCGTTTTCAATTAATGTTTCCTAATGAGAATAAAACCATGGTGGTTTATGTTTAAGGGATAAGTACTTTTATGATGTGTTGATTTTATCTATGAAGTGATGTGATATTTTCAATGGGTTGTGGTTGTAGTGACTAGGGATGGTATGTCTTATCCAATAATTTAGATCCAAAAAAGAACGTTTATATGAACAATCTACTGTCTACATTAGATTATGGTATAATGGGTCCTTGATGGACGATGAGTTTGTTACATGGTTATTGGAGGAGGTTGAAGTAATTTTATAATGTGGTTCATATATGATTTTATACAAAGTTACTTCAACCTAGCCTGAAAATCATAAGTAATTGATTCGATATTATAGGGAATAATAGGAGAAATTTTATTTTTTCCCTTATGTATTTTTCATTAAAAATTAATTACCGGGAGTGTGACACTCTAATGGGTGGATCTCAAAATGATGAGAATTTGTTAAGGTTTAGGATCATGGTTGTTTGTTCGTTCTTCATTCTATAGGGATGGGTTTCATATATTTATAAAGATAATTAAATAAAACCATAGAAGAATATACATAATGAAATCTTACACCTTTTATTATATTTTACAGAGAATATATGGAGATGGATGAGTCCCATTAGGGGGATAAGGATGTTTACATAGTAGTTATTTTATTATTACACTAAGGGAGTTGTCCTCCAAAAGAGAATTGTTTATGTATAAAGACAGGCTGTATACTATGCATGATATTTTAATGAGCTTCTCTAATTATCACATAATGTTGTCTTTTTCATTGATAAATAGGTCTAACGATGGAGATGATGTATAAAGATACATTTTTTCCCATGTGAGACTAAATAAATTGATGACTTTTGAAGGGAGAGTACTTTAAAAGGGTAAAATGGTAAATTTACATTAGCTGTTGGCCTAAAATGTTTTTATGACGGTTTAGTTGAACTCAATGTATGGTATTAACCCTTGGTTTGAATTATTTTTAAATTTCATGATACTATAATTTTTAGGTATTATTAATATGTACTAAATATAAAAATATATATCCCCTGAGTAAAAGCTAAATAGAAACATAAATAAAACATCAAAATTATTTTTTTGTCCAAAATTATTTTTATTCTGAGTTAAGAAATACACTATGAGATCAGATGTGGAGTTATATATTGAGTAATAGTTAGGTCTTAATTATAATATTGAATTATATAATAAAAATAAATTATTATATTTATATAGAATGGAAGCATTGGCATGACCACATAGTGGAGTTGGATCATCAACATTCCATGATGGTAATGAGGTGGAACATTGTATGATTCTATAAAAATTTTCTTTTCAACAGGGCTTGATCCGTTTGAAAAAAACTATTTTATATGAAATTATTATGGGGAAATAATAGAGGATTATAGAAGGAGTTGTGGAAAGAAATTATTTCCATCCTTTGATTCATTATCATCTATATTGAAAACATCCTCCACCCCACCTTTTTGTAATTGGTGTGAGGAATCTCTTAAGAAAAACCAACTCTCTTGTACGCTCTCTCCACAGAACAAAGAACAGTCCTCCATGTTATTTACTTTCTTTATGGTGGTGGGAAGAACGATAAGAGTATAAATTGAAATGGTGATCACAATCACAAAAATGTGATGATGTAAAATTCATGTTGGAGTGACGATGTTACACCATGAGGTAGGAAATTATTTACTACAGACATCTCCTTCGTCATTTTATAAAATTATTTAATTTTAAAAATATATTCAATAATGATAAAAATGATTTTTAAAATTATATGATAAAAATTAGATATTAAAAAATCATAATGAATGAATATGTTATTCTTTTTCTATCATATTAACCTCAATGAAAATATAATAACTGCCTAAAACATTTTCCTTTCACGAAAACAATTATTTGAGAATTTACTAAAACAAAAAAATGGTATGGGATGGAAGAATATTTAAATTGACATTTAAATTAGATTCTTTTCTAAAATCATGAGGTAAATATTACTATACATTAATAATATTTTCTTCTCTTATCATGTTAGGTTGATTGTTTTAAAATCTTATTTCTAGTTTGGAATAAACATTGTGATTAAGCCTCCAGGTTTATCGATAACATTATTTAATGAAATAATCCTTGGTTTATTTTTACTAAATTTTTTTTATGGTGTTGAATATGAAATTTTTTACATTTCATTGATAATGAATTTTTTTTATGAATGCAACATTATTTTATAATTCATATCCTATAAGGATATTTTACACCATAAATATGAAATATATTATTTTGTTATATTGAAATTATTTGATGAACCTGAATAAAATCTCATTATTTAGTCCCCAATTAATTTGATGACCACTACCTTATTGAATATAATTATGTTATTATTATCTATTGAGTTTTCTTATAGTTTCAGGATTCTATAATGGTGGAAAATTAGAAAATCCAAAATTAAAGTTTATTATAACAACCCTTCTCTTTATTTCACACTTAAACTTGATTTATAACATAAACATAATTTGTTAAAACATAGAAGATCGAGAGGTCTCGTGTATTTGGGAATTAGGATCATTACATAACTACTTAAAATAGGAAATACAACATCTTTATTGAAATCATCTTTTACATGACCACTACATTCCCTTATAATTAACTTTGCATGGGATAACCCGAGGACATTAATAAGAAAAGGGTGAGCTGTAAATCCCAGTAAGGGAATAATTATGGATTAACATGAGGAATACAATACTTGTTTGAAAATAGGCTTATCAAAATAGCACAAGAGAAGCATATACATAAAGGCATGAAAAGGAATAATAATCATAAAATGGAAATGTGGCAACAACACTTAACATGGAATTAACATGAGCCAAGGCTCATTGCACATTGAGCATGATTAAAACCTCATTGAACATGAATCATGAGTAAAACACTGTTTCATTTCAATTATCGTGAGTAAACACTGATTGAACATGAAGTATCAGGATTCTATGCTTTACTTGATGCATTGGAGCGCTATCAGGGCACACCCTTTTGAAACATTTCATTTCATTCATAAGTGTGCCACATGGATCATAAAACATTGAATCATTCAACATAATCATTTATTCCATAATAAAAAAATTTTAATACATACATGAAACTATTTAAACAATATTTAAAATTTCATAGAGGTGAATAACATTTATAGAGAAACGGGAATGGCATTCACTACACAATGACTTTGGCTTTGAAAAGTGATGCACAATTTCTGCAGGATAACAGCGTGACATAAGAACTCATAAAAATGATTGATGAGAGAGAAAGGGGTGTATAAGAATATTTACATGACATGGATAGTATGGGGGTCATATAGATACATTTCCCAACCAATTTAATGCAATTTGGATTCATGATACAAAATAATTGCTTGAATGTAATTGAGGAGAGAGAAATTCTTTCTGGAATTTCGGCATAGTAACGGGTGTACATGGGAGGCATTTAAACAGAGAGAAAGGGGTCTACCATCATTCAAACATAAATAGGGATGTATGGGGTAGGTGAAAAACCATATCCCAATATTTATAATTGAAACTAGAAGGGAATAACAATTTAATGAATATTGGAAAATAATGTGAAAGGAAGAAAAACCCTTACATGGAAGTGTGTTTTCAAATGCTTAAGAGAGTCTTGATAGTGGATTCTTGTGAGATTGGGTAACCTTGGGAGAATATTATAGAGATGAAGGTAGATGTGGGATGAACTCAGAAGGCTTTGAGTGAGGAGGAAATGGGAGCTTGGGTGGGTTTATATAGGAAAGGAGAAGGAATTGTTTATTATTTAGACTTGGGACACCTCACATTAAACTAATCAAAACCACAAACCAGACCATGGTTTTTTACCATGGTTTATTCCAAAGGGGAGTGGAAAAATATATTTTATATGTCCAAATTCCGAACTTCTTAAAATATTGGGGTTTTTTATATGGAGGTGAGTCACACTCACAAGGAAAAAAGTTTAAAAAGACAAATTGATTAAAAAGTCTTGATGGGTCCACTAAACCTTTGTAAAAATTCAAAATAACCCAAAATCACATTATTTTAATGGAAAAACATATATTGTCAGAACATAATGTTTATTATCTTTAATTACATCTCTATTGGGTCATTAGGATATCATAAAACACATTATATATTTATATGGTATTTAATTTTAACAAAAACATTTGACTGTCTAAGAAAATTATGAAAACTTAAACATTAGATAATTTCAACATTATTATTCCAGAAATAATATTCATTTTATCTAAATAATTTTTTTAATATTATAATTTTCACTTTTAAATAAAAACCGACATTTATCGAAGACTCATGGGTTTTGACAAAAATGGATTTCAAACCTTAATAAAAATTTCAATTGCATTCATAAAATTATAAGACCATTAATATTTAATAAAAAACAATCTAATAACAATAAAAATATTTTATTAATATATTATTTAATTCAAAAATCCATTAATTCATCCAAAAATATTTTTCATTTGTACATTAAATAAAAATACTACTTTTGCTTTAAAAACTATTACAATGTATCAATAATAAAATAAAAGTATATTAATTATTATATAGAAATAAAATGTACATAACCATATTGCTAAGGTTTTCATATATAACCCATTATAAAACCCGTAGAAGACTGAAGAGTAAGGTGTGCAATGGTGACAGACTCTTGGGGTGGCTCGGATAACGTTGCTCGGGTGGTAATCTCTCTCAACTTCCACTACTCTCATAGGTAGTCCCACTCGTGTATAACATATTCAAGATCCTCTATTTCTTGGTCAAGAGAGAAGACCGAAGTCAAAACCTCCTTTTCGTGCTCTGACAAATGGGCATCGTATCGGGAACATCTACTGGATGAGGCCATCACAACCTTTGTCTGAGTAAATTAGATTTGCTAAAGCCCTATATTTATACTAATCATGTGATCAATTTTCAATGGCTATATTATTAATGGTCACAAATCTTAATAGTATTTTAAAAATCCAAAAACATAAAACCAATTATGTTGACATTTTATATAAAATTTTTACATAAATATACATTTAATTAGACCAAGATGGATTTCCATTAATGAAAGTTTGGGTCGTTACAATCATCCCCCCTTATGAAAGTTTTTCCTCAAAATTTCATTTCCCACACTAAAACAGATGTGGGTAACTCTGCTTCATCATTTCCTCCGGTTCCCACATCGCTTCTTCCAACTTGTGGTTTTTTCATAACACCTTTGTGAGGGGAATTGTCCTATTTCGTAGAACTTTTTCTCAACAATCTATGATTATCACTGGTTGCTCCTCATAAGAAATATCATTCTCTAACTGTACCACCTCTGATGAGAATACATGTTAATTGTCTGTAATGTACTTTCTTAAGAGGGATACATGAAAGACATCAGATAATTTTTCCATGGTAGGTGGAAGTGCTAGTAGATAAGCAACAACCACGAAAAGACCAGGAATCACGAAGGGGCCGATGTACTTTGGACTTAACATCCATTTTATTCCAAACATCATGGCCTTCTTCCATAGAGATATGTGTATAAATACCATGTCCCAACTTTAAACTCAATGTCTAGTCAATTGTTACTTGCATAACTCTTTTGTCGACTGTAGGCTACCATGATATGTTGCAGAATTGTCTTCACCTTCTCCACCATTTATTCGTCCATTTCTGGTCAAAGCAGCTTACACTCATCGACCTCATCCCAACACGCCTATGTTCTGCACCTTTTCCCATAAAGGGCGTAATATGGTGCCATTTGGATACTCGAGTGTAAATTGTTATTATAAGAGAACTAAACCTAAAGAAGATGTTGATCCCATCCTCCATTAAATTCCATTGAGCATTCTCTCAACATGTCCTCAAGTGTTTGGATAGTCTTCTCGAATTGGCCATCAGTTTGAGGATTATAGGCCAAACTGAAGTTCAATTCATTATTCAGAGCATGTTGAATACTATTCCAAAACATAGAGGTGAATCTTGGATCTCTGTGAGACACAATAGATAGTGGTACTCCATGAAGCCTTACCACTTCCCTGATATATATCTGTGCCAGTTGATCTAATGAGAAATCCTCCTGAATAGCAATGAAGTGTGCAGCCTTTGTAAGACAATCAAAAACAACACAGATTGCATTGTTGCCTTTGGATGTCTTCGGAAGTCCATTGAAAAAGTTTATGGTGATGTTCTCCCATTTCCATTATGGTATGGGCAATGGTGGTATCATCCCCTTAGACTTTAGCCTATCTTCTATCACTTCCGGACACACCAGGAACATTGATGTATATTCAGCGATCTCCATCTTCATATTATCCCACAAATAATGCCCTTGGAGATCTCGATATATCATTGTGATTCCTTGGTGAATAGAGAAATTTGAACTATTTGCATCATCAAAAAGTTCCTTCATCAGCATCAGACTTGATTGAACACATAGCCTTTTCCCAAATCTACCAATTCCTTCTTCATTAACATTAAACTCAGAGGATTTCCCTTCTCCGATAGCTTCCAATTTTTCCTAAATTCCCACATCATCCTTTTGAGAATCCTATATCATTTCCAAAAGTGATGGTTGGGTAATAATTTGTGAAAGGATTGATGATGTTCCCTTATTTATGATTCCCATGTCCATCTTCATCAAATCTAAGATGATTGGATCCTTTTTAATTCTCATCAATGATAGAATCATTGGGTACTTTCAACATAGGGCTTCCTCCACCTTGTTCGCTTTCCAAGGGCGGTAATGTATTGAGGATTCATAGTCTTTGATCAGCTCTGACAATCTTCTTTGGAACATGGTAATCTCTTTCTATTTGAATATATTCTTGAGGCTTTTTTGGTCTATATATATTTCACACTTATTCACAAAGAGATAATGCCACCAAATTTTCAAAGAGAATCTCACTACAACCAATTGGAGATCTTCTGTTGGATATGGGTTACATTCATTGGATGAAAGGATTTATCCATTTTCCATAATAACTGACATCTTTAGTTCCATGTTTTATGGTGGTGCTAGGATTGTTCTACTAAACATTTGAGATATAAAATAATGTGTAAAACCTGAATCAAAAATTACGTTCACTATTCCTGAATGAATAACTAGCATAGTTGTCACCAAATAGTTTTCAGGGTTCACTTTGGCTGTAGTAATGGAATAATCTTGCCATTGATGCCTTAGAGGTTGTTGGTTGCCTTCGAAAACCCTTTGCTTAGGCACTGATTTTCAAGATGCCTTGGTTCTTTGTAGTTGTATCAATAAACCATGCGTTGAGGTTAAAATGGAGCCTTCCTCTCCTCTGTCACAGCCATGAGTATTTCTTACTGACATTTAATAGCTAGGTCCCTTTCTCTTGCAGACCTAAATCATTTCCTCATCCCTTTAGTAAATTTCTAGGGTGCTTCTTTCCGCACCTTTGGAATGTGGGGTGCTGGATCTTCTTAGCATCATTGGATTTATACATCGGTCTTCCATCATTTATGTCCACCTTACGATTCTTATCCCTATCATACCCCTGAGATTCTCCAATATCTATTTCAACCATGAGGACACATTGGACAATTTTCTCATAGCTGTCGAAGTCACGGATCACCAGCACTTTTTGCAGGCTATGTTTCATCCCACCAAAGGAGTGGTCAACCTTGCATTTAGGGGTAACGACAAATACCTAATCATATAGTGCTAGACTTGTGTTGTTTTCCTCATATGCTCTAATATATTTATCATCTTTTTTCATGAGAGAATGCAAGTCCCTTTCCATCTTAAGCCGGAGGGTACGTGTAAAATAATTATCGAAAAACACCTTCTGGAAATTCTTCCATTTCAACACCTTGATATCCATCTTAAGCATATAGTGCTATCCTTGTGTTGTTTTCCTTGTATCTAATTAGTACAGTCATCAAATTGATCTTCACATCGGTTGTTAGCCCGAGTCCGCCTATTACTACCCATTGGATAGAATAAATGGAAAGTTAGGGGTAACAAATACAGGTTAATACAAGGACAAAAATGATAACTTATAAATAAATCTTATTTCCTTGACATACGAATCTATTTTCTTCAGTCTATGTTATCCATGATCTACTTTCTAAAATATATTCAAAGGGAATTTTTGGTCCATTAATAATTGTTCATACTAAGCTTGTGAATTTACCAAATTATATACCATGAGAGTGTAATAACAAAGAGTGTAGCAAGTCATGTTGTCATGCACCAATTCCCATTCGATTGTAGCTCTAAAAAGTTTTTTCAGGTTTTACCCATAGGATACATATATTCCAGAGCAGCCTCTACCTTCTCGTATACATACATGGATGTATTTGCTTGATAAAACACTTTCTCAATACTCACAAAAACTTTTGGATGTTTTTATTATACTTAGTAGTTCTTATAAGGTTTTACTAGGGTTTTCTAATCCTAATCCCCAAAATAAATCAACCTCTCCTCTGATACCAACTATGACAACCCTTCTCTTTATAACACACATAAACCTGATTTATTACATAAAATTCACTTGATACAACATAGAAGATCATGAGGTCATGTGTCATTGGGGATTATGATCATTACATAACAACTTAAAACATGAAATACAATATCTTTATTGAAAAGTTATTTTACATGACCACTACATTCCCCCGTACATAGCATTGCATGGGATAACTCTGAGGACAAGCATAAAAAAATGGTGAGCTATAAAGAATACTAATAGAATAATCATGGAATAACGTGAGGAATACAATAAATGTTAGAAAATAGGCATATCAATATATCAAAAGAGAATAATAAACATAAAGTCTTGAAAAAGCCTAATAATCATAACATGGAAATGTGGCAACAACACATAACATGGAATTTTCATGAGCGAAGGCTCATTGCACATGAAGAATGATTAAACCATCATTGGACATGAAGCATGAGTAAAACATCATTGAAATTTAATTATAATGATTAAACACCCATTGAACATGACGTATCATGATACTATACTTTACCTGATGCATTAGAGCGCTATCATGGAGCACCTTTATTAAACATTTCATTTCACGCATAAGTGTGCCACATGGATCATAAAACATTGAATCAATAAACATAATCATTTATTCCCTAATAAAAAATGTGGAGTACATAAATGAAAATATTTATACAATATTTAAATATTCATAATGTTAAATAAAATTGATAGAGAAATGAGCATGGTATTCATTACAATATTACTTTGGCTTGGAAAAGTGTGGTGCAATTTCTGTAGCATAACAACATGACATAAGTAGTCATAAAAATGGTTGATGAGAGATAAAGGGGTGTCTAATAATATTTTCATTACATGGAAAGTAGGGGGGTCATATAATTACATTACCTAACAAATTTAATGGAATTTAGATTCATGATCCAAAATAATTTCATGAATTTAAATGAGGAGAGAGAAAGTCATTTCAAAATTTAGGCATATAATGGGTGAACATGGGATGCATTTAATAAGCGAGAAAGCAGTCTCCCATCATTCAAACATTAAGAGGGATGTATGAGGGAGGTGAGAAACAATACCCCAAAATTATAATTGAAATTAAAAGGGAATAAAAATTTAATGAATATTGGAAAAAAATGAGAAATGAAGCAAATCCCTTACTTGGATGTGTGTTTCCAAAGGCATGAGAGAGGCTTGAGAGAGGCTTCATGGGAGCATAGGGAACTTTGAGAGGATTATATAGAAAATATTTCAGTGGTTGGATGAACTCCAAATGCTTTGAGTGAGGAGGAAGTGGGATCATGGGTTGGTTTATATAGGAAAGTAGAGGGAATTGATTATTATTTAGGTTTGGGAAACCTAAAATTAAACTAATCAAAACTAGAAACCAGCCCAAGGTTTTTGCCCATGGTTTTAGAAAAATGGATTTTAAAAAAATATATTATAATCCAAAAGTCGAAACATCTTAAAAAAATTGGGTTTCTTATGTTGAGGTGATTTACTCTCCCATGGAAAACAATTTAAAAAGACAAAATGTTTAATAATTCATGAAGGGCACACTAAACCATTGAAAAATAAATAAAAAATCTAAAAATCACATTATTTTAATGATATCACATATATTGGAAAAAAATAAACTTTATAGTTTTTTATTACATCACTATTGGGTTATTATGATGTCATAAAACACATTATATATTTTAACGGTATTTAATTTTTAACCAAAAATTTGACTATCTCAGAAAATTATGAAAAATTCACCGTTGGATAATTTCAATGTCATTTTTCAGGAAATAATATTCATTTTATATATATAATTTCTAAATAAGTTTATTTTAACTTTTAAAAGAAAAACTGACACTTATTGAAAATTTATTTGTTTTGAAAAAATGGATTTCAAACCTCAATAAAAATTACAATAGAATTCATAAAATTATACAATAATTTATATTGAATAAAACATAATTTAAAAACTATAATAATATTTTATTAAAATATTATTTAATTCAAAAATCGGTTAATTCTTTAAAATAGATTTCTTAGTTGAACATTAACTAAAAATACTATTTGAGCTTTGAAAACTATTTACAAGGCAACAATAATAAGATTAAATAATATTAATTATTATATACAAAAATAATGTACATAACCTTATTGCTATGGTCTTGTCACCTAACCCCTTATAACACCTGCATTATACCAATGTGTAAGGTGTGCGATGTTGAAACACTCTTGGGGTGGCTCAGATAACATTCCTCTGGTGGTAATCTCTATCAACTTCCACTTCTCTCATAGGCGGTCCCGCTCGAGTATAAAATATTCAAGATTGGCCTCACCTTGTTCAAGAGAGAAGCCCAAAGACAGAACATACTTTCTAATCTCTAACAAATAGGCTTCATATGGGGAACGTTTACTGGATAAGGCCATCACTTCCTTTATCTATGTAAATTGCATTTGTTAAAGCTGTTTATTTATACTAATCATGTGATCACTGTTCAACAGCTATATTAGAAAAAAGCACAATTAATAATAGTATTTTAAAAATCCAATAACATAAAACCAAAGAATATGAAATTTTATATAAACATTTTACATAGAAATACATTTAATTAGAAAAAGAGGGATTTTCATTAATGAACGTTTGTGTCGTTACATTTATAGTAGTGACCACACGATGGGTTTAATGCACAATTTGAAGAATGGTTGTATGAAAATGGTTCAGATGATGATTGGTGTCTCAAAAACATCTCAAAAATACATGTTGATGTTTTCAGGGTAGGAATTTTTAGTTGAATGTTGAGGCGTGACTGGTAAGAGAGATCATAACAACTTTCATGGAATTAAGATGAGGTTATTTGGATTTTTTAGTTATCACAACTATATAAAATGTAGTCTTATGATAATTTCATGTACATATACATAAATATTTTTTTTTATTTTCATTAATTCAACATGACACCTAACCCTAGAGTTCTCATAGTGTGATGTAGAGTTAGTGGTGATAAGATTTTCATATAGTTTTAAATATTACATTTCCTTTTACTTTGTGTAGAATTACATGTGTCTAAAAACCATATAATTGAAAATGTAATTGTATTTATAATGAATCAATGTGATGGATTTTCAAGAAGTGAAATAAAAAAACAAAATGTGTTATTGAGTTAGGTGACTCGACCTGTATAGGTTGTACATGAAAAGATCCATCATGGAATTACATTCCATGTATCCCATTAAGATTCCATGTACACATTTTGGTGATTTATATTAAATATATAATATTCATAATGATATGCAGATCATCTTCACATTCATTTTTTATAAAAATTAGGTGACCATATTTTAACAAGTCACTTATAAACCAAGTACTATATTGGACATGCTATGTAATAGACTATTTATAAAATTACTTATGATTTATAACCCATGTGTCAGTTGTTGACATCTTAGTACTCCAAATTTATGTAATTCATTTATATAGATCATGAAGGTACAATCCTCTTACTTCTCCAAGTCCTCTATATATGTTAGGAGAGTTTTGAGGATCTTATATTTATAGAGATTATGATAGGGTTTGAGTGATGTGTTATGAGAAGACATGGAGTTTATATACTACCACACATATTATGGTGTAGTTATCCATTCATGGGACTCAAGTTGTACATTAGCAGTATAATCATAATAGGGAAAAATATCTCATATGATATTTGGAGTCAACACTCTCCAATGTGTTAGGGTGTATCCCTCTATCTATAGAGTTATCACACCAACGTGTGTTAGGGCATGATCCTCCATGGGGATTAAGTACTCCCTAAATAATTACACATATACATTTATGTGGTGTGGTCACCCTATTTATTTTAAAAGAGGTATATTGGATGTTATTAAAGACTATTTATAAGGACCCGACCTTAAAAGATTACATAATCTTGAGTTTTTTCATTAATACACATTGAGGATCTGTTCAGGTTTAGAGTTTTAGAGAATTAGGACATATATATTACATCTCAAAGATTAAAAAGTAGACACATCTACTTAGTTTCCATTTTTTTCTCAAAATATAAACTCTTGAACCAAAGATTCATTTCTAATTCCTTGTTTTAGACATCATGAAATTTCCTTGATCCCATCCTTGACCGTATTCCACTTTTAGTCCTATAGAAAACATTTCAAAAACACGGGATGAGCACAAGAAGCTCAGTAAGGGATATAAAAATATGGAAAGAAAACATTAGTCCATGTATACATAAGAATCAATAAAGTCATACTTTACTTATAAAACATTTTCACTTTATCATACCTCATGAAATCATAATATTTATTCATAACTAAAAATAAATCATAATACATAAAGGTAACTTGAGACATTCATAACATTCTTAGGTAGGGAATAACTGTCATGGTTATGTTTGGAATACCCAACACAGTATATTCCCTAAATATCTTTGAAAAAACCATAGAGATTAACTCCTTCACGTTACCCAATTCATTGGAGATCTATCTTGGGCTCACCCACCATTAATTTATCAGGGAACCACCCGTCTTCATAAACAATACCCAATAACTATAACATAAACGTATCACATAAAACATGTATAATGGAAAAAAATTTCCACATTTCAATCACAAGATATCAATACATCACATTGATATAATTAAAAATTTATCAAAAAAATTTTAAATAAAAAAATACATAAAAGAGTATATGATATTTATTTTCCTTTTAAAAACATTACAGCTTATTACGGAAGCCAAATATCAAATAATACTTGCGACGGTGGAAGGGTTGTTGTCACCGCGTACATAAAAAAATATACTTTTTGTTGTTTAGTAAAACACTTCGTAGAGAAAAGATTATTTTTGAATAAAAGTAATAGTCAAAGTGGTTTATACACCATATAAAAGAAATTTAGCTATAAAACAAAATATGCCTCAACCAAAAGAGATTCAGACGAAGTCCCTTACAAAGTTAGTAACCTTATATTAATGATAAATCAATTACATAATTATTTATGGAAAATATAAATACACCTAACATAAGAGGATATTAAGTGTAAAACAATCAGAGTTCATCCACACATATTCATAGTATGACATAATCATGAAGTAGTGGATTGACCCAAATAATTGAAATTGGGTTAAGAAGTTCCCTTTCAAAAAATAGACAGCCTAACAACGTCACATCAAATTTTAGAAAAAGAGTTGATTAGAGAGATAAAGGGTATCTCATCACTTGGACATTAAACGTACAGCAATAAGGATATATAATATCCTATCCCAAAATAATAATATGTAAATTAAAATACATTAGAAAAATATGTCTTTTAAAAATAGGAGGGTGAAATGTTCCCTTACCTACTTCGGTAACTTTTGAAACGTACACCCCATGAAAGAAGAAATATAGAAACTTGATGTAAATACCCATAAACGAAATTATATTAGTCAAATAGTAGAATAATGAGCAGTAAAAAAACCACTCAAATTAAATATTGGCAAATGTAGCATAACTCTCCCGTGAATAAAACTGAGATGAAAAATCCCATACGAAAACTCTGCAGCCTAACGACGCCACTTAAAATTTCCAAAAAATTGATTGATGAAATAAAATATGGTCTCTCATCATATGAAAATAAAATATAATGTATGAGTAAAATAAAATAACATCCCCCATCATAAGAAAGATGAGCTTAATAGAAATGACATAAAAGATAGTACTTAAAAAGAAAGAGAGAAGTAGGATCCCATACCTCAAGTCTGACTTGTGTTGTTCGTTTTTTATATTCCTGAATAATAAACATTGGTAAATTTATAATTTCTTAAGGAACTCATTTAAATTTTATTATTCAAATCATATCACATATTATAATTTTATAATAATTAGTTAATTATGTGAGTTCATATCAAACGTTTTTTACGATGTTCGGTACATGAGTCAAAAATGAACTTGTTTGAAAAGAATTGTCCATGTAGTTATAATTACACCAGCTCCTGAATAGTATTAATGGATTAAATATAAAATATATATAGTATATATTAATTTTATACTATTCCATAACATTTGGAGATAAAAAATGAAATGGACCTTACATGGAGACGGTTGGACGTACGTACGCATGAACGCTACTTTCATTTCTTTGTCATATTAATGGAATTAAAACAAAATGAGAGATATATATATTATAATTCCAGAATGATATTAATCAGTTTGATGAAATATATATCTTATATATCATTTATATATATACTTATAATAGTACATAACATCTGGAGATAAGAAATGAAATGTACCATTCATGGAGACAGTAAGCCGTACGTACGCATGAACACTACTTTCATTTATATTTCATACTTTAATGGAATTAAAACATAATGATAAATAGTTATATTATAATTACAGTATAATATCATATATAATATCATTAAATCCATCCTTTATAAATCCTACATATGGAATTAACGATTCAAATCACTTTGAGGGGGGGGGGGGTAGCCCACAATTCCTAAAATGAAATTATTACATTTACCTATTCTGGAAACCATAAAGGATTGGAATAAATGAAAAATACAGAAGCCTAATAAAAACATAATCATAATATATATATCATATATAAATTCAGTTATATCTTAATGGCCACTATCATAGGTGTTAAAAGAGGATTGAACAATAATCGTTTCATGAGGCAGTAATTTTCCACCCATAGAAACAGTAGGTTCTTTAACCATTAGATGGAGGTGTGTATAAGTGTTGCTCAAATAATTATCATAAAAACATCCTAGTATATTTAAGATAATGGTGTTGTTAAAAAATAAAGGAATAAAGATATTTTATGGGGTTAGAGAAGCAAAATAAAACAAAAGAACATAAGAGAAGACAATACCTTCAAATCAAGTAACTCTTTTTGATTTTAGCCCGAAGGTATCCTTGGAAAGACTTATTCCCAAAGTGAGGCTTCTAAGAGTAAGTGAATGATGTGTACAGACAATATGAGTAGATATTGGGTGAGCCATGCACTTTAGAGGTGTGGGTATGGGGGTATAGGTGGGGGCATTTTATAAGAGGGAGGAGGGGCACTCTGGGAAAGTCTTGGAATGTTACTTTATTATAAAATGAGTTTCAGATTTTAAAGGACCCAAAATTATAGATTTAGAGGATACGGTGATAATGGTTTGAAATACACCAATCCAATAGGTTTTATAGAAGTTTAATTCTTATATTTTACCTAATATTTCTTTCAATTTAAATCGTTCTTTAATGAGGTAATCGGTTCATCATCACGGTGTCATAAATTAATTTATTTAATTGATGTATAAAAATTATAAAAAAACTAAAATGATGTAGTAAATTTTTTTATCTTTATAATTAATATTTATAGTATAAGATATCATTTATGTAAACGAAATTAAAATTGTATTACTTAGGATATACAAACCTTTGTTATAGTTCCTTTCTTAAAAAAATGATAAAATGTAACTATCACACTAAAGTGATTCCATGGGGTCCCAAAGTTGGCACAAGTCATCCCATGGTTGGCCATGACTCAAAAATAGAATTAAGAAACATGGATGGGTAATTTTATATTATTATGATATTATTTTATTACCCCTAACTACCCGATTAAAAATTAATCACGATAATTAAAGATAATTGTCGTCGTTACTATTCATAATGTCCAAAAAAAGAGTCTTAATTACATAATTTGGACCATCTAATTAAAAATATGGGATCCATTTTATAAAATTCCAAATACATAAATTTCATTAACTAATTTAAAATAATTCCCATTGTTAAAACCTAATACGGGTTTTTAAGAAGTAAATATCAAAAGATTGATTCGTTTTTACATCCCATTTAAATATGAAATTACATATAATGACCAAAATTGTATTAAATGATAAAAGAATAATTATATTACACCTTAAAAAAAATTAAAATAACAATCTATCTATATAAATAAATTGAATGAAAAGGCAGTTTTGAATTAAAATGCAGTATTTTTCACAATTCATTAAAAATGAACATTTGTCAGAAAAATACCAAAAATTCACCCTAAGATATATGTGATATTACAGATTCAAAAATGATATAAATTTTACCAAATTAAAATCATAGAACTATCATTAATTATTTTTATAATCAATTCCCACTGTCAAAACAAATAGCGCGTTTTTAAGAAACAATATATATTAAAATATTGACACTTGTTTATGTCCAATTTCAAAGTGAAATTAATTCAAATGACCACCATTGGATTAAATTGTAAAAATATATTTTAATTACACTTTAAAACCAATTAAAAAGATAATATATCAATATAAATAAATTATATTAAAAGGAGGTTTTCAATTAAAATACATCATTTTTAACTAAAAATGATATTTATCAGAATATAACAAAAATTTACACAAACTAAATTTTGATGTCATGATTCTAAACAAGGATTTTATTTTGTAAAATATAACATTTAAAATTGACAAAAAATTAGATTTGAAAAGGTTTCTCTATCAAAGGGTGGTTAATCGGCCTTTTAAAAAATATTAGAATATTTATTCTTAAAATTGGATTCATTTTAGTTTTAAGCCTGTAACATTTATTGGATAAATGAAAAAATATTTAACAAACATATATGATCAATTTTTAGTTAGTTCTATTCATTCCTGCCATTACATCGGCTTGGAGTTTACTACCATTTAAAATAAATTTTTTATATTATTTGTGTGCATCATAAGATTTCAAAGAAACTCATTGTTGCATATTGGGTACGCCATTGAACATAGCATCCCATTTAAAGTAATATTAATATCTTATTCACAAATATTAATAAATATGAAAATTTAATATTTTTTATTTACCTGGGATGTTACATCCTTCTCCCCTTTTGGGAATTTCATCCTCACAATTTCAAAATTGGTCGTGGAAACATTATTGAAAGCCCCACATAATAAAAAGAGTCATCAAAACTATCACTTTAAAAGAAATAAAGTGAAGTACAAAGGTCATCCAAATAAACCCATACTAGGATTACATGTAGGAAAACATGGACCTTCAAGAGAAAAAAGGGCCATGTTCTGATGGAGAGTGATAGAAAACATGTTTAGGAGAATGTTAACCACTAGAAAATCACAAACATGTGATGGGTTAAACGGTATTTGATTTCCCAGTAGGAGAAGTTAACAGACAACTTTTTTGTTTTAAGTTTCTTTTCATTAATGAATTTATTTATGAGATTAACGAAAACATAAGGAAACAAACTCACTTTTCATGTATACTTTCATCTTTTACGAGATTTCTAACACAAACTCATATATTCTCCAAAATATGAGTATTCAAGATGACTTGTTCATTTTAAGAGAGCTAAAATCAATATCAAGAGAATCAAATAATTCATAAAAGATGAAATATATATTTACCATGACTTTAGTCCTTAACAAAAACCTAAGTGGATAGTACAAGATCAGATAATCCCCAAAAAGGATAATCTTTCACAAAAAGAAAAACTACTCTTAATATCCAAAATTTTTCCAACAAAACCCAAAGTTCATCAAAGACCATTGAATAAATAGATATCCATAAAATTCTTCAAAGTATTCCAAACGATGATTTAAACCCAAATCTATGAAGGATTTAATCATATAGTGTTTCAAGATAAATCTTATTATTTACCTACAAATAACAAAAGTTACTCTTAAAGTATCATATAGAAATGTAATTAACCTAATCACATATCTTCCATGATAGGTTAATCATTTCCATAGATACCACAAAATCAACTTATTCCTGATTCATAAAATAATCTATCTAAAAATAATTAGTCAAACTAACCAGGGACTTCACGAAGTCAAGTGGTAGGCGATAGATACCAGTTGCACTTTGGTTGTGGATTCGATTCCCGCAGCTTCGTCCAATGCGATGGGTTGTCACATGGTCTATGTGTTGTCCTTTTTCCAAAACTATATAATTCTTAAAAAATTTCCCAAAAAGAGATAAAATATTCAATAATAACCATAACATAATTTAACGTCAATTTTATCTCATGCCTTTCATTTTCCATCATAACATATAGTAACCCATAATTACCACAAAATTAAGGATTATATAAACCCAAATTGTTACATTTATAATTATTACCTGAAAATCCACATCGAGTTGGTTCTCTCATACATGATGCATTAGAGAACTCTCCAAGGATCAAGTTATTGATCATGACTCCAGATACATGGTTTAGAATAACCACAATATTTCTCATTGAATCCTTCATTTCATCTAGTCTTTTAATCAGAGAACCACCACCATTTCCTTCAAACCCATTGTCACTTTGGTGCCTTCTAGATCCATCCATTTACTAAAACCAAAAATGTCAGTGTGATTATATCATTAAAATCATTATATAATATCTTATGAGGGGGGTAAATACAAAGATATAATTATTCATATTATCTTAAACTTATTCACTTTATCAAAAAAATATGATTATTTCTGAAATCCTAACCATTATGGAAATGTCACTTGTGCTTAATGAATACCCTAACCTATAAAGTTATCTAAACCAACCATTGATACCAACTATAAGGACCCAGACTTAAAGCATTACATAATATTGAGTTATTTCAAGAATACACATTGAGGATATTTTCAGCATTAGAGTTTTAGAGAATTAGGAAATAACTATTACATATCAAAGATTACAAACTAGACACATCTACTTAGTTTCCATTTTTTCACAAAAAATAAACTCTTGAACAATAGATTCATGTAATGTTACATGTTTTAGACATCATTAAATTTACTTGATCCCATCCTTTACCGTATTTCACATTATGTCATGTGGAAAACATTCAAAAACTTCAGATGAGCAGAAGAAGCTCAGTAAGGGATATTAAAATATGGAAATAAAACATTAGTCCATGTATACATAAGAGTCAATGAATTCATACATTACTCATAAAACATAAGCACTTTAACATACCTTATGAAATCAAAATATTTATTCATAACTAAAAAAGAAATCATAAGTCATAAAGGTAACTTGAGGCATTTGTAACATTCTTACCTAGGGAGTAACCCTCATGGTTACGTTTGAAATACCCACCATAGTATATTCTCTAAATCTCTTCGGAGAAACCGTAGCATTTAACTCCTTTGCATTACCCAATGCATTGGAGAGCTATCTTGGGATAACCTGCACTTAGTTTATCACGGAACCACCCGTCTTCTAATCAATTTCCAAGAACCATAACATAATCATATCACATAAAACATGCATAAAGGAAATATAGCATTTCCAAAATTCAATCACAAGATATCAATACAACACATTGATATAATTAAAATGTTATCAAAACCATTTTCAATACCAAAATACTTAAAAGAGTATATGGTATTTCATTTACTTTTAAAAACATTACAGCTTGTTACAGAATCCAACGATTAAATAATACTCACGGTGACCGAAAGGCCGTTGTCACTACGTACGTTAAAATAACATACTTTTTGCCATTTAGTAAAATTATTTTAAGGGAAAAGATTGATTTTTAATAAAAGTATAAGGAAAAGTGGTTTATACACCATATAAAAGAATGTTGTGTATAAATCAAAATATGCCTCAACGAAAATAGATTGAGACGAAGTCCCTTACAATGTCGGCATCCTTAGATTAAAGATAAATCAATTACATGATTATGTATAGAAAATATAAATACACCTATCATAAGAGGATATTATGTTTAAAACAATCTGATTTCATCAAAACATATTCATAGTATGAAATAATCAAGAAGTATAGGTTTTACCCAAAGAATTGAAATTGGCTTAAGAAGTTCCCTTTAAAAAATTCGATAGCCTAATGGCATCACATCAAATTTTAGAAAAAGAGTTGATGAGAGAGATAAAGGGTATATTATCACTGGGACTTAAAATTTAAATCAATAAGGATATATAATAATATATCGCAACATAAGAATATTTAAATTAAAAGACATAACAAAAAAGTCTTTTAAAAATAGGAGGGTGAAAGGTTCCCTTACCGACATGGGTAGCATTCGAAACGTACACCCCATGAAAGAAGGACAATAAAACATTGATGTAAATACCCATAAATGAAAGTATATTACACAAAGAGTATAATAATCTGCAGTACAAACACCACTCAAAGGAAATATTGGCAAATGTATCACAAATCTCACAGGAATAAAAGAGAGATGAAAAATCCCTTACGAAAACTCAGCAACCTAACGGCTTCACTTAAAACATACAAAAAATAGATTGATGAAATAAAATAGGGTCTCTCATCATATGGACATAAAATGTTGAGTAAGAGTAATATAAAAAAACAACCCCTAACAAAATAATGATAAGATTAAAATAAATGACATAAAATAGAGTACTTAAAAATAATGAGAGTGGTAGGATCCCTTACCTCGAGTCCGAATTGTCCTTTCATTTCGTTATATTCCTGAATAATAAACATTGGTCAATTTATAATTTCATAAGGACCTACTTTAATGTTTATTAGATAATTAAAATAACATCTTATAATGTTATAATAGTTAGTTAATTATGTGATTTCATATAAGATGTTTTTGTCAATGTTTGGTACATGAGTCAAAAATGAACTTGTTTGAAAAGAATCATCCATGTAGTTATAAGTACACCATATCAAAAATAGTATAAATGATTTAAATATCATATATATCCAGTATATATTCATTTTATACTAATCCATAACATTTGGAGATAAAAAATGAAATGCACCGTTCATGGAGATGGTAGGCCGTACGTATGCATGAACAATACTTTCATTTCATTGTCATATTAATGGAATTAAAACAAAATGAGAGAGAAATATATATATATATATATATTATAATTCCAGAATGATATTAATAATTTAGATGTAATATATATCATATATATCCATGATATATATGTACTTATAATAGTTCATAACATTTGGAGATAAGAAATGAAAGGTACCGTTAATGGAGACGGTAAGCCGTACGTACGCATGAACGCTACTTTAATTTCTATTTCATACCTTAATGGAATGAAAACATAATGATACATAGGTTTGTTATAATTTTAGTATAATATAATATATAATATCATTAACTCCATCCTTTATACATCCCACATATGGCATTAACGATTCAAATCACTTTGAGGGGGGCGATAGTTCCCACTTCCAAAAATGAAATTATCATGTTTACCCATTATGGAAGCAATAATGTTATGGAATAAATGAAAAATAAATAATCATAAGGAAAACATATAAATAATATATATATATCATATATAAATTTCGTTACATCTTAATGGCCGCCATGATAGGTGTTAAAAGAAGATTGAACAATCATTGTTTTGCGAGTCAGTAATTTTCCACCCACAGAAATAGTATGTTATTTAACAATTAGATGGAGGAGTGTATAAGTGTAGCCTGAATACTTATCATAACAAAATACTAGTATGTTGAAGAGACTTTTGTTTTTACAAAATGAAGGAATAAAAAGTGTTTACGGGATTGGAGAAGAAAAATAAAACAAAAGAACATAAGAGAAGACATTACCTTCAAATCGAGTAACACTTTTTAATTTGAGCCCAATGGATTCCTTGGAAAGACTTTTGCACAAAGTGAGGCTTCTAGGAGTAAGATAGGGATTTGGAGAGACAATATGAGCAGCGTTTGGACGATCCAAGGGCTTGAGAGGTGTGGGTAAGGGGGTAGAGTTGGGGACCTTTTATAAGAGGGAGGAGGGTCACTTTTTGAACGTCTTGGAATGTTACTTTATTATAAAATGAGTTTCGGATTTTAAAGGCCCCACAATGATATATTTCGAGGATAAGGATATTAGGGTTCGAAATCCACCCATAAAATTGGTTTTGACAAGTTTAAGTCTTAGATTGTACCTTATTTGTTCGTTTTATTTAAATCATTCATTAATGAGGTAATCGCAGCATCATCATGGTATCATAAATAAATTTATTTATTTATTGTCTAAAAATTAAAAAAAATACCATGATGTATGATAGATTTTTATCTTTCTAATGAATATTTATAGTCTAATATATCATTTATGTAAGCGAAAATAAATTTTTTTAACATAGGATATACAAACCTCTGTTATAGTTCCTTTCTTTAAAAAAATGATAAAAAGTCACTATCACAATAAAGTGATTTCATGGGGTCCCAAAGTTGGAATGAAGGAATCCCATGGTTGGCCATGACTCAAAAAATATAATTAAGAAACATGGATGTGTAATTTTATATTATTATGATATTATATTATTACCCTTAACTACCCGATTACTAATTAATCACGATAATTAAAGATAATTTCCGTCATTACTATTCATAATGTCCAAAAACAAGAGTCATAATTACAAAATGTGGACCTTCTGATTACAAATATGGAATAAATTTTATCAAATTCCAAAGGCAGAAATTGCAGTAACTAATTTTAAATAATTCCCGTTGTCAAAACCAAAGACAGGTTTTTAAGAAGTAAAATCTATCAAAAGATTTATTTGTTTTTACATCCAATTTAAAAGTGAAATTACATAAAATGACCAAAATTGTATTAAATGATAAAAACATAATTAAATTACACCTTACAACCAATTAAAATAACAATCTATGTAGAAAAATAAATTGGATGAAAAGGTAGTTTGGAATTAAAATGCAGTATTTTTTCACTATTCATTAAAAATGAACATTTGTCAGAAAAATATCAAAAATTAAATCTAAGATATATTTGATATTCCAAATTAAAAAATGATATCAATTTTAAAAAATTCAAAACAAATAATTTTCATTAATTAATTTTATAATCAATTCCCGCTGTCAAAACAAATAGCATGTTCTTAAGAAACAATATCCACTATAAGATTGACACTTGTTTATGTCCAATTTCAAAGTGAAATTAATTCAAATGACCACCATTGTATGAAATGGAAAAAATATTTTTTTAATTACACTATAAAACCAATTAAAAAGATAATATAAAATATAAATAAATTATATCAAAAAGAGGTTTTGAATTAAAATACAGTATTTTTAACTAAAAATGATCTTTATCAGAAAATAACAAAATTTACACAATGTAAATTTTGATGTATTGATTATAACGAAGGATTTTATTTTGTCAAATATAACATATAAACATGTCAAAAATTATATTTAAAAAGGGTTCTCCATTAAAAGTTTGTTAATCTTCCTTTTAAAGAATATTAGAATATTTATTCTAAAAATTGGATTCATTTGCATTTTAAGCCTCTAAAATTTATTGGATAAGTGTAAAAATATTTAGAAAAACATATATAATTACTTTTTAGTTATTTCTATTCATTACCTCCATTATATCGGCTAGGAGTTTACAACCATTTACAATAATATTTTTATATTATTTGTGTGCATCGTAAGATTTCAAAGAAACTCGTTGTTGCGTATTGGGTAAGCCATCGAACATAGTATCCATTTTAAAATAATATAAATATTTTATTTACAAATATTAATAAATATGAAAATGTAATATTTTTTATTTACTTGGGTTGTTACATCAGTAGTTCAAGAGCCATTGGTCTTATGGTATATTTCCCCATATGGATTCCTTTTGGATAAAAGTAGCATATTGATCCATTGTAGTAGGATTTAGATAATAATTTAAAATAGAATGTTTAATTTGATATTATTGGACATTCATTAACATAAGTATCATTGTATTTCTATGTTATATTTTCCTTCATGGATTTGAGTAAATAAGAGTTGGATTCATCCATTATCTATTGTTTCCATGCCTTTAGAACATATCTGATCTCTTGGGAATGCCCTATTCATTCCCTAAAACATGATTTTGAGCTACATAATTGTAATATATTTTAATCTATGTTTTAGGTCATCCTATTTGATATATTTGTACTCACCCTATATGAGCCATGTGACCACACATGTTCTGTTGGTGAAAATGTCATGTAGTCCATACCTAACCTTGGTGGATAAAGGAATAATGGTTATTCATGGAGCTAATGAATAGTGGATGATTGTTTTACTTAGAAGGAGTTAATTTATAATGGATTTCATTATAAGAAAACTCGTAGATATATTCTTTTATACCATTCCTAGAGTCAGTTTGTCTTTGTTATTTTTTTCTTATGCCTTTGTGTATCATGTTTTATGTTTCCCAATATGGAATCTTACTAGATAACTATTTTCCATGAATTTATTATTATATATTTTAGTTGATTGAATAATGTTGGGTTATTTGTATTTTGTTATGTATTATAAGTGAATATATGTTATAGGTTATTATAGGCTAAGGCCATCAGTGTATGTTTATTCCTTCTTGGTGTAATCTGCCGAGCACAATCCTATAGTGGTTGAGATTGGGGTGGCATAGAAATCTTACTGTCACCCTAGGTGGGTTCCTAATGGTTGTGTTGTGTCAATATTACTTTATAATTAATTGAGTCTCAATAGAATAATCCATTCTATATTCTTGTTATTTATGAAAAATAGACCATGGATGCTCACATGTCCTCATGGATGGTGACTCCATTACTATTGATAAAATTAAAAAAGTGTTTTTTTTGGAAATGAATAATAGTTTTACCTTTTTTAATAAACACACTTATGAATCTTGACTAATAGGTGTAGTATAATACCTTACTCAAGAAACACTAGAATTCCTTTGTAAAAAGTTACATAGAATGTTTATGATTGAATTCACAATTTTATATTCATCATATTAATATACTATATAACCAACATGGTTAAAAAAAATTCATTTATAGGATAAACCCATCTCAGAGTATGAATGTAGTGTATGAGTTTGATAAGTTGATCAAGGACTCAGATGAAATATTCTCAATACCCTTAGTTATTGGATAACATTCTAATTTATAAGGAGAATAATGTAAAAATTTGAATCTAGATTGAAATTAATTATCTTTATTTGAATTTCCTAAAGTATGATCATCTTATATCAATCAAAAATTGATTAACTAATATTGTTTCTATATATCAATAACTATGATTCAAGAATCAGTATTCTAGTTGAAATAAAATATATATTCCGTTCAAAAATGAAGATATAAAATCCTTTATATCTCCCCAAAATGTATATTTCTATAAGGTGATACCTCTATATTTTAATAATATTTGAGCCATTTATCATATGGATAAACACAACATTTTTAAGATCCTTCTTGCCATAACGATGGAGCTCTATGTAGATGATCTAGTTTTCAAATCATTCCAATGTCCATACTATAAAAAACCAACTTTTTATTACACACATAAACATAATTTATTACATAAACACATTACATCATACAACAATGAAGATTGAAAGGTCTAGTGTCTTTGGGTATTAGGAACATTACATAACAACATAGAACCTAAAACATTGCATCTTTATTGAAAACTTCCTATTCATGAACACTTTGTACTTTTCAATGCTTGGGATAACATGAGTACATGAATATAAAAAAGGTGAGATATATTTCCAAGTAAGGGAGTTAATACAGAATAACATGATTATTAAAATACATGTTAAGAAATATTCATATCAATGGAGCACAAGAGAAATATGAACGTAAAGGCATGACATAGCATGATTATAATAACATGGAAATGTGGCCACAAAACAGTACATTGTATTAGAATGTGCCAAGGCTCATTGCACATGGAGAATGAATAAAACCATATTGTAATTGAAATATAATGAGTAAAAACTCATTGCACTTGACGTATCATGAAACTATTCTTTGCCTAATGCATTGGAGCGCTATCTGGGAGCACCCTTCTTAAATATTTCATTTCATGGATAAGTGTGACACATTGATCATACGACATGGAATCATTCAACCCCATAATTTATTCCATGATAATGGAATGTGGAATACATAATTAAACTCTTTAAACAATACATAATTGTTTATAATGGTTAATACTCTTGATATAAAAATTTGAATGGTATTCACCACACAATGACTTTAGCACAGAAAATCACAGTGCAATTTCGATAGCATAACGACCAGACAGAAGAACTCATAAAAAATTGATAATGAGAGAGAATGGGGTGTCTCATCATATGTACATGATATTAAACGTAAGGGTTAATATAGATACATGTCCAAAAATTAGTAATTTAATTTTAGATTCATTATACAAAAGAATTTCTTGAATGTAAATGAGGAAAGATATATTCCTTAATGAATTTTGGCATGGTAATGGGTGTATATGGGAGGAATTAATGAGAGAGAAAGGGGTATGTCAAAATTAAAAAAAGAGGGCAGAATGGGGGAGGTTCAAAATCATACCCCAACATTTATAATTGAAAATAAAAGGACATTACAAAATTAAGAAACTTGGCTAAAATGAGATAGGTAGGAATCCCTTACATGGAAGTGTGATCCCATAGGCTTGGGAGGTGCTTGAGAGATTATATTTGGGAGATTGGAGAATCGTGGAAGGATTATATAGAGAGGAGGGAAGAGTTTGGATGAACTACAATGTCATTGAGTGAAGAGGAAGTGGGAGCTTGGGTGGCTTTATATAGGAACAGTGACATTATTCTTTATTATTTAGGTTTGGGACACCACACATTAAATTATTCAAAACCACAAACCAACCCATGGTTTTTTACAAAGTTGATTATAAATCAATATTTTATGAGGAAAATGGCCTTAAATCTTAATATAATAGGGTTTATTATATGGACGTGAGTCAAACTCTCAAGGAAATCAATTTAACACGCTAAAATGATTTTTTAGTCTTGGAGGGTCCACTAAGGATTTGTAAAATAAGTCAAGAAATCATAAAATAAAATTATTTTAATGGTAAAAAATATATTGTCAGAAAATAATCTTTATTATATTTTATTAGATCACTATTAGGTCATTATGATGTCATAAAACACATTATATATTTAGACAATATTTAATTTTTAAAAAAATTCTACTGTCTCAAAAAACTATGACAAATTCACTTTTGGATAATTTCGATGTCCTGATTCCAAAAATATTATTTATTTTATCAATATAATTTTCTAAATTTGTGAATTTTATATTTTAAAATGAAAACAAAAAATTAGAGAAAACTCATGGGTTTTGGCAAGTAAAACATTTAAAAATTAATAAAAATTACAATTTTATTCTTAAAAATTACACGATAATTTATACATAATAAAAAGTAATTTAATAATAATAATATATAATTACAATAATGTTTAGCTCAATAATCCATTACTTTATAAAAATAGATTCATTAGTTGAATATTAACTAAAAATACTCTTTTGGACTTAAAAACTATTTACAAAGTAACAATAATAAAATTAATGTATATTATTTATTATATACAAAATAAATGCACATAATAGTAGTTCTAAGGTCTTGTACATAACCCCTTATAACACCTGCATACGACTGAAAGGGTATGGTGTGCAATCGTGACAAACTCTTGGGGTGGCACTTATAACATCGCTCGTGTGGTTATCTCTATCAACTTCCACTCCTCCCATAGCTGGTTCCATTCAAGCATCACATGTTGATGATTTTCTACGTCATGGTCAAGAGCGATGGCCAATGCCGCAACCACCTTTTTGAGCTCTGATAAATGGGCTTCATACTGGGAATGTCTACGAGATGAGGCCATCTCTTCCTTTGTCTGAGAAAATTGGATTTTTAAAATCCCTATATTTATATTAATCATGTGATCTATATTAAATGACTACATTAGCAACCATCACAATTCATAATGATATTTTTAAAAATCCAAAATAAAAAAAACAAATATGTTCATATGTTATATAAACATTTCATACTTGTAATTAGATCAAAAGGAATTTCCATTAATAAATATTTGGTACATTACAATATCCCCCCCCTTAAGAAATTTCTCCATTGAAATTTCCATTTCCCATACTAAAACATATGTGGGAAACATTTCTTCATCACTTCCCCCAATTCCGACATCGCTTCTTCAAACATGTGGTTTCTCTACAAGGCCTTGATGAGGGACATTGTCTTGTTTCATAGAACCTTTTCTCTACAATATAATATCTTCATTATTATCTTCTCTTAAGAAATATCATCTTCTAACTATACTACCTCTGACGAGAGTACATGTGAAGGGTCTGGTATGTACATCTTTAAGAGAGATATGTGAAAGACATCATGTAATTTCGCCATGGTAGGTGGAATGGCCAGTTGATAGGCCACAACCCTCATACGATCATGAATCTTGAAGGGGACGAGGTATTTAGGAATTAACTTCCTTTTCTTTCCAATCCCCATGGACAATTTCCATGGAGAAATGTGTATAAATAACATATCTCCAACTTTGAGCACTAGGTCTCTTTGACGGATATCTATATTACTCTTTTGTCGACTTTGGGATGCCTTGATATACTACTGAATGGTTTTCACCTTCTCCACCATATAATCAACCATTTCATGTGCTAGCTGCTTATGCTAATCAACTTTATCCCAACACGCTGGTGTTCTGCACCTTTTCCTATAAATGGCTTTATATGGTGCCATTCAGAAGCTCGCGTGGAAACTATTATTGTAGGAGAATTCATCCAGTGGAAGATGTTTACCCCATCCTCCATTAATTGATATAGAACATGATCTTAACGTATATTCCAGTGTCTATATAGTTCAATCGGATTGGACATTAGTTTGAGGATGGTAGGCCATAATGATGTTCAGTTCAGTACTTAGAGCATTTTGGAGACTTTTCTGGAACTTTGAGATGAATCTAGTATCATGATAGGATAAAATAGGTAGGGGTAATTTATGCAGCCTTACCACTTATTTGATGTAAATCCATTCCTATTGATCCATTTATAAGTCCTCTAGAATCACGATAAAGTGATAATTATTCGTAAGAAAATCCACAAAGACCCATATAACAATGTTTCCTATGGATTTCCATGTAATTATAGTGATAAAGTCCATGGTAATGTTTTCCCACTTCCATGTTGGTATGGGTAGTGGTTGGATCATCCCATTAGACATTTTCTTCTCAGCCTTCACTTGCTGACATACCAAGGAATTTAATGTATATTCAGAAATATCCCTTTTCATATTGTCCCACCTAAAGTATTCTTGCTGATCTTGATACATCTTTGTGCTTCCCAGGTGAATAGAGAATGTTGAGATTTGTGCGTAATCCAGAAGCTCCCTATTTATCTCTGGATAGGATGGTACACATAATCGTGAACCAAATCTCACAATTCAATTCTTTTCAACAACAAACTCTTATGATTTAGCATTTCTGATATCTTCCACTATGTTCAGAATTTCCATATCCTTTCATCAAGATTCCATTATTTTCTCCATGAGGGACTATTGAGTAATCATTTGATAAAGGACTGATGATGTTTCTACCTTAATTATTCCCATGTCCATCCTTTTAAAATCTAATAAGATTGGATCCTTTTCAATTCTCGTCAATGATAATGATGCAGGATATATTCTTCTTAGACCATATTCCACCTTGTTTGCCTTACGGGGATGGTAGTGGATGGAGAAGTCATAATCCTTGACGAGTTCATCCACATTTGTTGGCACATATTATGCTCTTTTTGTGTGAATATATATTTGAGGCTCTTGTGATCATTGTATAGCTCACACTTCTCCCGATTGAGATAATACTACCAGATTTTCAATGCAAAGATTATAGCCACCCACTCCAGATCATGTGTTGGATAGTTTTTATCATGGATTTTCTATTGCCTTGAGGCACAGGCTATCACTTTATCAGTCTTCAGTAACACACAACCTAGTCCTTTCTTTGAAGCATCACTAAATACCACAAAAAGTTCTCTACTCACAAAGAGTGTGAGCACTGGTGCATTTCAAGCCTATTTTTTATCTCCTTAAATAACTCTTAACATTCATCACACCTAGCGAACATTACTCCCTTTTGAGTTAGCTTGGTATGAGGTTTGGGAAATCATGAGAAATTTCTCTCAAATCAGCGATAATAACCAGATAACCCCAAGAAGCTAAAAATATCGTTTACCGATGTTGACCTCGACCATCCCCCAATTGCAGTTTTCTTGGAGGGATCCACAAATATCTCATTTCTTGTGATGATAAGAAAATTGAATTGGACCTACTTTAACCAGAACTCACATTTGTTGTACTTTTCATAGAGCATCTCCTTTAACAAGGTCTCTAGTATAGTTCTTAGATTCTACACCTAGCCATCCTTGGGTTTGGAGTATATTAGAATATTATCTATAATCGCTACCAAAAATTTGTCTGAGTAATCTCTAAATACTCTATTCATCAATTACTTGAAGATTATCTGGAGTATTTGTGAGTCCTTATGGAATTACAATGAATTCATAGTGCTCGTATCTTGTACAAAAAGCAGTCTTGGTGATATCTTCCTTCATCACCCTTACAAGATAATTTACTAACTGCAAATATACCTAGGAAATGTATTGTGACCTATGGATATGATCAAAAAAGTCACCAATTCATGGAAGAGGATACATTCTCTTTATCACGATTTTGTTAAGATCACGATAATCAATGAAAAGGAGCATTGACCCATCCTTATTTTTGACAAAGAAAACGGGTGCACCCAATAGTGAAGCACTTGGGCATATAAACCCTTTGTACAGATTCTCCTTTAGTTGTTTCTTTATCTCCTCAAGAACCAAAATATCCATTCTATACAGATTCTTGGATGTTGGAAATTCCCTACGTATAAGTTCAATTGAGAATTGAACATATTTTCTAGGAGGAAGACCAGGAAATTCTTCTAGAATCAAATCAGCAAATTCCATCACAACAGGAATGTCTTCAAGGAATATTTCCTCCTTATACTAAATCACCTGAGCCAGATATGTGTGATCATAGGCCATTAATATCCCTTCTTGAGATTATGGTTCTAAAAAAGAATCGTCTTTTTTCTTTGATCTTTTATAGAATCGGGGATCGATTATCCATATAGAGAGTGAGTTACCTTTCACAGCAATTTATGTTGTCTCAATATAAGGAAAGCTAATCCTTGCTGAGAATTGTATCAAATTCCACTAGAGGGAGTATGATTTAGTTTTCTGGGAAGTTCAATCCACCGATTCTAAAATGGGAGGTGTTATATTAAAGGGATGCAAGGATTTCCCAATTTTTTGTACTCATTGACATCGTTACTTGTATGATTTGTGGTGGTGTAGGGATAGTTCTTCTAAAATTTCCAGATATAAAACAATGCGTAGAACCAAAATCAAAACGTAATTTTTCTATTCTTGAATGAATAACTAGCTTACGTGTCACCACTTCATTATCGGGGTTCACTTCGGTAGTAGTGATGGAAAAATATCTCCCTTGCTGCCTTGGAGATTGTAGGTTGCCTCTAAAAAAACCTAGCTTAGGAAACGGATTTTCTAGGTGCCCTAGTTCATTGAAGTGGAAGCAATGAACAACATGTTGAGGTTCGAACGGAACGTTCTTCTCCTATATTGAATCCATGGTTTTTTCTTGTCAATAGTTAACAGATAGGTTCCCTAATGGTACAAAACTAAAGCATTTCCTCGTCCCCTTTAGGCAATTTTTGGGGTGCTTCTTTCCTGACCTTTTGGCATGCGAGGTGCTGGATTTTCTTAGAACCATTGGATTTATCCAGAGGACTTCCAGAATTTAATTCCTCCCTATGCTTTTTGTCCCCATGATACCCTTGATATTCTATGATCTCCATTTTAACCTTAAGGGAACCTCAGAAAATTTCATCATTGTTTTTGAAGTCACTAATCACCAAGGCTTTATGAAGGCTTGGTTTCATCCCACCAAAAATGCAGTCAACCCTGTATTCGAGGGTAATGACAATGTCAGTGGCATATCATAAAATCCTTGTAATATTTTCCTTCTAATCCCCAATGGATTAGTTGTCTTTTTTTTCTTGAGGGAAAGGAAGTCCCTTTCCATCTTTAGCCGGAGGGTGGAAGTAAAATATTTATCAAAAACCCATTTCTAGAAATTCTTCCATTCTTACGCCTCGATCTCTTCCTCAGGATTTGAATTTTTGATCAATGTAAACTGTTAATGCTTAACCCTCCATAAGATAAGAATCCAAAAGGTCCTTCTATTGTTTGTAACATTGAACGATGTCGAATATCATTTCAATAGATTTGATCCATTGTTTGACGATTGAGGTATCATATTATCCATAAAAAGTATGAGACTTTGTCTCATGAGTCTCTCCATAGACTCGTTCTTTCTTGGGGGGGGGGGGTAATGTACCTCTTGACCCTTGTTTCTATTCAAATCATCAGTTAACTTAGAGAGTATTGTGAAAAAGTTCATGATTCTTTCTCCAATTAGATTGGGCATCTCATTATAATATCAATCACATTTGTTGTTGCATAGGCTGTTAGCGTGAGTCCTCATATTACCGACCCTTGGATGAAATAAAAGGAAAGGTAGGGGAAACACATAAAGGGTACTCCAAAGACAAAATTGGATGACTTATATATAACATTTATTTTGTTTACATATGAATCTACAGGCTTTAATCTATGTTGTCTATGATCTATATTAAAACATATATACTTAGAGTATTTTTTTTAATTCCCTTAATAATGTTTCATAAAAACCTTGTGAATTTACCTAATAATATTCACCGGGAGTGCCGTAACCATGAGTGTAGCAAGGCCATTTGTTTGTAGCAGGATACCCTAGGTCATGTCCAATTCTCTTTGTCGTAGTTTTCACTCCTAGGTACATCTGTGCCAGATCTACATCTACCTGATCTTATCAAGACCTGGATATATTTTATTGATAAACCACTTACACAAAAATCACCAATATATAGGGATATTTTTATTATACATAGTCATATCCCTAATTATTCACTTGGGTTTTCTAATCCTTATTCTAGAATTAACTAAACCTATCCTATAATACAAACTATAGCAACCCTGATTTTTATTACACACTTAAACATGATTTATTACAAAAAATCTTCACTTGATACAATATTAAATATCGATAGGTCTCGTGTATTTTGGTATTAGTAACATTACATATCGACATAGAACATAAAATAAAACATCTTTATTGAAAACATCTTTTACATGGCCACTTCGTACTTAGCATTTAATGGGATAACCTGAGGAAATGTATACAAAAAGGGTGATATAAAAAGCCCAGTATGGGAGTAAAAAAGTAATAACATGATGATTACAATACATTTTAGGAAATAGTCATATCAATTGAGTGCATGAGAAATAGGAACACAAAGGCATGATATAGCATGATTATCATAACATAGAAATGTGGCAACAATACTTAACATAGTATTAGCATGAACCAAGGATCATTTTACATGGAGCATGAGTAAACACTTATTGCACAATAATTATCATGTGTAAACCCACATTTTACTTGACGTATCATGATAATACTCTTTACCCAATACACTAGAGTGCTATCAGGGTGCAACCTTCTTAAACATTTCATTACATGCATAAGTGTGCCACATGGATCATACAACATGGAATCATTCAACACAATAATTTATTCCATGATAAAGGAACGTGGAATAAATATAAGAAACTATTTATAAAATAATAAAATGTGTCTAAAGTTGAATTCCATTGATAAAGAAATGGACATGGTATTAACTACACAATGACATTGGCTTGGAAAATCGCGATGCAATTTTGGCAGCATAATAGCGTGACATAGGAATTCATAAAAAATTTTGATTAATGAAATTGGGTGTATAATAATATTTACATGAAATGGAAATTACGGGGGTCATATAAATACATGTCCCATTATGAGTAATGTATGTTTATATTCATTAAACAAAATAATCACTTGAATGTAAATGAGGAGAGAGTCATTTCTTATAGGATTTTGGCATGGTAATAGGTGTCAATGGGAGGCATTAATGAGAGAGAAAATGGTATATAATAATTGATATATAAAGAGGGAAGAATGGGGGAGGCGTGAAATCATACCCCAAAATTTATAATTGAAAATAAAAGGACATAAAAATATTAAGAAACATGGATAAAATGATAAAGGAATGAATACCTTACATGGAAGTGTGATACCAATGGCTTGGGAGAGGCTTGAGATAGGCTTCTTGGGATATTTGAGAACCTTAGAGGGATTATAGAAGGAGGTGGTCATAGGTTGGATGAACTCCAAAGGCTTTGATTGAAGAGGAAGTTAGAGTTTGGTAAGTTTTATATAGGAAAGGAGAGGGAATTCTTTATTATTTTTGTCTGGGACACCACACCTTAAACTAATAAAAACCACAAACCATCCAATGGTTTTTACAAAAGGGGAGTGGAGATAAATATTTTATAAGTCCAATGGCCAATATTCTCAAAATAATATGGCCTCTTATGTGGAGGTGAGTCACACTCTCAAGGAAATAAATTTAAAAAGATAAAATGATTGATAATTATTGGATGGTTGACTAAGGCTTTGTAAATTAAATCAAAATAACCTAAAATCATATTATTTCATTGGTAAAGCATATATTAGCCTAGCATAATATCTATATTATTTTATTACATCACTATTGGCTCATTATTATGTCATAAAACACATTAAATATTTAATCGTTTTAAATTTTTACCCAAAAACTTAACAGTCTCAGAAAATTATGAAAAATTCACTGTTGGATAATTTTGATGTCCAAATTCCAAAAATAATATTAATTTTATCCAAATAATTTTATAAATGTTTTAATTTTCATTTTAAAAAAAATTGATATTAATCTAAAATTCATGGGCTTGGACAAAAACAGCTTTCAACCCTTAATAAAAAATGTAATTGTATTCATAAACATTATATGATCATTTATACTTAATAGAAAGAAATTTAATGACAATAATATCTTATTAAAATATTATTTAATTCAAAAATCCATTAATTTATCAAAATAGATTCATTATTTTAATATTAACTAAAAATACTTTTTGTACTTCAAAAACTATTTACAATGTACCAATAATAAAATGAATGTATATTATTTATTTTATAGAAAAATAATGCACATAATCATAGTTCTAAGGTCTGGTTACATAACCCCTTATAAAAATTTCATACGACCGTAGGGTAAAGTGTGCAATGGTGACAAAATCTTGGGGTGGCTCAAATAACATCGCTCGGGTGGTAATATCTATCAACATCCACTTCTCCTGTAGGTAGTACCATTTAATAATTATGTTTTTATGCTCGGCTTGGGATTGGTCAAGAGAGAAGCCCATTGATGACACCTCATTTTCGAGCTTTGAAAAATTTCTTCGTATTGGGAATGTTTACCGGATGAGGTCATAACATCCTTTGTCGGATTAAATTGGATTTGTTAAAGCCCTATATTTATAATAATCATGTTATTACTATTCAACAACTATATTAGCAATAGTCAAAATTCATAACGGTATTTTAAAAAATACAAAATCATAAAACCAAAAAGGTTCATATGTTAAATAACCATTTCATATATTTAATTAAATGAAGAGGATTTTTCATTATTAAATGTTTCAGTCATTAAACATTACAACATTATTATCTTTAGGTTTTGGAATCTACTATACTGTTATAAAGCCTAAATATTAATCCACTAAAGTGTATATTTGGGATACATTATGGTAAATATCATGGATATTTTATTTGTCATCATAGATTTGAGATTTTTCCTAAGAAAACTATTGTCATACCAATGATGCCCCAATGAAAATTATTTGTGAATTGAGATGACTTCATGGAAGGATCATGTAGAGACCCGAAGCTTGACGTACATGGACATTACATTACTTTAGTGGAATACTTAATAAATAACAAATAGAGACACTCAAGGACTGTAATAGTTTAGTGTCTTTGGAAACTCGGAATTTAATCTTCTAATCATGGTGAAAGATATTCAACTTCTCCCATAAAGATCTTCCCCTGTTGTTTTTTACCTAAAACCTTTCTTTATATCCTGGGAAAAGAAAACATAAAAAGGGTGATCTCAAATGCTCAGTAAGGGTAAGTATATAGAACATAAAACAATTCATAAACATTTGAATGCAAAAGATTTAACCTAAAATCTAAACATCAAAATCTTGGGCAAGGACATAAAACTTGGAAGTACGTAAGGCATATATCATAAAGGAACATAAATCTTGATAAAATAGCATGGGAATAAATCATGTAATTTTTTCAACCATTCATAACTTGTTATGATTTCCATATTAGCCAAAGCATTGCTTCCAAGACCATCTTAGTGGACAAAGTCCCTTTCTGAATCGAGTTCACTTCTCGATCCAGTCCTGCATAACTGAACCTGAATAACTTACCATTTCAGCCATGTATATCTCATGAGATATAGATCTTTACCCAATGCATTGGAAGGAGATATACTTCCCACCCAACTCATAATGAAATCATTATTACCTGTTCCACAAAATGAACATACATCATTCATAATAACCCAATGAATAAAATGGGTGTCCTAAACATCATCCAATCATCACATAATACATATAAATGAAATGGATATCTTTTCATAATAACAAAAGTGAAACCATGTAAATCATAGAGACATTATACATGAAACATACACTTATTAAATAATGTCATTTTTGATGGAAAATGGTTTTGATAAAACAATTGAAATGAATTCTTGAGGAAAATATTCTTTCTTCTTCAAAATCATTTTCTTTTCACAAACTGTCATGTTATTTTTAAAGAAAATTATTTTTTTGAAAATAGTCATGAAATCTTTTGGAGGATGCTTTATGAAAATAAGGCTTTATAAAACCGTGAAAATTCTTTCATGCCATATAAGTTAAAAAAACATTCTCCTCGTACTTTTGTTGGAAATGTCAAAAAGTACCTCGTAACGTAAACAAAAGAATGATTCCTTACATACCATGTTGTAAAAGTCAAAATTGGTAAAAAGGAAATTTAACATACATAAAAAAACATTTAGAATGAATGGACATGGATGATAACAATACCCCCAGTAAATAGTTGCATATAAGCAATCTCGGATAAAAATGAGATTTGCAAAATTATACGTTAACTTAGGTCCGATATGCTTCGTATGTATCCGAACCACCTGTATAATTATTTAAATAACATCATTGACTTATTAAAGAATCATATTCATTGTTATGATATCATATATGGTTCACTTATGACTTTTTATTACCCGTTCTTTTGTAAGATCCATGTTAAAGCAGCGTTTTGGGTAAAATCATTTTATTTATCGTACATGTTTGGACATGTTGTTCTTGATATTATTAGTTATATCCTAATTTACTTAATTCCATAATGTAAAAAACGATTTATATATAATATATTCATTATATACATATATATATGATAGATCTATTAAATGGAATGAAATACACCGTTCATGGAGATGGTAGGCTATACATACGCATGAACGCTGTTTTCGTTTCCTTATTGAATTGAATAAAATTAAGTAGATGACATACATATATATACACATAAATCCATTATCATTATTATTTCATATATTTCATGATTACTTATTATATATACTTTATAATCACTCATGAATGGTTAACATGGAGAATGAATCTCATCGCGTTGTGGAGACGGTAGTCCATACGTACGCACGAGCGATGATATCGTTCGCATAATTATTGAATATAATTGGAGTGGATGGTATAATATATCATAATTAGTATGATGTCTTAAAAAGCATATATAGTTATTCTTTACACCATTATACCCATCCATGTAAGGTGTTGGTGGAAAAACAGATTTCACCACGGTGTGGAGACGGTATTCCGTACGTACGCACGCGTGGTGATTTCGTTTTCCATAGGATGGATAGAAGGTGAAATAGGGTTGTTTCATAATTATAATAACATATCAGTATATGATTTATACTGATTTTATTACTTCATAATGAAACAACTAAAGAAAAAGAAGTGGAAGAAGAAATAAAGTTGAAAGAATCAGTAACGTACATTACCTCTTCTTTGAAGCGCCTCTTTGAGACCTCATCTTAGGGAACTAAAATTGGTCTTTGGAGAAGAACATAACCTATAAGATGTTTCTATGGAAGTGGAGAAGAGAATTTGGCAGTTTTTTGCTGAGACTGAAGGCTCAAAGTGGGTATTTATAATATCAATTATGTCAATATTTCATTAATAAGATAATTACTTCATCATCATTGTGTCATAAATAAATTAAATTATTTTAAGTCTAAAAATTACAAATAAAATACCATTATGAAGGAAATATTTTTATTTTTATAATAAATATTTATATTAGAATTTATCTTATGTATAAACTTATATTAATAATACTTTAGTTATTAAAATCTGATTTTAACTATTTTAACCCTTCAATAAATAAATTTATAATAAATGTCCTAATCTAATCCATGTGGCCCTAAATGGTCATATTTTTTGCCTAAAATTGTTTTTCGTCGATTTAAACTTATCCAATAGAATTAGGACATGTGTTAGGGTAATAATAATAACATTTTTACCCTTAATTACCCTATTTACTTTAAACCGTGGGAAACAAGGTAAAAAGTTACTATTCACCAAAAAATATTTTAATCTCATTGAACAGAATTTTAGTCCTTGATATTAACCGTGTATTTCATATTTTTGAAATTCAATTCACATTAGTGGAAAAATTTAGTTTAAATTAATAAAAAGTCAGTTTTTTAACTACCACTATGTGGTTTCACTATTCTTCGAAAATTAATGTTTTTCAGAAAAATACCAAAAATTCAGCCGAAGAATTATTTGATATTCCGAATTAAAAATTGATTTATATTTTTCCAAAATCATAACATATAAGTGGAATTGATTAATTTTAAATTTATTTCCCGTTACAAAACAAATAGTGTGTTTTTAAGAAACAAAAACAATCAAAAGATTGATACTTGTTTATATCCAATTTCAAAGTGAAATTAATTCCAATGAACAACATTGGATTAAATGGTAAAAATATATTCTAATTACACTTTAAAACCTATTAATAAGATAATCTGACCATATAAATTATTGCGATGAAAAAACTTGTTTTTAATTAAAATATAGCGTGTTTTTACTATTCATTAAAATATGAAAGTTATCAGAATAATATGAAAAATTTATCAAAAGTAAATTTTTATATCCTGATTCCAAAGAATAATTTTATTTTTTCAAATTGAACTTATATACATGTCAAAATCAGGATTTAAGGTGGGTGCATCATCATAAGGTGAGAAAACTGCAATTTTTTATAAATACATATTTGACACGAAAAATTTATTTTGTTCTAATACGATATTCTAGAAAATGTGTAAGATGGATAATAATGTTATAAAATTCAAAATTTAGTTAATACTATTCATAACAGCTGGTACATAATAATATTATAACAATATATCATTTTTTAGTGAAACCGGGTATTGTGCACAACACACGCTATCGAGGAAGGTCGCGAATGCGTGTAATGCATGCCAAGTCAGGGATGCATGTTGTGCATGCTCCTTTTGGTGTAGCGTACAACACAAGACATTAATGAAATTAAAAGGAATATTTTTCATAAAATCTCGGGGTGTTACAGATCATCTATATTATTATATTCATTGGATGACATGTTAAAAAATGTTTACCCTTTAAAAAGGTGATTGAAAAGGTTTAAAATTCAAATGAAATGGGGATGGTTAAATTATTATTGAAAACATTAACTAATAAATATCACATCACCATATCTAAATTCCACAAATGAAAAGTTTTACACTTATTATTTTGATGAGTGATTCAAAATGTAGCATTAATAATCATCTGGTCTAGAAGAATGATGGAAGAAAATAATGCATCCATTACTAGCTTAGTTGTACAATGATAGATTCTAAGTGCAGATATAACACTATTGATAAATTTTCCTTTCCTTTATATTTTCTATGTATATTCTATGTCATTATCTAAAGCATCATGACGTTCACTAAAATCAATCACGGATCAATTATAATACATCCCTAGAAAATCTATATTGATTAGATGATTATAATGATGGGTTTCCATTCTATTATAATTTGAGATCTATTTAACTTTTTAGAAGTAAACCAAAATACTGAAATTTACCTATTTTCAGGAAACACACCATTCTGAAGAGTAAGTATATTTAATCACAAAACCCTCTGATAAGGTGGTATTATCCATTGAGGGAACATCTAAAACATGGGACGTATAATGTGATGGTGAAAGTTGATGTCTAAATACAAATAATTCGGTGTAACCAAAGCTCAACTGAGGTGGACTGTGAGTTATATTTTTTTTCTCCAGTATAAGAACACTTTCAAAATAATTTAATACTTTTTAATGTTTTACCAATACTTGGGTTTTATGATTATGTAATCAGACATTTGAAATGGATAACTATTTCTAATATCCTTTACTGTCAATAATCCCTCAATAATGTCCCATCATAGGAAACATCATTTCAACAAGTATTTTTTTTTAAAATCTCATCATAAGTATAAATTAATATTTATGGAATATTCATCCCTCAAAAATAATATCATTAAACTGTTTAAAAAATAAATTATAATGATTAATTGAAAATAATTTTTATTTGTGACATTATTTGAATCCATCGCAAATAAGTGCGTTAAATTTTTTAAAAACTCACTTTTATTGGATAATATAATAAGACACATTTTCTTATATATTTTATTAAGAAAAAAAGAAAACAATTATATATTATTATTCTTAAAATTAAATATAATGAAAATAATCATAACATTATAACATCATTTTACACAAAATGTTTTTATCAAATAATAATATATAACTATCACAAAAACTATTTAGGATCTACTAATATCATTGGTAGGAGGATCACCTGAAGGGTTAGGTGGGTTGAACGCTATACAAACACCATGCCCAAGCCATCACATATACCCCAACATCTACTCATCTATTTGAAACTGCTTCTAATGCTCCTCCAACTCTATCTACATCCATTATATCATATCATCCTAAGCACATATCCACTATTCATATTATACAGTGGATAATGATAATGAATCCACAGAATCACCCCTCTTTATTATTGATGATATTGGATATGTACCATAATAACTAGTTGGTTTCAATTGTGTATCATTATTATTTGAAATCCTTTTCAACACCATGAAGTGTCAAATATATCCAAGACCCTATTCAAAACCTGACTCACAAGTGGAATCCCTTTTTCTATCAATGTGAATCTATCATGAATGAAAATACACAACCTCATATGTTTCCTTTAAATATAGTTATAAATAAAAAATGTAATATGAGCATTTAAAACAAATTCTAACCACAATCTAGCATTTTCTATTTCCAAAAAGTTATCATGTATGGGGTTCAATGTATCTATTCTTGTTAACATTGAACTTTGTAATAGAGGGTTTTGTAGAGGTCATTGTGTATATACTAAAAAAATTTCATTTATATTATATAGACATTAATAAATAATATTACTTACCATATATTGTTTATGTATGACTAATGTATAACTCCCAGAACTATGTGTGACATATTTCTTCCCTAGTTTTTACATCCATATAATTAAATCAACATAATAGTATCTCATATCTTGTAGGATCACAATCCATACCATTCCATACTTTAGATATAATAATTTTGTTGAGATATGGATTACATATTCAAAATAGTACTAAAAGCTCTATACGTGGATCACTTTCTTATGTTGTGTGAAAAATAACAATAATGTTCACATATACAAATATCCCATTCCTCCCAGATATGATATCTCAATATATCATTAGTCGAAGATAATAAATTCAATAATACAATGGAAAAGAACATATTAATAATTAATTAAATATAAAATAAAATATATTATTTAATAGCATTAAATCTAGTTGTCAAGCATCTATTAAATAAAAATAATGGGAACATGATGTCATGAAACCCATGGCACATTAAAATTATTTCATTGAATTACACTAGACTACCAACCATGTAACTGTTGATAACTCTAAAATTGGAAACAAAAAATCAGAATATTATAACCAAAGATAATAAAGAAATTTAATATTAAATAAATCACATAAATAATAAAACATACCTCCATAAATTAGGATGAAAATCAAGATATGGATTAATTTCTAGAATATGGTTCATAATAATAAATCTAGCAAGGTATCACACCTACTAATAGGAAGTACTATAAAAACATAATGTGGGTCTGATGAATCATGATCTTCATCGAGATGTCTAACATTAGTGAGAGAAAAAATAGATGGCATAGAGAATATTTGGTCATGTAAAACAAATAATCATACATGCAAAAAAATATTAATACATATATCAAATATTAAAAACTAATAAATACCTTAATATAAACATTTTACATTTAAATTAATTTAAATATAAATATCAAAAATAAATAACTAATTTATACCAAAAATAATAACCACCCAAAGATAAATATAAAAATATATTAATATTACCTATTAATAATTGTATATAATCATATCAATTATAAAAGACTAATATATATCATACATAATATAATATTCATATTGGTCAACATATATTAATATAGAAATGAAATATAAAAAACTAATAAATACTAGAATAAGTGAGGGAACAAAATATATCATCAGGAATATCTCCAGCCATATGAAACAAAAAATATTACCAGTAAATAATTGTTAATACAATATCAATTATAAAAAAGTAATAAATACAATAATATATTATCTTATTCATCATCTTCATCCTACTTTTCATCTATGGAAATTACTCTATATTAATCGTCCACATCATCAATGTCATATGCTTTTCATTTTCATCATACCTTATTACTTAATCAACATTATCAATATAATTATCCCATAATTGAGGGGGAGGGGATAATGATAATCACTCTGTATCAAATTTATAGAGTGTGAATATCACAAAAATATTTAAGATAATTAAATCAAATATGTAGTTATTATCATAATCAAATTAATTGATATAAATAAATATAATAGTAATACGAATACAATCATTCATTTTTTTAAAATATATAAAAAATTCAAAACATGTTAATAACCTTTAATAAAACAGCATACAAAAAAAATAACGACTCATAAGACGTTAAAAATATAATACATTAACATTAAGATAAAGGTATTCTATAACCCACACTAAAGGTATCCACAATTTTATACTTAAAACAACGCCTATATTTTCTTACATAGGAAATCCCTTAATATAAAGATTGGATTCTCTATCTTCCTTCCCCTGGTAGCCCTCGATCTAATGGATCGTATTATCTATCACTGTATCCTCATAAGCCACTGATTATTATGATGATCAGATGAATAAATAATTTAAAAACAATACTTATGGATAAACCCTTACAATATTTTCTCGAGAAGAATAGTCCCTAATGAAATTAAATGATTAAGAACGAGCTATTCATACTGAGTATTCTTCTGAAAATTCAGTTTCGAATGTAATCATCCAGCCCCAAATGATTCAAATGACTTGGTATTTATATCTGACCTCCCAAGGATCATATTGTGATCTCATAATGGTCATATTTCTTAGATTTTTATAATGAAATTGAGTGGAAGGCACTTTATAGCTCATAACAATCTAACATAACTGTAGGTCTAATTCTATATGTATTAGAACCATGAAAATGTTAATGTTATTCCTAAAATTTAAAATATGTATTCTGAATACAATTAGAAACATCAGTTAGTGTAATGGAATTCCTTACTAATTTCATTATGATAATCCTTATGATTATTAATCTGATGTTATTGGTAATGTTATCGGTCCGATTGTTATGAATTTATCAGTACAAAATTGATGAATGAAATTTTATCTTCTTGTTATGATAAAGGTGAGTCTGATTAATCAAACACATACTCATTGAGATGATAATTATTAAGGGTGTCAATTTTATATCTATAATACTTTATAAATTATTCCTAGTATGGTAAATGTTAATTATTTCTCCAAAAACATAAAAAAATACATAGGAAATAAAAACGTTTTAAATATGTTTTTAATATAGTGTTTGTGATTTCCCAAAAATAGGAATGGACAATTAAGATATATATATTCTGACTCAACAATCTTCAATTTTTGGAAATCCAAAACCCGAATACGTAAATAAAAAAACATTGAAAAACATAAAATCCATGTTCATTTATGATCTTCCAATTCATAATTAATCTTTAAGAACTTAAATCCCAATGTAATTATAACTCTTTTTATTAAAATTGAGACTATGAATATTAATACGATGAACTCCCCCATTAGATAATATCTCCCCCTAAGGAATATATTCCCCCCATTAAATGAAATATCTCCCCTTTGTATTAAAAATTATATTTTATAAAATCATCACTTCATTTAAGGATTTCATTCCTTTTCTATTAAAATATCTTCCTTTGTGAAAAAAAAGAATAGAAAATAAATTGTATAACTTTTTAATAAATAGAAACAACATAGTGGTTTGTATAATAATCATGATGTGCTTGATGTACCAATATAAATTGTTCATTTGAGGTAATAGGTCTATCGTATTTCATGTCAATGACATGATGTCATTGATGAAATCTCTTCCATTGATCTGTATCAAACTAATTGAATTTAAAAAATATTATATAATTCAGTCATAGATAACATAACTCGATTAATTTATCTAGTAAACCATAAAATTCCACTTCACTCTCTTTAAGATAATATCCACTTAAAAACACCACTATTCATTGATTTCTGTGATTCACCATAAATACGTCTATAAAATCAATATCCATTAGCCACAACCCCATTATAATATTTAACCAATTTTGATGGAGGGGTTTTTGTAGATATAATTGACTATTAAATTTACATTCATGTTGTGTTTCCCAAAAATAATAAAATCTAATTTTGTTAAATACTATTAAAAAATATTTTCAACATTCCATTATAAAAAACTTGAGTTACCAATCATTAAATTGAATATATAAATCTCTATTAGAGACATTGTTAAATAACTTTTGGGGTATTTTGTTTAATTTTTCTGATATGGTAATCATATAGTCTACAAAATAAATAATGTAAAAAAATTATCTATCATAAAAAGTTTAAAAACTAATACAATGTCGTACTTACTGCAATTTTTTTCATTTCATTACAATTTATAGTAACACATATATATATATATGACATCTACACAGTTGTTCATCTAAAATCCATTAGTCATGATAGACACCAAAACCATGCTTGATAAGATTATAAACTAATAATTAATGTTTTGTGAGATCATCAAAATTTTCCTCATCATGACCCTTGTGATTATGTATTGAATGATATTATAATTGAAATTTATAATAAAAGAAACTTTATATTTCCTCATATATGTACACTTCTACAATTTATCCTTAATCTAATGATTTATTACATACTTTATGGTTTAATTTTCTATTTTATCTCTCAAATAGGTACATCCATCAGAATTGTAATAAACCTCCACATTTTTATTCTTATAAAAAATTATATATAAAATGATCTATTATATCAAATAAAGATGATTAAAACATTTTATACAATTTACATAAAATAAAAACATCACTTTTAGTATACTGCATGCATATTTCTCCAATGTTTCAACATAAATATCTCAAAAAATCTTTTATTTCTGTAAAAAAATATCATATTGATAACTTTAAAGTATCTATTGACATTTTAACCTAAAGAAGTTTCTATTTCTAATGAAAAGAGGAAAATTAAAAGCATAATATTTTGGTTAGGTAAAATGTAAAATCCATTGCAATGTATAATAAATGATATTATTTAGAAAGTGAATAATGTGATTTTTTTTCATTAAATTACATGATATTTTATCTTTTAGTATTTCGTGTTTAGGGTATCTACAAATTTGGGAAAGATTATACCATGTATTTACACTATTTTTGTCTTATCGAGTTTTTAATACACAGTGTAAAACATGCTATCGAAAAATTCCTCTCAATATAAATTACATTTAACATGCGATGAACCAAAAAATTAAACCAATTTGGTTGGTCCTAAAAAACTGTTTGCTTTATCCAATTATGATCTATCACAAAAACATATATTTTTAATTCATTTATAGTTATTAAAAAAGTAACTAGTGGTAATGAAGGGATGATAGATTTTATATGAACACCTTAGAGAACTTTTAGAGGTTCATCCATTATAATTATATCTTTTTTAAAATTCATTCTATTCCATTGTAAAAGAGGTGTTCCATAGGAAGAAACTGCTGATGAAATTTAAAATAATTAGTCTTTCAACCACTTCCATGAATAAATTATTTGTTCCCATCCATGAAGTAAAAAAATATTTTAGACCATGTGTACTCTATCCAGATAACCTACCATCAGCTGGAAAGTCACTAATCTTCCACATTAGTGCAACATTGTGTGTAAAATTCTGATCATAAACAACTTCATATATAGTTACACCATTGTTTAATAATTAAATAAACACATGAATTAATGGCATTAAATAAACATCAATATTCTTCTTAGGTTGTCCTAGAATTAGTATATATATATATATGGTTAATTTTTTAGTATCATAAGAGGTAAATTATACAAAGCAATGAAAACATCATAATAAGAATATTGACTTCCATACACACTAAATTGAAGAAAACCCATTAATAGAGAGACTCAACCATATGTTATGTTGTTCAAAAGAAAAATAATGATGCAACAGATCATAGTGTTTCCAAAAATCACTAGGACATGGATGATTTAAGATTTTATTGATGAAAATATTAGATTTATGAAATTTCAACAATGCATCTATGTTGTGAGACAAAGATAGATGTTTTAGATGAGGTGTAATTGGAAAATAACTAAATTTTCTAATAGGAAATCTATACATTCATTATTATTCATATTCATACTATGATTCTCCATGTGTTGGAAATTTATATAATGAATCTTAATTATCATATGATTATATGTAGTTATCTGAGAATACAGGGAGCTTTTGATAACTAAGGCATAAATTATAAACCAACATGTTATTTTTATAGAATCTTTTAGCTAATGAATATCTGTCTACAAAAAGAGTTTCAAAGAAAGAATGTATTTTATTGAGGCACCATTTTCATTGAAACATTTTATTTAATTTTCATATATTTTATATTTTCCATTATTTTTCATATTTGGCATTCGGGATAAGTGGCATCCTCAACATATTTCATCACGTTATAAAATTGAGATGGTTATGATTAATTATTTGGTATATCATAATATTTTTTTCTTAGGAAAATATGATCCAAAAGCCACATGTAGTAAATTATGAAATCACGTGCTTGAATCCAAAACATTTACATTTTCTATTGAATTACATTCACAATGTTGATATAAAATAAATAATCTTTCTATAATCCAAAATGCAGTAGATGAAGCCCAGAATTGTCAAACATTTCGAATATCCTAAGATCACATTGATTATATGAACGTTGAATTTTTATTTGACAGACTAATTCTAAATTTGAGGATGTCAATGGTAAAAATGTTTCAACACCTTCAATGAGAACATTATTTATTCCATATCTGTTGAGATTTTTTGATGATTTATTTAGTCATGATCATGTAATATAAACTATTTTTTACCTTTAATGTCCATAATTTTCTATAAAAACAAAAACAAATATTTGTAACTTGGATTAATTAAAAATTATTATTATATTTTAATTATTTAAAATTATTAATTCCAATATATTTACATATAATTTATTACAAATTAGATTAATTTACTAATATATAAAAATTATTAAAATCATTTAGTAATTAATATTAATACTTGTTAATTATTACTAATATTGAAAAATTATTTATTAATTATAATAAATATTTTAATGATTATTTATAATTATATAAATTAATACTACATTTATACTAAATATTATAATTCTCTAACAGTAAGTATTGTCTTTATTTTTTTACAATTTATTGAAATCGTTTTGTAATTATTGCAAATAATTTTTAATTTTTACTAATTAATACTATACTTTTTTAAATAACACTGATTATTTATTGATTATAACAGATTTTTTTAGAAATATTATTAATTTTTAATACTTATGATTATGTTAGATATTTTCTTTTAGAGTTTATTAATAATTATCTTAATATTATGAAATATAAAAATTATTTATAATATTTATTAATTTACACTAACATTAATAATTATTACTAATATTGACTAATTGATTATATATTATTATAAATTATTTAATGATCATTACTAATTATTTAAATTATTACTACATATTTACTAATATTAACTTATTTATTTTTTATTAATTATTACTATTCTCTAATATTTTTTAATAGGTATAAATATTTTTTACTAATTATAAATAACTAAGTTATTACATAATATTACTTCTCTATAATTGTTATTTTTTTCATTGATTTGTTTTTGTTTTTTGTAAAATATGGTTTTCTTATAAAAATCATTTTATAATAATTTTCTTTAAATTGATTTTATCATATGTTTTATAAAACACTAATTGCCTATTTATTTCCTTCATTATATAAATATTTTGAAAAACATTTAATCAAATATATATAAATCTAATATATTTTTAAAAGTTTTTTAAAATAAAAATATATAAATACATACCTACATAAATTATACATACGTACAATATACACACACACACATACACATATATATCAACAACTATACATATTTTTTAAAATGTTTATATATTTATATTCAAATGTTAATATATATATATACATTACAAGGTTTCTTAATCAAATATATATACATCAAATATTTTTATAGGTTTTTAAAAAAATTATACTTTTCAAATCTATATATATATATATATATACATTTTAAAAAACATAAATGTTTTTTAAATGATTATATATATATATATATATATATTGACATGCTTATATATATTACATGATTTATTAATCAAATATTTATACATCAAATATATTTATACATGTGTTTTTAATCAAATATACATATCAAATCCACACAAACATACACAAATATATATATATATATATATATTAAAAAACATATATGTTTTTTCAAAATGTTTATATAGGTTTATTTATATGTTCATATATATATATATTACACAATTTTTAAATCAAATATATACACATCAAATATATGTTAACATGTTTTTATACCAATATACATATGAAATGAAAACACATACACACATATAAAACCTTAAACATTATTTGAAACATTTATATTTGTATATTAACGTTTTAGAATATATGTACACATGAAAAATATTAAATATATATTCACATGTTTTATATAAATGAAACCCATTCATAATATAATAATCAAACATGGTTTAACATCCTGGCCAATGTATAAGGATTGTCATAATTCATCAAATTTAATGTCAACATAATCATGCAATGAAAATTACCAATTAAAAAAATTTATATAATCTATATCAATATATATATATATATAATACACATCTAAAAATAATTTCCCAAATAATAATACTTTCAATAATAACATAAAATAATAAAACATGCAGTAACCCTAATAACCACATATAATATCTCTCAAATATAAAGGTTATACATTGTTAAAAATTCCTAAAATCAATTTGAATAAACCCATACATAGTAGGTGGACACCAAAAAAGGTAATAATAAACATTTAGTAAAACTAGATACCAAACAGACCATAAAAATCATGTAATTTTTTTACTTAGGGTTTGACCGTACTAAATTCTGCAAAATGGAATGGGAAAGCACAAGATGAACAAAAGAGAAGAGAAGGTGAATCTATTCCTAGTGGATTAAATAGTAAATATACAACAAATAAAGTTTGATGGATGATTTCATGGGTGGTACATTTGAGGGATGCATGATAGGAATATGTAAATGAAGGATATAATGAAAAAGGGGAGGAGGGGATGAGAGAGGAGATCACATTATTATAATTAATTTTTATTTGTGATGCGTAAAAAGAGACAAATTATTTTCTAAGCTAAAGGAAATTTTTTAGGGCCTTTTGTGAATTATTTCACTATCTATATGAAAAGGTCATTCCTCACTGTCTATTTGTGACAGATATAACATTCTATTAGTATTAGCCATCTCAAATAATGTTTCTCGTGGAATGGTGCACATTCACACCCAAGGTATTTGAGACAAGTGGAATTTACCATAAATGATAATAATGAAGAAACCCTTATTTATTTTTGAAAGAGTTTCGTATAAAAAATAAGACTTTCTAGGAGTCTATTTACAGATTGAGAACTCTATTTTTTGATTTCCAAGATAGCATCTTTATGTCTAAGTGTTAACAATAAACACCACAAAAAAGATGATAGTTTTTTGTGGGATTCAACATTCATTAAGATTCAAATTAAAAAAATTAAAAATAAAGAAAATAGATTTTGTAGCATGGAAATCAAGTAGAAATTTATCCTTGAATCAGATACGTAAGACAATGTCGAATATCCTGTAATTATCCAAATAATATCACCAACGTCGTCATCACCGATTTATCTCCACCGGAGCTCAAAATATAAAAATGATTTCCAAAATAAATTTACCAAGGTAATGCTATTAAACAACATATAAATTCAAAAAAAATTCAACCACAAAACCATGAACCACACAACATTTATCATTATCCTTACCCACAATAAAGGATCAAAATATTTGATAAAAATGAATAATAACACTTAAACCATGATATCATGTTTTCACCATTTTTGTGATCATGAAACAACACTATCTTCCAATTCACCATCAAACCACAATCAACATCAAAGAACTATTTATTAGATTAAATACATCACTAAGTATCCATTCATGAACAACCATTTAAACAACAAGACCCATTTAAATACAGACATTAATGACCCCCATGAAGAGAAACTCTTGTGTGAACCCAATATAATGAAGGAAGATGACGCAATATGTTCCTCTTTGGATGATGAAAAACTGAATTTTTTTTCCAAAACATATTTAAAACCCACATTAAAAAGACTCACCAGGATATGTGCATTGGATATTGAAGTAAGAGAAGTGTATGAGTGGGATCCACAATAGTGAACCACAACCTTTCTTCGAATTATTAATTCCTTCCTCCAGTACCACCAACATATGAGACAATCTCCTTTTGAAAATTATGAAACAAACTAGAGCCACATTCAATTGTCTTTGGACTGTAACCAATCACATTGACATAGTATCATCACCAGTAAAATCTACACGTATCACTAGATATTGCACCATCGCCATCTTTTCCAGCAAAATCTTATCATATATGTCATCAATACCAGAATCAAAATTCTAAAATTTCTTTATCAAAATTAACTTCCTACAGCACAACACACAACAAAACATATGTCTCACCTCCTGGAACATGGTTGGTCACTCAAATAAAACATCTCAATGCTTCTTTTTTAACTATAATACGAGACAAACTAGGAGAGGAGTGATGTGAAATGATGTTGGGGGTAGATTTGAAGCCTCCTAATGCCCTCATAGGGTGTCATGAATTTATCAAAACCGCCAATTACTTCTACAATTTCCATGATTAAAACCATAGGATACACATCCTGGGAGACCAGAAACACCTCAATCAGTACCTCTGAAATCAACCCAAATAACCCGCACTCTAGACTAGTGATCAGAACAATAAAGAGGAAGAAACACTGATGAATTCAAATTAATGATGCCACCATTGCAGAGAATGAGTGGTAGTGGGAATCAAAAAAACATGAGAACCCAAAATTGAAGAAGAGATATTAGAATATAGAAATAGAGGTGGGATTAAGAGGAAAAGAGATAGGGGGGATGTGGGAGATGATACTAAATGGATTTTCAATCACTCCAATTGATTTCTTTGGAGGAGGAACCCTAAAACGAGTGGGATGGGAGACCATATGAGACCATTTTCATTGGGGTTATTCCTTATAACAAAAAATCTATCCCCACTACCCATTTTATTTTTGCGTAATAACAATGTGGTAAAATTTCAAGCTATCATTATATTAATAGACTTATCATTGATAATACTATCTCTCAACTAATTGTTTATGGTTTATTAGAAAATATTCATATAAGAAAGTGATATTTAAAATTTTTTTGGACCATACATGAGAATTATATCATTTTGTTTCCTCAAAAACCATGTTATATTCTATACAATTACTACATAATACTCATGTATATGAATTTTGAATCTTGGGTGTGTCTTTTACCTGCATATATTAAAAATAAATGAAAACCTATATCACATAATAGAGGTATATCATTCCATTAATAAGTTAAAAAATAATGATAATGGCTATGATTGATAAACTTTTGATGCATTCAATATCATCATATCCAAGAAATGATATAATAGTCTAATGGATGTCTCCAATAATTTATTACCTCTAAAAGAGAGTTAGAGTGATGTAGAAAGGAGCATATTTATTGATGGGTATAAAATTTTACCCAATAAAATGACTAAAATTCATATGAAATCCTTTATAAATGAGGATTTTATGGTTTTTATTATTAGGTTAATTAAAGGAGAATATTTTGAGATATAAACATTTCATATATAATTATTACTTCATATTAGATTAATATTCAATAATTCTCATAAAATTACACACCTTATAACCATATAAGATTAGCGTGTTTAAATAATAGATATATAATAATCATTTTCCTCAAATATCGTCAACATCACCCACAATTGTTTTCACACATTGTAATTTTCATACCCAATATAAAACATTTCATCATAACCTGGGGATATTAATCAAATGAAAAGGTGAGTTGAAATAATCAATAATGGTAAACATGGGAGATTTCAATCATTGAAAATATAAATTTATAACATGAGTATAAGTGTATTATAATTCAAACATATCATTTGAAAATCATACCTAACAATTAATATATCATAATCATGGAATAAGGCTTTACTAGTTGATAATACATGAATCGGGGAAGAAGTAAATATCACAATCCATGAGATCATATCATAAGAATAAGAACATGTCCTAACGAGTTTAATAAAATTTATATCATAATCAAATTCATAGAAATCATATGTCAAGGTTATGAAAAAATAAATTTGTCACATGTTAGGATCAGTCTAACCAGTCTTGTACCTACTTCATTCTTGGGATAACTACCCATGTACCTCTTTCAAGCTTGGGATAATTACAAGTGTAGCCTATTTTGGGATTTAGATAACCATACATTAAACCTATTATCTTAAAAAACATTAATCAATTCCCATATCATTTAAGGCTTACAATAGACACACCTATAGAAAATGATAATCAATTTATATATATTTATATGACACCGAATTTTGAAAACATTCATTCATTTGTCATAGATTGATCCATACAAATGAAAAAATGCTTGATTATTTCAAAATAATAATAATAATAAAATATTTTGAGAATTAATATATATACATAATATGAATGGAATATATCCCTAGATAAGTAGTGGTAAAATCAATAGATATGTTTATAGATGGAAATACCTCCAAAATATCATCGACATATTTATTAATGTAAACAACCTGTTCATTTTGAAATCAATTATTAAAAATCTAAAAATTTCCAAAATATTTAGAAACAAATTTTTTTTGTATAATTTATAAGGGAAAATGTAAGGAAATATTCCAATAATAGATTACTCATATGGTGGTAAATGGTTTTTTATTTTTTGTACATTAAAATAATTATTTCATTAAAACATTTGAAAAATTACCTCATTTAGGAAAAAACAAGATTCATTTTAATGCTATTTATAAAAATTAATTAATAGGAAAAATTTAATTTTATAAAACTTTAGATAATTATAAAAAAATTCTTGAAAACATTATAATCAAAATATTGACATGTATGAAAAGGTGTCCTGGAAAATTAGAAAAACAAAGTCAGTTTTCCGTAAAAAATAATTTCACACTTTTGGCCTCTTATAGGGAGAAAAATGAAAGGAATTTTTTTTAATTTCAATAAATAATCGAAGGATAAGAAAATTGATTACAATTTTTCATGATATATTATAAAATTTCTACATAATAAATTTAATAATAAATCATTCAAATAAAAAGTATGATTGTAACATAAAACCCTTACCTCCGGTGTAACATTTTTATATGTTATTTTTACATCCTCTAAAATAAATTTAAATTTATTATAGTTAAGAAAAAGAATAATATTCACAATTTTAATAACAAAAATGTTTACATATGACATTTTATAACATGTTCATTAATAATCATTCATTATCATCATTACTTTTGGTTTTAACTACTTTGTCTTTCAGGTATGTTGTAATTCTATATTTATGATCCATTAATCTTAATAATGGTTCCACAATATATAGAATTTAAATAATGATATTAATATCACACATATTAAATATATATATTAAAAAACATCAATATAATTTATATATATAAATATTAATTACACCATTCATGATGATAGTATTCTGTACGTATGCATGGAAAATATTTTCATTTTTTAATGAAAAGAAGTAAAGAAAGATAAATAATATTTTACCATAATGAAGTGAAATTTATTTAATAATTATCATATTAATTAATTAAATCCATCATAATATCCATTCATATGAGTTGGTGATGTAAAATGAATCCTTTGTCTATGGGGAGGTAGTTGTCAACACATACACAAATGCAATATTTTCCCTCCCCATATGATGGAATGGAGGTTGAAAATGGTTGTAACCTAATCATAATAACATATTAGTATATATATTATACTATATTAACTATTATATGGTGGATATAATTTATTTAGAAGAAGTATAATAATAAATAAAATTTGAAATAATCTGGTAAGATGAGTACCCATTCTATGAGAGGCCCCCTTTACCTTACATTTTAAGGCTTCATAGGATGGTATTAGTAGAAGAAAATAAAGTCAAGAAATACGATTAAAAAATATAGTAAGGTTTTGGGTGTTTTTTTTTCAATTATATCAGCATCAATATTTTTTAATAATGGTGGAGATGAGGTTCCATTTTATAAGTGATAGGAGTGACACAAATGAAATTTGTTAAACTATTGAAATTATATAAAGAAATATTATTATGAAAGTGGAAATAATATCCATGAAATAAAATTTTTGTTAATATATGGTCTAAATACCTTCAACATACAATATTTAGAAATCGTTATGTTTTATTTTTACACATATATGTTAGTTTAATCCCTTTTGTTATCTTGTTTTAAACATGGAGGTGATAATAGATATTTATTATTTTTAATATTCATTTTGAAAAAAGATATTTGAACCATTAGAAAATTTTCATAAATTAATTCAATATTTGGAATCAATTTTATCTATTTAAATTTCAATATCGTCTGTAAATTAATTTAAAAATAATCATAAAAGATGCAATGGAAAATATTTTTTTAAAAGAATGAAATTTCAAACATTAAAATGCATTTATTCTCATTCATTAACTAAAAATTACTATAATATGAATGTGTAAATAATTTAGTATATATATAATCTACACATTTCATTAACATCATTAATATATATATTTAATTAATTTAGTTTTAAAATAAATATTTCATGAATAAAATTTTTTTCTTCTAAATTAATATTTTTCCCTTAAAAAGTTTTTTCTTCATTCATAATAATTAGATTAATAAATTAGGTAATATTATTACTTAATTAAAAATAATTTTCATTAAAATATTTTTAAAATAATGTTCAATATATAAAAATATATTGTATTTAGGAAAATATATTTCCCCAAAAAATTGTTCTTATTATCATGAAATTATTTTATGGAAAACATAACGAATAATTATTATGAATAATGAATACATTGGAATTTAGGATATATAAATATATATATATATATATATATATATATATATATATATATATATCATATTGTGGTTAATTCTATTCACACCCTCCAATCCAATATCTAGGTTATATGTAGAGGCCCGAAGCTTAACGTACATGGACATTACATTACTTTTGTGGAATACTTAGTACATAACAAAAAACACACACACAAGGATCGTAATAGTTTAGTGTCTTTGGAAACTCGGAACATAATATTCTAATCATGGTGAAAGATCTTCAATATCTCCCATAATGATCTTCCCCTTTTTTTACCTAAAACCTTTATTTATATCCTGGGGAAAAGAAAACATAAAAGGGTGAGCTCAAATTCTTATTAAGGGTAAACAAAAGAAAAAATCAATCACATCATATTGATAAGAACATAACTTTTTGAAATCTTAACCTGCAAAAGAGATCATAATTTCATAACATGGGATAAATCATAGTAGTGAAATTAAATCCCAATAATCATAACATAAAACATGAATCTTTTTGGCATACACACATAATAATAGAGAATCATTTCTTGTTAGTCAGGACTCATTGCCAAGACTATCTTAGTGGACAAAGTCACTTTCTTAACCGAGTCACCCTCGTTTCAGTCCTGTTTCACTGAACCGGTATAACCGACCATTCCAGCCATGTCTATGTAATGAGATATAAAATCTTTACCCAATGCATTGGAGGGAGATATAGGTCCCACCCATCTCATAATGATACCATTCTTATGTGTGCCACAAAATCATAAATCATACATCATTTCATAACCCATGTAATAAAAATGGGAATCTTAAACATCGTGACATCATAAAACAATTCATATAAGATAAAGGAATTTATAAAAATAATTATATCACAACATTATCAAATAAATGTAATAATATAGATAAAAATAGAACCCTTTATTATCTTAGATGGAAAATAATTTTCATAAAACACTTGAACTCCATTCTTGAGGAAAATATCATTTCTGCTTCAAAAACACTTTTCCTTTATTAACATGTCGTACAATTATAAACTAAAAGAATTTGATTAAAAATAAACATGAAAACTTGTAAAGGAATGTTTTTAGAAATATTGTTTTAAAAATCCATTCATTCCTTATAAGTTAAAAAAACATTCTTCGTACTTTTGTCTGAAAAGTCAAAAAGTACCTCGTACGAAAAACGACAAAAGATTACTTTGATATCCTTTACTAAAAAGTCACCGAAGGGTAAAATTGGATTTAAAAAATTGTAGGAGGATAGAAATAATACAACATATTGCGGAAACATGGATTTGGATGATAAAATACACCCCAGTAAATACTAAAGTATAAACAATCTCGGATAAAAAAATGAGATTGTGATATTTCCCTTACCTTTGCTCCGATTTGCTTCGTAAGTGTCCGAACCTCCTGTATAATGATTTAAATAATGTCATTGACTTATTACAGAATCATATTCATTGTTATGATATCATATATGGTTCACTTATTACTTTATATTACCCGTTCTTTTGTAAATTCAATGTTAAAGGGCGTTTTGGGTAAAATTGTTTTATTTGTCGTCCGTGTTTTGACTTGTAATTATTCATACGATTACTTAGATCACGATTACTTAATTACAGAATATAAAACATGATTTATATATATATTCAGAATATAAATATATATAATAAATCAGTAAATGGAAAGAAATACACCGTTCATGGAGACGTAGTCCGTACGTACGCATGAACGCTATTTTCGTTTCCTTATTGAATTGAATGGAATTAAGTAGATGACATACATATAAATATCCAGTATCATTATTATGTCATATATTTCATTAGTACTTATTATATATACTTTATAATCATTCATGGATGGCTAATCATTGAGAATGAATCTCATCGCGTCATGGAGATTATAGTCCGTACGTACGCACGAGCGATGATATCGTTTCCATGGTCGTGGAATTGTGTTGAAATGTATGTATAATATTTAATTATTAATATTAATTTATAATAATCATATATAGTTACTCATTAAACCATTATACCCATCCAATTAAGGTGGTGGCGGAAAATAGGTTACACCACGGCGTGGAGACGGTATTCCGTACGTACGCACGCGCGGTGATTTCCTTTTTCCCTAGGATGGATAGAAGGTTAATTAGAGTTGTTTCATATTTATAATAAAATATAAGTATATAAGAAATACTGATGTTATTACTTTATCATGAAACAACTAAAGAAGAAGAAGTTTAAGAAGAATGAAATTGAAAAAGATCGATAATGGATATTACCTCTTTTTGACGCGCCTTCACTTAACCTCCACTTAAAGAACTATGGATGGTCTTTGAAAAGGACCAGGACCTCTAGGATGATACTAGGAAAGTGGAGAAGGGATTTTTCCAGGGTTTGTCCGAGCTTTAATGCTCAAATTGGTGTGAGGAGGAGAGGGAGGAGGTGCCCTTTTATAAGGGAGGAGAAGGGCATCTTAGGAAAATCTCAAAATATTATTTTATATTAAGGTCAAATTCGGTTTATAATGGTTCCAAATGGTCTTATTTTGAAGATAAAGTAGGGATGGGTCGAAATCATCTCATCCAATAGGATTTTGACAAGTTTAGGATATTATTTTAACCTTATCAATTAGATTTAACTCTAAGTTAAAAAATTTAACTTTTACCATGTGTTTTTGTTTTCTTACACTATATGGTTAATAAACATACAATATCAAGACAAACGAACCCCAATTTGTTTATTATTAATATATCTATATTTATCTTTGTCATTTGGCAGAACCTTAGATTTTCAGGAATTAAATAACAATTAATAATATAATATTTGTTTTAAAAACTAATTTATGTCAATTTTGACACTATTTGGTACATGATTTTTATGAAATTTCTAAAAGAATTATAAGTTCGAACCAAGTTACTTAAATCAACAATAACATGTAATATTAACCTATAAAATTAGTGTAAGTCATTAAAAGTCTCAAATTACATTTATTTGGGCATTTATAACATCAATTATGTTAATATTTTCTTAAAAAGGTAATTACTGCATCATCGTTGTGTCATAAATAAATTAAATTATTTAAAGTATAAAAATTACAAATAAAATACCATTATGTAAGAAATCTTTTTAGATTTATAATTAATATTTATAGTCGAAAATATATTATGTATAACCCTATATTAAAAAAATATTAGTAAATAAACGTTGATTTTAACTCTTTTAATTCTTCTTTGAATTAAATAATAATAAATGTCCTAATCTAATCCAAGTGGGCCTAAATGATAATATTTTACACTTAAGGTTGTTTTTGGTCGAGATACACTTGTCCAATAGAATTAGGACATGTGTTATGGTAATATTAATATCATATGTTCCCTTAATTACCCTATTTACTTTTAACCGTGGTAAATAAAAGAAAAAAGATACTATTCATCAAAAATTATTTTCATCTCATTGAACCACATTTTACTTACTGAAATCAACCGTGTCTCTCGGATTTTTTGTAATTACATTCACAGAAGTGGTAAAATTAAGATTTATGAAAAAAATTAATTTTTTTAACTACCACTTAGTAGTTTCACTATTCATCAAAAATTGAAGTTTTTTCAGAAAAATGCCAAAATTTCACCCTAATCTATAATTGATATTCCGAATTCAAAAATGATTTATATTTTACAAATTTCCCAACATATAAGTTGCATTAATTAATTTTATAATTAATTTCCGCTGTCACAACAAATAGCGTGTTTTTAAGAGTTAATAACTATCAAAAGATTAACACTTGTTTATGTCTAGTGTAAATGTGAAATTAATCCAATGACCAACATTGTATTGAATTGTAAAAATATATTCTAAATATAATTTAAAACCACTCAAATTAATAATTTATCACTATTAATTATTTTGATTAAAAAAGTAGTTTTTAATTAAAATTTAGTAATTTTCACTATTCATCAGAAAATGAATGTTATCCGAAAAGTACCAAAATTTCACCCTAAGATAATTTCGATATTACGAATCCAAAAATAAAGTCCATTTTGAAAAAACTAAAATTTACAAAATTTCAAAAAGTGGTTATTACTATTCATAACGGCTAGTTTTAATAATATTTTAATAGCATTTTGTTGTTTAGTGAAACTCGTTATTGCGTACTACACATGCTATCGAGGAAGGTCGCGATTGCGTGTAATGGAAGCCAAGTCAAGGATACTTGTTGTGAAAGCTTCTTTTGGTGTAGCGTACAACACAAGAAATTAATGAAATTAAAAAGAATATTTTTCATAAAATTTCGGGGTGTTACATTCTACCCCCCTTAAAATGAATTTCTCCCTCGAAATTCTTAGGGGTTATAAATAGTTTACTATTCGAATGTTTTTGTAATCGAAACCCACATCGTAAAAAGGAATACCAAATCCTATTTTTAAAAACAAAAGTATGAAACGTAATGGTTACCCAAATAAACTAATCACTGGTTTTCAACATAGGTGAAAATATTGATATGGAAGAGAAATCTAACCATCATGTTCTGATGGAGAGTGGTAGAGAACATGGCTATAGAAAAGATAGCAATCACAAATCCATAAATTTGTGATGATCTAAGGTACCATCTGATTAATCAGATATAAGAGCACTAGGACTACATTTTTGGTTTTCAAGATCGTTTCCCTAAAGTTGAAGAATTTGAATTAAAATAAATACTTACTTTATTTTGGTACAATCTCACTGTTTTTTGGGCCTTGAACAATTTCCACTTCATCTCTTAAATAAATGAAGTTGAATTTTTTATTCGTGAAGTGTTAGTAGATCATGTGATAGAATGACGATTCATTCTATCTGTCTCAAACAAAAGGTTAGCAAAAGTTATTAAATATACATAAGTCACTCTATAGTGAGATTAATCATATTTGGTTCCTAAAATGGACTTATACTTCATATATCATACTGCTTAATATAATAAAACTAGTTTCTACTAAACAGGGACTTCCTGTAGGCCAGTGGTAGGTGATAAGGGGCAGTCGCACTTCGGTTGTGGGTTCGATTCCCATAGCCATGTCCGACGCGATGGGTTGTCGCCCATCCTGTAGGTTGTCCTTTTTCTAAAACTATATTACTATAACATCCCATCAGTAATATCGAAATAAAAAAGTTCTATCCTTAAACAATACTTAGCATATGTCCAACATAATCCATTCTAATATTTATGCTTATCTAAAATGCTTCAGTCCAAGTTCATAGTATAAAGAAAACGATTACTTGAAATGTCATCAACCAAGCATGTGAATACCATCATTTATCCCCCATATATCATAAGATATGTCTTTTTGGTCAAATTACAAATATGTGAATACCATAATCATTTATTCTCTTGAAGAATTAATATCCATTGAACCTTAGTGAAAACATGAGTGTAGTTAAAAGTTAACACTTTCCACATACTAAAATCCTCAAAATTCTATATACTCAAACCATGATATCACTTAGTCCTTATATCAATCATGAGCTCATGAATACTATTAGACATATTATATTCTCTTTATCCCTTCATTATGCACATATCATCTACATTCCAAAAATATCTGAATAACCTTTCATGGATACTGGTAACATTAATCATACACTTTCAAAACTCAATGAAAGACAACAGTGCAACAATCCTTAGATGTATCTTTATTCCATAGTACCATGAGATTACTTATACAGCATTACACATGTTAAACATGTAATCATTCCACTACATTCTTAAACCATTGACCGAGCTTCAACAATTCTTTCATCTCACATATCATTTTTAGTCTCATCATCATCATCAACATAAATACTACCCATAAGACCATACTAATTCTCTTCATGAGACATTACCTTAAGGCGTTGGTTTGCATAATGCCCGTACATTCCACATTTAAAACATTCAACCATTGTTGATGTCGTAGCAATACCATTATCCTCATCCATGGTATTAACTAAACCTTTTCCTTTGAACATACTTTCTTTGTGTCCTTCTTTTCCACACCCTAAGCATCATCCAGTTCCTTTGAAACATTATTTTTGATGCCTCTTACCACATGATTTACATATGGGAAATTGAACTTTCTTTCCTCTATGATCATCATGAAACTCCATCTTTCTCTTATTAGCCGAGTCAGGAAACTTACCAAATTTTACTTTATTGATCATATTATGAGATTGCTGATTCGGAATAATAATGATGTTTGGACTTCCAAATCCCATTTCATTATGAATAATATCATTCCATTGTCCATCATATCCTCCATTATCCTGAATCATCTTGTTTCTAGCCATTTTCTAAAACCCAAAAAAGAATAGTGTGAGAGGCAAAAATCATGCTAGGGAAAACAACATAATAAAGGTGGATTATCCTCAATATATAACATCTTAGGTTAAATTCTATGATCATTACCGTAGTTCTAGGAATGTATCCTATAGGTATACTTATCCTTAGGGACATCCCTAGACATACCTTATAAATATCTCTAGGGATCTCACTAAAGATCTCGCATCCTAGTTTCCAAAGGTTGACTAAACCTTTCCTCTGATACCAACCGTAGAGGCCCGAAGCTTAACATACATGGAAATTACATTACTTTTGTGGAATACCTAGTACATAACAAAAAACACACACACAAGGATCGTAATAGTTTAGTGTCTTTGGAAACTCGGAACATAATCTTCTTATTGTGGTGAAAGATCTTCAATATCTCCCATAATGATCTTCCCCTTTTTTTACCTAAAACCTTTCTTCATATCATGGGGAAAAGAAAACATAAAAGGGTGAGCTCAAATGCTCAGTAAGGGTAAACAAAAAAAAATCAAGCACATCATATTCATAAGAACATAACTTTTTGAAATCTTAACCTGCAAAAGAGAGCATAATTTCATAACATGGGATAAATCATTGTAGTGAAATGAAATCCCAATAATCATAACATAAAACATGAAACTTTGTGGAATACACACATAATCATAGAGAATCATTTCTTGTTAGTCAAGACTCATTGCCAAGACTATCTTAGTGGACAAAGTCCCTTTCTTAACCGAGTCACCCTCGTTTCAGTCCTGTTTCACTGAACCGGTATAACCTACCATTCCAGCCATGTCTATCTCATGATATATAAAATCATTACCCAATGCATTGGAGAGAGATATAGGTCCCACCCATCTCATAATGATACCATTCTTATGTGTGCCACAAAATCATAAATCATACATCATTTCATAACCCATGTAATAAAAATGGGAATCTTAAACATCGTGACATCATAAAACAATTCATATAAGATAACGGAATTTATAAAAATAATTCCATCACAACATTATCAAATAAATGTAATAATAGAGATAAAAATAGAACCCTTTATTATCTTATATGGGAAATAATTTTCATAAAACACTTGAACTCCATTCTTGAGGAAAATATCATTTCTGCTTCAAAAACACTTTTCCTTTATTAACATTTCGTACAATTATAAACTAAAAGAAGTTGATTAAAAATAAACATGAAAACTTGTAAAGTAATCTTTTTGGAAATAATGTTTTAGAAATTAATTCATTCCGTATAAGTTAAAAAAACATTCTTCGTACTTTTGTCCGAATAGTCAAAAAGTACCTCGTATGAAAAACGACAAAAGATTCCTTTCATATCCTTTACTAAAAACTCACCTAAGGGTAAAATTGGATTTAAAAAATTGTAGGTGGATAGAAATAATACTAAATATTGAGGAAACATGGATGTGGATGATAAAATACACCCCAGTAAATACTAAAGTATAAACAATCTTGGATAAAAAAATGAGATTGTGATATTTCCCTTACCTTTGGTCCGATTTGCTTCGTAAGTGTCCGAACCTCCTGTATAATGATTTAAATAATGTCATTGACTTATTACAGAATCATATTCATTGTTATGATATCATATATGGTTCACTTATGACTTTATATTACCCGTTCTTTTGTAAATTCCATGTTAAAGGGCGTTTTGGGTAAAATTGTTTTATTTGTCGTCCGTGTATTGACTTTCAATTATTCATATGATTACTTAGATCACAATTACTTAATTACAGAATATAAAACATGATTTATATATATATTAAGAATATACATTTATATAATAAATCAGTAAATGGAAAGAAATACACCGTTCATGGAGACGGTAGTCCGTACGTACGCATGAACGCTGTTTTCGTTTCCTTATTGAATTGAATGGAATTAAGTAGATGACATACATATAAATATCCAGTATCATTATTATGTCATATATTTCATTAGTACTTATTATATATACTTTATAATCATTCATGGATGTCTAATCATTGAGAATGAATCTCATCGCGTCGTGGAGATTATAGTCCGTACGTACGCACGAGGGATGATATCATTTCCATGGTCGTGGAATTGTGTTGAAGTGTATGTATAATATTTAATTATCAATATTACTTTATAATAATCGTATAAAGTTACTCATTACACCATTATACCCATCCGATTATGGTGGTGGTGGAAAATAGGTTACACCACGGCGTGGAGACGGTATTCCGTACGTACGCACGCGTGGTGATTTCCTTTTTCTGTAGGATGGATAGAAGGTTAATTAGAGTTGTTTCATATTTATAATAACATATAAATATATAAGAAATACTGATGTTATTAATTTATCATGAAACAACTAAAGAAGAAGAAGTTGAAGAAGAAAGAAATTGAAAAAGATCGATAATGGATATTACCTCTTTTTGACGCGCCTTCACTTAACCTCCACTTAAAGAACTATGGATGGTCTTTGAAGAGGTCCAGGACCTCTAGGATGATACTAGGGAAGTGGAGAAGGGATTTTGGCAGGGTTTGGCCGAGCTTTAATGCTCAAATTGGTGTGAGGAGGAGAGGGAGGAGGTGCCCTTTTAATAGGGAGGAGAGGGGCATCTTAGGAAAATGTCAAAATATTATTTTATATTAAGGTCAAATTCGGTTTATAATGGTTCCAAATGGTCTTATTTTGAAGATAAAGTCGGGATGGGTCGAAATAATCTCATCCAATAGGATTTAGACAAGTTTAGGTTATTATTTTAACCTTATCAATTATATTTAACTATAAGTTAAAAAAATTTTCTTTTACAGTGTCTTTTTGTTTTCTTACACTATATGGTTAATAAACATACTATATCAAGACAAACGAACCCCAATTTGTTTATTATTAATATATCTATCGTTATCTAAGTCTTTTGGCCGATTCTTAGATTTTGATAAATTAAATAACAATTAATAATATAATATTTGTTTTAAAAACTAATTTATGTCAATTTTTACATTATTTGGTACATGATTTTTATGAAATTTCTAACAGAATGATAAGTTCGAACCAAGTTACTTACATAAACAATAACATTTCATATTAATCTAGAAAATTAGTGTAAGTCATTAAAAGTCTCAAATTACATTTATTTGGGCTTTTATAACATCAATTATGTTAATATTTTCTTAAAAAGGTAATTACAACATCATCGTTGTGTCATAAATAAATTAAATTATTTAAAGTATAAAAATTAAAAATAAACTACCATTATGTAGGAAATCTTTTTATCTTTCTAATGAATAATTATAGTTGAAATTATATTATGTATAACCCTATATTACAAATTTTTTAGTAAATAAACTTTGATTTTAACTGTTTTAACTCTTCTTTGAATTAAATAATAATAAATATCCTAATCTAATCCATGTGGGCCTAAATGATAGTATTTTACACTGAAGGTTGTTTTTGGTCGATATAAACTTGTCCAATAAGATTAGGACATGTGTTATGGTAATATTAATATCATATGTTCCCTTAAATACCCTATTTACTTTTAACCGTGGTAAATAAAAGTAAAGAGTTACTATTCACCAAAAATTATTTTCATCTCATTGAACCACATTTTACTTACTGAAATCAACCGTGTCTCTCGGATTTTTTGTAATTACATCCACAGAAGTGGTAAAATTAAGATTTATGAAAAAAATTAATTTTTTTAACTACCACATAGTAGTTTCACTATTCATCAAAAATTGAAGTTTTTTCAGAAAAATGCCAAAATTTCACCCTAATCTATAATTGATACTCCGAATTCATAAATGATTTATATTTTACAAAATTCCCAACATATAAGTTGCATTAATTAATTTTATAATTAATTTCCGCTATCACAACAAATAGCGTGTTTTTAAGAGTTAATAACTATCAAAAGATTAACACTTGTTTATGTCTAGTGTAAATGTGAAATTACATCCAATGACCAACATTGTATTGAATTGTTAAAATATATTATAAATATACTTTAAAACCACTCAAATTAATAATTTATCACTATTAATTATTTCGATTAAAAAAGTTGTTTTTAATTAAAATTTAGTAATTTTCGCTATTCATCAGAAAATGAAAATAATCCGAAAAGTACCAAAATTTCACCCTAAGATAATTTCGATACTATGAATCCAAAAATAAAGTCTATTTTGAAAAAAATAAAATTTACAAAATTTCAAAAAGTGGTTATTACTATTCATAACGGCTAGTTTTAATAATATTTTAATAGCATATTGCTGTTTAGTGAAACTCGTTATTGCGTACTACACATGCTATCGAGGAAGGTCGCGATTGCGTGTAATGGAAGGCAAGTAAAGGATGCGCGTTGTGAAAGCTTCTTTTGGTGTAGCATACAAAAAAAGACATTAATGAAATTAAAAAGAATATTTTTCATAAAATTTCAGGGTGTTACATTATAGATGGTATAATATATCATAGTTTATTTAGACACGAGGTAACATGTAATGAAAGCTATCACATACATCAAAATTATTTCAAAGAATACCAATAAAATGTCACTATGTTACATTATACCACCATAAAATTAGTTTAACCCTCAAAATTACATCAACCTGAAAAAATTAATGAGGAGTTTTCTACTTCATCACATTCTCATTTTTTCAGGCAGCTTCATGGAATTTTGGAATCCTCCAGTGATATTTAACATGGAGATTAGTCTTATAATGATGAATATTTTATCTATATTCCATGATTTATACTGGGTTTTATTTTCAATAAATATCATTTTACATTATTACAACCTACAGGTTCAGAACGTGAAAAGGATCAGGTTTTTACTTCCTCAAAATAGATAATGGAACACATTATGAACATGATAGAGGTTCACATGATGCACCAAGTGATAAGCTAAAATCCACACTCAGTCAAGAATCTCAAAGGGGCCAATACACCGTGTGATGATCATTATCTTTTTTCGAAATCACATAGCTTTATTTTTTGGATATATTAATTTGAATAGCTTCTCACAAACAATGAATTTTAAATCTCACCAATAGTTTTTAGTATAACTGTTATACTCACTCTACGATTCCTTAACGTCCTACTGAATACATATATCCTTATTTTCCTTTTCATGAGAAATCTCAGGTCCAAATAGATTTTTTCCATATTCATCTCATTATGTTAGAGTTTGTCACTTTTTCTTATAGATAGATTCAGAATAATCAATCTCAATTTTTTGATCAAAGATATTATTATAAGAAACATTAACCAAAAAAAGTTCTTTATCCCAAAAACCATAGAAATATAGATAACAATATGAGAATATATTCCCATGGGTTTGAATGATTCTCCCAAACTAACACAATTTCTAGGTATGATTGGTAACATTGAAACACCACTCTTTATCCATAGATTAATAAAGGATCCTATTGACCATTAAGGCATACCTTGGATCGTGATTATATTCAATAGAATGTGATCCTCCATGTAACTATAACACTTTCTTAATGAATATTTACAAAATATAATCAAAATTTATTTATTCACTCATAATAATTAAATGTTATAACTTCATAAGGTGATCAACTAAAACCAAAATATCATTATTCCATTTAGATTTCTTGGGGAGTCCTATGAAAAAAACCACAGTGATATTTTCCCATTAACATAAAGGTATGTGAAATGGTTGTAACATACCCATAAAATTATTCTTATCAACATTGACTTGTTGGGACATGATGCACTAATATACATACTCTGTAATATCTCTTTTCTGGTTATCCCACCAAGAATTTTCCTTATGGTCTTCACACCTCTTGAAACATCATGTATGGATAGATAATGATGAGATATGGGATTCAAAAAACAAACACTTATTCAATTATTATATATAGGGTAAAATAATCTATTTATGAACCACAAAATTCCATCATAATAAATGTTGATATTTAGAATATTTCACACTATTTTTTAGCTCTATGTCTTACTTCTATAATTATTTAATCTTCAAATAGATATATGGTTGAAAACTCATTTAGAAAAGATATGATTAATAAAATTCTTCAATATTTTAAGGTTATTTAATTTCAAATTTATAATTATTATATAATTTTTTTATCCACGTCATAGATAAGATATCATGATCCTTTTTACTCAAATCCGTAGACCGCTTTTTTTACTTCTCATGGTGGAAATGTAATGAGAAGTCATAATATTTTATCAATTACTACCAACTGTTATGTAACATAAACAAATATTTATTATTTAATATTTACTTTAATCTTTTATGATTTGTATATATATCACACCTCTTTTTATAAAGATAATTTCCACATCTCTTTGATGTAAAAATTATTGCTGCTTACCCCAAGTCATGATTTGGGTAATTTTTATCACGATCCATTAATTGATGAAAGGTGTAAGATACCACAATTTTAATTATATAAGAGAACACATCCCAATACCTTCTTTAATACAACCCTAAAATTCACAAACCCTTCTCCAAAACATGGTATTGTGATTACTTTTTCACTAACAGACCTTCCCTTCATCTCTATTTATTATTATTCACACACATATGTCCAATAAAACTTCAATGAATTTAATTTTAACATACTGAGGGGATTTTATAACCATGAAAAATTATTCAGTGTGTATTGATAATATCCATCCAATACATGAACAATATTGACCTCATTCACTGTGGTTTGTCTGGGACAATGTTTAATGATTCCCATCATAGAATTAAATCATAATGCACTCTCTCTTGTGATCAATTGTACCAATAATGATACTTTATATAACATGATGTCTCATATTATGAATTTTTCATATATTTTCTCCATCCTCAGGGTATGCAACACAATTTTCAAGTAATCTTCATTCTCTTCTTATTTCATGGATTATATAATAATATCGTCTATAAATGATACTACAAATTGATCATGGTAATCTCTAAAATCTATCTTCAAAAAATAAATGAAATATTAGGTGTATTAGTAAGTAAAAATAGAATCAACATGAATTCTTAGTTCCCATTCCTAATACTAAAGATACCATTGTAATGTATTAACCTTCTAACATTAATAAATATAATCCCAAATAAAGGTAAATCATGGAAATGTATTGAGAAACTCTTATTTGTTCTAAAAAATCATCAATATATGGAAAATGACAATTATTGTTTATCATGATTGTGTTATGTTTCTGATAATTAATGTAGAGTCGCATTGATCAATATTTATTTTTAATGATATGAACTTGAACACCCCATAAATAACCACTTGTATGGATGAATCCCTTGTTGATATTCTCTTGTGGTTTCTTCTTTGATTCATATAAGTCAATCAAGGATATACTATTAAGAGCCAGTGAAATTGGTGTAACACCAGTTATGAGTTCTATTGATAAATCTACTTCATGATTGGATGAAGACTTTGAAAAATATCTTGGAAAGACATCAAAAAAATCACATTCAATAAGAATAACCTTTATATTTATTTTATCACCATCTACCAGATATAAGTAACCATTATGAATTGGAATCAAGACCCATAGAATGGATGTAATTTCCTTTGCAAGATCGTATTCAACCTCACACTGAAAAATGATCACTAGTACACTAAAAATATGAAATATAAATTCCCATACTTGAAAATTGAAATCGGATATATATATATAGAGGTAGAAAATACATGAAATAAATAACATAATATTAAAAAAAAGATAATAACATTATTAAAAGAAAGAAAATTCCCATGAACTTGAATTTTATAAAAAATCATAGTATTCTAATGAGATAATTATAAAACTCCTCGTTTTCACTAATATTTCATTATCTAATCTCCTAGGTGGTAACGTGAAACCATTAGAAAATAATTACAATATAAAATGGAATTTAGAACAAGAATCAAATATGAAATTATCAATTCTAGAGTGGATGGTATGTTTACCTTTGAACATTTAATTATGTCTCCCTAAATTAGTTATTGTATTGGTATGTGATTTTCCTTTTTCCATGAGCATAATAGGTTGCTATCATAAACCATCATTATTAAACTTTTGATTCATTAAATATTTAGTATAATTAACATAGTTCATTAATTTTAATCATTATATTTTGGGTGGTTCATTTTTTAGATCTTTACCTCATTTCACATCATTATATAACCAGTTCCCAACATTCTGACATTCAATTTCCTATTGAAATTATTTTCCACAATTAACTAATCTAATAGTCCCATTAAAACAATTTCCTCCAAGTTCCATTATGCTTTTAATAACATAAAGTATGACTCATCTTCTTCCCTACACAGTTTTTATTACAATTTCTTTGGAATTCCATATTTATATTCTTATCCAAACTATGATATTGATTACTGTCTCCGATCTCTATTTCCTCATTTAGATATCAAAAAATAATTTTGTCACATCTACTAATGTCTCATATGACTAACTGTTTTGAGAAACATGTTTTTAATCAATATAAGAATAAATAAATCAAAAATTTATGTTCAATGATAACACAGAAATTGTACCTCAAATGTCTTATAGAATTTGTCCAATAAGTACTAATGGATTCACCATCCTTATGCTTTTTTATCATGTAATTATATATCCATTTTCTTATAAAGAATATAAAGATATTTCATATTGAAAATAACCACTTAAAATCATCCCAATACATGTATTAAAATTCATTCCTGATGCCTGATGATTTAGATAACAGTTCATGATTTATGTGCTTCACCTTCAAAATGATAAACAACCAAAATAAATTCTCCATGCATTGAGAAATAGATAATAAAATATATATTTTCACCAGCACTAATCCATTTTTTAAATAAATCATGGATTGGAATACCCACTAATAGAAGGTGGATGTTACATCCTAAAGAACATAAAAATATCTTGCCCCCACCTTTTCTTTTTTAGATGATAAAAATCATTTATGTAGTGAAAATGTTTCATAAAAATTGGAATATTATTTTTCATTCCTTCTAATTTGACATAAATTTTATCAAGATTAAAATAATTTCCTATTATTTAACATTCAATAATTACATTATTCATATGGGTTCCATATATGGAATAAAAAAAGTATAGTAGGAAACAATAATCATAGTTTGTAATCATGTAATCAGAAATTTTTTCCATTGTATGTCTAAATCATGAAACATATTTTCTATATTTGAATAATTAAGTAAATATCATATCACATTGTGTTATCCATGGATTTCATAGACTTTATCCTATCATTATGCATTATGGTTCATAAAGAAAATTTTACTTAACCGAAGAATATAACATGAGAGTGTCGAGATAGTTGTGTAGTAAAAATACCATCAATCATGCTCAAATGATAAGGGTGTTAATAAATAATAAACCCATTTAAAAATTATTACATAAAGGTGTATCTATCCAATAGCTTCACGACCCATCCCATAGGGCCTAAGCCATAACTACCCCAAGACCTCCTTCCTTAGCCAAGGGGTTGGCTACTAGAACTGGAAAAGAATTTACATAAAACAAGAATTAATTTCCTTTAAACCTATAAAAACTTAAAGTTCAAGAACACAACAAGATGTAACCAAAAAGTAAAACTGCAGTACTCAAGGTGTGTATTGAATGTAAACGGCTGGAATACAAGCCCAACTAAAAAGATACAACTACAACTGAAAACAGAAAACTACTCATGAGATCGTCCACTGAGTATCCTCCCTAAAGGTTAGGTACAACTTTTCTCCATTTCTCTCCACGTCTTCCATCCTCGTTGTCAACCGTTTGGTCTAAGCTCCCCGAGTCTCAGTCAAGGCTACAAGTCATTGGAACAAGACACAACAAGGTGTGGGTGAATCTCGTGAATGTGTGAGTATGACAATACCCTATAGGGACTCCATGACCCCTGAAGGTCTCTTAGAATTAATCAGAAGAAAACTAAAAGTCATGATGTCAAACAAAAATCAAAAATCAAAATATTTATCTAAAACCAGGTATAACTAAATTACATAAGTATGGATGATTAGTCGTAAAGCATGATCATATTATTCTATCAAGTGGAATTGTTGCTGACCAAATGGATTCTAACACACATTGGATAGATAGGTTCTAATCCCGGAAATACCCACTCATGATCGATAGGTTCTGATCCACACAAGATCGCTAGGTGCTTATCCACACTGGGTCGCTATATGATGATCCACACAAGGTCTCTTGGTGATGATCCACACCAGATCGCTAGGTGATAATCCCCATAGGTTGGATAAGTGCTGATCCCAACAAGATTATTAAATGTTAATCCACAGAGGATCGCTCGGTGATGATCCACACATGATCGCTTGGTGCTAAACCAAACATGATCACTAGGTGCTGACCCACATTGGATCACTCAGTACAAACCTCTGTATGATCTGTCTCCAACCACCATTTTACATCCAGCCACTATATTCCCGCTCATATCACAATTGATTCCTATAGAAATCACTCCTCTAGCCATTAGTAATTTTTAAAAAAACACAAAACCCTATGAAGAAGTTACCCAACGATCTGTCATGTTATAAGGGTTCTAACGCAATAGACGACCCACCAATTGGTGGCCAGGTAAGTATGTTATTGCAATTTAGTGCCGAGGGCCCAGTGGGATTCGGTGTCAATCCAACCCAAACATACTCCAAAATTCCCCAAAACGCTCTTCCAGTATCTCAAAATGATCGTCTCTCACCAAGGATCCCATCACTAGAGATGGTTCTTCAAACGAACATCTGGTTCGCCAGATATGTCCTTTTAAGCATATTTGGGTCCGAGAGGGGTCCGGGTCTGACCCATCCTAGACCGAACTAGCCTGGGCTGGTTTGGATGGTCAAGCCCTAGTCTGCGGACTAGCTTGGCCCGCCTAGGGTGGGATTGTTCTTGGTGGCTCAGCCCATCAGCTGGAACAACCGGCATGGGGGTCGCATTTTCCACCTTTCGAAATCCTCCAATAGTCGTTCGGTTCTTTAAATGGTGGCGCCAGATGGAACCTCCTCATCACTCATGGGACCCGTAGGGAGAGGCTCCCCTCCTTCGTCGTATCTTTGTAGTTGGGGCCTTCTCACCGTGATGCATGATAGCGCACTGCCTCCCATCTCCACAGCCGGCGGAGAACTAGCCACCAGTATGTCTACCGCAGCGCAAAGCGGCACCGCCTCCCTCCATGACCGGTGGGCACCGGCCACCACCTTCACTTGTTGTTTCCTATCACTGGCGCCTCCACATCGGTAACGTGCCAAAGGGACTTCCACTGGCCACTAGGTGAGCTCTTTTGGTCCGTTCATCCTTCTGGACATGCCTACAGGTCTCCTGTTATGTTTCCATCATTGCGTGCCTCCCGGTTTCCGATTTCTTTTGATTTAGAAATTTTTCCCTCAAAGAGAACAACATGAATGATGTGGAAGTTGGTCTAGACTTGCTTGTTTGGCCAGCTCCCTCAGCATTAACATTATAGAAAGTGGAGGATTATTCAATTCATCAATGTTAATATTAAATAAATAAACACCCTACCTCATGTTTTATTGGAGACGTCGCAGTGGTGGAAGCAGAATCCACACATGACAAATCCATCATCATTTGTCATTTCCAATCCGAATCCTCCGACGTGGTCATCCAATCTTCTCTTCTGTAGTGGAATTCGCAAAAACACTTCATCACAGGTTCCTCACCGTCATACCAAAACCCCACGCCCGAGCTTTAGTTAAATATATGTAGGATCCAGATGTGTTTCATGATATTAATGTGGTTCATTTATGAAGCATATTTAATGTTTCAAAGTAGAGTTTACAAAATAGAAGTGTGAATCCATTATATGACTTGACAAGTCATCGGTCCTTCCACCAACGCTCAATAGTTACTGAAAAGAAATAAAATAATATTGTTATGTTATTTGATTATTATTTTTGTAAAGTCCAAAATTTATCTTTTTCTCTTGACCTACTTTAGTCAATGTGAACCCTCCTTTCAGAGAATTTTGGTGCTTCAGATTCAAAGGTTCCCTCAAAATTTTAATCTAAGCATCATTTCATATTACAAGTAAATCCACCGACACATTTACTGAATGTACATTAAATAAATTTTCAAAAATCCATTTTGGTCACACTTGTCCTTGGAATCCTGTGCCATCAATTTTCACAGAAATATAATAATGCCAAATAATGAAAAATATTTACATGGAATTTTCATGTCCTTACATTCTCCCCACCTTAGAGATTTATTCCATGAAATCTAAAACAGGACTAAGTAATCAAATGGGGATACTGAGAACATATCTGATCCTCTCACTACCATGTGATCTATTGTAGTTTCATGTTCTTCCAATGAACTCGCACAATAGGAATCGACTTCCCATGAATGTCCCACTCCTTTCGATCATCTATCTCCCATGGGAACTCTACAAAAGTCGCTCCACCTCGATGTCTAGCTCACTCAAGTCAATAACATGTGATGGGAAGGCACATATCTTTTCAATTGTGAGACGTGGAATAAATTATGCACTCGGTGCATCTGTGGGGGAAATGATTGACGGTATGCTACCTCGCCAACTCTACAAAGGATCTGGAAATGTATGATGAACCTCAGAGAGAACATTCCAACACGACCAAACCTCTGTAATCCTCATTAGGGTGAGACCCGTAGGAAGACATGGTCCCCCTCCTCAAAAATTGAAGGTTCTCCATCTCTTGTCGGCATAAGACTTCTTCCAGCTCCGTGTAGTCTTCATCCAATTCAATATGATCATCAACTTCTCTGTGGAAGCCCGTACTATCTTTGGACGCATATGTGATGATTCCAAAGGGACTTTCCTAAAATGAGGTGATCTGTATGGTCACTCGTATAGGGCCTCAAGTAGAGCAATGACGATGGTGGAGTGATAACCTTTGTTGTATAAGAACTCCAAAAGGGGAAGGTGGTCCTCCTATATTTGGCCAAAATCAAGGAAACAAGCACAAAGCAATTCCTCAAGTGATTGAATGGTCCGCTCCGTCTAACCATCTCTCTATGCATGGAAGGCGGTGCTTAAAAGTAGTTGAATCCCAAATTCCTCCGATAATCCCTTCCACAATAGGGATATAAAACAAACAACATGATCAGAGATGATAATCGATGGCACCACATGATGTCACAAAATCTTATGCACGTAGAGGAGTCCCAAAACCTCTACTAATCCATGCTCTCAGATGGGTAACAAATGTGCTGCCTTAGTGAGTCAGTCAATGATAACCCAGATGAAATTGTGGCCCTTGGATGTATGTGGTATCCCTCTCAATATGTTCATAGATATATCATCCCACTTCCACTCGGGCACCTCACGTGGTAGCACTAAGACAGCTGGTACCTAAATCTTGGCCTTCACATACTGACAAGTGAGGCATCACGATACGAACTCCTACATTGCTTTCTTCATCCATATCCACCAGTACTGACATCGGTGGTCCGGGTACATCTTCACCCATCTAGGATGTATTGCTAATGTGGATGTATGAAACTCCCTCAACACCTCCTTTAACAGCGTTATTAATACCATGGTGTGTCCGCTGAAGAGGATGACATGCTTCCCAACTATAGAAACCCCTTCATGAGCCTGTGCTGAGGATATCTGAGCATGGTGGGCCTCATAGTAAATTTCTCCACTCTATGCCTCCAGAGAACACTATAGAAGTGGATGAGTGATAGTCATAAAATGGAGTTACGCTTCTCCAACCTTATCCACGAAGGATGGCTGCAACACTACTTGCTGCTCTGTCACCTCTCTCCATAGATGTAGACTAGACCTCCACCCGAGTGCATCTACTACTATGTTCCCCTTCCCAAATGTATAGAATATCTCAATGTCATATTCTTGGAGGACCTCTAGCCATCTATTTTGTCTATGGTTCAGGTCATTCTGTGAGAAGATATACCAGAGACTATTGTGATCAGAGTAAATAGTAAACCATTGACACATCAAGTTGTGATGCCACATATTCATAAAAAATACCACTCCTAATTACTCCAAGTCATGGGTAGCATAGTTTTTCTCATGTTGTCTCAACTACCACGAGCCGTAGGTGATATCCACTAACTCCTGAATTAGGAAACAACCTAGTCCATTCGTTAATGCATCATAGTAGACTAAATTCCCAATTCTCTCCTACAGTAGCCTCAATATGGGGCACTCATTATTTTCTAACTTAGCTATTGAAAACTATGTTGCAACATCTTCATCCACGAGAAAGGCATCCCCTTCTTCATCAAAGATGAAAATGGCGCCAATACCCTAGAGAACTCAGGTACAAATCTCTAGTAATACCCATCCAACACCAGGAAACTCCAGACCTTGCCCACACATCCGGGTGGCTCCCAAGCAAGAAATTCCTCTATCATTGTCGAATCCACAAAAACTCCATCCTCTATGATAATGTTCCCCAAGAAGTGGACATCCCATATCTAGAACTGGAACTTCTATATTTTTCTATAATTCTCCTTCTCTCAGAGTGTATCCAAAAAAATCTACAGGTTCGGGGCATGCACCTCCTCTAATGTCGAGTATGTCATGTAGTTGTTAATGAAGGCCACAAAGAAGCCATCAATTTGTGGCTGGAAGATCATTTTCATGATCCCCATGAACACTGATGGAGCATTGGTCAATCCAAAAGGCATCACCATGAACTCATAATGGCCATATCGATATCTGAAGGTAGTTTTTGGTACGTCCTCATCCCATACCCTTAGCTGGTGATAACATGATCTAAGGTGTATCTATGAAAACAAACAAGATCCCATCAGCTGCTCGAATAGATCATCTATCCTCGGTAGAGGGAAATTGTTCCTCACGGTCACCTAGTCCAGGCACCACTATTCCTCACAAATCCTTAGACTCCAATTTTCCTTCTTGGAGAACATGATCGTGGATTCCCGTGGAGAAACACTGGACCTTACGAACCTATTTCTTTGAAAGTCCTCCAACTATACCCTCAACTCACAAATATCCATTGGATTCATACGATATGTTGGTTTATATATTTATGCCTTCATGTCGTACAAGTAGATGTGACGGTATACCTCTCTATGAGAAGGTAGTCCCAGAATATTAACAGGGAAGAAATCTGTATACTGGTCCACCACTATAGGATAACTCAGACTCCTCATGTCAACTACTCTGAGGGTGATGCAAGCCAAATTATGAGAAATCAGTTGCACCCTCCTCTGAAATAGTTGTTCATGTGCAGTAATGGTTTCCTCTTCCCCATTGAAGGTAAACCTTATCCCATCCTTGCAAACACACCGAAAATTGTGCCCAAAATAGTTGATATGAGCAAGGACTATGGATAACCATTCCATTCCCAAGATAACATCGTATGGATTTGATGCTACTACTAGAAGATTCTAGCCGAAGAACTTGCCCCCTAGAGTGATTTTACACTATCTGTACGTGTGTGTAATCGTTGAATCTTTTCCAGTCAGAGTATCTAATCCCATGGATCGAGCTAACCGTTCCATCAGAATCGTTGAGCTCCGAAAGAGTGTTGTGGAAATGAAAGAGTGATTGGATTCTATGTCTATATGTACTAAATCATGGGAGTAATAGACATAGATCATACCTCTAATCATCTCTGGAGTGCCATGGTCAGAGGCCTTTGCTGCCTGTAGGTGTTCTCTCCCCTGTCCACCTACTCTCTGTGGTTGGGGTGGACCACCTGTTGGTGGTGGTGGTAGAACATAAAATAACATCCCAACACCTACTAAATGACATGATCTTATGACATGTCAGACGCCCTGAGGTCCTACTCGCTCAAATATCTACCTCTTTCTCGGAGGTCCCCCAACCTTCTGCTGATCGTCGGTATAGAGGGTCAGGCAGTCGTGAGCCATGTGTCCCTACCCATCGTACGTGAAGAACAGTATGCGTCCCTGCAGACCTCCTTTGCCTTGTGAGCTCCGTACTTCAAACCCTGCATCCCGGGGTCTTCCACCGGATGGTTCGGCCCACTTGGACCTCTATGTCATCTGACTACTACTTCCTATAGATGAATCAGATACCTTTCATCTTGTCACACCCTGACATGATGAATTATTTTAATTTAATTATTTTGGGACTTGTTTTTGGGCTTCAGTTTGAACCGGGTTTAAATTTAAAAAAAATTGGATCTTATATGGGTGCGTGACCTTATGTGCGGCCGTGTGTAGAGACCCAATTTAATATAATGACTTTTTATTATTAAATTTATTATTACATGGGCGTGCAACCAGGCGCGCGACCCTGCACATGATCGCATAAGCGACCACAATCGCATCTAGTAATGATATTATTATTTTGGTTGGTTTTATTTTTTTAGTTTTATTATTAATTTGATTATTATTTAAGTTGATATCTAAATTAAGTTATTATAAATATTATTATCAATTTTGTTAATATTTTAATTTCATTGTGAATTGTAAATTATTTTTATAATTATAAATAAATATTTACTGATAATAATAATAATTATTATTATTAATTTTACTGGATTAAGTTCCATTTTTATCTCTATTTTCTTTTCTTTGTTCCCTCTATCTTTATTCTATTCCTCTATTTCTCTCCCCTCCTCGTTCCCCCCCCCCCCTCATTCCCGTCGCGCACAAGACCGCCTAAACCCTACCTGCGTGCACCTCCTACGCACCCTCTATCCTCCAGTCGCCCTTCCCTTTAACCGATGCTACATCCAGCGACCACGCCCCTTCCCATGCACTCATCCTTCGGCACGGAATCCTCTTGCGTGGCCTCGTCCGGTGCGGCCTCCTTCGGCACGACCTCCTTTGAGGTGGCCTCCTCTCATGCGGCCTCCGCTGGCACGACCTCCAGCAGCGTGAACCCCCCCCCCCCCCCTTCTGCGTAGACCTACCCTTCACCCCTCCTCACCAGAAACCCTTGGTCACGCCCCACCATCATAACCGGACCCTTCGGGGACTTCCCTTTCCTGCGGCGCACCTCCAAAACCATTCTTCCATGCTTGGTTTGCTTTCCGAACCATTGCTGCTGGTGCGCTCTACTTCGTATAGTTGTTTCTTCCATTTTATAGCATTTCAGATTGGGTTTTCTTGTTGTATTTGGTTCGGTTTTGATGTTTTTGGTTTGATGTGTTGTTTTTAGGGGTTGTCGAGTGCCGTCGAGGTCGGTTCTTGCCACCTCCTTTAAGGGAAGTGGGTTCGACATGGTTCTCAGGTGAGGATTTTTGAATTTCGTCATTTCGGTTTAATTGTGATTTAGGGGTTTTAGGATTTTTTAACTTTTCATTAACTCATTTTGGGTGTGAATGATGTTTTGGTAATATATTAGCTTGTGTTTGATTTTTATATGGTATTATTGAGTGAAACGAGGTGCGTTTTGGATATTAATCCATTTTGTACTGCATGGTTATATTCTGTAACTTGTGCACCTGATTTACTAGATTTATGAGGGTTGCATATTATGTTTATTTATGGTGTTGGTGTGTTTCGGTTTTCAGTTAATGTATTGGGGTAATGTGTTCCTTACATTTGTTGTTCCACACCTATATTATTATGGTTTATGGATGTTTTTTACTTTGTTTTAATTAATTATTAGGGTTCTTGGTGGTTCCATGTGATTTTGGGGTGTCCATTCCATTCACGGTGAAGTTTAAATCCTATTGTTTGATTTTATGACATCTTAATTACTTTCTTTATTTGTTTTATGGTTTATAATATTTTTCTTGTATCTCGTTGAAATCTGATTTATGGTTTCAAGTTGCGGGTGTCTCCGGTCATGTCGGACCGTGCTCCGTCCACCGCCGCTGAAGGAAAAGTTATTCAGATTGCATCGGATTGTTCGCCTTTATTTGCAGGGCACACCTTGTTTTACCTCATGTTTTGGGTTCATTCTGTTTCGTCTACACCGGTTTCATTGTGGGTTTTACTCTATTTATTCATTTGGATTATTTTTAAGACAGTTTTTTTGTGTTTTTAGATACTTTGCGTTGTTGCAGCGCATTGGCCAGGTTTTTCTGGGATATTATGGTTGTCAGTAAGTGGCGCGTGCTTGTGCGCAAGTTGGGACATACCGCATCGTAGTTGTAACCGAGCTACAAGTCAAGGTAGGTCCCCCACTACACTCTCCTTTAATTTTAGAATTTATTAATTGCTTAATGATTTATTAATTTTAATGAACGAGAAATCATATAAGATAATGAATTATTAAATGATTATTTGGTGTGAAGAGAGTCGTTTATTTTATACCAAACACTTGAAATATTTTCATGACGAGCAGACACCCAATATTGAAGGATTGCCCCTTTGGACTTTAAACATAATTCACAGAATTTCAATTGTACTTCTAGTTTTAAAGATAAATGATTTCTTCTGAACAAGTTTTATGGGCTTTCTCGAGAAATGTAATTTTTCTTTAAAATTTTTGAAGGCCCGTTTGGAATGTTAATAAAATAAATTATTTTGTAACACCCATTCAGGGGTGATCTATGGTGTGCGTTGATTGTGTGAGCTGTATGTGATGTTTGAGCATCATGACTGATTGATTTACATTATGGATGCACCCTTTTTTATTGCATGTGTTAACATGGGTACCTGACATAGTGAGTGAGGTTTCTGAGAACGATTGTAGCAATAGTTTAGATAACTCATTGGCTAGTGGCCCCATAGAAGGGGAATACTGAGTTATTATTGCAATGGGAATTGGTCCCCTCGGTTAGGCCATGTAGGGCTATGCCGAGCATTAGGGCGTTATGACATCATCGAGTTAGGGAATGCCTTAAAGATGTGTCCGATTTATAGTACATTCTGGATTGTTCATGATTTCCTAGGTTCGAACCATGTTTCATTTGGTGTTTATTTGTGTGTGGCACACGATTGAGAAGTCTAGTTCGGTTTATAACTTGTGTGTGTCCTTTTATCCCATTGCCCATGGCATGTGTTGTGTGTTATGTGTAGTTTTCCTTTTTGGGTAATAAATAAATTTTGGTTTTCTAATTGTTCCCGAAAAAATTATTTTAAAATGGAATGCACCTATTCCTTTCAAACAATAATTTTTTTTAAAATTATAAAGGGAAATGGGATTTTACTTGTTTTAGAAATGAAAATGTGTGTATGAAAACCAATATCTTGTATATTTAGATGAAACCTATAATTAATAAAAAAAATTTATATAAATGTATTAAATAGGGAATAGTTTGTTGGGAAAACCTACTGAGTTTTAATACTCACTCATATAGTTATTTCCTGTTTTTAGTTTTGGTGCAGGCTACAAATTGGGTGCTTTCTCTTTGGGCGACGTTTGGTCATGGGTTAGAGAGTGACCCGTGAGGTCACATGGAGATTGTTGTTGTCTCTTTTGGTTAGTTTTATTTTCTTTTGTTCTTGTTTAGTTACATTAATTTGTTTATTTATTTTTCCCTACTCTGTTTAATTCCTATTTCTTTATTTATTTATTTTAACTGCGAAAAATCATTCCCCACAGCCTCTATTGATTCCATGGTGCTTGTTGCCAGCCCGGGAGGATCGTGAACGCCTCTCGGGTCATGTCACGGACCGGGTTGGGCACCGGTTCGGATGGCAACCCGGCCTGGTTCCTGACAAAATGGAATGAGAGGGAGGTTTTTGATCTTGTTATTTGGGGTGTCAAGTAGATCCGAGATAGGAATGACGGTACAAAAGTGGTAGGTGCGGGAAGAGCATCGCGAACTCTTACTCGTTCCGATCCTCGGGTAACGAGGGGTAGTCTGTGATTTATGTCTTTGGCTTTGGCCTGTGTGGATGGGGGATGAAAATTGGAGTAAACTGGTGTGGCTCATGGTCTCACATAGAGTAGCAAACCGTGTGATGCCCGAGAGTATAGTTCGACACACCTAGTGGTTGGCACTTTCTTAGGGCATGGTCTACTAAACCATGTAGTCGTGGTAGGAATGACAAATAATTCTCCATTCATGTGCTTTATGGGTTGCTTCTATCTTTTTTCTCTTGGTGTTAGTTTGACATAATTTTTAGGGTCTGTTTTCCATTGACCATATTTTTGGAATTTGGTAATTGATTTGTTGAAATCGGGTTTCTAAAAAATCATTTTGGGTTGTTTGAAATTGAAGTGAGCTATTTTGAAAATGTTTTGTTTAGAAAACGGAAGAGCCTTATTTTGTCTAGTGGTGCTTAATTGCATATAGGCAAGGCATCCAGGAATATTAGTGGTGGGTTATGTCGGGAATGTTGAGATGATTTTGTAGTGCTTTGTTTTTCAATCGGGTGTTTTTTCCCTCTGATAATGAATTGATGTGTTAAGATGGATTTTTTGGATTTGTATCCAATGTGAGCTTTTTTGTTTTCTGAGGTTCTTGGTTTTGTGGAGGGTTGGTTTTGTATTTCTTGTTCGGGATATGCCCCCTAGAAAGGTCCAATGGGTTTCTAGTAGGTCTCTCAATTCCTGGCTCAGCCCAGACACTCAGTGGAGTGGCATAGTTGGGTTATACTCGATGGTGTTAGCTGTTTGGAGATGCTGAGGTCAGTTGAATATAATCGAGTGCTTTGGGGAAAGCTGGGTGTGTCTTCGGTTTTTGAGGAACTCCAAATTTTTTGTGGGTGTAGGTTGTCTCGAAGGTGTTTGGAGTAGCGGGACTAGACCAGTAAACAATGATGGTATAGTTTGACGATGAATGAGTATGCCTTGAGCGATCCTCAAGACAAACTTCATATTGAGGTTGCACCTAAAGAAGTGAAGGTGAGAGAAAGTGGTGGATCTTGTAGGTGCTCATCTAATCAACAGGCGGAGGTTGATGTGTGTTGACCTTCCTGATGAGTTAGTTTCATGCTTTCTAGGAATATTGTGGTGTAATCTGTCTAAGACTCGCAATAGTTGTGGTCTGGCTCATATTGTGGTAAGTGTAGGTCCCTCATCCGATGAGGGGTGTGAAAAAAGGGGCTTGTCCTTAGTGTGCTACTTCTTCTAGTTTGCACAATGTGTTTGATAGAAATCTCAATCTCCTATCTTTAGTGTGGTCAGTGAGACACTCTTAAGTCATTCGCTGAAATTCCTAGTTGGTATGTTGAGGGAGTGGCTGCGTCAGAAACAAGGAAAAGTAGGTAAGTTGCTCTTATAATGGAGGATGTTCCAGTTAGAGGTGGTCAACTTAGGACTATGAGGCGAGAGATGCTTTAGACAATAGGGCCCCAACCATAGGTCTCAGGGTGAAGCTTGCGCGCAGTCAAAACTTGTCGGACATGTGATGGGCTTGATCCGACTTAAGTTCGCAGTGACGGTATGGGGAATGATTAAATTTTGTTATTACAGTATCGCCTCTGAAGGCTTCATTTTGTTGTGGTGGGTATGCAGTCTTTGTATCTTAGTTGTAGTCTTAGCTTGTGGGATTTCCTCTTGGTCCTTAAAGAGGATTGTATATCCAAAATATCATAAGGTTGGCGGACGTGCTTCGTGAACCTTCTAGTGGTCGTCTATGGATCAAAATCGTACTCGTTTCAGAGATTCTCATATCTTGTGGGATTAATATCTGCTTGTCCAGTTTGCCTCTAGGTTAGGAGATTCCGCTATCAAAACCATCTCATATGACGGAATATTGGCCAGTGTAGAAATCATTCGTGTAGGTCGGCCCGTGTTGGCGGGTTCATGATGAAGAGTCCAGTCTATATCGCTCAATGTAAACTGGGAATGCCCACGCGGGATCCCTGGTGTTAAGAATTTTGAAAATGGTGGGGAGACCCACCTCATATTTCTCCATCATCCCCTCTTATGTTGGTTGGTTAAACATAGTGAGCTTTGATGGTCAAACCAGTGTGAGATGTTTGTCTGGGTTTGTGAGTTGTTTTTTTTTGAAGAACCAATTTTTGAAAATAACCCTACTATGGTGGGGAGGCCACTATAGGATGAACTTGTGGGAAAAAAATTGTTTTCAAAGTGCGCTTGGCGGGGCAACCCCTTTCTTCTACTCTGCCCGACCTTGACCATGCTAATTGGTTAGCTCAGATAGTGGGTCATTGGGTGAGTGTTTTTGGAGGTCTCAAGTGGCCCCGGTGAACCCTAAGTTGAGGGTCTGGGTGTTCCATGTTGTAGTTGTGTTTGAAGGTGAATTCTTTGTTGTTGGATTTTCTTCTAGGTGATTCGAGTTTCGAGATTTTTGGAGTGTCATGTTATGAGTGTTTTGACTGCTGGGTCTTTGGGAGATTGAAGTCTTTTTAGGTGTCTTCGTGGTCTCGCTTGGAACCCTTGGCCAACCTAATATTTTGGGACTTTATAGGGGAAGATGGTGTCATGGTTGGGAGAATTGTCACACCTCGACACGACGCATTAGTTTAATTTAATTATTTTGGGACTTGTTTTTGGGCTTCAGATTCAACAGGGTTTAATTTAAAATAAAATGGGATCTTATACGGGCGTGTGACCTTACACACGACCGTGCATAGAGACCAACTTTATTAAGATGACTGATTATTATTAAATTTATTATTGCATGGGCACGAAACCGAGCGCGCGATCGTGCACGCAACCGCAACCGTAGTTAGTAATGATATTATTATATTGGTTGGTTTTATTATTTTAGTTTTATTATTCATAGGATTATTATTTAGGATGATATCTAAATTAGGTTATTATCAATTTCGTTAATATTTTAATTTCTTTGTGAACGCTAAATTATTTTTATAATTATAAAAAAATATTAACTGTTTATTATTATTATTATTTTTTTAATGGATTAAGTTCCATTTTTTATATATATTTTATTTTTCTTTTTTTCCTCTCCCATTATTCTCTTCATGTCTTTCTCTTCCCTCTCTGTTCCCCCCACCCCTCACTCCCGTCATTCACATGACCCCCTAAACCCTACCTGCGCACGCCTCCTATGCAACCTCTATCCTCCGACCGCCCTTCCCTTCAGACGATGCTACATCCAGCTACCACGCCCCTCTCCTTGCCTTCCTCCTTCGGCGATGTCTCCTCCGGCGCGGCCTCCTTCGACGCTGCCTCCTCTGATGTGGACTCCTCTGGCATAGCCTCCCCCAGTGTGACCCCCCCCCTTCGACACAGACCTACCCTTTACCCCTCCTCGCCAGAATGCCTTGGTTGCGCCCCACAGTCACAGCCAGACCCTTCTACAACCTCCCTTGGTTGCAACACACCTCCATAACCTCTCGGCCGTTCTTGGTTAGGTTCCCGAACCCTCGCTGCTGGTGCGATCTACTTCGTATAGTTATTTCTTCTATTTGATAGGATTTCAGATTCAGGATTCATGTTGTTTTTGGTTTGGTTTTGATGTTTTTGGTTTGATGTGTTGTTTTTAGGGGTTGTCGAGTGCTGTCGAGGACGGTTCTAGCCACCGACGTCAAGGGCAGTGGGTTCTCTATGGTTTTCAGGTGAGGACATTCAAATTTCTTCATTTCGGCTTAATTGTGATGTAGGGGTTTTAGGAATTTTACGTTTTCATCAACCCATTTTCACTGTGAAAGATGTTTTGTCAATATATTATCTTGTGTTTGATTTTTATATGGTATTCATTTGTGAAACGAGGTGCGTTTTGGATATAAATCCATTTTTTACTGCATGGTTATATTCTGTAACTTGTGCAGTTGATTTAATAGATTTTTGAGGGCTGAATATTATGTTTCATTATGGTGTTGGTGTGTTTCTGTTATCCGTCAATGCTTTGGGGTAATGTGTTCCATTCGTTTGTTTTTCTGCACCTATATAATTATGGTTTACGGATTCTGTTTACATCGTTTTAATTAATTAGTAGGGTGTTGGGAGGTTCCATGTGATTTTGGGGTGTCCTTTCATTTCAGGGTGTTGTTTAAATCATATTGTTCGATTTTATAACATCTTAATTAGTGTCTTTATTCATTAGAAGGTTTATAATATTTGTGGTGTAGCTCGTTCAACTCTTCTTTATGGTTTCATGTTACTGGTGTCTTGGGTCACGTCGGACCGCACTCTGTCTGCTTACGCCGATGGCAAAGCGATTCAGATTGCTTCAGATTGTTCGCATTTATTTGAGGGGCACACCTTGTTTTAACACATGTTTTGGATTCGTTCTATTTCATCTACACTGGTATCAAGGTGGGTTTTACTCTGTTTAATCATTTGGATTATTTTTAAGATAGTGTTTCCATGTCTTTAGATACATTGCGTTGTTTCAGCGCATTGGCAAGGTTTTTCTGTGATATTACGGTTCTCGGCAAGTGGCGTGTTCTTGTGCGCAAGTTGGGACATACCGCATCATCGTCGTAACAGAGATGCGAGTTGAGGTAGGTCCCCCACTGCACTCACCATTAAATTTAGAAATTATTAATTCCTTGATGTTTTATAAATTTTAATGAATGATAAATAATATAAGATAATTAATTTTTAAATAATTATTTGGTGTGAAAAGAGCCGTTTATTTTATACCGAACACTTGAAACATTTTCTAGACGAGCGGACACCCAGTATTGAAAGAATGCCAGTTTTTACTTTAAACATAATTCACGGAAATTCAAATGTACTTATAGTTTTAAAGATAAATTATTTCTTCAAAACAAGTGTTTTCGGCTTTCTCGAGAAATGAGGCTTTGCATTAAAATATGTGAAGGCCCATTTGGAACTTTAATAAAATATATTATTTTGGAAAAACCATTCAGGGGTGATCTTTGGTGTGAATTGATTGTGTGAGATGTATATGATGTTTGCGCATCGTGACTGATTGATTTACATTGTGGTTGCATCCCTTTTTATTGCATGTGTTGACATGGGAACCTGGCATAGTGAGTGAATTTTCTGAGAACGACTACTTCACTAGTTTAGATAACGCACTGGCTAGTGGACCCATAATAGGGTAACGTTGATTTATTGATGCTATTGGGATTGGGCCCCTTGGTTAGGCTTGTAGGGCTATGCCGAGCATTAGGGCGTTATGACGTCATCGAGTTAGGGCATGCCTTCAAGATGAGTCAGATGTATTGTACGGTCTCGATTGTTCACAATCTCCTAGGTTCGACCCATGTTTCATTTAGTGTTTATTTGTGTGTGGAGCACGATTGAGAAGTCTAGTTCGGTTGCAGACTCGTGTGTGCCATTTTTTCCCATTTCCCTTGGCCTGTGTGGTGTGTTATGTGTAGTTTTCCTTTTTAGAAAATAAATAAAGGTTGGATTTCTAAATGTTCGCATATTTTTTTTAAAATGCAATGCACCTATTCCTTTCAAACATTTAAAATTGTTTTTAAATTATAATGGGAAATGGACTGATACTTGTTTTAGAAATGATAGTGTGTGTGTAAAAACCAATATCTTGTATATTTCGTTCAAACATGGAATTAATAAAAAATTTTATTTAAAGGTAGTGCCTTCGGAATAGTTTGTTGGGCACACCTACTGAGTTTTAATACTCACAGCTATAGTTATTTTCGATTTTTAGTATTTCTGCAGGCTACAACATGGGTGTGTTCGCCTTGGGCGATGTTTGTCATGGGTTGGAGAGTGACCCATGAGGTCACACGGAGATAGTGGTTGTATCTTTCGGTTAGTTTTATTTTCTATTGTTCTTGTTTATTTAATTTACTTTGTTTATTTATTTTGAGATACTCTTTTTTATTCCTGCAGCTTTATTTATTTATTTTAACTGGGCATAATCGTTCCCCACCGCCTCTGTTGATGCCCTAGTGCTTGTCGCCAGCCCGGGAGGATTGGGACCGCCTCTCGGGCCATGTCGCGGACCGAGTCGGGCACCGGGTCGGATGCCAACCCGGCCTGGTTCTTGACACGTCTCATGGTGTCCCTCATCATCAGTGCCTGCCCATATAAGAATCTATCCACCAAAAAACTCGCCCGAGAACTCCATCTTGCGTTATGATATTTAAGAATATTATTGATTCTCTGATCTCTCTCCGGAGACCCTGCTCAAATGTTCTGGCCCTGAAGAAAGTGCATTGTACCATGTCGGTGGAGTGGCACGAGAGGCATGTGCATCTCATAGAGTATTGGGCTACTGTCAGGCTTCCCTACTGTAAGTGGAACATCTCCTAAATATGCATAGATCATAGTGTCGCTAAGACATACTCTTCCCTATAGAGTCCCTCAAAGACCGTCTAGGTGATTGTCACTTCAACATGTAACTAGACCATCAGGCTCCACCATATTCCTATCATTACCTTGAAAAGACTAGCATCAATGATCACCATCTGCTCTACTGGTGTCCCAAAAAGGCGAAAAACTCTTGCCATAGCCTCTAGCTAGTACTCTGCTACCTGGGGATCAATCTCCCTTGAAACCTCAGAGGCCTATTCCACTGGAACTCTTGCAACACACTCAGTTGGCATGGACCATCCGCTAGTGGGGATGGTGGAAACTACATAACAATGGGTGGAGGTGCTACTGGGGCACCACCCGATGGTGCTAACACATTAAGAGGGCCCAACAACAAAGCCTCGTCGTTCGGTGGGCCGTCATCATGTACTCTCTCTGGAATACTGGCTTGATATCTACACGGTAACATCCTGAAAATAAATAGGTGTGCTAGGGTGAATAAGTAATACCATGTGTGCCTACTCAAGATAGATCAATGTAAAAACATTTTCAAAACCCAGACAATCAGTGTTTTCATGCACTGTGATAGAAATCATAATTTAGTGTCCTGGTGTATGGATATGTTGGCTTCCGTACCAACACTAGAATCCCTAAAATGAAAACCACAATAAAAACACTTTCCACTATTTCTCTATTGGAAATATTAGAGTCCTAGTTGTTTGGTAGAACCAACTCCACTAATACATCTTTTTCACGACCTGTCCCACGGGGCTTAAGCCGTGAATACCCTAACTATGAATTCCTTAGGCCAATGGTTGGAAAATATCACCGGAAAGGAATTCCCCTAAAACGGGAAGGAATTTCATTTAAAACTATACAAAAACATAGTCTAAGAACACAACAATATTTAACCAAGATGTACAAATGTTGTAGTAAAGGTGTGTTCTGAAAGTAAAGGGTCCAGAATACAAGACCAACTAAAAAGAGACAAGTAAAACATAAAATAAAAAAAGATCCTGAGATTGTCTATTGAAGATCCTACCTAAAGTGATGGTTCAGATCATCTCCACATCTCTCCACATACAGTATCACTGCTCTCCACCGCCAGTTCCTTGCTCCCCGAGTCATAGTCAATGATGCCCATCATCTGCACAAGAGACAACTTGGTGCTGGTGAAGCCCGTGCAGGGGTGAGCATAACAATACCCAGTAGGGACCCCGAGATCTCCAAAGGTCTCTCAGAAATCCACAAATGTAGACCAAAAAGCATGATCTAAAAAAAAAGAACAATGTAAAAGACTCAGCTCAAAACGTAGTATAACTAAAGTATAGATGTACAAATGATTAGTCATAAAGCTTGATCATCTTATTCTATCAAGAGGCACAACTACTGACTACAAGGTGTATGACCCACAGAGGATCAATAGTTACTAACCCCACATGACTTACAATGAATCGATAAGTGCAGGTGAATATAGGATCTCTAGGTGTTGATATACAGACGGTCGCTAGGTGCTTATCCACACATGGTCGCTAGGTGTTGATCTACACAGGTCCACTAGGTGGGGATCCACATAGGATATCTAGGTGATAATCCACACAGGGTCACTAGGTGCTGATCCAGATAGGATCGTTAGGTGCTGATCCACACAAGATTTCTAGGTGTTGACCTACACATGTTCTCTCGATACTAACCTCCGTAAGATCTACCTCCAACCGCCATCTCACAGCTAGCCACTGGATTCCCGCTAAGAGAACGCTTGATTCCAGGTGAAACTGATTCTTAAGCCATAAATACATTTTCAACTAGTATAAAGTCCTACAAAGAAGTTACCGAATGATCTGTCACAGTATAAGGGTTCCACTACAACAGACAGCTCATCAACCAGATGCCTGGTCTGAATATTATTGGAATTTTTGTGCTGAGGGCCTAGTTGGATTCAGGGTCGATCAATTCCGACCATATTCAAACATTATCCAAAACTGTCATGATTTATATCAAAAATAAAGTCTCTCTCTAAGGATCCCAGTGCCACACACAGTTCGTCAAATGGTCATCTAGGTCACAATATATGGAATTTTAATCGTATATGGGCTCGAGAAGGATTTGTGTATGGTCAGACCCAGTCGGACCAACCCGGACTGACTCGGTCTGGGCCTACCCAACCCATTCCGGGTTCAAACCGACTCAATCCATGTCTGACGTAGTCCGGGTCCGACCCAGCCTAGGCTGGACTCGTTGGGCTGAGCATCAACGTCTTGGTCCGCAGGCTAATGCGACTCGCGTGGGGGTCCCCAAGTCCCCCTCCAGAATGGATCAATGATTTGTTCAACTCCTTAAATGGAGGCTCCTGGTGGCCACACCACATCACTCGCAGGACCCTCATGGAGTGGGTCCCCTCCATCGCTATGGATTCATAGTCACAGACTACTCACCATGGCGTGCGACGACGCGCTGCCTCCCGCCTCTACTACTGGCCAAGAGTCTGTCGCCTGTCCATTTGCCACGATGCCAAGCGGCTCCACCTCCCTCTGTTTCCAGTTAGTACTTGATACTGCCTTTTACTTCAGGTTCCAGTCACCAATGTCGCCACATTAGTGCTGCATCGACGGGACATCCGCGGGCCACCGAGTGAGCTCCGGTGGTCCATTCTTCTTTTTGGATGCACCTACGGTCCTCCTGAGAGGTCACCATCATTGTATGAGTCCCGATTTCTTCTTTTCGATGAGTTGGAAATTTTTCCCCTGAAGAATGAAACATGATCGAAGTAGATGAGGGTCTGGCCTTGAATGTTTGGCCGGTTACCTCTATTTTTACATTATTTCCAGGGAGAGATTGTTCAATTCATTAAATAAAATCTTAAATAAATAAATCCCCAACCACAGATTTTGTTTGAGATGTCGTGGTAGTGGAAGGAGAATCCACACTTGATGAAGCTGCAAGTATTCTTCATTCCTGATTCTATTCTTCCACTTTTGTTGTCTAAGCATATGTTCCTCAGTGGATGTTGCCGCAACACTTCATCATAGGTTCATCACCTTCGTGCCAAATGCCTACACCCAAGATTCTGTTAATTAGACAGGGGATCCAAACATGTTGCGTGACATTAATGTGGTTCATTTATAAACATCATTTAATGTTACAGAGTCGAGGTTACAAAACATAAGATTCTATCCATTAAATGGATTCACATGTCATCGTTCCCACCAATGCCTCTCAATTGATATAGGAAAAAAATAAAATAACTATGTTAAGTTACTTTTTTTTTGAAAAGTCCAAAATTTATCTTTTTCTCTTGATCTAATGCGGTCGAAGGGAAGCCTCCCTAAAGTGATTTCCAGCACTGAGGATTCAATGGTTCTATCATATTTTTAATCCAAGTACCATTTCAACAGATAGGAAATGATTCCCCACACGTTTATTGAATGTACCTTAAAAAATGTTTAAAAATACATTCTCGGTACACCGTGCCTCAGATTCAGGTGCCATTAATTTACCCAGACTCGTTTTAATCCCAAATAATGTAAAAAAATTACATGTTATTTCTGGGTCCTTACAAATAACTCCATCCACCTTCTAGTATCTAAATATGGATGTATTTTTTGGGAAACTAAACGTTATATAATTTAACAAAGACTCATTATATTATCATATACATATAATTATCCGTAGTGATTTAAAAAATATCTCTAATCATAATCTCTAACAAGAAATAAGCCTTGGTGTAATATGAAGGGAGGATTCCCAAAAATTTTATTTTTAAATATTACATCATATTAGATTAATTTTCAATACATCTCATGATAATACATACCCTATAACATTAAAATTTAATTGTATCTGAACACAAAATAGGTAATCATATCATTCAATGAACGATCCACACTATATATCACAATAGTTTCTAATATAGTACACCTCATACTAATAACATACAAAAAAAAACACTCTCCATAAATAATCAATGAGAAAATAAGAAAGTGTGAGCTAAAATGCTACGTATAGGTAAAATGGGAGAGACCAGTCAATGATTATATATATGTATAACATGAGAAAAAGTGTATGATAATGTGTGATTTACATTTTAAACTAATACTGATAAATACATGGATTATAGTCACAACATAATAATAACATTTCATAGAGAGTAGAATATTTTTTTATAATCAAAATAATAGATATATTTTTTGAATAATACATAATATGACATTCATCACATGTTTGAATTGGGATGACCACCTGTGTACATTATTCGGCCTTGGGATAACTAATCATGTACTTATTTCAGACATGGGCTAACTACCCGTGTACCAGCTTCACAATTTGGATAAATAACCACGCATCATATTTTGGGATTAGGATATCTATCAATGTAACATTTTAGCTCGTAAAACATTGATCATAACCCAATTAATTGGAGTGCTATAACATATCAACATGTTATATAATCATAATATATTTATATGTATGGTAAAAAATCTTGAAATCATTTATCATTTAATCATTGATTTACCCATGTAGAAGAAAATTTATATAATCGATAATTTATTATAATAATAAAAAATGATATAGATAATTAATAAAGATTGTATCATTGATTCATATCTCTATTGAAGCATGGATAACATGAATATATGTTTTCATAGATGAGAATACCTTTAAAATATTAGTAGAACATTTCTTGAGTAAAATAACATTTTCATTTTGAAATGAATTATTTAATATTTAAAAATTTACAAAATGAGTGGAAATATATTTTATTTTATAATAACCATGAAGACATGTAAATAATTCTTCATGGAAAATATAATTCAAAATCGAATGGAAATATTTTTGTATGGTGCACGATTAAATAATGATTTCATTCAAACCATTGGTAAAAAGTACTTCATTCAAAAAATGACCAGAATATTCATTTTAATTATTTTAAAAAATACAGATATGGGTTAAAATTATATTAATAAATTATTAGATAATATTCAGAACATTTTAGGAAACATTTTAATGGAATATAGGCATGGAAGAAATGAATCATGTCTAAATTAAAAAACAAGGTCATGTTCCCAAAAATACTTTCATTCAATTTTTTTAATACTTAGACTTACAAAAATTAAAGTAAAACATGTAATTTAAAGAAATAAGTATAGGTTCAAAAAATAAATAATATTTTTCAAAATATTGATTATAAGATTTCTTTATTATATATTTATGAATAAATAATGTCTCTATAAAGTTAGTTTGTAAGAGAAGCCCTTCTCTCATGCCTGAAATGATTCATAAGTGATTTTGACATTATGTATAAAAAAATTTAATATATTATACTTATATAATATAATTATAATTACCCTTTTAATACCATACATGGTTTACATATAACATCTTATCACCAATTCATTAATAATCATTCATTATCATCATCTTTTCGATGTTGACTGGTTTGTTTTTTTATGTCGTTTGGTCCGATAGTTATTGTACATACATATTGGTCATGGATAAAAATCTATAGAATATTAGTAATGATATTAATATCATAGATAATCATTATATATATATATTTTTTAAATAATATATTAAATTATTTTATTGAAAAATTAATTATATTGTTAATGGAGATGATTGTCCTTATGTAATCAAGAACGTTGATTTAATTTTCTAACGACAAGATGAAAAGAGATATATAAAATAATTTATTATTTAACAATCATAATTTTATCGTAAATATAATATATATCTATTTAATATATCATTATATCCATTAATGTGAGGTGGTTATGGAAAAATAATCACGTTGCTATGTTGAGGTGGTTGTCCACACCTACGCACGAGCGACACATTAATTTCTCATATAACTTAAAAGAGGTGTAAAATTGTTTTACCACAATCATAATAAAATATTAATATACTAATTATATTGGTTTAATTATCATAGTAAGAATACTACATATTTATAGAAAATATAAGAAGAAATAATCCTTGAAAGAGTCGGGTAGGATGATTACCTCTTCTTTGAGAGACCCCCTTTGGCTTACACTATAAGGGTTCTTAAGTATTCACTAGGAGAATAAAATAAGAACAATAAATAAGGTAAAGAATTTATGATGGTTTTATTTTAGTTATCTTCCAATCCATAGGACTCAATGTTTATTAGGAAGGGAAGATAAAAGTTATCATTTTTTATGGGAGAGGACGGACATACAAGGAATTACATAAACTATTTGAAAATATAAAGTTTTTTTCTTGTAAAATCTGAACCGAATTTCTATAAAATAGAAATTATGATAAGAATAGGTCTAAATTTCGTCAAAAAATATCACTTAGGAACGTTTATGTGGTATATTTAATCTTATCCATTATTTTAAAACCCTTCAATAAGCTGTCTTAACCATAACTATGGTAACAAATTTTTTTTTTAATATTCATCATATTAAAAATTAAAGGGGAATAATTAAAAAATTATGATTCCAAATATGAAATCCATTTAATAAAACTAAATTTATATATTTTGAAGAAATTAATTTCAAAATATGCAATCATAACATAAGGAAAAACCTTTTATAGACAAATTAATTTTTAATCATAAAACTGAGTTGATTGTCATTCATTATCTAAAAAATTGTTCTAAAAGAATGAGAAAATATTTCACTGAGTATATAATAAATAACATTCAGTAACATCATTAATCAATTATTATTTATTTAATTTATTAAGATACAAATTCATTGTGTACTTAAAAACTGTTTTCTGGAAAATAATTTTTTTTAACTTCAAATAATTTTAGCTTAATTATAAACCCTTAGATAACTAATTTCAGGAGGATTAAGAATATATTAAAATTAAATTTGATTAATCTATTTTTAAATAATTCTCAATATATAAAATTACATGATATATAAAAATATATAATTCTTTAAAAAATATTCTTTTTAATAATGATATGATTTTATAGAAAAAATAACGAGAATTTGATAGATTTCATAAGAACACTATAATTAAGGAAGAAATATATATATATATATATAATAATTTGGTTAAAATTATTAATATCAACTAATATAATATCTAGCTTAACAATGTTATAATATATTATGGGACTTTTTTACTTGGGGTTTTATGTAAAGAAAGCTAAAAATACTTCCAATTTATTTAAAATGAATTCATATATAATATCAAGGAGTAATAGATGAGACGTTAAAAATTATGAAATAATACCATGACATAATATATGTTTCACATTAGATAAGAACTAGGAGCTCTCCTAAAATTAAATTACATTTATTCTTCAGTACCTATATGGCAAATGAGTTAGGAAAAATCAAAATGTTGTTCACACATGTCTGCTACTTACTAGCATCATTCAGTAACCCTCATAGTATCTTCAATCATAGAAATACACCTATCTATTTTCATTATAAGGGATATATATCACTGTTCGAGGCCGTCTAGTGATTAAGAATTTTGAAATAATTATTAATTCCACTAATTTATTTTCCAGGTTGGATGAATCTTTATCCTTGATGTATATAGGAGTGAAATAATTGATCAATTTTGTGAAATATAATATCATTCCCAGATTTAGAGATCCTTACATAATACTTATAGATATTAAGTATAATCCTTTATATCTAAAATCATGAAATTATATTCAATATTAAACATCTAGTGAAATAAGACATCTCACTAATAAATAAATGAAAATGAAAAAATAGACGACTTTAATAAGAAATTATCAAATACCTTATTGAAATTAGTGGGTAAATACCATAAATTCTATCTCAATAAACTCCAAACTTATTTTTGAGCATACCACAATACTACATGTACTATGACATAAGAATTCCCATCTTCAAACCAAATTAGAATTTCCTATTTATGTTAAATTTCTACCACATTGAAAAAACATATGTTATATGTTGACTGAGGATAAACAAATGAAAAGTTTTCTAGATGTGTTATAATATCTTAATGAAAATGGGTTGTTATAATTACACAACCCTGAATTTATAAAAAATAAATTAGCTGAATAATTCAATAAGATGTTTTACCTCTACTCATTTTTTGGGAGAATTGGTTTTGGAATTAAGAACTACTGTTACTCTAGATTTGAAACCACAAAATTGGATTTTAGAGGAGGAAAAACAAGAGTTATAAATAATATATACTCCAATGGAGAATAATAATATATCCCCCTATATGTAAATAATATCGAACCACCCATTAGTGTTTGGTTCCTTAAAAAATTGAATTAATTAAATATTCATACAAGATAAACTAGTACTTTTTTAAATGAACCTCAACTACATGACATAAGCCATTTACCCCATGACATAAATTTCAGGGTATATAGTTCTCATCAAATAAACTTAAACTATTTGACACATTTTCCATGCACATTATACTTAAATAATTTTTAGTTGTTCATTCCACACAGCCATGAATTATAGAATATTATTTTTTAAAACAATAAATTTTGTAATAGATCCAATTCAAAAGATATTAGATGGACAATATTATATTTTCCTTCTATAATATTTTTGTTCACCTCACCTCTAACAAAATTTCTCCTTCTTAAGAAAATTGTACAAATTTATTCTAATAACCATTGAATAAATATTTATCCCTAGATATCCTATCATGAGGCCAAACATAAATTCCCTAGTCATTTCACCTCACATTAAAAATATACATGTATGTGGTCTCAGTAATTTATGTCATTTGTTATTTTTTGGACTTATACTGGGATGAAATTTAATAATGACTAAATCTCTTATTCTGGGTCTAGATATGTCCTACACAGTATAATTCATCTAAACTTCCCATATTACTCCCAAAAATCTGATGTCCTTTTTTATTATCATTTTTAATCTTATAGAATATGGTATCCATTAAATTAAAAAGGTTCTATTCTACTTTATCTAGTATAACACATCCCACATTCCATTTTTTAAGGTTCTATGTGTCTCATGATTCATATTATCACATTATAAAAATAAATTCCAAGATATTTTATATTAATACCAACAATAATTTAATTTTTCATTCTATATCCCATTTGACCCCGGGGTTCAGGTATCACCAATTTAAATTCATTTTCATATCTTATCCTAATACTAGTATACACCTAAATCTTATCATATTTTTCCACCATTCTTTGAATTTTTTGTTCCCTATAAATTCACATAAGGCCAGTTATGTCATATTATAAATTAAAATATATGTTTTCTGAATATTCATATTTACCAAATAATATTTAAAATCACATAGTTCTTCTGTCCTAGGAATAATCGCATAATTATCTCACATTTCACTTCACCATAATCCTAGTTTCTATATTTTTTTAATAATAAATATTATCATTTTGTTTCCTCTACCAGTTGGACACTATAATATGAACTCATTGTCTATAACTTTATACAGGATAATTATTAAGATTAAAAAATATGTAGTGATGATTTAATCTTATATTATATTTCTAAACACTCCCATTTATCTGCTTCAATACCCCTTTTCACAATTTGAAATTTTTTATCAAATGGAAATAAATTTAGGGGATTAAAAATCGGTTCGAAAACTTTAATTCTACATATCATACATTATTTATTGAATATTTAATTATTATAAATTATTTATAGATTTTTTTAATGTGTACATAATATGATAAGGTAAACCCTTTGGCATGTTAATAGCATATAGACCACAAATTTGACCCACCCATATCCATAAAAGGGAATATATTTATCATGATTAATATATTCTACTATCCAATATTTCTTTAATAGTATATTATTAGAATCATTAATTAGAATATAGTAATAATTTTTAGCTGGTATATATCTCTAATGATATAGAAACATTCCAGTCACTGTAATATGTTTAACATTTATCATACCCTATCCATGATCATTTCACTATATCCAATAAATATTTTCTGGGCATGATCAATATCACACAAAATTCATGTGTTAAGAAAATAAAAAACACTCATAACACGTATTCCAAATCATTTTATATATTACCAATATAAATCAATATCCTATTCATGAAAACATATACTATTTTAAAATTTTTCATTCTTGAAACATTTTATATTCATGTGGGCTCTCCATCATGTTTATTGAAAAAATGTCCCCTCCATCATTTGGAATAATGTAATATGAGAAAAACTACTTAAAACTCTGGTCATAGAGGTATGACCATTAAATTTAAGTAACTCATTCCATAGATGAATTTAATTTTTGTTAAACCAATTTTAATCCTCATTCACATATCTTTCGATATGATTATGATTGGTTAAATACTCCATTTTGATTAAATATACTTGAAATTAAACATAAATAACTCTTTTGTTCAATATTGTATGACCTTAAACTATATTCACATATTTAGTCAAACCTAAAAGTTATTAATCATCAAACACTCTTTTATTCAATGTAGTGTATCCTTAAAATTTATACATTTGATTTTGGTCTAATTATTAAACTATAAGTAAAGAATTCATAAATGAAGTATGGTTTAAAAAACCCACAAGGTGTGAAATGAGAATAATTCTATTATTTTATCACTAAATACATAACCTTTTGTTGGTTATGTAAAAGTTAGAGCATATAAAAAGTGAAAATAATACAAAATTTTTCCTATTAAAAACCTGTAATGCTAATATTGATTAAAAGTAAAATGATTACCCTTGAGGGTGGACTATTTTTTAGTTTTAGGAAAAAGTATGAGTGTTAACATAAGGAGACAAAAATATTATATCGATTAGCACATGGCCCCAAAAAAATAATGTATATTTTATATAGGTATATTAATTTAAGAGAAAGTTTTATCAGCTTCTTATTAATCGTATATATTGTTTTAGAGATATTTTATATGAATAATATTTTAATTCTAGGGGTCTCAAACCTTTTTTGAATGTTGTACCACTACCATAAAATCTGCATCATGGTTTCACTCATCTCAAGTTTCAAACATTATAATACATGAATAGAATAAACTATGTTCATGTTTACAATGTAGACTTTGCACATATAACCCCAGAATGTCTATATAAGAGAACATATCCTGGTGAAAACTAAAACATTTTAATATGTTTATCTAATATAAAATAATTTTTCCATTTCCATTACACACATGAAACCTATAAACATCATATAAACTTATATAAGAGAATATTTATTGAAAGATAATTTATTAATAATCTCCATTTTCTATTAAATTATGTTTTTTAAATTAGTATATAGAAAACTTATCACCCTTGCACGTTAAGGTAGATTGAATCACTTTTGATGTCACTCTTCATCTATACCTTGTAATGTTATAGAGATTCAATATATATTTGTAATGAAAGAAATATTTTATTTATATAAGTAATCTAAGGAGATAATATACAATTAATTTTTTTTCAAATGATGTATTTCCCACCCTCACTATCTTATGTGGTTCTATATTAGAATGATATAATAGTATGATGAAAAACTCAACAATTAGATAAACTATTATAAAAAAATACCCTCTTATAAAGTCAACTCTAAGAAAATAGTGAAAATGATATTTAGAATCAACCTTGAAATGGTATACCAACTGTTCCCCCCCATTCAGTTTTAATACGATAAAAGGACTTGTGGAGTTTATTAAACATATTGATGCATATATAATGCATCAATGTTACATGTATTCCCACAAAATTGGTTTTTTGTTTCTAATTGTTTTGATTGGGTGGGATTTTACCAAATAAAAATATGATGCAAAAAATTCCATGAAGACCATGATTTGATACTTATTAGGATGATATAAACTTGCATGTGTGCTTGATTAAAAATTAAATTTTCATTAAATGAATAACAATATTCCATGATATACAATCATAGTGGTCTAAAATGATAAATTCCAAGAGAATATTAATGTAAAATATTATTACAGTCATGGTAGTAAAAACATGAGATCAAATAGAATCATCTTGTTTAATGAGTATCTCATGCTATAAATATGATCTAACTAATCACTCTATTTGTCATAGGACTCTCACTCACTAATCAATGTATGTTAATTAAAACAATTCCGAATATAATCATATTGTGGTGATAAAATCCTACTAAGAGTAAGAAATTTATTTCATTTAGTATTAAATTATTTTTTCCATATATTTATATTCTTTTTACGGTCATTCATATATCATTTGGAAATGATAAATTTTTTTATTGGTATACAAGATTTCAATGAGATCAATATATTTTATAATATTTATTTTATAGATCACGGTTCTAAAAATGATTCACAAATCAAAAAATGTTTATATTTGATGTTTTAATTTTCTAGAGGATTTAATAAACTTTTTGAGGGTCAATGAAGGCCTATGATTCATAGAATAGACCATACTCATGGTTATGTGCACACCATATACAATGATGAGTGCATGATCTATTGAATGATAATTAAAACCCTACTCAAGGCTATGCACATTCACCACTCATGTTTGAGTGTGTTCCCTATATGGTAAGCTCACAAAGCTGATCTAATGCATTTCAAATATTCCATGATAATGGATGAGAACCCAATGACTTAATTTCGATAAATAGATCCTTCAATTCAAAAATTATACATAGATGAGGATGAATACTACTTGAGTGAACCAAAACTAAATGTCAAACATACCATGACTCCATGAACTCACAAATGTAAATTATATATCAAAACCAATGGTAAATAGATTAAAAATGTATATACTTTATTAATATGAGGGTTTTACACATATAACCTTAAGGAAATTCCCCTTATCATAGGACATAATTCTAGAATTTTGTTAATGAACACTATAAATATGTTCCCAATGTAAGTGAAGGGATGTGGGAATCATCCTCATTCAATCCAAGTTTATTTCACCCACAGATCATTAAATACCCTTGGATCAACACTATCCTAGGTCACCTACATTAGAGAAGCATCCCTATTTTCCCAAGTTCCCCTATAGATGTAGTAAAATTATTCCGCAATAGAATATCATAAATAATTAATGTTTTACCTATCCCCATACCTTTATAAATATCTTTCCATGAATGATCAATTTTTTACATTCAGTTTTCCCTTAAGATGGTATATTACTTTGTTAATACAAATATTTTATTTTATTAATTACACCCCTATGGAATTAATTTATCTAATATAAATCCATAACAATTCATAAATATTCAATATATTTGAAAAAAAAAATTCTTCATCTTCTAGATCCCAGAGAATACATCCCAACCATTTATTATTGAATGGATATTTGGGTGGCCCTTTTAATTCGACCCCATCATCTCTAGCATATTACCCAACCTTATATCTATATATATATATATATATATATATATATATATTTTGATAATTTCAATTATCTAGACCCTTATTTTGTAAAAATAAAAAAACCATTACCGTCCTTTATTTTGTGACTTTCCTGATCATATAGGCTATATATTCAATTTAAGCACAATACATTCACCTATGTAACACTCTAGTGAAAACCATAAAGGAAACCCATATATAAATCTCACACCAAATCCCTTGATAGGAATTAGTCACATAGTGTTCCTAGTTATAGTGATTTATACTATAATTCATATTATTCTTGGTTTCATAAATATAAAAGTAAGACCACTGGTCCTACCAACATAGTCTTAAAAATAAAAACATTATTCCTTGTCAGACAACCATAGAGGCATGGAATTCGATATATATATATAAGGACTTATATTGTATGTTATATGATATTACATAGACTCAAATTTGAAGACCCATTCTTGTGTGCATCATACCTTTTCACGTGGATTTGAATTATGATATTGAAATATATGGGCTATGATTCCCCAAAAGGGATACATTATAATCCCTCTATATGGACGATCCTAACACCATTAAATCCTACACCTTTCCTCGTCTTAATTTTCATCCTGTAAGATATTAAATTCTATAGTTCCCACCATTATTGAATAAAAATCTAATGAAATCAAAAAATTATGTGAAATACAGGAAATTTTTCATATTATTGTTTTCATTGAAATTAACATTTACTAATCAATCAATTTTATAATAAATTAATGTAGTTTTATTAAGTGGAATGATTTCTTGAATAGACATCAATCTATAAGAGAGCCTTATACTAGAAAAGAAGATCCTTTATATAATTATTCGACCTCTCATCCTATTGGTTTCGACACACACCCCCCAAGAAACTAAGTGAAAATGGGTGGATAGAAGAAAAGATATAAACCACAACTATGTCATTCATTATTTTTAGGTAGTTTTAATGGAGGCTTTCTACCACATAACATTTCAATATTGTGGGTAAATAACTAAAATTCCTTTATTAAACCATTCAAAAAGATTTATTCTTAGTTTATTATGTTAATGTAACATATTCAACATCATTGGTGGACAAATAAAAAAAATATCATGTTCCACTAATAGAAAATAGGTCCACTACATGAAATATAATTATAGAATGTTAGGATTCATATGTGTCAACATTATGAAGATAGTGAGAATCAACATAACTAATAACTTCATTACTAAAATTTACATTCTTAATAAAATATAGATGTAGATGAGAAGATATATAAATATTCATAATTAATGATTTAAATGAATGAAATTGTGGATTTTCAGATATTATTATAAACCCATTTATGGTATAAATAATAATATATTCATACTTAATCATATCATAACAAAAATTACACTACCAAATATTTTAACATATGTTCATATTGGCTACATCTGGGTATTTATTTTAAGATTGAGTTAAATAACATGTGAAATGATATCAAAATGGTATACAAACTAGCTTAAAATTTTCAAAAAAAATAGTTTTTCGGTTCTTTTTAGTGTAACCATTTTTTAAAAAAATAAAGCAATTTACTTTTTACATCTCATACCATTTTCATTTTCTTATCATTTACATGATGTTTTAGTTAGATTTTTTTTAATTAGATATTAATAATATTTATCAATCTCATTTTTAAAAAAATCATATGTATATCTACAACATATAATAATAAATAAATAATAACATCTTAACAAATTTAATTTAAATGAATGATTCTGATTTTGTTTTGTTAAATATTATATTAATAGAAAATAAATAAAATTTTATATATCCTTATCTTGAGTATTCATTAAAACTGTAGAGTTATTTATTAAAACTAAATTATTTATTTTTTTAAAATTTGTTATAAAAATGTTTTCTTCTAATTAACTATGTTAAAATCTAGTTTTCATATCTATTTTTCACATGAAATGAAATAATTAAAAGAAAAATAATAATTAATTAATTGAATAATGTTGTACCATATCAGAAAAATTTTCATTATAATAAAACTCTTTTGACCATAAGAATCTCTTGGTAATGAGAAGATATTTCTATGTTACATTAAATTTTATTACATTATCTTCTTTAGTTTTTAATATCTATCAACACACCATTATCTAAAAACATTATTATTTTTGAAACAATTTAAATATTATTCTTTATTATAGAATAAATTCCACAATTTATAGAAGAAAACTATATCCTTAATTCATTTTTTAATAAAATAACTATGGACCTTATGTTCATCCTCATAAATATCTATTGTAACCATAAATATTATAGAAGCCACATCATCTTGGATAATTAATGATGTAAAATTATTATTTTCTATATTATCTCTATTAAGCTTGTTGACATGAAATCCTTACAAATCATCATTATCCAATCTCAAATTATATTCAATATTTTATTTAGCCACTATTTGTGGTTCATTTAATTTTTTCTCAAATTGAGACTTATTTTGGGTATTTAAAAAATCCCCAACACCCTTATGTTTTATTGTTCATGAAAATATAACACTAGAAAGCTTTGAAAATGATGTATAAAACTCATGAAAGTGAAAATATCTTTAATTATATATTTTTATTAAACTAGTTTTTCAATAAAAATTTATAACCTTTCAATCCTTTGGAATTAATAATGAAATTATATTTAAGTGTGGTCAATTATAATTTACTAGTATTAGAATTAATATATGTAGTATAACTAATCACTCTTAAAAAGTCATTAGATGGGGTAATTTTTTTCCTGAGATCCTCTTGTGTATTAAATTTAATAATAGGGGATTTGTTTTTTTTATTAGGTAAAATAATTTCATGGTTTCCTCATCATAAAAATTTATAGTATTCCTAATTGCAACAACATATTGTTAACTATTTCCAAAATAGTCATATTAATATGTTCTACAAACCAATTTTTTGGTGGTGTATTTTATGGTTATAATCAATGTTATAAAATTTAATTTATAGAATTCATTAAAATCAGTGTGAAAATATTCCTATTGGTTATCTATTATCCTGATTTTTAATTCCTACTAATTTTAAATTCAATAACACACATCCATGTTTCAATAATATTAAAAATAATATATTTAATTTTATTGATAACAATACAATAGTTTCAAGAAAAAATCATTTATGACAATAAAAAATAATATCTTCAACTATGAGTGAATATTATTAAATAATCCCAATTAGTTTTCTATGAATACTCTATTCGAATACTGTGTTTAAATTTGAATAAGAAAATGTTGATAAATTTTAAATTCTGTAAGCTATAAATATTTATAAAATGTAGATTACATGTTTATTTTTCATAAAAACCCATTTTTATTCAATTTATCAATCCCCTTATCACTATCATGCTGGTGTATCATATACCTTAACATAATGTTATCATTACCTATAAAAAAAGTAATACATAGCTATTAGATTCATGTCTTAACATTTAATATGTATTTTCATCTTACAAATGATCACCTCAAGATAATAATTTTACCCTTATTGATTTCTAAGACACGTAAATTCGATATAAAAAATATTATTTGATCATTTATGGTGGTGGACCAACCACAGTGAAGATCATTTATATGTGGTGGTGGTGAATTAGGGAACATTATTTCATTTATTTATCTTTATGTTTATTATGAAATAAACCTTCATCACTTATTTGGGTGATTGATCTCAATACATAACTCATACACATTTAGGAAAGAAATAAACAAAGGACACTCAATTTACAAGGATCACTACACAAAATGAGTATTTAATACATTGCATAATCCAGACTCCCCAGAGACAATATGATTATATAGAATCTCTATCATGTATACAAATAATAAAAGAGAATCTTTTACTTTTTTTAATGGATGGGGCCGAAACCTCAATTTATTATTTAAAGCATCTACCTCTTTAGACTGGGTATAGGGTGACCCATAACATAGCTCAAAGGCCCAAGGCCTTGTGGCCTAAATACAAGGCTTGAAATCCCATTTTGGCCCAATGGACCCCTTGGTGAATAGTACTGATACAGTACCCACGCTGCTACAGTACCACTGCCACTACAGTTCTTGCAATGGTCCATCTGCTGCTACAGTGTCACCACCCCAACATTACTACTATGGTGCCCTACTACAGTATTAGAATTTCACCCCTACCGGATTTGATCATGGGTCTTTTGGATTCCAACCACGCTCCTGTACTAATAGGGTACATGTTCATTTGAAAAATATCATCTTTTACTCATAACAAAAAATTATCATTAATGTTGTCTCTCAATAAAATAAGTTAGGCTCTCTCATGGATCAATATTTTTTTAAAATTGTATTTTTTCTGTTATAGATTAATCATTTTCCTATAATGATTATAACAGAAAAATAATAATGTTATCCCAAAATTATGAACTATTTAAAATATACTACACCATTATTTTACAATATGTATCTTCATAAATAAATTATATTTATTTGATATATAAGGATGCAAGAATAAATAAACTCAAATGAACCATTATATACTAGTAAATATTATTTTTTCCATAGGACTTTTGAAATTGAAATGTGACCATTATAAATAGTAATTCATCCAATATAATAATTACCTCACCTATGAAAGTAAAAATAATAATTTGGAATCTCAAAAATAAAAATATGATATATTTTTGTCATAAAATAAGTAAATTGATGTTTTATAAATTATGAATTATGTGTTTGTATTTCTTAAAATTTAATTGTTTATTTATTATTTTATAATTAAAATTATGATTTAAATGTAAAATTATTTTCATTAAAATGATTCTTAAATTAGTAATTTTAAGTTGAATTATAAGATAATTTTATTAGACCATAATTAAAATATCAATGTGTCGAGAAATCTGATTTCAAAAAAAAATGAAAATTCTAATTAAAAATTAAATTTCTAATATTTAGAAAATTATTTTCATAAAATGGAGCTCAGTTTTAAAATATACTAATCAAAAAATGGTTAGGGTGAATTTTTGGTATTTTTAAAAAATTGTTGAATTTTTTTGTGAATAGGGAAATATTTTAATACAAGGTATTTAATATTATAAGAAAAATACAAGAATTTTTGAGATTTGGATGGTGTATGAATTATGTAAGGAATATTAGCTCAAAATATCCTTCCATACTTACTATATTTAGTCATGTGAATCAACATTGTTCATAATCTTGATCCAAAATAGTAAACAAATGAATAAACTAATCAAAAACGCCCCTCTCCTACCCTATATATAACCCCACTCACCAAACCATCTCATCACATCTTCTATGAATTCAATATTATCTAAATTATTCTGAATTTACTTTACAAGTATCTTACCCATGTCCAATATCTGTTCGTATTACAAAAATTGCAAATCCATGTTCATTGAGGAGGTTCTCTAGGATATGATACTGAAAATTTAAAATCCTCCTTTTTCTTTTAATTCCGATTCTTTTCGTAGTCTCTAATCACCTCCCCTATCCAAAGATACATGGTATCTCTAGTATCAAACATATATTGAAATTTTTTTAAGGAATATCCATCATAAAATCTCTAATATTTTCATTTTATTCTAAAGATGAATAAATTGTCCGTGATATGCCAATTAACTGCCTTCATGGATGATGGGTTTTTATATTATATTACCACCTTCAATGATGGTAATAAAAGAAGAATTAAAGATGAAATATATTTTAATATATATTATAAATTTTTTAAAATTATATAAGTAATTTGTTTAAAAAATATAAAACAAAATGAAACTAGTTCGTGTTTGTCTGAAAAAAAAGAAAAAATAAACCAAATATTTATCATGAAACCTTTATTAAATGAATCATACTCATAAAAAATTAGAATGAGATATAGGACCATTTAAAATCCTGGAAGTATATTATTACAATTTCATTCCATTTTAGTAGTTTTTCATTCATTTCACAAGAAGTCAAATAATTATATGAAAGCTTACCCACAATAAAACCATGAGATGAACACTTTCCGAATAACGAAATTTAACATTATAACTCATCAAAATTCGCAAGAGTGGACACAATAAAATTAAATTAATCAAAATTTATATTCCATAGGTTCCTAATTAATTAATTAATGAATTTAATTTTATTATATAGGGAATTATGTACATGTGTATAATACGTCCATAAATAAGGTACGCGTTTTCTTATCTCACTTTTAAATCATTAATACATATGCTTTACTCACTGATAATTATTTTGGGTGGTGCATGAATACTAACATTTTATATATCGTATAATTAATTTTTTTATCTTCATGGTATTAATTTTTTAATTTGATGATTATTAAATTTAAAGGAAATAAGATTCGACATATTGTAATGTCGTAAACAATGTCATAAATCAATTTTTATTCATTGGGTAAACCATCAATTTCATTGATTTTTAATGCTTAGATTCTGTGTAAAATAACATTTTATATCCCATGTTGTATTTCTACTTTTTTATGAACATTTAATGTTAATACACATAATAAAAAAATCTTATTAATGATATTATACTTCTAAGGGACTTCGTCTCAATTTATTTTTGGTGAATCATATTTTTGATGTTATGCACATATTTTCTTTTCTATAGTGCATATAATTGACTTTTTATTTATGGTCTTTATTCATTTCAAATTTAATTAAATATCTATATTTATAGTTTGGAGGATATTATTATGACCTAATCCATATACCCATTTTTCATAAAATGTTTACTTTGAAAATTATGGGATTAACTAAGGAAATATTGTTAAATCCATATCTTTTAATCAATACATATATTTGTTGATAAGGCATATTGATTCATTAATTTAATTGACTATTTCATTATTTGAATGATTATTTACACATGTAGACAAATGTGAATCCTGATTATAAATAACACCTTGATGCATTGCTAATATCAAAAGACGACAAAGATTGCCAAATTAAATGGGTTTTTACCCAAAATGATTAAATCATAGTATAAAAGGACTTCACGATAGAGGTACCATGATGCATAAGTTCATTGAATAATAATTATTAAGAATGGACTTAATTAATATCTTAATAATTATTATCTATTACATTTTCACTATGATATCATCCTTGTATTCATATTGTGCACAATTTACTAATTAAATGGTATTATTTTCTAATAATTTAAATTTCTATAATAATTATGTCTTATAATATAATAACTAAAACGTTATTGATTAAATGGAAGGTATTTAAGGTAAATATACCTTTCCAAATAGATTATAGTTCATTAATTATTAATTCATGAATGGTTCCATTGTATTTTACCCTTGTTGAGAATTTGATTATAACCTTTAATTTTTTCTATTTTCCCCAGGTTACGATGATGAAATGATTTAATGAGTTCACAGATGAAATTAATTCCTATTATTCTGATTTGTATTTTATTACTAATTTAATAAGTGTTCCATGTTTGTATCAAGTTCTTAAAGACTACTAAACTTATTGGTCCTATGTGATATAATTCTTGTATATATGCTAAAATAATAATGTAAGGAACTAGATCTTGGATATAATGTTTAGGGTATTCATAGATGGTTTCAGATAATGTTTATTATAGTCCTTGGGAACAATGAGTTAAAATAAACATAACCAACAATAGAACTATAATGATTCCTTATAGTATTAAAAAAACATTTACCATTATAGTAATTTCTATTCTCAGGAACAATAATCATGATGAACATGGGATAACTTAACATGTGCCATTATTTATAGATGGAGCACAATCAATGGAAGGGAATCAATTCCCATGGAAAATGTAGAAATTTCACCAGTGAGAATGTAGAAATTGTTAGTGGTACTAGTAATGTAGTTTTATATGAGTAATTGATCATGTCTATTGAAAATATAATCCTAGCACTGGGATTCAATGAAAATGAATAGGTATTATTGGAAATATATTATCTCATGAGAGATATTGATCAATAGTGACAGTTTATCTGGAATATAGGTAGGAAGGTGAAATAAATCCAATGGAATTAAGATATTTTAAATATAAATTATTTAATATATATTTTCATCTTGATTGCGAATTGAAATGAAGAGAAAACAACATAGCTTAATAGAAAAGGAAGAAGTGATTTTTATACAGTATGATGCTATAATTACAAGATTATTCATGTATTCTAGAGATTACATTTTTAATTTAGAGAGGATGATTGATCATTTATTTGAAGGCCTAATCAATCCCTTTGAAGGGTCTTGGTGTTGTGAACTTTTTAATCATATGATAAAACTGTACTACATAGCATTAAAAAAGAATTATTTTATAGAAAATATATATTCAACGGAAATAAAAACAAGAAGGGGTTGGCTAAGAACCATGTTAATGGTAAATAAACAAATATAAACAAGGTAATGAAGTGGTTTCTATCTTGTGAAAAGTTTGGGATGAAATTTATCACAAAATGTGTGAAGGGGAAATGAGTGTGTTACATGTTCAGAGATATGGGTTATCTATATCATGAGTAAAAGGGGGGAAATAATTATATATAGTGATTAGACTACAAATAAATGAGTAGTTATTTGAAACATTATCCCTTGAATCAAGGGAATCTACCACATAATACGCCAAGGGGGGATGGAAATGATTATGTGATCCCTGTAAATGAAGTATTTATACCCAATGATGTGGTGGAAGGTACATTAATTCTATATTTAAATTTATAAAAGGATTTTTGGTTTCTGGATCATCACAATTTTTTATATAACCACATTTTTTCAGGAAAATTTGACTTTTACCTGTTGATTTAATAATGTAGTTGTTATTAAAAACTCATAAGGGAATTCTAATTACATTAATGACATGTCAGGTAACCCCATTATGATATATAAATGTTCTTTATTTTATGACACAATCATCATACCTATGATTGATTTTGAAATAATCCTCGGTATGAACTATCTTTAGAAATATCACATAAATAACTATTATGAGTTGGAGGAAATTATAATTAAGAAGAAAAATATAGAATTCATTATATTTAGAGTAGAAACTTCATCATATGATTCTTATCTAGATACGCCCCTGGTATCTATACTCAATGAAATTCTTGTTGAGTAAGAGAAACAACATATTGGGATCAAAATAGTAAACAGAAAATCGAGGATGTACCAATTTTATAGTATTATATTGATTTATCTACTGAGTGATTACATTAAACACTCTAGAATTGGATGTTGAGTTATTTATTTATTTATTCACCAATACAAGACCAATATGAAAGGCTATGCATATAATTCCCAATATGGAAGTAGTGGAGATGATGAAAAAACATTGGGAGTTAAGTAATAAGGTATTTATTTTCCCTAGTCTTTCTCCATGGGGATCCTTAATTCACGTTGTTATGATCAATGCTGGATCCATGAGTCTATTCATTGACTATAGAGAAATCAATGCAATTCAAATAAAGAAATAGTATCATATACCGTAAAATTGATTATTTATTTCAATAAATTCATCGATCTAAATAATTGTTTATACATTGAAATTCATTTGTGATATCATAAATTATGAGTAAATAAGGAAGATATTCTAAAGAAGAATTTTCAATTGAGGTATGGACATTACATATTTACATTATTTCCAACTGGATTGAATAATGAACTCTATATTTTTATGGATTTCAAGAATATAATATTCAAAGAGTATCTTGATGATTTTGTTGTGGAATTCATTGATGATATTCTATTAGAATATAAAACAAATTAAGAAATTGTGCATCACTTACACATCATTCTTGAGACTCTCATGTGGAAGGAGTTATATGGTAAATTTATCAAGTGTGCATTTTTTTCTTTTGGAAATTTATTTTCTAAGACATATTATCTGTAAAGATGAAATATTAGTATATCCTATGATGATTTAGTTAGTCAAAGTATTGCCTACACTAATTAAGATAACCAAAGTACATAGTTTCATTGCTTTAGAAGATTACTATCAGTGTTTTGTTTATAGTTTTGAATGATTTGATAACCTATTAGCCGAGATCACACATAATGTGATTATGATTGTATGGGAGAAATACAGTGAAGAATGTTTTGATGAAATTAAGATAAGATTGTTCAATGCTCAAACCTTGATATTACCATCTAGAAATGATGGGTTTATGATATACAATGATGAATCAAATAAAATACTGAGTTCTGTCCTTATTCTAAATGATAATGTTACTTCATATTAATCAAGGAAGTTTAAGATTCATGAAAAAATTACCCAACTCTTGATAAGAAGCTTGAATTGATAATATTTTGATTAAAGATACAGTGGTATTATCTCTATAGTGAAAGATGTGTAAATTATATAGATCCCAAGAGTTTAAAATACATATTTACATATAAATTTCTTAATTTGAGGCAATTGTGATGGCCTCAAGTACTCAAGTATTATGATTGCACAATAGAGTACCACTTAGGAAATAAAAAAATGTAGCAGATGCATTAAGTAGATAATATCATGGAGTTATTACCCAAATGATAATTGAGATAGATCTGATGATTATGGATTTATTAAATAAGAGTATAACAACTATTAAGTAAGTGAAAAAATAACTCCATTTTCAAATAACAATGATAGAATTATTATTATAAATGTTAAAAATCTATCCATCTAATGATGAGAATTTACAAAAGAAAATTAATGCAGTTAAGTATTGAAAATTTATATACATCATGTTTGAGGATTCATTTTTGGAATTTGGAAGGAGGTTATCTATTCTATCGATCACTGGTCTAGAAATGGAACTATTGGATGATTCTTATAGTTCAAATTTCTCTTTAAAACCTTATGGTATAAATATGTATAGATAGCTAATGTATCATTTTTTTGTGGATAATATGAAGGAGGAAACTACTAACTATTTATAAAGATTCCTTTTTTAACAAGTGATAATTGAATAAAAATATCCTAGAGGATTCATGAATCCTATACTTACTTCCTTGTGGAATCAAGATGAAATGACGATGGAATTTTCCATAGGACTACCAAGGACACCTAAAAGGAATAATAAAGTATCGGATATTGTTGAATGTATTAAGAAATTGGCACATCATCTTTATATAAGATAATATTTAACTCATGTGCACCTATAATGCCTATATATTAATAATGTTTTATGAATTATTTATAGACCACTATCAATTGTCTCTAATATTGATCCCTATTTGACATCCAATTTTTGGATGTGTCTTATGAATGCTCTATATACTAAACTTCATTTGAGCACCGCCTACCATCCTCAACCAAAAATACAGTCTGAAAGGTCTATTGAAACATAGGAAGACAAGTTTAGATCAAGATAACATGAATTTCATGGTTTGTGGGATCTATATTTTCCGTTAGTTGTGTTTCCCTATAATAATTGTTTTCATTGATGTATTCAAATGGCATTGTATGAAGCGTTATATGGAGGGAGTTGTTGTTCATAAACTTGTTGGGATGAAGATGGTTAAATGAATCTTATTTTCCTCGAACACATTAATGAGATAATGAAAAAGTTAAATACAATTTTCGATCATATTATGGAGCTAAATGATGGAAAATGATTTATGCTTACAATTAGACAAAAGATATTAAATTTCAAGTGGGAGATCACATCTTTTTGAATGTATATCGATGGAAGGGTTTCATAAGGTTCAATTAGAAAGGGAAAATTCACCCCATGTACATCAGTACAATTGAAATTATAGAAATAAATAGTGTTGTATCATACCAATTTGTTATGTTTCCATGTCTATATCTTGTTAATAACGTGTTCCAAGTATCATTGTTATTGAATTATATATGAGGACCAAAGCATGTTCTAAAATAGGATGAAATAGAGTAGGAACATGATTTTTCTTACTATGATGAGCCTATCGAGATTATTGACACTACAGAGAATGTGTAGAGAAATAATATGACTTGATTGATAAAGGTTTTTTAGAGAAACAATAAAATGGAAGAAGAAACATTGGAACTTGAGGATGTTATGTAGAAAAATAACCATATATGTTTAGAAGGTATAATTCAAGAAACATCTCAAGGATGGATGTTTTGAGGGAGGGAATAATATAAAAGCCCATGATTTTATAGTTAAATATTCTTAAATAAGTTCAATATAGTAGATAGATTACGCTACTTGAAATATTGGTCTTAAATGATATTATATAATATTTTATTTTTTTTACATGATCATTTAAATAGAAATGTTATCATTAGGAATAGTAATCTAGAAATTAAATTAATAACCTCATATATGAGATTATAAATAAAATTTTGGTATCTCATAAATTAATATATAATGTATTTATATTAAGAGATAAGTAAATAAATGTTTTCAAAATGATAAATTAAGTGTCGGTATTTTAATGAAATGTAAATATTTATTTACAATTTCATAATTTATATAATTTTTTAATGATATTTTTTTTAGATAAATAGATCCATAAATAAATATGTATTTTTTATTATAATTATATAATAATTTAATGAGTAAATAATTAAAATTTTAATGTGTTGTAAATTCAGTTATTATATTAAAGTCATTAGTTTTCAATTAAATGATGATTCTAAAAAGATATCTCCCAGATTTAGAATTTTTTTTCAGAAGATAGAGTCTATTTTTCAAATCCACACTTCAAAAGGATGTTAGGGTGATTTGTTTTGATTTTTCTAAAATAGTTTATTTCTCTGTGAAGAGAGAAATATGTTGATTTATGGTATTTAAAATAATGTGCTAAATAAATGAGTATTCGTTTCATGGATGGTGTACTACTAATATAAGAAACATTATATCGAATATCTTTAACATGTCAATGTATATTTTCATAGAAATCAACACTATTGATAGTCATGACCCAAAATAGTAAAGAAATGAAATAAATAATAAAAAACACACCCCCCTAAAATACCACCCTTACCGTCACTTATAATCACAACTTATAATACGTTAATATTGTCTTAATTATATCCAATTCCCTTCCCAAGAATATTCCCCACATTCAATGAATTATGGTCTTACCAATAGATCAAAACCAAGTTCCTTAATTTTTCCCTCAAGGAGACAATAGTCATGCACTAAAACCATTCTTCTTTTTCTTTTAATTTCATTTATTTTCTTATCCCCTCCTCACCCTTATACAAAGTGGCATGCTAATTCCAGTTTCATAAATATATTGTAATTTTATTATGGTTGTGGAATATTTATATTCAAATCTCTTATCTTTGCTTTTTATTCTACAAATGAAAAAATCATCTGTTATTTTGTGATTCTGCACCTTCGTGGATGTCAATATTTCATTTTCCATTACCGTCATCAAGGCTATTAATACAAGAATTATTATTGTTAAAAAGTTTTTTGATATATATTATTATTTTTTAAATTTTCTAGAAATAATCCATTTAAAAAATACAAAATAAAACATTACCAGTTCATCATTGTCAGAACTACCACAAACAAACCAGACATTTATCATTAATGATTAATCAAATGAATCATTTAAATATCAAAAAAAATTATATACAAGACCGTTTAAAATAATGAAATTATATAAATATAATTTCATTCCCAATATAGAGTTTTTTATCCATTTGAAATGAAATCCATTAATTATAAGCATGGTAACAAACCACAAAACCATAAAACGAATGCTCTTAGTACAATAAAATTAAACAAAATATATTTTTGAAATGGAAAAAAATAAACATTATAAAATTATAATAAATAAATTATATTCTGAATTGGTTATTAATTATGTAATTAATTAACATTTGTTGATTATAAAGACATTTAGTACAAGTAGAAAATATATTTGGAGATATGGTAAATGGGGTTTCTCATCTCACTTTTACTTCTATGATATCTTTTCCTTATCCACCACTTATTTCATGTGTGTGGTTTATGTATGATTCTATTTCATATATCATATCAGAAATCTATTAATATTAATGATATTTAATGTCTTATTTGATTATTATTAAATATATGGGGTAAACAATTCGACTGATTACATTGTGGTAAGATATTTCTTAACTCTATTTTCATTCATCGAGTCGAACTTCTATTTCATTGATTATGTAATGCTATGTTTATTGGAGAAATGAATTTTTATTATCTTCTGTAGTATTTACACATTCATTATAAAGATTTATATTGAATATAACTAATCTATTCAACTGATTAATGATATGATCCCCATATGGGACTTCATCTCAATTTTCTATTTTTGAAGCATATTTTTGATGTTGTGAACATATTTTCTTTACAATGTTGTATATAAAATATTTTTTGTTTTTTATCACTATTAATTTTATATATCACCAAATATCAATTTTTCTTTTTTCATGGATATGATTATTTCCTAAGTCATATGAAAATTTTTCATATGCAGTTTTCATTGAAGTTTATTGGATTATTTGTTGAAATAATCTTAAATCAATTCATTTTACTAAATATGAATATTTATTGTTAAGGGATATATTTTCACAAATTAAATTTGTCATTTAAATATTTTGAGGACTGATTTGGACATTAAGTCATATATTTGGTCCAATTATTGATAGCCCCTCGATGAATGGATAATATCAAGAGGCGACAATGTTGGATATTTTTAATGGGTTTTTACCTATAGTGACTAATCCATTTTGTATTAGGTCTTGAGGGTAGAGGTACCGTGATTAAATAGATCTTGGAATCCAAATTGATAAGAATTAATTTCTTTATGATTTCAGTCATTATTATCCATGATATTTTCATAATGATATTATCCATTGATTTATATTGTCGTTATGTTATTGATTAATGGTCATTTATTTCTAATCATTTACATTTACACAATGATTATTCATTATCATCTCATGATTGAAAAGTTGTTGATTAAATTTCATGTATTTCTATTATATTTATCTTTCCATGATGATTATGTTTCGGTTATTATTTATTTAGGAATGCTTCCATTTTCTTTAACCCTTATAGACCATTTGATCTCACCATTTTATTTGTTATCTTATCCCTAGGTAAAGAAGATGAAATTATTAAATGATCTCAAGGATGAAATTACCTTACTTTTTATTTATTATATATTATTACCAATTTAATAATATTACCAAGTATGTATCATGTTCTTCAGAACGAAAAAATTTATTGGTCATTTGGGATTTTAATATTGTATATATGATAATGTAATAAAGTATGTTTCAAGATATAATCTGTTGAGGTGTGGGTATTTATAACGAATATGCTTGAATGTATTATTCTTCACTATAAAAATTTCTTTTGAATATTTACATAGAAAAAAATTATTTTATTTTTCTTATTCTTCAACTAACACTACTATAAGTTTCTTGTTTTTCACTTTTCTATTTTATTGAGAATAAGCTATAATAACAACAAATAATAAACATTAATTCAATTTTTATTTTCCCTCCATTGTTTTTTTAATGGGGAAGTGTCAAAAAAATTTAGTGGTATATTGAGTTTAAAAGAAAATGTTCCCATATTTGCGAAATTTAACTTTTTTTATATTATTCTTGTATTTTAAAGATAATATTTTCTAAACTAAATAGAATTTAGAAATTATTTTTTAGCCTTAAATGATTCTTTCTATAGATTTTATCCTTATAAAACCCCAGATAAATCTACCATTTATAGGCCCAAAAATTGATCAAAATAGGATCCTCAGAAACTATTCATAGATATGTAAATACTTAATTATGGTATTATGTATTGATGTGGGATGGTCCAATAAAGATTAAAATACACAAGGAGATAGATGAATAAATTTTTATGAACATAAATTAATTATTATATTCCATAATCATCTATTTTAAGGACATAATGGAATGGAGTGCTGAAAAATGGGAAAACCAACAATAAACATGGGAAGAATAAATTTCCAATGTCAATTTGAAATATATCCCCCCACGCATCTCAAAATAAGCTCAAATTTTCTATTCAAAAATTGGAGACATAAATAAAAGTCATTACCAAATTCTATCATTTAAAGAGTCTTTCACGTGTATGCCTTTGGATGAATGATTTAGAGCAAAGAATATCACCCTTTGCCCAATAAAAATGAACTTCTTCATTGTTCCAAATGGAATAATCCTTGGGTGTATCCTTTTTATAAATTTATATTCGATTTTTATTGTTTTACGGTCTTTAATATTAGTTTCACTTTAATATATTAAAATTATTATTCATAACTCATTTTAAAAATTTTAATTTTATATGATTCTCCCACCATTCTCCCATATCAAATCCCTTAAAATTAGAGATCTAACCCAAAGAGTTTATGTGGGAGCTAGTGGAAATTTGATTGTAATTCATGAGGCTTAATTTGTTCTCTACTTATTCAATTATGGTACATTTGGTAGTGGTTAAATTCATTTCGATGAATGTTTTCCCCATTTTCTATACCACTTCATTCTTCTAATCATTTACCATTCACCCTTACCTTCAATATGTGTAACATGCATATAGTGGATCATGAAATTCATGATGATGGACAATAAAGAGGTATCCTAGAGGACATGAGGATGATAATTTCCCCATAATCATAGGTCTCAATATAGGTTTATTAATATTCAATTGAGATGGTTAGGTGTGATAGCTCTTGATCCCCTCATTTAGTTGAATAATGATAACCATTTTGAAAAATGATTTCAATCACCATGAAATCTTAGGAACATTTTTATTTCATAATTTCTTGTATTAGAATTCAATTTTTTATTTCGTTTAAATATATATATATTATTTATATTTCATGTATCTTTTAGACCCCCCATTTTAGTATAAGAAATTTTGTTTTATAATAGTTAGATTTATAATAGTGACAATAAGAAGACAGTTCATGTAATCAGCCTCATTGTGATTGAACATAGGGTGCACCACTATGAGGAATTCTTAGTATAATAATAAATTAATCGAATCATGGTTTTTGAAAACCACTACTATCAATTTGGTTCTGTTTCTAGGGAGTATAAGCGCTTAGGCATAATCGTTTTATTAAACAAAATACCAATTTATTCAAAAATATTAAAATATTATTTTATTGTATATCATTGTTTATATAGGTTGTGAATTACATCAAAAAATTTCATATGCATGGCATATTACTATGATTTATAGTAGTGAGGAATCATAAATTTTGGAAATGATAAAGAATTCATTATAAATTGAAAAAAAATTCACTAAATTAAACAAAATTTCTCCCCTCTTTACGAGAATATCAACAGAACATAATAAGAATGTAAGATAGTTTCATTGATGGTTATTGAAGCTGAATAATTTAAATGGATGGAATGTAAAAAAATAAATTATAAGGAATGTTAAATTCCCATTCCACCAACCTTTCAAGAAGAGACTGGTTGGGTTGATTAAAAACGTGACGATCTACTTCCCGCAACAAAAAATGTATTTCATTCTAGTATGCTTAAGGAAAAAGGGTCTATAGCTAAAAATATGGAGGGAGATAAAATTTATAAGTTTTATTTTTATACAAATTTAATTGTATCTAAATAGAAATATAATCTCTATATTCTGATTTTGTACATTCAACACCACTTAAATATACCATATATGAAGAATATGAATAATTTTTTTTGTTGAGGAGAAAATAGAGGATCCAGTCGAGTTGTACTATGGTGAAAATGAGGATGATGGAAAAATAACTAGAAATCCATGAAGAATAATTTTATGTAACTAATCATAAATATAATACACAATCTATTATTCTATCGTTACACTATTGGAAAGAACATCTCCAGCTGGGGAAAATAGGGGGTATGCCTATATTCCTTTCCCACCAACTTTGCACCTAAGATTATATATTACAAATCATCTGGGGGTGGGGTTGTTTTTCTATTCATTAGGTATTATCACTAATATTATCTACTTATGGATCGTGGAAAAAATAAAATATGGTGGTTTATAATGAATAATCCCCATCCACCTTTATATTAGGGTTAACCCAGTGTAACTGCCTGAATTAGGGTAGTAATATCCCAAAACCCACTTGGGGGTCTACACTATTTTATCTCTTATTTACCTTCCTATTTCTTTTTCCATTTTTTATTTTTATTTCATTTATTTTATTTTTTATACCTTTAGTGTCAGTAGCTATGTTGTTAACTAATGGATACCTCTGGAATGTTAATCAATTTTTTATATCTCATTTTATTTATATTTTCTTCTCTAATATTTATTTTTTGTTGACATGAAATGAGGGGTAGTAAAATCAATGTGTGGTTGGGGAGAGTATCAGACAAATTAGTTATGTTTTGATTTTTCTTTCTCTGATCATTTTTATTAATCGTGATCTTCAATTTGTATTATTATTAATTTACACACATCAATTTAAATTGAGGGATTTGATATGTTTTTTGAAAAATGGATATTAATTGATTTTTAAGTGAATTTTTTTCCTTGAATAGGATTTTGAATCATTATTTGGTGTTTGAGTAATTTATTAAATCCATATCCATGAAGCACTAACTAAAAATAATTTTCTAGTTTCGTAAGGTATTTTGAACCATTTTTACATATTATTTCTAATACCCACACTTTATTTAGGTAAACATTGATTTTTTGTGAGAACAAAAACTTGTAATTTTTATCATTCAAAGAATTGGAATTATGGGAATATTTTATGTATAATTGAGGCACATCATTGGATAACCTCATTTTTTAATAACATTCATTATTGATTACATTCCACAATATTTTTTTATTAATTTCATAATGACATGAGAATTTGAAGCGTGGGAATATTAACAGTCGGCCCATGGAGAATAAATTCCCACCATAAATAAATAAAATTTATCTCTATACGTGGCCGTAGAAGCTCAATGTTTTTGAATGGAAGTCATAGTCCTAAAAAAATATCCTTGAGAAACCATTATTGAATTCTACTAATATATTAGTCTACCATGTTTATAATTTAGGTGTCCATATTTGGAGATAATAACATCACCCATTTCTCTAAAAAATGTACTTCTTCTTGATTCAAAAAAGGATGGAAACATAGTGGTTGGATTTTTGGCCATTTATAGTAGATTTGAAGTGTTTTATATTCTTAAATATTATTTTCTTATCAATATATTAGTGTGATTATTCATACCTCATGTCTTTTATTTTCATTTTTCTGTGATTCTCCCACCGTGTTCCCTTCTCAACTCTAAGAATAATAGATATAAAAACTACAAAATTTCATGAGGGAGGGAATGGTACATTTATGGAGTTTTATGAGATTTAATTTATTATTAGTTTATTAAATTATATAAAATATGGTGGAGGTTAAAGTGATTATGGTGATCAGTTTACCCATTTTCACTACAACCGAATTCTTCTTCTCATTTATCATTCAAATTTGGTGTCACTATCTGTGTAATGAATGTGTTAGATCAGGGAAAGAGTTGGGATGGTCATAGAAGATGTATCATAGTTATCATAATGATGATTATTACCCAACATGCATAGGTCAAAATATGGGTTTATTCTATTTTAAATGAGAATGTGTAGTGTGACAGGTCTTGATCACCTCATTGAGTTCAATACTGATAACCATTTTGAAAAATGATTTCAATCACTATGAAATCATCTGAATATTTTTTATCACTCTTTAATATAACAACATTATATTTTTCATTTCATTTATACATATAATATTTATATTTCATGTATCTTTTCAATCCCCTTATATTGGTAATGATAATTTTGTTTTATATTATTTAGATTTATAATAGTGATAATATAAAAATAGTGACTATAAGAGGCCTTATAATGATTTACACTAGGGTGTGTTACTATGGTTCATCTTGGGATAATAAGAAATTAATCAAATAGTGATTCATAACAAACTGATACTATTATATTTCACACAAACTCTTCTTACAATCTATTTTTTAAAAAAATATTTTCGGATTATTCCCTCTTATAAATTTTACATGAAATTTATTTTTGTTTTCTTCTCACATAATTTATAAATCATTCATCAAAATCCTTGTTAAATTTATCTCATAAAAAAATAATTTCTAAGATAAAATTTCAATTTAAAATTTAAATTTTAACAGATAAATTACTTCAATTTCTTCTAAGACAACGACTTCTACTATCCCGCATATTCTTTAGTCGTAGTAATTGTTTATCTATTTTTTTAAAATGAATAACTATATGTATTAAATGTGGATATTTTTTTTAAAACTAGAAATTCCTTTTTATTCATTTGTGTAATTAAAGTCCTATTCATATCCTAATCAATCCATCTCCCTTAGAAAAGATCGAACCTTATTTCACATAGTTTCTTATCACAGAATAAGGATCTTCATTACGTCTAGATGAATTTATTGTCATGAATCAATAGTATTTTCATTTCATGAATAATTGTATCCCTCAAAATCAATTTTTCTTTATTTTAAACTATTAAACATTATTAGAATAATTAATACACAATGTAGACTTATCCAAAATTATTTCCATGATATAATCGAAAGAATCTAATAAAAAATGTCTATAATTGAATAACACTTCTGAATTAGAAGCAATATATCTTAATTTTTTTCAATATTCCCTTAATGAGTATTTTATTAATTCAAGACTTTATGAAATTTCTATATCATATCTTCAATATAAATTTTATTTTTTATTAATACTTCTCTCAGGAAAACATGAATTTTCCAAATATCTATTGATATTTGTCAAAATTAAATTACTGCATACAAAGATGTTCTATTTATTTTATTAATTATATAAACCTTACCACGTATAGAATCTTGAAATAATAGGATAATTAATCTTATGAATTTTTTACTTAGAAAATTTTATCATCTAGAACTATTAAAATGCATAAACATATTGAATAATTTTAATGACCTCTTAAAATCATTCAATCACCTCAAAATATTAACACTGTTTTATTTTAGGATGAATATAATTTAAGTATTGAGGGAAAAAATACAATAAACATATCCACTTATTCATTCTTGAAATATTATTATCTAGATAAATATATTAGAGCTTGTTTCTTCAACTCCATAACACATATAAATCTCATTGGGTCTATAAAATTAGACCAAAGCTTTATTTTATCATTATAGGATAAAAAATATCTTAAAAAAATATATCATCCTCATCAATATCCCCCTATTGATTTTTTTAAAACCAAATGGATATAAATCACTATAAAATTCATTATAATTATTAATGAATCATTGTTAAATAATTTTATGCCTACATCAGTGAAATGGGTGTACGAAATATGTACATTGAACAATAATATCATTTTTCCATAAACAATTACATAAATTATTTTCAACATAGCCATTGAAATATATTGTTAGAAATATCTCCTAATACTAACTAAAAATTCATTCTTCTTACATTTCTCAGAACTATTTTGAGAACCATTCATAAAAAAATTCATGAAAAAAACCCTTAGAAAACATACAATTCTACGTTTTTCAAATCTCAACCCACTTGGTCTTTCCAAGCTAATGGTATTATGGGAATGAAACCCCAATACTATCTCCAAGAGTCCATGTGATGGAGACTACACACATGGGGGACCTTATCCTAAAATACCCACACACAGATATCACTATACACCGATATAATTAGAATATATAAACACCTTGAACAATAAATGTATTCATTAAAACTAATCCCAGATTAGGGTATGATAAAATGTATATAAAATTAGTGGGGAAATATAATACCAACAAAACCGAAAAAGAGTATAACCCCATAGATAAAAATGGGAAATTTAATGAAGATTAAACCCTCTATAATAATCTAGGGATCGTCTAGCACAACCAACTTCTATCTACTTATTCTTCAATTAGGAAATCATTGATTTTCTTGTTGTTTGCATAATACATGACATGCATGGGTAGATTTCATACAGGGTTGAGTTTAAACATACTATGTAAGACACTCAGTAAACACCAAACACAAATAATCCAAGGGTTATTCTTCTCTAAATCACAAAGATAAGAGAACAAACTAGAAAAACCAAATAATCTAAAAGGAGACTCTAATTCTTAAGGTGAATCCACACCCTCATTTCATGTCTAGGATTATATTAAAGGTTCAAAAGACTTTTGACCATGAGATCTCACTCATTGGTTATCAGTATAATAATGACACTCACTAAGGACATAATTATAGGGTTTTCCATGAAGAAGTTTGTAGGAAGTGAGATGAATCATTTGAGAAACTAACTTTATTGGAATACACCTTACCCATGAATAATACATATCGACACAATGATAGAAGATAATGCCCAGAGCCTATGGGGGGATACCAAATCTTATATTGATTAACACGCTAGGAAGGGGTTATTGTTACCAAGATATTATAAATGGGAAACCTGACCGATCTAGGGGAGTAATGTTAAATGATCACACCTCAATCCTCATATAGGGATACATGCATATATATAGAACTAAACCATGAATGTGGTCTCTTATCCTATTTATATATTGGGATAACACATTGTACCTTCTTAGGTATGGAAATAAGTAACAGACAAAGAATGATACAGTTTGAGTGAACTCACCCACGATCATACCATATCATTTATGAGAAGAACAATGGTGTTAACCTTCCATGGACAGAGTATATGACATGTCTAATAATGTATACAATATGTGACACAAACTCTACAACTACTTGTTCCTTACCATATAACTTGACATATATTTTTACTAATACATAGAATGTTATCCCATTATACATGGTTTATAGAGGATGTTACATCACACAACATGTACCGGCTACCCAGTCTCATTCAATTTTGAATGAACTCTTGGTGTGCACTATTACACATGGGATATGGGGTAACATAGATTCCTATAAATTCAATCTTTATAAATGATTATTTGGATGGATTAGGGTCACACATAGTGTGGTTACCCCACTTGTAATGTTATATTTAACTCCCCGTGTTAACCATTGACACCATATAGAGGGATCCACACAGCATGGTTCTTATGAATTAAATTACACATATAACATTATTTCGCAGAATCCTACAATAATCACATGTACCACATGAATTTCCTCTTCCACCAGTATTATAGTGATTATCATCCATTACATCCAATAACTAATATTACTATGCCATTAATTTCATCTACTGATGGATTCCATCCACCTATTGTTCAAAAATCACCTTTCGTTACCATCAGGAAGCACCTACATATCTCGGGTAGCAAGAGCCCCATAAAGAACTCCATCAATAGATCTCTATCATCACTACTGGATGGATTATGTTCAAATATTTCTGAGGGACACCCTTCAACCCTCCTCCAAGGTTACCCACTCAATTCAGCATGATGTTCCACCATCGCCAGTGCCATCTTATGATTCTCTTCATCACTTCCATGCCTCTATTATATCACTATATCAAAAAACCAAACACACAAAAATGATACGTTTAACCAATGAATTATTTCACAATAACTAGTGTCCTATGTATCATTGAATCATTGATTAAATGAAATAATAGCAACAAATGTTGAATAATACAAGAAGAAATGCATGAAACAAAAAAGTGAGAATCCATTGAGTGCCACAATTACATAGACAACATTGATAGATAAAGATACAATTTTAGGGTAGGAAAAACAAAAATATTCAAATAATAAATACATATAAAATTCATAATTATAGGATTGGAAAAAAAACATTTAAAAAACCAATGATTAATGTTAAAAATTTTATTTTAAATGAATTAATACATGTTTTTCTCTAAATCATGCGTAAGGGAATATACTATGATTACAAATTTAATGTATTAGGTTTGGATCTATCATTGGTTATGAATAAAAACACGTTGATAATATTGATGAAATCCACTTTTTTCGTTATTGGATACATAATAATCCATTTTCATACATTGTCGATCCTTGATACTGTGATCACCAACCAACATTATCTCCACCAAACCCCTATATAACTTCTCATTCACTCTAGGGCTATGAAACTAACCCAAGGGAATTTACTAAATAAGAGTTAATAATGTCATGTAATTAGGGGATTAAAAATTTGTGGAAATTAAAAAAATAAATTAACCTAATTCATTTAACCCACACATGACTGCACTCAACTGCAGAATCCAATGCTGATGTGATTTTTTCGTTACTAGGCCAAAACCAACACTCCAGTTTTAATTATGGCCTAATACTTCTCATCCAAGTAACCATTCAGAAGTTATTCAATTATATCTAAAAAATTTGAATGTATGATATAATAAATTTTTTATTATTAATATATTAACAATGAGGATCTATAGGCATCATAAATCCATTATAATCTAATCCAAACTCAAGAAATACTGTTTAATATATTCAAAATTATAAAATGAAATTTGATAGTCATTAAAAGATCCCATACTAGCTTTATAACGTATCCATGTTAATTACTACATCTAAATATGCACACCACCTAAATAAGAAATCTATCCCAATTATGTGAAACACATATATTCATATTATACACAATATTAATGTTTTCCTCATTTTTAAAAACAAAATAATAGACATCAAGATGGATTTATATTGTCTTTTGATATGATCAATAAGGGATATTCCCAAAAATGGTATGGGGAGATGGGAATAAATATTGGAAACGTTTTACCTAATTTAAAAATTATTCCAATTATTTAACCTCCTCATTTTTACTAAATGAATATCTCATTCTATATAACATTATTTATTATTAAGTTGGTATGAATGGATGATAATATATAAGTAACATAGAATGAAAATGAAATTTTTTAATGAAGATCAACTCCAATATGTATGACTACACCCCTAAGACATTATGGTTATTATTACACACACACACAAGTTCCTACTTATTATAAAAAAATTATTGAAAAGGGTATGGACTTGGACCCCTAAAAGTGATTGAATTAACCAAACTTATTTACACACAATATTCTTGTTGTATAAATTTGATATGTACAATGCATTAAATAACATCATGTATCCCCTAAAGAAAATGGTTTTCATCTATTACTTAATTTGTTCCAATCTTCAGGTTGACTCAATCAAAGTAATCAATAGGCTATCACATAGTCATTATACCTCTATAGTAGAATAATATACATAGGATATCTCATCTTCTTTATAATATATAAAATATATAGTATTCATGGATGAAATATTCTTTCTCCCCCTCACCTCCTTCATTTTAATTAGTGTGCAAGAGGTACATAATCTATTTTATCACAAATATAGATATTATATGTCTATAACATATTCTATCTTGATTCACCTCATTTCATTTCATTCAATTTAAAAAATGTGTTGTTGTAAGAAATTATCACCCTAACACATAATATTTTATGATCCTTATAGAATATATATTCACATATTATGTGAATATTATTTTCGAAATAATTTCATAAACATCCAATAGGACATGCTATATCATACACCTCTATCTTTATAGTTTCTAAAACTCTGCGTTCAAATATTTATTAATATATCTCCCATTAAATTTTTATCTTTTAGAAATATTATAAATTAATCTGTCCTATAAATTAGTCAAGAGATTCAAAATAGATCTCCATGATATTTAAAAATATTTTGACCTTATTTTGATTCATTTCCTATATTAAATATAACAACGAAGTTTTTTTTTTCAATTATGTACAATTGATGTGAAATATTATTTTTATACATAAATATGTATATTATAAGGTTGTTCTATAAATTAATATTTTATTTATCTTTGTTTCCCTCTGGAATTGGGGATGATCTCATTGATTTAAGATTCAAACATTCCAAGCAGTTTCTAACGGGTTTGTTCGTAGAACCGAAAACATATAATGATTCCATATCTATTTGAACCTACTTTCCAATGTTAGGTGCTCATTAGTTGTAGACTGATGAAGATTAGGAATTTCCATTGGTCGAGAGGATGGGAGGTCGGACTCATCACACCTTTTTGAGGGGAATTATTGTCTATTTCGGGACTCTCTTTATAGATTTACGTTATGTTCATGAATCTTTATTACATTACCAAGTATAAAATGAGATTTCCTTTAGATCAGCCAATCAATGATTGATATGTAGAATGTTTATAGAATCTTTTATATGTATTCGAGGTTCTTCATTAATAAGGAATAATCTGTATTTGTTTAGATATTTTTAGTCTATGGTATCCTTTCATACATAAAAGTCCCTTGTTCATTATGATGACCATAATGGTTTTAAATCCACTCAGTTGGGCACTTGATGTTTATTGTCATTCAGAAGAACATAGATTATTTCAGATTTGGGATTGTACCCGCAGATGGGCTACCTACGTATCTTTTGTTTAAAAAAAGGAATCAGGACCCACGTAGTTCGAGTAAAGGAATATGATGTTTATGATTTATGGCTCAAATAAAGATGTCATAAATACTTTTACACTCTAAGATCACGTGATTCATGCTTAGTGTGAGAAACAATAGGTATTGGTAAATCAGACAATTAGGCCGTAAAAGATTCAACCATAAGAAATGATGTGGGGCTTATTATGTATGACTTCCCAAATAGATGAAGATTACAATTTACTTTACTGATGAAATCCAGGAACATGGTCCATAAAGGTATATGTACATTATGGATATTTGGATAGTCTAATTTGGGGCTTACTCCTGAAAAGGAGGCCCAAATTAGGAGGGGAATTATTATTGGGTTTTACTCCTGAGAAGGAGACCCATATAAACAAGTAAATTAGGAATGGTTAAGAGAAATTAATACTGAGGCTTACTCCTGAGAAGGAGGACCAAGTTAAGGGACTTGAAAAATTAAGGGACTTGGGGCTTACTCTTAAGGAGGATGCCCATATTTGAGATGGGGATTAATCCAGAAAAGGAAACCCAGTTTAAGAGAATTATGGTTGGGGATTACTAGTAAGGATGATGCCCATATTTGAGAATTTTATGATTGGTGCTTACTCCTAAGGAGGATGCCTAGATTAAGGGACTTGGGGCTTAATTCTAATGAGGATGCCCAAAATTAATGATAATTATGACTGGGACTTACTCCTGAAAAGGAGGCCCAGGTTAAGGGGTTCACTCATCTTAAAGGATGAGGTTTAATTAATGAAATCTCAATAATTAGTGACATAAATATTATGTGAAGCACTATGTTTTTAGAAGATGGTCCACAAAATTCTTTTCAGAAAAGGAATTCAATCAAGAAAACATGCCATAAATGGATTTAAAGAATTTCTTGAATACTGAATCTTGAATATGAGAGGTTGAATGGAATAAGAGGGGTTAAATAGGCACCAAGGGCACCCAAAAAGGCAGGGGTGCACAAGTCCTGGGAGGCATGCAAGTACTGCGTAGACATTCAAGTCCTGGTCGTGTAGGTATACCTACGCGACACATGGGTACTTGCGTGATTGTTAACCACTAGGGTAATATTAGGGAGATCCTTGACCAAAGCGTTTATAATTATCCAGAGGTACTTCCAGAAGATTGGCGCACAAGTGTTGGTGAAGAAGTACTGTGGCGTGCAAGTATGTTCATTTCCCTTAAGGGTAAATCACCATAGGCGCACAAGTGTTAGTGAATTATAACACTTAGACCTTACTCCTCTTGTTTAGACCTTTCATTATAGGTAACAAATTACCTTAGAAGTGTTTGGAAGACCTGAAGAAGAGACTTGGGCGTTCAGAGCTCTATATCTGAATTTTGGGAAAATTCCTCCTCAAATGGGGGGCCCACATGGTCTATTTATTGGCTGGAGAAGACCCTGGGCGGCTATCATTTAGGGCGTGCAAGTCACTTGTGCGACCATTAGGCGGCGCGCAAGTATACTTGCGCGACAGTGAGGGATCTTGTGCAACCCTTGTGCATTTGAAGCCTTGTTCACACCTTTGTCGATTTTTGAGGATTTCTTCAAATGATGAATCAATTTGTGCTAAGTCATTTTACTTTCCATTCCTTTAGACAATCTGACGAAAATGAGCATCAACAAAAGTCCCCCCTCAGATTTGGATCCGAAAGAATAAGGATGATACTCTGATGAAAAGAAGAAAACCAAAGGAAAAGAGGAGCGCAGGTGCGAGTCACGCAGGACTGGAGTGCGCTGGATGGAGCACGCTTGGTTGTAGGCACGCAGGTGGTCCACCTGGCCTATAAATATGCGGCCCTATTTCCGTAAAAAGAATCAAGATTTCAAACATTCAAGCTCTCGCTGCGCAAGTTGCCTTCGCCGCTCCTGTTGCTCTGTTTTCCGATGTTTCTTTGCTGTCGGACTACAGTATAGGTATTTGGACTTGCGCAGTGATACTTCCACACCAAAAACGTTTGCGGCACATCCATACTTGCGCGTCAAAATTAGACTTGTGCGCCTTAATTCCTTAGCCATTTTTTTCAAATTCCTTCACAAATTTTATGAAAAATTATCTTACATTAAGATTTAATTACTCAACTTTTGTGCCGATTCAATAGCTCCCAAGAGAATTGGAATGGCTGATGAATTGGCTAGAAATTGGATAGATGAAATAATTAATATTGTTGGCCATGATTACTATGATATCTGTGACAATACTCTTCTAGATTTGGCTATGTACTTGAAGAAATATCATCTTAACTTCCCACAGAGAATCTATCCACCCCTGTATGTTCATGGTCATCTACAAGGATTCAATGTTCCAGATACAAAGAACAATATTCCTGAGATGCAACTGCACTGCTACTCCTCTATTTCAGTTATGTTGTGCATTAAGAGCAACAACATTGACTTGAACTTTCAAATTTTTCTTTCATGTCATTTCCTTACAGATATGAAAATGGAAAACCCATGGTCTGAAATGTTTTCCACTGCCAGTTGGTGGAGAGAAGACAAATATGGTATTTAGACAATATCTGAAAAGAGTACACTCTCCAAATGGATCTTTACATCCAATGCATCATTCTCAAATCCATGTTTCCATCTTCCAAGTCTCCTGGACAGAAACAGAGTCACTGTTTGATCAGCAGAAAATTTTCTCAAACCGCACTCAAGAACATTCTTTTACAATTGTTCCAAGAAGAGCTGGTATCACTGCATCTCTTATGGTATCCAGTTGAATGAATGAATTCCAGGTGGCTGATGATGAAGCTTGGGATGTCGTAAATCAAATGAAGAGTTATGTTTAAAGTCTTTTGTAATTCTTAAAAAAAGAGAATAGACTCCAGTCTATGGATGTCCTTCTAACTATTGTGCATCAATGAAAAACACTTTAACCATCAATTATTTGTACCTGCATTCTGTTTTTCTATCTACTTTAAATTTTACCCAAGCCAATGGGCCTTGTAAGTATAGTTTTATTTTTTACTTGGATTATTATAAATAACCCGACAAACTTTGAATCTTTTAATTGCTCAATTTTACCTATATCATACAAAATATACGTTTAGTGAGCTGTAAGTTGACTTTTATTCATAGTTCCTTTGTATTTTGTGGGCAGTTTAAGGTCATGCACATCAGAAATAAAGATGCTAATGTTTCAGGTCAAAATTGCTTTGACCGAAATGGATTAAAATTGACTCAATTCCTTGAAAATTTATCTGAAAACATTTTACCAAACTCAAGAATGAGGGAAAATATGTAAACTATGACTTAAGAATATTTGAATCTGAGGAATGATATGAAAAAGAGCTAAAAGGAATTAGAATACGTAGTTCCCAAGAATGAAGATACCATTATTTAACAAACACATTAGGGGGTTGAATTATGCAGGGCCACCAAAGGGCATTGGCTGCATAGTCGAATAAATTGAATCTTTTGGCTGATAGGTATGTTATGTAGAATACTTTTGCAAGGCCACCTAAGGGAACGTGCTGCATAGTCAGGAAAAATAACTCTCAGAAATTTACTTTCTTAGTGCTAGGATGCCAGTGAAATTTTGTGGAGATTCAAAATTTCCAAAGTATATAGTTTTCTGTATGGAAAGAGGTACTTGAATATGGAGAAGATATTTCCAAAACAAGATTATCGAAGAACTAGATGTATATCACTCCTACGAAGGTATGACCCAAACGTAATGAAGGAGAATATTAACCATGGACTTGAATACTTTCAGATCATGAAAAAAGATATTGGAAAAGTATGTTAAGGATGGCTATTTTTGTAGATCCCTGTATATTTTCATTTAAGACAAATAAAAACAAAATAGTCTTTCTTTACAAGAATGATGTTACCAGTATCTGAAAAACCCGTCAGGGGGTTGAATTATGCAGGGCCACCAAAGGGCATTGGATGCATAGTCAAATAATAGTTTCCTTTGGCTGTCAAATCTATTATAGAGACTATTTATTCAAGGCCTCCTAAGGGCACGCACTGCATAGTCAGGTAAAAGAACTCTCAGAAGTTTGGCATTTTTGGGACTAGAAGTCACGAAATGGGTTATGAAGATCTGAAAAAATTTAAGGTTAGGATTATGAAACATAAAGATGGGTATTGTCAAATGTATTCAGAGATACAAAAATCAATACTATCCATAATCATGTTGTGGGTGGGTCCTGAATGGAAATGATGGACTTCACTACGTATCCCATAAGGATGGGAATCAATCCATAAATAGTGCTTGAACTACGGTTTAACGTCATGTGGAACAAAAGTATTGGAGATCTTAGTTTAGGGTCATATAGCTTAGACCACTATAACAAATACACAGTGTGTGTTTTCATGGGGAATTTTTTGCCAGGGGTCTGAAAGTGGAATTTGGGGTTTGGCCCAAAAGACATGGTTCTAGATTCAAGGGACACTCTAACTTTCCAACATATCCCATAAGGATGGGAATCAAGCCCACGTAGTTCTAGAACTACCCTCCATACAAATTTGGTTCGTACATGTTAATGGTGAAAGGGGACCTTAGTTCAATGATGGTTTTACCCAAGATAAAAGATTCAGGCATTGTCATGTATGCACATAGTCTTTTACATGAATCATGATTTAAAATTATTGTATATAATGATTCCCTCTCAGGTGAGGGTATCAATGAATATTGTAGTTTATTGTCATACTAGAAAAAAGTGTTGAATAGTTTAACATCGTATAGCAAGGACACAAGTGAATCAATGTAAAGATATTGAATCTAGGGGCGGTTTCACGAATCAACATCGTATGAGATGGAGGTGAACCGATGTGAAGAGATTGGTTTCGGGCTTGAACCATGGGATGTTTCTTACGTACCCATCCTAGAAGTGAAGGATCAAAGTCCGCATAGTTCAATTAAAGACTGAATTAGTGATCAAGTTGTCCTTGGGGGAAACGATCTAAAAAATAGTGTTGGGACTTACACATGGTTAGTAGCCCAGAGAGATTGTTATAGTTGAAGTTTTCTCTAAGCTCACATGAGTCATACTCGATGTGAGAAACAAGAGGAATCAACAACCTTAACGATGCAAAATTTAATATCATATAGGACATATGAAGGGACTATGCAGTTTAAATTCTTGCAGTTAGGACTATTGGTGTTGCAGAGTTTAGTGTCATGTAGCAGAGACAAAATACAGTTTAATGCCATGTTGGACGTATTAAAGGACTTTCTGTATAGTTTAGCATCATGTAGTTAGGACGATGGGGACAATAGAGTTTAATGTCATGTTGGACAAAAAGAGGACTGTGTAGTTTAATGTCATGTAGTGAGGACAAAAGAGTACACCATTTAACGTTATGTTGGATGTATTAGAGACTTTTTCACAGTTTAACATCATATTGGACGAAAAAGGGACGATACAGTTTAGTGTCATGTTCGATTCAATTGCCCATAGTTTAAGTTTGTATGCATGGACCGTTGGTTATGCAGTTTAATGTCTTGCTAGATGTAAGGGACTTCTATATAGTTTAACTTCATATATCAAGGATGATGAAGGGGGACATAGTTTAACATCATGTTGGACAAAAGTGCAAATAGTTTAAGATCATATGCATTGACCCGAGATGATGCAGTTTAACGTCATGTTGGACGTAAGGGACATGCAAATAGTTTAAGGTCATATGCATGGACTGTTGCTGTATAGTTTAACGCCATATAGCAAGGAAAATGAAAGGGATAGAGTTTAATGTCATGTTTTCTAGACATGATGAGAAGTTTTAATGTCATGCAGGATGGTGGTGTATTTTAATGTCATACCGGACCAATGATGATATATTTTGAGTTTATACAAAATACTTATTCAAAAATCTGGCATTGGTTGGAGTAGTGATTAGTTCTCCATCCATCAAGATTAATGAATAAGCTCCATTAGAGTATACCATATGAATTGAGTATGGTTCTTCCAATTTTATCTCAATATTGGGAGTTTTCCTTCCTGGTATCATTGGAGTTCTGAGAACTAATACCAATTCTCCCTGAGTGAATAAATGAAGATGAACTTTTTTGTTGAAAGCTCATGATATTCAATTCTGGTAGACTTCCATGTGGTGAAAAGTGCACAATATCTTCTCATATAACCATTCCAATTCATTCAATCGCTTTTGAGATTGTTCATTTGTAGATGACTGATCAAAAATAGCTACACTGAGCGAGGGTAGATGAACTTAAATGGGCAAGACGGCTTTCATTCCATATACCAGTGAATAAAGAGTTGACCGTGTTGCAGTGCGGGTGGTAGTTCGATAATCCCATAAAGAATGAAAGAGTTTATCAGGCCATGATTTCCTATCTTTATCCACCATCTTTTGAAGTATATTTGAAAGAGTCTTATTAAAGGGTTCTATCTGGCCATTGGCCACTGCATGATACCGAGATGAATGATTGGATTTGATTTTGTATTCTTGATACACCTTCTTCACCTCGGAAGAAAAAAAGTTGGTGCCATTGTCCATCAATATGGTATGAGGGACACCAAATCTATTAATGATGATAGACTTGATGATTCTAACAATACATTTATAACCGACTTCCATAAGAGGTATTTCTTCTGCCCATTTGGAAATTAAATCATTAGTAGTAAGAATATACTTAAACTTGTTGGCCGTAGCTAAAGGGTAAGGTCCCACCACATCCATTCCCCTTGTGGCAAATGGCCCCAAGTATTTAGCCGTATGAAGCAACTCTGAAGGTTGATGAATGAATTTGTCTTGTACATGGCATGAATGACACTTTTTTCTGATATCAACACAATCTTTTATCATTGAAGGCCAAAAGTATCCAAGCCTTCAAATTTGATCAGACAATCTATGGCCAGACTGTTGGGCTCTTCACCATAAATGCATCTAAAGAGAGCTCCATCAAAACCATGATTGAAGATAATTTTCTCTAGGTGATCTAGGCTATCAAAATGAGTAAAATTGACCACAAGTTTCCATATTTGTTCTTTCTCAGATCTATCAGGTGGAAGTGATCCATTTTGAAGGTATTCCCTAATAGTTGACATGCATCCTTGAGTATGACCATAAGGTTCAAGAATGGGACTAATTTCATTAATTTCCTCTGTTCTAATTCGAACATAAGGTGAAATTGTACGACGATGGGCAATACTGATGATTGTCTCATCCCAATTTGGATCTGCCAGAGCTGTGGCTATATTAGCCAGTGCATCATCTTGAGCATTTTGTGATCTTGGGACATAAGAAAATATCTGTTCCAAAGGTAATTCCTCCATTAACTCTCTGACATAATCATACAAAGGGATTAGGTCTTCTATTATGATGGCATAATCCCCATTGACTTGTTTGATTACCAAGTCTGAATCACCTTTCACCATTAAGTGATCCACTTGTGCTTGAAGTGCCAATTCCAAGCCTGTGATGAGAGCTTGGTATTCTGCTTCATTATTGGTACCACCTTCCCACAATAATAAGGAATAAGGTACCACTGCCTTTTCTGGAGAAATGAGCACAATTCCTAAGCCAACATTGATGAATTTAGGATTTTCTATTTTCCTCACTATTGGACACCTGGAAGAACCATCAAAATACATTTCCCATGCCTGAGGAATTTCATGAATAGAGAATACTTCCTCATCAAGGAGTTGAATATCTTAATATGTGTCTTCCACTGAAGGGTTTTCAACCATGAAATCAGCCAGATATTTCCCTTTATTTCCTTTTGAGACACATACTAAATGTCGAATTGCTACAAAATAACTTCCCACCTTGCCAGATGTCATGTAAGCATTGGACGACTAAGGATGAAGTTGAGCAGGTTATTATGAGATACCAATTAGGCCTCATGATGTTGTAGGTAGTGTCTCAACTTTTGAACTGCAAAGAATAATTCCAGGCAACACTTCTCAATACTTGAATATCGGGTTTCTACTTCAAGCATAGTCCGAATGAGGTAGTAGAGGCTGTTTTCATTCCCAGTGTCAGTTTTCTGAGCAAGAATGGCACCCAATGATCACTCTAAAGCTGTCACATAGAGGATAAGTGGTCTTCCTTCAACAGGTGGCATGAGTACCAGTTTACTCAAGAGGTATATCTGGAGAATATTGAATTCTTCTTGACATTCTTTAGTCCACTAGTATGTGACTCCCTTATTCATCAATTTGGTGAAGGGTAAACTTTTTCCTGCCAAATTGGTGATGAAACACAAAATATAGGCTATGTGTACTCGAATCCCTCTTAATTATTTCAAATTTAGAGGAGGTGACATACCAAGGATTGACTTTTTCTTCTCAGTATCGACATCAATACCGCGATGGCGTACAACAAAGCTGAGAAATTTTCCCGAGGTTACCCCAAAGCACATTTTAAGGGGTTCATCTTCAAATTATGTTGCTGATGTTTATGGAATATGACTTCTAAATCACCCAAGTGATTAGAACTTTGTTTAGATTTGACTGCCAAATCATCCACATAGCATTCAAAAAACTTCCCTGAAAAGGGTTTGAAGATACGATGCATGGCACGATGATATGTTGCGCCTGCATTCATTAAGCCAAAGGGTATTACCTGGTAGAAAAACACACAATGAGGGGATTTAAGGCTTTGGATTCGTCATCTTCTGGATCCATTCAGATTTGATTATATCATGAATATCCATCTATGATGGAAAGTGCTTCATAGCTAGCTGTTGCATCAATTAAAAGTTCTGTAATCGGAACTGGGAAATCATCCTTAGGACAATGCTGATTAAGATCTCTGAAATCACTGAAAACTATAATCTTTCCATTATTCTATTTCACAGGGATGATATTAGCCAACCACTTGGGATATTGAACTTCTGTAATGAAGTTAACTTTGATAAGCTTATCCCCTTCAGCTTCAATTTTGGAACCATATGTTGGGTGTGTTCTTCTCGCATCTTGCTTAAATACTTGATGCTCTTATAGTAAACCCAAATGATGAGTAGAAAAATCAGGATCAAGCTGGGGAATCCTTGTATATTTCCAAGAAAATATATCTCGATTATTCTTTAAAAAGGAAATATACATCTCTTGTTCTTCAAGAGTCATGGCCGCACTAATTAAAGTTGGGTGTGGATCTTCTTTTGTACCCAGATTTATTTCTCTGAGTTCATCCACGGTGGTAGAGATACCCTCTTCAAATACTAGAGGAGCATCTTTGAGATCTTCCTCTTCTTCTTCATCATGTGTTATTTCTTCCGTTTCTACTTGCATATTAGATGATAAAGAAAAATTTACATGATCAGAAGAGATGTTAAAATTTGAACATCTTGAAGAAGAAGCTTCCATTTTTGACCCAATTGATGATGAAGGGTCTTCCTTGGGGAAATAAAGTGGAGATTATGGATTGAGAATCGACATCATTGTTCACCTCCAATGTTTCTATAACTTCTTCTGGACTGATTGGCGAAGTATAGACTTGTTGGATTTCAGCCGATGAAATGAATACATCACTATTGGGTATTTCATCACTGCTTGGTGGGTTACCAATTTCTCCCATGTTGTCTGGCTCGATTGCCGTAATTGACATTATGGATCTTTCCATAAGAGTATTTTGATTTCAGTCTATCTTGTCAGTTTGACTGATAGGCAACACATAATCTATACTCACATGTGTAAATGGATTTACTGGAATCTTCTCCAAACCATATGGATCATTAACTTTTGTAATCTCCCTTGTTGTGGATTTATCCTTTCCCTTCATGTGATATAATTCTGCGTCAATTTATTGAGACTCACATGTCTTGAACGAGGCCTTATCACCATACAACGTCCCAACATGACCATAGAAACAATATTTGAGACATTGATGGTATGATGAAGGGATATCTGCATGTTGATGTTGTCAGGGTATTCCAAGCAAGATGTTGAAGGCTGAGTCTTGATCAACAACCATGAAATCTGAATTAGACACAAGATCTCCAAACTGAGTTCTGAGTGTAACCTCATCCAGTGGTTCTTGTTCATTTTTATCACATCCTTAAAAAATAATGGTAGAAGGAGATAAATCAGATTCTGTGAGGCCCAATCGATGAGGTGTATGAATGGGCATGAGTTTGACCCCTGAACCATTATCAATGAATGTTCTTTAGACATCTACGCCAATGACCTTCCCAGATAAGTACAAAGGTCTAATATGTCCATGCATGACATCATCTTCATATTCATCAGTAAAATATATTACTGTATGGAATTATGCAGGATTATTCTCTATGTGATAGACTTAAGATGCAACAATTTCAGTTTCAAACTCCTGATGACTTGAAAAAGCCTTGATGAGTGCCTCCCAAAGATCTTTTGATAAATTCAAGGCGTCCAGAATTGATAACTTGGCCGGTACTTGGGCCAGGTGTTTCAATACATCATACTTTTGACCCAAAGGTTTGTATTTTCCAACATGAACATGTGGTTTAGCCTGTGTACTGGAAGTTGATGGTTTGGAAGTCATTGCATCTCGTATCGGTATAGGAGATTGAAATATTTATGGCTTTAGAATATTATATTGATTATATCCTTTTACTTTCTGAGAGGAAGAAGATGTAACCTTCAACCGGTATTCCAAAATAACTGTTCCATGACTAAATTTGCTATTGGTGGAAGAACTTACTTGTTCTTGTTGAGCTCGCTGAAGGGCACTGTCACGAGTTTCTACTGCATACATAGTTCTAGCAGGGGTTGAATTGGAATAGTGGCTTCTGAAAGATCCACGTCTTCTCCTGTATCCTGAGCCTCTAGAACTTACTCTGATTCCTCTGTATGATACAGGGAATTTAGGTCCATCAAAATTGAAACTATGATTGGTATATGGATATATTAATTGAATCATATTAACAGAACCAAAGATTAAATCTTCATCTGATGAGGTCTCTACTTGACTAGCCAATTTAGGCTATGCCGTTTGGTGGGACGGTGCATGTTTCTTCAAAGTAGATGGAATGAAATCTTCTAGAGATAGAGACAACATAGGCATTGACACATACTCATCATATTCTGATTGTTCCTCCTTGTAATTGTGCCATTTCATTGAATATTTTCCCTCTGATGAAGAGGGTTTTGCTGCAGCATTCATGGTAGAGGGAAAAATTGGTTTCTTTAATTGTGTTCTCAATATAGAATGAGTTCGGTTGATCGTCTTTCTGACCATCCAATCATTATATTATTGTGCATTTTATCTTTTAACTTCTTTCCACTCGCTATCCTCATTTGGAAATGTAGCAGTAACACATGCAACCTGAGCTGAAGTTCCTTTCAGTTTAACTTGTCCCAAATCGACCATTTTTTGAATTATGTCCTTAAAAACAAAACACTCCTGAATGGAATGCCCCAACATTTGATGAAATGGGAAATAGTTGGGATGGTCTTTATCCCCTTCCTTGTTTGGCCTCTTGGGAATTGGAAATTGAACCAAATTATTTTTTAGAGCTGAAATGAAATAATGAGGAACTTGTTCATTTTGGAAAGGGTAAACATTGCTTTTCAAATTCTCAAATTGCTTTCGTCTTTGATCTATTTGATTATCTTGACGTAACTGCCTCTATTGCTGGCGCTTAGGAGGTAGAGCCCTTCGAGAAGATGATGGTTTTGATGTAGAAGCAGGTACATGTGCTTGCTTAAGCATAACTATAGCAGTATCTATATTACCCATTCTTCTTCTTGGAGCTGATGGAATTACATGAGATTTAGCTTTATTCTATATAAGAGAATCTTCAATTTGTTGAGAGATTGAAGTAAGGTCTCAAAACCCTCCTGCATATTTCACAGTGATAAATGGCGTGAGAAATTCGTCACACAGATTTTCCACACATATTGGCAATAGTTCATCTTGAGGGAGTGCTGAGCTTTGGGAATATGTTAATCTCTTCCAGCGAGCAATGAAATCTGAGACCCTTTCATTCTTCCATTCCATACAGTTTGTAAGATAAAAAACTATTGTATTTGGAAAAGTTGAGCTGAATTGAATAAGAAATAATTAACGGAGATCTTCCCATCCAGTAATTGATTGGGATTGCAAGCTTGTGTACCAGACAAATGCTGGTCCTTGCAAGGTTCGCACGAAGCATCTGAGTTTCACTACTTCTTGCTGCACTAGAGTTCCCATCCAAAGATCGCAATAAGAAACTTAATGCATCAAATGCTGTTAAGGATCACCTAATCCATTGAAAATAGGGAATACATGGTTCCCAATACATGATGGGGGGAGAGATTGAATCTACCCATTCAGGGTAAGTTTTCTTTCCGGGTTGAACCTACGCATGCTTCCCTTCCATAGTCTCTAACAGAGCTGTTAATTACTCAATGACAATTATTATCTTTTGAGAAACATCTGGTTGAACTTGGACTTGGGCAGGTGCAATGACTGGAGTTTGGAATGGTATGGCAGCTGGTGCTGCAACTTATTGCAACACTACCAATTTTTGTTGCACTTGATTTGTAGGATTAGACCTGTGAGGGTTACTAATAAAGGAGGATATTCTTGATCCATCCCAGTAGCTGCAACAAACTCAATTGGCTGACTAACTCCAGCACGCATAGGAAGAAGACTACCCTGAAGTAGTTCTACATTAAACTTCTCAATTCCTTCATTTCTTCCTCCTATTGTGAAAACCTTTTCTATAGTGAGAGCAATTGGCCTTCTCCAGAGGAAGGATATGTAACCTGATTCTTTCCCCTCCCCTTTTTGGATCCTTTTCAGAGAGGGGGAAGTGGGTTAATTAATGTATTACCTAGGTTCGGAGTGATCCTTTGATTTCGTGTACGCACACCTTCTTCATTTGTGTATGTGCGTATATCTTCTTGAGCAAGAACCTCTTCATCTGAATCTCCTGCATGATCCTCATCTGGTGGATCAACAATAATGGAATTGATCACATTGATTGATGCATAACGCAACGCATCCCTTCTATCTGCATTTCTGTGATATTGTCTTCTTCCATGTCTTTGATGAGACATTTCCTTTTGTTGATCCGATCCCTCGGGAACTTCTTGACGAACCATAATTTGGAGGGAATATCTTGATAATTTGGCTCTTCATTCCCCCTGTGCCATCATCCCCAATCGAGATAAGACAGAATTTCGTTGAGGATGGGATTGATGATTTGAAAGAGTCCCTAGTCTACTGGAATGGGGCTGTTCCTGCGATCTTTTCTCAACTCCTAGAATCCTATTTGTTGATTCTAAGGGTTGGTTTAAAAGAGTCCCTAGTCTGGAAATATGGGGAGGCTCTTGACATGATATGTCTGAGACTTTCTTCAAATCTCTCCTGATCTTGTGGACCATAGTCCTGAAATTAGATGGATGCATCACCCTACATCCACATTTGTCACCCGGTTTAAAAGGCCTTTGGATTATTTATGACACATCTGTCACTTGATGATGTGCTTGATCCATACGAGAGGCCTGTTCAATAATCTCGTTTTCTTGATGCATGAGTAATTAAACAACTATTTCTCTGTATTATTGTTTTTGAGAAGAACTAGTTGAGGCATGTTCCTGGGAAATATTTTTATTACAAACAAATCCCATTGACTATGGCCGTCCACAGGCAATAAAATTGCATGAGACCATTTTCAGTGGGCTTTACTGACTGGAGGGCACAGTGAAATGTAGTGCTCCATGAACACCCCATCCTATGACATGAATACCAGATGGGGAATTGGCAATTAATTGGCGCAATCTTCTTAGTGCACCAAGGCATGAATGCTAAAGGGCTGTCTGCTGCTTTTTTAGACTTCGGATATCGAGAGACTCATAGAGATTCCAAGTTAATTTGACGTTGTAACCCTTCTATTATCTTAACATGATTTTCATATTCATCATAAGATAATACTTTATTTTTCAACTGATAAAGATTTTTCCATATATTGAGACGAATATCATGAATTCCATCTTCCTTCAAATTTTCTAGAATGTCATACTGAGAGTCAACCAAATGCCAAAACATGACTGGTACTTCACCTTTCACCAGTTGTTTTCTCATGTTCAGCATTTCCACATTATCATTCAATGAAGATTCTTCTACCTGATTTGACTAGAGTTGGTGCTTCCTTGTTGCTTTATCAGATTCAACAAGATTAGTAGAGAAATCAATGATCAAAATAGAAGATTCATTACTTGAGGGTGGTTCAGAGAATGACCTACACCTTGGGCTATCATTCAATTGAGAAAGTATTTCACCTTCTAGCGATAAAGCATCAGACATGACTGATTTAACATTTGTAAGAGCCTCAAGATAAGAAGGATTTCTCGGCACAAAATTGTACACTAGATCATTTTCCTGGAAATGTGCATCACTACTGTAGAGGGGAATTTTGCAACGAAATTCATCATCATGGGGAGGACCACCATGGTGGGTTACAGCAAAAGATGGGATCACTTGCTCCTTGGTCTTATGACCACACAGAAGGATCCTGTGGCTCTCATCTGAAGATGAACCTTCGAGATCAACCGAATTGTCATGAATTAAGCCTTCATGAGGATGTGTCTATTGGAGACCTTCGGAATTAATGTTCCACTATTGGGAAATTAGGGAGTAAAATCTTTCATTCCAACAGATAACTGTCTAAGGGCTTTAAGAACTCCATCATCGGGCAAGGCCTTGTTACAGATTGGCTCTTGATTTATTGATTTTGCTGGGCTGGTCTTTTTCTTAGACGCATTCTAACTCAATTTAGCAGGTGTGTGAGCCTGCGTATGAGAAATGATCAGGTTAGTATGATTATCTCCGCTCAAACTAGGTGTATGTGCCTGACTTGGATGTCTGTATGATATGGGCGAGTACACCCCACAACCCTCTTGGACTAGAACAGATGTGTGTGTCTGTTCTAGAGTGAACTGTTAATGTGTATCTTCACTGGTAGGGATGGAGTTATGTGTCTTTCCCTGAGATGTTGTTGAAGATATTATAATATCATGGAAAGCATTCAAAATATGAGCATGGATTTTCTTCTGCTCTTTCACCATTGATAGAATATGCTTGGTGACTTCAGCTGCCAGAATGGGGATATACGTCCATTTCGAACTTGGAGTAGGTATATGTGCCTGCTCCTGTCCTCCTTTTCTTGTTAATGAATCCTGACAGAACTCATGTGTGGGGGTAGATAATTGGGTCTGCCTCCTATTTGTCGTCGGAGCATTCAGAATAACTTCACCCTGTGCTACCGAGAGAGACTGCTGGTAGACCTGATTAATACTAGAAGGTATGTGCCTGCTGATTGCACTTCGCCAAACGTGGTTGATGAGATCCATCATATGTAGTCAGACGAGCCTGCTGACTAGTTGATTATGTTTAAACAGGTGTATGTTTCTGTCTATAATACTCCACCAGAATTGCCTAGAGGGATTGGAGTGATGCTGCCAGACGAGTCTGCTGGACAGAGGAATTAAAATAGGCTAGTGTGTGTGCCCGCTCGTTGCTTGCCACCAAGTTAGGTTGGTGGAATTCTATGGAGATGGTAGAGATGATAACTTGCTCACTGTTAATCATATTTCGGCACTGGTGATTCTCCTAACTTTATCGGGTTTGAGGAACATGAGCCGAACGCCTGGAGTCGATACCCTCATCATGTTGAGGGTGCACTGCCACACTAGTCTGGCAGCGATTGTTGATGGGAGCCCTCGGGAAGGACTCCTGTCTCCTTGAATTAAGGACCTAAGGGACCTGCCCATTCACCTCCTCAGAATATGGGAGTGAATGGTGATTGCGTTCTCGGGAAAACGACCCCAAACGGTTGGAGACAGTGGTAAGCACCGCCTGCTTCTAAATCACTAGTCGTCACTTTCCAAACAACCAGGGTGAATTATTTACTTGGAGGGCTTATCGGGTAGCCTTCAGAGTTGGAATAGTACTGTTTTGATTTTACTCCTTAACCAGCGCATTTGATACCCAGCGTTGATGACACTGAGTAGGTGATATCATCCTCAGAGTGGACGATGATCCAACAGGAGTAGCAGTAGTGGCATTTGCAGCAGAAGTTTTCAGAGTAGACGTATTCACGGATGTGAACATAAGAAAAGCCATTCTGGAAATGCATAAGATCTTGAAAAAGAGTTCCTGTTTGATATAACAGACGTAATAAAGATAAATTCAGCACCTACATCTTTTGGAAGATCACATATTTTAATGATTGTTTTTGTTGGCCCTCTCATTGAGTTTCAAATAGGTGCCTAACAAATAAGAAAAACTTCATTTTGACATGGTTAAGGATTCACGTCGGGTTCATCATTTTTTATTTCCCTCTGAAATTGGGGATGATCACATTGATTTAAGATTCAAACATTAAAAGCGGTTTCTAACGGTTTTGTTCATAGAACAGGAAACATCCAATGATTCCATATCTATATGAACCTACTTTCCAAAGGTAGGAGCTCATTAGTTGTAGACTGATGAGGCTTAGGAATTTTCATTGGTCGGGAGGATGGGAGGACGAACTCATCACACCTTTTTGAGGGGAATTATTGTCTATTCCGGGACTCTCTTTATATATTTAAGTTATGTTCATTATCCTTATTACATTACCAAGTATTAACTGAGCTTTCCTTTAGATTTTACAATCAATGATTGATATGTAGAAAATTTAGAGAATATTTGATATGCATTCGATATTCTTCATTGATAGAGAATCATTTGTATTTGTTTATAGATTCTTAGTTAATGTTATCCTTTAATACATAAAAGTCTCTTGGTCATTATGATGACCATACTAGTTTTAAAGCCACTCAATGGGACACATGAAGTTTATTTTCATTCAAAAGGACATAGATTATTTCAGAGTTGGGATCGTTCCCGCAGATGGGATACCTACGAATCCTTTGTTTTAAAAAAAGGAATCAGAACACACATAGTTCGCTAAGGGAATATGATGTTTTTTATTGATGGCTCAAAGAAAGATGGCATAATTACTTTTACACTCTAAGCTCATGTGAGTCATGATCGGTGTGAGAAAAAAGAGGTATTGGTAAAACCGGACAATTGTGCCATAAAAGTTGAAATCATAAGAAATGATGTAGGGCTTTTATATGTATGACTGCCCAAATAGATGAAGATTAGGATTTACATTAGGGAAGAAATCCAAGAACATGGTCCATAAAGGTGTATGTAATTTATGGAGATTTGGAAACACTAATTTGGGGCTTACTACAGAAAAGGAGGTCCAAATTTGGAGGAGGCTTGTGATTGGGTTTTACTCTTGAGAAGGAGACCCAGATCAAAAAGTAAATTATGACTGGTTAACAGAAATTAATACTGAGGCTTACTCTTGAGAAGGAGGCCCAGGTTAAGGGACTTGAAAAATTAAGGGACTTGGGGATTACTCTTAAGGAGGATGCCCATATTTGAGACAAGGGATTAATCCTGAAAATGAAACCCATTTTAAGAGAATTATGGTTGGGGCTTACTCCATAGGAGGATTCCCATATTTGGGAATTTTAATATTGGGGATTACTCATAAGGAGGATGCCCAGATTAAAGGACTTGGGGCTTACTCCTAAAGAGTATGCCAAAAATTAATGAGAATTATGACTGGGACATTCTTCTGAAAAGGAGGCCCAGGTTAAGGGGTTCTCTCATCATAAAGTATGAGGTTGAATGAATGAAATCTCAATCTTTAGTGACATAAATATTATGTTAATCACAGTGTTTTTAAGAGATTCTCCACATAATTCCTTTCAGATATGGAATTTGATCAGGAAAACTTGCCACAAATGGCCTTGAAAAATGTATTGAAGACTGAATATTGAATAGGAGATGTGGAATGGTATAAGAGGGGTTAAATGGGAAATACAGTCACCCAAAAAGAAAGGGGCACGCATGTCCTGGTAGGCGCGCAGGTATTGCGGGGGCGCGCAAGTTCTGGTCGCGCATGTATACCAACGCAACACATGGTTACTTGCGTGATTGTTAACTAGTAGGGTAACATTTGCGTGATCCTTGACCAAAGCCATTATAATTATCCTGAGGTACTTTTAGAAGATAGGGACGCAAGTTTTGGTGAAGAAGTATGGCGGCGCGCAAGTATGTTCATTTCCCTTAAGGGTAAAACACCTTAGGCGCGCAAGTGTTAGTGAATTCTAACACTTAGACCTTCCTCCACCTATTAAGACCTTCCATTCTAGGTAAAGAATTACCTTATAAGTGTTTGGAATACTTGAAGAGGAGACTTGGGCGTTCAGAGCTCTATATATGATTTCTGGAAAAACTACTCCTCAAATGGGGGGCCCACATGGTCTATTTATAGGATGGAGAAGACCCTAGGTGGTTATCATTTACGGCGTGCATGTCACTTGCGTGACCATTAGGCGACCGCAAGTATACTTGCGCGACAGTGAGGGAACTTGTGTGACCCTTGTGCATTTGAAGCCTTGTTCATACCTTTGTCAATTTTTGAGGTTTTCTTCAAAGGATGAATCAATTTGTGCTAAGTCATTTTCCTTTCCATTCCTTTAGACAATGTGACGAAAATAAGCATCAACAATCTTTATAAATTTTATTTTAATATACAAATGTTAAAATTTCAGTATGTTAAAATAATTAGGTTGTATATATATATGTTCTTAAAAAATTATTAATTATTATTCATGGTAATTTAGTATACAAATATATACACATTATAAGATGAAAATGCTTTTGATGATAAATTAATTATGACCTAATAAATTTATTTGGAAATATTATGAATTACATTAATAAATTTAATTCTCATCTATTAATAAAACATTTGATTAAATATTTTCCTCATAAGTTTTATGTTTTTTTAGAAATATAGTGTATTTATCTTGATAATTTTTCATAATAAATTTTTTTATTCCACATAATCAATTGTCAGACTGAAGATTTCATCTTTTTTGGCCATTTGCTAAAGAATTTATGTTTGAAAATTTAATAATAATAAGTCTTTAAAGAAACACTATCTAGATTCAATTTACCTAATTTCCACATATTTTTATACACATTAATGGAATATTTTTGGAATGTTATCTTATATGTACGTTCTACCATTTTTGATACACATCCAATATAAATATTTCAGCCTCTTTCATGATGTGTTGTCATATTTATCATCAAATCATTGATAAAATTATTAATATTTAGGTAGATTCATTGAATCTTGATGCATTGACTTCCCATGAACTTTTAACCATGATAAATTTTGAACCAAATGTTCATCAAGTTGGGATAATTGATAAAATAAATTCAAATAATTTCTTTCAAAATTTCATGAAAATGTATGATTTGGAAAAAAATAATATATAAAATTATTTTTTGGGACCCATCTAGTCAGATCCACATATGTTTTAACCATAATGATAGGTATCACCCCTAAAAATGTGGAACCACATTTCATTACAAGATTAATAATTAAATATATTAGTATTGAATCCACAAAAAATTAAAATATGGTAAAAATAAAATAAAAATGTCCTATTGAAATGGAAATTTTTAATCCCCATGAGAAGAGATTTTTTTAAAATTATTATTCTTGATCAAAATGTATTTAGGAAATATAAATAAATTAAATGGGTGGATGAGTCATTGGGGAATCATAATTATCCTTGAAAAAAGTTATTTTTCAATAAAAAATTTCAGAATTTATTCCCCTCAAAATTGGTTGGCCATAATGATAAAATAATAATAATTTAAACCCTTAAAACACCCTCCCAAACTACAAATACCCACCCCTCTTACCATTATCCCACCCCAATTCAAAACTCCATCATCATATACCTACCAATGAGTCTCTTATATTTCTCACAGTACAATATTGAGTATTTTTATGGGTATGAAGGTTCTTCTCTCCATTATTTTGGAAGACACATTTTAATAATGGAATTTCATTTAAAAACATTCCTTTATAGTATGTATTATAACTCTTTTTAATCCATGTGCATGTATATTTAAAAATATCATAATAATGAATTTATGAGGGAAAAGTTAATTTTAAAGTACATTTTGTAATTCATTTCATAATCATTAAAATGTTTTATAAATTTCCCTTTTATGGAATTATTTAACTCTCTTTGCAAAATATAAAAGAGAACGTTTTATTTTAACATATATGGAATCAATGAATTTTACCAATTTCACAACCATTATTTTATGTTTGGATTCCATTATGACAAGTTAGGTTTTATTTAATGAAACCCCATATTTACACTTTATTTATTTATATATATGAAATAAGGTTTTAAAAAGAATTTTTTTTTTTGATATATGAATGAATTTTTCATAAGAGTTTAAAAGATTATTTTGAAGGTTTTATTATGAAAAGTGAATGTATAAAATGTTATATTAATTATATGGTTTTAAATAATTATATAAGTGAATTTGGTGTTCCTGATACAACATATATTATGGGTTTGTCCCAACTATAGCTCATGGGTGGGCCTGATAAATCAAATAAAAAGGGTGACCAACGTAATATCTCTCCAATGAATTGGTTAAAAAATTAATCTCTAGAGATGGAATTATTATAATATATTGGAATAATGTAATGGTAATTCTCTATAGATCCTTGGAGAAAAACCTTGGAAATATAAAGGGTGAACCATGATAGTTCTCCAATTATTTTTGGAAAGAAGTAATCTATAGAGATGAAATATTCTTGATACCTGGGAAGCATGCCTTAGAAATGTTTTATGATACCTTGGTCAAAAGATTATGTAACATATTTTATGATTCTATAGTGGTGTTCTTTGGTGATATATTTATGAAGGTGTGTTTTTATGTTGTAGCTACATTTCCATGTTATTTTTCACGTACTTATGATTATTCTCTCATGATATTCCTTGTGTTTTATCCTTGATGATCGTTCATGTTCCATTTTCTTTGTTTTTTATCTTACTAGGATTTATGATCTAACTATTTTATTGATGTATTTCACCAATATATTACTTTTTAATATGTAATATTGGATCGAATAAAAAAAGATTTTTTAAAAAGGATTAAATAATGTTTATGTTTATGTTCACGTTTTACTTTGTTAATTCATGTTTTATGTATATTATTTCCATGAAACTAGAGCTCAAAATATATTACAAATTTATGAATATATTATTTTGTTACATATTTAGGTTATAATCTTTCTATTAAAAATATTGGTCACCATATTTTTTATTAAATGACAGATTAGTTATTTTTTGGAAATATAACTTGAAAAAATAATTAAATAACCCATAGTGATATGTCTAAATATAAGAAAACATACTAGAATTTTGTTGAAGTATTAAGTGAGTGGTCTCTGTGAAACTACATCTTGTATGGATACTACAAAATCATGTGGCTCTAGAACAATTTTTCATAAGGTACAAAACCCCAAAATTGCATACTGAGATGGACTCGACCATCACCTGGTGCACAATAATGATCCTTTTAGTTCACATTTCTTGAAACTCCAAGGGGATTTGACATGGTTAATCATCTAAATTTACAAACATTTTTAATGGAAATATAGATAATGTAAAAAGTTTATTTTGATTTATGTATCATCAAAGTTGTATGATAATAATTTTTTTGGATTTCTCTTTCCTTTGAAATTGTAATTATAAGATTACTAATAAGTAAATAATTTATGGAAAAATATTTCATAATAGGGGAGAATTATATAAAATTACAATTTTTGAAATATATAATATTTATTAGATAAAAAATATAATTATAACTAAACCATTATTATTTTTATGATTTTACTTAAAATTAATATTTTCATTATCATGATAATATATGTCTTCTTGTATATATATATATATGTATGTATGTTAAAATTTATGAATGTTAAATTATATGATATATATACATATGTAAGTTACAAAAAGTAATATTTTATTATTATTATTAGAAGTGTTGTATAAAATATGATTAAAACTATAGTACACCAACACATATATTATTAATTAATTAATTACTAAGTAATTTATTTTTAAACAACTAGTATAAAATTATTAAAATTAATTCTTATCCACTAATAAATCATTTTCTTCAATTATATCTTTAGAACATTTATACATTTTTTTCAATTTAAATGTATGGATGCATATATGATATATTGTGAAGTTTTTCGTATAGATTATCTATTTTCTCCATTAAATTATAAAATTATTTGGACATTTATATAAGATGTTAGGGAATAATCATAATATAAAATAATTCTACACATAAAGAGTACCTTCAGCCAATATAATGATTATAGATGTTTATTTTTTTTCCTTAATGGAATAATTTTGGAATGTAATATACTTTTTACAATTTATTGTATGTCATTGGAAGCTGAAATAAAAATTTAAACCTCTGAACTAATGTATCGTAGGAGTTATGGTTGAACCATAGATGAAAATATTTCCATTATAAGAGATTTATTAAATCTAAAAGCATATATTTCACGTGAACTTTTTACCATGAAAAATTTAAAGCCAGATATTCCTTACATTTTTTTAAATTACCCAAAAAATTCAATCAACAGAATTCAAAATTATAGGAAAATATAATAAAATTAAAAAAATTTATTACTGAACTAAATTGGTGGTACTCATCTAGTATGTTCTACATTAGAATTTATTTATTGAAAACATATCACCCATAAAAATATGCATCCAAATTTAATTATCTAAATGAATAATGTAGATATATTAGTATATAATCCACAAAAAAACTAAAATACATCCAAAATAAAATACTATGGTTCAATAGAAATGGGAAAATATAATTCCTAATAAATTTTATATTTATTAATAATAAATATTTATTGATATATATTTAAGAAATAAAATAAAATTAAATGGGTGGTTGATTTATTAGATGCAATTAAAAACCATCGGAATTATTAATTTTCAATAATTTTTTTTAATTAATTCGATCCAAAATGGTTGGAATTTTTAGAAAAATAATTATTATTTAAACCATTAAACCCAAAAAACTCCATTATAAATACCCACCCCTCTTCATATTATCCAACACTCAATTCAATATTATATCATCATATACCCAACAAGTGGTCTCTTACATTGAACTATATTCAATATTAAAAAATTTAATTGGTCGTATTGTTTTCCACTCAAATATTTTAGAATTTACTCTTTATGGTAAGGGACTTTCTTTTAAAAAACATCTTTTTAAGTATCATTCTAGACCCTTTTTCTTCAATGTTGATTTTTTTTAAAAATATCCAATTAATGTTTTTTATGGGCATAAATGAATTATAAGGTAAATTTTATTTCTTTTAATTTCTATAAATGTTTTTCAAAAACAATATTTTAGAAAATTCATTAACTATCTTTAAAAATGATAAAAATTAATACATTATTTTAACTTATACATCACCAATGTATTTCCACTCCTACTGCAACAAATATTTGATGTTTGGATTCAATTCAATTGTTATTTATTTTATGAAAATGAAAATAAATTTCACTTTTTATAGGTATTTTTGTATTATAAATGCCTTTTTAAAAAGAAAAAAGGTATTGTGATATCCAAAACTATGTATAAAATTCTTTTCAATTGTTTTTTGGAAAAATGATAAAGCGTAAATTGTTTGTCTGTAATGGTATTTTACTTAAGAATTCTCTATAAGAAACATGTAATCTAGATACAACTTATATGATAGGATGATCCCCTTTATGGTTCATAGGTGAGACATATATTTCTTTCGTGAAGGGAGAGGACCATTTTATATTTCCAATAAATTAGATAATGAATTAAGATATTGAGGTGTAATGTTTATGATAACATGGAATCGTGAATTTGCAATGTAATATTATAACTTAGTGAATAAACGTTATTATGTGAATGGTCTTAACATTTGGACCTCCAATTCATTAGGTAAAGACTTAGTCTATATAGATGACTTGTTTATGATACCATAGAAGGATTTCTTGTTAATGTGTTATGGTAATGTAGTGAAAATCCTTGTTAATGTTTTTATTAGACCGCAATGAAGATCATTAGTTATATTTTTATGAAGGTATATTATTTTTTTATAGTTATACATACATTTATTTATCAATTACTTATGATTTTTATATTAAGATATGCCTCATTTTTTATCCATGATGATCATTCACCTCCAATTTTATATGTTTTTCCCAAAATGGGACTTTTGCTCACCCTATTCTATTGATGTATGTCCCACTTAATTTACATGTAGTATGCTGATATATGATATAATACCAAATGATAAATTTAAACGGATTAAATAATTTTTATGTTAATGTTTTACTTAAATAATTTATTAGTTATGTATCTATTTTAAAAGACACTGGACCTTGAAGAATATATAATGTTATTAATGTAAAATTTTTAGGGAATTATGTTAAAATTAATAACTGAAAAGACGAGTTCTCAAAATAAAACTACAAAAAATACAATATGATATATTTCCACATGTGTGTGAATACAAGTAGTCCAATAGTGTGTGCAATAGTGTGGACTTCTTCCTTTCCCTATAGTTCAATATGCTTTGATATTTTAGCACAAAAACAATTTAGTTTTGTTATATCCCTATAGGTCCATATTTTTTTCTATTCAGTTGGTCATTAACTCTTAAAAGAATATATGAAATCAAAAAAAACATTAAAAATTTATCTTACGCTTAAATAGCTCAGTATTAATGATAAATTCCTTCAAATATATCTTCATTACCCTTTAAATTCCCATTAATTTTAAGAGTAACTTTATATAATGATTAGGCAACCATCACACATCAAGTGATACTCATAAATTCCATCGTTATTTTATTCAATATAAGTATTAAACTTAATCATCAATATCATGGTTCATACTTAGATATTCTCAAAACCACTCATGATATTGAATAAAGACTGTAAGATCTGTTGAAGTTTATAACTCGTTATGACATGTCCTATAATTTGTTTCATGATATTATCACATGGAGTAATGCTAAAGACAAGTACTTTTACATCATCCCAATTTAATTTCTGTTTATTAAAATATTTTTTTAAATAAATGAATAATTAATCTTATTTTTGAATCCAAAATATATTTTTATGTTTAAAGGAAACTCATTATGAAATCAAAATGTGCTTCATCATCAAGATAGTGACATATGATTTATTATATTTCTCTTCCTTGCTCTATCATGTTTACCTAGAAATATTGATGATAATAATCCATTTTTTGGATATTTTCACAAACTCATGCACTCACACATCTACCAACCCATGTGGTCTATACCCCATTAGAAAACACTATTAGATAATTCTTAACTGTAATCATGTATGGCTATGAATGCTGGCTAGGTTTCTTGGTAAGCTAAGTTGGAAAAAAGTAGATTTATTTGTCTCCCTTATATAGAGATGTGTTATGAATAGAACTCCACATCTATTATAAAAGTCATTCAATAATGAATCTAATTAAACATAACATCTGATGTTAAACTCAAAATACACTGACCTCAGTAGCCTAGAGTTAGAATTGACCTACTTTATATTGGTATAAGATACAGAGAATCGCGTCCCAAAATGATAGAATATTTTAATATTCATGTTAATCTAGAAATGGACTTGAGTCTAAAATTATGATTGAAAAAAAAATAAAAACATAATTTTTTTATTCTTTCTAGAATAACATTATTCCATATAAAATATCCCTACATATTAGTCGTAAAAAATTTATTGGAATCATAGTGAATGTAATGAATATAAGGGTGATCTAAATGCTTAATAAGGTATAAGTACATTGGAAGAAATCTTGAATCAATAAGAATAATCAATGTGGAAATGTAAAAAACTCATCAAATATTCTATTTAAATAAATTAATATCATAGAATGTTCCTAAAAAACTAAACATTTAAATGAATGTATTTGAGAAAACATGAAATTTAATCAATAATCTGAGAATGAAATTCTTCTATAGATTATAATATAACGAAAATATCAGTGATAATAATAGTAATTTAATTTCGAATGAAGGATGCGATTAATTATTAGATTCCATGTTTCCTAGGAACATTATAACATTACTATTAATAACTATCCTCAATATGGTTTGAAATAGGTGTGATAAAAACTCATTTAATTTGTGTCATGATCATTCACAAGACACTCAGTGTCAAGATCTACCCTTAATTTATATTAATACTACTTGGTTTCAAATGTGAAGTGTTTTTAGAAATTTTTTTTGTCTCTTTAGACTACCAATTCAAAGATTAATTTTACTAAATAGTCCCAAATATATGTATTTCATGTATAAATAATTCGTCTTATATCAAATAGTCATCTTAATTCAGAAAACATTCTCTTATAAAATACTCATATTTAGTAAAGGATACAAATTTATCAATATTCCCCAGTTTATCAAATAACTATCAATCTAAACACCGTATGTAAAAATGGTATTCACTTTAGTAAAAAACCAATCCATGATAAATAACTTTTATATTTATGGTAAATTTATGTTATAATAATCTTAGGAAGGTGAATATTGCAAGGGTAAGATAATGACTACAAAATGAATTTACTAAGTGAATATAAATACTATACTTGGGAAAAATAGTCATAAACAATATAAATAAATAATAAGGATGAAATTAATATACACCCATTACAGTAATAATAATTATTTTCATTTATTAATAGAAATATAATAAAAATATATTTCGAAACATTCTTTTAGAAGATATAATTTTTATTTTAAAAAGCTTTTTGAAAATTCATTTCATTGAATATCACTCTTTTTTTATTCTATAATATCCTATTAAAATTGAAATGGAAGAGTAAAATACATGATTTTAATGATAAAGGGTAATTAAAAATATTACATAAAATTAAAAAAGTACATACCTTTTTCACAGGAAAAGGTTTGTAAAGAACCTTGTTTAGAAAATGATACGAAGATTCCTTTGACATTTTTAGTAAACTACAAATACGAATTGAGTTCGAAACAACATCAGATAAATTTTAAAAAGTATTTTGGATGATAAAATGGGTGATGTAAATTTGGTAAATAAAATTTTAAATGTTACAACAAATTCAAAAAATTATTTTAGAAAACATGGTTTTTGAAGAAAACATATTTCTGACCAGATATTGAAATGATGTATGATTTTCCTGAAAAACATTTATGAAATATTTTTAGTACCAACGAGTGGTAAAATTTCCTAAATACTTTAAAATATAGTGAATAACTAGTTTTTAATAAAATTAAATGGTATTATAAGTAAATGGATATATAATTTCATTCTTTTGTAATTCAAGTTTAAATAATCTTGATTGGAATGAGATTGTGAAATAAATACATACAAAGATCATAACATTGTAGTGAGAATTAATAAATAAGTAGATTATTCCTATAAATTGAAAATAAAAATAAGAAATGTGTAAATAAAACATTATGTAATAAAAAATAATTATACAAAAAATCGTACAATGATATAATCATGAAAGTAGAATATTAACCCAATGAATATAATTTGTGTTTCAAAATCTCTTACCTCAAACTTCTTTTTGGTTAAACATGAAATAACCTACTATATATAATTTTTGAACATTTTATTAACTTATAAAAAGAAAACTATCAATATTTATAACATCATATATGATCCTTTTATAATATATTATCACCCATTCATTATTGATGTTGCATTATTTTAATTTTTTTTGGTGTCAATTGCCTTGTTTTCTTAAATGTGTTTTGACATGAAAGATCTAGTTCATGCACATATTATATAGTTATTTCATACCTTAATTAATAATAATGATATAATTAAAATATTAAATCATTAAATATTCTTATATATCACAAATTTGGTGTGGATATAGAAAGGCAGTCACATAGATTCATGAAGGTGTAATGCCACCTGCACATGAACAATGTTATCACATTTACATGAGTGAAATGGAAAGAAAGGAAATGAGATATATATTTAATAATTACATAATTATAAATATTTCATAAATATAATAATTATTTAATTGATATAATATATAATCCTGAACTATATATTTATCACCTTCTATGTGAACTATTAGAGAGAGACGAACAACATTTCTTCATGCAACGGTAGTCTAGAGTACACACGGGAAACATTATCAGATCTAATAAAAAATAGATGCAAAAAATATATATTAAATATTTAATAAAAAAGATTAATTTATATATATATAATATATAAAATTTATATCCATCATCATACCCAACTTTGAGAGGTTGTAATGGAGAAATGAATGACAACAGTTTGTGAGATCGTAGTCCGCCAAAAACAATAACTATGATTTCATAAACTATTTGATAAAGTGTGTGAAGATATAGTTTTTAAAAATAACATAAAAATTATCATTATATGTGTAACACCCCAAGATTCTACGGTACGCTTCTCTTTGAATAATGTGATAGCGTGTGTTGTATGCAACACCGAGTTCTAACACACCATAACTAATCAAACTAGCCGTTATGAATAGTAATACCTACTTTTTGAAATTATATATATTTTATATTTGAAAATGGACTTCATTTTTGGATTCGGAATATCGAATTTATCCTAAGGTGAAATTTTGGTACATTTCGAATAACTTTCATATTTTGATGAATATTGAAAATTACTAAGTTTTAATTAAAAACAACTTTTTTAATCAAAATAATTAATAGTGATAAATTATGAATTTGAGTGGTTTTAAAGTATATTTAGAATATATTTTTACCATTTAATATAATGTTGGTCATTGGACATAATTTTACAATTAAACCGAACATAAACGAGTGTCAATCTTTTGATAGTTATTATCTCTTAAAAACACGCTTTTTGTTTTGACAGCGGGAATTAATTTTAAATTAATTTCTGTCACTTCTGTGTTTTGAATTTAGGAAAATGGATTCCATATTTGGAATCAGGATGTTCAAATTGTGTAAATAGGTAAATTTTATTTTTAGACATTTTGAATAATTACTGCGGTAAATATTTTATTTACCATGGTTAAGGGTAAATCCGGTAAATAAGGGTTAAAAAATAATATTATAATAATACTAAATTACCCTAAAACGTGTCTTAACCCTATTGGTTGATACATGGTCGACCATGGGAATCTTTGGGTCTATTTTGGGACCCCATGGATCCACTTGTAAGTGATAATGACACTTTATTTTAATTAAGTTAAAATGAATACAAAAATGACACACGCATATATCTTTTAGAAAAACAATTTTTACATAGGGTTATATATGTTGGATTTTAGATTATAAATATTCATTAGAAATATAAAAATATTTCCTACATAATGATATTTTATTTATAATTTTTAGACATTAAAGAATTTATTTTATTTATGACACAATGATGATGTAGTAATTACTATAATAGTGAAAAATTAAAATAATTGATATTATAAATACCCAAATAAATATAATATGAAACTTTTAATGAATTAAACTAATTTTCTAGGATAATATGATATATTAGGATTGATTTAATTGACTTTTTTCGAAGTAATCAATCTGTTATGAGTTTCAAAAAAATCAACTATTGAATAGTGTCAAAATTGACATAAAAGAGTTCTTAAAACAAATATTATATTCTTAATTGATATTAAATTCCTAAAAATCTATGGTTCGGCCAAGAGACTTATATCATGATAGGTCCATCATTAATGTACCACTTGGGGGTCGCATGGATGTATATAGTAAGTTTATTAACCATATTATATAAAAATACAAAGTGACATTGTAAAAGTGAAACTAATTAACTTAGAGTTAATACTTAAAGATAAGGTTAATATAAGTACCCAAACCTGTCTAAATTCTATTGGTTGAGTGGTTTTAGACCTATACCCACCTTAACCTTTGAATAATAAGCTTTGGATCCATTAGAACCCGAATATGAATTTATTATAAATTAATATTTCTAGCTTTTCCAAAGGTGCCCCTCACCCATCTTATAAAAGGGAACTCCTCCTTCTCATTTCTTCACACCTTCAAAGCCTTTTGGTTCGGCCAAACTCTGCCCAAATACTCTCCCAACATCCCTCAATACAACCTAGAGGCCTTAGTTTGATCAGAAAGCCAACCTAAGGAGCTCTTTTGATCAAATCAAAAGGAAGAACCCGAAGAAGAGGTAATGATTTCACCACCCTTCTCCAAGTTCATTTCTTCTTCCACTTCTTCTTCCTTTGTTCTTACCATTCTAAAATAATAACTCCAGTATCTCACATATACCGTGATGTTATTATAAATATGGTACAACCATATTCAGTATTCTATCCACCCTTTGAATAACATGTCACCATACGTGCGTACGTACGGACTACCGTCTCCACGTCGTGGTGTAATTGTTATTCAATATAATATAATTTGGATGGGTATAATAATGATGTGTAACTCATGTAAATAATAAATATAACATGTTAATTATTCTGTATATATGATATACCATCCATTTATATATTATTTTAATATCAAAAGAATGATATTGTCGCTCGTGCGTACGTACGGACTACCGTCTCCACGAACGCGATGAGATTCATTCTCCATCGTATCCATTCAAGTATAATTATCATTTGATGATTTAAAAATTATGTTTAAAGACTATATATCATTCTGTATATGAATAAGATACAACAACCATAGCTTATGTAACAAAACATATAAAAGAAAATGAGTAAGTTAACTCCCGAAACGACGATAATTCTAAGATATTATTAACAAATCAATGTTAAAAGATCATATATGATATCATATTATTATATATGATCCTTGTATAATTTAATAACAACTATTTCACCATTATACAGGAGGTTAACCTACCCCAACCAAGGAAAATTACAAGGTAAGGGTTTACTTTACAACCTCTTCATTATCCAAGGTTGTTTATACGTAATAATCTACTGGGATCTCTTTATCATCCACATCCATGTTTCTTAAAAATGCATTTCAAAACATTTTTACTATTTACTAGAATATGAGTTAAAGTCATTTATACCCTTTTTGACTTTTATAAATGGTTTATAATGGAATCTTTCGGTCGTTTTCAAAACAAGGTCCTTTTTAACCTTTTCGACAGAATTAAGGTAAGAATGTTTTTTTTAACTTATACGGCGGGTGCGGCTATTTTCCGCCGTTATAAAATCTTCAAATCTTCCATTACAACCTTATAAGAATATTTTCAAATAAAATGTTTTATTTTATATGGATCTTAAATTATTTCAAAATAAAAGGAGATATTTCTTTAAAAAGAATTTTGATTTCATCTATGTCAACATCCTTTGATGGATTTTAAGATTATTTGAAGTTGATTTATTATGATACAAAACTTCTATATTGTATTGAAGGTTTTGTGATATGTTTGACTGTGGATGTGATATTTTTATACCATTCATAGTTTATGGTGAAAGTATTGACATTTCATATGCTAGTTTTAATATGAATGTTTATGTTATGTTTAAACCTTTTCATATGGGAATGCATTGGACTTAATATGTGACGGGTGGAGCCCGCTATAGATCCTCGATGCATCGGTAGGTCTCATGAGACAAACTAGTGTCTTGGCACAAGGCCTTGACAAAATCTTATTTGTAGTCTTGGCACGAGGCCTTGGCTATGTGGTTATGATAGTCTGGCATTATGCATTCCAACATTATGAAAGTGGTTATTGATTTTTTGCATGTGATTATTCGATTAGTAGAATATCCATGTGAATAAGTAAATGTCATTATTTCATTTTATTTATGCCATACCATGTTGAAAGTTCATATTTAAAAGGCTTTTGTTTTAGTTATACATTGCCTTAAATGTTTATTCTTATTTATGAAAGTTTCCGCTATATTGTTATCCTTACTGGGCATTTGAGCTAACCCCTTTTCTATGTTTTATTTTTCCCAGGATGTGAAGAAGTAAGTTATGAATGACCTGCAGGGATTTTATGAGGGGTTAATAGTGTGGATTGTGGAAACATTATGTTGTTGTAGTAGTTTTTCATTTTATGATGTAATGTAAAACTTATGAATATATCTAGTGTTTCCAAGGCTACTAAACCAATCGGTCTTTCGAGATTTGATCTTTCTTGTGATCATGCCAATATTATGTAATAATGCACCGACTCTGGGTAGCTGGGGTCGGGGCGTTACAGTTGGTATCAGAGGAAGTTTAGTACAATCCTTGGAAGCTAGATTTAGATAAACTCTGATTAGAGCACGTAGACATAAGATAAAATTTGAGGATTAATATAGAATAACTTCCTAGAATTTTGGTATTTTAGAGATTTTGTGAGTTTTCCAAGCAATACATCCCTGTCTGGATACGTGTAGGTAGAGGCGGCTCTGGCACAGATGTACCTAGGGGTAAAACCCGAAAACACCGCTTTGAGCTAGACTCGAACGGGAACTAGTGCACGACAACGGGCCTTTCTGCACTCTTGGTTACGACACTCCTGGGGGATATGATTAGGATAACTCTAATTTTCATTACAAATAATTTTGAAGGGATTATGAGTATATACTTCCTCAAAGAAAACATTCTTATGATTATGGATTATATCCATAAATAGTTCAATTTATGTTAAGTGTTTTATAAGTATGGGATTATGTATTTTGATTCATAAATTGATCTAGTTTATGCCATTGTTTAGAAATGGCGCCTAGTGGAAGAAATGGAAACTGTATCAATGCACACACTCCATGTAGGGATTGCCCTCCTGCTCAAGATAATTATAGTGGGGCTGGTGATGCAACTGGTGCTGATCAGCTAATCACCATACTGGGAAAACTAACTCAGGTTATGAATAATAACCTTACCCGTATTGAGCACCCTGATCCGCAACGTGGAGGATCAATGTTAGATCGATTCATGAGGCAACAACCACCAACGTTCAATGGGAATACAAATCCCTTAGTAGCTGAGCAATGGATATTTTCCCTAGAGAAAATATTTCCGGCTTTGGGGAGTAGTGAAAGGGAAAAAGTTATCATGGCAGTTTACCGCCTCACTAGAGATGCTGATCAATGGTGGTCATTGATTCAAAATACGAAGGAAGATGATGAAGTATCAAATATGGAATGGAGGGAGTTCGAAGATCTGTTTTTAGAAAAATACTTCCCTCACGACCATCGAGCAGATATGGAAAGGCAATTTCTGAGTCTTAGACAAAAGGAGGATGAGAATGTCACAAAGTATGAGGCTAACTTTACAAGGTTAGCGAGGTACACTGGTGATTATATTCGTAACCCAAGAAGTAAGATTGATCGTTTTTTTGATGGGTTAAAACCATTTCTCCGTCGAGCGTTAGTCTCACAATCCTTTTCATCGTACGAAGACATTGTCTCATGTGCTATCAAGACCGAAAAGGAATTCTCTAAGTCTTATGACTTTAAAGCAAATCAAGAGAAGAAGAGACCTGCTGATCAATCTGGGAATGGAAATAAGGGGAATAAGGGAAAGGTTGAATATCCATCTTGTGGTAAATGCGGGAAGAAACATCCTGGTACTTGCTTGAAGGGAATGGGAGTCTGTTACAAGTGTGGTGAAAAAGGCCACCAAGCTCATGATTGAAAGGGGAAGAAGGAAGCTACCAACGTTCAGTGCTATAATTGCAGGGAGATGGGGCATTATGAAAATGCCTGTCCTAAGCGTCAGGAGAACTTACCTCAGAAAAGGCCAAGGGATCAAGGCCAGGCTTATGCTATCACTACTGCTGAGGTAGAAGCTCCGAAAGACGTGGTGGCAGGTAATTTAATGGTTTCCTCAAGTTTAGCAAATGCATTATTTGATTCTAGATCATCGCATTGTTTCATATCTTCCCAGTTTGCTAAGAAAATTAGATATTTCCAATTTGATTTAATAAGGGAGTTGTCAGTTAAAACTCTTAAGGGAAGTATCGTTGCAACAATGTTCTGTGAATCAGTCCCCATTAGAGCACATAAATTTTCTTTATCTGCTGATTTCATCGTCATACCTATGATTGAGTTTGATATAATCCTCGGTATGGACTGGCTTTCGGACTATGATGCGAAGATTTATTGTAAGAAGAAAGAGGTTACGATTCTTGATGATAATGATAAGGAGCACCTTATTTTTAGAGCAGAATCGTCACCACCTAATTCTTATTTATATCCACCCCCAGTAGCTCAACTTAATTCAATTATTGGGGAGGAAGAGAATGAAATAACTGTCGGTGAGGAAAGGAATGTTAAAATAGAGGATGTACCTGTTGTGAAAGAATTTGTAGATGTATTTTCGGAAGATTTACCTGGACATCCTCCAGAACGAGAAGTTGAGTTTTCTATTGATTTGATTCCTGGATCAAGGCCTATATCGAAGACCCCTTATAGAATGGCCACTGTAGAGTTAGTCGAACTAAAGAAACAACTAGAGGAATTGAGTAATAAGGGATTTATTCGCCCTATTGTTTCTCCATGGGGAGCCCCTGTGCTTTTTGTTAAAAAGAAAGATGGATCTATGAGGTTATCTATCGACTACAGGGAGATCAATGCTATAACGATAAAGAACAAGTATCCCCTACCTCGTATTGATGATTTATTTGACCAACTGTATGGAGATCAATACTTTTCAAAGATTGACCTTCGATTTGGATACCATCAGTTGTGTGTGAAGAAGGATGACATTCCGAAAACAGCATTTCGAACCAGGTACGGGCATTACGAGTTTACTGTAATGCCGTTTGGATTGACTAATGCAACCTCTGTATTCATGGATCTAATGAATAGAGTTTTCAAGGAGTATCTCGATGAATTTTTGGTGGTATTTATTTATGATATCTTGGTATACTCCAAAACCTACGAAGATCATGAAAATCACTTGCGCATTATCTTGAAGACTCTGAGGAGGCATGAATTATATGGGAAGATTAGCAAGTGTGAATTCCGGATTCAGGAGATTTCTTTTCTTGGCCATATTGTCTCTAAAGATGGAATCTCTGTTGATCCTTCTAAGACCAAGGCAATCCAAGAATGTCCAGCACCTACGAGTATAACTGAGGTACGTAGTTTTATTGGTTTGGCAGGTTATTATCGACGTTTCGTCCAGAATTTTGCCCGATTGGCTAACCCATTAACGAAGCTCACACGTAAAGGGGTTAAATTTGTTTGGACAAAAGAGTGTGAAGAATGTTTCGAAGAACTGAAGAGAAGATTAGTCAATGCTCCTATATTGACTCTAACATCGGGGAATGATGGGTTCGTTATTTATAGTGATGAATCGAAGAAAGGACTTGGCTGTGTCCTTATGTAGAATGATAGAGTTATTGCCTATGCATCATGACAGTTGAAAATTCATGAACAAAACTATCGTACTCATGATCTCGAGTTAGCAGCAGTGATCTTTGCTTTGAAGATATGGAGGCACTACCTCTATGGTGAAAAATGTGAGATTTATACTGATCACAAGAGTTTGAAGTATATTTTCTCACAAAAAGAACTCAACATGAGGCAAAGGAGATGGCTTGAATTACTCAAGGATTATGATTGTACGATACACTACCACCCAGGGAAGGCAAACAAGGTGGCAGATGCTTTGAGTAGAAAAGACCATGGAGTTTTGAACAATATGAGAATTGAAAGGGATCCAATTTTCATGGATCTAGTGAAGATGGACATGGGAATAACCAGGGAAGGTGAAACATCAATGCTTTTTCAAATGGTTGCCAAACCATCTTTACTAGAAAGGATTAAGAGTTCTTAGACCGATGATGAAGAATTCCAAAATAAGATTAAAGCTGTGAATGATGGGAGATTGAGAGACTTTGTGTATGAAGATGGAATTTTGAAATTCGGGAAGAGACTTTGTGTTCCCAATATACCTGATCTAAAAAGGGGATTGCTGGATGATGCTCATAGTTCCAATTTCTCTATACACCCTGGGAGCACCAAAATGTATAGAGATTTGAAGGATCATTTTTGGTGGGACAACATGAAGAGGGAGATTGCTGATTTTGTGTCAAGATGTATGGTTTGTCAACATGTGAAAGCTGGAAGGCAACAGCCTGGAGGAGTCATGCAACCTCTTCCCATACCGGAGTGGAAATGGGACAATGTTACGATGGACTTTGTCATGGGGCTACCAAAGACTCCTAGAAGGAATGATGCAATATGGGTTATTGTTGATCGTCTTACCAAGACAGCACATTTTCTTGCTATAAGAGAAGATCTACCCCTGGAACGTCTAGCAAGACTATATATTAATGAAGTTGTGAGACTTCATGGAGTACCCCTATCGATTGTTTCTGATCGTGATCCCCGTTTTACTTCAATATTCTAGAAAAGTCTTCAGAAATCCCTAGATACTGAACTTCATTTGAGCACTGCTTACCACCCTCAGACAGACAGACAATCATAACGGACTATTCAAACCTTAGAAGACATGTTGAGATCTTGCTCACTTGACTTTCAGGGTATGTGGGATCAATATTTACCTTTGGTAGAATTTTCCTATAACAATAGCTTCCATTCGAGTATTCAGATGGCACCATATGAAGCGTTATACGGAAAGAGATGTCGTACACCAACCTGTTGGGATTACATTGGTGAAAAAAAACTTGTAGGCCCAGAACTGGTGGAGGAAACGGTGGAAAAGGTGAAAGTAATCCAAAATCACATCAAAGCAGCTCAAAGTAGGCAGAAGAGCTATGCTGATAATCGAAGGAAGGATTTGGAATTTCAAGTCGGTGATCATGTTTTTCTGAAGGTATCTCCGTGGAAGGGAGTCATACGTTTTGGTAAGAAAGGTAAATTGAGTCCCAGGTACATCGGACCTTTCGAAATTCTAGAACGAATTGGGGTTGTAGCTTACCGATTGGTAATGCCGCCAAGTCTCTCCAAAGTTCACGATGTGTTCCACGTATCTCTATTGAGGAAATACATGCCTGATCCGACGCATGTACTCACCTATGAGGAATTAGAACTGGAACCCGATCTGTCTTATTGCGAAGAGCCCGTCAATATTCTTGATACGAGAGAACAAGTGCTGAGAAACCGGACGACGTGTCTGGTAAAAGTTTTGTGGAGAAACCATAAGATGGAAGAGGCAACGTGGGAACCCGAGGAACTTATGATGAAGAACCACCCGAGTCTTTTTATGCAGTAATACCCTAGAAATTGCGAGGACGCAATTATTTTAAGGAGGGGAGAATGTAACACCCCAAGCTTCTACGGTACGCTTCTCTTTGAATAATGTGATAGCGTGTGTTGTACGCAACACCGAGTTCTAACACACCATAACTAATCAAACTAGCCGTTATGAATAGTAATACCTACTTTTTGAAATTATATATATTTTATATTTGAAAATGGAATTAATTTTTGGATTCGGAATATCGAATTTAGCCTAAGGTGAAATTTTGGTACATTTCGGATAACTTTCATATTTTGATGAATAGTGAAAATTACTAAGTTTTAATTAAAAACAACTCTTTTAATCAAAATAATTAATAGTGATAAATTATGAATTTGAGTGGTTTTAAAGTATATTTAGAATATATTTTTACCATTTAATATAATTTTGGTCATTGGACATAATTTTACAATTAAACCGAACATAAACGATTGTCAATCTTTTGATAGTTATTATCTCTTAAAAACACGCTTTTTGTTTTGACAGCGGGAATTAATTTTAAATTAATTTCTGCCACTTCTGTGTTTTGAATTTAGGAAAATGGATTCCATATTTGGAATCAGGATGTTCAAATTGTGTAAATAGGTAACTTTTATTTTTAGACATTTTGAATAATTACTGCGGTAAATATTTTATTTACCATGGTTAAGGGTAAATCCGGTAAATAAGGGTTAAAAAATAATATTATAATAATACTAAATTACCCTAAAACGTGTCGTAACCCTATTGGTTGATACATGGTCGACCATGGAAATCTTTGGGTCTATTTTGGGACCCCATGGATCCACTTGTAAGTGATAATGACACTTTATTTTAATTAAGTTAAAATGAATACAAAAATGACACAAGCATATATCTTTTAGAAAAACAATTGTTACATAGGGTTATATATGTTGGATTTTAGATTATAAATATTAATTAGAAAGATAAAAAGATTTCCTACATAATGATATTTTATTTATAATTTTTAGACATTAAATAATTTATTTTATTAATGACACAATGATGATGTAGTAATTACTATAATAGTAGAAAATTTAAAATAATTGATATTATAAATACCCAAATAAATATAATATGAAACTTTTAATGAATTAAACTAATTTTATAGGATAATATGAAATATTAGAATTGAATTAATTGACTTTGTTCGAAGTAATCAATCTGTTATGAGTTTCTCAAAAATCAACTATTGAATAGTGTCAAAATTGACATAAAAGAGTTCTTAAAACAAATATTATATTCTTAATTGATATTAAATTCCTCAAAATCTAAGGTTCGGCCAAGAGACTTATATCATGATAGGTCCATAATTAATGTACCACTTGAGGGTCGCTTGGATGTATATAGTAAGTTTATTAACCATATTATATAAAAATACAAAGAGACATTGTAAAAGTGAAACTAATTAACTTAGAGTTAATACTTAAAGATAATGTTAATATAAGTACCCAAACCTGTCTAAATTCTATTGGTTGAGTGGTTTTCGACCTATCCCCACCTTAACCTTTGAATAATAATCTTTGGAGCCATTAGAAACCGAATATGAATTTATTATAAATTAATATTTCTAGCTTTTCCAAAGGTGCCCCTCACCCCTCTTATAAAAGGGCACTCCTCCTTCTCATTTCTTCACACCTTCAAAGCCTTTTGGTTCGGCCAAAATCTGCCCAAATACTCTCCCAACATCCCTCACTACAACCTAGAGGCCTTATTTTGATCAGAAAGCCAACCTAAGGAGCCCTTTTGATCAAATCAAAAGGAAGAACCCGAAGAAGAGGTAATGATTTCACCACCCTTCTCCAAGTTCATTTCTTCTTCCACTTCTTCTTCCTTTGTTCTTACCATTCTAAAATAATAACTCCAGTATCTCACATATAATGTGATGTTATTATAAATATGGTACAACCATATTCAGTATTCTATCCACCCTTTGAATAACATGTCACCATACGTGCGTACGTACGGACTACCGTCTCCACGTCGTGGTGTAATTGTTATTCAATATAATATTATTTGGATGGGTATAATAATGATGTGCAACTCATTTAAATAATAAATATAACATGTTAATGATTCTGTATATATGATATACCATCCATTTATATATTATTTTAATATCAAAAGAATGATATTGTCGCTCGTGCGTACGTACGGACTACCGTCTCCACGAACGCGATGAGATTCATTCTCCATCGTATCCATTAAAGTATAATTATCATTTGATGATTTAAAAATGATGTTTAAGGACTATATATCATTATGGATATGAATAAGATACAACAACCATGGCTTATGTAACAAAACATATAAAATAAAATGAGTAAGTTAACTCCCGAAACGACGATAATTCTAAGATATTATTAACAAATCAATGTTAAAAGATCATATATGATATCATATTATTATATATGATTCTTGTGTAATTTAATAACAACTATTTCACCATTATACAGGAGGTTAACCTACCCTAACCAAGGAAAAGTACAAGGTAAGGGTTTACTTTACAACCTCTTCATTATCCAAGGTTGTTTATACGTAATAATCTACTGTGATCTCTTTATCATCCACATCCATGTTTCTTAAAAATGCATTTCAAAACATTTTTAATATTTACTAGAATATGATTTAAAGTCATTTATACCCTTTTTGACTTTTATAAGTGGTTTATAAAGGAATCTTTCGGTCGTTTTCAAAACAAGGTCCTTTTTAACCTTTTCGACCGAATTAAGGTAAGAATGTTTTTTTAACTTATACGGCGGGTGCGGCTATTTTCCGCCGTTATAAAATCTTCAAAGCTTCCCTTACAAGCTTATAAGAATATTTTCAAAGAAAATGTTTTATTTTATATGGATCTTAAATTATTTCAAAATAAAAGGAGATATTTCTTTAAAAAGAATTTTGATTTCATCTATGTCAACATCCTTTCATGGATTTTAAGATTATTTGAAGTTGATTTATTATGATACAAAACTTCTATATTGTATTGAAGGTTTTGTGATATGTTTGACTGTGGATGTGCTATTTTTATACCATTCATAGTTTATGGTGAAAGTATTGACATTTCATATGCTAGTTTTAATATGAATGTTTATGTTATGTTTAAACCTTTTCATATGGGAATGAATTGGACTTAATATGTGACGGGTGGAGCCCGCTATAGCTCCTCGATGCATCGGTAGGTCTCATGAGACAAACTAGTGTCTTGGCACAACGCCTTGACAAAATCTTATTTGTAGTCTTGGCACGAGGCCTTGGCTATGTGGTTATGATAGTCTGGCATTATGCATTCCAACATTATGAAAGTGGTTATTGATTTTTGCATGTGATTATTCGATTAGTAGAATATCAATGTGAATAAGTAAATGACATTATTTCATTTTATTTATGTCATACCATGTTGAAAGTTCATATTTAAAAGGCTTTTGTTTTAGTTATACATTGCCTTAAATGTTTATTATTATTTATGAAAGTTTCAGCTATATTGTTATCCTTACTGGGCATTTGAGCTCACCCCTTTTCTATGTTTTATTTTTCCCAGGATGTGAAGAAGTAAGTTATGAATGACCTGCAGGGATTTTATGAGGGGTTAATAGTGTGTATTGTGGAAACATTATGTTGTTGAAGTAGTTTTTTATTTTATGATGTAATGTAAAACTTTTGAATATATCTAGTGTTTCCAAGGCTACTAAACCAATCGGTCTTTCGAGATTTGATCTTTCTTGTGATCATGCCAATGTTATGTAATAATGCACCGACTCTGGGTAACTGTGGTCGGGGCGTTACAATATGGAATATACTAAAGATATATTCTAATAATAATTTGAAAATAATTGATGGTGGTGGATAAGGAAAGAAAACAATGACTATTGTAAAAGAGAATTACCTCTTTTTCAGGTATCCTCTTTTGGATTACAATAAATCTGTAAAAGGATGGTTTTGTGAAAAATATTAGAGTTATTGGATGAGTGTAAGGTTGTTATGAAGTAATTTGGGAAGGGATGGAATGAACCAATGTGGTTTTAATGTTTGATGAATATGGGGAGTGAGTTATCATTTATAGTTGAAGAGGATTGACATTATTGTAAATACTCAAAACTATTATCTATTGGGAGGTCTAAGTTACCACATGTGGATCCTTGATTGATAATTAATGGGTTGTAAGGATTATATGGTCAATAACCACGTCCACCACATAATAATTCTAATTTTTAAACAATTTGTTTCTTAACTTCTAGGTTTCCTAATTTTTACCATTTTATTCACTAGGGTAAATAGTTTTCTAACAACACTACAATATCCACTAAAGCTAACGTTATGTGATAAATATTAGATAAATTGGATAACTTAATTATATATTTTATGTATAATTTATAAAATTTAATTTTTTTTGTGTTGTAAAATAACATTAAAAAAAGAACTTGTAATGTTGAAAATCACTACATTAAACATACCTGCACTAATAATGTTTTTACTATTTATGAGTCAATATAGTCATTATAAAAGAATAATACTTCCACGGATGGATTATATGTTATATTTAATATATTTATTAATATATTGGTATATTATAATATTTTTATTAGTTTTGAATATTTTAATAAAATATAATTTATTATCAAATAAAATTTATGAAAATTTTAACATTATTCATTAAAATTGAAATTACAAATATGAAGACAATGATGCAATTTTACAATATTACTTCAACACAATTATAATATAATATTTTTAAAAAAACAATGTCACAAAATACTTAATTTAATTTGATTTAATTTAATTATTTGAAGCGTCAAATATTTAATTAAACTAAATAATTATTGTATCTGAATTTCATAAGAATTTTAATTAATTAATTTCAATTATAAAAAATAAATATAAAATTTAATGATAATAAAAACTAAATTTTCATTCAAAATAATATGTATAACCGAACCAGTTTTTTCTCTATAGCCCAAATCATTATATATATTAAATGGAGTAAAGGTATATTTTTTATATTTTTCTTTTCTTTAATTATCATATGGGTCATATTCAAGGAAAAGTTGAAAGATTCACCCTAATAATGAAAATTTTCTCGAAAATATATAATTAAATAATTAAATTAAATTTTGAAAGTAATTTGGGTCATTTTCACTCTTATCATTCTAGTTTAACCTTACGGTTTTTCAATTCATTCCTTAACCGTAGTAATTTGTTTTAAAGAAATCACTATTCATAATATAAAAAAAATTATGTTGAACATAATATAAATAAGAAATTATTATGAGTCAAAATATTAAATACATTCTTCATAATTCAATTCTCATATGTGGGAAATTTTGTTTTAAAATAATTCACACAAACATGATGAGAATGATGAGTTTTAAATGGAAATGGTCAAAGGTTTATAATGTTTTTATATAAAAAACCAATATAAAAATTATTTCAATAACCTAAATTAGATAAATTGAGATATAATTTAAATAATATTATATCAAAACACATAAAAAATATAATTTATCTTTATAAATTATTTAAACTAACTGATATCTTTCAAATAAAATTTAGTATTTTTCCCTATTCATCGAAAAATGAAACTATTCTATAAAATCACAAAAATTCATCATAATATAATTTAACTATTATAATTTCTAAAATGAATAATATTTATTCAAATAATGTTTCTAAAATTGGTAATTTTCTTGAAATTTTGTTTGTAATGCTCAACTAATCCTTCTTTTAGAAAAAATACAGTTTTTAGATAACATATCTTTTTCTTTTAAAAGATTCATATTTAATTCATAATAAATAGATAATTAATAAAAATATGTAAAATATATATATTAATGATTTAGTTTATCTAATTATTTATTATTATAGTAACAACTAGGAGATAACTATCACATTAATTAATAATATTAATAGTATATTTTTATTCGATAAAACTCTATCTTCTATGTAACAAAAGCTATTGATAAAACACTATGTAGTATGTTAGTAAAAGAAAAACGAAATTATTCATGTAATTAAATATATTTAAGATATTTAAAAAATATATTTTTATGACATGGGTGTTATCTTATCTTTTTTGTTAGATATGGTGTGTTATACACTCTATTGGATAAAATGTTACTCTTTTAGAATTTTGGGGTGTTACATTCTACCCACCTCAACTAAATTATGTCCTCACAATCTAAATTTTATTTAATTAATCAAGAGGTTGATATTTTTTAAAATTAATCTATTAAATCCCATATTTTGAGAAGTTTTGGTTAAATATCTTCTTAATAAGAGAGGATGAGACGTATTTAGGTCATATGGAATGACACAAAACTTGGTTTCCAAGAAGAAGAACATTGGTGGAAAGCAATGATGTGGACATGGAAGAAAAGAATAAATTATTATAGAGAGTTATTGAGATCATTTATCATAAGAAAGATAACTATAAATTGAAATTTAAGGGGATCAAAATAATAAATTTATGATTATTTCAAAGTTGATCTGATTAATCAAATATTACGGTAGTATGGAAATTTTTTTGACGATAATTTTTCATAAAGTTAAGGAATTTTTTAAATATATTTTAATATATGTAAATATAAAAAATGATTTCTTTCTATTTGATAAACATAATTTCATAATTTTTGAGTTATTATATCTGTTACTCTATGTAATGAATATCTAGAAAGTAAATAGTTACACCGGAAGAAAAAACCCACTTTTAATGGATCGTGAGATCCATAAAGTAGTGACAAGTCATTCCATCTATCTTTAAATATTTTAAAAAAGTAATATATTTAATATTTTAATCTCTAAATATTATAATTAATAACACCATTTTATCATTGATATTTATTTTTCAATTTTATTGAAAATAAAATGACATATTATCCCGGACATCACATAAGACATTGTTAAGAGCTAAAACCTTATCATCCTTTAGTCATGTGTCCAAGACCCATTACTATTGCAGAATTAATGGGTTCTCACCAAACATGTAGGTTTTCATTATTCTAAAACTATAATAACGAAATTTATATAAATTTAGAAAAAAATATGATAGACCAACAAGAAATAAAACAAGACATTAAATAACCTTTTTAAAATGGATTTCAACACATATTATTTTATTTATAAATCCCCATGATCTTATTTAATTATTATTCAAATTAAATTAACGATTATATATAACCTAAATTTTATCAATACTTATAAACTTATTTCTATGAATTTTAGAGGCATTATTCCTCAATTATGTTTTCCACCCAAACATATACATTCCATAAATTTCATCAGAATTCTGTTAATCTTACTAGACTCCTATCAAATATAACCTAAAATGAAGTGTATAAGATATTAAACATATGATCAATCATAAACTCACCATCCCATTATGGAATCTAAAATTCTTAAGATAATATTTTATTTTATTATATTAAAAATATATTTCATGATTCGTAAAACCCAAATACCATTGGTAAAATTACCTATAAATTTTATTTTTTTGAAAACCATTAAATAAATACTTCTTTAATTTTATTTTCACATAAGCCTTTACTTTGTCAAGGGTTTAACATAATTCATTCATTTTAAATATATATTAAAATAAATACCAATGTATTATAAATTGAATGTGAATTATCGTAATAAATCTCTTAGAATGTCAATCCAAGTGTAACATGAGGCCCATTGCTGAGTACCAGGTACCACATAAGTTAACCCTAATGTGTCATTTTTATAGTTATTACACCTATTTATATCTGTACAATAACTATTTGTACTTGTAGTATGGAAACAATGGGGAATTTTTAGAAACAAAACCACATAATCATGATATTATGAAAAAATTATGATGGTCTTCTTTACTTATCCTCAAAATCTATCAAAGAGTTATGATCCCTAATACATATTTTTTATAAATCTAGTTTCCAAGGTTTCTAGTAATCCTCCTCCAATATCAACTGTAGAGAAACAGACCCCAGTAGGCCAGAGCCAATGTATTCTATAATTAAATTGGAATAATATATATGCATTAACATCATGAGGGACTGAATAGTTTATTAGTCTCAGTAAAATAGATACATACTTGAGTATGACATTACATTTGAATACTCAAATTTGAACATAATTATTTTAATGAAAAACATTATTCCATCTAGAATATCCTTTCATATAAATCATTGAAAACATTATAGAATCATTAGGGAAAAATATAAATGAGCGTATATACTCAGTAAGGATTATGTATAGAGGATTTCCTAATGATTAACTAAGAATAATCAATATATAATGATAAATAACTGAACACGGATGAAATTTAGATACCATTAATATCACTTTAAGATAAGGTAGAATCAATAAATTCAATGTAAATAATGGAGAAAAAATTCCATTTAATCAAAGTGTTATTATTGAAATGCATATATAGATTATATCATAGTGAGAATATTATGGGGAATAATAACCAAATATTTAGTGAAGGAAATGATTATTTATTCGACTTTAGGTTTTGTATGATCAGCATACCTTTATCATTAATACTTTCCACAAAATCGTTTAAAATATCTCGAAAAAAACAGAAGATTTGTTTGAAGACCATTAATATGAAACTTACTGTTAAAATCTAACCTCAAAATAGACTATAGCTACTTTGTTAGAAACCTGAAGGGTTTGTGGAAAACTGATTTTTTCTCATGAGACTAATGATGCATCGAGTGGCATGAATTATTCAGTCCCCAACACATTTATTTCTTCTTCAAATCAATCCCAATATATAAAATATTCTATTCAATTGATACATAATGTTTCTAGTCAAATATCACTATTGATAATAGGATACAAATTTATCAATATCTCCCTAGAATTTCACATAACTACAAATTTAACAGTAAATATAAAAAGGGTTTATGTTTTAGGAAATAAACATATCCATTATTAAATATATATATATTTAGGGTAAATTTAATTTCCGATGGTCTTATTAATGTGAATAATTTTAGTGGACATTAATGACTACAAAATGAATCAACGAAATGGTTGTTAATACTATCCATGATTAAAATAATCATAACCCATCTTGAAGAGGAATAAGGACGGTCACAACATACGAACATTTTTATAATAATGAAGGGTTTTTTTCATTTATGTATAAAAATTCAACCAAAATATATTTAAAACCATTTATTAGGAAAATGTAATTGTATTTTTAAAAAAACATTTTTAAAATAATTTTCTTCCAACATCACTTTTAAAAACTATTTATTTTAAAATATCATTACAAAATTGCAAAGTAAGATTCAATGAATTAATGGTAATGATAATGGGAAATTATTTGAATTAGATAAATGTTTAAAAATAATAATCTATTTTCACTATAATAAGGTTAAGAAATTTCCGTGTTCAGAAAATTACTAGAGTATTTCATTCACATTCTTGGATAAAGAAAAATGAGAATTGTTTTTAAAATGAAAAAGTATTCCTTAGATTTTTTTATGAAGGGTAAATAATTGATAAAATAGATTTTATAAAACATATTTAAAAGTTTAAAACATTATTGAAAACCTTTTTAAAAAGTATGTTTTTGGGAGAAAACAAATCTCCATTTAGAGAGAGAAATTAAGTAATATATATTTAATTTTTATTCTAAAATATTTTTTGTAACAAAGAGATAAAAAATTAAATGATTACATGAAAATATCTGGTTTAAAAATCAGATATGAAATTTTATTTTTTATTTTCATGATGAAATAAATATTTTTGAATGCAATTGAAGAGAAAAAATATCTTCATTAAATTGAGATTGTGAAATAAACACTTAAATTGATCATATTTTAAAGGTGTTAATTAATAAATGAATATTTTATCTGTATCAAATATAAACACAGATAAAAAACTTTTAAATAAAATATAATTCAATAATATGTAATTATACACATAATCTTTTAATGACAATATCAATGAAGTAGAAGATTATCCTAATAAACAAAATTTGAGTTAAGAGATATTGTAGCTCACTCTTTGTTTTGGATAAACTTGAATGAAAAAATTGTATATTGCTTTTAAATTAATAAATTATTAAATATTCATATTAATATTTATTATAAAATATATGATCCTTTTATAACATATTAAAAACAGTTCATTGATGATAATTCATTATTTTCATTGTTCTCAAATATTAATTTCCATGTATTCTCATGTGTGTTTCATCATGAAAGATCCGGTTCATTGTCACATTATAGTTTTGTATCACATATAGAATAATAATCATGGAATAGTTATCATATCACAACTTTAATTATACTTATATGTTGTTTATTTAGTATGGTGAGGAAAAGTAAGGAACATCGCTTCATGAAGGCATTAATCCAAATGTTCATGAATGATGTTATCACATCTATATGAGTGAAAAGAAAATAAATAATTTGATATATATTAATCATTATGTAATGATATATATGTGAATAATAATATAATAATTTCATGAATATAATATATAATCATTAACATATTCTTTATCAACTTATATGTGAGGTGTTAGTGAAAGACATATCACATCGCATTGCTTCACAGTATTCTACAGTACACATAACAGACATTATCATATCTCCCACATAATTTAAGGTGAATAATTATATATTATATAGTTATTATATTGGTATAATTTATTTCATAAATATCATACATATAATTCATATCCATCATCATACCTGTTGAGCAATGTATTGTTTTCAAACAATTCAAAATAATGTTTTTTTAAGGGGGAGATTATTTTAAATAATACTCTGTCTCTTTATGATGATTTTGATGCTCACAAATACCCTTAATTATTTACTAATTATTTCGTTGAGTATTTTGCAGGAATTTATTTTATTTATTTATTTCATATAACGAGATTTCATACTTCATTTATTCCGAGATCAATTTTAGCGTGTTCTGGAATCACTGTAGTGCGAGATCAATTTTAGCGTGTTCTGGAATCACTGTAGCGCGAGATCAATTTTAGCGTGTTCTGGAATCACTCTAGCGCGAGATCAATTTTAGCGCGTACTGGAATCACTGTTCATACCCTACGATGATGAACGTAACGTATGGATGAAAAGTTTACTTTTTATGTTAAAAGAAACGTATGGTTAAGGAACCTTACGTTATTTTGAAACGTATGGTTAATGAATCTTACGTTATTGAAAAGTATTGAAGAAGAACATTACGTTTGGAAGGAACCTTACGTTTTCGTTGTTGGACAAGTATGGAAGAGAAACCGTGCGTTAGTTTTCAGTGTTGAGTTTGTTTCTCAAGAGTATGGATCATCAACCTTACTTTTATAATCAACCGTACGTTCTTTGAAAAGTTGAAGCGAGACAAAGTATGGATGATCAAACCTACGTTTGAATGCTGAAGAGAAAGTATGTATGTTCAACCTTACGTTCTGAACCTTACGTTTGTGAACCTTACGTTTGTGAACCCTACGTTTGGAGCCACGTCATCAACCCTACGTTTGGCGTCGGGATATTTTTGACAGACGATATTTCCTTTTGCCTTGGTCAAACAAGCGGATTATTAGGCGGATTTCGAGCTGATTCTTAAGTACGACTTTGATTGAATCAAAGACGATTTTCAACGGATTACTGATTGATTTAAACGGAGCTTTTTATGCCGATTCTTCAGGGGAGTTACAACGGCTCTGTTATTTCTTTTTAAAATCGCGAATCTAAAGGAGATTTTCATGGATCTATTTATGCGGAAGATTTTCTCAGATTTGAATATATATGTTCTATCATGGAAACTTCGGATATATATATACACAGGAAAGTGTGTGAAATAGATAGATTGATCTTTTAACGAGCAAGAAACAGAGACTGTGTAAAGGCGTTCTTTTCTGGTGATCGAGAAGAAGTTTAAAACCTTTATTACCGAAGGAAGATCTTGATAGCAGATTCACGTGTTCTACATCGACTATCTGTTGTGAATCTATTGCTGCTGAAGTTGTGAAGTTTCTGATAATATCTATTGCAACTGGATCGACTCAGAACTGTTTTGATTACAGATCTTTATTTTCTGAAGACAACGATCTATCTACTGTCAATTGCATTCTGTTGCAATTGTGAAGAACAACTGGAGAAGTGTTTTCTTTATCGAAACCCTTTTTATTTTTGAGTGATCAGCTTCTCGTTCTAAGATGTGTGGGTTCGTGTTTGAACCAGGAAGGCTGTGATTGCCTGAATCTTGTAAAGGTGTCAACTGCCTGTACTCAGTTGTGGACAGGTCTGTGGAAACGAGGACCAGATAGTGAAAATCTCCAAGCTCGTGGATTTGAGCGTTGGTGGAGTGGACTAGGGGCCTTCTGTTCCCCGAACCACTATACATCCGTGTGTTCATGCTTTTACTTTTTCCGCTTCATATTTAATCGTGCAAAAGCATAGTGGACAGAATTTGTCTAAATTGAAGAGATTGTAATAATTTTGAAAAGACACAATTCACCCCCCTCTTGTGTGTAATCCGTAGATTCAGATCCAACAATTGGTATCAGAGGAGGAGCTTCTTATTTTTTAAAGTCTTATCAAGCTAGAAGTATTTAAAGATTATACATAGTGTATCATGGATGATATGAGAGAGGGAATGTCAATGGTTAGAGCACCTTACTTTAATGGAGATAATTATGGCTGCTGGAAATCACGTATGATTATTTATCTGAAAAATCTTGGTTACAAAGTCTATTCAAAGATTCTGACTCCCTATGAAATTCCTGAAATTCCCGATACATGGAGTGCTGCTACAGAGGCTGAGTATGACATAAATTCAAAAGCTATGAATGCAATCATCTGTGGTCTAGGACCAGATGAATTTAACAGAGTATCTCAATGCCCGACTGCATATGAAATGTGGCAAACAATAGCTGTTGCTTATGAAGGAACAGATAATGTAAGACAGATGAGATATGCAACTGCTAAGATAAAATTTGATACTTTCAGAATGATTGAAGGAGAGAGCATCACTCAGATGAATGGAAGATTGACAGAAATTGTCAATAATATAACAGATCTAGGAGAACCAATCAAGCAGGCTGATCAAGCGTTGAAGGTACTGAGAGTACTTCCTACTCGATGGAATGGAATCTCTGCAGCAATCAGACAATCAACTTCTGTTAAATATCTAACTATGAGAGAACTGATTGGTACATTGATGATGTATGAGGCTGAAATGCAAGATGAGGTAAATGAGCATAAAGTCTACATAAAAAGGGAAAACACTGCGTTGAAAGTGACTTCTCAACAAAAGGATAGAAAGATGAAGAACAGAGAAGTAAGTGATAAATCAGAAAGCTCTGATTCTTCAAATTCGGATGAAGAACTGGCTCAGCTAGCCAGAAAATTCAGAAAGTTCTATAGTAAGAATAAAGACTTCAATAAATCCTTCAAAAAGGATAACAAGGAAGTGAGATGTTATGAATGCAAAAAGATGAGACATATCAGACCGGATTGCCCAAAATTGAAAGATGCAAAGAAGAAGAAATTCTTCAAAAGAGATGATTATGAGCAGAAAGACAAGAAAGCTATGAAAGCTACTTGGAGTGTTTCTGAAGACTCATGTAATTCTTCTGAATCAAGCTCAGAGAAGGAGGAAGCCAATTTAAAAGCAAATATGTGTTTCATGGCTGAAACTGATGAGGTACACTCATACTACTCCTCTGACTCAAATAATGAATCAAACTCTGAAACAAGCTTCTCAAATAAAAAACTTGCAGCTTACTGCAATATGCTTGAAGAAAGGTATGACTCATTATTTAAAAAATATAAATCTATAAAGAACATGCACAAAGCTATTTCAGATGAGAGAAATACTTTGCTAAAACAACATAAGGAATTAATTGACAAATACAACTCTACTGACTCAAATAAAATTAATTTTGAATCAAAAATAAAAACTCTACAGGATGAAGTAGAATCTTATAAAAAGGCTGCATTAGTTTTTACAAAAGGATAAAACACCTTAAATGAGATACTTGGAAAAACTGTAATTAAAAAGGAAAGGTTTGGAATTGGAAGTAAAGGAGAAAAACCTAAGTTATAGAAAAATTATTTTGTTCCTAGCACTAAACAGGTTATTTGTAACTTCTGTGGAACAAAAGGTCATATAGCTAAAAACTGTTTTCTAAGACAACCTCAAATTTTTGGAATTAAGAAAGCTTATATTTCCAACGATCTATATGATTCAATCAATTTTAAGAAAACAAAGCAAATCTGGATACCCAGATCACTGCTTGCTAACACTCCTGGACCCAACAAAATATGGGTACCAAAGCAATTTGTTTGAATGTCTTTGCAGGTAGCAGGTCACCAAAGAAAGAAAGAAATATGGTATATGGACAGTGGCTGCTCAAGACACATGAGTGGAACTTCAGCTAATTTCTCTTCTCTTACTCGAAAGGAAGGAGGACTTGTCACCTTTGGTGACAATGCCAAAGGAAAGATTATTGGTATTGGAACAGTTGGAGATCCAGAGACAGTCTCAATCAACAAAGTACTTTATGTAGAAGGGTTAAAACACAGTCTGATAAGTATCTCTCAACTCTGTGATGATGGATACACTGTTGATTTTACTAACAATAGTTGTACTGTTTCTAAAGATAAACTGTTTAAGTTTAGAGCACCCAGAACTGATAATGTTTATACTTTGGATTTGTATTCCTTGTGTAAACAACAAGTAAACTGCTTAACTGCTAATATAAGTGAATACTGGATCTGGCATAGAAGACTTGGTCATTGCAATATATATGATTTACATAAATTATCTAAGAAACATCTAGTTTCTGATTTGCCTAGTCTCAAATTTGAAAATGACAGATTCTGCGATGCATGTCAGCTGGGCAAGCAACACAAATCATCATTCAAATCTGTTAATAAAGTTGCTACAGCTAAACTTCTAGAACTTATCCATATGGATTTGTTTGGACCTTCAAGAGTAGCAAGTTTAGCTGGTAAATTATATGTTTATGTATTAATTGATGATTATTCTAGATTTACTTGGATTTTCTTTTTGAAATTTAAAAGTGAAGCTTTTAGTTTATTTGAAGGTTTTTGTAAATCTATTCAAAATGAAAAAGGTTTTAATATAATCTCATTGAGAAGTGATCATGGTGGAGAATTTGAGAACCAGGAATTTAATTCATTTTTCTCAAACATGGGTATTAAACACACCTTCTCTGCTCCAAGAACACCTCAACAGAATGGGATTGTAGAAAGAAGAAATAAAACTATTCAAGAAATGGCTAGAACTATGTTAAATGAATATAGCCTACCTATATATTTCTGGGCAGAAGCTGTTAATACAGCTTGTTATATAATGAATAGAATTTTAATAAGACCTATTTTGAAAAAGACACCCTATGAACTATGGAATAACAGAAAAGCTAAAGTAAATTACTTTAAAGTTTTTGGATGCAAGGTTTACATCTTGAATACCAAAGATAATCTTGGTAAATTTGATCCAAAATCTGATAAAGGTATTTTCTTAGGATATTCTGCAACCTCCAAAGCTTATAGAGTCTATAATAAAAAGTCAAGGATTGTTGAAGAATCAGTTCATGTGAAATTTGATGAATCTGATCCTTTTGAGAAAAGGATAGAACAAATAGATGAACCTGATTCTAATGAAAACATGAGACTTGAGAATTTAAAGAATGATTTTGAAAATGATATAAAAGAAATTCAGTCCAGTTCAGAAGAACATGACACAGAAGAACCTTTGAATATAATGCCTAGACAGTCTAGAACCTTAAAGAATCACCCTTTAGAATCTGTGATAGGTGACTTATAGACTGGTATTCAAACTTGAAGAAACTTTGGAAACATAGTTGAATTCACTGCTTTCCTATACCAACAAGAACCTAAGACCATAGAAGAAGCCTTAGATGATGAGAGCTGGGTAATAGCAATGCAGGATGAATTGAACCAGTTCAAGAGAAATAAGGTTTGGGAATTAGTTGAAAGACCACATGATTATCCAGTAATAGGAACTAAATGGATCTTTAGGAATAAACAGGATGATCAAGGGATAATAACTAAAAATAAAGCAAGATTAGTAGCTAAAGGATATAATCAAGAAGAAGGAATAGATTATGATGAGACCTTTGCACCTGTAGCCAGGTTAGAAGCCATTAGAATCCTTTTAGCCTATGCATCTTATATGAATTTTAAATTATTTCAGATGGATGTTAAATCTGCCTTTTTAAATGGTTATTTAATGGAGTAAGTTTATGTTGAGCAACCTCCTGGTTTTGAAAATTCTCAAAAACCAGATTCTGTTTTCAAACTTACTAAAGCTCTTTATGGCCTTAAACAAGAACCTAGAGCTTGGTATGAAAGACTAAGTTCTTTTCTTTTGAAAAATGATTTTACTGTTGGACTAGCAGATCCAACACTCTTTAAGAAAACTGTGAAAAATAATGTTTTGTAGGTTCAAATTTATGTTGATGATGTAATTTTTGGATCAACCAATAAAATTCTTTGTCATGAATTTTCAGAATTAATGCAAAAAGAATTTGAAATGAGTATGATGGGAGAATTAAATTTTTTTTTGGTTCTTCAAATATTTCAAACAGATTTTGGAAATGTTTTAAATCAATGCAAATACATTACTGATTTACTTAAGAAATTTGGACTTGAAAACAGCAAGACATTTACAACTCCTATGTGTACTAATATAAAACTTGATTTGGATGAAACTGGAAAATCAGTGGACAACAAGTTATATAGAGGTATGATTGGTAGTTTGTTATATCTTACTGCTAGTAGACCAGATATAATGTATTCAGTATGTCTTTGTGCTCGATTTCAATCAAATCCCAAAGAATCCCACTTAACTGCTGTTAAACGAATTTTTAGATATTTAAAAGGTACTATTTATCAATCTCTGCTTTATCCAAAAACCTCTGATTTTAATTTAATTTCATATTCAGATGCTGACTTTGGAAGCTGTAGATTAGATAGGAAGAGTACTTCAGGAACATGTCACTTTTTAGGAAAGTCTTTAGTATCATGGTCTAGTAAGAAACAACACTCAGTTGCCCTGTCAACAGCCGAGGCAGAATATGTGTCTGCAGGTAGTTCCTGTGCACAGGTGTTGTGGATGAAAAACACTCTTATGGACTTTGGATTAAATTTCAATAATACACCTATTTTATGTGATAATACTAGTGCAATTAATATTTCAAAAAATCCTATTAGTCATTCTAGAACTAAGCACATTGATATAAGACATCACTTTTTAAGAGATCATGTGTTTAAAAAGAATATATTTTTAGAATTTGTAAATACAGAAAATCAATTAGCAGATATTTTTACTAAACCACTTCCCACGGCAAGGTTTGAATTTATTAAGGGGGAGTTAGGTTTATTTAATTTTAAATAGTTTTTTTTATCTTATTCTGTTTTCGAATTCTGTTTAATTTTTGTTTCCCGCTATAAGTAATTTTATTTTGTTTTAAATAAAAGTAATGATTAGTGATTACACGGGAATCAAGGCTGTCAGAACCGTTTCACCTTCTAAACTGTTTCACCTTTTTCGGAAACCCTTTCGAAAACCTAAAACCGCACATCTGCTCCAAAACTCTTTTCTGAATCTTCAAACCCTAAACTTACGAACCTTCAGAAATCGTTGTTGAAATGGCAAAGACTAAGCGTCCAGATGAAGCTGAGAGCAGTGCTGCAAAGAAACCTAAAGTAGTTGGTCGGAAAATACTGCAAGGTAAAGTCATAGATTTAGAATGGCTGTTTGAAACTAATTTACTGTTGAAGCAAGCGTTGTCGTTTCAAAGCCTTGAGCAAGCTTTTAATAGTGAAATTTCTGAGTTTCTATATGAGGCAGAAATGAGACATTTCTTTAGAACTGTTCAGTTTAGCCTTGGAGATACGGAGGATACTTTATTGGCTCAAATAAGGGATAAGGACTTTTCCATATCATCTGTAGAGATAAGTCAAATTCTTAACTTCCCTCATGAAGGAGTTTTTCATTTCGATTTACGGAATATTGGAGATTCTGTACATAAGTCTGAAGACATTATGTCTTTTCTGTTTGGAACCAGAGTGATAAAGAAAATGTTTATTAAAGATTTGGAGCCCGATCAGAAAATCTTGGTAAAATTTGTTCAGACTGGTTTAGCACCAAGGATGGCTGAGATGGAGAAAATCCTATACCCTGACATGTACATAATGTATCTTCTGATGTGTGATATTAAGTTTAATTTTCCTCGGTTTATGATAAGATATCTGAGATACTGCTGTCAGAGTGAAGCAAGAATGACCTTTTTCCCTTATGGAAGGTTCATTTCTTTGTTTTTGTTTAAAAGAGGAATGATCAGATTGGTAGATGCTGGGGTGAAATGTCACCACAGTAATGTTTTTAATGCTGGAACTTTGAGGAAAGTAGGATACTTCTGGAGCACAATTAAAGGAAAACTCTTACCTGTTGGAGCTGAGGAAGACTCGGAGAGTGCTCAGGCTCAACCGGCTAAGTCCAAGGAGGGACAAGCAGAATCAAGGGTTAGTACAGTGGCAAGGAGAATTCGCTTTGAGATGGAGGAAGTTGAGGAAGAGAGAAGTCAAGAAGTACTTCAATCTAGAAGGAATAGGTCAATTGATGATGAAATTATCTCTCCTGCCTTGAAATCCTCTGAACCGGTAATTTCTTATTCATTTGTGAGAGAAGCTGTTGTGGAGCAGACTGCACCGATAGAGGAACCAGTAGCTCAACCGGAAATCCAAAAAAACCTCAATCTGCTGCTGTGGCTGTTGAAAAAGTAATTCCACAAGAACAACTTATGGAGGCAGTGCTTGGTGAAGAAGTGGCCCGACCTCAAGATTTACATGAAAATATTGCTCTTGACCATTCAGTAGAAGTCAGAGAGACTACTGTTCGTGATGAACGTACTTCTGAAGCTAATACAGAGGTACTTCAGGAAGATTTTTCAGTGGAAGAGTTTGAAGCTTCAAAAGCTAGTTCAGTGGATCAACCTTGTCAGGACAAGGACAAAGAACAGTCCGATGCAGATTCTTTACCACTTGCCCTGCCTCATCAACCTATTTCTGGACATGAGAATAGAGCACAGGGTGCCCCTGATTCAAGAAAAGAAGAAGTTGTTGAGTTGTACAAGCGTATCTCTCAATTAGAATCTGAGAATGATAGTCTCAGAAATTCTCTGAACTTAGCGCAGTTGAAGTTTCAGAAGCTGAAAGAATGTACTGTTTCAAGACAGGAAGTAGATTTGTTTAAGACTGATATGTTGCATGCTGTTGATCAGTTAAAATCAGAGATGGTAAAGAAAGATGATTTGTCTGAGATGAAGATTTACATGGAGAATAAATTTGAGTCTATTGCAAACAATGCTGTGAGTGGATCAGGTTCTTCACCTGATTTGATTCGAAGATTTCAAGCAATTACTGGAGCAATGAGCAATATGAGTGACATATTACACGATCTTCAGTGTAATAGTGCCCCTTTGTCAGTTTTGCTAGATAATCAGAAATTTTTAGTGGATCAGTTGACATCTTGAGAGCAACCGATTAGGATTCTTTTGAATCAGTTATCAGAAAAGCTGGCTCTTTTTGTTGAAAAAGAAGAAAGAATGCATGAGTTTTTCTGAGTTAATTTGATTGAAGATATTCATATGACTCAAGAGAACATAGATCTTATCATCAAGTTAGGATATGGGATGATGAAGAGGCTCAGAGAACAGTTTACAGAGATCAAGACCGCGATTCAAAGGAGATAGACACCTTTTTCCCTGTCTTATCCATGAACCTTGATTCCTCTGTATATCACAATCGTTTATATATATAACAGCTTGTGAATGAAAATTCTTTTCATTTATTTTTGTTTTGTTGTTATTTATTGATTTATGATTGAGTTAGCCAGTATAACAAATTCACTTATTCATATACAGTTAATTATAACATTTACTTATAGTTCAGTGCAATATTGAATGTGTTCAAATCCGTAATTTTTTCATTCTTTTTGATATCACAAAAAGGGGGAGAATTTGGATAAACACAACATTTAAATTCATTTGTTTCCTATGAAGAAATTTGGATATATAGGAGAAGACATTTATCTTTTATCTATTTTTTTGGCTGAAAATTTATTTTTATGGGGGAGAAATTTTATTATAGTTAAATATTGTTTTAATCCTTTCATAATTCTAAAATTTTATAAAACTAATTTTTTTTTCAATAAAGATTGCAATTAAATCAGTTCTATTATTTTATGGGTTTTGTGATCATCAAAAAGGGGGAGATTGTTGAGCAATGTATTGTTCTCAAACAATTCAAAATAAGGTTTTTTTAAGGGGGAGATTATTTTAAATAATACTCTGTCTCTTTATGATGATTTTGATGCTCACAAATACCCTTAATTATTTACTAATTATTTCGTTGAGTATTTTGCAGGAATTTATTTTATTTATTTATTTCATATAACGAGATTTCATACTTCATTTATTCCGAGATCAATTTTAGCGTGTTCTGGAATCACTGTAGCGCGAGATCAATTTTAGCGTGTTCTGGAATCACTGTAGCACGAGATCAATTTTAGCGTGTTCTGGAATCACTGTAGCGCGAGATTAATTTTAGCACGTACTGGAATCACTGTTCATACCCTACGTTGATGAACGTAACGTATGGATGAAAAGTTTACTTTTTATGTTAAAAGAAACGTATGGTTAAGGAACCTTACGTTATTTTGAAACGTATGGTTAATGAATCTTACGTTGTTGAAAAGTATTGAAGAAGAACATTACGTTTGGAAGGAACCTTACGTTTTCATTGTTGGACAAGTATGGAAGTGAAACCGTACGTTAGTTTTCAGTGTTGAGTTTGTTTCTCAAGAGTATGGATCATCAACCTTACTTTTATAATCAACCGTACGTTCTTTGAAAAGTTGAAGCGAGACAAAGTATGGATGATCAACCCTACGTTTGAATGCTGAAGAGAAAGTATGTATGTTCAACCTTACGTTCTGAACCTTACGTTTGTGAACCTTACGTTTGTGAACCCTACGTTTGGAGCCACGTCATCAACCCTACGTTTGGCGTCGGGATATTTTTGACAGACGATATTTCCTTTTGCATTGGTCAAACAAGCGGATTATTAGGCGGATTTCGAGCTGATTCTTAAGTACGACTTTGATTGAATCAAAGACGATTTTCAACGGATTACTGATTGATTTAAACAGAGCTTTTTATGCCGATTCTTCAGGGGAGTTACAACGGCTCTATTATTTCTTTTTAATATCGCGAATCTAAAGGAGATTTTCATGGATCTATTTATGCGGAAGATTTTCTCAGATTTGAATATATATGTTCTATCTTGGAAACTTCGGATATATATATACACAGGAAAGTGTGTGAAATAGATAGATTGATCTTTTAACGAGCAAGAAACAGAGACTGTGTAAAGGCGTTATTTTCTGGTGATCGAGAAGAAGTGTAAAACCTTTATTACCGAAGGAAGATCTTGATAGCAGATTCACGTGTTCTACATCGACTATCTGTTGTGAATCTATTGCTACTGAAGTTGTGAAGTTTCTGATAATATCTATTGCAACTGGATCGACTCAGAACTGTTTTGATTACAGATCTTTATTTTCTGAAGACAACGATCTATCTACTGTCAATTGCATTCTTTTGCAATTGTGAAGAACAACTGGAGAAGTGTTTTCTTTATCGAAACCCTTTTTATTTTTGAGTGATCAACTTCTCGTTCTAAGCTGTGTGGGTTCGTGTTTGAACCAGGAAGGCTGTGTTTTCCTGAATCTTGTAAAGGTGTCAACTGCCTGTACTCAGTTGTGGACAGGTCTGTGGAAACGAGGACCAGATAGTGAAAATCGCCAAGCTCGTGGATTTGAGCGTTCGTGGAGTGGACTAGGGGCCTTCTGTTCCCCGAACCACTATACATCCGTGTGTTCATGCTTTTACTTTTTCCGCTGCATATTTAATCGTGCAAAAGCATAGTGGACAGAATTTCTCTAAATTGAAGAGATTGTAATAATTTTGAAAGGACACAATTCACCCCCCCTCTTGTGTGTAATCCGTAGATTCAGATCCAACAATACCCAATCTTGAGAGATGGTAAGAGAAAAATGAATGACATCTGTCCATGGGGCGGTAGTCTTCTACACAAATAAACAATGATTTAATAAGACATTTGATGGTTTTTTGTGAGATTATAGTTTATACCCATAACATTAAAAATTCCAATTATACATACTATTATGTGTTAATTATATAATCATGGTTTGAAAAAAAATGGATGTAGGTGGTGAAGTAAATAAAAAGAAGACGATCATTGAAGAACATTAACATTTCTTCTTCTATCCTATGTTGGTTTTCACAAAATCCATTAAATTGTTGATTTATTCTCAACATAAGTTTTATAGTGTAATGTTAGGGACTTTTAGATGTTATTTGGGGTGGTCTTCGGTGAAAAAAAGTAGTTCAGAAGTTTGAATTATAGGGGAAAATTATTTCTCTTTTATAGTTGTTGAGGATTTCTATTCTTGTAAATACTCAAAAGTATTATCTTTTGGGTTGTTTTCCTTACCTAATGTGGATCCAATATTTATAATTAATAGGTTATAATTATTATATAGTCGATCAGCATATCCATCACACATGAAAACACATGTTTTAAACATTTTGAAGCTTAACATCTATGTATCCTTATTTTTAATAATTGGGGTTTTCTCTAGGGAAACTAGTTTTCTAAGCATGGTAATTTATAAATTAAGAATAAATTATAGTCTGAAATATTAGAAAATTTTCAAAAAATTATTCTTCAAATGATCTATAATTTATAAATTATAAATCCTATGTGTTTATGAAATTAACATTAACATAAGATCATGTAAAGTGAAAAAACACCACTTTATCCCCAATTTCAGCAAAATAGATATTACTATTCAAGGGTAAATATTGTAATTATTAAAGAAAAATTGGTCCATTAATGGGTTATAGTTTATATTTATTAACATTTAAAAATAAAATTTCATAATATTGGATTTTAGTTGTTTTAGATTTTTTTATGGAATATCATTTATAATAAAATATAATTTATTTCAATTTTGATATTATTCATTTATATTGAATTTGAGCATATAATGAAATTTTTGAATTATAATATATGAAGTTCAAAAATATTTACCAAGATATATTCATCTATAAAAATAATACATCATAATAATTTATTCAATTTCTTGACATTTATTATTTTTATTATGATATATTTTAATTGTTTTGACCAAATAATTACATCATTGGAATTTCTTATGAATTTTATGTTACTAATTAATTACAAAACAATATATATAAACCATTATTATTAAAAAATCATTTATATTTATAAAAATATTTATAAATAAATTTATTTTGTTTTTTGTACCTATCCCAAAGAATTATAAATATCAAAAGGAAGAAATATATATTTTTTTCTTTATATAATTTATTATATGTTGTTATTCAACGAAATGAAAAAATTAATTGAAATATTTCACAAAGGTTTTTGGAAAACATAAAAAATAACACATTGAATATAATTTATATGATGTTTTAGATAATTTTCACTTTTATCATTCGAGTTTAACCCCATGGTATGCCCATTTTTACTTTACCCACAATAATTAATTCTTCATTCATCCAATATTTATTTTTTAAAAAATTTATTTTTCCTTATTAGAAATTATAATGTATTATTATTCAACAACATTGAATCCAATTTTCCAAATTTAATTCGTAGAAAATCTATTATTTTATTAAAAATTAATCCTGTAGATGTGACAAGATAGTGGGTTTGAAGTGGAATATAAAAAAATGATGACACTATATTTTTTATAAAAATTATTATTAAACATATTCCAATAACATAAATTATATTAGTAGTTATATAATATAACTAAAATAGTTTAAAACCAATTAAAAATATAATTTATCCTTATAAATTATTTAAAATAAATGCAGGTTTCAAATAAGATTTAATACTTTCACTATTCAACAAAAAATTAACATTTTTGAAAAAAATCCAAAACCATTCACCATAAGATAATTTTGATATTATGGATCCAAAAATAATTTTTATATTATAATATAATGTTTCTAGAATTGGTAAAAATAAGTTTAAATTATGTTTGTAAAGTTATATTAATCCATCTTTTAAGAAAAAAATTGTTTTTTAGATTTTATTTCTTTTTATTTTAAATGATTATTATTTTATTTGTAATCAATAGATAATTAAAAAACATTTTTAAAATATATATTTTCGTAATTTTATTAATATTATTCATTCCCTCTTTTCCAACAACTAGGATATAACTATCTTATTAAATAATGATATTAACAGAATATTGTTTTTCAGTAAAACTCAATCTTGCATGTAACACAATCAAGCAAAGAAACTCATTGTTACATGTCAAAATACTATACTAAATTTTTATGTAATGAAATATATTGAATAGATTTAATAAATATATCACTATGTCTCTGGTTTTTTCTTCTATCCTTTTTTTTCATTTCATACATTATAATGAATAAAATTTTAACAATTTAGAATTTTGTAGTGGTACATAAACTAACTGATCAAAATATGTGTTATAATGTGTCCTCATAAAGTCAGAAAGGTGTATAATATTTTTTTAATCACAAAAAAACTCATAATTCCTCTGAAATTCCTTCTGCATTCATACAAAACTAATATTACTTTCCAATCAATCTAACACGCTAATATATCTCAACAATATTATATTTATATTTTTTAAGGTTAATAGTGTAAGAATATAACTTATTTATAAAATATTTAAACCTTTCAAAAATTAATACTCTTCAAAAAAAATGTAATCAATTTATATAACCTTTTTACTTTATAGAACCACAATTTCACTTCAATGAAAATATATAGAAGTGACTGTATTTAGTCATGATTCCATGGGAACATCCAACTAATTCTATTAATTTATGGGAAATATAAACAACATATAATATATTTCACCAACATTCTTATGTCATGTTCACTTGTCATTCCCATTGAAAACACATACAATAGAAACCACAAATATTTTCAACAATCTACCCCTTTGTATTTTCTATGAATACTAATGATAGAAAATAGTATTGTAATATTTTGTTAATTTATTTCATTTATATATTTAATCAATTATTCATGAAAATAAGTTTGGGTTTTTTAAAATAGGATTTGAATTTTTTGTTGACATATTCTATTGTGGTTTTTTAAATACAAGTGAGAAATGGTTGCTGAAGTTGATAATAAAAATTCTCTTATGATGAGTTTGAGGTGGTTAGGATAGGTTTCCTTAACTATGATAAGAAACATTCTTTATGTATGAATATGATAATCCATTTATTTAGGTTACTAAAAACATGAACATGTTGTGATCTAGGATGAAGTGTGTAAATGATTATTCAAGGGGAGAGAATTACAATTTTTTTCCCAGACACAGAGTATCAGTATTAGTAACCATACAATGTGTATCAGATTTATATCATAAAAATATATTTAAGATAATTCATAAGTACGTAATATATATAATAATAAAAATAATATAAATTGAAGTAAAAATAGTGGAGAATCCTATGTAAGGGTAGAATAAGAGGCGTGTAGTGGTCAATAGAAAATTGTGTTATGTATGTAATGCTAAATAGTTATTTTCATATTGTTTTCCTAAAACTCTTCATAAAGTTCATCTTTATTTATATAAATTATTTAATGATAAGGATTATCTGGAGGATATATTATAAGGTAAATAAAAAAGATATTTTACTTGTAACAAAATTATTTAGATGTTGAAACAATGTAGCCGGACTTCTTCAAATATTCAAGGATTCTAGATAGTTCAATTTTAGGATATTTAAAGAATAATGCCTTATTAATGGGTTTTTATGTTTTAGATAGAAATTTTATGATGTGAACATCTAATGGAATAAAAATATATCAATTCCATAGTATTATGGTCAGTCAAATAGACTAACATTTGATAATCATTGATGATGTTACCAGAAAACCATTTTTGAGAGGTTGAACTATGTCATTTATAAAGGCTAAGTTGAGGAAATGTGAAAATATGTAGAAATTATAATTCATTGAATATGAATTTATTATTTACAATGGAATTATTATTCATATGAAGATACAAAGTTCAAGATATTTTAATAATGGGTGATTGGATTGATAGAAATGGATGGAGTATTCATTTAGAGTCATCACAAAAACCTCAATAGAGTGAGTTTCGAGAATATTTACCTAACATTGTAATGTGATTTTTAACATGATGATGTTGAGATTTTTTTTCTAATGTTTTGTTATCTAGATGAGAAAATAAAGATCAAATAATTTCCATAACATTGTAATGTTATTTTCTGACAGATATTGCTTTCAAGTTGGAGAAATATTACCAAGTTGATTTTCAAGTCATATTTATTAGACAAAGAACTCATTAGAATCATCAGATGGATTTTTAAACTGAATACATTAGGAAGTAGAAAAAGATAAAAATAGAGGTGCATAATTTTTTATAGTACATTACATAGAATATAATGAACACTTTTGGTGATGCACATTAGACAGAATTTCACCGGATTGAGGTTGGGCGTACCAGACAAACATTATCAGATGGAAGAGATCATATGGATGAAATCTGGATAATATTTCATAGATATTATTATAATGTTTCTCATCCTTTTTAACTATATTTTCATAATAAATACATATGAACTAATGAGAGTATGTATAATCATTATTATCATGATATAGAATAAGTATAATGCGAGTTTTCCAAAGATGTATTCACTACTTATAAATAGATAATTTACTTATACTACTATGAATAACTATGTAAATGATATAGGCTACTTCACTAAGGCTGAACCTTGTAAATATAGTGTAACTTGTTTTACTTTTGAATCATTTCAATCATGTGATATTTTTATATAAATTTGATATAGATAAAAACATTAACATGTTTAGGAGTTTATTTCAAAGTGAAAATAAATTAAACAGTTCACCACTAATTCACCCCCCTTTAAATGGTTCTCATGATCCTAATAATAATTAATTGGCATCATATGGTGTTCCCCCTTTCATATCCTTATCATGAAAAATATTTACCAAAAGAAATATATTTATTCAAAACATATATGCAAAAATATATCTTTGTTTGAAAAAAAAACAATGACAACCAATATTCCATTTAATAGAATAGAGGTATTTCATATAATTAGAGTTGGGATTCCACCCATTTATAAAATTGATCCAATGAAATTTATTGACAAAATTAATATTATAGTAACTGTATAATATATAAATGATATAATTTTATCTTAGATAGAAATATTTTTTTGAAGGATATGGGACTAAATATGGATAAAAGAACATTGGCCAACTCAAAAGTGTCTTGAATAGAATTACCAATGTTAAGGAAGAAAAGATACAAATCTGGAAAAAAGGTTTGGTGATATCTTAATAGAATATGGTGAATCTACAGGAGAATAATTTACAATATTTAATAAATTTTTTTAGTATCATAGGATTGAAATAAATATTGTAATGTTCTTTTTTGATTAAAAACCCATGATAATCTTTCCATATATGTTTGATCCAAAAATAAATTCCTTAAAAGATATTGAAGTTTTATTTCTTGATGAATTACAGATCTTTCTTATTTCATATGAGATGAGTAAAATTAAAACATTCAAGAAGAAGATGAAGGGATATATGTCCTATAAGGCTATAATAAAATTTAATAGTTATGAATATAAATATGAGATACTAAATGACATTATATTAAATGATAATTATGTTGGTACTAAAAAAATTTAATAAATCATGTCTCTTATATAAATAAATTTTCCGAATTTTAGAGTAATGTTCAAAGTGATACTCCAACATAAAAAGTTTTAGTGTCGAATAATTTTTTATTTTTTTATGAACAATAAAAAGAAGAAACATATGGAATAAAAAGATGATTCTGAAGAAAAACAATCATGGTGGAAGATGATAAATACATCCAATGGAGATGTTAAATACTCCAGTAGTATGATAAAGTTCACTAGAACAAATAGATGAAGTATATTTAGTAAGAATATTTTTTATGATTCTTTATATTAAAGTTCATTAAAATATTAAAATCAATAAATGTTTATATATTTCTACTCAAATAATGAAAATAAGGATGATACTTCCTAATGTAAAAAAGAATATAGAGAATAAACCTATAGATAGCATCAAATAGGAACAAAATTCATTGCAAGTATTTATAAAAACATTATAAAGAGTTAAAAATCATGAAGAAACAAAGTGTAAGATATAGTAAAGGATAAAAATATTTTCTTTAGGCAGGATGATGAGTATATCTAGGGGATCAATAAACAAAAACAAAAATTTTGATGAATAAGGAATAACAGTAGAATATATTAGTAAGAAACATTCTGGAAATAAATAATAGTTTTATAAAACCAAATTGGGATTTATTGGTTTTCAAAATACAATAAATAATATAAAAATAATTTATATAAAGATTCATTGGTAAAGTAAGAATAATATAAATATGCTTAGAAACCACATTCAAAGAATCATGTGACATATCAATCCTCCAAACATATAATTTCATCCAACTATATTAACCCTTTAAGTGTTAGAAATAATATTGGTATAACTTTGTTGGAAAAATGATTTGAGAAATCTACTAAATCATTAAATGTTGAAAATAGATTTCTTAAGAAATGTTTTCCACACTAAGGAGATTCATTTATAGAAATATATATTGAACATCAATAAACCGATTGAGGGGAAATAACATTTCTCTATATAAGTTCAATATTTAGTTGATATTTTTTATTTATTTTTATATATGGGAAAAAATATTAAAATTATTGGAACAAAATGTATTTCCTGGGATGTGTTAATGTATTTAGGGGGAGAAAAAATAGAAAAAAGATAGTAATATCTGAATATATGTGAAGTAAAAATGTAAAATATCATGATGATAGAAATTTTCTAATGAAAAACAAATGTTATTTCCAAGAGGAAATTTATGGAAGATGTGACTAAAAAAACCACTATACTAAAAACTGTAAGAAAAATATTCTAAGGAATGTTTCCTATGATAGAAAATAAATGGATGTTAGAAAGGAGAAATTAATGGAAATAGATTTTATTATAGAGACTAGTCTAAAATCCAACAAATGAATAAAACCATGAATTCAAAATAATGGGTTTATCCAAACACATGGAATGTGATAAGAAAAGCATGATATTTTTTCAACAAAATGATGTTAGAGTAGTTAATATTGGAAATAATTGATCAATAAATATGAGATTAATTATAGAAACTACGATTGAAGTTGAAAACTAAAAGTAAAATGATGTTTTATTTTTTGATGGGTTGAAACATTACTTAAAGAGTGTTATACAACATTTTGATGTTGGTAATAATGTTATCTTTTGAAATTATTATTTTACAATTAGATGTTTTAAATATTGAAATGTTTTTACATTTATTGAATGAATCAGTAATAATATAGATATGATTATAGATCCTTGTATATCATACTACTTAAGTTCTGAAGATGGAAATAATTTTTGGAATTGAAGACTTGGGATTAATGGGTATACAATTATGGGAAGAATTTATATAAATGATTGTTTAAGATACTTTAAAACACTAATGAGGAAAGAAGATGAAGTTTTAAAACAATTCAAAAAGGGAACATGGTTGTAGAAAAAAACATAATACTGAAATCCAATACACCAGAGCACTCGAAAATCATAGAAGTGTAATCATGAGTATCTGTAGTAGTCAACCTTCAAAATAGATGAACTGAAAGCAACTTTCATCCTAAGATAAATTTTTATAAGATAACGTGGTTCTTCCTCATATGATATGTTAACTTCTAAAGAAAGTAAGATAATTATCCAATGTAATATAAAAATTTATTATGATGTAAAGAATACCTTCTTCACATTATAGAATAAATTAAAATCATATATTGACATCTTTTTTGAGAATCTTAGATAGAATTCATATGATAATGTTTTTATGTTAATTCGTTCTGTTTCTATGTAATTAATGATGGTTCTCATTTCTCACTAGAAGAAATGATTTCCGATCATATGTTAAATACTTGAACAAATATTGTAAGATAAATATAATCATAAACACTTCAGTAAAACATATTAGAATAAAATAGGGATACTTTGAATAATCAAAACAAAAAAGAGGAGGCATATTCGAAAAATACACTCTTCAAATAAGTCTCCCCCATTTTGATGGTCAAAAAACGCCTGTGATGAAAAAAATTCATTATACATAGTTTTTATTTTTCCAAAAAGTATATATTTCCTTTTCATTTCTTCAGAAAATATATATTCTTTTTTGTCACATTTTTGGAACAAAATTATTGTGAATTTTTCCTAATTTTTTTTTATTTCCCTTTTCATCCACCCTTGTTTTGTGATGTAAAACAGAAGTACATTAAGAAAAATAGTTTATATTGCACTCAAGTACAAGTTAATAAATTAATGATAATGTTGATGAATTTTTTTTGAATCAAATTATTTTCATAATGATACATTGAAATATTATAGACAAAAAAGATTATAAAGCTAAATATTAAAATGAATATATAAAAAATAGCATTTTTCACTAAGAAGAATAAAAGGCATAAGATGAAAATATCATAACAAGTAGTACAATTATTAAATGAAAGAAAAGGTAGTATGATCATACACAATGTATTTTAGGAAAGACATTTTAAAATTTTTAAATAACATAAATGTAAGAATAATTTAATTTTTTTAACGTGCCCACCCACGTGGAAAACAATTTGTTGATATTGAAAGGGATGAGTATCTATTACTCTGAAGAATGGGAATTTTTAGGTAGTTTAATGAAAAACAGGGGTTGTTCAAGAGTTATAGAAGAAGAAGTAAGAGGATAAGAAGTAATTGTGCCAAAAAATCACCCAATGTCAGGGAGGATGCTCTAAGAATACCATGATCTCCACTAAAAAACATAACTCTTGTCAGCTAAATGTTACAAGAATATTTCCATGACCACCCTATATTGATGTTATCAGCATGTGAAAAGATAAATTTTTAAGGATGAATCCGATAATATTAAATATGTTTCTTTTTAAAACCTTATATGATTCTTTTTATGGTACTCATATAGATCTTATAATTCATTAAGATTTAGAGAGGTTAATGCATAAGGATCAACAAACAGAGTTCAAGTCAACCTTCTCCCATACATATAAAAAAGATAATAAGTTCAAACTCCGATTCATTTTCAATGTAATGCTTAGAACATTCCAAATTATTATTGAATCCATTATATACACTGAGAAATGTTTACAAAAATATTTTTGATGTCACTTTTCTGTTCACAACTAGATACGAATTCATTAAAACATGATTAAAATTTTCTATCATCCCAATTATAGAAGAAAAAAAAATTTCTTTCGGGGGCTCGACTCTCTCGGAGGATTGTGCGGACACGTCATCTTCAATTTCATCATCATCTGAGAAATTTTTATTGACATGGTATACTAATACTTCATGAAGATCTCCATCTTTATATTCTTTTTCACTATAGCTGGAATATAATTTTTCATAAAACATTACTAGGAAATTAATGATGAAGATTAAGTACTAATTTACATGAGGAATTTTTTCATTAGTTTCCAATGGCATTTGGTTGATCATAGGAATTAATTATTTTTTCGAACATTCAACAACATTATCCGTTGAATCCAACATTCTCTTGAATTCATCTATAATGGTTATTTGGTGATTTTTGTACATCACACTAGATATTTCTTCAGATTCAAGGGAATAAGAAGTTATAGAAAAAAAATATTACTTGAGATAAAAAAATTATCCTTAACTGAACATCTGAAGTAAACATATTTCTAGCAAGATTTATTCTTGAAAAGATTATTAAAACATAGTATACCAATAGTACTACTTCTAAATATCATATTTAGAAGTCATATTCTCACTCAAGGATTTTATATCTAGATTTTTTTAGATAATTGTTTCTTTCGGGGTATCAAATTTATATGCTAATTTTGAAAAGATCAAAATAATAGGTTGATAGATACTTCTATTTACTTTTATTTCTCCATATTGTTTAGCTCCATATGGAACATTAGATACTCTTCCCTAATGAACATGAATAATATATCATTGAGCTAATTGTTTCTATAAATTGTTAGGTATTTCATCAACATGATGGTATTCTATTGATTCCATCATGCTACTTATTCATTCATAAAACCCCTCTAAATATTATTAGGTTAAATTTATGAGGATTGGAGACACTCTCAGTCTTTCTAAGGCTTCTTTGTCTATACCAGTGGAATAAATCTTTATAGTAGATTAGGATATACTTTCCTTTTAAACATGAAGTGATACTGGTAAAGAGATAGTAGGGGTTCTTTCATGATGTGTAGTCGGAGGGACTAATGGAAGAACAATTCATAATCATTACCTAAGAGTTTTATTTATTTCACCCCCTTGAAATTATCTAATCTTAGTATTCTGTGAAGATCCTTCCAATGAAATTGGATATTTCAAAAATATTATCACTCCCCATGATAAAATATAGGGTTTGGTTCTAGAATTTCTAAAAATAGAATAAAATATATATTGGAAATATTGTAATGTAATATAAATTTACTTAAAACACTTCCATTAATGTTTTCAAATGATGAAAATGCAATGCTTCAATATCATCGAGAACAAATTCATCACATCGAATGACTAAATTTAAAAATTTCTATATGGGTAGAAGTTCATAGACTTATTTGGGTCTTGGAATATATATCGCATGATATAAAATTCACGGTTCATATGATTTTTTAGAAAAAAATATAAAAAAAATATAGAAAAATATTTTTCTTGAACTCACTATTTCATAGAGAAATCCTTGACTGGATAAATATGATCCAACCCATTATATATAGATATAAGTTATTCACATGATTTTTATCAATGAATGTTGTTCTAAATATAGATTTCATGACCTCTGCAAGAGTAACACCATATATGGTAGATATAGATGTATTGAAGAATGTGAATCCTTTGTGGGTAACTCTCAATGATTCAACTAGCTTAACAGAAGTTAGAGAAAAATATATTAATTTTACAGTTGTAAAAACTAGATCATCATCATTAAATTGAAAAATTAGATGACTTAATGGTCTCATGAACTTATTTATTGAGAACTATTGAAGTCTATGATTCATTAAATACATATTCCCATACTTGATGGTTGAAAACCATCTTTAGTAGCATGTATGTTCTATCCATCCATAAAAAATAAATTTCTCACATGCTTAGAACATGTCTTGGAATCCTTTAATGTTTCAATATGCTTTTCAACACATCATTGATTTGATTTATTTTGGACATTCACAGAGGATTAATATATTTTGAATGGTGAGGGTAACATTAGTTTTAATAAGAAAAAAAGTGAGGGTTCAAACTTGTTTTATTCATATCACATGTAGAGTTGATACTCAATATTATTCATTCATGGACATTGAGGTGATACACTATAATGTGTAGGGAATTTTTACTAAATATAGTTGACATTTTCTATTTGATGTTACCATTATATGAAATTGTGGAACACAAAATATTTAAATAAAATATATACCATATTCACTATATGTAAAAGAGTTATAGGGTTTATTATTACTTTTTAAAATTACAAATACCTAATTTTGACTAAATTTAATCAAATATATCATTGTAAAATGGTTTAGTAAAAATAACTGTTAATTTGTTTTGTGAATATAAATTCTAAAAACAAATAATATTCCTATGCATCGTATCTCATGAAATGATTTCTTAAATAAATGTTATATTTTTATTAGTTGATTGTGGGATTATTTGAGATTTTTATAGCAATAGTGTTATCACATATTATTCGAACATGATTATTGTTAAATCCAAAATCCTTTGAGGTGTGTTTGATAAACATCACCTGTCCACTTCAACATCTAGTAGTAATATATCCAGAATTGGTAGTTGATAGTGCTAGAGAGGGTTTGTTCTAAAATTACCAATAAATTAGGGATTTACCTAAGAAATGATAGGTTCTGGTGGTCTTTGTCCTATCTAATTTATGTCTAAACAAATTAGCATCTAAGTAAGAAATCAAATTAAAATTGATGGTTTTATTGAAAATTAATTTAAAGTGTTACGATTACTTTTAAAAATCAAAATTTTGTTGCGTAATTGGAATCAAATTCATTGGGAATAGGTAGAAATCATGAATAAAGACATACTGAATACATAATGTCTTGTCTAATTGTTGTAAGGTACACCATACTTTTAAAGATTTCTCTATAAAACTTTTTTTCGACAAGATTTTCAGTTTCATATATGTCAATCTTGATATTGGAAGTCATAGGAGTTGATTAGGTAATAATATATTCAATACCAAACTTATTATGTATGTCTAGTATGTACTTTATTTTATTTAAAATGCTTTCATAGTATTTATGGTAAAATTTATATCCTATAAAATAGATTATTTCACCCATCATACTCATTTAATGTTATTTTTTCATGAGAAAATTCATTGTATATTTTTTATCTTTTCATCCAAAAATAACATCGTCTACATATTTTTTTTAGTAGAATCATATCAGAAACATGATTCTTATAATATAACATTGGATATGTTGTTACAATTTTAAAACAATTTGATAAATTAAATGAATTTGAAAATCTATACCATTCCATTGGAGATTGTTTCAGTCTATATAGAGCCTTTTTATGTTTAAACACAAAATATTGAAAAGGGGGAACTTCAAAACTTGGTGGTTTTTCTATATAAACATAATTTATTAATAGAAAATTTAATAGGAAGATTTTACATCCATCTGATATAATTTAAAATTCATATAGTATGCATCTTCAAGAATGAATCTAATAGATTCTAATCTATTTTTTGGAGAAAATGTTTATTTACAATCCATTACTTCTTCATGATTATATCATTTGGAATCTAGTTTAGCATTATTTATTGTCATTACACCATGAGCATCTTGATTATCTCTAAAAACCCATTTTTTTCCAATTACCATATAGTAATTTGGATTTTCAAAAACTTCCCATACCATAATTATTTTAAAGTGATTTATCTCTTAATAAATTTCAATGAACCAACATTCATCACAAAAAGATTTTTCAGAAGATATAGGTTTTAATTAGGATAGAATGTTACATAATTATGCTTAATTTTTATATTTATTGTAGTTTTTACTATATCTTATAGTTTTACAATGTTTGTTTCTTAAGGATGTTCATTATGGTTTTTGTGAGTTCTATATAACACACTTTCTATTTCAATAGTTTCCAAACTTATTAGAAATGATTTAACGTAATAATGTTCCAATTCATCATATTTATTTTCATTATGGAGAGGTTTGTGTCTCATAATTTTGACTAAATCAGTTTGATCATTACTTTTTGTCATTTTGTGACCGAATGGTTCAATTTCATGAAAATTCTCATTAGATGACTCTTCGAAAATCCTTGAACATTTATTGAAAACTATATAATCCTTAGAAAAAGTAGAATATCCTACGAAGTCATCCTCATTTGACTTTTGATCGATCCTTCCATGATTATAATTAGTGTTCAAGACGTAAACCATACATCTAAATACAGTAAAGTATCCTACCTTCAGTTTTATATTGTTCAAAAACTCAAAGGTTTTTTCTTTAAAATAGGTACAGCTAGTACTCTGTTAGTGATATAACTTGATGTGTTGATAATTTCATCCTAGAAATGAGTTGGAATGTAATATCCACATAACATAGACATAATATTTTTTTGGAATGTAATATTTATCCTTTCGACAAAAATATTATATTGAGTTGTCATGGGGGAATAGAAGTTATGTTAATTTATTTTCATGGATCAATAAGATTTAAAATCATGGATCCCCAACTCACTTGTAGGATCACTTCTCAAAGACATGATTTTGACATTTTTTTCATTTTGCAAATGTTTACAAAATTTTGTCAAAAAACATTCAACACTTTTAAATAATAAAATTCAAACACATGTAAATCTTGAAAAATAATGAACTTACACATAAAAAATGACTTACCAAAAAGACTGGAAGTTGTAGTTCGTCTGGAAAATTTCCATATGTATAAGAATAAGTGGTATTAAAGTAGAAACATATTTAATTGGATTGAAATATGAGATATGTTTATTGAATATTTAGAAAGCATCACATTGTTTCATTCTATCTAATTTAATTCCATGTAAGTTATATATAATTTTTCTTTTATAGAAAAAATTAATTAATGAATATTTTAATCTCAATGCCTTCAATGCCAAATCCATGATTTATAAAATTAAACATTTTAACTATTATTATTTTTTCTATACAAGGATTTATGTTGTACTTTGTAAACATTATGTCTTATAGGTTCCTTAAATGTTAGATATTTACTGTTAAAATCAATTGTAAAATTATTAGAAAAATAAAATAAAATTCCATTATCATATTGTTTTGAAATAATGGTTAGGTTATTCTTTAAGCCTTCAATGTAATATAAATTTTTTATAAGGATAGACTAGGGACTTCCAACTGAAATAGGGATATCTATATTTCCATTTTCATTATCTATAAATAATACATGTCCTCTATAAAATTTGGATATAAAATAAAAATTGAATTATTATCTACTCATATGCATTTAATAGAAATTTTCCATTAAATATATTTAATTATTTTTAATATAGTGTATTCCACAATGACAGATCAAACAAATAATAACTATGGTACAAAAATTATTTCGGGTCCAGAAATGATAACTCTAAGAGATCTAGTCAGCTAAACAAGGTTCTACTGACCAGAAAAAGCTGCATATTTTTTTTTAAAAAAATATGTTGAAAGAAAAATAGTTTTGATTCCAAAAACATGGGGATTTGTTAATTCATAAATATTGGAAATGTTTCCTATGTCAACATAATGAAAAAATATAATTTTGGGAAGATAATTATTATTTTTCAATATGAGACAATATATATTCTTTAAAACTAAGATTTTTTAACTTGGAATCCAATATATTTTTTTAATCTATTTTCTTAATTTGATTTTGGACAAGAATATTGTTGAAATAGTTTTCTAGTATTGTAAAGACAATTGAATCATATTATAAATTCTAAAATTTTTTATATTGGTTATCAATTTTTTGTATTATTCAACAGTAAAGACATGATATTTTTATAACTAAATTTTCAGATCTGAGATTGGATTGTTTAGATTTTTTTCATCACCATAAACTATATTATAAGATGTCTGAAGAGCATTATTTTTCTTTTTGAGGATTTCATTCGTGATTTTCAACATTGTGAAGTATTATTTCAATTAGTTATATGATCAATTATCATTTTCTGATAAATGTTCATGCTCAAAATAATAAGAATGTACCTCATACGATTATTCAATAAAGAATATTTTTTCCTTTTAATTGTAGCTTCAACATATGATTATGATGATATGCATTTTCCATAATATTTATAAGAAATCATGGAAGACTTCACAACTTTCCTAGATATCATCTATCAAGTTTTTTATGTACATTCCTTCTATAATCATTTAATCATTGAATTCCAGACATTCAAGATTTACCTTCCCAGTATTTCATTATTCATATAATCTGATCAATTTTGAGTTATTTGCATCCTTTAGATGCATGTTGGCCAGTCATATAAATCCTTGTATCTTGATTTTTTTGAACTTTTAAGAAAATTGAGAAAGATCGTTATTAGATTCCGAAATTCTGGATAAGTATTCTTCTTTAGATTATTTATAAATTTAGGTAATTATTTTAATATTGAATCTATATTAGTATAAACTTTTTAGGTTTCATTTTACATCATTATTATTTTAGGATTTTCACAACTAGTTTCCATTTTAGATTCATATATCATGATTTTTGTGATGATATTTTTTTTATTGATGTTATTGACATTTTTAGATTGTCTGATGGTAACTGAGATTCCCCTCCACTAAATTGTAGTACTCTAATTAATTTTAGTGAATTTTCAGAGTAAGTGATAGGTGTTCCTAGAGTAGAATTTCTATTCTCAATCTCAGTAATTATTCCATTAAGTAGAGAAATTATTTATCCTTAAAACATTTTGAATGTATCAAAATTATGTTTGGATATATCATATCTAAGGGCTTTCATATTGTCTTTTATTTCATATATAATTTCTATAATAGTACAAATTTCATTTTATTTATAAAATTGAGTTATACTGTTGAACACATATGGCCATACATTGAAAAATATATCATTCCTAGTTATAGAGTTTATACCATAATGTTTGTCATCTATAAAATCCCATGTTTCAGATTCAGTCTTATGAATTTTAAAGGGCTTAACTGCATTGAGGAATATATTTATACAATATTTTTTTTATATTTTATTATACATTACATCAAGAAACCATAATTTTACACATTAAATTATGATGTTATAAACATAGAAATACCTTCCCAGATATCTTCCATAAAAACCATTAAATGAGGAATCTATGGAATTCATACTTCGATAGTTTTGAACCCAAGATTCCAATGTTCTGATACAAATTTTCATCCCTGATAATGATCGAATATGTATCTCAAGGGGTATTAATTGAGTTCATAAAAATTTATTGAAGATAAAACCATTACATTGATTATTGCAAGATGAATTTTTTTTGTAAGAGTGGATAAACTGGAAATATAATGTCATGTAGAAATGAAATTGAATATAGATTATTATAGTTGTTTGGGGAAGAAAATACATTGGTCCACTATGTTGATGATCTTCTGTACGAGATTGATGATTTTCAAGAAAACAACCCTTCGATCAGCGGATACCAACTGAGTACATATATTTATCAATTAGTAAAAATGAAAATGATATTTCAACTAGAACGTCCCATTAAAATACCTATCAATGGTCTTAACCACACTTATACACTGTGTAAAAAATTTATCAATTAAATGGATTCATTTTAAGGAATATTTCATCGAACCATTACAAGTAGCAATTGATAGTATGTGAAGATTCATCCTAAGAAAAAAGATGAACTTCAATGAAAAGATGGGGTGATATTTAATGAAATTGATAGAACATGATAATTACACCATGAAATAATCCGGTTTTTCTACAAACACGTCTTTATAATTTTTTTAATGTATTGAAAATAAATTCACCATTGATCTTCTTCTTCTCCTATTATTGTTTTTGTAGAAACATAAAAATTCTTTTATATGATTCTATAAAATTCAACATAGTTCAATTAAAATTGTCAATATACAATGATCCTGATGTAAAAATATATTAATTTCATCTAGACTAACCCTCCAAATATTGGAATTGATTTTATCAAATAACCATTCACATTATTCAATTTTTCCAATTCAGGAATTTCACACCCAGTTTTTCATGACTTGTGGTTGATCCGTTGTGTTCAAAATACCAATACCTTTCAAGAGTTTTGGGTGACATTAATGTGGAGCTTTGAACATCCTTAAATTTATAATCATCCTTTCGTGGGTTCCCCATATCTAGTTTGTGATGTTTTGGAGAAGAGGATGGTTACTTTAATATTTGGCCAACTGTGATCCCATTTCCAGAATTTTTAATAAAATGTTTCCTTAATAACTCCTATGTTTTTTAACATTTTCACTCATTACAGTACCCACTTAGAATCCTCGTACCTATTTAAACCACAGTATCACCCCTTATGAATTCAAAATCATGGTGGATATGGTTTATTTATTAATTTATTGGTTCTACCCAAGAGCCCATTCATGTTTTAAATTTTTTTTAATTTATATCTTATTAATTTTTAATATTTTTCATTGATTCTATAGCTCAATCAAGCCGAAAGCCATGGGATCACCCCATGTTCTGTTTTCTCTATTTGGATCTGATCTGAGTGGCGAATTTGGGTGAAATTTCTCAAGACTAATCAAATCATTTATATTTCACATTGTAATTTGTTTCTCTCATGAATAATTAATTTATTTTATGTTTTACTCCATAATATTCATTCCCTGGTTCTTCCAGACCTAATTAGACTCTCAATTGAGTTCAAATCCATTTCCTCGCCTCTATGGGTGTGTATCTAAGGGATGATGAAGAGTTCTCTAGTTTTCATGATGGGTTTCCTTTTAGTTTCTCCTCCTTAAATTATTCAATGGATCTATATACCTCCTTGGTTAGGATATACCTATGTTTATTACAACCCATGAATTTAATGGGGGTTTTGTTTGTTTAGGACTCTTCTTAAAAGATTTAGAGTTTCAATACCCACGGTAGGAGTTTTTGGGTGTGTGTTTCCCTTCTTCCTTGTGTTTGAGGTAGGTTCACCAAAGAACAAGCCATAATTATATAAGATTTTTATTAATCTTGATTTTATCACATTACATATATGTTTAGCAGATCTGTTATTCATTTGGATGATTTATTTGGTTTGCAAAATGGTTATTCATGCCTTTTTTATATAAAACGGAGTTATTTCATTATAAAAGTGCACACCACATGTTCAAATAATTGTGTTTCTTCTTTTTTCTTATGGATTTTGATGTATATGACTTGATTTAACTACATTAATAAATTTTGGGAATTCAAATTTAGGTTCTTATCCCATTAGGTGATAAATTGAAATTGTTTTTTTCTAAATGTTCTAGTCATAGTTTTTAGAAAAGTGATTGTTTGGCCTTTTTGTGCTAAATGTGATATGAAATGACTTGATTGAATATATAAAAGTATGTGTTGTTGGAAAAGTTATATTTTTGTGTTTTTTATGTATGTAGAATGTGGGTTTCATTTTATAAATATATGGGTTTTGCTTTTTGTCACATTTTTGCATGAGTTGCCCATAAGTGGCCCATTCATCATTTTTATGAAAATTGTTGATCATTGAATTTGTAACCTAAATAATTTAAAGGGTCTATGTAAATGTTTCATTTACATATAATGGCGTGTTTTCACCTCTTTATGAATAGTTAAATTTGTTTCTTTTTTATACTTCTATTGGGTAAAATTCATTATGGGTCGTTTGGGATTTTTCTTAAAAAGAATGTTTTCTTATTTGTTCCTTGTGGCCCCATGTGCGGTCATTTTATTATTAATGAATGTGTTTTATTAATCAGTGTTGGGGCTTCTAAATCTGGTTTGATATTGTATTGGAGGGAACTATGCTTTAAAAGAGAATATTTGAATGGATTTTTTGGGAAAATCCTCGTTATCCTTCTTGAAATTTTATTATGAAATATTTAATTGGTTTAGTGATTTGTGGAAGAGATGTGGAAATTGTTTTCCAGTTGATTTTGAGTTTATAATTTGGAAATGGACTTTTCATGTTTAAAAGTTTGTTTGATAACATGTGTAACTTGATTGAGCACCAAAACGGAATCCCGTGAATATAGGTGGGCAGACATGTACTTGTATTCTTGTGATCTGGAGTAGCTTCATCCCTATTTCATATAGAATGTTTGATGATAAAAACATTAAAAAAACATTTATGGTGATTTTTGGGACTATAGTTTTATGGGTATTGTTCCCAACTAGTGTCTTGTACACAAAAACATCAATTTGTTTTTGTTACTTTTCACTATGATATGAGGTTTTTAAGGCCTAAAACTAGATAGTGCGTAGGGTTGTTCCCGAGACATGTTCTCATTGGATATTTTTCACTCACCATTATATTACGGTGAGTTTTCTTGGTAAATTAATAAGCATGTGTGTTTTATGTAAATGTGTACATTCATTAGGAAAACCCCCTTGATAATTGTTTTCATTTTGATGTTGCCTCACATTGAAATTGGTTACTTGAATTTCTTTTTATGAAAACATGCAAAAATTTAATTTTGTGATGTATGTAGTATATATTTGTATTGGAAAACATACTTTTCTTTTTCAATCATGGTGTTGATGTTTCTTTTATTTTTATTTGAGTTCATTGGGAATAAAATATCAGGCGAGCCTATTAAGTTTAAATACTCACGCCTATAATCTACTTTTGTTTTTAGCCCTTATGCATGTTTCAACTTGAGATTGATCACCTTGGGTGACATGTGATCGATGTGTTTGAGGGTGAATACTGGGGTCACATGATATAGTTGGTTGTTAGGTTCTTTCAGTTGAGATGTCTAGTTCGACTGTACTTTCACATTCAGGTAAAAATAATATTCAGTTTCACCATTATATATATGTGTATTAGGATATATGTTTCTTATTTCAGTATGTTTAATTGTTTATTTTTCGGAAAAATCATTCCATTTTCACCCTAATGATGCCCTTTCGACTTATCTCCATCCTGGGAGGATCTAGAGAGCCTCTTGGGACTTGTTGCAATGTGGTCGGGGTGATCAGTTTAGGGTGGACCGGGGATGGTTCGTGAAAATATGATATCAAAGGGGGTTAGCTCTTAGAAAAACATTTTTTTTAGACCACCCTCATCAATTTTTGGATATTAAGGTAGATGGAGTAGTATTTTCGGTACTTAAAAAGAAATTATAGGAAGAGCATCTCAAACTCTTTTTTGTTATAATCCTCATATATCCATGGGATGTCTGATTGTTTTGTGTCCTTGGTTCTTTTTGATTGTTTAGTGTTGGTATATGACAAAGGGTGTTGGGAAAATTGTATCTGTGATCACACATGTCCTGGAAATCCATGTGGAGCTGGGGAATGGACCTAATATGTCTCTCAATGTTGGTGGTGTGTTCGGAAAATAACCGCAACCATATGTCCATGTCACACACCGACACTAGTTCCCTTTTATGGGTCTCATAGACTATTATTGAATACTGATTTTATTTCAAAATAATTGTGTTATAATTGTGGAAGTGGGTTTCAATTGTTTATATAAGAATGTTTTTGATAATGTGGGGTTTTTGTGAAAAAAAATGTTTTGGGGAATAAGTGGATTTATTTAATAGGATCAAATTTCCCTAATCTAAACATTTGGTTTGTTGAAATAACATTTTATCAAAGCATATATGATTTTTAAGTGATTCAAAAACATTGTTTTAAATGGAGTGCATTATGCTATTGAATTTTTTTAATCTATTTATTTTTTCTTGGATGAAGGATTTGAGTGGTTGGTGTTTTCTTAGAAAGGGTCTTTGTCTACGTGGCCATCAGATTATAAAAGGAGGCCTTGTTGAATTTTTGAAAATGAGAAGGTGTTGTTGGGAGTAGCTTGGTTGTTTTGAAAGTTGTTAAAAATGAAAAGTTGAATGTTTTTAATTAAATGGTTCTGTTTAATGTTTGGTTTGTTTTAATAAATCTGAAAATGGGTTTTTACATGGTGGTTAGTGTGACTTTGGATGGTACATTTTTTATGATATTGTTTTTTAGCCTTTGGTGTTTTCATGGGTGCTCACATGCATGGTTTTAGGGATATCTGGATGGATGGATAGTATGTAATGGTTTTTGGGTTCCCTGGGTGGCATGGAAATGTTCATGTGAGTGAGACATTATGAATCACCATTGGTGAATGTGTAAATCAACAAAGTTGGTTTGTTTATAAACAGTGGTCTAAGCTGAAAAATTAAGGCATTTGTTTATAAAATGATGGTTATATGGATGATTTTTCCAATTTCATAGATGTTTTGTATATTAGGAATTCTTCCTTGTGATTTAGAAGTCATACTCTTTTTGTGTCTTGATATGAGATGTTTTGGTTACTCGGTTTTTGAGCAATGTTTAGTGGGTTTCTAAAGATATATAGGATGATGTTATGTGGGCATAGATAGTTCATTATTGTCAATAGTTCATGTTTATTTGCCTAAGGAATAATTCTAAGGGTTAAATACACATATTTGAATGATTCCTCAGACCATTTGACGGAATAGAGTGCTGTTTGGGCTTATATTTAAGTGCCTTGTTGTTATGGTGACTCTCTCAGTTGTTGTAACACTTCTCAGTTTTGTTAATGTGTTTCACTATGTTCCTTTTCCATTCTTCTCCTTGTTTGGAGTAAGGGATAATAATTTTTTGTATCCTATTTTTTCTATTGGGTTATGGTTTTTTGTTTTTACTGTTGAGCTTCATGAGGTATGGGATCACTAGCTCATGACTACGGGACAATAGATTCTTCAATCATCATGGCTCCAGCCATAGTCCTTGGAGAAAATCTTTTTACATAGTCATAAAATTTCCAAAGGTGTGGGGAGTATGACTAAGATATTGCCTTTAATGTTGTGGTAAGGTAGTTTCTATGTATTTATTGTGGTTCCTCATCAATGTGATTTTACTTTTTTTACAAAGAGAATGGTGTACATACCCCTCACACATTTTCTAGGGTTATTCATTCTCAAATATGTTGTTTCAATCAGTATCCCTGTATGGACCACCAAAGTGAATCAAGTGTGGTCTTCGTTTTCCATGTTCTTAGGTGGAGAGTGTTTGGTGGGTTCTCTATTTCTTTTGTTTGTTTTAGTGTTTCAACAATTGGGGACCCTTCCCTCCCTGCCATGAGTGGTGGGTATTTAGATCCCAGTTTAATGTGTTGGCCTAGTTATTTTTCTCGCCATTTGAAAGTGGGTGGTTTAAGTTATACTATTGAAACACTTTTAATATGGGTTTTTAGGTAGTTCTGGGAGTGTTTTGGTGGGCCTATGTAGGTGAGGACTGATTCTAGTTCACGTTTAATTCTTGTTTGATTATTTATAGTTTTTGTCTAATGGTGGGGAGACCCACTATGGATCTCGAAGATCTTTACTTTAAGTATTTGTCATATGGTTGTTGTGATTTATTAGTGAGGAAAATCCCCCCGCCAATTCATTGGATTTGGTGAGTTCACATTGGTTTGGGTGATCATTGGATTAATTGGGAGAAGTACCAACAATATTGTTCTTGGCTTGGTTGGGGAGGTAGTGTTTTTATCCTTTCATTGATTCTCAGGATGTGGTTGTGAGTTTATGTATGGTTTCAGAAGGAGACTTATGTTCCGCTGATGGTGGAAGAAATGTACATAGATTAAGAGGCTGCACTATGTAGATAAGGAATCCATAGGTTTCTATCTTTTAGATGTAATGTTTTATGGCTTTATGGGGGAGGAAATGTTTAATGGTGGGGACAATTATCACACCGATTTTTTCATGTCTTGGTTTTGATCTGGTGCATTGGAAATCTATATCATTTTCATGGGTTTTTTGTGTGATGAATGTTCTCTTTTTAATATTCATATATATATAATCATCCTACCATGGGTACCCTAGAGTTTTTTTTGGGATTTTTTAGATAAAAGGGTGGTTACATCAAGATTTGTGCTAATAGTGAACCCATTTCTATATTTAAAAAAATAATTTATTTCATTTATAACTCCTTATATTTCAAAAAAAATTCTTACATTATACTACCTAGTTTTCCTACCCTGACCTATTAAAACCACATTATCTATTCTAAACACTTATGAATTTATTATCACGGTGGATTTGGGTTATTTTTTCAGGTATTGGTCCAGCCTGTGAGCCCATTTATCATTTTAAAAATATAATTTTTTTTCATTTATATATTATGTATTTAATATGTTTTAGTGATTCTACCACTCATTAGAGACCAAAAACATAGGCTCACCCCCATGTTCCATGTTACCTCATTGGAGCTCATCTTAGTCACATATGAGTGAAAAATTTTCAAGGACTCTCATGTCATCAATATTTGGAAAGGAAAGTTTTTTTATGAGTCATTCATTATTTTCACTTTTCCATCCAAATATTATTTCCATAGTTCTTCCATGCCTATGTAGACCGTTAATTGATATCTGATCCATTCCCTATCCTCTAAGGTTGTGGATGAATGTTAAGATGAATAGTTGTATTGTTTTCAAGGTGGGTTTCCTTCTCCTTTATCTTCATTCCTCATCCTCCTTCTATTATTTCTTGGATCTCTCTTCCTCCATAGTCATGAATGATATAGGGTTATGTTATCCCTTGACTGTTTATGGTATTTTGTTAAGTGATGGTCTTAAAATATTTAGGGTTTCAGAACCCACAAGGAGTATTTTTGGCTGTGTGATTATATTCTTCCATGGTTTTGAGGTAGGTTCTCTGAGGAACAATCTATTATTATTTATGATTCATCATTCTCTTGCAATTATCACCTAATATATTATTATTATTATTATTATTCATCCTTTTTATGATTTATTTGGTGTTCAAAATGGTTAGTCATGCCTTAGTTAGGGTAAAGTGGATTTGTTTTTTAATAAAAGTGCACTTTATTTGTTCAATTAAATGTTATGCATGTTTTCACATATGGATTGTGATGTTTGTGGCCTAGTTTTACTATTGTATTAATTTTTTGGCATTGAAATTTTTGTTTTTACCCCTTTCGGTGTTAAATATAAATTGTTTTCCTAATGTTTCAAAGCTATTTTTCGGAAAAGATCTCTGTTGGACTTTGTGTTAAAAATGCGATATGAAATGACTTTTCTGAACTAATTAAAGTATAGGAATCATGAAAAGTGAAATTTTGGTGTCATTTTATGTCTTTAAAAATTATTTTTGGTTTTATAAATAGATGGTTTTGGGTTTTGGACATGTTTTGTCCCAAGTTGACGATATGTGGCTCGTTCGAAATTTTTATGAAAATGGATGAGCTTGGAATGTGTAATTGAAATATTTTAAAAGATTTATGAAAATGTTTTGTTGCTTATAATGGTGTGTGGAAACCACTTTATAAATTTTGGAATTTTTATCTTTTCTATCCATTTGTTGGGTAAAATTCTTAAAGGCACGTTTGGCATTTTACTTATGAAATGGGTTTTCATGTGTGTTCAATGTGGAAACATGTGGGTTCATTTTATGATTCATGAAAATGATTTATTAAATCGTTTTAGGGCTTCTAAATCTGTTTTGATAAGGTATTGGTGGGTGTTGGGATTTAAATTAGATTCTTTGAATATATTTTATGTGCAATGCCACGTTATACTTCATGAAATTCTTTTATGAATGTTTTATGTAGTTTGTTGGTTTTGGAAGAGATGTGTAACATGATTGCAAGTTTTTGAATGTCTTTATGATTTGGAAACAGAATTTTCACTTGAGAAGTTTGTCTAATAACATGTGTAACTTGATTTATCACAAAAATTGAAACTTGGGTATCTAGGTGGGTGGACATGTACTGGTATTCTAGTGATCGAGTGTGGTTTTGTCCCTATTTCACATAGCTAGTCTGATGATAACAATAATAGCTATACAATGACGGTGATGTTGGGGTGCACCAGGTTATGGGTATTTTTCCCTAAAACAGTCTCGTGCATGAGAACATAATTTTTTTATGGGTTCTTTTAACCGAGATATGATTTACCTGGGTCCCACAGCTTGCTAGTGCCTTGGGGTGTTCCCGCGAATTTTCCTCATTGTTTATTATCTACTCACCATCAGTAAATGGTGTGTTCGGTTGTAAAATTCAGCAGCTTGTGTGTTTTATGTAAAATTGTATATTATTTAGATCATCCCACTTGAAATATATTTTCATTTTTATGTTACATCTCTTTGAAATTGGTTACTAGTATTTAATGTTTTGATTGCAAGAATTTTATTTTGTGATGTTAGTAGAATGAAATCTTTTTTTGGAAAACATATTTTTATATTTTGTATTTCAATCATGAAATTGATGTTTCTTTTTTTTAATGGAATTTCAATGATAATAGAATATTAGGGTAGCCTACTGAGTTTTAATACTCTTGTCTATAGTGTTCTTATTTTTTATCCCTTGTGTAGTTTTCATCCTGAGTTAGATCGCCGTAAGTAATGTGTAGAGACCCTAAGCTTGACGTACATATATATTACATTACTTTTGCGGAATACTTAGTACATAACAAAAATATACACACAAGGACCGTAATAGTTTAGTGTCTTTGGAAACTTGGAACGTAATCTTCTAATCGTGGTGAAAGATCTTCAACATCTGCCATAAAGATCTTCCCATGTTTATTTTCTTACCTAAAATCTTTATTTTAATCCTGGGGGAAAAGAAAACATAAAAAGGGTGAGCTCAAATGCTCAGTAAGGGTAAGCATGGATAAAATAAAACATACTATATATATTTGAACTTAAAAAAACATGAACATTAAAAATCTTGATCAACGACATAAAACATGGAAGTACATAAGGCATAGATCATAATGGAACATAAATCATGATAAAATAGCATGGGAATAAAACATGTAAATGTGGAAACCATTAAGCACATGATATGATTTCCATATTAGCCAAGGCATTGCTACCAAGACCATCTTAGTGGACAAAGTCCCTTTATGAATAGAGTTCACTCCTCGTTTCAGTCCTGTTTTACTGAACTGGTTTAACCTGCCGTTCCAGCCATGTCTATATCATGAGATATAAATTTTTACCCAATGAATTGGAGGGAGATATAGGTCCCACCAATCTCATAATGAAATCATTCTTACTTGTGCCACAACAAAAACATAAATCATTCATCACAACCCAAAGAATAAAATGGTTCTCATAAATATCATTTCATCATCACATAATCCATATAAAAGAAATGGATATAATTTCATAATAAGAAAAGTGAAACCATGTAAATCATAGATACATTATACTTGAAATATAAACATATGAAATAAATTCATCTTAGATGGAAAAATGGTTTTGATAAAACACTTGAAATGAATTCTTGAGGGAAATATCCTTTCTTCTTTAAAATTAATTTCTTTTCACAAAACATCATGGAATTTTAAAAGAAGGAGATTTTTTTCAAAATAGTCATTAAATATTTTTGAGTAAGCATCATGAAAATATGTCTTTATAAAACCATAAAAATCATATATTGTCGTATAAGTTAAAAGAAAAACATTCTTTTCGTACTTTTTCCGGAAAAGTCAAAAAGTACATCGTAACGTAAACAAAAGAATGATTTCGTACATACCATGTAGTAAAAGTCAAAAAAGGGTAAAAATTACTTTAAACACACATGAATAAAATTTTATAAATCATGTACATGGATGATAGCAATAACCCTCGTAAATACTTACAAATAAGCAATCTCGGATAAAAATGAGATTTGCACAATTATCCCTTACCTTAGGTCTGATTTGCATCGTAAGTGTCTGAACCTACTGTATAATAATTTAAATAATGTTATTGACTTATTAAAGAATAATATTCATTGTTCTGATATCATATATGGTTCACTTATGACTTTATATTACTCATTCTTTTGTAAATTCCATGTTAAAGAGCGTTTCTGGTAAAATCGTCTCATTTGTCGTCCGTGTTTTGACTTGAAATTATTCATATGATTACTTAGATCATGATTACTTACATACAGAATGTAAAACATGATTGATATGTAATATATTTTCAGAATATACATATATATAATAGATCTATAAATGGAATGAAATACACCGTTCATGGAGACGGTAGGCCGTACGTATACATGAACGTTGTTTTCGTTTCCTCATTGAATTGAATTGAATTAATTGGATGACATCCATATATATATACATAAATCCAGTATCATTATTATTTCATATATTTCATGAGTATTTATTATATATACTTTATAATCAATTATGAATGGTTAATCATTGAGAATGAATCTCATCGCGTCGTGGAGACGGTATTCCATACGTACGCACGAGCGATGATATCATTCCCATGATCGTGGAATTTTATTGGAGTGTGTGTATAATATTTCAGAATCAATATCACTTTACAATAATAATATATAGTCAATATTTACACCATTATACCCATCCAAGTAAGGTGATGGTAGAAAATAGATTACACCACGGCGTGGAGACGGTATTCCGTACGTACGCACGCGTGGTGATTTAGTTTTCCGTTGGATGGATAGATGGTGAAATATGATTGTTTCATACTTATAATAACATATCATTATATGATTGATACTGATGTTATTACCTCATAATGAAGCAACTAAGAAAGAAGAAGTGGAAGAAGAAATAAAGTTGAAAGAATCGGTAACAGACATTACCTCTTCTTTGAAGTGCCTCTTTGAGACCTCCTCTAAGGGCAATAAAATTTGTCATTGAAGAAGATCAGGACCTCTAGGATGATTCTAGGGAAGTGGAGAAGTTAATTTCTCAGGGGTTTTCCGAGCTTGAAGGCTCAAATTGGTGTGAGGAAGAGAGGGAGGAGGTTCCCTTTTATAAGGGAGGAGAGGGGCACCTTTGGAATTCTTAAAAATATTAATTTATAATAAATCTAACCCCACTTAAAACCCTCAAAAAATGACTCATATTCTAAGATTAGATGATATAGGGTTTTAATATCATCAAACAATCAAATTTATACATGTTTGGAGCTTATTTTAAACCTTATCATTTTGATTTATCCTTATTTAATCTATTTATGTTTATTTGTGGTAATAAAATTCTAAATTTTAAATTATAACAAATAATTACTTATTTGTTGTGAATTTTCCATAATTAGTTACTTTATAAAATTATAGACCATATAATTTTAAATTTAATATTTTTAAATTTTTTTGTGATTTATTAAAAAATTTTATGATATGTTATTTTTATAAAATAACAACAGTGTCAATTTTGACACTATTCATTTATTTGAATTTAAATAAAATATATACAGAATATATGTTAGAAATAAAATCATTAATAGATTAATAAAAGGTCATATGTTTCTATAAAATTAGTCTATCATATTAAATAGTTCATATAATATTTATTTTATTATTTTTAATACCATTTATTTGGTTTATCTCTTAATAAAATAATTACTACATCATTTTTTATAATTATTTAATATACTGATATGTTTCATAAAAATTAAAAATAAATCTTATGATGAAGATAAATATATTAACTTTCCCAATAATACTTTCACAAGAATTTATCATCTTAAAATCACAATATTTAAATTGTTATATTTATTAAATTATGAAGGTGACAACTTTGGTATCATTTAAAATAAAATAATATAAGTGTCATAATCACTTTTATAAGGCTCCAAACGGTTATATATTAGGTCATTGGATGATTAAGGTGTATATATACAGTACCAATAAGGTTTGGTCAGGTTTTTGGGCCTTTTAATGGGTATTATTATTTCAATAAAAACTATATTACTAATTTTTCACTTAATAAATAATTTCTGTTTCATTAATGTATCACCATTCATGACTATTATTTAATCCTTAAAAATTCTAAATAAATTATCATGATGTAGATAATTGTATTAGATTTGTGGAGACTATTCATGTTAGATGTTTTATGATGTCTATCACTAAATGAAAATTATTATACTTATAAGATTTAAGAGAGTGACATGTTGTCACTTTCTTTGGTTTTAAAAATAATTAAATTATTTTCATGGTCAAAAGTCGATAAAATTAATCTAATCCAACCCCTAGGTTATATGGGTCTACTTTTAGCGTTAAAATATAATTTTGGGATGTGTTAGGGTAATTTTATAATATTATATTTACCATTAATTACCCGATTTACCTTTAACTATGGTAAATAAAATTTACCGTACTTACTATTCACAATTCCCAAAAATAAAAAGTAGCTTATTAACATAATTTGGATACAATGATTCCAAATATGGAATCCATTTTTCCAAATTCAAGACACAAAAGTTTCATAAATCAAATTAAAATTAATCCCGTTGTCGAAAGAAAACAGGTTTTTCTTTAAAACATCGCAAAAAATAGAATTGATTTAACCTACAAATTTAATGTAAAATCAATGATAATGACATAAATTATATTAAATGGTAAAAATATATTGTATTTATACTTTAAAACCATTCGATATTATAATTTAACCATATAAATTATTGCAATGAAAAAAGTTGTTTTTAATTAAAATATAGCGTGTTTTTACTATTCATCAAAATATGAAAGTTACCAGAATAGTATGAAAATTTTATCCAAAGTAAATTTTTATTTCTTGATTCCAAATAAGAATTTTATTTTGTAAAATTGAACTTATAAACATGTCAAAAACTAGATTTAAGGTGGGTGCTCCATCAAAAGTCGGCAAAACTGCATTTTTTTTAAAATATTTATTTTACCTGAAAAAAATTTATTTTGTTCTTATACCATGTTCTAGAAAATGTCTAAGATGAATAATAATATTATAAAATTTAAAATTTAGTTAGTACTCTTCATAATGGCTAATTCATAATAATATTATAATAATATATCGTTGTTTAGTAAAACCCGGTATTGCGTACAACACATGCTATCGAGGAAGGTCGCGATTGTGTATAATGCAAGCCATGTTAGGGTTGCGTGCTGTGCAAGAATCCTTCATTGTTTCATATAACAGAATCCAACCATATTTCATTTATACATTGAATATATATATATACTCAATGTTGCGTAGAATAACTATTATCAAAATTGTGTGTAACACGATCCAAGAATAGTGTTGCGTATACTGCAAGCTAATACGGTGTTGTGTATAGCACAAGGTAATCTTGGTGTAGCATAAAACACAAGACATTAATGAAATTAAAAGAATATTTTTCATAAAATCTCATGGTGTTACATTCTACCCCCCTTAAAATTAATTTTGACCTCGAAATTCGTCGGGGTTATAAATGGTTTACTACCCGAAAGTTTGTTTAATAGAAACCCACATCGTAAAAAGGAATACCAAATCCTGGATTTAAAAACTAAAGTATGAAATGTAATGGTTACCCAAATTAACTCATCACTGGGTTTCCATGTAGGAGAACATAGGTGTAAAATATGGATATGGAAGAAAAATCTAACCATCACGTTCTGGTGGAGAGTGGTGGAGAACATGGCTATAAAAAATCCAACAATCACAAAGCTATTGATTTCTGATGATCTAAGGTACCATATGATTCATCGCATATAAGGGAAATAGGACAAAATTTTTGGTTTTCAAGATCATTTCCCTAAATTTGATTAATTAAAAGAAATAATTGCATGATTTTGGTACAATATCACTATAGTTCGTAAATTGAACAATTTACACTTCATCTCTTAAAGAAATTAAGTTAAATTTGTTATTCGTGATGTGTTAGCAGATCATGTGATAGAATGATGGGTCATTCCTTCTGTTTCAAACAAAAGGTCAGGAAAAGTTATAAGTCCATCTTATGGTTAGATTAACCGTATATGGTTCCAAAAATGAACTTATACTTCATATATAATACTGCTTAATAAAATAAAACTAGTTTCTACTATCCAGGGACTTCCTGTAGGCCAGTGGTAGGCGATAAAGGCTAGTCGCACTTCGGTTGTGGGTTCGATTCCCAGAGCCTTGTCCGACGCGATGGGCTATCGCCCTTCCTGCAGGTTGTCCTTTTTCTAAAACTACATTACTATATCATCCCATCAATAATATCGAAAAAGGTTCTATTCTTAAACAATACTAACATATGTCCAATATAATCCATTCCAATCTTTAGGATTATCCATAATATTTCATTCCATTGTCATATTATAGTGAAAACGATTACCAGATATTTCATATAAGAAGCATGTTAATATCGTTATTGATCGCCATATATCATAAGATATGTCTTGTTGGTCACATTACAAATGTTTGAAGGCCTTAATCATGTATTCTCTTGAAAAATGAATACCCATTGATCTTTAGTGAAAACAAGAATGCAGTTAAAAGTTAACACTTTCCACATACCAAAATCCTCAAAATTATATATACTCAAACCATGATATCACATAGTCCTTATATCAATCATGAGATGATGAATACAATCAAAAATCACGTTATCTTCTTATTCCTTCATTATGCGCATATCATCTAATTTAAAAAAAAATATCTGAATAACCTTCCATGGTTACTGGTACCATTAAACATATACGTTCAAATACTTTTAGGAAAAACAATAGTGTAACAATCCTTAGATGATTCTTTATTCCATAGTACCATTAACTATACAACATAACTCTCGATAAACATACAATCATTCCACTACCTTCTAAAACAACTGACTGAGATTCAACACTTCTTTCAACTCATATATCATTTGTAGTCTCCTCATCATCATTCACATAAATACTACCCATATAACCATGTTGATTCTCTTCATGAGATTTTCCATTAGGGCATTGGTTTTCATAATGCCTGTACATTCCACATTTAAAACATCTAACCATTTTTGATGTCGTAGCAATACCATTATCCTTGTCCATGGTGTTAACTGAACCTTTTCTTTTGCACTTACTTGCTTTGTGTCCTTCTTTTTCACACACAGAGCATCTTCCAGTTCCTTTGAAACAATCTCCCTGATGCCTCTTCCCACATTATTTACATGAGGGAAAATGAACTTTCTTTCCTCTATGATCATCACGAAACTCCATCGTTCTCTTATTATCTGTGCTAGGAAACTTACCAAAGTTGAGATTATTGGTCATATTTTGTGATTGCTGATTAGGCATAATAACAATGTTTGGACTTCCAAATCCAGTTTCATTTTGTTTCTCGTGAAGAATATCATTCCATTGTCTGTTATATCCTCCATTATCATGAATCTTCCTATTTCCAGCCATTTTCAAAAACCGAAAAAGAATAGTGTGAGAGGCAAAAATCATGCTAGGGAAAACAACATAGTATAGGGGGAGTTCCTTCAATATCTAACATCTTAGGTTAAATTCTATGATCATTACCGTAGATCTAGAACTATATCCTATACATATACTTATCCTTAGAGACATCCCTAGACATACCTTAGAAATATCTCTATGGATCTCACTAACGTTTTTGCATCCTATTTTCTAAAGGTTGACTAAACCTTCACTCTGATACAAAATGTAGAGACCCTACACTTGACGTACATAGAAATTACATTACTTTTGCGGAATACTTAGTATATAACAAAAACAGACACACAAGGGCCGTAATAGTTTAGTGTCTTTGGAAACTTGGAATGTAATCTTCTAATCGTGGTGAAAGATCTTCAACATCCCCCATAACGATCTTCCCATTTTTGTTTCCTGACCTAAAATCGTTCTTTTAATCCCAGGGGAAAAGAAAACATAAAAAGGGTGAGCTCAAATGCTCAGTAAGGGTAATCATGGTTAAATTAAAACATACCATATATATTTGAACTTAAAAAAACATGAACATTAAAAATCTTGAGCAACGACATAAAAAATGGAAATACATAATGAATAGATCATAATGGAACATAAATCATGATAAAATAGCATGGGAATAAAACATGTAATTGTGGAAACCATTAAGCACATGATATGATTTCCATAGTAGCCAAGGCATTGCTGCCAAGACCATATTAGGGGGAAAAGTCCCTTTCTGAATCGAGTTCACTCCTCGTTTCAGTCCTGTTTTACTGAACTGTTTTAACCTGTCATTCCAGCCATGTCTATCTCATGATATATAAATCTTTACCCAATGCATTGGAGGGATATATAGATCCCACCCATCTCATAATGAAATAATTCTTACTTGTGCCACAACATAAACATAAATCATTCATCACAACCCAAAGAATAAAATGGGTTTCATAAATATCATTCCATAATCACATAATCCATATAAAAGAAATGGATATAATTTCATAATAAGAAAAGTCAAACCATTTAAATCATAGAGACATTATACTTGAAATATACACATATGAAATAAAGTCATCTTTAATGGAAAAATGGTTTTGATAAAACACTAGAAATGAATTCTTGAGGGAAATATCATTTCTTCTTTAAAATTAATTTCTTTTCAAAAAACATCATGACATTTTAAAAGAAGGATATTTTGTTCAAAATAGTCATGAATTTTTTTTTTGAGGAAGCATCATGAAAATAAGTCTTTATAAAACCATAAAAATCCTTTCATGCAGTATATGTTAAAAGAAAATCATTCTTTTCGTACTTTTGCCGAAAAAGTCAAAAAGTACCTCGTAACGTAATCAAAAGAAAGATTCCTTACATACAATGTAGTAAAAGTAAAAAATTTGTAAAATGTACATTAAACATACATGAATACAATTTTATAAAACATGTACATGGATTATAGAAGTAACCCCCAAAAATACTTACAAATAAGCAATCTCAGATAAAAATGAGATTTGCACAATTATCCCTTATCTTAGGTTTGATTTGACTCGAAAGTGTCTGAAACTCCTGTATAATGAATTAAATAATGTTATTTACTTATTAAAGAATCATATTCATTGTTATGATATCATATATGTTTTACTTATGACTGTATATTACTCGTTTTTTTGTAAATTCCATTTTAAAGAGCGTTTTGGGTAAAATCGTTTCATTTGTCGTCCGTGTTTTGAATTATAATTAGTCATATGATTACATAGATCATGACTACTTACATCCAGAATGTAAAACATTATTTATATATAATATATATTCAGAATATACATATATATAATAGATCTATAAATGGAATGAAATACATCATTCAGGGAGACGGTAGGTCGTACGTACGCATGAACATTGTTTTCTTTTCCTCATTTAATTGAATGGAATTAATTGGATGACATAAATATATATATACATAAATCCAGTATCATTATTATGTCATATATTTCATTATTACTTATTATATATACTTTATAATCATTTATGAATGGTTAATCTTTGAGAATGAATCTCATCGCATCGTGGAGACGGTATTCCGTACGTACGCACGAGCGATGATATCATTCTCGTGATCGTGGAATTTTATTTGAGTGTATGTATACTATTTCAGAATCAATATCACATTACAATAATCATATATAGTCATTATTTACAACATTATACAATCCAATTATGGTGATGGTGGAAAATAGATTACACCACGGCGTGGAGACGGTATTCCGTACGTACGCACACACGGTGATTTCGTTTTCCGTTGGATGGATAGATGGAAAATATGGTTGTTTCATACTTATAATAACATATCAGTATATTATTGATACTGATGTTATTACCTAATAATGAAACAACTAAAAAAGAAGAAGTGGAATAAGAAATAAAGTTGAAAGAATCGGTAACGAACATTATCTCTTCTTTGAAGCGCCTCTTTGAGACCTCCTCTTAGGGAACTAATATTGGTCTTTGAAGAAGACCAGGACCTCTAGGATGTTTCTAGGGAAGTGGATAAGATACTTTTGAAGGGGTTTGCCGAGATTGAAGGCTCAAATTGGTTTGAGGAAGAGAGGGAGGAGGTTCCCTTTTATAAGGGAGGAGAGGGGCACCTTTGGAATTCTTAAAAATATTAATTTATAATAAATCTAAACCCACTTAAAAACCTCAAAAAATGACTCATATTAGAATCTTAGATGATATAGGGTTGTAATATAATCAACCAATCAAATTTATACATGTTTGGATCTTATTTTAAACCTTATCATTTTGATTTATCCTTATTTAATCTATTTAAGTTTATTTGTGGTAATAAAATTCTAAATTTTAAATTATAACAAATAATTACTTATTTGTTGTGAATTTTCCATAAGTGGTTACTTTTACCATTATAGAACATATAATTTTAAATTTATAATTTTTAAATATTTATGTGATTTTTTAATCAATTTTATGATATGTTATTTTTATAAAATAACAATAGTGTCAATTTTGACACTCTACATTTATTTGAATTTAAATATAATATATACGGAAGATATGTTCAAAATAAAAGCATTAATAGATTCATAAAAGGTCATATATATCTATAAAATTAGTGGATAATATTAAATATTTCATATAATATTTATTTTATTATTTTTAAAACCATTTATTTGGTTTATCTCTTAATAAAATAATTACTACAACCATTTTTATAATTATTTAATATACAGATATGTTGCATAAAAATTAAAAATAAAATCCTAAGATGAAGATAAATCTATTACCTTTCACAATAATACTTTTACTAGATTTTATAATCTTAAAATCACAATATTTAAATTGTTATATTTATTAAATTATGAAGGTGAAAACTTTGGCATCATTTAAAATAATATAATATAAGTGTCATAATAACTTTTATAAGGCTCCAAACGGTTATATATTAGTTAATTGGATGTTTAAGGTGTATATATACACTACCAATAATTTTTGGTCAGATATTTGGGCCTTTTAATGGGTATTATTATTTCAATAAAAACAATATTACTTATTTTTTACTTAATAAATAATTTTTGTATCATTAATGTATCAACATTAATGACAAATATTTAATCCCTAAAAATTCCAAATAAATTATCATGATGTAAATAATTTTACTATATTTTTTTAAACTATTGATGTTCGATGTTTTATGATGTTTATCACTAAATTAAAATTATTATACTTATAAGATTTAAGAGAGTGGCACGTTGTCACTTTCTTTGGTTTTAATAATAATTAAATTATTTTCATGGTCAAAAGTCCATAAAATCAATCTAATATGACCCCTAGGTTATATGGATATACTTTTATCCACACAATATAATTTCTACATGTGTTAGGGTAATTTTATAATATTATATTTACCCTTAATTACCCGATTTACCTTTAACTATGGTAAATAAAATCTTCCATACTTACTATTCACAATTCCCAAAAATAAAAAGTAGCTTATTAACATAATTTGGACCCCCTAATTCCAAATATGGAATCCATTTTTCCAAATTCAATACACAAAAGTTGCAGAAATTAAATTAAAATTAATCCCATTGTCGAAAGAAAACGGGTTTTTCTTTATAACATCACAAAAGATTGAATTGATTTAACTTATGAATTTAATGTAAAATCAATGATAATGACATACATTACATTAAATGGTAAAAATATATTTTATCTATACTTTAAAACCATTCAATATTATAAGTTATCCATATATATTATTGTGATGAAAAAAGCTATTTTTCATTAAAATATAGTATGTTTTTACTATTCATCAAAATATGAAAGTTACCAGAATAATATGAAAAATTTATCCAAAGTAAATTTTTATTTCTTTATTCCAAGGAAGAATTTTATTTTGTCAAATTGAACTTATAAACATGTCAAAAACTAGATTTAATGATTGTGCGCCATCAAAAGGCGGCAAAACTGCATTTTTTTAAAAATACTAATTTTACCCAAAAAAATTTATTTTGTTCTTATACCATGTTCTAGAAAATGTGTAAGATGAATAATAATGTTATAAAATTAAAATTTTAGTTAATACTATTCATAACGGCTAGTTCATAATAATATTATTATAATATATCATTGTTTAGTAAAACCTGGTATTGCGTACAACACACACTATCGAGGAAGGTCGCAATTGTGTGTAATGCAAACCAACTCAGGGTTGTGTGTTGTGCAAGAATCCTTCATTGTTTCGTATAACAGAAACCACCCATATTTCATTTATACATTGAATATATATATATATATACTCAATGTTGCGTAGAATAACTATTATTAAAATTGTGTCTAACACGATCCAAGAATAGTATTGCGTATACTCCAAGCTAATACGGTGTTGTGTATAGAACAAGGTAATATTGGTGTAGCATAAAACACAAGACATTAATGAAATTAAAAGAGTATTTTTCATAAAATCTTGGGGTGTTACATGATGTGTTATCGATGTGTTGGAGAGTGACCGGTAGGGTCACCGAGAGTGAGTTAGTGGATAGGTTCAATCTATTGAGCTGTCAGGTTTAGGGTTAATTTCACCTTTTTGTACAAAAAATGTTCAGTTTAACCTTTATATAAATATGAATTGTGCTGTCTGTTTCATTCCACTATTTATTTATTTATTTATTTTTGGGAAAAATTCATTCCCTTGTGACTCTACTAATTCCTTTAGTGCTTCTCATTATCCCGATATGATTGGGAATGCCTCTAAGGACTTATCGTGGAGCATTATGGGTGATCAGGTCAGGGTCGACCAGTGTTGGTTCCTTATAAGGCAAATCTTGTACAAACTTATATTTCCTTAAATAGATTAAACACCATTGATGTGATTTATATAGATTAAGTGAATTATCAAAATATTAGTAATGAAATCATGCATTAATGAAGTATTAATATTCATAAGATAGGAACTGAAATCATTATTCATTATAAGATTAATTCTCCTAAGTTAATAGTGTTCTTTATTGTATGATAAGATATCTTCACTGGAATGTAAGATAGTTCTCCAAGATCAGATAAAAAGATACTATGATGTAATGAAAAACATATTAACCTTATGGAATAAAGGAAGTTCACATCTTCACATATCTTCTCTCTATCATAGTTAATCTTAGTAAGAAAATTTATTACATTTTCATTATATTTCTGAGTAACTGAAGCTATTTCTTAATTACCATAATAAAAAACAACTTCATATCTTAAGATAAATACTATCTAATAAAAATTAATATAAATACTTTCTATAACACTAAATAAAATATTATTGGAATAAATATAGTGATTTTGAATAATCAAAACAACTAAATAAGAGGTATAATGGAACAATATACTCTTTACAACATAATTATAATATGAATCAAGAGTATAATTGAAGAAAAATAATTTTATATATTGAAATAAGTTATTTCTATAATATCTTGAAAGATGCGAAAACACATCCCTCACCAAATTATTATTTATTCTCAATTAAATTTCTTGAATATTTTTTTAAATAAAGATAAAATCTCAATGATTTTTAATCTCATTTAATATTTATATTAAATGAATAACTCCATATATAACTTATTAAATAAATTAAACCTCTTTTATTTTCTATAAAATCTATCCATTTCTAAATGAGACATAACATCCTTAAAATTTTCATCTCTAAAAACATTGGAATTATTTTTTAATTAATAAGCAATTGTAATGAATATTTGAACCATGGTAGTGTATTTTTCATCTTCTTGGATCATATTGAAATGAACGATAACACTTTTTTGTATAAAAGTAAAAACCAAGAACTCATTCTTAGATATATTTGTTAATAATTAATGTTTAAGAAATCCTAATTCATATTCAGGATCTACAAAAATTAGATTATTACAAAGGTCAGTTTTTATGTGTCTATATTAAATACCAATTTTATGAAATATATGCAATACTTGATCAATGTTGAGATCCTTTTGTATGAATCAATTTCACCACTAAAATTTGAATAATTTAATTGATATTATTTTTTAATTTTCCTAATGGTCATAGAACTAGTTTTACATATCAATCATTATTATATATCAATCATACAAATAACTTAAGAATTTATATAGGACATTGAAATAACATTTATTTATAGTTCCTTTGAAGACACTTATCTTATACATGATCCACATGATTATTATATTCAACCATTCATCCTATATTTAGTTTAACAATAGTTTATAAATTTATCAAACCTTTTTAAAGATTCATCTTTTTTATAATTCATATAACTCATGGATCATATTTCCCACTTAAACCTACAAAACTATAAAACTTTTTATGTTAATTACAAATAAGTAAGGTGTGGTAATTTGTAAAAACATTCATGTAAAAAAATTTGGTTGGTCATTATAAACCAATTAATTACTTATAAAATCCTTCTTAGCCTTCTATATTTATATACATTGAGTGATAGTACTTGTAATTTTTTTCCATATTTTGTATTTTTTATTTTCTACAATATATAGAATGGAATCTATTTCATTTATGAGATTAATCCCACTAGTTATTATTAAAACTTTTGATCTACGTTTATTTTCTTCCCAAATATGATATATTCACTATGTGTTTAATATTCCACTAATTTTACCCTCTTTACATATAAATGGATTTCTTATAAAAAGAGGTATTATTTGTTATTCTGCAGTCTAATAACCATAAAAACCACCTATTAACTCAAAAAATTTGGGAAATTATTATTTCTATTTTTTCCAGAATAATAACTTCCTTATTTATTATCTATTTTTCCATTAATTATATACATGATGGTTTTTTATGAAATTTAAAAATATTACACCGTGTATAAATTTTCTGACCCTGTCATTTTCATACATGAGAACCAAAAATAATTTTCAGATTAATATATTTTACGTATCCTTTAATAATTTTCACATTTAGTACATGAGTAATGTATTTCGAATTATTTCAGTTCTAACTTATTGAAATTTGGTACCTCAATAAATATCCATGTTCATTATAAATAAAAAACTTTTCTATAAAATCATGAACACATCTTTTTTATAGAAGTTGAGATGTTTCAAAATATTTCCTATTATTTTTTTTCTTATTATACTAAAAACACAGATGCATGGTTCATTTAATGTCTCCAAAATAGTATAATTTTATTTTAACATCCTTTTATGTATATTTAAACTAAATTTAGAAAGCATTTTCTTATTATCCAATGATTCCACATTAACAAAATTTTAAACTAAAATTTTTTATAATACCAATAGAGGAATATATATCTTCCCTAAGAGGATTTCATCATTATTTCATGATCCATGAAATTAATATAATCAATCATTAATTGAGTCTATATAACTTCCATTATAAAACAATCCTATATATATGATTTGTATTATATTATAGATATGTATTTATAGCAATATGGTTATCTGTGAGATCATTTTTATTATCTATTATTCCTTCACTTTATATGAGATATATCTTGGATTTTTTAATTTCATCATAATTATTCATTATTTCTATAAAACAATTTATTCGGGGAGAATTACTTTTTAATAATATTTTAATTTTCCAAAAAATGTTCTTCAATTCTTTCATAATCAAATAAGTTATTTTTTTCAAATTTATCCACCCTTCCTTTTAATTAATGGATCTCTCCTACATTTGAGAAAGAACATTCTCTAAATTGAGAACATAATGTAGTTTTCAAATATTTAGTTGAATTATCATCCATTTATAGCTCTAAAGGCGGACAAAAATTTCTATATTCATAGGAAACAACACATATAGTTCTAAAATCAGATCAATCAACTGAACCTTTCACATTAACCTTAATGGGAGAGTCTATATTCTTGGTGTTTTTATTTCTTTTATTCTATTTATCTACGCATCTCATTATGAGAATCGTTTCTATATTTTTTTCCCCTAACTGACATATTATTACAAAATTTATAATTTTTCATTTTATATAGGTTAACATGAAATTATAATTTTTGGGATATATAAAGGTTACCTATATGTATTTTAATTTATCAAATTTAATATCACAATGATGGGTTTTCTTGAGAACTCACTGGTTATACCCCCAACGAAAATTACTTATTACTTTCCATCATGAAAACATTGACTATGCATTAGTAACTGATCATTATATTTTATATATCCAAAACACCATATATATGGTTTAGTACCAACCAAATCATATACCTCATAAAAAAACAGTAGATACATCCATAAGAAGTTAGTGGATGTATAAATGAATCAATGTATGGAATTATCACTAAATATCACGTTTGATAGATGTAACACCAAATCAGATCATCTAGGTTCTAATACCAAATATTTAGACCAACATGTAATGTTTTGAGTTATAAGACCTATAAATTAGGGGGATATATGAATTATGGTGATGAAAAATTAAAACTATTTACACCTAACACACACCCAACATCATATGTTTATTTCCTTTAATATTGGAAAACACTTAAACTATCACTCCCACAATTTCACTTAAAAAAACTGGCTGAAAATATTTAAATTAAATCACACCATAACACATGGATTTTATGGTTGAACTGTACTGGGATATATCCCTGGATCACATTATTAAGGATATTCCAATGATTCAAAAACTATTATAAACTCACATCATAATAGATATTTTTTAGATATACTTACTCAATTAAATGGAGCATTTCCATTACAAATTTTTATAGGGATCATTGATTATTACCACACGTAAATCTATCTATTCTAACCCCTATGTTCACTCAATAAATAAAAAATTAATCTATAGAATTGTTTTCCTCTACATGGTAAACATATATAGGGATATTCTTTATAAAAATGAAATGTAAACATTGATGCATCATTTATTCTCAATATTATACTTTCTAACTCACCTGGATATCTATGATAAAACTTTATTAAGAGGTTATGACTTGAGAATTATAAGTAATTTATATTGTTCCATCAAGATTCATCAAATGAAAATTTGAATAAAATCAACTCTTATATGAGAAATGTTTTTGGTATGACATCCCTTCATTTTTAATCGTTAGATTTTTCAATTATAATTCATGTTTTCTTTATCACATAATCTAAATATTTCAATAATTATTTATTAATGGGGAAAATATTCTTCCCCCTCACTCAAATTTATATATTTCAATATCAATATCATTTTCTATTTTTTCCACAACAGATTTCATATTGAAAATCCTCTTAAATCTATTCAGTCATTGTAGAGTATTATATTTTGTTCTATCAAACATCCATGATCGTATTATGTGTAATAAAAAAATTATATGTGGTAAAATGGTTCAAATTTAACCAATTTAATACACCAATTTTCCCCCTATCTTAGTCATTTGTACTAAAAATATAATATTAATGATATATAAATTTTAATTTGGTTGTGATTTTTATAGTTTTCTATGTTTTTGTTTTTTCTTGTAAAAACTATGACCCCATGGACCATGGATTCCATACCTAAATATTTTAATTAATAAATCCATTTAAATATTTATTGTTTTATATTAAAAAATAGTGACTATTAGTGTTAATAAAACCACTACAATTTTTTACAGCTTTGAAAATCCAAATGATTTTACAAAAAATTCCGAACACTATGGATTAAGGCTTGAATAGAATTTTTTTCCAAAGTTGTTTTTTAATAATTTCCACATGATATTGAAATTTGATTTTACCAAGCACTCAATAACACTCATTATTATATAATGATATACATTAAAATAAAATTTCCTCAATATCACTATTTTTCTACTATATGCAAACAGCACAAAAAATATCCTCTATGAACCATGATAAAATACCCAATTTATCAAACACATATCAATTTATAGAATCTTGTTCCTAAAAAATGGAATAATAGACAATAAACACAAATTTTGTTTTCCATATGACAAAGCCAGGATAAGGTTTCATTTCCATTTTGAGTATATACACATTATATATTAAACTAGGATTAGAACCATTTTTATAATTAGGCAGGCAATGATGTAAATATATGTATTTAAGTTATTTTATAAATCCTGATCACTGAAACAATAATAACTATAATGGTGGGTTTTTAAAATTTATTTGGAAAATTATGATTGTGATCTGGTATATTTTCTATTACAGAGATTTAGTCTATCCTCCACTAAGAATCAATAATTATTATTATTCCTAATCAAATAATGTAATATACTAGAATAATCAATGATAACATTTTGTATTTTCAATCCAAACTATAGAAGTGATATATATTCATTAATACATATCTATTTACTCAATGATGTAATTTTCCATTTGGTGGATTTTTACGTTGATCATCTCATTTCTATAAGATCTATATTGTTACAAACCATTCTAGTTCAACATGACATGTAACCTATACCAGACATCCATAAATTGAAAGTGCATTCCCGGTAAATGTATATAGGGTAAAAGAACTAGGATATCCAAATAATCACCAATGATAATGGTTTTCCCTAAAATAACATTAAATAAGAAGTGGAGACTAACCAAGAATAAAACATTTTCTGTGAATATATTGGACCACAATACATATAAAATACAGATTTAGAAAATATAAAAACCAACCACACATTCCCTATAATATTTACAATTAAAACATTTCTATAATATAAATAAAACATTTATAGAGATAAATAACAAGATTTGAAATGAATGAAATCCAAAATATAAGTATGCATGTGAAATTTTAGACTGATATCTAAATACAACATTATGATTCATTAACCCATGATGTGGACCAATAAACTCCCTTTGATCCATAGACACTCACACTATAAAAAATTACCATTAATAAGAAACAAGAAAAAAATATGAGATCAATACATGGAAACCTTTATAAAACATAAGATCTATATATTTGTTATAAAAACAAGAATAACATGATTTTTAAAAAATATTTCATTCATTTCATTTTATAAATGAATATTCATAAATACAAGTTTGAAAATAATTTTAAAATTAAACAATTTTACACTTGATAAAGTTAAAATAAATGAAGTTCCACAATTTTATACATTGAATAAAAAATTCACCTTTTATAAATTCGTAGGTAAATACCTCTTTGGAAAGTAAAATAATTATCAATATTTATAATAATACTTAAAAAAAGATAAATTAAATTTACCTTTGACATATTACTGTTAACATTTAACCTTTATAAGTCATTTTGGATTCCCCACTTTTAAAACAAACACATTAAATAATTTAAAACATAAACTTACGATTTTATAAGAACAATATTGATCAATTTCCCCCCATTTTAATCATTTCAAAAACACCCCCACACATAAATGAATATGGAATATAAACAACCTAATTAGTGAGTATGTTTATAACATCATTCGAGAAACATAACCATAAATAAATAGTACAACTATAAATAAAAATAATACAAAAGGATAAAAAAAGACAATATGGGAACTAGTGGAAAAAAATAATGTTATCAGTGAGAATTTTTAAAACAATATCATTATCATTTTAACAAGAACCATTGGTAACTAACCAGATCATAATGTGTAATCATCCTCAACAATATATAATTGGAATGGACAATCATCCGATGTTTTATCTTTAAAGGACATAAGAACCATAACTATCCTAATTTTCCCATTAGGAACTCCAATAATAAATAAAAAATCTATAATAAGGGACACTAGCCAGTAATGTAATCTATGCTAGTGAGGTATAAACCTGTATACCTCCCATAGTTACCTCGAATTCCCATTAAAAATATAAAGTGTAGATCATAAAACAACATAACCCTATGTTTATCTATTAAATCATAATAATATATAATAAATAAATCCCACATCACCTCCAACACCCTCTTAAGAAACATCCCTTTTTCACATTTTCATATTTATCAATAATAATTCATTTAATCCAACATATTAAAAAATTCATAATAATACATAACACAAGGGGTATCAATTCCATTGGTGTAACAATTATCCATGAAACAATTTTAATGAGGATCTATTTTGTACATATTGATTAACATGGGAAAAAATTTATATAAAATCTTTTAAGAACTATTTAAGAATCAATAATTTGAAAATGATATATTTATACCTTAGGATATGATTGAACACCCAAAACATATCTTTAATTTAATATACTGTTGAAAACATAGGCTATACTCTTTGAAAATATAATCTTGGTTAAAAACATCCTCTTTCTACAAATTCAATTGAAATATCCTCTTAGGAACCTAAATAATCACTATTCATACATAAAGTGTTTTCTGTTAAAATAGTATGCCATGAAATTTGGAGAAAACTTATTATTGGATGTATAAAAATGACAAAATTTCTTAAAATTCCCTTCATGGGTATAAAATATATGTATATGTTATTATGGTAAACATCTATAAATTCCAGGCATTTTAGGACTTGTAAAATACAAGATTTTCACTAAAACTATTAGCTTAAACTCATCGTAGCATAATCACCTTTATCCAATATAATGATATAAGGAAATTGAACCTAAAAAGAAATTAAATCAATGAAATCATAATTTAGAACCATCCCTAGTCATGATATATTCCAATATACACAATTATGGAAAATAGATTAAGAAAAAATATAAGAAAAAATAGTTTAGAAAGAATGAAGAATTATGGATGTGGTACCTCGATGAAATAAAACTTGAATACATTAATGAACTATAAATAATCCATAAAGGTAGATTTGATGTGAAAATCCCCTGTTAATAGGTATTTTGGTCATGTTAATGGGAAGGATGTAGGAGTGGAGTTAAATAGGGTAAGTTAAAATGAGTAATTCCAATATCTGAAATTTTGGTCACACTACATGGTTTGAATGCATGACATGGTAAGACCTGAGAAAACCATTTAGTTTTCACTTGAATTACCCCACATATAAATGGGAATATCATATTGTTAAGCTATACAGTTCAAAATAATATGTTCAAATAATGCATTGTAATATTATATATAATGGAAATATGTATTGTTTAGCTGTACTATTTTGAGAGATTTGTTTCAAATATGCATAATTTATTGATGTATCCCATATCATGGGATGGGTGAAACATGAGCTCAAAATGTTATTACCATCACTACAACAAAAACCGGGTTTAGAGGCGTTTTTGTGGTGGCGGTTCACAAAACCACCACTAAACCTTTTCGCCGAAAGGTTTCGCGGCGGTTTTTAATAAATCGCTGCGAAACCCAACATTCATTTTAACAATCCCAACCCTTCTTCCCCCACCCGATCGTTCCCCCAAACCCCCACTCCCTCACTTCTTCAACTAACCCCCCGACGACCCGCAACCCTCGACCCCCTACCGTTTGGTGACGCCCAACCATCCGGCGACCCGCGACCTCCTACAACCCCGCGACCTCCATCTCTGGCAACCCTGCGACCTCCATCTCCGGCGACCTGTCTTTTCTAGGTATTTATCCATTTAACTAGGTTTTAATTACAGAAAATTTTGATAGACTTCAGGCTTGGTGATAATATTGAGAATGATTGGTAGGTGATAATTTTATTGGAGGTTTGAACATGGATTCAATGATTTATGACATAATAGTTTAATATTTAATAGTTATATAAATCCTAGAGTATAGAGGAGCATATTTGAAAATATTAAATGGGTGGTATTATGGAATAAAATTGAGATTATGGATTGTGTAGTGGGGATATTTCCTCTTTTACATGGTTGAAAAGAGGGAACGCGTGGTTTTTTATGGGACATGACTTGGTTATATGAAAATTAAATGTTTGGTAGTTTCCTTATGGAATGGAATATAGTTTTTAATCATGATCATGGAATGGGTTTTGATGGAATTAAAAAAGATCATGGGTAAATATTAAAAAAATAACCCTTTTAATTAATGGTTAATAGTTGGGAAAAATATGGGTAATGGCTACATGGTTTGTCATTAAATATGATTAATATAAAATATAAATAATGTAATATGGTTGGTGAAATGAATCTATAAATGGGATAAATGATGAGGCGTGATGGTAAATTACTCATCTTTATTGTGGATATTTGTATAAGATGCGGGGATGTTCATTGTGTTATATATGGTTGTGATGGTAATGTGAGGTAGTAGTAGTATGGTGATTTTTACTAGCTATAGAAGTTCTATTTGTTTATTTATGTATTACATTGGTCTTGTGTGTGTCTATAAATATACATAAATATTATTGTTTTTGGTTTTTGAATACATCCCACTTGAGTTAGATACCCTTCTCGAATCCCAAAAAGCTCTGGGTACTATGTTGTTTCCCCTAACAATCGGGATGGTGAGGGAATGGATGCATGCCTACTCCCCCATCCCCACTCTCCCTTCTAGTTTTAGAATTATCTTTGATGTATTGAGGTGGGTAAGATCATATTTCTAAAGTATATACTGAAATAGAAGACCCTAATGGTTATTTATGTGAAGGTGCATTACGTATTAGAAAACCCTTTGAGTCATTGATGATGATTATAAACTAGGTGCACTACAAGTCCCTAATGTGTATTGAGATAATGAAATTATGTAAGTAAAATAGTGGTCTATAAGTGGTATTTATGGGATGGGCTATTGTGGTGTTGATGTAAGGATATATATTAGTGGTTGTGCAAGGTAGGTGGAGGGAATTAACTTAATGTCCTTCATGATTTTGATTCCCAACAGTACTGGTTTTGAGAAGTGTTGATGATATGTGATATGTGATAGAGGCTATTGTCTAATGATGATGTTATGGATACGGTTTGTGGTATGGTTGTAATATGAGATATAGTATTCTAGGGAATAAATGTTAAAGATATTGGGAGAATATGTCATTTGATATTAGGGTGTGATAGTGAAAAAAATAAGAAATTGGTTTTAGGGTGCCTTTGTGTCATATTCATATGATATTATTTTACTATGCATGATTATGATATTTAGTAGTCGAGTCTTGGTGAGTATTTTCAATAGTTGACCTACTAGGTAATTACTAGTTATGTTGTTTGTTCAATGATGTGTTATTATACTCTTTTAACTTTTTAATTGGAGGTATTGTGTATAATCATACTAAGAATACATATTATGATAATCCCCATATATATATAATATTCCAGATTCCTAGAATATTTTTTGTGACTAAGTTGGTTCGTACTATCTTTGTGCTTGGTGTTTTTTGTGAAATCAATACTATGGAGATTTATTTGGTATTTTTATCTTGGGGTTTTTATTTTTTTGCGTATTCATTCTTTAAAGTATTATTGTTGATTTAAATTTATATATATATATAATTATGTTGTTTAATTTTATTATTTTTATTATTATTGGTATATATGATGGTAATTCCTCTCACCCTTATTTTTTATACCCCTATTCTAGTCATCAACCTGAGGCCTGAAGGAGGTTGGATATTGGGGTCACTCTCATCTTTAATTTAATACTAGGAAGTGTTGCCATTGAGGTTATGTATTGAATTGACCCGGGTAACCCTCAAACGTGGTAACTGACCCATTCTATTACATACTCGAAGGTTATTCCCAATCCTCGTGGGTTGGAGGCAAGCACCAATGAATCAAAAAACACATAAAAGGGAAAAATTTATCCCAACATGATCAAACAAATTTCATATATGTATACACAAAATGAATATGAATGTGGAATACTAAAGGAATATATATACCATAATAGTCAAAAGAGAGTAGAAAAGAACAATTAGAAAAGTAGTCAACGTTTGGAAAACAAGCCTAACGACATGGACTAAAACCAAAAACTACTCCATGAGATGGTGTGGATGAACTCCCCCCATCTCACCACCAGCTACCCAAAACCAGCTAACACAAACCTCACCACCTCACTTCAGCACCTTTCCCTGCCAAGTATTGGAAGTCATACAAATGTCTACGTACCCCTAAGGAGGTGCACAAGGTGTGAGATAACAGCCTCCATAGGATCCCACCCGGGTGTTCCATATCAAGCCTCTATATAAATATTCATGTATTATTATTTTAAATATAACAAGAAATGATAAGTAGTAATGAAATTTTATAGAAAACATGGGTAAACATTTCCCTTTTTCTTAGTTCTAAACAAAAGTAGGTACAAATGTATATCAATTATAACACAGAAATCAAATCAGTACAAAATAAAATAAGTTGTAGAGGAATAAGTACCAAGTAACACTATAGTTTAGACTAGAAGAAAACTTATACCATAATAAATCATGTGCACAATACAATTCCTATAACACATGCCTAGGAAGAGGAGGAATACCCCATGAGTAAACCCCCCCAAAAATGCTAATAGTTGTCCCCTAGATCAATGGGACTAGGAAACCAAGGAAATACCCATGAGAAAACCTCCTAATAATCACAAAACATGGACGATAGACTCAAGATAATCCATCCACCTATGTACCCAAGGTAACCTAAGTGCTCATTTTCACAAATCAATTTCAATATTTTAAAAGTAACCATTTTATTTTCATTTATCAAAAATCATGGAAAAACATTTCTCTCAAAAACCCCTTCTTAAACAAATGAAATTAGTCATTCTAATTTGATATATCAACTTATAAATTAAGATAAATTAGGCTAATTATCATAGGCTAAAGATGGAACCACCTACCTCAAAGCTCAAGTCACACATTCCCGTAATGGGATCCACCAATAATGAAATCCAAATAATGAAAACGAAGGACCTAGATTATAATAAAAACATTAATATTGATATAAATTAGAAAATAAGGGGTTGGTGGAAAGGAAAAAACCAAATACCTCATGAAAAGACATCCACCGCACCACATCTGACCAAGGAATGACCTCCATAATGAGATCTCACAAAGGATCTAGAAGAATACTCAAAGATTCAAAAACATAGGCCACCAGATCTGATAATGTTATCCTAGCGTGCCACCATTATAAAGAGAACTGAATAATCAGAAATATTTCTTACCCAAAGGGATGCTCCACAGCTATAATAAAAGATCCAATGTTGAATGGATTAATCTAGATGGATCATAGTCTCCCAAAATAACCCGAGAGGATCTCTAGGTAGGGATCCATGGTCCTGGAGAAAAGAACTGAAACCAAAATTTCCACTCGCCTATTTTAAAAACTGCACGAGGGACATTTGATGATGTGTAATACGATTACTTGTTGTGAAATCCATGGTGTTCTACTATGTTTAAAAATCTTTCACCTCGAATTAAAAATCCATTATTTTAAAATTTACGATGTGAAACCACTCGTCCCGAGGTGTAAACTTTCACAGCATGAATACGCTTTCATGACATGTATCTAGTAATAGTTACACGATTTTTAACCTAGTTATATAGTCTGAAAGACTTTTTAATCATGTAGATAAAGCTGGTTAAAGATGAAAGTACAACAAATACCTGATTTCACCATTTTAGGTATCTTACCAATTCTTTCCTAGTCCTTTACAGACAGTGGAAAAAATGAAAACCATGAAGAGGATAAAAAAATACCTGATAGATCAGTAATAGGATCATACAAACTCCCCAATATAAATAATTTTTTCCATCAATATGTCATGTAAAAGATGTAATCGATGGAAAAATATGAGTTCACTGCTCCTTCATCAATGAATCGTGTACCCAATTCTCATGATAACTTGATCCTTGTTTCCATAGAACCCTAACCAATGGAATAAAATTCCCACAAAATACATTCACTTCAGAGTCATCAATCTCAATTGGTTTCTCCAAAATAGAAACATATGGCTCAAATCCAATTTCTTCCCAACTTAGTATGTGAGCTGGATCAGGATGGTATTTCTTGAGATGATACATGTAGAAAAATTCATGAATACCTATCATAAAAAACAACAATTCTAATCAATAAGCATCCTAAATGAGCTTATCAGTGACCTCAAATGGTCTAACTAATCATAGATCCAACAGAAAAGAACAAATATAAATTCAAAAGGTTTAACATATCTCTGTCTCTAACTCAACGACACCCTCATGAGGAGCTCATGGAAGGTACAACCATGTAATATATATGGATAATAGATATATGAATATTTTTCTTGAGTTTATGAGGATAAATGGGACAAAACCATTTAATTCTTTTAAAAAAAGTATCATCACTCAAAATAAAAGATCACTTGAACCATATACTTATTATATAAATAAAAGGTACCTGATTATATGTAATGAAAAGACAATAAACATAATCCCATGAAGGGAAGCTATAGAAATGGTAACCCATGCATTTCTATTCTATATTAGTGATTTTGGATGGATGTTATAAATACCGACTGGTATCCCATTTATAGATATGGAAAATAAAATAAATCATTTAATTGAGATGACCAAGTATGTGAGTATGTGAGATCTTAATGAAAGTTGTAGTATTTTTTGTAAGGGTGTGGAAGTAATCTGAGTGGACCAATGTATCTCATTAATGTACTGGGGATAGAAATTGTTTGAGGAAACATAAATGTGTGATTGACAGTGTTATGATAATCGTGTAACCTGATATTCTTACTGCTCCTCAATGAAATGTTCATGCTATATCCTAGGGACCAGACTTGTTTGGTTTGTCTGGACATGATAAGTAAGTGGTAAATGTGATCAATGAATCATATTTATTATATTATCCATACTTTATGATCAATAGGTCATCTTTATTATATTATGATTCTGAAATCTTACACTATCATATATTTTGTGTAGGCAAATTGTGATATACATGGATAAAAGCTAGATCAAATTACAAAAGAACACACCTTACTTTGTTAAGGGTTTGAATGAGTTTTTAGATTTTGAGATTTCTAATCTATCCAGTGAAGGTAGAATAAGATGTCCATGTCCTAAATGTAAATTTTGAACATGGTTGAAGAGAGATGAATTTTAGGAACATTTAATACTAAAGCAATTCCCCGGTCAATATTTCTGTTGGTATTGGCATGTAGAATCAAACAAACAGAAAGATTGAGCACTGATGTTAATCCACATAATGAGGTCCCATGTTCATCGACAATGGAATATGAAATGAAAAACCTAATAAATGATGCATTCGGTATTGCAAGACACCACTATCATCATCAAAACATATCAGAACAACCAAGTGAGGGTGCTACAAATTGCATCATGACAAGTGATGTTTTTGAGACGTTATGACAAGTAGATCAAGATTGGAACATATCATTGGATCCTCCTCTTGATTATGTAGATCCAAATGTAACGGAAAACTTCATTGAGAAAAATGTGTTTCATGATTTAGTTGATGATGGAAATCAAGGGTTGTATAGTGGGTGTTTGAAATATTCAAAGATTTCATTTCTGCTAATGTTATACCATATAAAATTTCTATGTGGAATTAAAAATAAAGAAATTTCCATGATATTGGAATTGATTCGTGATGCATTTCCTGAAGCAAAAATCCCAGAATTTTTTTATGATATGAAAAAAGATGTTAACAAGCATGGTCTGAATTATATAAAAATACATGCGTGTACCAATGATTGTATGATTTATTGGGGCGAGGATTAATGTAGACAGAATTGCAACAAATGTTCTTCTTCTAGATGGAAGAGAGGGTGATGATGGAGGTTTGACTGAACATAATTTCATGAAGAAGAAGAAAATTAACACACCTTCAAAGGTTTTGCGTTACTTTCCTTTGAGGCCGTTATTTAAAATATATTTCATGTCATCAAAAACCGCCGAACACATTATGTGGAATTCTGTAGATAATAACAATGATGGGTTAATGAGACATCCATGAGATTCCCAATCATGGAAGAAAATTGATTCATTACATCCAGATTTCTTAGCTGATCCTAGGAATGTTCGATTGGGATTGGTTGCCGATGGATTCAACCCATTTGGGACTTTGAGTACAAGTTATAGCATTTGGCCAGCTGTTTTGATCCCTTATAATCTGCCTCCGTGGATGTGTATGCAACAACCATCTTTTATCATTTCAATGATTATTCTTGGAAAACAAATGCCTGGAAATGATATTGATGTATACTTGTAGCCTTTGATTGAATAATTGCAAATGTTATTGAGTAATGGTGTTGAGACATTTGATGTTTCTTCTAAAACAATATTCAAAATGCATGCTGCATTACTGTGGACCATTAGTGACTTCCCAGGGCTTGGGAATTTATATGGTTGGAACACATATATGGGTTTTTCGTTTCCCATTTGTAACTTTGATTTTGAGCCCAAATGGATACCTCACAGTAGAAAATGGTGCTTCTTATTCCATCGAAGATTTCTCGATGCATCTCATAGATTTCAGCTGAAAAAATCAAAATTTAATGGTTTCATTGATCGTAGACCACCTCCAAAGTGGTTAAACGGTTCTGAAATATTGACACAGCTTGAAAATGTTAAAATAGTATTCGGGAAGGATCATCATTTGAATGATAGAAGAAATCGAGTCTGAAGTGCATCGTCATGTGAAATCAGAACACAACAATGGAAGAAAAAATGTATATTCTTTAAACTTTTGTATTTGGAATTTAATTTGTTGAGCCACAATCTTGATGTGATGCATATTGAGAAGAATGTCTATGATAATTTTATTTTCACAACACTTAATGAGCATGGAAAGTCAATGGATCATCTTAATGCTCGCAAAGACTTACATGTAATGAACAATATACGCGATCTCTGGCCAGATGAGAATGAAAAGTATCCTCAGGCCATTTTCACAATGGAAAATAGGGATAAAGACACGTTATATCGAATTTTAATGAATGTGAAGGTATCTGATGGCTATTCGAGTATCATCTCGAGGTGTGTTGACTTGAAAAATCGTATGTTACATGGTTTGAAAAGTCACGATTCACATATTTTGTTACAGTAGTTACTACCATTGGCATTGCGTACATTATTACCTAAAAAAGATACTACTGTTGTACTCCAATTATTCACATTTTTCAGGAAATTATGTGAGAAATTTGTACATCCATTTCAGCTTGACAATCTCCAGGAGAGGTTTTTATTGACTCTTTGTGCAATGGAGATGACCTTTCCTCCATAGTTTTTACTATCATGATTCATTTAACAGTGAATTTGGTTGAAGAATCTAAATTAGGAGGCCCCGTTCATTATCGATGGATGTATCCCATTGAGAGGTATTTTATTTATATGTTTTACAGTTATGTAAACAATTTTTGACAATTAAATAAATTCATAATATTATTATTTTATGTCACAGCTATCATGGGCATTAGAAATCATACGTGAGAAATAAAGCTCAACCAGAAGGCTCTATTGGTAAAGGCTATTTGGCCGAAGAATGTCTTAACTTTTTTTCGAGGTATTTAGATGATATTGAGAAAAGATTTAATCAACTTGGAAATGTTGACGACACATCAACTCAATCTCAAATGCATCTAAAATCAAAAATATTTCCTGATATGGGCCGATCAGTTGGGAGGACCTCAAATGCGACACTAACAGAATTGGATTATTACAGGCACATAGATATGTGCTGCTGAATAGTGAAATTAAAAATCCATTTATTGAATATTTGAGGATACAAACAAAGAGACGAATGAGGGGCCGAACATGCAATGTGAAATATATAATGAAATCTATGAATAAAGAGCTTCTAAAATGGTTTTCATGACTTGTAAGTTCATAAATATTGCAATAAATAAGAATATTAGTTTGACACATACAACTTGTAAATATATTAAATTATATTTCTTTTTTCAGATCATGAATACTGATACTCGAGTAAACTTGTCAGAAGATTTGAAGTTTCTTGCTAGAGGTCCTAAAAAGCAAGTTAGAAAGTTCGACACTTATAATGTGAATGGATTTAGATTTCGCACAGTTGATCGAGAAGTGGGTATGAAAACACAAAATAGTGGTATATTTACATTTGCTGAAGTGGGATCCTATGGAAAGCTTCATGATATTATTGAATTAAACTACCATGGACATTTTTTTGTTGTTTTATTCAACTGATAATGGGTCGATATTATCATAGGTGTTAAAAGTGATTCATTGCAATTTACTTCTGTGAACTTCTCTCGCTTGATGGATGTTGGTGATCGTGAAATGAATGATCCATATATCTTAGAATTGCAAGTGAAAATGGTATATTATATGAATGATTTTGTGGATGAAGGGTGGAGTGTAGTTACTCACGTAATACAAAGAGATTTGTATGATATGGGTGATGAAGTGGAAGATTTGACCTTTGAAATTGAATGTCATCAACAATAGGAAGTAGAATTATTTGTCCATCATGATATTGAAAATATTAGTCTTCCAAGGATGAATGAAGTGGATGAAGCAATGAAGTAGGAAACAGACATGATTGATGAGGAAAATGATTGTATGTACAATTATTCATTCATGCAGTAACCACTTGTTTCATTTCTGTAGTCATTCATTATAATTGTTATATATATATTTTTTTAGTGTTGGGCATCTATTATCATTTTTAATTTTTTTTTCTGCATAATTTTTTTGTAATATATATTTTGAACGTAATTTTATCTGATTAAATGGTAGGAATACCAAGGAAGAAGCAGTATACTATTTCATCTAGTTCTGCGACGGATGCTGATCCATCTGGGTCACTCCCCACGACATCTGAGGCACCAGCTACCTACACCCCCGCACCATCTCCCCCTACACAATCTCTCACACCATCAAAGGGCCTCCCATTAGAGGCTGAGTCATCGACTCCCCCTATAGGTGAATCATTAGTTGGGCGGTGACAGACCCCTTCCAGTTCATCCCGGACACCCTGTAGGGTCACAGTTATAGGTATAAATTTTAATTAAATAAACTTATTGCATTTTTTTATACTAATTGATTGCTCATTGAAGATAACAAAAATAAAACCATGGAGAAACACTTAAAAAGATCAGATGTTTGGAACTTGAATGGAGAAAAGATAGTCATGCAATTTGATTGTTATGGGGTCCCTACAGATGATGTTGTGGGGTTACTTGGCCAGATTATAGGTCAGTTGGCAGTGGAGCCCATTTCCCTTCCCATTTCATATGATGATTGGAAACATATGCCTCCAAACTGGAAAAATAAAGTTTTAGATTCTCAAATAAAGGTAATTTTATTAAATTATGGTTTAATTGAATGTCATGTTAATAATATGTTCAAAATGAATTTCTGTATACAGATTTTCTTCCACTTCACAGTTGCTGATGTGATAACATGGAAGTGGTCTTTGAAAAATCTTGGTAAAAAATGGAAGGATTTTAAATGGAGATTGTGGTGTGATGTCAACGATACTTCATTGACCTTGGAACAAATGTATGGAAAGCTACCCAGTGGGGTACTGAAAGAGTAGTGGAACGTTTTTGTTGACAGGCATCGTGATGAGAAGTGGATGGTATTGAAATATATATTATTATATTATCCACATTTTATATTAATACATTTATATGAAGAGGAGATGACATTGGATACATTACTGTTAAATTGTATTTTATTTATTTCAGGATCTCTCATGACAGAATGCATCAAAGAGGGCGAAACAAGTCATCCCTCACACAGCGGGCTCAAAAAGCATTTCTAGAAGCCTAATTTTATTGGTAATATTTTAAATAGTTTAAATATTTATAATACAATATTATATATTTAATATATTTATTTTTTTATTTATCTTTGCTTAATGCAGTCACAGAATTTATGGCACAAAGCCTCCCAGACTGAACTGTGGTTGGATGTTCACAAAAAAACAGATGGCTCTATTGTTAATGAGCCTACCAAAGAAGTTGGGGTAAGAAGTCAAATTTTTATTATAATAAATTATTATCAGTTTTGTACTATGTTAATATGTATTGATATTTATAGGTAAAAATTAAAGAACTATGGGATTCCAAACCTGGGCAGTCCTACTCAGTCTCCCAAGATGACCTTGTTGCTCAAGTCCTTGGGAAGGACCATCCTGGTAGAGTGCACGAGATGGGTTTGGGACCCGTACCATCTGGGGTCTTTATCAGGCCATCAGGGATTCCAACCGCATCTACTCCTTGTTATAGACAACCCATACCTAAAGATGCTCAGAGGGAGATTTCTTCTCTATGATCCGCAGTTCAAGACCGAGGGGCTCAGATACGCGCTATGCAGAAAGAGTTGACTATTTTATATCAGCAGATGAGCAAATATGACCCCAGTGGTAGTGCACCGAGTGTTGGTGAGCAGGTAAATCACAAAAAATCAAAATCATTTAGTTTGAAAACTTTTATTGGTTTTAAGTTTAATTATAAATATACAAAAATATTTAATTTTCAATATAATTTTCTTACAGGTGGAAGCAGGAGATGGAGGTGTAAAGGGTGATGATGCATCATCGGACCATGAGTAGTATTGTTGATGTTTTGAACAAATATGAGAAAGGTTGGTTTGTATATATAACATGTGTGGTGAATGGAACCTTTAAAAAACAATTGGTCTTGGAGGAGCTTCATTGGCTAACCTTGAATGATCACAATAACCATAGGTGGTAAAGAGAATGATGTGTTTGTTTCATTGGTTATATGATCTATGGTAATAGGCTCTTTGATGATTCTGTTGTAAATTTAGCATTGGGAATTGGACTCATTAGGGTGTTTCATGTCCAAACAGCCATGGTGAATGGATATCACTAGATCAAGATGGTTTTCTGAGGTGATTTTCATGATCATTAATAGTTTTTATGAGGTACGTAACCACATCACATGAAAACCAATGCAACTCCCTTCCCATGAAGCTTCCCTCTTTTCTAACTTTTATTTTATGCACATATTGGGAGATTGTTAGATGACATGTCATATGATAAAAAATAAAAATCAGAGGGGTTTTACATGATTAATTGGGCTATTTGATGGGGCTTCACATGATCAGGAACAGATTACATGAATTGCATAACCCCTTTGAATGATGTTTCTATGGACATGTGATCATGATCCTCATTGAAGTCCACATGGTCCTTGTGACCTAGGTGATTAATCTATATGTATACATGATATAATTTTATTTCCTTTGGGTATATATTAATACCTATTCTTTTGGTATTTCTTTGTTCCTATAATATACAATGCTCATTTGGCTAGCGTCAAAAAATGACCCCCCCCCCCACAAAAGTGAAGTTACAAGGAATAAGGACTCAGTTATGAGGTAGGAAATGAATTCATGAGTCTCTTATGCTTTCTCACGTAAGAATTCAAAACATATTTTGGTGTTCTATAATTCCATTCATATTCCTTGAGGTTCTCTATAAATGGGGGTGAGAAGCTGGTCATTTGACCGGTGACATGAAACTCCATAGCTCTAAAAACCTCCCCTCTCGTGCAATTTTTTCCAAGAAAACATTGCATTACCTCATCACAAGAACCATAAAAGAGACCTAATCATGTGATCATGTCAGTTGACCTCTTTGTGTGATCACCATGTCTAAATCTCTCACTTAATCAATATATGAACTAGTCAATGGTAATTTATTTAAACTTTGATGCACACCCTTGGCCATTAGTCTATCTTATGTGATTCAGTTGTCTCTTGATGATTTTTTCATTATCTACTAATCTTTATGTGATTCATGTGACCTTCACATGGTATCATGATTATATGTATTAAGAAAAAAAATGTGATCAAAAGATGTTTTATGGGTTATGTGATTTTCATGTCCTAGAATGTATCATGTGGTCCATGTAATGTTTTCCAGGTTATGCACTTATTTTTTTTATTAGCACAACTGATTCTCTCTTAATGGTTACATATCTTCTAATATATTCTCTATTATCTTTAAATATGTCATCTATTTCTCAAATGTCTTCTTATGTGGTAGACTGGAGAGACCTTATTTCCTGGAACCATAATGTCAATCATCAATACAAAGTATTTTATAACAATGATGTCTTAAAGGTTCTTATTCTGACTGAACATCAACCCATTTAATCCTCGTTCCTCCTCCTTATAGGAAAAATGACTAGTAATTATCCCTCCCCTCTCTTCTTTGTCATATTTTGATCCATACACTTTAATCCTTTATGGAATCAAATATTATCAATTTTGATCATCTCCAAACTATAAGTATAAATCCATGTGACCCCCAATCTATTGTTTCATTTGATGTTATATTGTGTTTCATTCTAAATCCATAATTTTAGGAAATTTGTATTCTTTAGGTATTCTTATTGAATTAGATCAACTTTTTCATCAACATTAAATGAAAGGGTGTTTATGAATATTGTGTAGGTGGTGCATAAATATTCTCTTTATTATATATATGTTGTATGTGTTGTTTGATACACAAATGTAGAAGGGAAGGTAACAATGGATCAGGATGGAACAAAATTAGATTTCCTTATAGATGAGATTCAGGAAAGGTTTGTTAGGGCTATGTAAGGTCCTCTGGTTTGTAATTATTAATCATGTACATCCATGAATTAAATTGAAATTGGTGGTAGAACATGGAATGATAACCAAGAGGGGTATGTATTAATTTGAAATGATAATATCTTAAAAGTTATTTAAAGAAATTCCTCAATTATGGTGAATTATATAAAACATAATTGATAGTGGAGTTCTTATCCAAGTAAGAGAGACTTGAGTAAAATGATGTATCTTTTTGGTTGGGTGTAATTAAATTCTTGTTATTAATGTGTGATTTAGTTGGGTTTAATTCCAATGATGTTTCTATATTATTAATTAGGTTTTGCATATTGCTAACCATTTCTTTGGCATGCTATATAGGTTGGCTATTTTTTAACCATGTTGAACACATTATAATATGTTGTTTAAGATGCCAACTATCATTCTTATTGGTATATGGGTTGGGTGTGATTCAAACCAAATTTTTGTGGTTATGTAGGTTATACAAGATTATGACAATTAATCTTGGTTTTTACATAGATTGGGCTTAATTCCAAATATTCCTATGACTTATTATATGGTTTGGGTGCAATTAAAACTAGTGCTCTTGTTAGTTACATGGGTTGAATGTAATTCCAACTATTATTATTATTTATTATATGGGTTGGGTGTAATGTTAACCATTGTTATATTCATGTATATATGTTGGGTGTAACACCAAACCTTCTCTTTATTGATAGTTGTGTTGGGTGTGATTAAAACCATGAATTTTTTTAGTACATGTGTTGGTTGTGATGTTAACCATGTTGGGTGTAACACCAAACCTTCGCTTCTTTGATAGTTGTGCATGCTATTCCTCATTATGAGGAGACATATATTTTTTAGTTTATCATGTAACATAAACCATAATTCCATAGTGAGTTGATTAGTTGATGGTTTATAGGAACCAAAACTATTTATCTAGCCCAAGGTGAGGTAGAAATTGGCCTATGAAATATTTCTAATCTAGGGGGAATACTTTTATTAGTGGAAGCATATGATGAATTCCATCCCATTGAGAATTTTTGGCATGATAAATGGTTTCTTGTTTGGTTTGCTTTTCAGGGCAGTGGTGTAGTATATGCAGAAATGCTATTTATTTCGGGTCAGCATTTCACGACAGTTTTAACCACTACTAATGTTTTACAACTTTTACATTTAGCATCAGTTTAAACCACCACTAAATGTAATCGGCAATACACTTAGTGGCGGTTTAAACCGCCGTGAAATCATATCGGAATTAGTGGTGGTTTTAACCGCCTCTAAGCAAGCACATGACACGCCTGAATTTCGCGGCAATTATAGCCACCGCTAATTAAATAGCCATTAAAACCGCTGCGAAATTTACCAAAAACCACCCTGAAATGAGGTACTACGACGCTTTTCATTGACCAACGGGAAATGCATAAAACCGCAACTAATAGATTGCTGACGCCCAGTTTAGCGGCGGTTTCGGTAAACCGCCGCCAAACCATATAGCGGCGGTTTAAACCGCCGTTAATAGGCGGTTTAAACCGCCGCTAATAGGCGGTTTTCCTGTAGTGCATGAACCACATTCTTCTTCCCAATTTCATATAATTCTTAGACATCAAATATGGTAATATTAAAAAATTTCAAGAATAAATAAAAATATCAAAATATAGACAAAATTCAAAATTAATTAATATAGAAGACATGAGGGTGTTAAAATTATTTTCTGTAAGCCACTTTCTATACAAATAATGTTTTAATAAAAAGTACAAATAAAAGAGTTAGAAAATATTCACTTAATCTAGTGTTCAATGGATCTAATAAAACCAACCATGTATAAATATTCAAGTTATCAATCATATAAAAGAACATTCCATCAAATTTATACATACCAATTGATATAAACAACAATCCTAACCATCCAACCCCACAGTAAAATTCATTAGGCATGAGGGATAGGAAACTCTTAGCAGTCCAGTTAGAAAGGATCAATAAAAAAACACATAAATACTAAAATTCAAGAGAATAAATCCTAAATAATCATCAATAATTTTCAAGCATAATCCAACCCATAATTAATAAAATTTGATCCCAAATATCATAAAAACCAATAATATATATCCCCATAATTTTACATTCATATAGAATGTAATGATAATAGATACATGTCTTATGATAGATATATCAACTGGGAAAACATGTTACCTTAATTCACTAAGGAAAATCACAATTATCTGTTAAGAAGAAACAAACACTCGTGAAAATATTTTTATATTTTGAGAAATAATAATTACCTAAAAAATCAATAAAATATATAATAAGGTTAAAACCCCACCAACATCCCTCAAAAAAGGAATAAAAACTATAAATTAATAAAACAATTCCCCAACGAGAATAAAATGGGATATTGTAATGAATTAATTGTGTCCACCATTGGAACCGATTCTTGAACCAACCCACCACATACTCGAGTTTCATCCTCGATCCCCACCATTTGAGAAGATGACAAGTGTCAAGGGTATCAAACATAAACATTTGGTATTCATAAAACCTCATGATGCTAGAAAAACTCAAAATCAAATAATTTAATAACTAAAATAAGAGATATTGGTGAAAACTAAATAAATACTTACATCAAATATTTTATAAATACAAATATACAATGATATAGTATCAGATAAATGAAAATAAAGAAAATAATAACAAAGAAGATGAAACAAAACATGAACCAATTGTTTTTTTCAAATTTATGTTCTTATCACCATCTCTATGTCACACTAATGTCACTACCATTATCTCAATAAATAACTACATAATAGGGAATGTGAGAAAAAATCCAACAAGGAAATGAAAACATGAAAAAATAATTATATTACCTGAGGACAACATACCCACCATTATGTTTATATAATGGGTGATCAAAAGGTATTAAGATACCACCATTACCCCATTTCATTTATTTTAAAAAAGAAAATAAATGTCAGTTTGAAAATAAGTTGTGCTAAAAATGTTTCTAATTTCCATTACAAATAATGATAATAAGCCAAACATGATATATGAACTTCCACAACGTCTTCCACTATAATACCATTTCACAAGGATGGTTATTTTTCAAACCAATACCAATTTCAAGACAAAAAACTATTACCATAAAAACATCTCACTTTTGATAATATATTTTACATGGTTTAAAATATTTTAAAAGATCAATCTAATTATAACTCCTTGAATACCATTTCCCCTTTTTTCCTTAAATTATTTTACACACGGAACTAAATAGTAAGCGTGAAAAGATGTTTAACAATAGTACAACATTACCATAATAGGTTAAAAATAATTCCAACAAATGTATAGAATAAAACTAGTCAACATCATTAATAAATCCATAAAAATGTCAACATATCAAGTAATTACATCTAGTAAATAAAAAAACATTCCAATATATATAAAAATGGTATAAAATATGAAAAAAAAGAATGAGGAATTATCATACGGACTAATAGTTCAAAACAAAATGCACATAGGTGGAACAACTTCTAACTAGTTGAAAGTCATTCATATATCAACTAAATCACTCCATATAGTGTCCTCAATGACAATCCAACAAGGATTGTGTTATGTCAAAATAGAGTGGGATATCGCCTGTTAAAACACAAATAACAAAAACAACATCACTGTACATCCCACTTATTATCCCCATGCTTCCTATAGAATAATAATAGAGGTGGGATATAAGAAAACAATTTCATCACATGACTATAACAAACCCCAAGTCTAACACTACAATTACATCCTTCCCACCAAGGTCACTACACTTAAAAATACCCCCAGTTAATCACACATCTTGAATCACATCATGTAGCATCTGTATCATGGATAACATAAGCACCATCATTTACACAAGAGGGTTGGACAATGGAATAACCAATATTACATCGGAATGTGTGAAATGATCCTTCACTTTTCACATATATAAGATTAATTTAGATATTATATTTAGAAAAACGTGGAATTCAAACACTATTCCAAATATAATCATATAATTCTATAATCACAATCATACAACCCAATGCAAGCATCTGTTCTCTTATTAAAACAACACCACCCTTTTCAAAACTTTGAAACCATATAAACACAAAATGGGAATCTAACATTGAAAACATCCATTTGTCTTAAAACCCAATAAAAATGTACATTTATTATAGAAACCCATCTTTTTCATATCATCAAACATTTATAATTCAAAAATACTCATTTCTAACGATTAACCATGTTAAATTCAGAATGCCACCAATTATACATATGAAAACTGATTTTTCTTGAAACCCCATTAAAACACAATCCTAGATAACCCAAACCATAATTATGTTTGTATTAGAAGGTTTTAAAACATAAAAAAGTAATAAAATATTCAAATAAAATCAAAGGAAATGGAAACACTTACATTATTAGGTAGAACCTTATTTCCTGTAATGAATTACATAAAATGGAGAACATAATATGAATCACAACTATTTCACACCCAGATACCCAATTCATAAAAACAAAAACCATGAAAATCAGTAATCGAAATTATAATAATGATATAAGAGTTATGGGACATGGAGAAAATAAGAGGATTATTGAAGAGGGTCTCATTCCTCTTAAACTGGTTGAAGCATCACCAAGAAACCACTATGAAGTCAAAATAGAGGACCTTGGGAGAGGTAGATAACCCCATGGAAGGAGTTAGGTTAATGGGGTTTGAATGATGGAGTATTGGGGAAGATTCCACAAATAAAAAAATGGATATGACAAAATTACCCAAAACTAGGAATAAAACATGGTTGTCTTGGACATTTTTAAAACTCTTCACAGACTGTGCATTTGTCACCACACCACACCCATGAGGCTCCAAAGTCAATTATAATTGTTTCCATGACTATGAAATCACCTATTTCCACCTTTTCAGGGACACATGGTTTCTACTTCATGGTTTTAAAACATTTGTTATTAACTATTCACCACTGAAATACTTCCAAAATATATATTCTCATAACTCGAAACACCAAAAACCTAAGGGGAAACCAACCAAAATATTATATACAATAATGTGAACCCAAGTGGTGTCAGAAAATTCCCCACCATTCCAATTTAGACCCCTGTAAATTAATCATAATCTATGGTTAATAGGGTTTTCCTATAATACCATCCCTCTAATGAGGACTTGTATACCAACTGTGTAACGCCCCGACCCCAGTTACCCAGAGTCGGTGCATTATTACATAACATTGGCATGATCACAAGAAAGATCAAATCTCGAAATACCGATTGGTTTAGTAGCCTTGGAAACACTAGATATATTCATAAGTTTTACATTACATCATAAAATGAAAAACTACTACAACAACATAATGTTTCCACAATCCACACTATTAACCCCTCATAAAATCCCTGCAGGTCATTCATAACTTACTTCTTCACATCCTGGAAAAAATAAAACATAGAAAAGGGGTGAGATCAAATGCCCAGTAAGGATAACAATATAGCGGAAACTTTCATAAATAAGAATAAACATTTAAGGCAATGTATAACTAAAACAAAAGCCTTTTAAATATGAACTTTCAACATGGTATGGCATAAATAAAATGAAATAATGCCATTTAATCATTCACATGGATATTCTACTAATCGAATAATCACATGAAAAAATCAATAACCACTTTCATAATGTTGGAATGCATAATGCCAGACTATCATAACCACATAGCCAAGGCCTCGTGCCAAGACTACAAATAAGATTTTGTCAAGGCCTTGTGCCAAGACACTAGTTTGTCTGATGAGACCTACCGATGCATCGAGGAGCTATAGCGGGCTCCACCCGTCAGATATTAAGTCCAATGCATTCCCATATGAAAAGGTTTAAACATAACATAAACATTCATATTAAAACTAGCATATGAAATGTCAATAATTTCACCATAAACTATGAATGGTATAAAATTAGCACATCCACAGTCAAACATATCACAAAACCTTCAATACAATATAGAAGTTTTGTATCATAATAAATCAACTTCAAATAATCTTAAAATCCATCAAAGGATGTTGACATAGATGAAATCAAAATTATTTTTAAAAAAATATCTCCTTTTATTTTGAAATAATTTAAGATCCATATAAAATAAAACATTTTCTTTGAAAATATTCTTATAATCTTGTAAGGGAATCTTTGAAGATTTTATAACGGCGGAAAATAGCTGCACCCGCCGTATAAGTTAAAAAAACATTCTTACCTTAATTCTGTCGAAAAGGTTAAAAAGGACCTTGTTTTGAAAACGACCGAAAGATTCCTTTATAAACCACTTATAAAAGTCAAAAAGGGTATCAATGACTTTAACTCATATTCTAGTAAATAGTAAAAATGTTTTGAAATGCATTTTTAAGAAACATGGATGTGGATGATAAAGAGATCCCAGTAGATTATTACGTATAAACAACCTTGGATAATGAAGAGGTCGTAAAGTAAACCCTTACCTTGTACTTTTCCTTGGTTGGGGTAGGTTAACCTCCTGTATAATGGTGAAATAGATGTTATTAAATTATACAAGAATCATATATAATAATATGATATCATATATGATCTTTTAACATTGATTTGTTAATAATATCTTAGAATTATCGTCGTTTCGGGAGTTAACTTACTCATTTTATTTTATATGTTTTGTTACATAAGCCATGGTTGTTGTATCTTATTCATATCCAGAATGATATCTAGTCCTTAAACATCATTTTTAAATCATCAAATGATAATTATACTTGAATGGATACGATGGAGAATGAATCTCATCGCGTTCGTGGAGACGGTAGTCCATACGTACGCACGAGCGACAATATCATTCTTTTGATATTAAAATAATATATAAATGGATGGTATATCATATATACAGAATCATTAACATGTTATATTTATTATTTACATGAGTTACACATCATTATTATACCCATCCAAATAATATTATATTGAATAACAATTACACCACGACGTGGAGACGGTAGTCCGTACGTACGCACGTATGGTGACATGTTATTCAAAGGGTGGATAGAATACGGAATATGGTTGTACCATATTTATAATAACATCACAGTATATGTGAGATACTGGAGTTATTATTTTAGAATGGTAAGAACAAAGGAAGAAGAAGTGGAAGAAGAAATGAACTTGGAGAAGGGTGGTGAAATCATTACCTCTTCTTCGGGTTCTTCCTTTTGATTTGATCAAAAGGGCTCCTTAGGTTGGCTTTCTGATCAAACTAAGGCCTCTAGGTTGTAGTGAGGGATGTTGGGAGAGTATTTGGGCAGATTTTGGCCGAACCAAAAGGCTTTGAAGGTGTGAAGAAATGAGAAGGAGGAGTGCCCTTTTATAAGAGGGGTGAGGGGCACCTTTGGAAAAGCTAGAAATATTAATTTATAATAAATTCATATTCGGTTTCTAATGGCCCCAAAGCATATTATTAAAAGTTTAAGGTGGGGATAGGTCGAAAACCACTCAACCAATAGAATTTAGACAGGTTTGGGTACTTATATTAACCTTATCATTAAGTATTAACTCTAAGTTAATTAGTTTCACTTTTACAATGTCTCTTTGTATTTTTATATAATATGGTTAATAAACTTACTATATACATCCAAGCGACCCCCTAGTGGTACATTAATGATGGAACTATAATTATATAAGTCTCGTGGCCGAACCTTAGATTTTTAGGAATTTAATATCAATTAAGAATATAATATTTGTTTTAAGAACTCTTTTATGTCAATTTTGACACTATTCAATAGTTGATTTTTGTGAAACTCATAACAGATTGATTACTTCGAAAAAAGTCAATTAAATAAATCCTAATATATCATATTATCCTAGAAAATTAGTTTAATTCATTAAACGTTTCATATTATATTTATTTGGGTATTTATAATATCAGTTATTTTAATTTTTCACTATTATAGTAATTACTGCATCATCATTGTGTCATAAATAAAATAAATTATTTAATGTCTAAAAATTATAAATAAAATATCATTATGTAGGAAATATTTTTAGCTTTCTAATGAATATTTATAATCTAAAATACAACATATATAACCCTATGTAACAATTGTTTTTCTAAAAGATATATGCTTGTGTCATTTTTGTATTCATTTTAACTTAATTAAAATAAAGTGTCATTATCACTTACAAGTGGATCCATGGGGTCCCAAAATAGACCCAAAGATTCCTATGGTCGACCATGTATTAACCAATAGGGTTAAGACACGTTTTAGGGTAATTTAGCATTATTATAATATTATTTTTTAACCCTTATTTACCGGATTTACCCTTAACCATGTTAAATAAAATATTTACCGCAGTAATTATTCAAAATGTCTAAAAATAAAATTTACCTATTTACACAATTTGAACATCCTGATTACAAATATGGAATCCATTTTCCTAAATTCAAAACACAGAAGTGGCAGAAATTAATTTAAAATTAATTCCCGCTGTCAAAACAAAAAGCGTGTTTTTAAGAGATAATAACTATCAAAAGATTGACACTTGTTTATGTTCGGTTTAATTGTAAAATTATGTCCAATGACCAACATTATATTAAATGGTAAAACTATATTCTAAATATACTTTAAAACCACTCAAATTCATAATTTATCACTATTAATTATTTTGATTAAAAAAGTTGTTTTTAATTAAAACTTAGTAATTTTCACTATTCATCAAAATATGAAAGTTATCCGAAATGTACCAAAATTTCACCTTAGGCTAAATTTGATATTCCGAATCCAAAAATGAAGTCCATTTTCAAATATAAAATATATATAATTTTTGAAAATGTAGGTATTACTATTCATAACGGCTAGTTTGATTAGTTATGGTGTGTTAGAACTCGGTGTTGCGTACAACACACTCTATCACATTATTCAAAGAGAAGCGTACCGTAGAAGCTTGGGGTGTTACATTCTCCCCTCCTTCAAATAATTGCGTCCTCGCAATTTCTAGGGTATTACTGCATAAAAAGACTCGGGTGGGTCTTCATCATAAGTTCCTCGGGTTCCCACGTTGCGTCTTCCATCTTATGGTTTCTCCACAAAACTTTTACCAGACGCGTCGTCCGGTTTCTCAGCACTTGTTCTCTCGTATCAAGAATCTTGACGGGCTCTTCTCAATAAGAAAGATCGGGTTCCAGTTCTAATTCCTCATAGGTGAGTACATGCGTCGGATCAGGCATGTATTTCCTCAATAGAGATACGTGGAACACATCGTGAACTTTGGAGAGACTTGGCAGCATTGCCAATCGGTAAGCTACAACCCCAATTCGTTCTAGAATTTCGAAAGGTCCGATGTACCTGGGACTCAATTTACCTTTCTTACCAAAACGTATGACTCCCTTCCACGGAGATACCTTCAGAAAAACATGATCACCAACTTGAAATTCCAAATCCTTCCTTCGATTATCGGCATAGCTCGTCTGCCTACTTTGAGCTGCTTTGATGTGATTTTGGATTACTTTCACCTTTTCCACCGTTTCCTCCACCAGTTCTGGGCCTACAAGTTTTCTTTCACCAATGTCATCCCAAAAGGTTAGTGTACGGCATCTCTTTCCGTATAACGCTTCATATGGTGCCATCTGAATACTCGAATGGAAGCTATTGTTATAGGAAAATTCTACCAAAGGTAAATATTGATCCCACATACCCTGAAAGTCAAGTGAGCAAGATCTCAACATGTCTTCTAAGGTTTGAATAGTCCGTTCTGATTGTCCGTCTGTCTGAGGGTGGTAAGCAGTGCTCAAATGAAGTTCAGTATCCAGGGATTTCTGAAGACTTTTCCAGAATCTTGAAGTAAAACGGGGATCACGATCAGAAACAGGCGATAGGGGTACTCCATGAAGTCTCACAACTTCATTAATATATAGTCTTGCTAGACGTTCCAGGGGTAGATCTTCTCTTATAGCAAGAAAATGTGCTGTCTTGGTAAGACGATCAACAATAACCCATATTGCATCATTCCTTCTAGGAGTCTTTGGTAGCCCCATGACAAAGTCCATCGTAACATTGTCCCATTTCCACTCCGGTATGGGAAGAGGTTGCATGACTCCTCCAGGCTGTTGCCTTCCAGCTTTCACTTGTTGACAAACCATACATCTTGACACAAAATCAGCAATCTCCCTCTTTATGTTGTCCCACCAAAAATGTTCCTTAAAATCTCTATACATTTTGGTGCTCCCAGGGTGTATAGAGAAATTGGAACTATGAGCATCATCCAACAATTCCCTTTTTAGATCAGGTATATTGGGAACACACAGTCTCTTCCCGAATTTCAAAATTCCATCTTCATACACAAAGTCTCTCAATCTCCCATCATTCACAGCTTTAATCTTCTTTTGGAATTCTTCATCATCGGTCTGAGAACTCTTAATCCTTTCTAATAAAGATGGTTTGGCAACCATTTGAAAAAGCATTGATGTTTCACCTTCCCTGGTTATTCCCATGTCCATCTTCACTAGATCCATGAAAATTGGATCCATTTCAATTCTCATATTGTTCAAAACTCCATGGTCTTTTCTACTCAAAGCATCTGCCACCTTGTTTGCCTTCCCTGGGTGGTAGTGTATCGTACAATCATAATCCTTGAGTAATTCAAGCCATCTCCTTTGCCTCATGTTGAGTTCTTTTTGTGAGAAAATATACTTCAAACTCTTGTGATCAGTATAAATCTCACATTTTTCACCATAAGGGTAGTGCCTCCATATCTTCAAAGCAAAGATCACTGCTGCTAACTCGAGATCATGAGTAGGATAGTTTTGTTCATGAATTTTCAACTGTCGTGATGCATAGGCAATAACTCTATCATTCTGCATAAGGACACAGCCAAGTCCTTTCTTCGATGCATCACTATAAATAACGAACCCATCATTCCCCGATGGTAGAGTCAATATAGGAGCATTGACTAATCTTCTCTTCAGTTCTTCGAAACTTTCTTCACACTCTTTTGTCCAAACAAATTTAACCCCTTTACGTGTGATCTTCGTTAATGGGTTAGCCAATCGGGCAAAATTCTGGACGAAACGTCGATAATAACCTGCCAAACCAATAAAACTACGTACCTCAGTTATACTCGTAGGTGCTGGCCATTCTTGGATTGCCTTGGTCTTAGAAGGATCAACAGAGATTCCATCTTTAGAGACAATATGGCCAAGAAAAGAAATCTCCTGAAGCCAGAATTCACACTTTCTAAACTTCCCATATAATTCATGCCTCCTCAGAGTCTTCAAGATAATGCGCAAGTGATTTTCATGATCTTCGTAGGTTTTGGAGTATACTAAGATATCATCAATAAATACCACCACAAATTCATCGAGATACTCCTTGAAAACTCTATTCATTAGATCCATGAATACAGAGGGTGCATTAGTCAATCCAAACGGCATTACAGTAAACTCGTAATGCCCGTACCTGGTTCGAAATGCTGTTTTCAGAATGTCTTCCTTCTTCACACACAACTGATGGTATCCAGATCGAAGGTCAATCTTTGAAAAGTATTGAGCTCCATGCAGTTGGTCAAATAAATCATCAATACGAGGTAGGGGATACTTTTTCTTTATCGTTATAGCATTGATCTCCCTGTAGTCGATACATAACCTCATAGATCCATCTTTCTTTTTAACAAAAAGAACAAGGGCTCCCCATAGAGAAACACTAGGGAGAATAAATCCCTTATTACTCAATTCCTCTAGTTGTTTCTTTAGTTCGACTAATTCTACAGTGGCCATTCTATAAGGGGTCTTCGATATAGGCCTTGATCCAGGAATCAAATCAATAGAAAACTCAACTTCTCGTTCTGGAGGATGTCCAGGTAAATCTTCCGGAAATACATCTACAAATTCTTTCACAACATGTACATCCTCTATTTGAACATTCCTTTCCTCACAGACAGTTATTTCATTCTCTTCCGCCCCAATAATTGAATTAAGTTGAGCTACTGCGGGTAGATCTAAATAAGAATTAGGTGGTGACGATTCTGCTCTAAAAATAAGGTGCTCCTTATCATTATCATCAAGAATCATAACCTTTTTCTTCTTACAATAAATCTTCGCATCATAGTCCGAAAGCCAGTCCATACCGAGGATTATATCAAACTCAATCATAGGTATGACGATGAAATCAGCAGATAAAGAAAATTTATGTGCTCTAATGGGGACTGATTCACAAAACTTTGTTGCAACGATACTTCCCTTAGGAGTTTTAACTGACAACTCCCTTATTAAATCAAATTGGAAATATCTAATTTTCTTAGCAAACTGGGAAGATATGAAACAATGCGATGATCCAGAATCAAATAATGCATTTGCTAAACTTGAGGAAACCATTAAATTACCTGCCACCACGTCTTTCGGAGCTTCTACCTCAGCAGTAGCGATAGCATAAGCCTGGCCTTGATCCCATGGCCTTTTCCGAGGTAAGTTCTCCTGACGCTTAGGACATGCATTTCCATAATGCCCCATCTCCCTGCAATTATAGCACTGAACGTTGGTTGCTTCCTTCTACCCCTTGCAATCATGAGCTTGGTGGCCTTTTTCACCACACTTGTAACAGACTCCCATTCCCTTCAAGCAAGTACCAGGATGTTTCTTCCCGCATTTACCACAAGATGGATATTCAACCTTTCCATTATTCCCCTTATTTCCATTCCCAGATTGATCAACATGTCTCTTCCTCTCTTGCTTTGCTTTAAAGTCATAAGACTTAGAGAATTCCTTTTCGGTCTTGATAGCACATGAGACAATGTCTTCGTACGATGAAAAGGATTGTGAGACTAACGCTCGACGGAGAAATGGTTTTGACCCATCAAAGAAACGATCAATCTTACTTCTTGGGTTATGAATATAATCACCAGCGTACCTCGCTAACCTTGTAAAGTTAGCCTCATACTTTGTGACATTCTCATCCTCCTTTTGTCTCAGACTCAGAAATTGCCTTTCCATATCTGCTCGATGGTCGCGAGGGAAGTATTTTTCTAAAAACAGATCTTTGAACTCCCTCCATTCCATATTTGATACTTCATCATCTTCCTTCGTATTTTGAATCAATGACCACCATTGATCAGCATCTCCAGTGGGGCGGTAAACTGCCATGATATCTTTTTCCCTTTCACTGCTCCCCAAAGCCTGAAATATTTTCTCTAGGGAAAATATCCATTGCTCAGCTACTAAGGGATTTGTATTCCCTTTGAACGTTTGTGGTTTTTGCCTCATGAATCGATCTAACATTGATCCTCCACGTTGCGGATCAGGGTGCTCCATACGGGTAAGGTTATTATTCATAACCTGAGTAAGTTGTCCCAGTATGGTGATTAGCATGCATCACCAGCCCCACTATAATTATCTTGAACAGGAGGGAAATCCCTAGATGGAGTGCGTGCATTGATACGGTTTCCATTTCTTCCACTAGGTGCCATTTCTAAACAATGGCATAAACTAGATCAATTTATGAATCAAAATACATAATCCCATACTTACAAAACACTTAACATAAATTGAACTATTTATGGATATAATCCATAATCATAAGAATGTTTTCTTTAAGGAAATATATACTCACAATCCCTTCAAAATGATTTGTAAAGAAAATGAGAGTTATCCTAAGCATATCCCCCGGGAGTGTCGTAACCAAGAGTGCAACAAGGCTCGTTGTCGTGCACCAGTTCCCGTTCGAGTCTAGCTCAAAGCGGTGTTTTCGGGTTTTACCCCTAGGTACATCTGTGCCAGAGCCGCCTCTACCTGCTCGTATCCAGACAGGGATGTATTTCTTGGAAAACTCACAAAATCTCTACAATACCAAAATTCTAGGAAGTTCTTCTATACTAATCCTCAAAGTTCATCGTAGGTCTACGTGATCTAATCAGAGTTTATCTAAATCTAGCTTCCAAGGTTTGTACTAAACTTCCTATGATACCAACTGTAACACCCCAACCCCAGTTACCCAGAGTCGGTGCATTATTACATAACATTGGCATGATCACAAGAAAGATCAAATCTCGAAAGACCGATTGGTTTAGTAGCCTTGGAAACACTAGATATATTCATAAGTTTTAAATTACATCATAAAATGAAAAACTACTACAACAACATAATGTTTCCACAATCCACACTATTAACCCCTCATAAAATCCCTGCAGGTCATTCATAACTTACTTCTTCACATCCTGGGAAACAAAAAAACATAGAAAAGGGGTGAGCTCAAATGCCCAGTAAGGATAACAATATAGCGGAAACTTTCATAAATAAGAATAAACATTTAAGGCAATGTATAACTAAAACAAAATCCTTTTAAATATGAACTTTCAACATGGTATGGCATAAATAAAATGAAATAATGCCATTTACTCATTCACATGGATATTCTACTAATCGAATAATCACATGAAAAAATCAATAACCACTTTCATAATGTTGGAATGCATAATGCCAGACTATCATAACCACATAGCCAAAGCCTAGTGCCAAGACTACAAATAAGATTTTGTCAAGGCCTTGTGCCAAGACACTAGTTTGTCTCATGAGACCTACCGATGCATCGAGGAGCTATAGCGGGCTCCACCCGTCACATATTAAGTCCAATGCATTCCCATATGAAAAGGTTCAAACCTAACATAAACATTCATATTAAAACTAGCATATGAAATTCCAATACATTCACCATAAACTATGAATGGTATAAAAATAGCACATCCACAGTCAAACATATCACAAAACCTTCAATACAATATAGAAGTTTTGTATCATAATAAATCAACTTCAAATAATCTTAAAATCCATCAAAGGATGTTGACATAGATGAAATCAAAATTCTTTTTAAAGAAATATCTCCTTTTATTTTTAAATAATTTAAGATCCATATAAAATAAAACATTTTCTTTGAAAATATTCTTATAAGCTTGTAAGGGAAGCTTTGAAGATTTTATAACGGCGGAAAATAGCCGCACCCGCCGTATAAGTTAAAAAAACATTCTTACCTTAATTCTGTCGAAAAGGTTAAAAAGGACCTTGTTTTGAAAACGACCGAAAGATTCCTTTATAAACCACTTATAAAAGTCAAAAAGGGTATAAATGACTTTAACTCATATTCTAGTAAATAGTAAAAATGTTTTGAAATGCATTTTTAAGAAACATGGATGTGGATGATAAAGAGATCCCAGTAGATTATTACGTATAAACAACCTTGGATAATGAAGAGGTTGTAAAGTAAACCCTTACCTTGTACTTTTCCTTGGTTGGGGTAGGTTAACCTCCTGTATAATGGTGAAATATTTGTTATTAAAATTATACAAGAATCATATATAATAATATGATATCATATATGATCTTTTAACATTGATTTGTTAATAATATCTTCGAATTATCGTCGTTTCGGGAGTTAACTTACTCATTTTCTTTTATATGTTTTGTTACATAAGCCATGGTTGTTGTATCTTATTCATATCCAGAATGATATCTAGTCCTTAAATATCATTTTTAAATCATCAAATGATAATTATACTTGAATGGATACGATGGAGAATGAATCTCATCGCGTTCGTGGAGACGGTAGTCCGTACGTACGCACGAGCGACAATATTATTCTTTTGATATTAAAATAATATATAAATGGATGGTATATCATATATAAAGAATCATTAACATGTTATATTTATTATTTACATTAGTTACACATCATTATTATACCCATCCAAATAATATTATATTGAATAACAATTACACCACGACGTGGAGACGGTAGTCCGTACGTACGCACGTATGGTGACATGTTATTCAAAGGGTGGATAGAATACTGAATATGGTTGTACCATATTTATAATAACATCAAAGTATATGTGAGATACTGGAGTTATTATTTTAGAATGGTAAGAACAAAGGAAGAAGAAGTGGAAGAAGAAATGAACTTGGAGAAGGGTGGTGAAATCATTACCTCTTCTTCGGGTTCTTCTTTTTGATTTGATCAAAAGGGATCCTTAGGTTGGCTTTCTGATCAAACTAAGGCCTCTAGGTTGTATTTAGGGATGTTGGGAGAGTATTTGGGTAGAGTTTGGCCGAACCAAAAGGCTTTTAAGGTGTGAAGAAATGAGAAGGAGGAGTTCCCTTTTATAAGAGGGGTGAGGGGCACCTTTGGAAAAGCTAGAAATATTAATTTATAATAAATTCATATTCGGTTTCTATTGGCTCCAAAGCTTATTATTCAAAGGTTAAGGTGGGTATAGGTCGAAAACCACTCATCCAATATAATTTAGACAGGTTTGGGTACTTATATTAACCTTATCTTTAAGTATTAACTCTAAGTTAATTAGTTTCACTTTTACAATGTCTCTTTGTATTTTTATATAATATGGTTAATAAACTTACTATATACATCCAAGAGACCCCCAAGTGGTACATTAATGATGGAACTATCATGATATAAGTCTCTTGGCCTATCCTTATATTTTTAGGAATTTAATATCAATTAAGAATATAATATTTGTTTTAAGAACTCTTTTATGTCAATTTTGACACTATTCAATAGTTGATTTTTGTGAAACTCATAACAGATTGATTACTTCGAACAAAGTCAATTAAATCAATCCTAATATATCATATTATCCTAGAAAATTAGTTTAATTCATTAAAAGTTTCATATTATATTTATTTGGGTATTTATAATATCAATTATTTTAATTTTTCACTATTATAGTAATTACTGCATCATCATTATGTCATAAATAAAATAAATTATTTAATGTCTAAAAATTATAAATAAAATATCATTATGTAGGAAATATTTTTAGCTTTCTAATGAATATTTATAATCTAAAATCCAACATATATAACCCTATGTAACAATTGTTTTCTAAAAGATATATGCTTGTGTCATTTTTGTATTCATTTTAACTTAATTAAAATAAAGTGTCATTATCACTTACAAGTCGATCCATGGGGTCCCAAAATAGACCCAAAGATTCCCATGGTCGACCATGTATCAACCAATAGGGTTAAGACACGTTTTAGGGTAATTTAGCATTATTATAATATTATTTTTTAACCCTTATTTACCGGATTTACCCTTAACCATGGTAAATAAAATATTTACCGCAGTAATTATTCAAAATGTCTAAAAATAAAAGTTACCTATTTACACAATTTGAACATCCTGATTCCAAATATGGAATCCATTTTCCTAAATTCAAAACACAGAAGTGGAAGAAATTAATTTAACATTAATTCCCGCTGTCAAAACAAAAAGCGTGTTTTTAAGAGATAATAACTATCAAAAGATTGACACTCGTTTATGTTCAGTTTAATTGTAAAATTATGTCCAATGACCAACATTATATTAAATGGTAAAAATATATTCTAAATATACTTTAAAACCACTCAAATTCATAATTTATCACTATTAATTATTTTGATTAAAAAAGTTGTTTTTAATTAAAACTTAGTAATTTTCACTATTCATCAAAATATGAAAGTTATCCGAAATGTACCAAAATTTCACCTTAGGCTAAATTCGATATTCCAAATCCAAAAATGAAGTCCATTTTCAAATATAAAATATATATAATTTCAAAAATTAGGTATTACTATTCATAACGGCTAGTTTGATTAGTTATGGTGTGTTAGAACTCGGTGTTGCGTACAACACACGCTATCACATTATTCAAAGAGAAGCGTACCGTAGAAGCTTGGGGTGTTACAAATTGACTTCCCAAATCACAAAACCGAGGACATGATGTAAAAAAAGTAGATTCCTTAAGATCACCGCATCTAAAGCATTTAGAATTCACCAAAACATGATTCAACATGTGATATAAATATAATAATCTTAAATAAATAAATATTATTAGAAAATAAAATATTGATGTTGGGATAACAACTCATGTGATCTTATTTGAAATTATCAATATAATGATTTCTAGCACTATGCAAAAGATCCTCATGAATCCATAATTTGATAACTAAAAAAGTAGATCTTAGAGATCTGAAACATCTATAATAACGAAATAAAAACACCACAAATAACATCCAAATTCACCCCAAAGTATCACTTCTTAAGAATAGGAAAAACACTTGAAGACCTAGAACATGTCTCCTCAAAGTTTAGAATTTATCTAAAATGGTGAAACATTAAACCATTACACCCAAAAATGAATATCACAACAAAAGAGACATGATTCTCGTAACCATGAAAAATAAAAAATATATAAAATCCCTTGTTAAGAAGAATGAGAAAATTTTTCCACACTATTTATAACTAATCTAAAATAGAGAGATAACTGAAATCTTCCACCCATGAAGTAGGAGCATTATGTGAGAAACCATGTTTGTGAATTCTCCAATGGGAATGCACCAATAACCAAAAGATTAAAAAATAATATCAATAAAATGAATCACTATGAAATTATAGGTATCTAAAAATTTTGTTTTATGCATAATACGAGGGTGTGTAGATAATAATCTCTATGATACAATCCCGTGTTAATTCAATTAGAGTATATAGCTTGGTGGAATCCACAAATGAACCATAAACAAAACTACACCCATAGAATCAAGAAATTCCCACCATGTTCATCCCATTATCCAACCCGTAAACACAAAACATTAATAAGAAATGAGGATTAAAGAGTCATGAACATCTAAAAATATATAGAAATAGGGTCAAAACCTCACTAAATTCATTTAATTTAAAAAGTGGTTATAAAAATTATGGGACATGTCCCCCATAAAATAAAAAAACTATAATTTAAAGTTCTCCCAAAACAAATATCAACTCCCAACACTATAATAGAAAAACCAATGCATAGAAATAACAAGATTCAAGTTAGATCTAAGTCTTTTTATTATGATTCCCATCTATCTCACAAAAAGAATGAATGTGGATAGGAGAGCTACACAGATGGAAGGTCATTGTGTTTAACTGAAAATAATGTATAATGTTCATAGAAATACCACACAAGAAATAAAAAATTGGATTTAACATTAATGAAACATTAATTCTAGTTTGATAAGCTATCTTCTCATCAACATCACCTTCCCACATCCCCTTCTTGATAGCTAGATCATCTTTACTAGATTTTGATGGTGTTGGAGTATCTTCTGCCACATGTTTTTTTTCTAAGACTACGTTCATTATAATATCCTTAAAATAAAATTCCTTAAACTTTTATAAGATATAATAAATCATGGGGGAATATAATCTTGGATGAAGGATTTGAACGAATAACCATCCCTTCATTGAATCATAGACAAAAAACTCTTGAGAGAAAGGAACCATGAATTTAAAATGATCAACATAATCTCTCACCAACTAAGTACCCAGGAGGGTACCTGAAAAATCTAACACCTTATAAACTATCACATATACAAGATAAAATTTATAAATGAAGGTAGCCATGAAATATATCAAGGATATATCCTTGAACATTTAGGCATGAATACTGAGCTTCCACTACTACAAACAGAATCCTTTGATCAAAGGAATGCTTCAAATCACCCGAGAATGTTTTTACTTTGTATAAAGTTAAAAATAACATAACCTTATCATGGAACTTATTTATCTCACGAGGAACATGATCTCCATAAAAGACATCATTATATTTGTTAAAATCTCTCCTAAAAATTCCATGTGAAGAAAATATCATGGAACTACTACTCTATCACATGTCTAAGAAGAATCAAATATTTGATGGAAAACTCCAGGATCTACAAGAGAACAATCTAAGGAATTACCTTCTTGAATTTATAGTTCAATCATGGGGGAAACAATAAAAAACATAACAAAACAAAATAAATAACTCAATGAATCTACTTTTAAATTAAACATAATATAGGTATTCAAAACCATGAAAAAAACAATTGTTAACAATCCACACAAAAAAAATTATCAAAAGGGAATTAATCTCAAAGAAACCACATTGAGGTCACAATAGCCTTTACAAATTTCCAACCAATATATTAGGAAACATATCATATGGAAAACCCAAATAATTTTGGAACTACTAGAACATTAAAATGAATTTTTTTCCATAAGCCAATTGCAATGAGGTAAAAAAAATCATGAAAAATGCACTCCATATCATCCAAAAAATATCAAGAATTCCATAACCTAAGAACCCCCAAAATTACTCATTGGAAAAATTATATATCTGATAAACATTTTCTAGGGATCAAAACCTAATTATACTAATAAAACTAAAAAAAGTAAAAAATAGTTCTCAATAAAATTCTAAATACCAAGACATAAGAAATAGACATTAAATAAAATTAGTAATCTAGAAAAAAAATCATTATACATCAATAAACAATTCCAAAAAAATAGAAGGAATGATAAACCAGTAAAGGAGGGAAAAAATATCCCAACCATTTCCATTGGACATGGTTTGTCAGAATGTTTTTTTAGACGATGTGCAAACCCTGTGAGTTCCACTAAAAGTTATCCAGAGCTATTCTCACAAGTTTCTAATAGTTGGATAGGTAATTAATATTAACAATGATCTATTTGAAAGCCTTCAAGTTTAACTATGAAATATTGAATTTCTTGGTATATATCTTGAAACAACCATCAACAAATTTTACGATGTCCCTATGGAAAAATATGTTGAAAAATGCCACCAAAACTAAAAAAAATTAAAATAAGACTACCAACCATTCTTGGAAACCGAAGATCCCAATAAGGAAGATTTGTACAATCACAACCATAAACCTACCACTTGAGTCCTGATAGTCATATCTCATTTATAATACTAACTTTTATATACATAAATGATGATTCTCAAGAACCTAGGTCTACTTAGATCAAATAGATCCTATGATACTATTTTTTAATGTACTTGCTCTTGCCACAATCTAAACCAGTTACTGAACTATCCCAACACATACCAATGGAGCATCCTCGAACCCTTCAGCTGATGAAAATCATCAAGTGTATCAAACATAATCATTGGGAATGGGTTCACATCCATGAATCTAAACAATATCATCATCAATATAATAAATAACCAAAATAATAGATAAATTTAAAAGACAAAAAATACTTACAATGAATAATAAATCAATATAAAGATAAAAAATATAGTGGAAAATAAAATAAAATAATAGTAGAAGACCCAAGAATCCAAAACAACACTATAAATAACTATTTAATTAAAATAAATTGTATGAGAACCATATCCATGTGACACTAATGTCACCACAATTATACTAACAACCAACCACTTATCAAGGATGATAAACAAAATCCAATCTGATATCCAAGACCTAATCGAACATACATAAGATAGGAAGACAACATACCCACCGATGTTAGTATGTAGTGTCTGATTTGAAGCCTGCAAGATACCATCGTCGTTTAGTTTCATTTATCTTACAAAATAAATAAAAAATTTATTGTGAAAATAAGGCGTGTTAGAAAACTATTCTCATCTCCATTACAACTAATGGAAAAAAGAAAAACAAGATGTATAAGATTGTAAATAAATTTAACAAAGAAGTAGATTTTCCAAAATAATACATATTTCTTAGTAAAAAATTCATTATCATTAAAAAATCCTAATTTAGAAAATAACCCATACATGGTTTTTAATATTTAAATAGCAAGAACAAAGGAATGAACTTTATTACAAATTTCCTCATTTTCCCAATAAATGGATTGAACAATATAGTCAATATGAAGACTAAATCTATAAAATGATCAATGATTAAACTAAGTCCATACATGAAATATGAAAAACATATGTATATATATATCTATTAGAATTATATATGATAAAATTCATGAGGAAACATTTTAAGAACTACTGAGAAAACACAAAACACATACATTTGGACCTAAAACTGTCATGTGTATAGTTATTAATTGAATAACTGAATCAGTCTAACCATTCTCCATGATTAAAATCCCACTAACCAAGTATTATTCACATCTAATGGGGGACTAGAAAGTTATTAACCAACACTATCAAAATATCATACCACTACTTCCCACGTAGTATCTTTGGAGTCCCTATAGAATAATAATTGAGGTGGGCCATGATAAAACAATGTCATCACATGATAATAACAAATCCCTAAGGATAACACCACAATATCATCATTCCCAGCTCCAATACTACCCTTAAAAATATCCCAAATTTATAACTATTCATGAATTATATTAATAAGTATCTATTTTTTAGATATCATAAAAATAATGGACAACGTAAGGTGGAATCAATAAGTTCTTAATTAATATAAAATCACAAACTGACAACCGAGTCTTCAATTTTTACATATCAAATATGTTTTTGGAAGTCCAATTTTAAAAAAGGTGGAATCAAAACACTCTTACAATGAGAATCATAGTATTATAAAATCACATTCAACAAAAATAAGGTGAAAATAAATTTCTCTTATAAAAAAACAACCTCATTGAAACATGGAAACCATTTAAACACAAAAAGGGAAACCCATTTTGAATACCACGATTTGTATTAAACACAAAGAATGTGTTTTTTTCTTATATAAAACTATATATTTCATTTTATCAAATATTTATAATTTATAAAATGTAAATTTCTGAACCAGAAACCTTTTAAATATGAAATTAAACCCATTTTCATTACAAAAACCATTATTGTTTATGAAAAACATTCATCAACCGAATCTTAGGTAAAAAAATATAATTACATATGATTTGAAAAGATTTAAAACATTAATAATCAATGTAGCTATTAAGAAAAAGTAAATTAAATGGAAACAACCATCTCAAGTGGTGGAACCTTTTCAAATTTTATGAAACAAACGATAATGAATTCATACTATGGATGCCAACCATTTAAAAAAAGTACCAATTTCTACCAACCGAAACCAAAAAAATTATCCAAACATGGGTAATAGGCTTATAGGAGTTTGAGAAAAACATAGATAAAAAAGAAAAAGACAAGAGGGACCCACACCTATTGAACCGGGTGAAGAATAACCAACAAACATTATTTGAATCATCATTAAAGAGATCAGAAGAGGGAGATAACCATAGGGGAGGAGTTTGAGTCATTAGGATTGAATGAGGAAGACCTAAGGTATAATCCAAAAAAATAATGGAAAATGAAAAAGACCCAAAACTGGGAAGGTTATATTATTGTCTCACATTGTTATCCAACCCGTGTGTAGACTATGCTTCTACCACAATCCCACACCCCTAAGCCAACAAATTTTTTCTCCAATTGTGCTCTTAACTATAAATATACCATGATATACCCTCTATTAAAAACTTATTGTGTGCACTATTTCTACTATATGGTTTAAATACGATTATTCTTAACCATGAACCCTGAAAAACTACCAAACTCAAAAACTCATAACTGAAAACACTCATAACCAATGGATGAAAAAAACAACAAGATTACTACAAATATTGTTATACCTCATGGTGTAATAGATTTAATCATGAGTAATTAATCTAAAATAGAATATATATTTTATCATTGATTATTGAATACTAACCTATGATGAACCAAACAGTGACCCAAGTAGGGCATAATGTCTATAAGGAGAACTAGCTAGTTCATAATCCATATTGGTGTTACACTCATTCCTATTACCCTATACCATACTAAAGGATTCCCGTTGTAAATTATTCCAAATAAAAATTTCATCTCATGAATAAAATAATATGTAAACCTTCATAATCATGATTTTTGACAGTTGTAAGAGAAGAAGTTATGAATCTCTTTATAAAATAAGGTTATAAGAGATACCCAAAGAATGCACTGAATATTAATAACCTCGAATGCTCAGTCATATCTAAAAATTCCAATATTAAATCATGAATCAACTCATCATAACTAAGATCTATGATATATTTTATGTTTATTCATCATCCATTGATAATTCAATTTATAAAATTTATGGAGAGCAATGAGGTTCTAACATCAAAATAAGGCCATTAGATCTTTTATGTAAGATGTTATTGAGTGAGAAGGAGTTACTTTATGGGTAGACATAATAGTTATATTCATATTATAAGGAGAAACAAGATTATAACAATACTAACCTACATGCATTTTTTGCCTTGACTCAGGATCATATTGAATTTTAACTATACTAAATAGAATATCTATACACATAATATATATAAATTAGGCATCACACATTATTGGTTTCCTTGTTTTATTAGCTTCCAATTACAGGAACCACTGAACCAATACCTAATTAGATTTTATGGTTGATAAAACATGGATGACTAATGTTTTTAGTGAATAATTCATCCAAATAATAATGAATCTATAATTTTATTGACAACCAGATCAAGGGAAATGAATAAAAAATAAATGTAATGGAAATAATATTCATTCAAAATTCACACACCCTAATGAAGAATCATAAATTTTATTTCTTTATCCTCACTAAGTCATCGGGAAAATGTCATTGAATTAACACAGTTTTTTGTAATTATCAGAACATGTCCTCATGAAACATGGGGAGGGGGGCATAGTAGCTCATTTCTGTTAGATCAGTCTTTCCAATAGGCCTCCAATGACCTTTACCTTTAGGGGTTTGTATTTTCATGAGAATTTAAATTATCTCAATTATCTCAAACCACTAAATTTCTTCAATTGGACCTTGACCACCATAGATAATAGATATTCGATGATTCATAAATACTTGTATGAATTCCAAACAAATATAAAATTATAGCCCCCACCACTCAAATTTATGTTTGCTTTCATCCATTTATCAGAAGGGCCACCGTTGGATAAAGAGTAGAACCACCATTAAGATTATCCCAAAAATATATTTTCAATTTTTTATTAAGACCTTTTCATAGAGGAATAATTTAAATAACCTGATTTAAAAACCCAATTAATTCAAGATTTATATTTCAATCAAATGAATACAAACATAAATGAAATGGTCAAACAAAAGAAAATACTTGAAAAATTAAAATACTATAAAAACATCCTTTTGATTAATTATACAATAGTAAATTAAGAATCAAAAAACACATTCTATAAAAATATGTAAACTTTAAAGACATCATAATATATTTATATAACTTGGAAAAATATTATTTGAAATCCCATAATCATTAAAATATCCAAAATTTGATATTAGAAAAATTGAATAAAATAAAAATTAATTTAAAAACACACCCAGGATATCATTTTGTAAAAAACTACATTTGAAAACATATATTAATAGTAAAAATTATTCTTACAAATTCAATAAATCACCATTTAAAAATATAATACATGTCACAAAATTATCCATTTTTTTAATAACCAACTTTACCAAACATTCAAAAACATACAACTCAAACCAAAAACATTAATATACTTTTAACATTCCTTTAAAATTCCTAAATAATGGTAAAAATCATTTGAATCACTTTCAAAATTAACTAATATTAAATGAATAATTATTAACGGTTTCCAAACTATGAATTACTTGGACACATAGTTTGGTAGACCATGAATCAATCATGAAAAATAATTATCATAGTCTTTAGTGTATTATTTATGGTCCCACCATGGTTTTATTAACCATTTGAGCTAACTCTTATCCTTTGGTTCTTTAATTATTTACGTCAAAAAATGAATAAAAACAAAAAAAATATGTAATATTACTCATTAGGGAAATACATGAATTTTGATTAAATTATACCCCCATGTATTCAAACATAAAATTCAAATTTATCACTCAAATCCCAACTACCCCTAGTAAGTAATGTTTTATCTTGAAAGGTAGTTAAATTTAATGTATTATTAACATTAATCCTGAGTTTTTATTTCCTTATACCCATTCATTCATGACACACCCAAATAATAAAAGGGGTTTTTTAATCCATTTTCTAATGAACCAACAGAATTAATTCTACCATGTCACATATGTGAGAAAACCATTAGACCTGATGTAAATTTATTATTATAATGGTTTGGACAGAAGTACTAGCTAATAATAATAATCATTACTAGTAATATTTTCAAACATGAATAACATTAAATATTTAATTGAAGCAAACGAAGAATTTAGTTTGGTGCATCCATTTACTTTACTATAATGCATATAAAATAATGAGTTATAACATATAGAAACAAATAAAAATAGGAATAATAATATAAAAAAGAAACCAATATTTTATATTATAAATAAAATATCCAAAGTATACATAACATGAAATAACATGAAGGAAACCAATAATTTAAGTATATATTTTTCCAATTAGTTTAATACAAGAACAACTCATAATAATTCTCAAACCCAAGAAACTGCTTGATAAAATAAACGTAAACCATGGTCAATAACCACATCTAATATGTCTATCAAGGGAGTAACCAGAACATATAATAATGTGATATGAAAACCTAAGAACATATATTAAATATAATAGATACACACACATGAAGGTGTTTATTTTGGGTGTGATATAAACATTCCCAATCAAATTTCATGATAGATTATATGAAATTCTTTTCACAAAACATTACATAAATTATTTTTTGAACATTGGATAAAAATAAAATTGATTTATGTATGATCATTTATGAAGAAATAATGTATCATAATTTTATCCCAATAAGAGGAAATTTTTCCTTTTATAATTCCATGAGAAAATTCTAATCTAGAAAATAAAAGAACTATTCATATTAAAAATAATAGATTAAAATCTATAATGATAAAAAAAAACTTCTCTTTCAAATATTACGTTTTAAATTAACCCTATATAAATCAAATACTGGATCAAAATTTAATAAAATACATTAAAATATTTAAAGTACATACTACAATGTTTATGAAATCAACCAAGATATATGTTTTCATTTTAAAAACATTTCCAAAAACCGTATTCATAAAGAAATTTTAAATATAAAAAATACTATAAGTGAAATAAGGTATAAACACAACTGGAACCTCAATATCAAATAAATTGTATATAAATAATCTAAAATAACACACCTAATTCCATATATATGATACATAAATAAGGTGTTAAAAACAATGTGTGATGTGAGAATCCCCAAGATAATACCATTAATAATGGAATAAATTTAATTGGAAATTCAATATATCTTATGTTGAGTTGATCGTTAAAAATAATTACATGGAACCATGTTATACTTATATGAAATTCATAAAGGATATAAGAAATTAAATCAATATTATAATATCATTAATAAAATACCATAGAAATGAAAAACTTTACCCTAGTGGACACTATCTAGTGATATAATATATGCTAGGGTTTCATACAATCATATCACTTGATGAGTTAACTAAATATTCCATGAAAATGAAAAGTTGGAGGTGAGATAAAAAATCAATATTATAATAATATTAATCAAACAAATATATTTTCCCTTTGCTCAAATACCCACTCAAGAATAAACCCATATTCATAATTTCACATGTATCTATAATAATTATATTCACCCAAAATATTGATAATGTACAGAGAATAAATAACATATGAGTTTTTAATACCATGTTTTTCAACGGTATGGATGAAACCATTTTCAAAAGGTGTAAAATGGGCTTCTAAAACAAAATTATAAAGACCAGCTATAGAAAATACTTTAAAAACATGTTAAGGTATAACATTTTGAAAATAACAACTTCCAACTATAGGATCCATTTTATAATGAAAACCATTTTTTAATTAGAATCAAACACATTAAAATATGGGTTTTACAATTTATAAATGAAAATAGGGTCAAAAAATTCTTTTTTTCTTCAAATTATTTTGAATGTTCCCATTATTCATATATGAAAACACTTGGAATGCAATTTTTTTGTTGTGAATGTATTCTAGTAATATTAAATCCAAAAAAAATGTAACATTTAAAGTGAATAGGCTTCATATAAACACCTACCATAAATTGTTGCAATCAAATTAAATCCATCAAATATCAATAGATAAGAGGGAAAGGGATCCTTGGATGTCTTAAAGGCCAAAAAAACTGAGTAGATGACTATCACTGGTCATGATAAATGAAAATACTCCCAATTAGGGAAAACATAAAAATAGAAAATAAAAGATGTGAACACTAGAGGATGAATGAAGAATAAATAATATTCATGCTTGATGAAATTGAACTAGAATCCAAATATGAACACTAAATAATTCACCAAGAGATATAGGATGAGGAGAGCCACTATTGGGAATAACGTCTAATTATTTTAAGAAATATATTCCATTAAACTAATTTAAATAATTTGATATGTTTTTTTACATGAAATTAACCATTTACCTTGAATTATATGAAACACATTGTTTATCTTATACTGTCGGAAAAATAGAGAATCTTTTATAAAGTGTGTTATAAGAAATCCCGAGTTTTACAGAACAATAATATAATATTACTATTAAATATGATAATTATCACATAGACATTTAAATGGTGTAAATAAATATTATTAACAAAAAGATGAAAATATGGAATTAAAATCTAGATATATTGAATTATTTGGTGACCAATTAATTATAAATAAATATAAAAAACAGATGAATATAAAAGAACTTTTTTATGAAAAACAAAATTTATTCCCCCAAAGGATGTTCATTTTAAAAAACTAATCACCATTAGAGAATTATATTAATGAAATATATATGATATATATTCAATATTTTTTAAATTCATCAAATATGGTTTGTAGAAATAAAATATGAACAAAATACATTTTTAATTATAAAAATTTGTATTTTTTTAAATAGTAGTCTTCCCATATTTTAATATTAGAATTATTTGGAAACAAAATTTATCACTTATATAAATATTATTTGACAAAATATTCTTCAATTTCGAATATTTGAAAATCTAAATTTATAGGAGGTTAGTTGTTTATTTTTATTTCGAAAATATTCATTTTTTATGAATAATAATAAATATAGAATTTAATTAAAAAAATGAATTATCATACAAATAAAATACGATATTTAATTAGGATTAAATTGTTTAAAATGTAAATTAGATAAAATAAATATTTATTAATCCAATATAGGTCATTGTAAACTATTTTACATTTAATTTTGATACAAAAACATTTCAAACCTTTGACCTTTTCCACTTTAAAAACCTGCACTGTCGTCACTACTATAGGATACCTTTAAAGTTAATTTCATTAACTAATGTGTCTTTAATTTGTAATCATTGACTCAATATATGTAATAATCATAAATTATAATGTATATTAAGATCAACATATTTTTTAACGAAGAATATTTGGAGAAAAAGTTAAAATTAATTACAGTGATTAAGGTAAAAATGAGCATTCATGTTGTTAAACTATAATCTTAATGGGATAAATGACATAGAAAACCCATTTTATTTTATTATTTATACCACATACCCTAATTTATAAAACATTCCCCATTATTGTAGGAACATTATTTAAGAGAGACCTCCAAATTGGGTTTTCTTTTTGGTATTTAAATGAATGTCACACCTCCTCTATTATAAATGAGTATCCACTCTCCACCACTCTACCCACCTCTACATAATTTTGGATCATAAAAAATATACTCAAATTATTTCCCAACATCCATAGTCTAATACTATAAGCCTCAATTGCAGATGAAAAAAACCAATTAAATCCTTTGATTAAAACCAAAAGTTCTCGAGAAGAGGTAACATTCATCAAAGAACATTTTTGTTTTGTTTCATTCTCAACTCACTTGAATTATTTTTATATAAATAATATATAATTACCTAAATATATTAAATATACCAATATTTTTTTCTCATGGTTACGACCTACAACTTCAAATACTTCCATCAACGAGATACACAACCGTCATTCATGTGTATGGAGGACTACCGACTCACGAATCGATGTTGGTTGTTCTTCCATTACCACCTCTCATAGTTGAATAAAATTACATAAAATGTGTTTATATGTAATATATATTATATATAAAATTTATTTATTCTTTTTTAATTATTTTATAACACAAACCTTCATGCTTTATATTTTTTTAGAAAATGATAACATCGTTCGTGTGTAAAATAGTCTACCTCCACATGAATGGATACGATTCTGTCATGTTGTACGTGGAACATATTTAGGCTGTATGTAATATAAATATGTGATATTTAATACATCCTAATTTTATTGTAATGTATATATATATTAATATATCATTTACTTTTATTTCATTCAATACGACATGAAAATGTATACAATGCTCATGCGTACATACGACCTACCATCTCTATGAATGGTACATAAAATTCCATATTACTATACTTAATTGATGATTAAAAATATATGTATACAGAATATATATGATGTGTGTATCATTTTGGAAATTATTTAAATTATTATGTCTGGATCAATGTAATAGGAACAAAGATAATAAATCAAAACATATATGTCAAACAAAGCTGTTGTCAATAAAAACAAAAAGCTAACGAGTATTAGTTAATAAACAGGAAATATAAAGTCATAATAATATTATATCTATTATTATATATATGATTATTCTTATATTATATAATTACAATATAATTATATTTTTAATACCAGTGTTATAAACACAAGTGAAAAGAGTCAATACTTAAGGTTGGGGGAATTGTAATCTAACTTTTATTTTAGTGATACATAATACATATTCTCTACTCTTTTATTTTCTAGGGTGTATACAACTAAATAATAAATTTTATATAACTAATTTAACTTATTTAATGTCATTATAATTATAAATTTATTTTATTGTTTCACAGATCTCTTGATTCAAATGTTACTCAAGTAGTAAGCGGTTTTTCTAAGATAACATCTATTTCTATGAGATACATTATTTATTCACCACTTATTCTTATTACGTGGTGAATATAATACACATGAATTTATTTTATGATTTATTAAATTTACTTTTTAATGATCAAAATATCAATTTGAGCATATCTCATTCATGGGGTTTATGGATTCAATGTCACCAAAGCTGTAACAGATCTTTGTTCTGATTTTCCTTCTTTGAGACCATTATTATGTTATAAACCAGTCATCATTTATAAATTTTATATACTTCCAATTTCACATGTTATATCATTAATATCCTTATTTTAATGATATTATTTGTTTCATTTAATGATATTATTTCATGGGGATTTTTATTTCATGTTACCTTGGTCGTACAAGTGTTTTGTTAAAATCTCAATGTTTATCAGGGCTTTGTATGACTAATTATTAAATGTGGAAATATTATAATACAAATTAATTATTTTATACTTGTTTTATACATGATATATTTGTGTAATTGTACCATTTTAAAACTATATAGTTCTTAAAATTTTTTATATTGTGTTTTTAAGAAAATCATTAGTCATTTCTCTCTTCAGATGAAAGTATTTTTTCATTTAAAACTACGTTTTCTTAAAATATTTTAAAGATATTCTTCCTTATAATAATGGATATTTTCTTACATAAATGAATTAAATTATTTATAAAAATATTTCTTTATAATATTTAAAGGTTATATTCAAATAAAACGACATAAAAAATGTTTTTGGTTATAAAAAGTGTAAAGAAGGATATTTTCTATAATAATGTTTTAATATTATTTTAGAGGTATTTTCATTTGCCTAATTCAATAAAACCATTTTTTACATATCATAAATTGAGTATATTTATTATTTATTCTGTTCTAATTATTTATTTAGATGAATAATTATAGATTCAAAGAGACTATAATGGAACCTATTTATTTTCCATAGTTTAATCATGTTTCAAAGAGATTATTATAGAACTCGTTTATTTTAAATGGATTAATAATGTTATTATAGGTATAATGGAGTTAACTATGAGTTTATCAATAAATGAATGATTTTATGTTTCTTTATTTTGTAATGGTTATTGGGAATTTGATATGTTGTTACATTATAGACCAATGATGGGTGGTTACATTATGAAAGTGTTAGGTGGTTCCATGATAAATCAATGAAGGCTGGTTCCGTGATATAAAATGGTTTGGTTGGTTGGTGATATCCTTCAAATAAATTGATTATGTATTGTCAACCATATAATTATACCATTTTAAGATTATTTTTAGAGTGAATTGAAAATGATATACCAAGTTATGTACATGTTTTCTTTATGATTTATATGGGATTATAATCTTTCTAAAGACCAATATTTATATAACATGGACAATGATTATTGATTATAATTACTAATGGTTGTAACATGTTTCATGTTTTTTATACTAATTATTATGGGCAGGAGTTCTTTTATGATTAACTCATACACTCTAATTATGTATTCATACCATTATGCACTGTTGTGCTCATTGAGGACATTCAATTGTTATGTTTTATGTTTACCCTAATTGAGATGTTGAGCTCAACCTTATTATATTTATTATTACCTATTTTATAAAGAACATATTTGAAGAATATATGTCTATAATGGATTTATCATGGATGATGTTGATGACCTAACGTGAAATAAGAGAAGCTATGTATAATGGGATATGATTTTTATCATTATGAACAAGGTTCTTATGACACAAGATGATATGTGGGTCCTAATTCTATAAAACTAAAAAAAGGTCATGGTGTTTTTATCTGATCAAATCTATTCTTTTTATATCATAATGTTCATATGGGAAAAAATTTAGGTCACAATTATAGACATTATATCGAAACATGTAATGTTTATGATTTTAGAACATGATTTTGGAGTGTCAGTACTTGGTTGTTATTGTTGTATTAAAAGATCAATTTATAAAACAATATAGATTTTATGTTTTCATGTTTATAATATTATGGATGATCATAAGTTCAAATAATTATATTCCCCTTTGAGAATCTAAGCGATGAGATCTTAAATAGATTAAAGTATTTTGTAGAGATGTATTATCAACTTTAGGTATCAACAACCCCTGTGATCAGTATGAAGTTTCATTTAAGAATCAATTATTATTCTTGTTTAATGAAAAACAAAATGAACCTGCATAATGTGTGACCCATTTTCACATCCATCTTGGTGGTTGACCTTCAACCCATTACCAGAGAACAATAAGATATTTTCACATACCACTGGTCTACACAATTTTATGGATAACATAAAAAAATTTAATTAAAGATTGTGTTTATTTTAGAAATATATGGTATTTTATTTAAGAAATAATTTCATATTTATGTTGGAAAAATATATGATAATATCCTTATAATTTTAGAGTTTTGAACTTGTTTAGGAAATTATGGAACAAATTTAAGGATATTTATTTATGGAATGGTTTCATTTGTTCATTTAATTTTAATTTTAGAGTTTATGTTGTCATATTATGGTTTAATGATTTTTAATATCATCATACCATGATGCAAATGTTTTGATTTTAGTTAATTTCTAATAATAGGTGTAATATCATGGCTATCCCATTTATTATTATTTGGTCTTCAAAAGATGAATAATGAGCATCATGCATAAGAAAATTCATCTTGAATACACATCTTCCGGATAAACAGATGATATTGTGGTTGAAATTGTTTAACGTAATAAATTTTCATGCCATGATAATATATTTAATTGTATTCTTATTCTAGATAGAGAAATAATACATCAACATTATGAAAATTGTATTCTAATAAAATTTTAAGGTACTACAGTCATTTCTATTGATATCAATAACTTTTTCTACATATATTTGTTTTGTGGGTTTTATACCCATGACATTATATTAAACCAATTCTCTCTGACTATCTATTAGTCTAAAAAAATATATTTTCCCTTCCAAATACATATTTTAATTGCCAATCAATTTCCTCCCTACAATGAATCCTAGTTATCCATATATTCATGTGGGCTTTATCTTTCATACTTTTCGTTTTTTAGGATTGATTAATTTACTTACATTGTATTTTGTGCGTATCAATAATGGAATTCTAAAAATTATAATATTATGACACCTAATATGATCTTTATGTGTGAAATTAATTTAAATGTGTGTAAGATGTAACATCCCATGATTTTATGAAATAGATTCATTCAAATTATTTCAAATTATTTGATGTATTTCATTACACACATTCCACATTTTATATTTTGATATTTGAAAAAACATGTTTATATTGCATTTAACGCAACATCGAGTTTCATCAATACTGTGTGTTACACAAAAGAATGATTTTTACATAAATAAATGTACTAGTAATATTCAATATGAATGTTATCGACTAGTTGTTTGAATAAAATTTTTGAATAATGTTAAATGAATTATAAAAATATGGTTTAAATATAAATATTTATAAAGAATTTATTATTTTCTGACCAATTAATTTTAAATAAGAATACAAATCAACTAAATATAAAGGATGTGTTTTTATAGAAATCTATTTTCCTTCCCACAAAGGCGATTTATATTAATAAATTAATTACTATTAGGGAATAATATAAATGAATTTTATTTGTTATATATTCACAAAAATGTTGTTAAATTCATCTAATATGTTTTATAGGAATAAAATAAGAAGAAATTTAATTTAAATTAAAAAAAATATAAGTATATTTCTAAAAGTCAGTTTGGCCACTTTTTAATGGAAGACTTTCTTTAAAAGTAAATTTTGACACTATTAAAATTTTTGGCTGTGGAGTAAAAAAGATGTACCATTTTATTTTAATGTTTTTATATTATTACATTATGTTTATAACATTTCAAATTATTGATACTTAATTTATATGGCTCCTTATTATTAATTATAATGAAAATTTACTTTTCCATGTTTTCATAATGGATGATCTAGATATTTATTATCACGAGATAACTTATGATTCAATCATGCACTCTGATTATTTCATAAAAACCATATGAAATATTATAGTCATTACTAATATTGAATTGTTAGTGTGTATTCTTACCCCTACTGACCATTTTAGCCAACTGTTCATATGTTCCCTTTAGAATATGTTATAAATAATGAGGCTGAAATTTTTATTTCTATAATGTTTTTCACAAGGATTATTTTGATGTCTGTACAAAAAATACGAGAAGTTGGGTATAAATAGTGATGATTTTCATCTTAATGAACAAGTTTTTTATGAGTCCATGTAGATATATGAGTCCTAATTATATGAAAATATAAATCTAAAAGTTACTCAAGTTTTAATGATATAATTTTTTTCCTTTTTGATATTTTAAGGTAGGAGTGGTTAAAAAAATGGGTCTCATTTATAGGCATCAATTCCAAAAAAAATTAATTTAATGATATCAGCACAAGATCCATAACATTTTTTCCTCATTTTTTATAATAAGATTCTTTTATAGAATATGAATAGGAAATAGAAATGGGGAATGATGTTAAATATAATAAGGGAAAAGTACTAAATTTACATTTTTGAATTATATGAAAGCATTATGTTTTGGATTCACAATTTAGGAACTATGCACTAAATGTCTTGATATCAATATAAGAGCTCACAATAAACCAGGTTATATCATAGTCATAGGAACATAGTTACCCAAACCATGTTCTTACCATGTATAAAAATCCAATATGTATGGGTACAATACATAGTTTACCCACACAGTTTAAAGAACCATAATCCAACCATGCATATGATACAGAAAACTATTCCTTATTCCCCATGTCTTCATTTCATGGTTAAACTAAAAATGTTCTATCCATGTTTCATATACATCACAAATTTTTTCCAAAGTCTCAACCCTAAACTCTTGAAACTTTGAAAAATGTTTTCATTAAATGTTAAAATTAAAATAAATGCATATTAATGACTTTAAATCATTATCCCATAATATTTCAAAAATTATGAAAAACATATTTAGTATTCAAATTCCCCATATGTCAAAATTTTATATATGAAATCATAATTATTTATCATGTATATGTTTATATCATATCTTATCAACAATTATAGGGTCTATATGACAACAATCACTATATAACTTTATGTATCACCATGTGTTCTCAAGTCACCATATTTATGGTTGTTAAACTATACTCTTAAAATTATCTTATAATATATATATCCATTTGGTTATAACATTCTTATACTACTTATTTTTAACCGAAATATATATCCATCATTGTTAGACATTAACTCCAACATTTATTGATAACATATATAATACACACCCTTTGGTTTCAACAATAAATATTATCAAAATATTTTAATTTTGACTCGATAGTAGTATGTATAAATCCTTATGTAATATATGAATTTATCCAATATATATAGTAAAAGTAAAACTTTGGATATATTTAAAATAACAGAGAATGTATCTATATAATATGTAAATGTTTTCCTGTCAATGGTCATCAAAAGGGTTGTATTTTGAAGGTATCCCAATACGAAATCTTGTTATTTCTATACGATAATAGAAATATTTTTAATATCTGAAGTGTTGAAATTATTATATCCACCATTCATCTCATTTAAAATTCCATTCAATCCATCAATATAATTAATATAGATCAAATACTAATTATTATGGGTGATTCTATTGGACACATTGGGGTTCTAGGCATAAAATTCAACGAGTTCACCAAAAATGATTATTTTTCATAAACATGAAATGATAATATAAGGCCAATTAATATTTAATTAAGAATTTCAATATGTTAATTTGAAATGAATAATAAAATTGGAAATTTTCTATGCTTGGTTGTAATGAACCAACCAGATCCATCACATACCCGAAGGGCATTCTGGATCCCCACGGGCTGGCTATAAGCACCCGAACATCAAATGACAAAGCTGAGGGAATAATTACACCCATCCTGAATGACCTCACATCGTATATATAGACAAAATAAGAAACATAAGAAGCTGAAAAAATATATATTCCATAACAATAAGTTAAATCCAAGAAAACTAAACAACTGCAACAGTAAAAAAACTCCAAAACACATGTCCAAATATGATTTCCTCAAATCCAAATTGCTTCTCCAATTATGTCATTGATGAACACCAACAATCTCACCACTTGCTACCCATCTTGGTTGACATGAACCTCACTGCCTCACTATTGTGCGTTGGATTTCCCTGCACTAGTAGAAAAACAAAGGCCTCTGAACCACCGAAGTATTGCGCATGGTGTGAGTTAACAAGATTAGTAGGTTCCCACCCAAGTGTTTCACCCAATGTCTTTGAATAAAAAATCATGTATGTTCATTTTTTTGAAATAAAAATTTGAATGATACATAGTAAATCTGTTTTATTGAAATCATGGTAAACATTCCCTTTTCCATAGTTCTAATAAAATGGTTTATCAGTTTCAAAAAAGAGTTTCCATATCATTTTCCACTAGAATAAACATGCATATCTAGACTAACACAAAAATCAATGCAATACAAAATATAAGCACATGTATCAAAGTAACAGAAAATACTATAGGTATAGGTAATAGATTGCTCATTCCATGAGAATCATGTGCACAAAACTGATCTTAGGACAAAGGTCCTGGGAAGCAGAGGAAAAACATATGAGTAATCCCACCAAAATATCAATATTGGTCTTGTAAAACAATATGCCTATGAAATAGAGGAATTCCAAAAGACAAGCCTCCTTGATCATATCAACAATGGATAGTGGAATCAAGCTCAATATCATACCAACGTACCTAAGGTTACCCATGTGATCTTTTTGAAAAACCCATTTTAATGTCATGAAAAACATTCAAAACCTTTTATAATTCAATTATAAACATCTAGGGAAAAAAATTCATTCAAAAAACATTTTCGACACTCACAAAAAATCATTACAATTTTATTATTCAATTTATAATGTAATAGAAATCTAAATAATTATCTTATTCTAGAGACATAACCACATACCTTAAAGCTCTGGTCACATATGCCCGCCATTTAATTCAAAATAAAAGAAACCCAATGACCCAATCAACGTAGGCCATATAATCAAACGTGAACCTTAAAGGATTGATTCAATATTAAATACAAGTTATTGGAAGATAGAAGAAATCCCACTAACCAAATGAACAAACTTCTGCTTCACCAAAAGTATCCAAGGAACATCCTTCGAGACAAGATCTCACAATGGATCTGATGAGACACACCACAAATAAAATAATTTACCAATGTCGATCAGATTGATCTGGATGGTGAGAGACCACAAAAAATATCATAAGGAGATATATAGTTGAAGATCTAATATATATGGATTGAATTGCCAAGTGAAACTACTAAATTTGTGAACATAACTTGGCCACGGGCTGTGTCATGTCCTATACCCCTTGGTCAGAACGTGTAGTCCATGCTGGATAAAATATACTGAAAAACTTGTCACCTTAGGTTAAAAACATCTATTTAACCCCTACATGATGTGTTACTTATGTACATGACATGTACCTACTCATGAAATTATCTCCTTCTTCACATCATCATCTCCCAGTCCATGACATGAAACCATCACCAAGTACACAACGTGTACATATTGTACATGGAATGTACATGTTCTGTATTCCAATAAAAGTAACAGGATGTTATAAACTCCCCACCATATGGAATTTCTGTACTAGATAATTATTGTGGAAGATGTGTTCTCTAGAAAGAGATGAGGCCAATACTCCCTCATCAATGACTCGCATTCACATGTCTCATGAGAATCAAATCCTTATTGAGATAGAACTCTAACCAATGGAACCAACATACCATGCATGACATTATCTTGAGAGTCATTAATCACTAAAATTTTCTCTAAAATAGAATCATCCAGTTCTAATACTCTTTCTTCCCAACTCAGAATGTGAGTGGGATCTTGTAAATAAATTATGTGAACATAATCTTAAAGGTCATATTTTTTCATTCCACTCATCACTTTCTATATTAACCTATAGTATATGGAATGGGTGAAACAATGTAATACTATAACATATTTAATTTAAAGATGAGTTTGGATTTTTAAATAATCACATGATCACATATCATGAATCATGCACATTAACCTCATATCAATATAAATTACTATGGAATATGTCATATTTATTCCTTTGTTAGATAACAGTTGACTAATTTAAAAAAAAATATGAATATCAAAATAGTAGAAATGGTGTGTTACATTAATTAATATATTTTATAAGTAAATAATTAAATAAGTAAAATATTAAGGGACTAAGGTTTAACAATCATTTCTGAGTTGACTAAGGATGTTATAAATCCACAATCCTAATCTATTTAAAACATTTCACATTTTATTTATCTTAAACATCTATTAACCTCATTTTTGTTGAGAAGAAAAATGATTCTTCATATTTCTATCTACATATATTCTCCTCACAAACCCTTATGCATAATCTATTTAAAATTAAGAAAACATATAATTTTTTTTATGTTTAATACTCAATGTGATTTTATTGTTTTTTGGGTTATGGTGGATATTACCCCACTAAAATTATTCTTTTACATTTATAAATTTTACGCATTTTTGAGAAAAGATATTAAATTGAACTTGTATTTATTTTTCAAACAAAAATAACTACATCTCTTATAGTTGATTCAGATTTTAAAATGTATTTACTATAAGAATAATAAGTACAATAAACCTCTATAATAACATAAAGCAAACATAGTACTGTTACATGAATGTCAAATGAGCTATAGTTTTATATGACTAAATTGGTCTCAAACATGGATTTCATCAAACAATTTCAATATTCACTTGATATTTAAAGAACCCACAATCTACTCATGATTGATGGGCTTCTAATTATTTATTTGAAAAAAGTAGGGGAGAAAATATTTTTCATTCTGAATTCCTTTTAATATTTTCACTATATATATGGTCCCACCACCTCCCAAAGAAAACATGGATATTGTTTTATTTTCCACTTACCTAGAAAAAACTTTTCTACATCCTAGTTGATATTAGTTTTACATTAAATACACTCTCTATTGTTAATAATTATTAAGTCAGTCGTATATAAAAAATAACCAGATTACTATAATATTTTAAATATATTTTTTAGTTTCTATTGACAAATTATAATTAAAATCAGTCATTTAAGTAAAAAAGTAAAAAAGGTTGAAAAAATATCCAATAATTTGATATAATATAGTCACCCTTTCTATTAATTTATCATGATATAACATTGTTATTTTAATAAAAATGCAATATTTAATAAATCAACAAAATTCACTCATCACTTATCCTTAATAAAATTCAATTAATTTAATTTATTTTAAATAAAAAATCATGTCTCATGATAGATACATTAAATATATTGGAAAAATAAATAAATATTCCCATTTATAATTAATTTATATATTCAATGACCATTTCCATAAAATAGTCAATAAATATGTTGTTAGTGGATAATATTGAGGTTGATAAATATTAAACAAATAAAATACATATATAATATAATACTGATTTATTTCTATATATGATATAAATTTCATCTTTTTATATCATATTTGGAATTAAATAATTTAAATAGTATCAAATTTTATATAGCTGTGTTTAATGACATGAGTATCATATAATCCATAAAAATAGCATTCATCATGTAAATTATAATAGATAAATCAATGAATGAATCCTTCATGAGGGTAATTTATATGATATCTATCAACTATACCACATATATTTCCTCTAATTCATTGTATTATAATAATTTTTAGAGATTAATTACATTGCTAAGATATTAGTAACCTATAAAGGGGGAATTCAATAATGATTTTCTTTTGAACTTAATTGAAAAAATCAAATATATTTCCATCCACTCATAACATTATAAAAAACTATAACATTGCTATATATTTATGAATAATAATTTATTAGAAAATATTCAGCGATGATTCTATAAGCGAAGACAATATGAAAGACTTTTTACCAACCTGGCCTCATCATGTTTAAGTTTGAGTTGGCGGTGAGATCAAATATACATAGACACTAACATAGACAAAACCCATAATATGAATCAATTGAATATCATAGGCCTCTATAAATAAGAATTTATAAAGTTGTATTAATTTCATATATCATTAAAAATAGTAATTAAAAATAGAGGAGGGATAACCATATCTAAAAACATCTAATAAATACCCTAACAAATTAATTATTCATGAATATAGTACCAATAAATATCTCTATAACAAATATAATGATTTATATAACATCATCTAACACGATAAAATAAATTCATAATAATACCTATTATAAGAGTTAGTTTAAAAATTCTCAGTATGTCCCGTAAATACATACATGTCCATGTTAGAAGATAAAATAAATTCCACAATGAATAAAATAGATAAATTATATAAATTAAAAAAATGTACAGAATAAGTAAAAATATATAAGTATACTCATAGATCACATTAAGAATAATCCTCATATTACATGATAAATGGAATAATTTATACAAAAAATAATCTATAGATTCCTTCCATGCGAATTAACATTGATATCACATAAAAAACCATCATATTCACAACAAATGTTTATCAAAATAAAATATCAATATACCCACATTGAAAAAAAACACATCTATAATAAGAAATACATACAATGGAAACCTCAATGATCACCCATACAAAATAAAATTGTTTTTACAACTACTATACATCCTCAACACTTCAATCACACCACATTATATTTCATTAGATAATAGAAAAAGATGAGTTGTATATATAAACATATATTTAGGTGATAAAGAACATAATTTACACACAATATGACTAATATTATTTAATAATTATTACAATTCTATCCACACTCATGATTCATAATCACTACTCACTTTGATTAATACAATCATCCCACCTCTAAAAGTTAATATTGATCTTGAAAATTAACCATAAGAATTAATTTCATTACTCTTCACTTATACCACCCCCAATATATGTACTACTAATAAAATGAAACAAAATCACCAATAAATAGTTCTCATATCCTAATAATTACAGTGTTGATAGTTTAATTATTTAATATAAATCCATAGTATATTATATTCCACATTCACCGCATCATATTAATCTATAATGATCTAAAAAATATTTATACTTCATTATAACTTACCAAGATTCATATTATATGAAATTAAAAACATGTTTACGTGGTTTAGAAATATAGAAAAAAACAAATGATATCCCTTATTTCATATTACACACCATAGTTTCAATAGGTAATGAAATAAGGATAAGATAAGGTTGAATAAGTACCATGATATATTAACACTAGGATCGTGCTTTTTTGGCATAAAACCATTTTTATTCTCAAGAAAAATATATTATCTCTAACATTAAGTGGAACAATATTATACTTTTTGAAATGGACCGGTATCAAATCTAAATCTCTAGATCCAACAAATCACATTCAAGGAAGGCTTATGAATATGGAATGAAATGTATTCTATATGACATGACAATACTCCATTAAGTAAAATCAATTATTTAAATCTTGTTAAATGAAAATGTGTTAGAAACATTTTGATGTCCTTAAAACCCCACCATATATGATTTAACATGTAATCATGAAAAATAATCAAGGAAAAACTTATTTTACGAATATTAAAATAATATATTTCACAATAACTTCATCATAATTTAAATATTTTTTTATTTTCTTTTTAATATCCATGAAATACTTATAAAAATTTAAAAAAATATACCATAATTTTTTCAAAAATAAATTATATATAGTTTTTTATATTTATCAATATTAATTAATTTATTGATTTGAATACTCATTAGAAAATAAAAACCATGCATTAATCACGTATATTTAGAGATATGATTATCAAGATACTCATACAATAATTAAACTGATAGATTTGCATGTGAGATTCTCAAATATTCATCAAATCAGTTACGACAAAATTGTATTATAGAAATAGAAACCAAATGATATAATTTAAAAAAATTATCAGTACATTAGGAATACAATATTAAATTTTACATTCACAAATCCCCCAAAATCATTCCTAATTCGTGATATAACTCTCTCCCAGATTTTATTTCTCAATGGTGGCCCAAACATAACATATTTAACTAAAAAAGTCTCTTGTAATTTATTTTAGAACATATTACATAAAATAACTAACATTATAAAATATTTATAACTTTTATTAATAGTTACATCAACAACATTTTAAAAAAATAGAAAATATTACTATAATCACCACCACCACAACCTATATGTACATTTATAAAAAATATATATGATATGAACCATTTATTTAGTCATCCAAACTCATGGTCCTAAAAAACTATTTATGAAAAAATTCACACACACACACACAATCACCCATATAAATAATTTTATACATGTAGGAACAAATTTAAAAAATTAAATAAGAAATCATAAATTACATTACAAATAACCTCTATAACATCAGTATAAAATACTTAATAAATATCACGGTAATGATACAAGACAATTCACTTTATTAATAACATCATCATCTAAAAAAATAGTATATCATCTCCGAAGATCCAAACATATCACTAAAAAATATGGATCAAGTAAGGAAATGTAAAATTGCACTGTTAATATGTAAAATCACTTGAACAGTGATTTAATTTCTAATAGCTATCTTTTTACACATAAATTGATGAAATGTTTCATAAAATTTAGTATATATAGCTCGACTATACATTATTAATGAATAATCCAATTCATCATCTATAACCTTATTTTAATTCCACATCATGTGAAATAGGAACTAATGTTTGTACACCTATAATATCATAAAATTGTAAAATAATAAATCACCATTATAATCTAAATGAAAAAAAAAATTTTCTCCAAAATAATGTTTATTTTGATCCACCATATCCTCTTGTAATAGTTGTGAAAAAAATTATTTTTAAAATTAGTTTGTATTTGGTGGAAGTTTTCCAATAATGTTATTATAGTTTATAGGACATAGAAGAGGCATCAAAGAGATGACCATAACAACATTATCCCTTGGTTTAGAATGATAATAACCAAAAAAAGTATGATGTAAACTGAATATCTTTTAGAGAGGATATGTCATGATTATTTTATAATTAAGTTAATAATACAATTTCTTTAATTAGTTAAATTACTCTTATTGATATAATTGAATTCCTCTCTTGGTGTTTCATCATTGTAGTGGATAATCCAATAGGGGTTTAATCTGGTTATTTCTAAAAGTTCTCCATAAATATTTGAAAAACACTTATGGTATTCCAAGTGCTGGAATGGAGAATACTAAAGATTTTCCTTGACCATTGTTGATGGAAATGTTGAGATTCTATTATTCTATCTTATTATGAAGAGTAAGGTATGATGATTTCATATCATAGGATTGAAAGAATTCAAGAGTCTCTATATTGTGTACACTAACTCTATACACTAAAAAATGATATACATAAAAATATATAGCCACTATTATATATTTTATAACTACACTTATGTGTCTCATCAAGAATTCTCTCTTATATATTCATTATTTTTAATAATAATATCATTATTATTATATCACATGACATACACTTATTTAAAAATACATTCATTAATAAATTAATTAATAGTTATTAAATTGATATTATATAAAATATATCATATCCATTGGTCCCATTACTCATTCCATCACCACTCCTTGGAATTAGTCAACCATTAAATAATAAAATAATTATTTAAATAAATTTAATTTTATCTAAAAAAGGAAATATTATATTTAATTAACTCATCAAAAAATATTTTTTCAATAATCATGTAAGAAAATAAATAATAATGTAGTTTTATTCAGAACAATGTAGAATAATTTAATATTTATTTATTAAATTGTAAATAAAAAATTATTGAAAAGTTAATCTTATATATTTTAAAGTTGAATATATGTGTATTTAATTTAAAAGATAATGGATAGTTGGATAATTATTATTCCAAATGTTGTGAATAATAATAATTCTTAATATTAAATTCAATGGAACTTAGTGAGATTCTAGATATACTCAGTCTGTGACCCTCTATGCTTCTTCTTTAGTAGCTTGAGTTGAAATTACCTAAATTTCATGATTAATATATTGAAACACATCAATTAACACATAAAAATGAGTTAATGATTCATTGATAAAACCATCATATTAATTATATTATGTAATATAATTTATTTTTCATGATATATCCTCATTTATGTTGTACACAAGTGTCATCATTCTACAAGCATTTTTTCACCTATTTTACCTTCTAAAATGTACCCATCCTTGAACCACCAAGGAAATGTTTTTAGTCAATAGTTTCCATTTCAATGAAATATCCAAATATATCATATTCAACTAAAAATGAGGGAAAAAAATTATTTTTTTGTATTATTTATTTTATATAATGTCACATTTGAATCACAAGCACATTGTACATCATAGAGTGGGGTTTTTCAGTGTTTTTAGACAAAATTAAAAGCATGAAATTCAAGATATATATACAAAATAACCTCTCAAGTAAAATGAACATTATAAAATTACCCAAATAGTGTTTTCCAAGGAAAAAAATGTTGAATTTTTATATGTGGGTCTATCTTCATAGGAACTCTTCTAGGAAATTACCATGTTATAAATTCCAGAAAAGAATTCTCAATGTCATATGATACATTGACACTTGATCATCAAACATTATTTTGGAATTGCTAGAAAAATGTTATTTAAACTGTATGTCCTATGTTTTAGAATAAAGGAATACCATTTCTAGGTTTTAATTATAGAAATTAACTTCTATAAACATTTTATGTGACAAATACTCCATGTATACTATCAAAATAATCATATATAGAAGAACTATCATCATGTGACAAGATATTTATTAATATACTGTAAATAGAAAGTTCAAGAAACATTTTTTGGAGGGAAAAAACAAAAAACACACTTTTGAACTATATCCAACTGATAACTAATGGTTCATTAGGTCTCAAAAAACAAGAATGATTTTACTATATTACAGTTATTTTTTGGTAATGTGGAATTATTTTATTTATAACTCTACTCAAAGTGACTTCACTAAATTTTGAAAAAACATCATGAAGTTATACACGTAGGTATCAAACATTATATATTGAATCATAAACATTATATCTTCACAAATACAGCTATAATAATATTTTTATAACACAATCCAGAAAAGAGTATTTAGTAGTGGTTTTTAGAAATTGTATTGAAAACCAGAATTAATTTTTTTTTTAATTTTTAATTATGATAGTTTTAGTAAAAAGATTATAATTAAATAATATTTGTTAAAAATTAACCATTTATTATTGACGATTTTGAATAAGTCAAAACCATTCTTAATAAGAAAATTTAATTTCCATGAATTTTTCGTTAATTTTGTGGTGATTTTTTAATAAATGATACAAAATTAATGGAAATAAATAGTTTATTAACATTTTATTTACTTGTTAGTAATTAATAATTAATTAGAAATTATTATATATCATTCACTGTCACTTATTACTTTGAGTTTACATTTATATTGATATGATGGTGCTAAAATTATAGTGTTTTACATCCATTTGGTGATTTATTTTTTAAATGTGTCCTATGTACCAATGATTTTCTTATTTTGGATAATCCAAGCTACATCCCTCTTGGTAATACAATAGCATTAATTTTGTTGGATTTTATTGTAAAAACATAACGATCATGTACACTCCTTATTGTGGGAAGTTTGGTAACCAGACTGTGTGTGTATTTTTAAATAATTATATCTTTGTAAAAATGTATATCAATTTCTGTTCATTTATTTATATTCTTTTATGAATTTAATATATATATATATATATTTGTGTTTATTTATATAATAATATTTAATTTTATATGTGTGTCTATTTATATATATTTCTTTAAAATTATATATATATATATATATATATTTGTATATATCTACAGATATTTATTTACACATATATATAGATATTGATATAGATTATGTGGGTTTATTTAGATATTTATATCAATGTGTCTGTATATATATATACATATATGTGTGTTATATATATATATATATATTTAATAATATATTCTTATATGTATTTATATATTTGTTTAATTTTAATAATAGTTTTCTATATTTTCATATATTTATATATATATATATTTATATATATTTATATGTATATACATATATTCATATTTATGATTAATTATATTTACATACATATATATAATTGTATGTTTATATATTTATGCATAAATTATATATATTTACAAATAATATTTTACAATTTATAAATATGTGTATGTATTTCATTATATTTATATATATGCTTTTGAGTTTTTATATATCATGTTGGTATATATGTACATGTGTTTATATATAATTATATATAAATATAAAATTTTGAATTTATTTATCTATATACAAAAGTTTGTTTACTATATATAAATATATTATCATTACATTGATACATATACTATACATATGTATTTGTGTGTGTTTATGTGTGTCTATGTGTGTGTATTTATATAAATTTATGTAAATTTATTATGAAAATTATATCTAGGAGTTATTTTTATATATTTCTATATATTAAAAAATGTATATGTTACTATATTTATATAAATTTGTATGTAATTATATATTATATGCATGTTTTTATAAATTATGAATAAATATATGTATGCATATATTTTTTCATTTATTTGTCAATATATATATATACATATATATATATATATATATTAAAGTCGCGGCCCAAGAATATAATACATAAATATTACAACTTATGAGATGAATGTACATTTTAAATCATTATGTTCCCTGATATAAGTGTACAATCATTGTGTATTTGGAAACTAGGATACATAAACAATCACTTCATAAATGATTTACAACATCTCTCACTATGTTCTTAATAATAAGAACCCTTATTAGACTATTCACACACAAGAAACATTCTTAATATACAGGGGAGAAGAAATGAATATAATGGGTGATATCATATGCTTAGTAAGAGAAATGTAGAGAGATATTTATCAATGGTCATTTTTAAGAATAACATGAGCTTAAAGGTATGATAACTTGATATTGACATTTTAAAATCATACTTAGTAATTCATAGATCAAAATTGAGAGTTATAGAATATTGTATGGCATTTTATATTACAATAATTATAAATGAATCCATGAACATGAGCCATAATAGAATAAAATTAGCATATGATAATGTCAGAAAATAGTGGTATAAAGTGTGTCATAATCGTAATCGTATAAATACTTTGTTAAGTATACCCACAAATACATTAATCACATGTTAGGATTTGTTAAACCACCCACATATTTGATTTGGGTTTGGGATAACCTCCCAATAACCCTATTGGGATTGGAATAACCTCTGATGCATCCTTTGATCTTGCAAGACACAAATCAATCTTAATGCATTGTAGGGTTATAAAGGAACCAATTTTCATAAAATCATTATCCATTATATTGTGACATCTCTACCGAGGAGCCACACACCCGGTTCCTTGAGCCAATGTGGTGTGTGACCTCAACTGCACCTCCTAGTACATCAGAGGCTACCAACAAGCATCAAACGACTAATGAAACATGATAGGATACTATATCCCATTCTACAGAGTATAATAATCGTAGAAATAAATATAATGAATAATCAAAAACCACCTTTCATATAATAAATTCCAAAAACATGGTATTTATAATAATCCATCATAATAAACCTAACATGTCCTGAAATTATAATGTGAAAAAGGAAAGTAGAAATAAGTCACTAATAAACATCCCTAAAATAGGTCTTGATATCTATTCATGTCTCCTCATCCATTCTCCAACCCGACCCATGTATCAGTAATATTAGATAGGTATTTTACACTTATCCTGACATACAACCATTATTTTTTCTCTGGTACCAAAGGGAGGACTAATAAAGGTGTGAGTATAACTCATTATACCACCTCTAATGAGGTCTATAATTATATTCTGTGAAATACAGTGTATACATATGTACAATAAACCAAGGGTATGTTGGGTGGTAAAATGAGTTTTATTATATGATATTATATAAATAAAACATATTAGTTATTAGTTCCAAGGGATTTTCATAAACATCAAATATTTTTTGTCCCATATTAGTCCTCTAAATAATTAAAACTAGAATCACTAACTTTACATAACATGGAAATTTCATTAACAAATCCATTTTAACAACACACCATGGAGTATTAGTCTGACATCCTAAAACATATAATGCAATGGTGGTGCATAGATAACCAATATATATCAACAAAGGGGAGAAGATCCATAGTACAATATTTGGTCATACCCTTAACCATTTATTCAATGTTTCATAATCATTGACCCTTTTAATCAACAATATCAAGGTCACACCTTTTAATTTATCACATTGACAAGGATCATCACATTCAACACTTCACATAGTTCCATGTCTAACCCATTTCATCAATTACAGACATTTAGAGTAATTGGAAGTCATTTGAAACCATTAACCAAAATGAAAAAACTAATTTAACGATTTAAATAATTTAACCATTACATTTAGTTACTAACTTGACTTCTCAAATCTAAATAAAAAATCCCCTTATATCATGCTAGAAATCCAAAAAATCTTATTTTTGAATTCTATAAAACCATTAAAACAGAAAAATAAAACACATTACCGTATCAAGGGAGTATCAAATCCCAAGTGTGACCATTAGCCACGTCAAATCATTCTCAATAGACACAACTGAGATTAAGAGGGGTAAAGACACCATTTCATACCCATTTTATCATTTCATACCATGAGATAAAATATTAAGCATAATGAATGACGAAAATTCCACATACAAAAAAATTAAATATCAGTAATATTGTATATCAATTTTACACCACATACATAAATTTAATAGAAGAACACTCACTTGAACATGACACTAGATTGAAGCCCAACCAACCCAAAATAATAACAATCTAAGAATACATTAGAAAATAAGGGTTTTGATGCATTGGAAAGAGAATAACTATATAGAAACACTCTTCTCATACATTTAAATTATATAACTTTTTCAAAATACTTAAAACATTTTACAAATTGTCACCCAAAACCATATTAGTTTAGTTGCATTGGAGAGATGGAATCATAAAAATTTGTATATGAGTGAGACACATTAGACTGTGCTATGTTATCTCCCATTAGGTTCTACAATACTACTACCCCTAATATTAATATTATACCTGAAATATGTCTTCATAACATGGGTTAGGAAACAATAAAATGGGTGAGATTAGATGCACAAAAAGGGTAAACAAGGGGCATATGTAAGCATAAACACGAGGGGTGTATGTGTGTGTAAGTTTAGATATAAATATTTTCATAAAAATATATCAATATATTGAGTATAATAGAGTTGTTTTATTTGAATATAATAGTTAGAGTTGAGGTGGAGGAGAATGGATATATGATAACGTAGTTTGAGGAAAGATGTTACCTCTTTATTGGGTAACTCTTTTTAGTTTTCACTAAAGGGTTTCTTTCAATTTCTATATTCCATAAGGGATGATTCAAGGTGGAATGGATGAATATTGGTGAGTGTATTATGAATATATTGGCCTATACTAAGTATTTTAGAGATGTGGAGTAGTGGTAATCGAGGAGGTATTTTTATTACTGATGAGGAGTGGAACATTTTTATATTTTTGGAAATTGAATTACACCCACGTTTTCCCCACTGCAAGTTGATACAATAATGGTTAAAATTTATTAAAAGTGATTATAATGTTGAAATATGTCCACCCAATGGCGTTCAAAAAAGTTTTTATGTCATTTATTCCCATAAGATTATGGTTTTGTCCTTGGTTATGATTAATTTTACCTTAATAAAAGTAATTAATTTAAATTACTTCCACTAATCATTCCTGTCAAAATATAAGTTCACCTCGTTAAGCACTATAAATTTCCATATTTCCAATATGTAATAAATTATTCAAAATTCCAATCACACATGTTGTAGAAATGTATTTAAATTTAATATCGTAGATGGGATAATAATATAAGTTTTTTATGTATAAACATTCTAATGACTGTTATGTTTTTATAGATACATCAATTTGAAATTGATGACAATTAACTACAGGGAATTAATTGAAAATAATTGATATAATTGGACATTTAAACTTATATAAAATACCACTTATCCAAATAAATAAATTAGAAGAAAAACAATTTTGAATTAAAATTTAGTATTTTGAATATTAATAAAAAAATGAAACCTTGGTGAAATATACTAAACATTTACCCAATTTTTTCTATTTCACTTTCAAAGATAACATTTATTTTAACATATTCATTATATAAATGTTAAAAAAATATATTTAAAATATTTCCTCTATTAAAATGTGGTAAATTTTTTTATAAAAATACTGGTTATTATGTGTAATACCTGGTTTGTTTTCATCATATTCATATAAAATCAGTTATATGAATATCAAAAATTTATTTTTTTAATATATAACATATAAATTAAATTAATATCATTCCCTTGTAAAGAATAATTAAACCAATAAATAAAAATCATCATTTTTCACATAAAAACATTCTTTTATAAAATCATAACCTTTATATTAATTTGTATTCTGTATTCATTTATAATTAATAGGTTCCAATTATTTCAAATATATATACATATTTTATTTAATCTTATAATGTAGAATTTATGGAATATTTTATATTTTATTATATTATTAAATTTTAATAAGATATTATTATTTGTTAGAAATTAATCTTGTTTGTAACACCATCCATCATGAAATGTTTGTCTTCCATGTAATATAAGATAACCTCGGTGTAACATGTATAAAAATCTAAAATATGCGTTGCATTTAGTGAATGATTTACTTGGTGTTACATATAATGAAATATTGAAATTGTGACTTAATATAAAAGAAACTGTTTTTATTGTTTCATGAAAGTAAATGTATCAAAATGATTAAATTAATTTAAAAAATAATAATTCAAAAAATCTCAATGTGTTATATTATACCCCTTTAAAATTCATTTTTCCCCTAAAATGTGTCTGGGTTATAAAATGATTAATACATGAACATTCCTTTCATAGAAACATATGTGCTAAAGAGGAACCCTAAGAAATCCATTGAAAAAGGGAAATATGGAACAACAATAGTTTCCCAATGTAACACATAACTAGCATCCCGCATAGGTTAACATAGATGGGAAGTGAAATCATGGAAATGGAAGAGAAATATAACAATAATTTTATGATGTAGAGTGAGAGAGATCCTTTTTTGGAGAAGTTAACAGAAAAATTCAATAAATCTGTGATGATATATGGAGAAATTTTATTCATTGGAAAAAATAGTACTAGGATATATATTTTTGGTTTCAGGATGATTTTTTCAATGGTTAATTATTTTTAAAAAAAAGATATAATTACTTTATTTTAGAAAACCTTACCCTTAATTTTGCCCCTTAAATTATATCTCATTCCAACAAATAAAATTGAATTTTTTATTCATAAATCTCTAACATATAATGATATACATTATAAGTCATCCCATCTATTTCCATCCACTGTCAACTCAAAGTGGTTAGATCAGGTCATCCAATATACCAGAATCCTCATGTGGTGAAATAATATATTAATCTAAAAAACAATATATAATGATTAACTTATAGATTTCAAAAATATTTATCCTTAATAACCATATAAAAATATAAATTCCAAAACATTATAAAGAGTGTCATGAAATTTTGTAACATTGATCCCCGATATATCACAAAGTAGATCTTCATTTTCATATGCTAAACAAGTGAATACCCTCATCATATATTTTATTAAAACATATAAATAACCAAAATTACAATAGATAATTTTGGAAAACATTTATTCTTCTTTATTATAAATATTACAGTATATTTTTTTTAAATTAGATAATTTTTAAACATCATCAATTTTGAAATAGACAACTTTTTCAACAAATTCTTAACTGGTTCTATGTTTGTTGAAACAATTAAATTTAACATATCAAAAATTTATATAGTTATACAATATAAACATAATATTATATATATATTGAACACATTAAGGGTAACCTTTTAGTAGTGAATATAACACATATTCATTAAATCACATTTCCACTCTATTGGAACCATTCTACATAATCTTGTAAATCCTCGGTGAAAAACATATACTTGATTTTTTTTGAATATTTGATATTTCATATAGAATAATTCTTGAATATTTATATATAAAAACATTTATAGTTCCACTTCATATATAATCCAAAATAATTATACCTAATCTTATAACTTAAAATATATTTTTATTCACATTTCATATGCAATATCATCATCCAAAATAACAAAACTATTTCTTATACCACCTTGCAGATTTTCTTCGGTAGCTTTCCAATTGGGAAATTGATTTTCATATTGACCATTAATTCCTCATTTAAAACATTTACCTTCAGTTATGTATTAGGGAATACCATATTTCTATCCACAACATTAAATTAAAATTTAATTTTTCCTTTGCATTCACTTTCATTGTTTCCTTCATTCTGATAGTCAAAAATTATTCTTGTTCCTCTAAGAAATTAAATTAGTTTCTTATTTCTACATTATTTACATACAAGAAACCAAATATTCGTTCTTCCAAAGTATCCACTACCTAAAATTAGAACCAAATCCTTCCTTATCATCCTTGGTGTTTTTGAGACTTGGTTAAGGTACATGTTGTTATACATGTTCTATGAAAACAAAGTGGGGATGTTCACAAAATTCTTTAGTATAGTGATCATCCCATTTTGCTTATGATAAGGAAATTTTACCTCATATTAAACATTAACCCGACTCTTGTTGGTTCCGTTCATTGAATAATACTATAATGAATATTGTAACCAACACTTAACATATTGGAAAATGGCATAATTATAAATAATAAAAACTTATATGATGTCTAAATTATGAATCCATACTTAAACTGTGAAACATAATTTTTATCCAATGATATTCACAGCCAAATTCATTATACATACTTATTGATGTTTCATGAAGTGTTTTTGAATTCCAAAAGCATTTCTACAAGTGAATTAATCCAGTTTTTTAGTAAGGACCATTTTTCTGTACAAGGTTACACGAAGTCTGGCCCAAAACACCATGTTAGATTTGCTACTCCAAGGTATATATAGATTCCAAAGGATTGTATTAGTGTAGCTCCTTTTGGAAAACTGAAACGTAAGCACCATTATATGATCCTGCAAAAATATCACCCCCTCTGTTCTCCAAGACTATTATCTCACTTTAAAATATCATACATGATATATATCTTCATAAACTAGTAAAGGATAACTAAAAATCGGTGAACTCAGTTTGTCAGTAAGGATAAATAATGAAGACCTTCAAGAATAAACATGAGCATAGGGGTATGAGATGGTGATCATAACATTATAAGGAACAACCCTATATATAATAGATCATAAACGTGAATCATGGAATATATCGTGTAACATCATAATAAATGAATCATAAGTAAGTAAACAACATAATACATAAATGGAAAATATTATAATATGACATAGAATTAAAAAAATACATAAGGATATAAAATTATTTCTATAGTAGTCAAGGAATTACTACCAAGTCCAACTTCATAGCATGGGTTCACACGCTGTAAAATCATGGTAGTGATGTCTCACTCTCACGGTCATCTTAGTAGTATGAGTTCACTCTTTATACCGTCTTGGATGCCATGGTTCACTCACATGGTTGTTGAAGTCCTCATAGTTCACTCCGTATACCATTCTAATAAATCTCATGAGATATAATCCCCTCCTGTCTCATAATGAAGAAATACATACATGTTCCAAAAAAATCATAAACTGTCATAATCTAACCCGTAAAATTAAATTTGTATAATAAAAATGTAATCATATCATAAAGTATGAAAAAATATTTCAGTTTAATAATAATTTCTTGAAAATAATATCTAGTGGAATGAATGAGATTTTAAAAACATATAACTTGTGAAAGAGTCCTGAATTTCAAAAAAAAATTACATGTGAAAGAGAATCAAGTTTCACAGACATAATCCTCTAAAATCAGAAACCATTCAAGGAATGAAAATAAAAGGAAACATTGAATAACATACCTAGAAATGAATGATTAACACTAACCGATATTATATTAAATGGTAAATAATTTATATATATATCCTTCAAAAACATTTCTTGAAAAGAATATAATTTCTTCTTTGAAAGATTCGTTTTAAAACATAAAACATTTTGAAAACCATTTTATTTTAAATTAAATTAGAAAATTATAAGGATTATTTGAAGTAATTTTTAAAACACTTTTCCATGGAAAATAAAAAACAATATTGAAAACATTTTAAAATGTTTTTTCCTCGAAAATATTTAAAATAATTTTGAAAATATGTTGAAAACCATTTTCCAATAAATTTTATAAAATAATATTTATGTTTTTTTTAAATTTTTTAATTTTAAAAAACATCAAAAACATTTAAATAAATCATGAAGATATTTCCAAATCCATTTTTTTGAAAACACTTTCAGAAGATATAATGATATATTTAAAAATCCTTTAAAATAATTGTTAATGTAAAAACTTTTTTAGAACATATTTCACTATAAATAGCATTAAAACAAATAATTTCTAGAATTTTAGGAAAAATATTTCTTTAGAAAATAGAACATTGTAATCATGTAGAGGAGTACTCATATGAATGGAGTTCATGGTGATCGGTAAATTCATACATTCCAACAATTCCATTTTCATTGAAAAATGTTTAGAAATGTGGGTCGACCATAAAATGATAGAAATATTAATTTTTTTAAATCCCTTCAATTTAAAAATTTAAGTAATATGTAAATATGTCTTTAAATATAATATGATAATATTATATTATTTTTGGAAATCATTCTTTGAAAACATGGTTTTGAAGGAGAAAATATTTCAGACTGAAGTGAGAGGTAATGTCAGACTTTCTAAAAAACACTTTATTAATCACCATATTTACAAAACAGTGAAAAAATGGAACCAAAAATTAATATATAATGAATAAATATAAGATAATTAATTATTTAATTACATAGAAATATGCATGGAAATATTTCATCAGTAGACGCACAATCATAAATTGTCTCGATAAACAATAATATTGTGTCAATTAAGTATTACCACTTGGTAACATTGAAATATAATCACCAAAAAAAATTACATAGAGCATGAAATATAATTAATAATATTTATATTCATTATATAGCATGTCAATTAGAAACATATACCCATAGTTAAAAAACATAGGTGCAGAATAAAAAATGTGTCTCAAATAAAGAAAATTGAGACCAAATTACATTAAATATTTGGTAACTTTTAAACCATAAACCCCATGAATGAAATAAAATAGAGTATATATGTAAATAAACATAAATATAATAATAATAATCAAATAATACATTCAAGGGTATAATTTACACCACAAAAATTAAATGTGTGGTTTATAGAGCATGTATCTGATAGATAGCGAAGGTGGGATTAAATTCCCTTAAATTGTAAGTTGAATCTCATTGTACTCACTAAAAAATCAATTATAATAAATATAATTTTATTATAAATCGATAAAATAACCATATTATTATGTATAACACCATTTATGGTATTATTATTAAATTATATTACGGGTTATTAACAATTCTATGTTACGGTTACACTTCATGTAATAATCGCTTAGTTTTTCACATGTCTCTTACTTTGTTATATAATTGGTACTCATACATGTATCATGAAATAGAGAATATTCAATATGATATAAATTTAATTTATATTCTATATATTTGAATTATAAGAGTCTACAGAATATATAAGTGTGAAATGGAATAGACCCTCTGTGGAGACAATATGGCGTACGTACCCATGAACGATGTTTCTATTTTTTATTTATAATATTGAATTTCCAAAAAATAAATGAAATATATGTATATATAAAATCATTAATTTTTAATTTTTTCATATATAGCATATAGTTTTACTAAATCCATCCGTACTATATTCCATGTAGTGTGTGAACGAATCAGTTTTCTTTGAGGGGGTAGTATTCCACCCTTTCTCAAACGAAATTATTTTACTTATAGAAAATGGAATTTATAAAAAATTGTGTTTATAGAAAATAAATTAGAATATATACATAATATATAAAATATATATAATATATAAATATAATTTACGTAATAATTCCCATCCATGAAAGTTGGTAAAGGAAAAATGAACAATCATTGTTTCATGAGTCAATAGTTTATTGTGCACAAAAATAGTATGTGTGTACCAAATAGATGGATATGTTTGTATGTTTTGGTTGAACCCTATGAAGAAAAACAACTTAGTATAATAGGGATAAAAGTTTTTTTATTATCAAGTAATAAAAAATAATTAGGGGGTGGATAATGAAAATTTATATGAAGGCACTTAAGGTAGGATGTTACCTCTTCATTGTGTTATTGTATTTGTTTTTTATGAAATGGATTCTTTGGATTTATTTAATTCAAAATGTAGGAATCAAGGAGGAAGGTGTCAAATATGGGTAACGTATTGTTAATACATATAAACATCCTATGTGGATTTGTAGAAGTTAATAACTGGGAGGACAGGAATCATTTTTACAGTGGAGGAGGTGTGTCACTCATGTAAATTTTAGAAAAATGAATTTCACCAACATTTTATCTTTTTATTATAGATCCAATTATTGTAAATTTATATAGAAGTGATTATAGGGTATAAATATTTCCATAAATTTGATATTAAACTATTTTATAGTTCATTTAGGTCCTTAATTTTAAGGGTTACTGTAACAACCCAAGATTTTATAAGATATATTATTTTTAATCTCTTTAATATCTTCTACTATATGCTACAACAAGATTATCTTGCACTATACGTGACACCGTATTAGCTTGCAGTATATGCATCACTAATCTTGGATCATGTTACACACAATTTCAAGTTTGTTTGATAGTTGTTATTATACACAACATTAGGTATATATATATTCAATGTAATAATGAAATATTTTTTTATTTTGTTATACGCAAAAATAAAGGAGTCATGCACTAAACGCAACCCTGACTTGGCTTGCATTACACGCAATCACGACCTTCCTCAATAGCGTTTGTTGTACACAATACCGAGTTTTAGTAACAACGAAATATTGTTATAATATTATTATGAACTAGACGATACAAATAGAATTAACTATATTTTTAATTTTATATCATTATTATTCATCTTACACATTTTCTAGAACATGGTATAAGAACAAAATAAATTTTTTGGGTAAAATAAGTATTTTTAAAAAAAATACAATTTTGTTACCTTTTGATGGTGCACCCATTTTAAATATAGTTTTTGACATGTTTATAAGTTCAATTTTACAAAATAAAATTCTACATTTTAATCAGGAAATAAAAATTTACTTTGGATAAATGTTTCATATTATTCTGGTAACTTTCATATTTTGATGAATAGTAAAAACACACTATATTTTAATTAAAAACTAAATTTTAAATCTCAATAATATATATGGTTAAATTATTATATTTTATGGTTTTAAAGTATAAATAGAATATATTTTTACCATTTAATATAATGTATATCATTATAATTTATTTTACATTGAATTAATAGGTAAAAGCATTTCAATCTTTTGCAATGTTTTTACTTTTAAAACGCGTTCTCTTAACAACGAGATTAATTTCAAATTAATTTATGCAACTTTTGTGTATTTAATTTAGAAAAATGGATTCCATTTTTGAATTTAGTGGGTCCAAATAATTTCAATAAGATACTTTTTTTATTGGGCATTACGATTAGTAACTATGGTAAATTTTATTTACCATAGTAAAAGGTAAATCGGTTAATTAAGGGTAAATATAATATTACAAAATTACCTTAACACTTGTATTAATATAAATTGATACTTATATTGCATCCTAAGGCATATTTTTGTCGAAATAGAATCCATTAGAACCTACATGGAGTTGATTAAGACCATTAGTTTATTTTATTTAAAGGAAAGTGAAATATGTCTCACTCAACTTTAATAATTAAAGTATTTTTAATATAATTTTATATAGAATATAAATTCTATTATAAATACTCATTTTAAATATAAAATGTTTTTCTTTATAATGGAAGTTTATTTGTAATTTTTACGATTTATTTAATTACCTTATTATCCTATACATTAATGATCTTGAAATTATTTAGTTAGTGAAAAATAAATAATATAGTTTTTATTGAAATAGTAATACTTGTCAAGAGGCACAAAAATATGCACAAAACCTATTAGTAGTGTATATATAAACACTAATCATCCACTGGCGAAACATTTGACCATTTGGATCAATATTAAGGAGATTATGACACCTATAATATTTTATTTTAAATGATTCCAAAGTTTTCACTTTCATAATTTAGTAAAGACAACAAATTACATGTTGTTATTTTATGATGATAAATTCGAGAAATATTATTATTATAAAATCTTTGATATTTATATTAATTAAATGATTTTAGTTTTAGTATTTTTCAACAAATCTGTATATTAAATAATTATACATAATTTTTGTACTAATTATTTTATTAAGAGATATACGAAATAAATGGTTTTAAAATTTATAAAATAAATATTATATTAACTTTTTAATGTGCTCCACGAATTTTCTAGACAAATTTGACATGTTAGGAATCTATTAAATAATTTAGTTTCAACATATCCTCTGTTTATATTTTATTTAAATTCAAATAAATGAATAGTGTCATAATTGACACTATTTGTATTTTATAAAAATAACATATTATTAAATTGTTTAAAAATCACAAAAATATTTAAAAATTATAAATTGAAATTTATATAGTCTAAAATATCATAAGGTATCAAATTATGGAAAATTAACAACACATAAGTGATTATTTATAACCATTGAAAATTTATAATTTTATTACCACAAAATAACTTAAATAGATTAAATAAGGATAAATCAAAATGATAAGGATTAAAATAAGATCAAAACATGTATAAATTTTATTTTTTGATGAGATTACAACCCTATATCATCTAATATTCGAATTGAGTCATTTTTTTGAGGTTTTTATTTGGGGTTTGAATTCATATTAAACTAATATTTTTGAGGATTCCAAAGGTTCCCCTCTCCTCCCTTATAAAAGGGCACCTCCTCCCTCTCCTCCTCACACCATATTGAGCCTTCAAGCTCGAACAAACCCTACCCATTTCACTTCCACACTTCCTTAGAAACATAATAGAGGTACTGGTCTTCTCAAAAGGCCAATTATAGTTCCCTAAGAGAAAGTATAAATGAGGCACTTCGAGAAAGTTGCAATACCTTCTACCGTTTTCTTCAAGTTCCATTCTTCATCTACTCCCTCTTATTTAGTTTTTTAATTATGAAATAATAACATAAGTATCCCTCATATACTAAAAATATATTATAAATATGAAACAACCCTATTTCACCTTCTATTCATCCTATGGAAAACAAAATCACCGCGCGTGCGTACGTACGGAATACCATCTCCACGCCATGGTGTAATATGTTTTTCCACCAACAGCATACATGGATGAGTATAATGGTGTAAAGAATAATTATATATGGTTATTATAAAATCATACGGATTCTGATATATTATACCATCCACTATAATTCTATTCAATAATTATGGGAACGATATCATCGCTCATGCGTATGTACAGACTACTGTCTCCACAACGTGATGAGATTCATTCTCCATGTTAACCATACATGAATGATCATAAAGTTCATATAATTAATAATGATGAAATATATGAAATGATAATGATAATGGATTTATGTATATATATATGTATGTATGTCATCTATTTAGTTTCATTCAATTCAATAAGGAAACAAAATCAGCGTTCATGCGTTTGTACGACCTCCCATCTCCATGAACGGTGTATTTCATTCCTTTTATAGATCTATAATATATATGTATATGATGAATATATATTATATATAAATCATGTTTTACATTCTTGAATTATGTAAATCAGGATATAAGTAATAATATCAAGAATCAAAAGTCGAAACACATACGTTAAATGAAATGATTTTACCCAATATGCTGCTTTAACATGGAATTTACAAATGAAAGGGTAATATAAATTCATAAGTGAAACATATATGATATCATAAAAATGAATATGATTATGTAATAAGTCAATGACATTATTTAAATCATTATACAGGAGGTTCAGATCTATACAAATCATATCAGACCTAAGGTAAGGGTTACCTTTTCCAATTCTGTTTTTATCTGAGATTGTTTATTTGTAAGAATTTACTGGGTTTATATTTATCATCCACATCGCTGTTTTCTAAAAATGATTTCATTTATGTTTAATGTCCTTTTTACCCATTTTGACTTTTACTACATGGTATGTAAATAATCGTTTTGTTAGGAGGTACTTTTTTACTTTTCTAGAAAAAGTAGGAGAAGAATGTTTTTTTAACTTATACGGCATGAAAAGATTTTTATGGTTTTATAAAGCGTTATTTTCAAGAAGCTTCCTCCAAAATATTTCATGATTAATTTTCAAAAAAATCTCTTTCTTTTACAATTTCAGGATTTTTTGTGAAAAGAAATTTATATTGAAGATGAAAGGATATTTTCCTCAAGAATTCATCTCACGTGTTTTATAAAAACCATTTTCCATCTATGATAACATTATTTCATATTTTTTTGTTTCAAGTATAATGTCACTATGATTTACATAGTTTAACTTTTCTTATGATGAAATGTCCATTTTTTTTATATCGATTATGTGATGATGGGATGATGTTTATGAAACCCATTTTATTCATTGGGTTATAATGACTGTTTTATGTTTATTTTGTGGCATAAGTAAGAATTATTTCATTATGAGATGGGTGGGACCTATATCTCCCTCCAATGCATTGGGTAAAGATATATATCTCATGAGATAGACATGGCTGGAACATTAAGTTAATCTGGTTCAGTAATACAGGACTGGAATGAGGAGTGACCTCGATTCAGAAAGGGACTTTGTCCACTAAGATGGTCATGGAAGCAATGCCTTAGCTATTATGGAAATCATATCACGTGCTGAATAGTTTCCACAATTACATGTTTTATTCCCCTGATAGTTTGTCATGATTGATGTTCCTTTATGATATATGCCTTACGTACTTCGAAGATTTATGTATTTGCTCAAGGTTTTAATGTTTAGATTTCATGTTCATGTTTTTGATTTCAAATGTTTATGGATTGTTTTATGTATTCTATGTTTTCCCTTACTGAGCATTTGAGATCACCCTTTTTATGTTTTATTTTCCCTAGGAAATAAAGAAATTTTTTAGGTAAGGAAACCAAAAGGGGAAGATCATTATCGGAGATGTTTAAGATCTTTAATCAAGATTAGAAGTTTATATTCCGTGTTTCCAAAGACAGTAAAATATTATGATGCTTGAGTTTTGTTTTATTAAGTATTATGTATTCTGCAAAAGTAATGTATTGTCCGTGTACGTTAAGATTCAGGTATCTACAGTTTGAATCAGAGGAGGAACCCAGCCTTAACTGCGGTGTACTGCCTTGGATGAGATGTAGGGCCCAAATGATAGAGGGTTAAATGACAAAAATTATATGACCCATGTCAACAAGTTGCACCTTTCTTTTTGGGTTCCTGTCTGAATAAAACTCCACAGTTAAGCATGCTTGGCCTGGAGTAGTGATCAGGATAGGTGAACTTCTGGAAATTTTCCCAGGATGTGTGTGAGGGAGGACAAAGCGCACTGGAAAGGACAAGTGTTGGCTTGTGGGGACAATCATTATTCATATGACCAATTCGAGCACATGATTGGACCCTAGGGTGGGCCTCACGTGTTTGCCTGGCAACTGGTTGTACCTGGTGGGCCAGGACCCGACGGCCTGGTCAAGGCAGGGTGGTTGTTCTGTCACCATGACCCAGTTGTCACATTTGGTATCAGAGGAAAGGTTTAGTCAACCTTTGGAAACTAGGATGCGAAAACATTAGTCAGATCCCTAGAGATATTTCTAAGGTATGTATAGGGATGTCCCTAAGGGTATGTATACATATAGGATATAGTCTTACAATTACGGTAATGATCTTATAATTTATCCTAATATGTTAGATATTGAAGGTTATCCCCATTGATTGTGATTTTGGCCTCTCACACAATTCTTTTTGGGTTTTAGAAAATGGCTGGAAACAGGAAGATTCATGATAATGGAGGATATGATGGACAATGGAATGATATTCTTCATGAGCAACCCAATGAAATTGGATCTAGGAGTCCAAAAGTCGTTATTATACCTAATCATCAATCTCATAATTGGATCAATAATCTCCACTTTTGTATGTTTCCTAACTCAGCTAATAAGAGAAAGATGGAGTTTCATGATGATCTTAGAGGAAAGAAAGTTTAACTCCTCTCATGTAAATCATGTGGGAAGAGGCATCAAGGATAATGTTTCAAAGGAACTAGAAGATTTTTTAGGTGCGAAAAAGAAAGACACAAATCCAATAAGTGCAGAGGAAAATGTTTAATTAACACCATGGAGACGGATAATGGTATTGCTATGAAATGAACAATGATTAGATGTTTTAAATGTGGGATGTATGGGAATTATGAAAACCAATGCCCTAAGGGAATTTCTCATGAAGAGAATCAGCATGGTCGTATGGGTAATATTTATGTTGATGATGATGAAGAGACTACAAATGATATGTGAGATGAAAGAATTGTTGAATCTTAGTCAATGGATTAAGAAGGTAGGGGAATGATTTATGTTTATCAAGAGTTATGTTGTATAGGTAATGGTACTACGCAATAAAGACACATCTAAGGATTATTACACTATTAGTTTTCATATAGTATTTGAAAGTATATGTTGAATGGTACCGGGATCCATGAAAGGTTATTCAGATATTTTTGGAAGGAAGATGATATGCGAATAAGGATAAAATAATACGATTGATAGTATTCATGAGTACATGATTGATATAAGGACTAAGTGATATCATGGTTTGATTATAAAGAATTTTGGGATTTTTCTATGAGGAAAGAGTTAACTTTTGACAACATTAATGTTTTCACTATGATTCAATGTGTATTCATTTTTTTTCAATAGAATACATGATTAAGGTATTCACATGATTGTAATGTGACCAAAAAGATATATGAGGGATAAATGATGGTATTCACATTCTTTTTATATGACATGTTTAGTAATCGTTCTCTGTATACTATGAGTTTGGAAAGAAGTATTTTGGATAAGCCTAATGATTCAAATGGATTATGTTGAACATATGTTTGTATTGTTTAAGGCTAGAACATTTTTTTGATATTATTTCTAGAATGTTATATTTTTGTAGTTTTAGAAAATGGAAAACCTGCAGGACGAGCGACAAACCATCGCGTTGGAAAAGGCTGTGGGAATCAAACCCACAACTGAAGTGTGAATGGCCTTTATCGCATACCACTGGCCTACAGGAAGTCCGTAGTTATTAGAAACTAGTTTTATTTTATTAAGAGGAATGATAGATGAAGTATAAGTTCATTTTTGGAATCGTATACGATTAACCACAACATAGATGGACTTATGTATATTTGATAACTTTTGCTAATGTTTTGTTTGAAACAAATGGAATGAACCATCATACAAATACATGATCTGTTAACACTTCATGAATAACAAATTCAACTTCATTTCTTTAAGAGATGAATTTGAAATTGTTTAAAGCACGAACAACAGTGAGATTGTACCAAAAACAAGTAAGTATTTCTTCTAATTCAAAATTTTCATCATTAGGGAAATGATATTTAGAACCAAAATTTTGTCCTAGTTCTCTTATATCTGATGAATCAGATGGTACCTTAGATCATCACAAATTTATGTCTTTGTGATTGATGGATTTTTCATAGCCATGTTCTCTACCACTCTCTATCAGAACTTGATGATTAGATTTCTCTTCCATATCCATATTTTAACCTATTTTCTTCTATATAGAAACCCAGCGATGAGTTACTTTGGGTAATCGTTACATTTTATACTTTAGTTTTTAAAATTAATTTTTTTTATTCCTTTTTATGATGTGGGTTTCTATGAATAGTAAACGATTTATAACCCCGATAAATTTCGAGGGAGAAATTCATTTTAAGGGGGGTAAAATGTAAAAACCCAAGATTTTATATGATATATTCTTTTTTAATCTCATTAATATCTTCTACTATATGCTACACCATGATTATCTTATGCTATACACGACATCGTATTAGCTTGCAGTATATGCAACACTAATCTTGGATCATGTTACACACAATTTCTTGTTTGTTTGATAGTAGGTATTCTATGAATCATTGTGTATATATATATATATTCAATTTATTAATGAAATATTATTTTATTTTTTTATACGCAACAACAAAGGTGTCATGCACTAAACGTAACCCAGACTTGGCTTGCATTACACGTAATCCCAACCTTCCTCGATAGTGTGTGTTGTACACAATACCGGGTTTTACTAAAAAATGATATATTGTTAAAATATTATTATGAACTAGTAGTTATAAATATTATTAACTATATTTTGAATTTTATAACACTATTATTCATCTTACACATATTCTAGAACATGGTATAATAACAAAATAAATTTTTCGGGTAAAATAAGTATTTTAAAAAAATACAGTTTTTTCTCCTTTTGATGGTGCACCGACATTAATTCTAGTTTTTGACATGTTTATAAGTTTAATTTGAAAAAATAAAATTATTCTCTGTATTCAATAAATAAAAATTTACTTTGGATAAAATTTTCATATTATTCTGGTAACTTTCATATTTTGATGAATAGTAAAAAGACGCTACATTTTAATTAAAAACAACTTTTTTAATCTCAATAATTTATATGGTCAAATTATAATATTTAATGGTTTTAAAGTATAAATAGAATAATTTTTTACCATTTAATATAATTTATATCATTAACATTAATTTTAAATTGAATTCATAGGTAAAAACATTTCAATCTTTTGCAATGTTTTAACTTTTAAAACACGATTTCTTAACAACGGGATAAATTTTAAATTAATTTATGCAGCTTTTTTTTATTGAATTTAGAAAAATGGATTCTATATTTGAAATCAGTGGGTCCAAATTATGTTAATAAGCTACATTTTATTTTTTGGCATTATGATTAGTAACTACGGTAAATTTTATTTACCATAGTAAAAGGTAAATCGGGTTATTAAGGGTAAATATAATATTATAAAATTACCCTAACACTTGTATTAATATAATTGGATTCTTATATATCGTCTTAAGGAATATTTGGGTCGACATAGAATCCATTGGAACCCACTTGGAGGTGATTGAGACCTTTAGTTTATTTTATTTAAAGGAAAGTTAAATATGACTCACTCAACATTAATAATGAAATAATTTTTAATATAAGTTCATACAGAATATAAATTTTGTTATAAATACTAATTTTAAATATAAAATGTTTTAATTTATCATGGTAATTTATTTATAATTTTTATGATTTATTTATTTACCATATTATCTTATACATTAATGATCCTGAAATTCTTTATTTAGTGAAAAATCAATAATATAGTCTTTATTGAAATAGTGATACATGTCAACAGGCCCAAAAATCTTGAAAAACTTATTAGTAGTGTATATATAAACCCTAATCATCAAATGACTAATTTGAGACCATTTGGATCATTATTAAGGCGATTATGATACTTATAATATTTTATTATAAATGATTCCAATGTTTTCACTTTCATAATTTAGTAAAGATAACCATTTACATGTTGTTATTTTAAGAGGATAAATTCGAGTTAAATTATTTTTATAAAATATTCGATATTTATATTCATCAAATGATTTTATTTTTAGTTTTTTTCCACAAATAAGTATACTAAATAATTATAAAATTTTTTTGTAGTAATTATTTTACTAAGAGATATACCAAATAAATGGTTTTAAAAATTTTAATATAAATATTATATGAACTGTTTAATGTTCTCTACGAATTTTCTAGACAAATTTGAATTGTTATGAATATATTAAATATTTTAGTTTGAATATATCCCTTGTGTATATTTTATTTAAATTCAAATAAATGAATAGTGTCAGAATTGACACTATTGTTATTTTATAAAAATAACATATTATTAAATTGTTTGAAAATAACAAAAATATTTAAAATTTATAAATTGATATTTATATAGTCCAAAATTGCATAACGTATCCAGTTATAGAAATTTAAAAACACATAAGTGAATATTTATAACCATTTAAAATTTATATTTTATTACCACAAATAAACTTAAATAGATAAAATAAGGTTAAATCAAAATGATAAGGATTAAAATAAGCTCAAAACATGTCTAAATTTTATTGGTTTATGATATTACAACCCTATATCTTCTAATATTCGAATTGAGTCATTTTTAGAGGTTTTAATGTGAGGTATAAATTTATATTAAACTAATATTTTTGAGGATTCCAAAGGTGCACCTCTCCTCCCTTATAAAAGGGAACCTCCTCCCTCTCCTACTTACTCCACATTGAGCCTTCAAGATCGGAAAAACCCTGACCATTTAACTTCCCAACATACTTATAAACCTACTAGAGGTAATGGTCTTCTCAAAATACCAACTCTAGTGCCTTAAGAGAATGTTTAAAGGAGGCACTTCGAGAAATAAGTAATACCTTCTATCGTTTTCTTCAAGTTCCATTCTTCTTCTACTCCCTCTTCATTAGTTGTTTCATTATGAAGTAATAACATCAGTATCCCTCATATACTGATATGTTATTATAAATATGAAACAACCCTATTTCACCTTCTATCCATCCTATGGAAAAAAAATCACCGCGCGTGCATACGTACGGAATACCGTCTCCCAGCCGTGCTGTAATTTGTTTTTCCACCAACACCTTACATGGATGGTTATAATGGTGTAAAGAATAACTATATATGGTTATTATAACATCATAAAGATTATAATGTATTATACCATCCACTCCAATTCTATTCAATAATTATGGGAACAATATCATCACTCGTGCGTACGTATGGACTATCGTCTCCACGACGCGATGAGATTCATTCTCCATGTTAACCACACATGAATGATCATAAAGTTTATATAATTAATAATAATGAAATATATGAAATAATAATGATAATTTATTTTTTTATATTTATATATGTATGTCATCTATTTAGTTTCATTTAATTCAATAAGGAAAAGAAAACAGCGTTCATGCGTGTGTACGACCAACCGCCTCCATGAACGGTGTATTTCATTCCTTTTATCGATCTATAATATATATGTATATGATTAATATATATTATATATAAATAATTTTTTACATTCTGGAATTATTTAAATCGGGATATATGTAATAATTTCAAGAATGGCAAGTCGAAACAGATACGATAAATGAAATGATTTTACCCAATACACCGATTTATCATCGAATTTACAAAAGAAAGGGTAATATAAAGTCATAAGTGAAACATATATGATATCATAATAATTAATATGATTATGTAATAAGCAAATGACATTATTTAAATCATTATACAGGTGGTTCGGATCCATACGAATCATATCGGACCTATGGTAAGGGATACATTTTCCGATCTCATTGTTTTCTGAGATTGTTTATTCGTAAGTATTTACTGGGGTTATATTTATCATCCACATCCCTGTTTTCTAAAAATGATTTCATGTATGTTTAATGTCCTTTTTACCCATTTTGACTTTTACTACATGGTATGTAAAGAATCTTTTTTTAGGAGGTACTTTTTGAATTTTCTGGAAAAAGTACGAGAAGAATGGTTTTTAAATTATACGGCATGATAGGATTTTTACGGTTTTATAAAAAATTATTTTCATGAAGCTTCCTCCAAAAGTTATCATGACTAATTTTCAACAAAATCTTTTTATTTTAAAATTTCATGATATTTTGTGAAAAGAAATTGATTTTGATGATGAAAGGATATTTTCCTCAAAAATTCATCTCAAGTGTTTTATAAAAACCATTTTCCATCTAAGATGACATTATTTCATTTTTTTATGTTTCAAGTATAATGTCTCTATGATTTACATGGTTTCACTTTTCTTATGATGAAATGTCCATTTGTTTTATATGTATTATGTGATGATGGTATGATGTTTATGAAACCCATTTTATTCATTGGGTTATGATGACTGTTTTATGTTTATTTTGTGGAACAAGTAAGAATGATTTCATTATGAGATGGGTGAGACCTATATCTCCCTTCAATGCATTGGGTAATGATTTATATATAATGATATAGAAGTGGCTGGAACGGTATGATAATATGGTTCAATAATATAGGACTCGAACAAGGAGTGAACTCGATTCCGAAAGGGACTTTGTCCACTAAGATGGTCTTGGCAGCAATGCCTTGGCTATTATGAAAATCATATCATTTGCTGAATGGTTGCCACAATTACATGTTTTATTCCCATGATATTTTGTCATGATTTATGTTACTTTATTATATATGCCTTACGTACATCAGAGATTTATGTCTTTTCTCAAGGTTTTATTTTTTAGATTTCATATTCATGTTTTTGCTTTCAAATGTTTATGGATTGTTTTATGTTCTCTATGTTTGCCCTTACTGTGCATTTGTGCTCACCGTTTTTATGTTTTATTTTCCCCAGGAAATAATGAATGGTTTTAGGTAAGGAAAAAAGGGGGAAGATAATTATGGGAGATGTTTAAGATCTTTAAACATGATTAGAAGTTTATATTCCGAGTTTCCAAAGACACTAAACTATTAGAATCCTTGAGTTTTGTTTTTTTTGTTATGTATTAAGTATTCATCAAAATTAATGTATTGTACATGTACGTTAAGCTTTGGGTCTTTACAGTTGGTATTAGAGGAGGAACCCATCCGTAAGTGCATTGCACTTACTACGTTGAGATGTATAGCCCAAATGATAAATGGCTACATGACTAAATGATATGACTCATGTCAATAATGTGCACCTTTCGTTTTGGGTGCCTGTCTGATTAGAACTCCACAGTTAAGAATGCTTGTCCTGGAGTAGTGATCATTATGGGTGTCCTTCTGGGATGTTTTCCAGGATGTGTGTGAGTGAGGAGAAAGCACACTGTAAAGGATAAGTGTTGGCCTGTGGGGACAGTCATTAGTCATATGACTCATTCGAGCACGTGAGTGGACCCTGGGGTGGGCCTCACGTGTTTGCGGGGCAACTGGTGGTACCTGGCGGGCCAGGACCCGACGGCCAGGTTAAGGCAGGGTGGTTGTGCTATCACCAGGACCTAGTTGTCACATTTAGTCCTTAGTTAAACTTAATTTTACCTTATTTGATGTAATTAATTTTAATTATGTTCAATAATATTTTTAGTCAAAAATTAAGGTCAAATTATTATAAATTATAAATTATTTTTATTTCACACATGGAATCCATTTTTATAAATTGAAATCACATAGGTGGACAAAATTAATTTAAATTTAGTCTTACAAACGGGATGATAATGCTAGTTTTTAATGTAATAATCGTTCCAATAGTTGAACTGTTTTTATCGTAAACATCAAAGAGAAATTGATTCCTACTAAAAAAATTGTATTAATAAATAAACAATTGATCTAATTAAACATTGAAACTTGTTAAAATTATAATTTATCTTTACAAATACATTAGATCGGAAGGGTGTGTGGATTTAAAATTCCATATATTTTACAATTCATAAAAAATAAAACTTCACAGAAAAATATGAGAAATTCATACTAACATTCTTTTTATGATTATCTTTATAACATTAAGTTTATTTTGTGAAATTATATTTATAAAAGTTCCAAAATTCCAACTTAAAACGCGTTCTCCATTAAAAGGTTGTAAAGACGAATTTATAAAAATATAGGTTTTTATGTGTCATATGGTGTATGTTCCCATTTTAAGCATATAAAATTAGTTGGATGAAAATAAATTCTTTCGAATACATAAAATATAAATTCAGTTAATATACTTCTATAGTATTAATTCAATTTTCTTTTTAATATGTATCACATTTTTCATGAAAAAAATAATATTTTATAATATCATTCTGTTTTATCTCATTTTTTTCAATATTGATTTCTAATTTATAGGACACCAATTAATTCAAATATATACATTCATATTCTATTGGATCTCATAACTATAAATATAACATAAATGTTATATCTCATTAAATAGTAATATTTTAATAATATATTATTATTTGGTAACAATCTGTTTTAAATGTTATTCAAGCCATCATGTAATGTCAGTATTGTGGATAATATAGGATAACCTCTATGTTTTGTGTAGAGAATGATAATATATAAATTGCAGATAGTGCCACATTAACATAGAAATTCATATAACAAATTCTAGACATAAATCTTTAATTTAAAATAAACTATTACCAGTGTTGCATAAAATAATAAATATCAAAATAAATTAAATTATTTCAAAAAAATATAATTCGTAAAATATTGAGGTGTTATAGGTATAATAATACAATGCATATTAAGGAAAATAGATCAAATAGGAGTTATATACTATATTAGTTCTTTATTTCACACTAAATGACACTTCAAATGACTCAAAATTAAGGGAGAATGATCCTTAGAAGAGGAGGGAGCCCATGGGTCACCACCATAGCTACTAGATGTGGACAGAGAAAAATAATAATGTACGAAATAAGAAATAAAATGTGGGAAATAGGATATTACCTCTTTTAATGAGGCACGTTGTTTGTATTCAAAGCTAAAAAAATCATGAACCAATGGTGTTCCACCCTATATTCAAGTGGGGGATTGGGTTTCATTGTTTCTCATGACCACTAACATGATTTGAAAACTATGGTTGTGATGCACCATACACAGACCAAGGGAGTTTGGTCACACGATTTTCTGTGTAATGGAAAATTATTTTTACTAACAGTGCACAAATATTATCCAATAATATAATGGATTCCTTTCTATAATATTTCATCCTCCAAACCTTCAAAATACCCTTTAGATCCATAATATTATCACATTTTATTATATCGACCATTTTAAAGGGTTTAATTTCAAAATTTGAACACAAACATATCTCCTTGAATGTTTGGTGTCTTACAACCTCCGAACCTTATAATTTTTTCCACAATCATTTCTCTCAAGAACAAATAATTCACAATGATAAAATATAACAAACCAAAATTACAACATGTTTTTTTCCTAATCTCAAAATTCCTATTTTATCTTGAACAATACCATACATCCAAAACACTCAGACCAACTACATGTTATTTCCCCATATGGATTTCGTATTGTGATACACAACATAAACTAGATTCTCTTCAACCAACACATCAAACTCATGAAAAATCATCAATGTCTATCCCATAAGAAGGGTTGGTATGATTTTTCTGATGTTTTGACACATGGAAAAAATAGTGCAAGGTACTATACTAATATGGAAGAGCTAATAAAAATTTCACTAATCTGATCATCCCTATGATCTCCAATATCCACAAATACTGAGGCACCATCTTCTCTTTTTTTGGAATCATAGAGTGACCCATTATCAGAGGAACATAGAAGAACACGTCATCATCCACTATAATCAAGATAGGTCAATAATGTCAATCAGTTTATGAATTCAATCTTCTATAATATATAACTATACTCTTTTTAATCAACTGAACCTTCTCTAATTTCTCCTATACAAGACTTGGTCCAAAAAGAAATAATTCATATACCTCTATCCCACATAAAAAAAATCTTCATAGGCTACCATATAGTACCTCATATGGTTCCATATAAATAGTAACTAGATGACGATTATTATATGTTGAATCAATGATTTCCATATGTTTTGACAAGGATTTTCCAAATTCTTGGACACATTGCCTAAATATGTCATCTAACTCCAAGATAGTTAACACCAACATTCCATATTTCTATGGGAGGAAATCTATACTAAAAAACACCTGTGTGGAAGGAAATTTTTCAACCCATTTAGGAAGTGAAAAGTAAAATTAGGATCATGATATAATATAATACTCTAAGGTAACATTTGTAACGACACTACCTCTTAGACCTTTAAATCACCCAACTAGTCCATAATGAAAGTAACTCAAGTCATAATGAAATGATCTCCCTTTTTTAACAGATATATAATTTCCCAAATTACATTATTATTTTGAGGTATCCACTAAAGTCCCATCATAAAATGTAAGTTAACTTCCTATCACATCAATTATATATGAGATATGTCTATTAAAAATCCATTATGATGATTCATGACCTTAACATACTGATTGGTGTAGCATCATGTTAGGTAACTTGAAACCACCTTTTTCATTCCCCCCAATACAATGTATGTAGATCTCAGTGAATATTGTTTAAACTAGGGTCCAATGCCTATATCAAAATATAAAAATAATGCCTCATCTCTTACCATATTAAAGTGTCATCATCAAAATGGATCTGAACATGAATAATCTCATACTCATTAATAGTCTATTAAGATGGTGGATCAAAAAATTTAAAACAATCCAAAAAATCCAGACATTCTAAATCCTTATACAGTCTCCTCTTTATCATAATCAAAAGAGAGAGAAAACTGACAAGGACATGATTTTTATTAACTCATTACCCTCTTGAACACCTAAATTCATACTAGTAAACATGTTCATCACCTTCCATTTGGATTTATACATCTAAACTACCTGAGTATATTTTTTATAACTTAGTGCATTGCAACATTATTCCACGTTACTAGTGTATGAGATAGTTCTATATAAAAAGGATTCATATACTCAACCAATCACTACTTATAAAGATTCTAATTGTGATGGAAAAATATGTAATTAAGGATAATTTTTCTGTATAATGAACACACCTTTCACCTAAAAGATAATTCCCCCAATATTTCAATGAAAAAATAATTACATCCCACTCTAGATCATGCATAGGGTAGTTCCATTCTTGGGTATTCATCTATCCTGATCCATATGCCACTAATCAATCTTCTAGAATTAACACATCCCATCATCTGATCCCATATTAATGGAAAAACAATGTACAATCCTTAAATGAATTACGTATGAAAAATATTAGATCAGTGGCCAAACACTTCAACATCTCTTAAATGTAATATCACATGCTTCAGACCCCTCAAAACATAACATTTTCATGTTGAATCATGTATTTGGTGAAAAAAATAGATAAATCAATTTGATAAACCATAGTGAATATCCCTCCAAACATAGAATGTATAAAATATAATAAAATATTTTAGGAAGATCCTAACACACAAATTCTTGTACATTGTGAAGGTCTATTGACACACCTTCCCCTATGATGATGTGACCCCAAAAATTGAGATCATCAATCCATAAATTAAACTTTGATAGTTTAGTGTATAGGAGACATTCTTTTAGAGTACTAAATAATTTCTCATGATGCTGGGAATGATCTCCATGACATTGGGAGAACACTAAGATGATATCCAAAAAAAATTGTGAACTTATATTGGTATGAATTGAATATTCTATTAATCAAATCCAAAAAACATTACCATTGTATTAATGAACCGAAATGGAATCATGTTGATATCTATTAACCATAAGATAATTAGAAAATGAATATGGTATATCACATGGTCCCACTCTTACTTGATGATAGATTCACCTCATATCAATTTTGGAGAACACAGAAGAACCCTTCATGAAACCATAGTGTGTTTTCATGTTTTCCATTTTTCTATTCTCAATTCTATTTCAATTTTCCTTTTATTAAATATATAAATATAGTTACATAAGAATCATTTCTTGAAAATTCGATGATCAATCCTTACCACTATTAGGTACATGCTCAACTTCATGAAGTTGACCCACCACTCTACCATTGGCTCTATTATGATATTCTAGTGATTCACTTCCATAATGATATGGATTCTCTTTCCTAGGAATACCTTGTATTTCACCCCGACTAATATAGCCGGTAAAACACCAATTTACTTCTTGGCATGGGGTTGTAGACTTATTTCATAAACTCTGTGTATTATTTGATTCTATATCACTTCCCTCCTTCTAAGGGTTCATGTATAACCTCTATAAATTCCCATGCCTTTCGAATGCTTTACACCCGAATTGTGGTCAGGGAAATTGACCATGAATGTGTCTATACCTGATGCACTATTAGCAGAACACCTGATCAGTACACTAAGAGTCTGAATCTATGCCATGGCTACTTTTTCTCCCACTGATGAAGTTAAAACTCTCAAATCAATTATTAATAGTATCTAAATTATTACCAATTGATCACCTAGATGAAACCACATATCCACCACTAGTTTCATTTTGTAGGTTCCCTTATGAAATTAGGTCCTAATCCACCACCATAAAAACCTATTTTAATGAAAATATATTCAATGAGGACTTGATATCACATCTATGTTCATTATAAACATGTATCATCAGTACTACAACATCCCCAAGCAATCCTGGAACAAATCACATCAGGTTGGTGTAGCGACCAACATAATAATTCACAGAAATAGTCCCATAAGTTTACCACATTAATTCTTATGCTCTCTCCTATCATAGAGTATTCAAATAGAATTTTTTAAAAAAAATCATGGAAATACTTATATAAAATACCATATTACATTTCCATATAAATATAGATTTCCCACTTGTTACTCAAAAATACTCATAACATATATTCTACCATCAAGAATCTATTCTTCAGATGGATCTATAACTAGTTATAATTATCTGGATATAATATATCCATAACACTTATACCTATGGATGAACCTCTTCAATAATTATTGGAGGTTACTACGGCTAAAAATATCTCTCCAAGTCAACCTACTTGGTGTAAAACACCTCTCTAATCTATCCAAAAAATTTATAAAATGAGAAAATTTCTCATTTTTGTTCTCTTCACCTCTATTACCCAAAAACCACAAGGTTTCTTCTCCCACCACTAGATTAGCATTCTCTAAGATGTCTCTTGTTGACCACATAGGAAACATCATCATGGTGAAATCTATCTATAATTCAAAAACACATCCCAAAACAAATAATTGATAAATTTCCCAATCCACAAAAAATATGTGTCACAACTATTCATAACCGAGACACTTTTCATATACTATCAAAATGGGTTAAAACACAACACCATCGATACCCCCAACAACCACTCTTTATTACCACAAATAATATCGGTAAACCAAACATTTAAATTAAAACAATAAATTAAAGATCATACTAACAATTAAATTTCACATCCTTTAATTATTTAAATAGTTGTAACATTCTCATCAGGTTCAATTAAATTAAAAATATAATGAACCAAATAAATATTTTTTATGTCACATCGTACTGGATTTTACTCATGAGTTCATATCATCTGGAATGTCACATAGAATTCAATGTGCCTAGTATAATTCATTTATAAACAACCTCATGTACTTAAAATGTAGGATTATAATCTCATATAACTATAACATCAAACATCATGTGTAACACCCAAGGTGAAATAAAATTCATCTTTAAAAATGAAATGCTTGAAAAATAATCACTGCCCTAGGTACTAGTGTTATCCCATGAACAATGGGATATTTAAACAGATGAAAAATCTCATTACCAATGCTAAAAACATCCTAATATAACATATAGTATACCCAAATAATAATGAAATAGAATATAAACATGATTGTATACGACTTTGTAATATCCCAGTGTAGGAGCCACTAAACTGATGACCTGAGTGAGTGTTCCAAGTAATCTAAAGTGCACGTACCCATATGATAGAGGATCCCAACTAGAAGTCAGGGAATAATGAAATGCATGGGGATAGTATACCATCTTTATGAATGTGGTGAAAAATCATAAATTTACATGAATAAAAACTATGTAATAACAATAATTACCCATGCATTCTATAATCAATTCCCCAAACCGGCTACATACGTAAATACAAAAAAAATGTTCCATTTCCTGAGAGTATAATGTTATAAAGGGAAAAATAAATACAACACTAATGACCATTCCCAAAATAGGTCCCAAGAGCTAGACTTGTCCCCTCATCCATTCTCCAACTCGATGCCCATATCAACAAACTAAAATAAGGAATTTTTTCTTTTTCTTGACATACATCCTTGATGTTTTCTCAGGTACACATCAAAGACCCCAATAGGTTGTGAGTAAAATTTAGTTGGACACACTAAATAATGTCTATAATAATATCCAGTCAAATACAGTATACACAGAAGTGCATTAATGAAAGGAAATGTTGTAAATTTAAACATGTTTCATTATTTAACATTATCTTGATTATCCATTTTAATTAATAGTTCCATGTGATACCCATACACCTCAAACAATATTTGGCCCATTTTTTCATCGGAATAATAAACAATGGATTCTTGCACTTTACATAATAGGGGAATTCATTTAATAAGTCAATTTTATCAACGTCCTTTATATCATCAGTCAAGGTATCCATCTCATGTCCATAATTTATAAGTTTGGATCATCGGCCTTACATTCTAAACCATCAAATACTACAGTGGGGAATAGATAATAGGTCCAGGATAACCAATAATAGAGGTTCATTTGTCTATTATCTAACAATACCCTTTTGCATTTTTTCCAAGGTTCATCATGAGTGACCTTTTTAACCCACAATAACAACAAGGGGCACATATTCCTTTATAACATTTTATAGGTTCATCACATTTAACAATATATATAATTCTAGGTCTATCCTATTTCATTAGTTTGGCACATTTATAACCATTAAACCCCCTTTACGATGATTTAACCACATGAATATACTTCTTTACCTATTCATCACAATTACACATTATTTTCTATAACACATTTAACTTCTTAAAGATAAAATATAAAACAACTTATTCTATGAATGTAATACACATAAAATTCATATTATTTTAATACCATAAAAACATTAAAAACCCAATTTACAACACAGTTTTACATATTAATGTACACACTGTGGGTGACCATAGGCCCGGTCAAATAATTCTCAATAGATATAACAAGGCTCTTTAGGTGTTCAACACACAATGTACAAACCCATTTTACCATTTAATACCATGGGTTCAAATACGCAACATAATTCTATAAATACCCTTCAATATAAACTACATTTAAATAACCAAAATATGGGATATAACATTAAGACCAACTACCAATAGTATGTCGATGAATGATCGCTCAATCACAACCCTTTATTTCATCCCATTCAACCCTAAAATAACAATCTATGAAAATACAAGAAAATAAGGGTCTTGAGGATTTAAATGGAGAAGAACAATTGTATAAGGAATATTCTAAAAAAGGAAACATAGGATTCATAGACACACTAGTGGATTTAATTCACACTAAATGATACTTTAAATGACTCAAAATTGATGGAGAATGATCATTAGTACATGATAGAGACATTGGTTCGTCACTATTGCTGATGGGTGTGTAAGGAGAAGAATAATTGCGTAAGAAATCATAAATGATGATTAGAGGAAATGGAAAATTCTCTATTTAAGTGAGGCAAATGGTTATATAGAATGTTTGGAAAATTCTTTTTCCAAACATGTGACACTATCCATCCACGAGGGGGTCTGGCTCACATGGGTTTTCTGGGACACTCATATTATTTGAAAACCCTTGTGGTGGCCATGAACTTGCCACTATCCAAGGTTTTTTAGAAACATTTTTTTCAGGACAAGGTCATATGGATAGTATTAACATTTTGAAAACTCTAATCCCAACGAAAAATTCCTTCCATTCTACCATTTTACCTTCCGTTATCTCGAAAAACAAATCAATGTTCTATCATATTATTTAAATAAATCTTGTAATTCATTTTAAATGAGGTTCACTAAAAATTGAAACAAGAAAATATCTCATTGAGTGGCTATGATATTACATAAATATATTCCTGAAGACCATGAAAACATTTATCACATCATCATAGACTAAATTATGGAAAAGAATAAATCTTTCATCAATATTAAATCATCTTAAATATAATCCCTCAAGAGGATGAATAAGGAAAATAAAAAAGGATCATGTGTTGAGTCAATAAGGTTTTCCTTATGACTTTTCCATTCCTTCTTGTTTTGAAAATCATAAACACCTTATCTTAAGGAAAGTTCATTTTATAAGAAAACTAGCTTTCTTAAGGAAAATCTCTTTTATAATAAAAATTGCTTTCTTAAGGAAAATCTCTTTTATAAGGAAAATCGTTTTCTTAAGGAAAATCACTTTTATAAGAAAAATTGCTTTTTTAAGGAAAATCGCTTTTATAAGAAACATTATCCTTATCTTATTTTCATCCATACTTTTATTAAGTATGAGATTCTTATTCATTTCTATTTTCTTGGAATCGTTGATACTTTGATATAAAGCATTCTGTTTTAAGATTCGGATTCGGGATAAGAACTATAAGGAAGTTTCGTTCCGAATTTCGGATATGAACTCTGACTAAGTTCTATTCCAGATTCAGGATACGAATTCTGAAGAAGAATTCTCATTATGAATTCTAATGAAGAAATCTCATTCCGAATTCCCATTATGAATTCCAATGAAGAATTATCATTACAACTTCTGTTGACGAATTCTCATTACGATTTCTGATGACGAATTCCTATTCCGAATTCGCATTCTGAATTCACCTATTAAACAGAATTTGAGTATCATTGTTTTATACACTCTGAATTAATTCAGACTCCGAAAAATATCTTTGTTAGACTCCGAAATTTTTTATTTCTTACACTTCTAAAATTTTGCCTACTCTTATTATTTTCATTACACTCCGAACCTTTACTCCGAAGCGTTCATTACGAACCTTTGAGTCAGAATTTAAACGATGTCGTACATTCTGTTACATTTGTTTTGTTATAAAACGATGTCGTCTGTTTTTTTATAAACTAACCGTTGTCTAAGTGACACATGTACAGGTCCCTCCGATCTTTAAGGAAAATATGACCGTTGGAGAAGGAGCCGACCTTACCTTAAATAGGAGATCATTTGAAAGAGCTCGGTACTGATGACAGATGAACAACTTGGTTTTGTGCATACATACTGTTGAAGTGAATTCTAGAGAGAGAGGCTCTTATTAACTCTCAAAGATTCGTGCGACTCCAAATGTTGGTGATTACATTCGAGGGCTTCCGGGGATAGGAAGACAGAGGTGCCGACTACCTAGATGTTCGAGGTCTTCCTTGGTGAAGAAGACAGAGGTTGCCAACTACCTTGAAGTTGAGGGCTTGCGGGGATAGAAAGACAGAGACTCTAATCATCGTATCAAGGGCTTACCCTGGTGTGGGTAAGAGAAACATGCTTGAAAGTATAAATCAAGGGACCTTTTTCCAAGGTTGTTGGATACCCTTCTCTTTGGGTTAAAAGACTTATATCTTGTTACTTGTAGTTTTACTACATGTTTATATTTCGCTGCATTTTGTAATATAAAGAAAGTATAACTTTATTATACTTCCTTACATGTACTCTGTTTCATTTAGATTCTATACGCTTTAAGGTAGAATCTCATATTGTAATCGTTTGTTAAGTGTCAACTTCTGGAACCATATTTCTGGAACCTACGTTCGGAATCTCTTTCCAAGTTTGCTTTTGGAATTAGAGGTGTTGTGAATCTACTAAGATTAACTTTGTTAAACTTAGCCCTTTTCTTTTCTTAAGGAAAACATAGTTATTCCGAACTAACTTTAAAGGTTCCAAATGAATTTTTTTAAGTATACAATTCACCCCCCCTCTTTTATATTGAGCATCTACATCATTATTTCGATCCTACAATTGGTATCAGAGGTTGGAAACCTCTTAATCTATACCAATCTTACATTTGGTATCAGAGGAGGTCTCTGAAATACTTATACTCACGAATAAGTTTTTCTTGCTCACTTTCTCATTCCGAACTTTACCATTCCGTTTCCCATTCCGATCTTTGTGATTACGAACTTTTGCTACTAACAAGTTTGTGTGCAAAGTTATTTCATGTATGGCAGGAGTCAATGTTGGATCAATTGATAATCTAAATCCTACAAGACCACCAATCTTTGATGGTAATGACTATGAATACTGGAGAGATCGTATGAAGACTTTTTTTATTAATACTGGAGTAGACAACTTTGTTATGCTTATTGGTAATTATAAAATTTCTGACAAGGAAGTTAGATCTTTTACTAATCAAGAAAATCAAGAATATCAACTAAACTATAAGGTACGCAACACTTTACTATGTTCAATGACCAGAAATAAATATAGCCAAATTTCTTCTTGTGAAGCAGCTAATTGTATATGGAAGAAGATAGAGGTTACACACTTTGGGACTTCCAAAGTGATTGAGACTATAAGAGCTATGCTTAGAGCTGAATATCATGGCTTCAATTTTCCTTATGGAGAACCTATCTGTAATGTTAAACAAATATTTATGACTATTATCAACAATCTAAAATCTATGGGAGAGAAAGGTTTAGATGATGATGCTCTTGTGGATAAAATAATTGATATTATGCCCAATGAGTGGGAATCCAAGAGACCAGCTATAGATGAGAACAGGAAGGTAACTCAAATTACTCTTGATGAGATTTTTGGAACTCTTCTACAACATGAAACCAGAATGAAGAGAGATGCAGACAACATCAAGAAGAAGAATGGAAATTGTATTGTTGCTTTTACTACAATGTTAAATCAGATGAAAGCTAAGACTCTTGAGAGAGTAACCAGATCGAAGTCTAAGAAAGTTATTTTCCAATCCGAATCTAGTGAGAGTGAAGTATCAGAAAATGAATTAGAAAATCTTGCTTGAAGGATGAACAAGATAGTCGGCCAGAGAAATTTTCAATCTAAGTATAAGAAAAAGGAAAGGAAAGATAAGAAAGATGGAGATGTTATTTGTTATGAATGTAAAAGACCAGGACATATTAGACCAGATTGCCCTATACTCAAAAAGAAAGAAAGAAAAGAAAGACATTCAGACAGGAACAGAAAGAAGTATTATAAAGCCATAGCTAAGAATGTTCAGAAAGCTAATGACACCTGGAGTTCCAGTGGTGATGACTCTTCAGGTGAATCTTCTGATTATGAATCTTTAGGAAAGAAGAATCTTGGTATTATAGCCAGATTACCTATTGATAATCATTGTCTTATGGCTAAGGTACGAAATGATGAATCTTTGACAAATGTTTCTTTAAATTCTAATGATAGTAAGTATTATAACTCTTCTGATGAAGAATCATCTTCTGATGAAGAAAATACTTTACCCACTTATGAAGAAGTCTCTAGGTTTGCTGAACTTCTTGAGATTGAGAATTCCAAACTCAATAAGAAACGTGACAAGGAAAACTCTAGGAATTCTATTCTTACAAAAGAGATATCAGATCTTTCCAAAGATCTTGATAAGAAAAATGATGATTCTGAAAATATTTCAAAAAATCTTGAGGAAGTAAGTTCTGAGAAGAACAAACTTTCTAAAGAATTAGAAAAAGTAATTTCTAAGAAAAATGTTTTCAAGACAAACTCTAGTTCTAAAACTAAGGATTCTGAGGATAAAAACTTGGTTGTAAAACTCAAGTCCGAAATTTTTTCCTTAAAAAAGTCTTTATCAAACGTTACCCATGGTAAAGAATATTTTGATAAGATGTATTCCCAAATACGACCTTTAAGAAATAAATCTGGATTTGGTTATACCCAAGCAAAACCTATTTTTAGTAACAATTATTTTGTTCCTCAAAGGGCCCCATTTTGTACCAAGTGTCAATGTGGTGGTCACTGGGCAAAGAATTGTTCCTTAAACAAAATCCGATTTCTAGGATTTCACAATGCTTACTTTTCTATGAAGATAGGGGTTCCTAAAATTTTATTGTCTGGAAATCTCGGATCCAAACAAGTTTGGATTACGAAAATCTAATTTTCTTATTAATTTCAGGAAAACAAAGAGAGTACCAGCAACAATACATGGTATATGGATAGTTGATGTTCCCGGCACATGACTGGTAACAAAATCTTTTTTGAAAAGATTATCAAAACGAAATGAGGAAAGGTATCTTTTGGAGATAATGCTAAGGGAGAGATTGTTGGTATTGGGAATATTGTTTTTCTTAGTAAAACCTTGATTTCAAATATTCGTTTTTTAAGGGTCTTAAGCACAACCTCATTAGCATAAGTCAGTTATGTGATGAAGGTTACTTTGTGAATTTTAGGAATGATAAGTGTTTAGTTCACAATTCCAAGGAAGAATTTATTCTCTCATCCAATAGGCAAGAGAATGTCTACACATTGAACCTAGAAGACCTCAGGAGTCAATATTTACCTTGCTTAAGTGCAATGGAATATCATTCCTGGTTATGGAATAGAAGATTAGGAGACTGTAATATTAGAAACCTATGTAAACTCTCTAAGAAGAAACTGGTTAAGGATCTACCGGAGCTTAGATTTGATTCTTCTAAAGTTTGTGATCCTTGACAATATGGCACGCAACATAAATCTAGTTTTAAGTCAATCGGTGAAGTCTCAACAACTGATGCCTTACAGTTAGTTCACATGGATATTTTTAGTCCAACACAAACAGGAAGTATTGGAGGCAAATACTATGTATTTGTTCTAGTTGATGATTACACTAGATTTACTTGGGTCTATTTTCTAGCAAAGAAATCTGAAGCTTTTTCCTATTTCAAAAGTTTTAGAGCTCAAGTTAAAAATGAGAAAAACCTTCCATTGAAAACTATTCATAGTGATCATGGAGGAGAATTTCAAAATTCATATTTTGAAACTTTTTGTAGTAAGAAAGGTATTACTCACAAATTTTCAGCACCTCGAACTCCTCAACAGAATGGTGTAGTTGAAAGAAGAAATATAAATCTTCAAGAAATAACTAGAACCATGTTGAGTGAATATTCTATTGCTAGAGATTTCTGGGATAATGCTGTAAGTACTGTTTGCTATACTATAAATCGAGTTTTGATTAGACCTTTTCTTAATAAAACTCCTTATGAGTTATGGAATGGTAGAAAACCAAGACTTTCCTACTTCAAGGTTTTTGGTTGCAATGTATTCATTTTGAATACTAAAGATAATCTACATAAATTTTCACCAAAATCAGATGAAGGAATTTTTTTAGGATATTCCACAACCTCTAAGGCTTATAGAGTTTTTAATAAAAATACTTGTACTGTTGAAGAAACAGTACATGTAAAATTTGATGAATCAGATCCATTTGTTTTTAAAGCATCCCAGCCTTCTTCCTCAGATGTGTTTTCAAAAACTAATTGTCAACCTTTGATAGAAGAACCTTCTGATAAGGAAATTGTTCTAGAAGATACTTCTGAAACATTTACCCCAGAATATTTTCTACCCTATGTTGATGACCAGGTTTTACAAAACCCAAATCTGGTGTTTCTTAAGAATCATCCCAGTGATAGTATCATTGGTGATGTAAACCAACATGTAAGTACTAGAAGTTCCTTAAGAAATGAAGTAGAAAATCTAGCATTTCTTTCCCAATTAGAACATAAAATCACTGATGAATCTTTAGGTGATGATGATTGGATCAAAGCAATGCAAGATAAACTAAATGAATTCGAAAGGAATAAAGACTTGACCTTGGTTGAAAGACCTAAGGAAACTTCTGTTATTGGAGTAAAATGGATTTTCAGAAATAAATGTGATGAAAACGGAGTCATTGTTAGAAATAAAGATAGACTTGTTGCTAAAGGCTATAATCAGCAAGAAGGAATAGACTATGAAGAAACCTATGCTCCAGTAGCTAGACTTGAATCTATCCGTATTCTACTTGCCTTTGAAGCATTCATTAATTTCAAACACTTCCAAATGGATGTGAAATGTTCTTTTCTTAACGGTTATGTTCAAGAGAAAGTTTTTGTTGAACAACCTCCTTGCTTTGAAGATACGAAACATCCTGATCATGTTTTTAGACTTACCAAAGATTTGTATGGCCTTAAACAATCCCCACGAGCATGGTATGATAGACTCACTGGATTTTTGCTTCAAAATAACTATGTTAAGGGAAATGCAGATCCAACCCATTTTATAAAGAAAGATAAGAAAAATGTTTTGATTGTTCAAATTTATATTGATGACATTATATTTGGTTCAAGTCAGCAATCTTTGACTGACTCTTTTGCTAGTCTAATGAAATCTGAGTTTGAAATGAGTATGATGGGTGAGTTAACATTTTTCATTGGTTTTAAAATTTCTAAAAAACCAGAAGGAACCTACACATATCAACATAAATATATTAAATATCTTCTTAAAAAGTATGGTTATGACAACACTAAGAGTATAAGTACTCCCATTGGTACCTCAAACTCTTTAGATCTTGACGAAGCTGGGAAACCAGTAGATCAAAAATCTTTTAGAGGTATGATAGGAAGTCTACTTGACTTAATAGCTAGTTGTCCAGAATTAATGTTTTCAGTATGCTTATATGCAAGATATGAATCCAATCCTAAGGAATCTCACTTAAAGATAGTAAAAAGAATTTTTCGCTACCTTAAGGCAACCATGGATCTAGTATTATTTTATACTTCTGGAAATGATTTTGTTCTAAAAAGATTTTATGATGCTGACTTTGGTGGATGTAGAATGGATAGGAAAAGTACATCCGGAACTTGTCATTTCTTAGGAGATTATTTAGTTTCTTGGTCCTGCAAGAAGCAACATTCTGTAGTACTCTCTACTGCTGAAGCTGAATATGTAGCAGCTGGAAGTTGTTGTGAACAAGTATTGTGGATGCAACACACACTCACAGACTATGGCTTGAGTTTTACTAAAACTCAAATTTTGTGTGATAACACAAGTGACATTTCCCTCAGTAAGAACCCTGCACATCACTCCCGTGCAAAACACATAGATATTAGGCATCACTTTCTTAGGGATCACACACTTAAAAGAGATATTATTTTTCAGTTTATCGGAACGCAAGAACAACTTGCTGATATTTTCACAAAATCATTGCCTTCTGATAGATTAGAATATATTAAACAGAAGTTAGGAATGATAACTATAAGGTAATCTTTCTTAATTAACTTTATTATGAAAAAATCTCTTTACAGTAATAAACTCCTTTTCATAGGGGGAGTACATTTGATTTTTTGTTTAACAAAGTTTTTAAAAATTTATTTTCAAACTTTTCAGAACGAATATTTCCGGAATGGAACTTCCAGAACTAAAATTTTACAAAATGGACATTCTCATACAGAATACTTCTAGAATGGAAGTGTTCGTATTGAACCTTTCCGGAATAGAAAATTTTCGTACTAGAATTTTCATAATGGAATTTTCATACCAAATTCTTCGTAATGTATTTTTCGTACTAAGTTTATCTTCCAAAGTAAAATTTTTGCGAAATCTGTCTTCTCATAATAAAGTTTTTTTTCTAGTCTTTGTTATATTACCCATTACGAATAATCCTCCTAATCCAATCCGAAAGGTATGATAACCTTACTCAAGTTTTCGTAGTCCTATTTTTCTTGATGGCATTTTCTTGTATTATGTTTTCGGATTTTAGTTTTCTTAATTCCTTGTTTAAATAAAAACCTCAAAAAGATCGGATTCATGTTTTCAACTTTCACATCTGATCTCAGCTTTTCACAACCGTTAGATCAACCATGGAAGTTGAACTGCCATTTCATTGCCTATATAAAGAGGACCCAAATACTCGTCCCACATCGATTTCAAGCTCTCGTGTCCCGAAGCTCTGCCCCTCTGTTTTAAGGCCGTTCCGAACTACAGTTGTCTCCGTTCCGAACTTCTCAGATGATTATAGATCCGAATTTCTACGGAGTTAGCGTCTCAAGAAATGTCATCCACTAATCCTATTTCGCAATGGTTAGTTTACAGAGAAAGGTTAGTTCATCTGGATTTCTTCAACAACTATGATTCTCTTATTTCAAAGAATATTAAGTTGAATGGCTGGGAAGATGTTGCTGTATCCAAACCGGGGACTCAAGACGATGTTTTTACAGAGTTACTTTTTGAGTTCTATGAAACAGTTTCCTTCTTCCAGGAAGATAATAGGGAGAAGTTTTCTTTTAAGTCTTATGGAAAGACCTACAAACGTTCTTATACCAAGGCAGCAAGCATGGTAGGGTTTTCTTATGAAGGAGAAGCCTAATTTATTTGTCATGTTTTTCCGGACTCTAAGGGTAGATTCGACAAGGATAAAGCATTAGAAACTCTCGTACTGGCTGATGACAAGGCTCCGAAGATTGCAAGTCTATCCACAAACTTCCGGATCCTAGAGTTGTGGGTGCAAGGACTTATCGTACCGAGGAAAGGTGATAAAGACAGCTTGAAGAAGAGTGAGATCTATATCTTAGATTTCCTGATAAATCTAAGAAAGTTTAACTTCATGAGGCACATTCTTATAACCATTTAGAATCTTAAGAAGGGAAATCTCCGAGCTCAGATCGTAATGTACCCAGCAATATTAACAATGTTGATAGTTCGGTACCTTGAATCTTTCAAGGATGCTTACAGATCTAAGCCAAGGGTTTGTAAAATTTTGTTGGTTAGTGATGACACCCTTAAGAGGATGGATGTGGCTTTCAACAAGGAGATTGGTTAGTTCATTGATTTGACTAATCAAGATGAAACGGTTCCGAAGGCTACTGAACCGGAATCATCCAAACCAGTAAAGAAAATTTTTTTGAAGGAAGTTGTAGCTATAGTCAAAGATCCTAAGTCTAAGGAAGTTCAAACCGCTCCTCCCAAACCAAACAAGAAGAAGGCATATCCTGATGAGGTTGTTGCGTAGTGGAGAGAAGTTAAAGAGAAAAGGAAAGAAGGGGATCCACAGTTCGTATTGGACCCTGCGGTAGCTAAGGCCCTGAAGGAGAAAACTGCTGATGAGCTTCAAAAACAAGTAAAGGAAAAGAAGCTTAAGAAGAATACGTCAGAAGCTGAGGCGGTCCAAGAATTGTTGAAATTTAATGAAATTGTATCTGGAAGCATTCCAGTTCCGAGATCATTCTCCTTGGAATCTCTACCTGAGACTCCAGGAAGAAACCTTGATTTTCCAGAAGAGACTACAGCTAAGCATGTTGAGAAAATCGAGCAGATTCAGCAAGTGGGTGAGGAAGAAGAAGTTGCTGAAGGAAGTGGTGAAACAGGAGATCTTTTGAAACAAGTGGATGATTATAAAGGATCACCTATAGAACATCTATCACTCTGAACTTCAGAGGCTGAATCCTCTAAGTTAGCAACTCTAGAGAAGGATAAGAATGAGGAAGATGTTGTTCAAAAAGTTGTTGATGAGATTGTTCAAGTGTCTACTGGCGAGTAGAAAACTCCTGATCAAGAATCAATTCCGAAAAAAGAAATGGGAAAGCAACTCCTTGTTGAAACTCCGAAATCAGTGGCTAGCAGGAAAAGGTAATTTGGTGATTCATCTAAAAGGAAGTTGGAGCTTATTGAGGAAGAAAAATCTCCAAGAAAGTTTTCAGATTCAGAGTCATCCTCATTGGGGCATGACTTTGTTGTTCAGTCCTTAAAAAAGTTGGTGGGAACCATTCCGACCTTCTCTAGTATTGACTCAAGATGCCAGATGCTCCAACATGCTCTAAATCAGAAAACTGACTCCGTATCTATGGTTATGGACAAGTGCGTTGAGATTGAGGCTCAGTTCAAAACGTTTTTTGTTGGTTATGAAGCTCATAGAAAATCTTGTAAGAGGATGACAAACTGGTCGAAGAAGACTATGGAAGATATGAGGTTCTTCGATGAGTTTCAAGACAATGTTAAAGATGATTTTGATACCGAGGACAAGAAGATAAATGAGTTAACTTGTTCCTTTAAAGGGAAGCTGACAGAAGAAAAGAACTTCCGGATTCAAGAAGTGAGAGATCTGAATGGGAAGCTGAATTCCGTTTCTCAAAACTGGAAGTTTGAAAGGGATCAACGGATTGATTTTGAAGAAAGGATGAAGGCTCAGGAAGAAACGATCAAAGCTCCGGAAGAAAAGCTGAAAGCCCAGGAATAAAAAATTGAAGCTCAATCCGAAAGAATAGTTGTCTTAGAGAAGAAAGCTGAAGAAGATCATAAAGACCTGAAGAAGATCAAGACTATTCTAAAAGGGCTCATGACGAAGGAAAAAGATCCGAAATAACCAAATCCGATCTTTTTGTTGTATTCTTTTTGTTGCTGAGATTTCAAATTTAGTGAAAGTCGTGCTTGTCATTTCTATTGTTTTCATTACTAATTTTTCAGGTACTTTGTTAATTTTCCATTCCCTCCAATTCTTTTTGAAAATCACAAAGGGGGAGAAGAAAAGATCCTTAAGATAAAGAAGAACTCTAATAAGATTTTATCAAAGGGGGAGAAGAAAAGATCCTTACGAAAAAGAATAACTTTAATAAGAGTTTATCATAGGGGGAGAAGAAAAAGATCCTTAAGAAAAAGAAAAACTCTAATAAGTGTTTGTTTAAGGGGGAGCTTTTTCATTAAAGAATACCTTCTTATTTATCACTCCGGAAATCTGAATGTGATCCTTAGAGTTTCAAAGCCTAAGGGGGAGTTATTTGTATTCATCAATATCCTTAAAGCAAAGGGAGATAAGGCTTAATGTTTTTCTTTCTTCTTAGAATTTCTTTTTCGTAAGGATGTTTGTGCTTTCCAAAAAGGGGGAGATTGTTGAGTCAATAAGGTTTTCCTTATGACTTTTCCATTCCTTCTTGTTTTGAAAATCATAAACACCATATCTTAAGGAAAGTTTCTTTTATAAGAAAAATTGCATTCTTAAAGAAAATCTCTTTTATAAGAAAAATTGCTTTCTTAAGGAAAATCTCTTTTATAAGGAAAATCGTTTTCTTAAGGAAAATCGCTTTTATGAGAAAAATTTCCTTCTTAAGGAAAATCCCTTTTATAAGAAAAATTATCCTTATCTTATTTTCATCCATATTTTTATTAAGAATGAGATTCCGATTCATTTCTATTTTCTTGGAATCGTTGAAACTTTGATATAAAGTATTCTGTTTTATGATTCGGATTCTGGATAAGAACTATAAGGAAGTTTCATTCTGAATTCTGGATATGAACTCTAACTAAGTTCTATTCCAGATTCAGGATACGAATTTTGAATAAGAATTCTCATTACGAATTCTACTGAAGAAATCTCATTCTGAATTCCGATTACGAATTCCAATGAAGAATTCTCATTACAAATTCTGTTGACGAATTCTCATTACGATTTCTGATGACGAATTCCTATTCCGAATTTTCATTCCGAATTCACCTATTAAACAGAATTTGAGTATCTTTGTCTTATACACTCTGAATTAATTCAGACTCTGAAAAATATCTTTGTTAGACTCCGAACTTTTATATTGCTTACACTTCTAAAATTTTGTCTACTCTTATTATTTTCATTACACTCTGAACCTTTACTTCGAAGCATTCATTCCGAACCTTTGAGTCAGAATTAAAATGATGTCGTACATTCTGTTACACTTGTTTTGTTATAAAATGATGTCGTCTGTTTTGTTATAAACAAACCGTTGTCTAAGTGACATGTGTACAGGTCCCTCCGATATTTAAGGAAAATATGACCGTTGGAGAAGGAGCCGACTTTACCTATAAATAGGAGCTCATTTGAAAGAGCTCGGTACTGGTGACAGATGAACAACTTGGTTTTTTGAATACATGCTGTTGAAGTGAATTCTAGAGAGAGAGGATCTTATTAACTCTCAAAGCTTCATGCGACTCCGAATGTTGGTGATTACATTCGAGGGCTTCCGGGGATAGGAAGACAGAGGTGCCGACTACCTTGAAGTTCGAGGGCTTCCTTGCTGAGGAAGACAGAGGTTGCCAACTACCTTGAAGTTGAGGGCTTGCGGGGATAACAAGATAGAGACTCCGATCTTCGTATCGAGGGCTTACCCTGGTGTGGGTAAGCCATACTTGCTTGAAAGTATAAATCAAGGGACCTTTATCCAAGGTTGTTGGATACCCTTATCTTTGGGTTAAAAGACTTATATCTTGTTACTTGTAGTTTTACTACTTGTTTATATTCCGCTGCATTTTGTAATATAAGGAAAGTATAACTTTCTTATACTTCCTTACTTGTACTCTGTTTCATTTAGATTCTATACTCTTTAAGGTCGAATCTCATATTGTAATATTTTGTTAAGTGTCAACTTCCGGAACCATATTTCCGGAACCTACGTTCAGAATCCCTTTCCAAGTTTGCTTTTGGAATTAGAGGTGTTGTGAATCTACAAAGTTTAACTTTGTTAAACTTAGCCATTTTCTTTGCTTAATGAAAACATAGTTATTCTTAACTAACTTTAAAGGTTCCAAAGGAATTTTTTAAAGTATACAATTCACCCCCCCTCTTGTATATTGAGCATCTACATCATTATTTCTATCCTACATCATGTCCCTATTTAATTAGAAGTAACATAAAATATTTTTACCGTAGTTGAAAAATTATGTTAAATTGGAACTTTATCATATCTTGAGGTAAATACACAGTTCATTTTAAGATCAATAATTTAAAATATTTTTTTCTAAAATACGAAGAGAAATATTTTCTATTTAAATTAAAAATGAAACCTATAATCATTATGTCAAATAAAATATTATCCATAATAATGGGAAAATCTATTTGTGTATAATATATTTAAATAATTATTATTCCCATATATTGATAAAAAGTACATTGTTCATAAAATTACAAGATAATTACTCTTAAATATTTTAAAATAAATTCATATATGGATAAATAGAGAATTTAAGAAATATTTTTATTAATATTATAATAATTATTGAAAACTCTTTAATTAAATGTGGATGTGGGAGAAAATATTCCCAACTGAAAAGAAAACAAATCTGGGTTTCCTAAAAAATATATTTTAAGATCATTGAGTACGTAGAGAGAGGAAAATAAAAGGATTTTTTTTATTTATGGAAATAAATAGAGGATAAAAAAATAAATTCTATTACCACTATATATATAATATAAATTCACCCTTGTTGAATTTAATCATAACCAATCCAAATAAAAATTGAGATTGTAACATAATACCTCTACATCATTGTTAATCTCAGAATGAAATGCTGACAAAAGATAGAACCTTATATATATTTTTAAAATCATAAAATTTGAAATAAAAACATCATAAAATTTATTCATGGGATGTATATTCACTAAATAATAAAACATGTTGTGAATATGAAATAAGTCTTGTGAAAATAAATGTTAGATGACAAACCATTTCCTGAAGCAAACCATCATTTGTAAGCTCCATTAATTCATTTATAAAAAATTTATATTTATTTTAAATATAAAAAAGATTAATTAAAATATTATTATTTCATATATGATTCATTTATACTATTTCAACACATGTTTATTAACAATTCTCTTTTAAAGTAGTAATTTTGGGTGTTAACTTCGTCATTTATCTTGTATGGTTCATTTCAGTAGTTACAGTACTCGTACATTCATGATGGTCACATCTCTTCATAATTTTATATAATACATAAATACAATATATATATATATTTATTTCATATATATTTATAAAAATATACAAAATTTAGAGACATAAAAACAAATTATAATGTTCATGTATACGTTAGCATATACGTACAGATAAACACTATTCTCATTTTCTATCAAAGAGAATAAAATAATGGTAAATAATATATTATAATTATTTTATCATAATTATATATTAAATTATATATAAATTTATTAAATCGATAATATAAACCAACCATTTGAGGCATTGATCCAAAATGAATCATATTGGTATTTAGAGGTGGTATTCCACACTTATGCATGAGTGAAATATTTATTTCACATTTTATTGAATGTAATTGGATAATGGTTCTTATGTTAGAGTAATAATTTTATTATATTTATCATAATAAATTAATTGTTTTCATATTTATGGTATTGAATTAATTATTTGAGTAAAATACCCTTTTCATTTTGAAACAAAATTTTTTTAAAAATTATTACAAAATATTAATAAAATATTTTTTGTTTAAATGTTCAATGGAAACATATAGAGGATTATTAAAATACAATTTTAATCATGAAGGTGGGAAAATCCATTCATATGTTATATGTTAATGAATATATATTGTTACCTTGTTTGGTAAAAATTTCCTCATTTTAAAAATTAATAAAAAGGTCCTTTAATTTTTTTTATAAATTCTCAAACATGCTTAAAAATATATTTAATAAATATTTTATAATAGTAAAAATATTCATGGATATATTTATTTTTGAAATATGTGAATGTAAGAAAATATTCCAGGTCAACTAAAAACCAATGGCATTCTTAATAGAAGAAATCCTTTTAGACCATTGATTACATAGATAGTTTAATATTAAAGTGAAACATTATATATTTTTTCAAATAATCTAATGATATAAAAATACACAATATTATTGATATATTTATCATATATTCTCTTTAATATAAATTTTAATAATAAAAAATCTTTTTAAAACTTGAGACTATGACATAAAACCCTTACAACATTGGTAATCTCAGAATAAGAAAACTAATGAAATAGAGAAAAATATGTGGATATTTAATTCATAATTATTTTTATGAAAATAATGATAATATATATTAGTGGGAAATATATATAACACATAAAGGTAAAAATTGGGAAATATAACATATACCTCATGGAAATAAAAGTGTGATGAGAAACTATTACCTCAAGTCAAACTTGATTTGTAAGATCTTTGACCCGATATATAATAAATTTAGCTTTATTATATTTATATAAAATAAATATTAATATAAATAAAATAAAAAATATGATACAATTTTAACATTTCAAATATCTTTTATGATTAATTCTATATTAATATCTCAGTTTCTCCGGTTAACTACTTCGTTTGACAGGTGTGTTTCATTTTGGTATTTTTTTCCATAAACATTGATCACGAATCCATCATCACTTTATTTATATTCATGACATAAAAATCATACATATTAAATATAAATAAATATGGATATGGTAATTTTTATGTATACATAAACACTTCTTTAATTATCAAACAAAATTAATAAAAAGTTGAAAAATAATATTTTATCATTCTATAATATTAATTAAATAATAAATATATTATATATTTAATAAATAAATATAACCGTAAATTATATATGGTGATGGAAAATCAATTACACTGCTCTATGGAGGTGTTAGTTCAAACACATATATGAGTTATATTTTAATTTCCTATTTGATAAAAATGTGTAGGATATTGGATATTACATAAAATAAAAAAAGTTGGTTTTTAAGACATTAAAATAATTATTTTGAAATTTAATTACATGTATAAATAGGATTTATAATAATAAAAAAGATTTAATTGATCCAATTAATAATATTACCTCCTTCTTGGGAGTCCTCCTTGGATTTAACATAAGCATTTTTAGGATGTAATTAATTGAAGACTAGAAGATATAAGATAAAAAGAACGAATATAGTAATCTATTAGTGTAGTTTTCTACCATGTTTTACCTCATAAACCTTTTGAATAACAGAGGATTGGATGTTCCTTTTTATATAATAGATGAAGATACATATGGAATTGCTTAAAAAATTTAAAAATAATTAATATTCTTTCACGTAAAATGATTCTGAATGGATTCTCATTTGACTAAAAAGTGGGTAATTTAAAAATATTATCATCAAATAAAATTTTAATATTTTTTGGTTTAATTTGAGACCTTATTTTTCGTTTTAACACCTTCATTAATCCTTTTAACCGTAACCAGAGTAACACATTTTTTTCTTTAAGGATTATAAATATACTTAACTGGTGAAAAGTGTTAAAAATTTTCTATTGATGAAATTGTAAATATATTTTCTATAAAAATGGCCCATTGAATGTTTTTTGTGATTTTTAATCCTTTTAATATAATATTATTTAACATAAAATGTAATTAAAGTAATTTTTTTGGTCATTCATTTTATTAGACACTAAATATATCAAGATATCATTATAATTAAAATATAAAATCATTTACCATTAATTATAATTTATTACTACCCAATTAATATATAAAAATATTTCAAAAAAATATTACTTGTAATGATTTTAAAATCCTTAACTTTGATTTTTATAATGCTTTAAAAAAATCTTGTTAGTGTTGCATAATAATTTAATGTAATTATACCATCATTAAAACATAAACGTAATATAACATCATAAAAATAATTTATTTATTGAAAAAATATTATTATATATATATATATTAATAAATTATTTTTATCCACATGAAAATATAATATAGATATTAAAAGAAACATAATGATATTTAGTAATTTTCTTATATTAAAATAATTGAAATGTCATTATCAAGGTGGAATGGTACAAAAATGCCATATATTAAATGTTATGATAGATATAATAAAAAAAACTCATACAAGAAAATCAATTAATGTTTTAGGGATATGATTAGGCCTTTTAATATTGCCTGAAATCTGTTTTACCCTTACTAGAGTGATAATTAATCACCATAATTATTATCCATAACGACCAAATATTAAAGAATACCATTTAAATTTTTTGAACATCATAATATCAAACATGTCATACTTTTTTCATTATTATTTCTAAAATTGGTATAACTTAAATATTGTAGAAAGGCATAAAATTCAATGAAAAATGGTTTTTAGAAAATTTGGTTATTAAACATAAAAATTATCTTATAAAAAAATAATATATAATGTTTATTTATATGGAATTATTTTGATTTTGTTAAATAAAATGGATATTAAGTCAATATAAAACGATATCCAAAATGGTATAAGAATTTTAAAAAAGTTTATTTTAATGAAAAATGTAATTTCATAAAAAATCTGTATTTTGTTTCTATATACATAGAAATAAGTAATTTCAAAAAAATATGAAAAAATAACCCTAAGATAATATTGATATGGTAATTTAAAAATGATATAATTTTTTTATAAATTTATGTTTGAAAATTGTATAAATTTATTATATTGTTAATGAAAAAATATATAATAAAAAACATGTGCGAAGAATGCATATTTTTAGATATAAAATAACTTTAATGATAATTGTGAAATTTTTTAAACAATTTTTTTTTTCAAAATACGGTTATTAAAATTTACACCTTCCAATTTAATGGCTAGGTTTAAAGAACCCTTTTAAAAAAAATTATACATTTAGTATATCATAATTTTTTTGATACATGGTGTTCCGTGTTAAGAATGTTATCAGGCATTGATTATTTTAAACTAAAATTTCTCGTTATTTGAATTAAATTGTTATTATTCACCTCATAAATGAAATAGTAGAGTAATAACAGATTCCAAAAATATCTAATAGGTCAGAGGATCAAATCTCACCATACAAAAATTGATGTGATGTTATCTAGTACTAAATAATTAATAATATGTTATAAATAACAAATAAAAAATAATATAAAATTTGAATTCATATAATAACATATGAAATAGATTCCAAAAACTTTAGCGTATGAAATAAAATTCTTCTGAAAAATATCCTCTAAATATTTAACACATCAACATGGAGAGATATCAATTTTGTTTACACAGGGAAAAAATTTCTCTTGAATTGTTCATTTTTTATTTACAATAATATCTCAATATATATATATATATTAATAATTTTTATAGAAACCCTTGTTGATATATTTTATAAAATATTATTATCTATATCTAGATATTTTACTTCAATCCTTTCTTAAATAAATATAATTTATCTTAGTCTTAAGATACTGGAAGTCTAAACAATAATTTTTATTATGTTATCAACATAATATTCATGGAAAACTATAACACTCCCACTAGCCACTTATAGACACATTGTTATCCTAGATTCTTAATAATACCGAACTCTATAATGGATTTATTAAAATGAATATTCCATGAACATGGTTCTTACTTTAATCCATAAATGGATCCTTCTTTCATTCATTATTTATTGGTATCCTTTGGTTTCACTAAAAATTATGATTGAATATTTTAGACCTATTTCACCAAAATTTCATTTAGTAATGTGGTATTGACATAAATTATCCAAATTACATTATCATATAATATTTCCTCGGAAATAATATTTCATATGTATTTTACAATGATGAATGATGAAAAGGTCTAATCCTAAAAAATGTCTAGAAAATTCTAGATACCATTAGTAACCAATTATGCGCCAAAGGTACATACATTACCATTAAATTTTATTTTCTTTATGATTAACCAACAATAAATATACATAAAATAGAGTGACTACTGAAATTTTATTCATTGTTTTAGTATATTGAATCCATTTATAAATTCATATAATATTTCAATAAATGTATTTTAGTTATAGGTTAGTAATATGATTCATTATTCTTATTAATATTATATCACCAAATTTGGTGAATATAAATACACTAATTTTTTTATAATACTCTTATATAGTGTTTATATTTCTACTGACTCCTACCATTAATATTATTTGTCCAGTATTCATATTCCAAATCATGTGTGCCTAGATCCTTTATCAGAGAAATTTCTTGATTTTTGATACTATCTAAAAATATATGTCCTTATATCTACAAAACATAAAACAATGAAATATAAATTTTAACTTTGCCTTTAAATTTTATTAATATAATTATTATAAAATTAAATAATATTAACATAATATTTGCTTGATTTAGGTTTATTTGTAACCATCTCTTTTACAAATAGTTCACTTCAAAACACATGAATATATGACATAATGGTTCTTCATCATATTTTAAATTATGTGATATATAATATTAAATATACTATTGATAGGATTATATGAAAAAAAATATTTTTTATTAAAATTTCATAAAAATAATTTTGTAAAAATTACCAAACGTATAAGATTCACAATCAATTATCATTTTCCTACAATAATACATATGATCTGTATAAGAAAATTACATTTTATGAATATGTATACACTATATTTAATTTATTATTTAATTATTGGATAAGTTATTTTTTATTATCCCACATGTATGATCTTATGTATTTTAATTAGATTATTAATTACTTTTACATGAGATTTCTATAATTTATTAAATAAATCTCATAGAGTATATGAATTTACCTCTAGATTATAATTTATATACTACAAACATATATTTCTATACAAATTGTATAATTTTTTTTGGATTTATGGTATTTAATCACAAAATATTTATATTTCATAATACTTAATAAGTAATATTCCAAAATAACAAATAGTTTTAACTCATAACAGTATATATCCCCTTCTATATTTATCCATTAAAATCAATATTATTTATCAATTTACTAAGAATAATCATACCACAACTCAATATTATTTGAGTCTTATACTTCATATTCTTCATTAATAATCAATGTTATACAAATTTGATTCAAATATTATAAAACTACTAATTTTTTATAATATAATTTGATAATGTTTATTCTAATTATGAAATAATTTACCATTATGTCTAGAATAAGAAAATGAGACAATTGTTTTGGAAAGACTCTTTAAAAAAATTCATCATCAACACACCTAGCATTGTCAAGTCCTGATGTTCTATTAGATATATTTGGAATTACCCTCATTCAACTACTGAATATTTCACCTTACTTATTGGAATTTTTGAACCTTTTGGTTCATATATTTGAATAAAAAAAGGGAATATATATTGTATTTAACACCCATGTTTTAAAATAAAACAATTACATAAATTGATAAATGTACCTAATTTAGAATCATATGTTATAATATTCTTAAATTAATTTTAGTTTCTTTTCTGATAACCTAAATTTCCACATCATTATTAGATAGCCACCTATTCATTTTCTCGATTTAAATATCTTATTTAATTAAAAAAATTAACGGTTCTATTTAATTTTTTCATTTTATTGGAATTTTAACGATATAATTCACTTCATAAATGATATTGGGTAAGGAAAATTTGTCCCTACAACCCTATCTAACATAGTTAAGCATAGTCAAAATATTCCCTAGTAGATTGTCCATAATATTAATTCCATAATTATTAACTAATATAGTGAATTTTTGTCGTGTAAGGATGTTAATTTGAGATTAATTGATATTTTATTTCCCATATGGACTCCAAAATATTTAAAATGATTGATATTATTTAACATATTGAATACATTATCAACATAAAGCAACCCATTATCAATTTTACAAATGTATAGTGTAATGAAATAATCATTGATATTAATACTATATTTATATTTTTCATGTTCTAGGAGATTATTTTTTTGGTGTATGAATCCATGTATTTATATTGTGTTTTAATCTCTTTATATATAGATGATAACTTCATAAAAAAATTATAACATCCTCCATATATTTTATGTAGGAATACGTTTCACCTTCTCTCACAAACTGAGGTGTTTGATGAAGAATAGATTATTCCACCACATTAAATCATGTAGTATTCCAATGGACAATAAATTATACCACTCTTGTAAATCCTAAATAGTGAAGGAAATTTGTTTATCTAGGAATAATTTTAGTGTTATCATGGTTTTTATTTCCATTATATATCTTAAATAAATGATGGTTTTAGTAATTTATCTTGATAACTAGTTTGGATGTATTAAACAGATTTAATTAGTCACCAACTATGTTTTAAAATAACAACAATGACCACCATGGGATTTTAAATGTGTCATCGATTGGATATTTTAGTTTCAATGATATATATATCTCATTAAATAATATATATAAAGAATTTAAAAATTAAAAAAATGTTTTAGGTATGATATAATTTAAAATAGAATTAAATTTTATTTCATGGATATATCGAGTGGACTCTGCAATCATGAAATGGTATAATTAAATTTAATCAATTCTTATATCCATATTACACGATTTCATGGGAATGTAATCATTCATTGATGCTAACAAAATTATGAAAAGCCTATAATTTTGGTGAATATCCAAAATAATTAAACTAACACTATTGAGGACCAGACATGTTCTTCCATCTATGGTTTCACTTTAATTGATGTTATGTAAGTAGTTTTAAAATATAATATTCAATTATGCTCATTTTGTGTAAATCATTCATAAGTATTCATTCATTAATTATTATAATCATTCCAATAATTTTGTGAATATTAAATAATCAATTAACATTATAGAAAATATAATTAACTCATATTAAATTTATTTTATTTTATATAGGAATTTTTGAAATTTCTACCATATTTAATTGTATTTTATTATCAAAAAAAATTATAGACACATAAATAATTAAATAACTTTTCATTGATAAATAAAATAAATATGTGATATAATGATGAGATTTTGTATACTGGTTAATTTATTAAGTGGATATAAACAATTCTCTCACCATAGGGAAAATACCTACATTAACATATAAAATTCTTGATTTGTAGTATTCAACCATTAAACCATGTATCGTATTGGTTGGTTTCAATTTGGATGAGGTCTGGAATCATCTATCCTCAGTAAGACCAATATCCCCTGCATTTTTTACTCACTCACAAGTGAGGGGTATTAGGGATTTTAGATGACATAAAATAAAATTGGAAACAATTGTCCATATATAATAAATTCGTAATGGAAGATTAACATATCATCATAATAAAGATAAAAATAATTATAAAATAAATTCAATATAATAAATAATTCAATTAAATACATCCAACACATATATAGATCAATGATGTTCCTGATTAATAACGACATACACTGACTACATATTTAAACTTCCTAGAATACCATTCATTTCATTGTAATTAAAGTAATTTTTAATAGTTGAATAAATTAATCACTTAATTAACTAATTAATTAACTATTCTAATAATATATCCCAAAATACCATTAGATTCCCTTCATATATATTTTTAAATAAATTTTTAAATTTAAATTTAATATAAAATTATTGTTTATAGTGAATTAATTGATAGATCCATATATATTACACACTCTTGGCCCTCATAAATTAATTAATAGAATTTAATACATCGTCAGCATGTATTGGAGGTGAATCAACACTCACCCTTCAACAATTGGGTTAAACCATTTGTAGAGATTAATTTGTAATGTAGTGTTAATCTACTTGACACATAATATATCCTACACTCTATATGGGTCAGGTTATATACATTGTACCTACATGGAATGTATATCTACAAATAATGTCATGATACACAAAAAAGTTTATCCCAGCAACTAAACAAACAAGTGTGTGCTTGGTGTATGACACCAGGTGTACAAAAAATTTCATTTATCATTACTGCTCATGTATTTATTTCATGTATCCCAAAAAAACATAGAACCTTCATATTGGATCATAAAAAACTATATGTGTTTTCTTAGCATGTACGTGGTCATGTAAATTTAAATTATCATGTTATATTTAACATTCCATTAATGAGAAAAACAACTAGACCTGAAAGATAAAAAAAATCTATTTGATTAAAAAAATTAAATATTTATAAATCATAACATGACCACTTTGAAACAACCTAATAGGTTTTAGGGAAAATAAAAATCATCAGGATGATTTCTGGAAATTATTTAATCATCAGTTTTAAAAGTTAATAAATAAATCAATATCAAAAGTCAACATTAAATATTTTTTTGAGAATATTTTTCAACATTAATTTTTAAATAATTTAAAACAATAAACACCATTATTGTTATAATTTCTTTTATTGATCAATTTTATTACTACTCTAATATTGTCATAATTGAATTCTAGAATCCACGTTGGGATTTATCTAGGTATATCAAAAAATTCTCTATTAATCCCCCAATAAAATTTTTGGTACACTAAATTATAGAATAGAAGAAAAAGTTGCTTCCTGTGGATTATCATTAATAACAATGATAATATTTTCTTATTCATTCTTGTTCATCGGTGGAAGGGAATAATAATTTCACTCATAGAATTGATAGAATTGTAGAGTCTATATGTTCAACACAATTATACTCTACCCTATGAAATGATATAAATATGAATATATTGTCAGAGTTTAACATTTAAACATTTCAATAAGTACCTTTATCTAATATTTTACCTTAATTTATTTTTAATATATAATAATAATAATATCATTATTATTTTGTCACCTAACCTATAAATACATAAATAAAATTGTATATAAATAAATTTTTATTTATTAAAATGGTATTTGTTCATTTAAAATACCAACACAATTCACTAAAATCCTGAAAAAATATTTATTAAATATTCACATAACTGAATAAATATTTTTACTAAATTAGTCACTAAAATTTATAATAATAATAATCAAGATATAAAATTTAAAACTTATATTCAAAAAATTAATATGTTTTCATTGAATTTATGTTATCAATGATTCATGACTAATTATTATTTCATAAGTTAATAATATTACTTATTATTAATAAGAAATTTAATTGAGAATAATGATATTTTTGTTACACATAGAGTGTGAACCTCTTGGCCACTTTCTCAGTGGCCTTAGGTTGAAATATATATAGTTCAAGATCAGTATTTAACAACACTTGAAAGAACCAATAGAAAAATAATTTTCTGTATCAACATTAAAGACAATAACAGAAAATTAATAGTGTAATATAATACCATTTTCATAATCTTTCATTATGTAAGATACATTTTATTGCTAATATCCTAAATATATCAGTTATCATTATTTGACTTTCCAAAATAAACTTGTCGATGAACTAACATGAAAATTGATTTGATTATATATTAACATTCCATTAAAAGGGATATAGATTTATTTATCCATTAACAAGGAATAGTTAACTCATTATCATAGACTAAATATTTAATCTCATATCAATTATGAATCACCCAACATTCTCTAACTCATAGAAAGAATATGTTTTCAGGTTTTTCATCTATAAATAAAATTATGTTATTCTGAATGTAATAAATTAATAATATATTGATCACATACAAATACAATATTCCATATATTTTAATATCCAATGACACATAAAAAATGTGAAATTTTTATTTCTATGTATGTCCTCTTAACCTCTATTATTTGAGATTGCATTTTGTGAACTTCTTAAAAAGATAGATCAATACTATACGAGCCTCCAACAACTAATAGTCAAACAGAATATATTTCCTATTAAAAATATTTTCTCTAGATAATTGGATATATTTTTAATAATACTTTAATTTCATTTATAAAACCTATTTATAATTGAAAACTATAATATCTTTTTTATGTCAAAGACAATATAATTACATTTAAAAATTATTTTTATACAAAATAAAAATAGTCACACAATCAAATATTTATTGATATTTTTGTAATCAAATGTAAAATATTAGTTGGCTCTATGGAACAAAATAAAATAGAGAAGAATCATAATTTTATTAGATTCAATTTCCACAATGGATAAACATCTTTTTTGGAGATAGAGATATTTAATGACCATCATGGATTGATAGGAAAAACAGGGAGGTTAGAACATGTTAATTGAGTCTTGGTCATAATATTTTTAATCATTAAACTAGGGATTAAAGAACTCTCAAAATAATTATTCTATTCCCTGGTGGTTTGAATTAAAAATTATAACATTTGGGGAATCCAATGAAAAATTTATCAAGAAAATTATTTATTTAATTTCATAATAGATTTCATATTATTTTTGTGATCATGAATTTATTGAAGACTAATTGTAGGAATGTGAGGTTGAAATAAATGAATAATTCTTGAGGTTTCAAAAACCATGCTATGTTGTTCTATATAACATTTTGTGGTTTGTGTAAAGAATTTTCCTATGATTTTTGAGGGATAACCTACTTCATTTTCATGGTTTATTATAGGTTTGGAGGCTAGTTAGGAGGAAAAAAAATAAGTTTGTCTTCTTTCCACTTTTTCTTAGTTCATTGTGTAAATGGTAAGGTTCATGGTGCATATGATTTTATAATGATGGAAGGTGGGTAGGATTATCTACCACAAAGAGATATAATTGTCAATTACAATAAACTACATTGCATCTATAATTTTGTTTCTTATGGTCATCAGTGTTTGAAAAGTAGGATTCTAGTTATTATACTACAAAATCATACCCTGTTCATGTACATTACATCATAGTGTAATTCAAATATTTTTCAATGTAAATAAAAATAGCCATATATATTCAACAATGAAAAATGATATTTGTACATGGGTTTCTTATATAGATATGAATATACTCACAACACTATAGTAGAATCCAAAAATTTATTTGATCTTCTAAATAAAATTAATAGAATATTTTTATTGGTAAAGGGATGTGAGACATGTCTTAGGAAACAAAATATTCTATGGTGTTTTATGGATATATTTTTGATTTGTTTGAGTAGAAGGTTAAATGTGCATATTTTTTCAACCATGGAGTTAATTTAGGGTGAAAATTAATGTATGATTGACAATAATATAAGAAAACTTGAATTAGGATCTAAAACATTTAATATCGCATATTATAGAAATGAAAAAATAGTGAGTGATCCTTGTAAAAAATCCCTTATCTATTGTGTGTTGTTTCTCTCTCACTATCAATCTTTTCCATTTTATGGTTTCAATTTTTTATCCTGCACATTTCATAGCTCAATAATATTTCTTAAAGTTTCTACATTTTTAGACCATTGATTCAAGCTTATATATGGTTATATATAATTCAATTGGGTATAAGAGTCAGTATTGATGTATGATGTTCTTTTGAATATTTGTCTTTGAATTAATATATACCTTTCAATTGGTATTATATTTTAGTCATCAATATTAGATATTTCATAATAAATTTTTTATAGTGATGGATTCTAGGTATTATTGGGGATTTTTTTATTTCCTATTGATTACATATTTTGATAGAGTTTATCTATAGAGTATAAAAATTCCATAAACAAAAAGGGTTTCTATATGTTTAATGGGAAATAATTTTGAACATATGAAAATGGGATGGTTACATATCTCCACTCTCTTATATTGTTTATTCATAACATTATCATGAATGATTTTAATATTACTATGTTTGGGAAAACCATAATAGTGAGATACAGGAAGAATGTAGAATTTTATAGAAGTGTGTGGAATGTTTTACTCTCATCCCTTTAAGAGAAATATCTAACACGAGTCAAGTTTTCAAAATCTATGAAATGAATTTGGATAAAGATTCGTGATATTATTGAAGGTAATAATAATGTAATAAGTTCATTATTGAACAAATTATCTAATCAAATTAAAGAAATTCAGATGGAATAATATGAATTAGTGGATTAGTTCCCCATTAAGGATAACAAAATTGATATCACTTTTTCAATGTATAGATAGATTTATGAAGTCTCTACCCTAGTGAAGAGATTGATTCGAATTATAAAGGAAAAGCTTAGTGAAAAAAATATATTTAAAAATATCCAGATGAGGACTATTTTACCATTGAAAATATCAATTAGATCTTGTTAGCCGATGAGATAAGAGGGTGTTCAACCTTAAATAAGATACATAAATATAAAAATGATACCATTTTAAATTCATAAAATGTACCTATGAAAATTGAATCTTAATGGTCTTATAAAGTGGAATCTGAATTCATATATGATTCCTGGAATTTTAAAAATTAAATTAATTTTTTCTCAAAATGGATGAAATATATAAAGTTAAAAAAAAGAAACATAACTTTTATGTTCATTAATTATGGAATGATAGAAGACATTTCATTTATTTTATATGTAATTAAATAATAAGAAGAAGAGTATAATCACCCCAAAATACAATCGAGGATAAATATGGTGTAAATTGTTTAGGTGGAAGATAATTCACTAATGGAATGGTAAAGACAAATTTCCAATGAAAAAAAATTTATCTAAAAATATGATATATTATCCAGTGATGAGTAAAGTGAGAGGGAAGAATAGGAATCCAATAATAAATATCATAAAACCTATATAAAAAAATCAGTAAATATTACTTTAACAAAGGTGAAGAAAATAACAAGGTATGTGATGAATAAAATGAAAATGATTTTAAAGTAAGAATGGATATATGGTTTGCATAAAAGAAAATATGAATATTGAGTTTTTTAAATAAAAATTAAAAAAAATATTAATTCATTTAAAAAAATTTTTGAGAATAAAAAAGATAAGTAGGTAACTAATATTGAAGTGAAGTTATAAAAATTGTATACATTAATAAATTTCATGAATAGATATACATGACAGTAATAATAATTATACTATATATTCATACTATGAATGATGATGTGAAATAAGTACCAGTATAGTTGATTGAGGCAAAAAAATTCATTAACAAATTTCAATTTGAGATTCCAATTTCAGTCAATAATATTTTTTGGATCATAAAAACCAATGGAAAACATTATTGACGCCACAATTAAGGTTTGGTGTTATCATAATAAACCATTAAAAATAATATTGAACAATTATTTTTTCAATTAGTTATGATTAAGTTGATAATATAGGAAGTATTGTATTTACATTACTAATGGGAGAAGTTTTATTCAACGATAATTAAATCTTGTTAACTAAAAGTATTAAATTAATTGTAATCTAAATGAAAAATAATATTGAGTCTATTCTTAAAATAATTATAATATATTGAGTTTTCCTATGAGGTAAGGATCCATTGAATTTCAATTCAATTTCATGGATTTGACCAAATGTAATTGCCTAAAGAGGCCACAAGTGTTTTTGGTATGTATAAGGATTGTTCAAAGACTAAAAGACAACTTTTAGATAAATCAATAGGCCTCATGGTGAGTACAAAGTTCACCACCCAAGCCTCAAGGTTACTACCGAACATGTGGGGTGTATCAAATGATAGATCTTGTTGAAAGGTTTGAATAAATCATGTAGTCAAAGGTGAATTCATGTACAAGCCACATATAGTTATTTGTAGAGGCTAATTACATGATCAATAGATGTTTTTTAAAACCATGAACCATTACCATTAAAGGGAGGTTTTTATAAGGATATGGGTAAACGGTTGTTACATGGTTTGTACAACCGTGCAACCAAACTACGAGACTCATGATTTTTGTGTAAAATGTTAGTTTTTCCTTAATTAATTTTTTTAAATCACTCTCCCTTTTTCATTCATCCAGTGATAGAATTATATTCCCTCTAAAATAAGGATCCTCTTCCAATGACCTAGGTTCATTTATAAAACAACTTTCTAGACTCATATTCATTTTTTGATCATCTTGTTAGATCCACACTCGTATGTTTTTCTTTCATCTTGTGTTGTTACTCGTTTGACTTTATATCAATGAAGTTATTTTAATAGAAGATCGTATGCCCTATTCGTAGTCTATTCACCCATTTCTCAGATTTCCTCCAATCCATCTTGAGTTTTGAGGCAATACATGAAAATTCGTCTACAAAATAAATATTGTTGGTTATCTATACCTTTTCAATTAATTTTAGTGTTTTTATAGAACTTTTATCAATTATTCCACATGCCAGAATTTCCAAAATTATCCCTAAAATTATTTTAATACATTTAATAGTATATTATTAACGAATTTTTGTTTCCCACTTTTACCTTTATATGGTTTTAGGTCATTAACCATAACTTTTCCCACAATTGTGGTGTATTTTATTTATCGTCCACATGATATTCCACCCAATTGGGTCCATGTGAGATCTCAAGATTTATTGGGACCCATATTAAATTTACTATGAATTTAATGAATTATTGTGAGAAGGTTATGCCTCATTTACACATTATTGTATGAATAGTAAATGTGGAATGAATTTGTTGATCAGTTCATGTGGAAATTGATATATGATTTTTTATAAATTCAGGGATTGTGGGTGATTATGAGATGACAAATGAATTTAATGGTGTATTAATTATGTTAGTGAATTTCATGTAAATTTATACTCCTAAGATACTAATTCAAAATGATTACATGAACATTTATACTCCATGCATATTGATAACGGTAGAGGATGCCTAGGAAATTTCTACTCCTCATATACTGATTTCATTGGAAGTCATGTAAATTTCTACGACCTAGATATATATTGATTATTGTTGTATGAAATGAGACATCTCTACACCTAGGGTATTTATTCCACTGGATGTTAAATTATTTTGTTCTCCAACGGATCTGGATTTCATGGAATCGCATTGGAAATGCTATGTGGACTAGTTCCTTAAGATCCTCCCAAGTATTTATCACATCTTCCTCGAGATTATGAATGAAATCAATGAGGATAACTTAGTAATTTTTAAAATGGATCTATACCATTATGGAATGAAACATGATAACACAGTATGTCTATTTTGGATTTTTTTTCTATTCATGTAGAAATTATATGTGTATCTGAATTCAATTTTCTGACTGGCTATGGTTTTATCTATTTTCCCAAAGTCGATTTTTACTATATTTTTGTGGTATAACACACACTAGTTCATTATTTATACACATACTATAGTTGTTATACACATAACTGGTGGTGACGAACTGATTGTTAACGCACACTCTATTTAGGCCCCCATTGTTACCCAAAAGAAATTCATGGATATAGGTTGGTATTGGGAAAGCACCCACTTTATAATTCATTATTTGACCATTTCATAAGATCATGAGAGAAAAGGACTGAGCAATTATTATATTTCAAACTAATGATAGTTACATTTTGGTTCATTTTTTATTAATTCTTGTATAGAACTACATGTATATTTCTATGATATCTTACTGAATTATGTATAGAGACATGAATTGATCTTGTTATTTTATATGTTACTACATTTGATATTGATTATTACTATTGTCTTCTTGATGTTTATCTTCATTCAGTGATTTATATTATGATTATGTTATTTATTATTTTAGTTACAACACTGTTACAATCTGACATGAGGGAATATTCTCCCAATATACACAAACTAGACCTCACCACTATTTAGTATCCTATGGAATATGGTGATGTGCACTTGTGGCTATGTGACCTACTGACTTTGGGATCAATTCAGTCTCATATGTGTTAAGAAGTGTCAAAGGTGTACAATAAATTTTATCTATTTTTTGGACTTATTTGTTTGGATAGTTGGACATGAGACTAAGAAGTAATTTGGATTTGTTAATGAGTTTTTCCAAGGAGTATCTAACCCACATACTAGAAAGTGACAAATTTCCTAGGATGAGAATTTTGGTTCTATATTTTTCATGTTATTGTTAAATTGAAATAACTATTGGGTAACATACACGATTGTAGATATTACTTATGATAATGAATTTTACTATTGCCCAATGATATGAGGGCATGGATTATAACGAATCATTTTTGGAATGTTATAGGATTCACGTGTGTTTCATTATTCCATCTCATATAATCTGTATTAGTTGATTGTATTAAATTATTATGCATGATTATATACATGTATATAATAGATTCAAATGAATTCCAGAAATAATATTATACATTTTTGGAGACATTATAAATTTGAAATGGTATTCCTTATAATAAAACCCTTTTAATGAGAGTTATAAACTAATATAAATTCAATCAAAATTGAAATTATTATATGGAAGGGTCACCAAAAAAATGGATTTATAGTTTTCATTGGATATTCTGTATACTCAGACTGATGTTGTGAAATAGATAACTTGACACTGACATAACATTAGAGTGGGTGGTAGGATGTGTATTTGTTTATTCTCACAGTTCTTTATATTAACTAGTCATGTATTTACGTGATGAAAAATGGGTGTGACTTGTTTATTGGAATTATTGGACATCTTATATTAATATATTTATGAACATATCATTAGTGATCCTTCTGTAGAAATGTTCTTTGAATTTTTGAGACATTCCACCATGAAGATCTCTAATAATATTCCACGAGGGTGGAGATGACAAATCTCTAGAGGTTTTGGGCTAGGATGAACTAGTAGAACCACCATTTGTGACAATTTCATCTCTATTAGATGTACTAAATATGGGTTTTGATGCCCAGTTTTGTGAGGGTTTCATAGGCTTCAAACAAACTATTCATAGGGAATTATACCGTTCAACAACTATTGAACATTGAATGTGTGTTTTACATCAGTATATTCCTCCCAATTTTTCATTGGAAGAGAGTCAAAATTCCTATGATATATGTCTTGAGATTAATTTATATATTATTGATAATTTGGAAGCACCGCAGGGGAGGAGAGTGAAGCTCAAAAAATATATGAATCGAGGATTTTCTAAGTAACATTGGGATATTTTGATCCAAGATGACATTATTTGAGGTATGTTTCAGATGGATTTCTATTTAGGTTTAATGATTATTTATTTAATGATACCATATGATCTAAAAGGTATAGTGATTTTATTCATCTAGTTTTGGGTGTAATGTCCATTATGGAGAATCCAACTTACTTTAAAATGATTTGGAATTGTTCACTAATTTATTTGTTGATGAGTCATCGAGGGTGAGACACTTGTGGAATGTTATAAACCATGAGTTTCAATCATTGTTGAATGAGTTTAGTATGAAAAATATTGTTGGTATAGTGAATTAGGTAAATATTAATGAATGTAACCTATTGGGAGATGGGGACATAGAGAAGGATAGCTTAGCCTCTTGACCGAGTGTATTAGTGTCAGTTAGTATAATGTATTGCATTTAGGCTTCCTATGTGAGGAATACTAGCTATCCTATGATTGTGGGTATTTATATATTAAATCATAATTTTAATGGTAGGTACACATTAAAATTTATATTGGTAGAGACCCGTTCAAGTTCCAAGAATGTGGTTGGACGGTGTAGTTACAAAAATTTTGTAGGACCATTCCTGCAATACTTATTAGAGGGGGATCTACTCTTACTCCATGTTCAAGAGAGAGATTTAAATCTCTATTCTAGGGCAGGATCAATAGTCAAAATTCTAAGTTTGTCCATGGTTTTGGCCATGGAAGATATAGTCAATCATTGGTTTTACCATGATAGGAGAGTGTTCCTACTCGAGGTAGTGAGGTTTTTCTATAGGGCCATGATTCATGATAGATATTGTTTTACTAGATACACTAAATTAAAAGTGTTTATTTCCATATATAATGGGAGGTATGTTATTAATATCATCTAATTCTGTATCTACCATTTTTAATAGAGGTTTTGTACATGGTTTCATATCATTACCTATTTTAGAGAGCATTGGGATTTTTTTTTCTGATGGGATTATGACAATTTATACTCATTTAGGTATCAGAATAGAGGTGGAATTCTTGTGGTGGGATTGAACCATCTAGGTATGTGGGTATCACATTTTTTGGGATATCTTTTTCCTCAAGATGATAAGGATTGACGTCATACTCCGGAAGTACTGATTACTGTCTTATCATGCCAATTTTGATAGCAATTGTTGGAGGGTGACTTTACATCACCAGAGTATGAGCATATTATTCACAATAATGAATGGAATTTCATGGAAGGTATTTTTGACATGAGAATCATGGTCTGGGTGGGATCCAAGATTTCTATTTTATATATAGACATTCATATAACGATTCATGTATATTTCCCTCCATTGGTTCATTGTTTCAAGGATGTTTTACAAGATAAATTTTATAATTTATCATCTGAGTGAGATGTATAGTTGTATATATATCTAGTTATTTGAGCTTCACTGGTATCTATCCTTCCTTATATGATGGCTACTATGGACGTTTAGGAGCTCAAGGGGTAGGTATATGATTTAGAAGAAGATGGGTTTGTACGACCAAATATTTCTCTATTGGGTTTGGTGATTATTTTTGAAAAAATATATGATGACACCCATAATATATGACTGTATTATTAGAAATTGAACCATTTTATGGTTGAGAACCGATATCATTTTCCTCAAATAGATCTTATATGTGGTGGTATTTGTGGATCTTGATTTTTCTCGATGATTTATTTGTGATTAGGTTATGAATAGTTATGTGTTAGACCTTCATACATACCTCATACATATTGTTTTAGATGGTATGGTCTATATAAGTATCTAGTTTTGTCATTCGGTCTCATGAATGCACTAACAATTTTCATGTTGCTGATTAACTGGGGTTTCTATCCATTCTTAGAATCATTTTTTGTTGGTATTCATTGAACATATCTTAGTTTATTATCACAATCGAGAGGGCCATAAAAACATTAAGATATTTCTTTTGATAAACTTAGATACCATAATTTAAATGTTTGTCTCAGAAAGGTAAAATTATTGATGTATAAGATTCACTTTTTTGGATATGTTATCTCAAATATATGAGGATCAGTTAACCAAGAGAAGCTGATAGTGTTATTTTCAAATGAGTATTTCAAAATAAATATTTGTCATACAGAGTTTCTTTGTGATATCATGATATTAAAGGAATTTTATATGTGAATTCCCACACATTGAATCACCTATTATGGGCTTGAAATAGAAGGGTATGAGGTTTGTATATTCTCATACCTCAGAGTCATCTATATAGGATTTGAGAGAAAGATATTATTTAGCACAGGACCTAATTATGCTTGTTCATGGATGAATTAATATTGTATTTTGTAGTTCCTCGTGTATTGGTTTAAGATCCGTTATAATATATGAAGAGAAGTTAATGATGTATTTGTCTCAGCTATTATGAACACATGAGAAGAACTACCAAATGCATGATCTCAGGCTAGGCATTTTTCATATGATTTCCAATATTGGAGGGATTATTTACTGGGATAGATATTTTTGGTGTACATAGACCATAATATAATCGAGTACATATTTCCACAGCAGGATATAAATTTGTATCAATGATGTTATGTCAAATACATATTATATATTGACATCGAGCTTGCCTACATGCTCAGTAAGAGAAATGTATTTACGGATGCACTAAGAAGGATGACTCAAATTTAATTATTTTAGGAGGTTAGTAGTGGATGAACCATTATTGAATTTTTTTCAAATGTTTAATATGAAGTAAAATATAGTTTCTGGAATATTTTCCATTATTCCATGGCAGTGACATCCCATCTATCAGATTTAGTGAGGATGAGACAATTTTCTGATGTTGTGGTACTAGTAAAACAAAAGTGTGTGGTAGGTGTAGAATGAACTCTTTTTAGAAAATAGTTTAGGATAAGATTCTATGTATTCATGGTTTTTTTGGGTTCTATCAAACATATGTGAGGAGATGATGTAGGAGTTTCATTCCTCATCTTGTGCAGTACATCCTACTATTATGAAGATTTATCTTGATTTATGATTCCATTATTGGTAGATGTGGATGAAATGAGAGGTATCTAGATAGGTCACTATGTGATCCACCTTTCAGAAGGCGAAGGAAGAACACCAGCAATTAGATGGTATTTTAGATCAAATACCTATTCCTCAGTGGAATTGAAATGATGTTGTGGTGTATATTTTATTGGGTTTAGGATTTCTCTATGAGGTAGTGATGTTATATGGGTTGTTATATAGAGGATCATGATGTTCACTCATTTCCAACTAATTAGGAAGACCTTCTTAGTAGATGATTTTGGGAGACTTCATGTCCATGAAATAATTTACATTCATGAGGTTCCTCATACTGTGGTATTGGATATAAGTGCCTCGTTTACATCTTGATTAAAGAAAAATTTATATATGGAAGAGGGTACGCGGGTTCTTCTAAGCATGGAATACCAACAACATACTGATTCCCAGTTAGATTTCATTACACAGGTTCTAGAAGAAATTCTTAGTGAATGCATCCTTGATTTCAGGGTTTCTTTGGAGAAGAAAATAACCCTATTTGAGTTCACCAATAAACATATATATCTTGTGAAAATACAGAAGGAACCTTTTGAGGCTTTTTATGGAAGTGCATTCTCATCACCCTTGGACTAGTTTGATAGAAGAGAGGTTGTATTTTATGGACCACAACTCATGCATGAGTCTTTATAGATGGTCTAGTTGACTGGGCTATGGATTGTTGTTGAACAGTTTAGATAGAAATCATATGATGATCTCTATTGATGACATTTATATTTCTATGTTGGTGATCTTGTAGTGTTTTTTATCTCATTGAAGTATGGATGTATAAGGATTTAGAGATAGGTTAATATTTCATCTTGATATGGTAGGCTCTTTGTTATTCGAGAGAGTGTTAGGCCAGTAGCATATCAATTGTAGTTACCTTAGAGGTACATATCCATTCTCGACATCTTCCATGTATATCAGTTGTGATAATATCACTCATATCAATCCCACACTATTCATCCTAATGGGGATGAATTATATATAGATTTTTATTTTTAGGATCATCTTATCCATATTTTTAATCAGAGAATTAAGGCTCTTTGAGGCTGTATAGTTCCATGAGGATCGATTATATGGAAGAATGACTGTTTATTGGATGATAATTCATAGAGGAAGAATGACGTACATTCTTAGTGGATGGAGTTATTCCCAGATGATTCTTGTCCATCCATGGAAGGGTAATTCTAGGATGAAATTCTACATAGGAGAAGATTATATGATCTCGGGTTTTACTATGTGGTATAGATCATTTGAATTTTATTTTATCTACTAAATTTTGACTATATATGAGTTTGTAATGAGTTAACGTGAGTTTCAGGGGTGTTTGAGACAGGTTCTCAGCCCAAAACAAGAGTTTTGGCGAAACATAACTGGGACACATACGTTGAATAAAACCAAGAATTCCCAGCCATAATGTTACTACTTACGTTTTGTGACATTTCAATGGCTAGAGTAGGGTCACAGAGTTTAAGTAAACTGTGAGGGTAGTTATTCCATGACCACGTGAGGGTTGTTATTGTATATATAATAGTGACTAGATGGAACATTGCTTGGAAAACCATGCAACCAAACCATTCAACCTGGTATTTTTGGGTAAAATGATTTTTTTCTATGAATAACTTATGTTTTAAAACCCACTCCCGCTTTTAGTTTTTCCAACTAAAAGAGGACCATCCGTCACATGTTGAGATCCTCCACCATCGATCTACGTTCCTAGATAACACCATCATCCAAACTCTTATTTAGGCACAAATCATATCATTAGATCTACACCAAAATATTCTTTACTCATTATGTGTCATTATTTATTTGCCTTTGTATTGACAATGACATTTTTCTACAAGGTAATACTACATATTGCCTTGGTATTTGTCTATTTCATTGATTTATTTCAATCTAGATCGATTTAGGAGCTAAAAATAAATGATTTCCTAGATAAAACATATGGTAGGCGGTCTATATCATTCACTTATTGTCTGGTGTTTTATATATCTTATTTCCATTGTTCTAAAATCTATACATTCCTTTGTTACTTCTAAAAATTACTGAATGTATGAAATAGATTATTTTAGACCTATTTGGGCTTCCCGCTAGTAAATTTATGGGGTCATAGGGCATTCACCTTTTTCTAATCCACTATTAAGGTGTATTTTATACTTTTTACCCATGATATACCAGCCTAATGGGTGCATATGAGATTTTAATCTTCATTTTATGCTTTAATAAATTGATTGCACAGATAATGAATGGATATAATAGTTTTATTCCTACATTACAGGTAATTTATTAAATGAAAAATGTGGAATTAATTTGTTAATGGGTTTAAATTGCGATTGATGAATGAGTTGGAAGAAATCGAGAATTTTGAGAGATTATGAGACAATTTATTAATGGAATGATGTATTTATTATGGTATAGTATGAAATAGAAATTTCTAATACACATATCATGATTCTATAAGATTCCATAAACATTTCTACTATATGGATGTTGATAATGTTATAGGATTCTATAGAAATGTCAAATTCTTCGATCCCAATTCCATTGGATTACATAGATATTTCTACTCAATAGATCCATATTGACAATGGTGATGAACACATAAGAAATATAGACTCCATAAGTCATGATTCCATAGGACATTAAAAAATTTGAAAGCCCTTTGATCTAGATTTCTTTAACTCGAAGGGGACATTCTTTATAGACATGATACTTGGACTCTAATCATACCTTTACTTGTTTTCCATCAATATGGTCTATGGAATTTATGAGGATTCCTTTTTCATATTAATTTGGTTCAATCCATTTCATACCTGACACGTGATTATAGTGAATGGATTTTGTAGATGTATTTATTATTATTTATAGACATCACTGGTATGGGTATCTGATTTTTGTTGTTTGTATGTACATTATATTATCTATTTTTGACATATTATTTTTATTTTTGTTATACCATTGGTATAATTCACACGACATCATTGTTTATACGTAGAATGGACTTGTTATAGACATCATTGGTTATTTCCTACTTTTTCGTTATATGACACCATATTTTGGCTATTATTGTGTACCCAGATAGCCTTCATGGATGTAAGTAGTGACTGGGGAACACTACCATATTATGAAGATTTATTTTATCATTCCTTAGGAAAATTCATAACATTACCATGATATAGTCATCATTCTAGTTGGATATTGTTTCATTTATGATTATTTTTTTATTTGATACATGTATTGTATAGGATATCTGTTACCATGATTGCGTATTTTTTCCTCTTGAGACATGGTATGTTCATCATATTATAAATGATAATGCTTTTGACATTTATTATTATTTAATTTATTATCAATGTTAATCTTATATTTATGATTTGTAATATTATTACAATATTTATTATTTTAGTTACATCAATATGTTACACTCTGGTATGAGGGTATAGTCTCTCCATAGACAAAACCTAGGCCCTCGCTTCTAGTCAACAGCCTATGGAATACGAGGAGGTGTTCTTGAGGCCTTGTGTCCCCCTAACTCAAGGCACCATTTAATGGAATCTAGGTAGGGATGTTATAAGAAGACTCAAAAGGAAGAATTATATTCCTATCCATTTGTACTTTTTTAAAATACATCGAGTGTTAAATATGAACAATAACATATTAGAAATACATTATGGAAATTATTCTCAAATGAAGAAATTTCAGTTTTGAGGAATATTATGGTGTAGTAGAGTTTTGGTGAATTTATTTTGGTATAACATATAACTTCCCTGATCCAATAAAATCTACAAATTGAGGGGGAGAGAAGATAATGTTAATAGAGTATAATATTGGAAAAATCTAATATATAAGGTGAAACTATTTATTACTTCTAATTCTATTGAGTAAACTTATGAAATGTGGATTAACTGTAACATAATATTAAATCACTTTATACATTTCAATTATAGTATATAGAGAGGAATTAAAAAAATTATTAAGTTTGTGAGTGGTTAATAGTTAGAAATTGTGGCCAATGTTTCTTAAAATGCTCTTAATGGTGAATAACATTGTAATTTGGACAATGAATACTCCCCAAATATCACTAGATTCAATTATTTCATATATGATATCTACAAGTATTATTGAGGAGGTGTAGCTTTTGTAAATAATGGATTAGTCATTATGAATGGTGTTATAATAAAAGAAATTCCTGAAACCATATTGTAATGAATATAATAACTCTTTATCAATGGATTGTGAAAAAATATATTATATTTTTTTTATCTTTTTCATAATGGGAATATTGAAATTTTCTAGAATAGTGGATGTTCCATTATGAAGATTAATTATAATAAAATAATCAAATGTTGATAATAGAAAAGTGGAAAAATTATATATTTCTAATTATTAAAACAACTATTGAATGAATGTGAAGAAATAAAATCAAATTTGGTACAAAAAAATAACCATTTTTATTAAAAAAAATAATCTATGAAACCATAAGAAAAATCACAACATTATTCCGGAGGGGAGAAACACCTTTTATATGTGTCCCTGTGGAAAACTAGGTAACATGAGTCAGGGTATTATTGAGATAAAAATAATGAATCCTCTTCAATAAACACACACATATGTTTATGGTCATATAATATCTAAGTTGGTCATTCTAGATAAGTAATTAAATAATTTTTTACATGATTATACTCATATAATTTATCTTTATTTTTAATCTTAAATCAAATGTTTAGGATATGTTTATACATCACTTAACATGTTTAAAAATAAAGTAGGACGTGTCACCAAAATATTTTGTCTCAATAACTTACTTGATTAAAAGAATGAATACTATAAGTAATATATTGAGAAGTATGGGATAACTCATAAATTCAGTGCACTATATAAACCCGATAAAAATATTCTAGTGAATAGTATTAACCATAGATGAGTGGATGTGAGGAGAAACCCATTATAGAATCATCGCACTTTAAAATAATTTTAGGGGAAGGATACAATAATTACTATCAATATTCAAAAATGATTGTTATTGTGGAAGAATTTAGATAATATGACTTATGAATAATGGATCGGGAACAATTACAATTAAAAAATAATTATGGAATTTGACTACAATTTTTATATCATGATTATAGGATAAAATTTTGAAAACAAATATGCTTTTTTGGGGATTTTTCATTGATATAAAACTTTTTGAATGATTCATTAGTTTTATGAAAATAATTAATAAAGAATGTTATCCAATATGATGGTATTTTAATGGTTAATTTTAGTCTATTGATGATGATATTTAAAAATATTATCAATATAATGATTGAAAATTTGTGAAAAAATATATTGTGGTGTATGATTTATGAAATTTATATTATGATTCTAAATTTTTTGTTGATTGATAAGGCCTGAATCATAGACAAACAAAGTCTAAAGATATCAAATCACGTGAAAAAATAAAAAATACATCGTGAAAGTGTCATGTGATTTAGAACACATAGTTGATTGAATAGGTGAATCATACAAATGTTATTTCATCGGTTGAACAAAAGAGTGTCAATGAATCCTTTCCTAATTATGATTTTTTTCAGTGATGGGGAAAGAGATTAATGAAATTTATTATAATGAAAATTTTTAATTGGGGTAATGTCACAAATGTAATAATAAAATAAATATTTTATTTAATAAATTTCAGTGATAAATGAGAAGTATCAAATAATAAATCTCAAATAGTATCAAAAGATTATTCTAAAATTTAGTTAATATTTTTTTTATTTTTTTCTCGACACAATTGTTTAAACCATTAAAATTTTCATATGATATATTCTCAATGGAATTTTAAAGTGGTTTAAAAGGATGTGAAGAATTTTTTTAAAAATAGATAGCACATGGAAGAAGTTTACATTAAACAAGTGAATGTATCTGTCCATTATAATAAAGGGTTTTTCAGTTTTTATGTGGCAGCCTATAATTTTATAATATATTCCTCTAAACTAAATTTAATTTCTTTGATAGTTAATTAAATATGTAATCCTGCGTCTAAATGATATATAACATAGTATATCAATATAACCTATAAACTAATTTGGTGGAGTGAATAAAATTAAAAGACTTTTAAAAAATACTTATAAAGGTTTTCACTAAATACAATATATTGATAATTAAGTACATAATATTAACTAAAGTCATTTTTGGATTTAGAAAAAAATTCCAATAAAAACTGGTTTTACTGTTTTTTACGAAGTATTATAAATAACATCTTCCACATTTAAAAAATAATATTTTAAAAAATGAACATAATATTTATGTCATAATGTTAAAACTACCTTAGAGTAATTTTTTTTAAAATATTCCGAATGATTGATTTTTTTATGTATAGAAAAAAATACTTATTTTTAAGGAAAACTCCCTTTTTTTAGATAATTTAAGATATAATATAGGGTTAAATTTATTTTAAAGTGAAATTATTTAATTTATATTATTAATTAATAAATAAATATTATTACAAATTATTTTAGGTGGATTTTTATATAAAACATTTATAATTATGAAAACAATATCTCTTCAAAATGGATTTTTTTTCTCATATTGTGGTCATAATTTTAAATTAAATTATAGAAATTTAGTGAATTGAACTTGATAAAATGGAAAAAATATTTTTAATAATATTTTAAAAATTCTCAATGAGTACAATTTATTTTTGGTCTTAATTAATTATAAAAATAGTAAAACAATTCATCATCGTTAATGTAAAAATGGGTTTATCAGGTGGTGGGGGTGGGTTTAAACAAAAATATAAGTGTAATTTATAAAAGTAAAATATTATAAACCATATTTTTTGGAAATATTTAAATCTCACCTCATCCAACCTTCAAATATCATTCCATTTGGATTAATTTTTATTTAGTATGAAATTAATATATTTTAATCTTCCATCAAATTCAATGTCTGTCCTCTCCCCCACTTTTAAAATGAAATCCCCCCACTATATTATTTAAAACACTTTGAGCCATATATGTAAAACCAAACAAAACAAATTATCTTATAAACTAATAGATACATGATTTAGTGGTTCTTTAATTCTTAAAATACAATTCCAAGGGTCAATTAGAATGTATCTGCTAGATGCCAACCGATAAAGAGGTAATCATTATACCTGATGAATTTCAATTTATTTCTTCTTATAACTCCAATAAATACATGGTAAACCACAAAAAATGAAATATTCAATGTCCTAAATATATTTATATGTTATTAAAATTATTTAACCACTTTTATTCACCGTATTTGTCATCAAATTGGAAGTGAAAGTGTCACTCATTTGTAAGTGTGGACTACCTCCTCCACGTAGAGATACAATTACTTTTACTTTACATAAATTCATGGATAGATATTATAATGGGATTACTGTTTAAATATTATATTTATAAAATTACTTTTATTATATAATTATAGTATCTTGTATACCATTTTACTTTCTCATCTATTGGAAAATGATAACCCCGCTCATGCATACGTCTGTACTACCATTTCAATGAATTGATACGATTTTTTGTCATTTTCTCTTTTACATAGATGGTTATAAGAATATATATAATTTATATATAGTATATTTATGATATATTTATGGATTTTTAATGTTAAATTAATATTTATCTTTATTTTATTATTTTAATTGGAAAATAAAAACATTGTTCATGTATATGTTAATTTATTGTCCAAATAAATGATGTAAATAATTTTTCAATCTCTACCATTTATTGATGAATATATTTATATATATATGATATTTGATTCATTATTAAAATTTAATACATAATGGAACCATGAAATATTTCTAGGACCATAACCATGGAACCAAAATCCTAATGAGAAATGAATGAGTCAACACAATGATACAATGATTTTAATATGGAATTATTAATAAATCAGTGTTTAAATGTAATATGTGGATGATTTTTGTTATTATAAGTATGTAAATTATTTTGGAATAGAATTATAAAAAATTTAAATTTTTTAAACATCATTATTGACGAATTTTGAATTATGTAAAACTTGATGTAAAATTTTAAATTTTATCATCTCATAGTTTATCAGGAATGTTTATGAATAAGTTCCACATGATTTAATATTATGATATAAATCTTAAGAAACACATAAATGTTCATCAAGTATGTTTGTTTTTGTATTTTACATATTTAAATTTCATATTTAAATCTTTACGCGTTTTGGAGACAAAAAACAGTATTTTCAAGGAATACTGAATTTAATTCCCAATTCGGTCAAAATTCATTTTTCATTCATATAATTTGTTTCTAAAATGTATTAAAATTTTTTAAATATTTTTCTATGATATTAATGTTTTTTTCTCAGACTTTTTTTGAAAAAAATACAATAAATGTATTATTCTTATCATTTTCTGAATGATTCTCTTTTTACTTTTTTCCAATATATTATAAGTAATATCTGTTTTAAAGGACACCACATGAACAAAATTTTACATTATTATAAATACTAAATGATTTGAATATTCCATAACATGTTTATATGTATGTTTTCAAGGATGATTGTTTCATAATTATTATTGAAATATTTATATTTAAAATAAGTTATTTCAATTTGAAAATGTATTTTTTAAAAGAAATGTTATATTTAGAATTTAATGGTATATTGTATATTTAAATATATCCTATGATGTTATATATGATTTAATAGGGATATAATCAAATGATACCTTAAACATCCATTAATTTGATGTAGTTAAATGATGATTATTTAAAGTTGTCTTTATAATATATATATTTTCTATAGGTCAATTATGTTATGATGATTCCTTCATGAAACACATTTATATTACGTAGGTTATGATATGATAATGTAATGAAATGTTTATGAAACACATTTATTTTCCATGAAATTTTATATTATGAAATTATTACGATCCTTTGGATCACATATTTATGATATGCATTATATAGTGGGTGGGACAAGAATTATATTTCCCTCAAATGAATTGGGTAAATATAAATATCTATTTCGATAATAAGGACTTGAAAGGGGATGGAACCCATATCTGTATGGGACATTTTCCACTATGGTAATATTGTTAGTGAACCATGAATAAGGATGAAATGATTGAGTAGTGATCCAAATATACTTTGATAGTCTTGGCTATGATCCATGAGTTATGAAATGATATTCAATTCTTATGTGTATGCCAAAAAATTATGACATATTCCAAATTTATTCTCTCATGGATCAAATTTTTTGATTCCATTATGATCCATGTATTATGAACTTCCATTATGGGTACCATGACTTAATATTACAATTTATAATAAGTTAAGTAAGGTTTTAAAATTTAAATATCATGTTTTAATACCATTATATTCAAGGTATTCATAATGTATCATTAATATAAAAAACAATTTACCCTATGTTAGCATATTACCTTGAACTTTATTATGTTTCATTTCCCTATGTTATAAATAATGGTTTTATGTTTGATATTTATAAGAATATTTTTAGTATTGAATAACTTAGTGGGATATGATGTAGATATCTTTTGAATAAGTTATTTATGTAACAAATTATATGAAGACGCAAAAACTATATGATTTTATTATGGATGGTAGTGTTATATTTTGAATAATCATATAATATTATGTAATATTTATTTTTTATATTTATATTTCACTATAGTTATTATCAAAGAAAAGTTTATTAAATCATTAATGAATATGATCAGAGAACTTTTCAAATAGCCCTAGGGATAAGTCTAAGTATATGATAGCATACTAATATTTTGTTAAGTAATAGATTATGTTGTTTTCAAAGAAATAAATCCCCATTTGGATAATTTATTTGGACTTGGTTTCGGAAGATATTCATCTCAGTGTAGTAAAAATGAAAAGAGTTAGTCTAGTATACATCCACTAGCATTTTGGTTCACAATTACTGTACCATTGTTGTACACCTAGTCTAACATGATTAAGGGATATGTTTGGGTTAATTTATATATTATTTATAAAAAATTATAATGTATTTCAATATAAAATGACAATGGTTGAACTAGGTTTTTCTCTATGGTGTCATATATTGAACAAAATGTTTAATAATTAGAAATCCTATGCAAGATGTTTCATGAATTATCACTAAGACTAAAAATAATTGATGCTCATTTTTTCAATTTTTGGTTTAGTAAGGAATTTAATATAGGATGAAGAAGTTGATTTGGTTATAGGTATACTAAAATATTGAAGTAACCTATGTGTGCATAGTTATATGAATTAATATATATAAGGAAACATGCCCAGGAATGTCAATTCATATCCTAAATAATTAGAAGTATCATTTGCAGTGAAATGTTCTAATTGTATGCTGATCATATCTGATCCTATCATCCATGTCTCATTGAATTATGGGGGTAGATAATTTATATAAATTATTAAATTCTCCATATAGTAAAATATAGTGTTATATTGGGAAAATATTGGATTTATTTATATAATAATAGATATCAATCTCCAAGGAAAGGAATTCACATTTGATATTTCTAAACCTACCTATGAACATATATCAGTGTGATAATAAATATTAAAGTTTAATTGAAATTACATCTAGTGTATCCGTGTTTATTATTATTCAAAATATTTTTGTATATAATATAGTTGAGGATAAAATCACCACTGAAATTATTCCCATTTTATGTGAAATTTTTTTGAATTTCTAGAGGCGTTTTTTTGTATTTTTCAAAATCATATTGTTGTATTTTCAAAAGAAATTATACTTGGTTCTACACCTATTCCTAATACTTCATATAGAATGGAAACTATTGAATTTTACGAATTGAATAAGCTACACCAAGATAATATAGAAAATGAATTTATTCATTTGATAATGTCACCTTGCGGTGAACCACTTAATTTTGTTAAAATGATAAATGGGTTAATGTGAATCTATATTGAATATCAATAATTGAACATAATTTAAATAATGAATAAATATCTCCCACCCTATAATGACTATTTGTTTGATCAATTATGAGGAAAACAATATTATTAAAAGACTTGTCTTTTATTTGTATATTATTAGTTTAGGGTTAAAGATAGTATTTAGAAAACATATTATTCCATATGAGGTATGAACAATTTAAATTTATTAGGATTAGGTTTTGAGTTAAAAATTCCCATTATTTCATCATGGATTTAATGAATAGAGTCATTAGATATTTACTTGATCAGTTCATGATAGTCTTTATATATAAAATGAATATATATTTCATTAGCGAAGAAGATCATGAAGATCACATGAGGATTGAACTGAATACCCTAAATAATTATATGCTATATGAGAATTTAACCAAGTGTTAATTTTGGCCACAAAATTTCAATTTTTTATGTCATACAATCTCAAGAAATAGTAAATTAATGGATCCTTATATGATAGTGGTTTTAGAAAAATTTCAATGACCAACCACTGTGACTAATATTCATAGTTTTCTTGGTTTGGTTTGAAATTATTTACTATTTGTTGATAATTTCTCATGAAAATATAATCCACACACTATATTGAATCAAAAGGTATCGTTGTTCTTTTTTATAGATGAATCTGATGGATATTTCAAGGAAATAAAGAGAAGGATTGTAACCACACATATTCTTACATAACCCAATATTTCTGTGTATTGTGATTTATAGTAACGTATTGAATAAAGTTCTATTATGAATCCCCATATAGAATGATATATTGATAGATTATCCCCCACACCAATTCATGATTGATGAGAAAAATTACCCAACTACTGATTTGGAGTTCAATATATCATTTTTTCCAAAATATATAGAGGTGTTATCTTTATAGATAAAGGTGTGATATATAGAATGATCATAAAAGTTTAAATTATTTATTCACTCCTAAACATCATAATATGTTTCAAAATGAATTTATAGTTGATTAATGATTAGGATGATTATGGTTGGAGAGGATTAAAGATCACAACTCCTTAATAAATTAGCATAATAGAAAAAGAAAAAAATCAGTAGATGATATATGTCAAATGGGTTATTCCAGCTTATATATGAGGAGGATCGCAAAGGATCCAATATTTTTTGATTTTAAAAAAATAGTTCTCATAATTTTGAATGATGTTTAAAAATATTATCTTTCTAAATTGGGTGTTGAACCTTATATCAAAGTGAATATTATAGAGGTGTAAAAGGAGATGAAGATCTATAAATAAATGTGGAAAATGATCTAGAGTGAATTATTGATTGAGATGGAATAATAACGTTTAGGAACTGAGTACATGTCTCCTAAATAAAAAAATTTATATATCAATTAGATTAATCTCATGAATCATCATTATCCATTTATTGAAGATTTATGAAGATGTATAGAGTTATAAGAGTTATGTTTTAGTGGGATAACATGATATGTGATATTATATAGTATGTATCTGGGTTCTGGGTATTCCCAAATATTAATTTTGAGAGTCATAAGTATAAGCGTATGTTTCAAAAATTACTAAAACAATCATGGAAATAGATATACAACACCATAAATTTCATCACTAGACTCCCCACAAGGGTATAATGTTATTTGTGTTATAGTTGACTACATTAAGAAGTCCGTAAATTTCATTTATATTAGAGAAAAATAATATAATGATCATATATTGAGAATATAAATTAATGATGTTTTATGTTTTCCAAGTGCACCATATGATATTGTATTTGAATGATATCGAAGGATTACCTAGAAGATTCAGTGATGTATCAAAAAGGATCTAGATTCATTTTTTTTGAACAATGTTTCATCGTCACATAGGTGGTTAGTCTAAGAAGACTATTAAAACCCATTAATATATGTTTCGGTCTTCTTTTATAGACTTAAATGTTTTATGATATCAACACATTCATTTTTTTTGTGTTTTCTTATAATAAGAACATTAACTTGAGTAATCGTTTTTCTCCATATGAATGTATCTATGGAAGGAAGTGTTGAATTCCATGTTTTTGGTTTGAAATTAGATAACGAAACATTTTGGTAACTAAGAGAAGGAGAAATGTTAGAGAAATGAAGATTCATTGTATAATATGTCATGGAAGATAAGATTTGACAGAAACAATATGTTGACAAGAATCGGTGAAATATGGAAATTGATGTTTGTGAGAAGTTAATCTGATGAGTTTCTCTATGGAATATGGATATGAGATTACTAAATGTGGTAAAAATAATCCTTAGGTATATTTGACCATTTATGATTCTTGATCGAGTAGGGATGGTATCTTATCACTTGTTGTTTCCACCAAACCTTTCTCAATGTCGAAATATGCTCCCTGTATATCTATAGAGAAAATACATACCTAAACATTAAAATGTAGTTAAATAAAATATTATAATAATAGATCATGATAATTTTTATGAAAAATATATTATAAATCATTGATAATCGATTGTTATAGGATAAGGATCTCACCTGGTAAACGTTATCTAGAGGAAAAAGAGGGTGAAATCATTCCCAAAACATCATTCATGAGTACTAATAACTAGTTTTTATCCTATGGGGATTTGGAATTGTGACAACCGGGTCCCGGTGACAGCACAAACACCCCACCTTAACATGGTCGTCGGGTCCTGGCACACCAGGTACCACTAGTTTCCCTACAGACACGTGGGGCCCACCCCAGGGTCCATCCACATGCTCGAACGGGTCATCTAACTAATAACTAGTTTTTATCCTATTGGGATTTGGAATTGTGAGAACCGGGTCCCGGTGACAGCACAGACACCCCGCCTTAACATGGATGTCAGGTCCTGGCACACCAGGTACCACCAGTTACCCCGCAGAAACGTGGGGCCCACCCCAGGGTCCACCCACATGCCCGAACGGGTCATCTAACTAATGATAGTCCCAACAAGACAACAAATGTCCTTTCCAGTGTGTTTGGTCCTCACTCACACACACCCTGAGAAACTTCCCAGAAGGTCATCCATCCTAATCACTACTCTAGGCCAAGCACGCTTAACTATGGAGTTCTAATCAGACAGGCTCCCGAAAAGGTAGGAGCACCTTGTTGACATGAGTCTTATCATTTAGTGATTTGACCCTTTATCATTTGGGGATGTTACAATCACCCCCCCTTTAGGACACAATGCCCTCGTTGTGGACCCTACATCTCAACCCAGGCAGTGAACCACACTTAAGGCTGGGAACCACCTTTGATACAAAATGTGACAACCGGGCCCCAGTGATAGCACAACCACCCCGCCTTAACATGGTCGTCGGGTCCTGGCCCACCAGGTACCACCAGTTGCCCTGCAGACACGTGGGGCCCACCCCAGAGTCCACCCACGGGCCCGAACGGGTCATCTGACTAATGATAGTCCCCACAGGCCAACACATGTCCTTTCCAGTGTGCTTTGTCCTCACTCACACACACCCTGGGGAACATCCCCGGAGGTCACCCATCCTGATCACTACTCCAGGCCAAGCATGCTTAACTGTGGAGTTCTAATCAGGCAGGCTCCCGAAAAGGAAGATGCACCTTTTTGACATGAGTCATATAATTTAGTCATTTATCCTTTTATCATTTGGGGATGTTACAGGAATACCCTTTGGTACTAATGGAGGGTTAGGTCATGTGACATGTTAGCTCATTAAGGGAAAATTCATTAATCAAACTATCAAAAGGCAACAATTATAATGAAATTGTAATATAAAAATATACTATTTTTTGTTACTTTTAAGATTCTTCCAATTTTTCATGTTTCACAAACAACATACATTCAAATATTGAGGTGGGGAAGATCTCTCACCTTTTTATGCATTTATATTTTTTTCATGGTTCTTTAAGGTGGATGGCCAAATATTATGTACCATAAATTATTCTCATATTTGTATCTCATGTAGAACAAATTGGTTGGATCTCCAATTTGAAAAAATGGACTTATTCACACACCTTCAGTGAAGAAGCCTTGATATTTTAATTCAAAAATATGCATGAATTTTTTTGGAATAAAATTTATTTCCATCATTACACAATTGGATCACAATTAAAAAATTATGTTAAATCAATTCCACATAGAAATTTATTTTTCATTTTCACTTATCATCCAAAATGTCCACAGAATTTACACCTATAATTATTATTTATATTTAATTTTCAAATAGAGATACCCCTCCATAAAATTAATTATAAATTATTATACATTATATGATTCTGTTCATGTTTTAGGAACAACCACTATAAAGAAACCATGTATTCCCATTACATCATGATTTAAATGCATCTTCAATAATATGTTCTATTCTCTGAAGTAATAATTTTAAATTACATTCCCAATTTTCATTTTTGGCATGTTTTCATGTAATATTTATCATTAATTATTAATTTTAGTGACATATTTGGTCATGTATTCCATATATTTTACCAAAATAGTAAATATTGTTTTGGGTGGAAAGACATAATTCTTTCAAACACATAAGTTTCTTCTTTTATGAATATTTAGATTTCCTATTATTACTACTAACTATTTATTTTTTATTTCTACTTATTAGGCGGTTTTTATGGCCCTAGGAATTGGATTTATGCCTAAAAGTCACACAACACTAGTAATATTGGCTGAATATATTATTTTTATTATGAATGAAAATCTATCCAAACAATTATTTCTTCAAGATAACCATGTGTTGTGATTACTTATTCATGAGGATGATGTCCATATTGACTTCATACTTCCCTTTATATGAAGTTTTTATCACCAGTATAATTTTCTCATATTTTTCACGAATAGTAATTTAAATGTGAAAGTTACTCAAAATTACATTACTTCGAAATTCTATAGATGAAGATTTAATCTGATTCTTTGAGGTCACATCCTCTGGTAGCTATGATGTCTCAAATTATTCTTCCACTATTTTATAAAAGTCATATATCGTATTAATTAATTTTTTTATGCTTCATAAAATTTTGAATGTGTAATTTTTATATTTCAATATTTTATTATGAGTTCTCTTCATGATCGTTCCTTGTATTCCTTTATTATAAGCTTCCTGGTAGTGTGTTCAACATGAAAAACGTGATTAACCTACATCATGATATACTCCTACTTATCTTTATTTTATTTTCCACATTTTTTTCTAGAAACCTAGCATCATTTTTAGCTTTTTATTATACTTAACAATTGATAATAATTAATATTTTGACATGTGTTATATAGATATTATTTCACATAATTCGTAATCACTTCTAGAATACTATTCATGAATTTCCATAAGATATGGGGTGTTTGTGAATTTATCATTAATTTCTTCTTAATATAGGTTCTCCAGGTTGCATCGTACTCTTCCATTTTACCCATAGAAATTATTCATTTTCTCACTGAAACTTATTCTATTTTATAATGTATTTTCAAATATCTATTGAGATTTTATCCCATTTCTTAATTTTTGGTTTCTCACATTATTATTCAATGTTATAGACAATGATCTTCTAATATGAATTATTTATAACCTAGTTTCCAAATCCACCACAAGTGAAGCATTTATGACTTAATTTTTAAATATATTTTCCCTTTTCTTTTATAACGTTTCATGACAACGTAGTTATAAATCTATCATATTTTTTCATTTTCATTTTCATCTATAAATTAACTTGAATAAGAAAATTCCATAAAAATTATCTTTAGTTTTCAAATACATAAGAAATATATTTCCTCCATAGCCAAATATTTATATTCTACAAAATGAGAATACTGTGTAATTTATAAATAGTAAGACCCCCTCTATCAGAAAATTATTTAATTTTATAATCAAACTTGGCTAGAAATGTTCTCCTCAAAATCTCTATGATTTTATATTATTACATTTTATTCTCCAAATACATTGATTTTTCAAAAAATGTCATTTACTCATGTAATGTAATAATAAATGGTTTTTTGTTAATAAATATAAATATCTTGATATGTAATTATATATATTTAGTGATTATATTCTTTAACATTTACATTGAATCCATATATTCTTTCAAACTCATCCCAGATTTAATGAGATATTTATAAAAATATAATATTGGTCTATACGTTTTCTAATTGAGACCCAAAATTATAATATTGAGATATTCCATTAACATTATAATTTCTATTATCAACAAAAAACATAGTATAAATTCACTGAATGGGGAAAAATATATATGTGGTTTTAACATTGATATCATTGTTAAAATAATAGATATAGGGTGACAACCTATCCTTCAAGCTATGATATTTTTTCTATAAAAATTATAAAAACTCATGTTATTTATAATGATTATAATATCCAATATATAATGATTAAGGATCAAAGAGAAGGAACATGATAGATATGGTACCACATGATTTATCGTATTATTTGGTGATCTACTAAGAATATTGGGGTAGAATTATCGGTGAATTTATTTTAAAATTTATTTTATATGAAAATTAACCTCTGGAATAAGATATGATTTTACCCTATCCAAAATAAATCTCATACATACCCAAATTAATGACGAAATTAAATGAGGTTATTAAAAATTATTAATACTAGTGTTGGGCCCTACCCCTGGTTTCACGTTGTTTTATCTCAATCGGTATATTTTACACTAATAATTCATCACCGATTTAAAATTGCATTGGGAGGTTTCATAATATACCCTGACTTTCTACTGTATCCTTCTACTAAAATATTCCATCTCCCATCAATTACAAAAGATCAGAATTTTATAATAAAGATCAAAATCAAATATTAATTTCTCAAGAAGCATATGAAGATCATTCTCTTTGAGTCTTTAGAATAAAATAAAAAATATTCCCACCAATTCATGATCACTGATTACTCATATTAGGTATTGAATGTAGTTTTATTGGGCTAGCTCCCAATTTGTAGAATCAGTTGATGATCTTCATTAAGATTGATGATTACTAGATGCCAATTCTAGTGAAATTGTTACATCTCTATCTCTTAAACTCTTGGTTCATACTTTATTTTCCTCTATCTCTTATAGTCAACGTGACCCCCTTATATTCTCTATTTGCAATAATACTCCCTTCATTTTTTTCGTTCCTAATATTTTAGAGTTCAATTTTAAATTTTAAATTATTTCTATATCAATATTATATAAGAATCTCATAACTAAATTGTATAGAAAAAAACATGATGTGTTTCTTCAATCTTCATTAATTGTGATAAAATTTCTATGATCAATGAAATTTACTAATATATTTGTCTCTTGTATTAGGTGTAATACCATTAGTACCGTAATTAAATTGTTCCCTCATTTCGTAATTTTAATAGAAATGTTTCATGAATTCGTCTGCAGCTATCTCCACATAAAATAATGCACAAAATAAAGAATTTTTGAAATCTAGAATGACCGAACATGGTTTTCTTCTTCATCTGATGGGATTATAATAAGTTGAACTAGTATTTATTATTCTCTTCACCCAATATAAGTTTTTTCAAAAAACAATAGTTTATAACTCCTATTTTTGATAATTCCCAAACATGATTACATATCTTGAATCACAAAACACTGATTTTTTATATGATTAGAAAATTAAGATCATCAAGAAATCATTATAATTGATTTCATAGGAAGTTTCCATCTTTAATAAAGAGTAATATAATTGAAATAAATATTTTGGAAAACATACAAATATTTGATCCATAATCCCCATTTCAATTTATCAAAAAAATTATATTGAATCATAATATAAATTTCAATGTTTATATACCTAAAAAATTACCCTAAAATCAGTAGATTTAATTTCCCTAAGAATATTTTTATTTATTAATTTATCATAATTTTCATACTTCTATAATGTCATAATTACATAATTATTTGTCTCTAATTAATGTATAATGACTCTTTAGTTTAAATATTGTCCTTATGATATATATATACAATCCACAACATTATCAAATTTTTTGAAAAAAGGGATAATTTAGAATGATTAAAGACAACTATAAATAAAAATATAATCTTAACAATTTATAAATTATATTTACATGATCTTCTGGGAACTTACCCACCATTTCTGAAATTCTATCTATACTGATATCCATTTGGAGGGAATGACTCGTATGATGTGTTGTGTGATTTATAAATGTTTTTATATGATAAGTACGAGGATATAAACCATCCTTAGGAACTCACGAAACACCGTTATGAAGTTCAACACATTACTATTATGGAGTCATATGTCTCCCAGATGAAATTATTAACTACTAACACATAAAAAAATCTCAATATTCCATACAAAAAAATTGATTTTCATTATATAATTAAGAATTATCCCTATTAGATCATAAGGACCATTGAAATTTTAATATATCCAATCAAAAGAGTAATATATTTCTTTATATAATAATAGAATCACATCAAACTATCATTCGGCTTCTCACATAACATCAAAAACATTTTCAACAACTTCAATAACATCTCAATGTAATCTAATAATAGTCACACATAGATGAAAATATACTTAAACCTACACATATTCTATAGGTAAGTTCATAAATAATAAAGGAGTTTCTAATAATACATCACATGGTCTAATGTTTTTCAACAATATTTAATTGCAATTCTTTAAAAATATCAATTTAAAATAATTATCCTTTGGATCAAATTATTTTATTTATTTGGAGACAATATTCTTTTGAGACAATGAATGAACTTCTATTATATTAATAGTATTAATAAAGATATCAATAATAATAAAATATCAATATAATATGATGAAAAAAATGATAAAATACTAAAAAAATATATAAATTTCCACAAATTCCACAAATGAACAAAAATATAATCATTATTGATTTTATTAAAATTATACTATGAAAGAACACTGTATTATAATATTAATGATAAACACAAGATTTTATTATGAGTTGTACTACTTTTTCTAAAATATAATTGTACCTCTTAGTTGTAGAATTATGAAAATATTCTAAAACATTTCGCAAATTGCAAGGATATGAATTTAACAGACCATTACAGCCATTTAAAATTTTCAAGCGCAATAATCTAAATCATTATGATAGATGGGGGATGTGTGTATTTTAGACATAATTATATAAGAATAATCAAAATATCATTAATAAATCACATAAGAGAGTATAAAATTTATTGATCTCTTCTTAAAACATTTATCTCTTCAAAAATTACGGGATAATAATATAAGTATCTAGGGATTGTTAAAGATTAATGATATGGGTAAATACATTATCAAATTTTATATAAAACATTTTTAAAATATTATTTCTAGTAAATTATTGTAATCCCAACCATGAATTTAAAATAAAACTATTCATCCATCTTTTCCAATAAATCATTCCCCATAACTCATCAAAATTTATAAAAATAAATAATTAAAATAACAAAAATATTACATGGTTAACAACTTGATATGAGAAAATTGATCTTAGTGTACATTACAAATTATCCAACTAGAAATATTTCTTTTCTTTTTCACCATAATGACCAAAGAAAAATCATGGATTGAACCTCGAACACCAGTTTAATTTTTTATACTAATATATCAATGATTACATCATTCTATTAGTAAATAATAAAAATAACAAAATAAGAAGTCCAATAATTCTTAGTTTTCAATGAAATTAATTATTTTATTTTGATATACCCTTTATAAGTACTCAATTTGTTTTTAGAATAGTATTAAAATCTCAAATAGGGTTTTCAATAATTCTTAATTATTTTTATTTTATATTTAATTAATAAATATCATTATAAATCTATGTTATATTTTCTTGAAAACTGAAAAAAATATTGAATGCATTATATTTTGTTTTATTTCAATTTTTAAATATTTTATGAATTGTTTTATCTAAAAACCCACTATTATCGTAGATAAAATTGTGGTTTTATTTTAATACCCATTTTAAATAAATAATTGTTTATCTAATGAGTACTATTAATTTATCATGACAATATTTCTCTCATGTGTCCACCCTGTAGCTTGAAGATGAATAAACTAATATCCATAATGGTGAGCAATTTTTATACTATAATTTCATTATTATGACATGATTGTTTTCTTCATAATTCATTTTATAATAATAAGAACTAAATTTATTATTATAAAATCCAATAAATTATGGTAAAATATCTAGTATTCCCATTATTTTCTCATGGTTTAATTTTTTCATTTATAAAAAATTTAAATAAATCCCCACAATAAATCAACATGACTCTTTAGAAAAGGAGTTTTATATTGACATAAATTTTAATATAAAATAATGTTTTTACATGTACATTATATAAAAAATATAAGGTATTAGAATACTAAATATTATTAAGATTATTAAATTTTAATTTTAGAACTAAATATTATTAAAACCATATTTTCATCTAGAATGTCTAATTATGTTTCATAAAATCATTTTTTAATTTTTAATGAAAAACTCATTAAATTATTTTTGTATGAAACACCTTAAAAAAAAAAATTGAATGTATCCATGTCTTGTAGATTTTTTGGGTAGAATGAATCAATTGGGTCAAATAGATTGTGCCTCATTTATTTATTTAATATAAAATTTAAAATTTATAAATTTTTATTTAGGTATTTTTACTCATGTTATGGTATTTATATTATAAAATCATATAAATTCATTGCTCTTATAGAATCTACATGTGTTTCGTCGAGTATAGCTTCATTTGGAAGTGTTTGATGAAATTTTCAACAGTATCATTGTATAGGATATTCCTTGAAGTGTTATAATGAGATTCATAAATTAATATTACATCTTTTAGACATTTTATATTTTTTCTGCTAAATTACATGTCTACTCTAGATATCTAGTACTTAATAATTTTGTACATGAAATATCTATAAGCATTATGTTTGTAGTGTTGGATTGGAACTGTATATAACATATTTGTGTCTTGTAGTTTTATATGAAAATTTTTAGATATTTTTTTTGTAATATATAAATTCCCATTTTTATTTTACAAATTCTTCCACAAGATAAAAAATATTCTATTTTTTATGATATAAACATATTATTCGAAATTCAACGAATTTCTTTGTTTGTACCATATGAACTACTGAATATAAGTCAATTAAATTTTATAAATTTTTTTGAGAATAGTATTATTTCATTGTAAATTAAATATAGTTAGTTTTTATAGAAGTAATAATTCTAAAAATATATATGTTTTATCTAGTAAAATACCGTAATTTGGTTGATATAATCTTATAATACATTACATATTATACACAAGGAATGATTATGTAAATTATGATTTTCTAATTTGGTTTCCCTATTCTTCTTCTAGAATTATATAATATTCTAAAAAATGGTGAAAAAAATCCTAAAATTAAATATCATTAAAAATAACTAAAATAATTCAAGTGATAATTCATCTAAACATAATTTATTATTTTTATTACTCTATAATGTACACAAAAAATTCAATGGTCTTATCATTTTCCATATATTTAATATACTATAAAAATTATATGAATGATTGTTTTTATAGTATTATATCATTGTTAAACTCTAAGATTTTGTCCTCTCATATTAAGGATTCAAATCAAATTACCTTCTCAAGGTGTACTAATTTTATCTAGACATTATTATCCTTTATAGAATTAATTACATGCTATCAATCATTTAATTTCACTTATAAGAACTCAAGTGAACCTATAATAAATATATATATATATATGTGTGTGTGTGTGTGTGATAAATATCATCTAACATTTTTAATTATTATACCATGAAATATTATCCACAAACTACTCATACTGGGATGGGTTTTTTCCATCATACCACTAGTAAGATTGTTTATTTTTATTCTTATTTTTACCTTAAAGTGAATTTAATCTCTTGATTATAAAGTATATTATTTCTAAAGAATAATTTTTTACATATATTCTCAAATATAATTCTTATAGTTGTTGGTTCACATTGTTCATCTTATAGATTTTGGATTCCTCTACATCATTTAGTATACCGTCACCCTTATTTCCATTTTTGATCATTTTTCTCATATTTTTCCTATCAAATCATTGAAAAATATTTACTCCTTATTTATGAGTTTCTAATAAATACATAACCGGTGTATTCCTAATAAATGGGAATGGTGTTGGGAATGATATTGAGATAATTATGAGTTCTAACCCCATTACCGACCAAATTATATTTATTTCCCCCCCCCCATAGGGGGTATCATCCATTAAATACCAATTGATCAATTTACTAGGAAAGAAACCCTATGACTGACATTAATTCCCTTGGTTACTATAAACTATCTAATATTTCACATGTGACTCCTTATATTTTTTATATTTTACATTTCATGTCTATCCATTTCAAATAGAAATCAATCATCAACAAGAAACCATTATTTATTTTCTACTGACTAGAAACCCTCCAAGGGAAAATTAATCAAGAAGGTGGTGACCATTCCGTTACTTGGGAAGGATGAAAATATCCATAACTATTTTTGAGTGATATAATAAAAAATATTAGTTTACTATCAATGAAAAAATTACCAAAATCATTTTATGTTGGAATCTCAAAAAAATGAAAAATATACAAACAAATAAAAAATAATACGCAAATGGGATATTCATAATAGAATTTCATTACAATTTCTCTTTATGAATGAATACCTAATTCAAATGAGGTTTATCCAATTAAATCATCTTTAAAATTTATAATAATAAAACACTTCATAGATATATATTTTTTAATGAAACAACACTATATTCACACATCTAATGTTTTATATCTATATTATTGATGGATATGTAGTAAATAAAAAGATACATAGTACCAGAAATTAGAATTTGTTGTGCCATCTGGAAGATTGTTGATTTCATGTCTATGATTGATGTTTTAATAATCAAAAATCATCACATACCATTAATGGTTAATCTGGTTTGATTTCTCATAAACTTAATTAGAATCTGTTAATGAATCTGTTATCATCATTTTGTCTATGCTTATTGACTTACAAAGTATTTTTGAAGTCTTCTGGATTCAACAGGCATCAGAAGCACCGATCCAATATCAACAGACATCGGATACACCGATCCAATATCAACAAACATCGGAAGAACAGATCAGATGACAGACCGATGCTGATCAAACTGAATCACCGATCAGATGACAGACCGATGTTGATCAAACTGACTCACCGATCAGATGAAAGACCGATGCTGATCAAACTGACTCACCGATCAGATGATAGACCGATGCTGATCAAACTGACTCACCGATCAGATGAAAAACCGATGCCGATGCAAATGACTCACCGATTCAAAATGAGCCACCGATCAAATGAATCACCGATGATGATCAAAATTGAGCCACCGATCAGATGACAGACCGATGCTGATCAGTCTGATTCACCGATGATGATCTATCTGAGTCACCGATCATTACTCACTAATGCTGATGACCTACCGATCACTTGATTCTTCAATATTCATAAACAACTGTTTTAATTTCTTTATATTTATCTTTATTTAATCAAACCAACGGTCATATAAGGTATATTTTAATGCTCTGTCAATTAATTAATAAAGGTTGTCAGATGTCAGGAATCCGTAACTCGTACCTATGGAAAGGAAACTTTTCCTATCTTCCGAAGCACGTGACATAAATACAAGAAGACTCTGCTGAAGAAAGAGGATTTGACGGAAGAACACAAGAAGAATATAGAAGAAAGAAAGAGGTGGAAGAACCAATCAGAACAGAATCTCATACACAATCAAGCCTACTCAAGAAGAGTTCTGTGCATACAAAAGAACATTGAAGAACTTCATCGACTATATCTCACTGCCTTTGAACCTGAAGCATACGACACTCTTCTTCTCAAACAAAAACGAGAAGAGGACTTAGAATAAATTCTGACCAAATACAAAAGAGTCCAGAGCTACACAGAAATCACCAGAGCCATTTCTAAACTCTACATATCTACTCTGTGATACATTTGTTTTACATTTTGAGCAGTGTGTGTTCTCTGCTGTATTAAACACACACACTGACTCCTGTACTTTCACTGGAGGATCTGTAAATTCTCAGCAAACCTTTTTACACTTCATTTCCCACTGTGGATAGTGGTAGAGGTCATATGAGACCTGGACAGCTCTAAGCTGTTGTTTGTTTTCCCACGCAGAACTGTGGTAGAGGTCTTGTGACCTGGATAGTGTGTTCACTGTTGTTAACCCCGATCCAGGGTATGGATCATTTCTATATAAACTTTTGAGAGGACTATGTCTCGGATTGAGACTGAACCTCTTGGTTAATTCTCTGTGTTTGTAGCTACATACTATATCCATACTACATATTTATTTCATGTTCTGCTGCTATTGCTTGGAAATATAATTTATTTTCAAAGCTACTTTGATAGTTAAACTCGCAAGTGTTTATATTTATTATAAACCAGTAAGTTAGTTTCAAAAGTTAATTTAATCATAAGATTAAGTTAACTGATAACTAATCAATCTTTGAGAAACTAATTGAACCTTTATAATCTGTATAAATTCACTACAGTTTAATCTGTTTTTGAAATAGGGGGATTTTAATAGACATTGTTTTTAACAGAAAATTTTAATTGGATACTCAATTCACCCCCCCCCCCCCTCTTGATTATCCACTCCGACCAACATTTGGTATCAGATGAGGTTTTTCTAAAGTACTCTATTTTCCAACTGTGATTTTAGTTGTATTTTAAAGTTCTTAAAATTTCTGTTATTTCTAAATTTTTATATCTTTAAAAAAAATTTGTGATATTATGGATAATAGACTTGTGGGTGCTACTACTAACTGGCCACCTTTCTTTAATGGAAACAACTATGCTCAGTGGAAGCTAAAAATTAAAATTCACTTAGAAAGTATGTGCTGTGATATTTGGACTGTCATTGAAGCTGAATACAAAATTCCCAGTACTGATAGATCTACATGGGATGAACCTACAAAGACTGCTTACAATAATAGTTGTAAAGAAATGAATGCCTTGTAGTGAGCACTAGGAGATGAGGAATTTAATAGAATTTCTGCATGTAAAACTGCATATGAAATTTGGGATACCTTAGCCATTTCTAATGAAGGAACAACTAATGTTAAGGAGATGAGATTGAATACCTATACTATTAAGTATGATAATTTTAAGATGAAGCCTGATGAACCCATTTCTGATATGTATCTCAGGTTCAATGAAATTGTCAACACAATTACTTCTCTGGGAAAGGATGTTCCAGCAAAGGAACAAATCATGAGAATTTTGAGATGTATACCTGAAAGATGGAGAAGAACCTCGGTCTCCATTAGAGAATCGTGTGACATTGGAGAACTGCCTGTCAAAGAACTAATTGGTAAGTTGATGATGTATGAAGAAGAACTCAAGGTAAACAAAGAAGAAGATGATGAACTTAAAAGGAAGTATATTGCCCTCAAGACTACAACCTCAAATAATAAGGATAAGGAAAAGCCTCCAGCTATCAATGAAAGTTCAAGAAGTGAGGAAAGTGAGAATGATTCTGACAGTGATTCTGAGATGGCACACATTGCTAGAAGATTTAAGAAATTCTATAGGAAGAAGATGTTTTTCAGAAATTCAAACTACAAAGGCAAGTATGATAACAAAGGACACTGGAAAAAGGATTGGAAGAAGTCTGATAAATCAGATGATGTTGTCTGTTATGAATGCAAAAGAAAAGGACACATAAAAGTAGACTGTCCAAAGCTGAAATACAGAAAGAAATATGTATACAAGGATAACAAGTACAAGAAAGCCATGAAGGCTACTTGGAGTGCTTCAGAAGACAGCACAAGTGAAGATGAATCTTCAGACTCTGAAAGGAATCGAGCCAACATGTGTTTCATGACAAACACTTCTGAGGTAACATCAGAAACTCCTGCTTCAAATTCATATTATTTTGGAGATGATTATGAATGTGATAACATGTCTAAATCTGAACTGTTTGAATATTGTGATATGCTTGAAGAAACCTGTAATGAGCTTAAAGATAAATATAAAGGTTTAAAGAAACATTATGCTTTAAGTGTTAAGCATAAATCTGATCTGGATATAGAAGTGGAAATGAATGCTCAGTTGCTTAAAGAGAATACTGAACTAAAATTGTCTAATGAACAACTCAGAAAAGACTTAGAGAAGTTCACAAATGGCAAGAATACTCAAACACAAATGCTAGTAAAGGAAGTTGCACCTAGATATACTACTGGTATAGGATACCAACCTGGACAAAGAAAAGTTGCCAAAACTATATTCATTCCTTAATCTGGACAGAAGATAGTTAATTCTGGAACTTCATATGCCTCAACCAGTTATATTCATATTTATGGATCTAATAAGGTTTATCTTTCAAATAATTTTAATTCTACAAATTATATGAGACCCATTAGACAAATATGGGTACCTAAAGTATCATTGGCTAACATGTCTGGACCCAAGAAGTTCTAGGTACCAAAATCATCTTCCATCTAAATCTGTTTTGTAGGAGACCTGCTTGAAGAGCTGTCACAAGAAGATATAGTACGTAGACAGTGGATGTTCAAGACATATGTCAGGAGACTTTTCATGTTTCAAGAGCTTAGTAAAATTTGATGGAGGCTTTGCCACTTTTGGTGATAATTCAAAAGGAAAAATCATCGGCTTAGGCCAGACTGGTAAAACTGATTCAGTCTTGGATTCTGAAGTTTTATTTGTTGATGGACTTAAATATAACTTGTTAATAATTTCTCAATTGTGTGATGATGGTTTTTATGTGAAATTTAAAAATGATTCTTGCAATGTTTTTAACTCAAAAAATGTTTTAGTATTTTTTTCTTTAAGAAATGAAAATGTTTATTCTGTTTATTTAGATTCTTTAGCTAAGCAGAATATTTCGTGTTTAAATGATTTTCATAAAGAGTCTTGTCTTTGGCCCAGAAGATTAGGACATTGCAATGTACACTCACTTAGAAAACTTTCTAGGAAAAACTTAGTTAGAGACTTACCCAAACTTGAATTTCCACCAGACAAAGTTTGTAATCCCTGTCAAAAAGGAAAGCAACATAATGTTTCTTTTAAATCAAAGAAAGAAGTGTCAACTTCTCAACCTCTCGAGTTGGTTCACATGGATTTATTTGGACCTTCTAGAGTTTCTAGTTAATATGGGAAGCACTATGTCTATGTTCTTGTAGATGACTTTTCTAGATATACTTGGGTATATTTTCTAGCTCACAAAAGTGAAGCTTGTTCTTACTTTGTTAAATAATCCAAGTCTGTAGAAAATCTTAGTGGACTCACGATTAAGACCCTGAGAAGTGATCATGGTCGTGAGTTTGAAAATCATGAGTTTGATTCTTACTGCTCACACAATGGCTATAGTCACAATTTTCTGCCCCTAGGACACCCCAACAAAATGGTGTAGTAGAGAGATGGAATAGAACCCTGCAAGAAATAGCTAGAACCATGCTCAATGAATATGAACTGCCTATTTACTTTTGGGCTGAAGCTGTAAATACAGCTTGTTATGTCATTAATAGAGTTTTGATCAGACCAGTTCTTAAGAGGACCCCTTATGAGTTGTGGAACCATAGGAAACCTAAGGTTAACTACTTCAATGTTTTTGGCTGCAAAGTCTTCATTCTCAATACTAAAGACAATATTGACAAATTTGATCCAAGAGTGATGAAGGAATTTTCCTAGGTTACTCTATCTCTAGTAAAGCCTATAGAGTTTTCAATAAAAGAACCAAATGTGTGGAAGAATCTGTTCACATCAAGTTTCATGAAACTTATCCACATAAACCTAAATTCTCTCTTGAAGATGATCTCTCTGGTTTGAATCTCAATGATAAAGACAATGGAACTATAGTTAAAACATCCAACTCTGGAAATTCTCCAGAACCTGCTTCTGTTGAACCTCAATCTGTAGATGAATCTAAAATCTCTAGCCCTATCTTTTCAACACCATATAGGACTCTAAAGAACCATCCTTTAGATGCTGTTGTAGGAAATCTAGATGAGGAACACAGACTAGAGCTTCTCTAAGAAATCAGGTTGAACATCAAGCTTTTCATTCACAGTTAGAACCTAAAAATATCAATGATGCTATCAATGATGAATTTTGGGTAATGGCTATGCAAGAAGAACTAAATCAATTTGAACGAAACAAAGTCTGGAAATTAGTAGAAATATCTAAGGACATTTTGACCATAGGCACAAAATGGGTGTTTAGAAACAAAGTTGATGAATCTGGAAACATCAATAGAAATAAAGCTAGGATAGTTGAACAAGGTTACAATCAAGAAGAAGGAATTGACTATGAGGAAACCTTTGCACCTGTAGCTAGATTAGAGGCTATTAGGATCTTACTTGCCTATGCATCACATCTGAATTTCAAGCTATATCAAATGGATGTCAAAAGTGATTTTCTAAATGGTTTTATTGTTGAAGATGTTTTTGTAGAACAACCACCTGGTTTTTTAAATCCTCATTTTCCAAATCATGTTTTTAAACTTTCTAAATCTTTATATGGTTTAAAACAAGCTCCAAGAGCTTGGTATGAAAGGCTTTCAAACTTTCTTATCTCAAAAGGATTTACAAAAGGAGTATCTGATCCCACTATTTTTATAAAAAGGATTTCAAAAGATGTATTAATAGTACAAATCTATGTTGATGATATTATTTTTGGATCTTCTAAAAATTCCTTATGTACAGATTTTTCAAAGATTATGCAAAATGAATTTGAAATGAGCTTAATGGGAGAGCTTATGTATTTTCTTGGTTTTCAAATTTTTCAAACTAATGATGGAATTATTTTAAATCAAAGTAAATATACAAAGTTTCTTTTAAAACGTTTTTGATTGGACAGTATTAAGGAAAGTGATACACCTATGAGTACTACCTGTAAATTGGATATAGATAAAGCTGGGAAACCAGTGGATCAAACCAATTACAGAGGTATGATTGGGAGATTACTTTATCTTACTGCTAGTCGACCAGAAATTATGTTCAGTGTATGTATGTGTGCTATATTTCAAGCTAATCCTAAAGAATCACACTTACTGGCTGTTAAAAGGATTTTTAAGTATCTTAAGTATACTGTAAAATTAGGTTTGTTTTATCCAAAAGGACAATAATTTAACATAACTAGCTATTCAGATGCTGACTTTGCTGGATGTAAGTTAGATAGGAAGATCACATCTGGAACATGTCATTTTCTTGGAAAATCCCTAGTATCATGGTGTAGTAAGAAACAGAACTCAGTTGCTTTGTCTACTGCCGAGGAAGAATACATAGCTGCTGGTAGTTGCTGTGCACAAATTCTGTGGATGAAACACACTTTATTGGATTATGGATTTGATCTTAAACATATTTCAATTAACTGTGACAGTACTAGTGCAATCAATATATCTAAGAACCCTGTGTCTCACTCTAGAACTAAGCACATTGATGTCAGACATCACTTTCTAAGAGATCATTATCAAAAAGGTGATATTTATTTAAAATTTATTAGTTCTGAACATCAATTAGCTGATATCATCACAATGCCTTTATGCTATGAAAGAATGAAATTTATTAAACAAGATATGTGTATGATTGATCTGTGAAACTGGTCTGTGAAACCGATCTGTGAAACCGATCTGTGAAACTGATCTGTAAAACTGATCTGTGAAACCGATATGTGAAAATGATCTGTGAAACTGATCTGTGAAACTGATCTGTGAAACCGATCTGTGAAACCGATTTGTGAAACTGATCTGTGAAACCGATCTGTGAAACCGATCTGTGAAACTGATCTGTGAAACCGATCTGTGAAACCGATCTGTGAAACCGATCTGTGAAACCGATATGTGAAACAGATCTGTGAAACCGATCTGTGAAACCGATCTGTGAAACCGATCAATGAAACTGATCTGTGCAACCGATCTGTCATACCGATTTTTTTTATATTGTAATTAATTAGTAAATTTCTTTTATACTTTTTATGGGAACCCTAAATGATAAAATAAATGATACGCGACTATTTATCTTCCCTAAACCTTTAACCTTTCATTTCCCGCCGAACCTTTCAACCTCTCTTCCCATCTACTTCGAACCTTCGAACTCCTGCCTTCCCAAAATCCTCGAATGGCTAAGCAAAAGAGACCGAGCAAAGGACCAGATAGCCCTGTACCTTCAAAGCGTGCTCGAGGCGAGTCGAGTAGTACCTCTCAACGATTAGTAAATCCGAACCTGGAAACTCGGATTGTTGCTGTAGAAAGAGAAGTCAGCTCTGCGTGGCTTTTGTCAAGTAAGTCACTGTTGCTGCAAGTTCTTGAATCGCAAGGATGGATAGACTGGTTTTCTGAAAACTCTCGAATAGACTACCCGAAGCTGGTACATGAGTTCTATATGTATCTGGAAATAACATTATATGGTGTGGAGGCTGCCAGGATGTCGTCTGTGGTAAAAGGAAAGAAAATATCCTTCTCATCTATGCAGTGGGAAGAATGCTTGAATGTACCTCATGAAGGTCGGTATGAGGATTATGCTAGGAATATTCCTCCAACATCTGACTACATCTTTTATGAATTAGCTCTGGATCTTCTAACTGGAAACAAAGAGTCACGGAGAATCAAAGCTTCAGAATTAGATGGTGAATGCAGACTTATTGTCAAGTTTATTTAGCACCAACTCTTCCCTAGGAGAGGAGATTTTGCTGCTGTAATGTACCAGGATGTTTTCCTGTTGTTTCTTCTGAAAACTCATTAGAAGATCAATTTGTGTAGATATGTGATGGTGCACATAGATGGAATGGTAAAGCTGTCCAAGAAAGCCACTTCCTTGTTTTATTCAAAGATGATATCTACCATGCTCAAGAATCTAGAATGTATTGATGAAGATGATGAAGTTGATTAAACAGATCATACCTTCTGTCTCAACAAAGAGATCTCCAAGAGGTTGAAAATCAATTGGAATCCATGGAAGATGTGCTGGGTTGCAGATGAAGATAAATTTATGAAGCCTACAATCCCATAGATCATCGCAAGATTCCAAAGGATTTGAGAGACCCTGGCTTGAAACCAGATGAGGAACCAGTTTATTCTGAAGATGATGAGCAAGAAGAAGGAAAGGATGAGGCCACCAAATCCCAAGAGCAAGAAGAAGCTGCGACTGAGGAAGGAAATATATCATCTCCTGATGATCGGAGTGATCCTGACACTCCTAGTCCCAAAATAAGAATAGAATTTGGACCTCCTAGTCCACCCTTAGCCCTACCAGAATTAGAACCTATTCTTGGTGATGAAGAAGATTCTGATACTGAAGAATATCACAGTGAAGCTTCTGAGAAGAGTGATGATGGACGTGCTGATGATGCTGAGGGTGTTTTTGATAGTGATAATAGACTAGTGGATGGTCTTTATGAAGATCAAATAGAATCACCTCAGTCAGTACAAGAAATACATATCAGTGGAAAGGTTGATTCACCAAAAATCAGTGGAACAACAAGCTATGAGAAACCAAAATACACCATGTGTGCTGCTGTTTGGGATGACTACCCTGGTTATGCTGTGTTGGGCTTAGAATATTCTGAAGAAGAAGAAGAAATGCCAGAATCTGCTGTAGTTGTGAAGAGGAACCTCCAAAGAGAAGCAAGGACGGTTTCTGCTGTTGATCCTAAAAATGTTAATCTACCTAGTTCTGGAATCTCTCAAGCTGATCTTGATAAGTTTAAGATTGAATTGCTAACCGCTGTGAGAGCCACAGTTAGAGAAGAAATTTCTAATGCTCTTACTCAAGTGTCTCTCCAAGTTTCTGAAAATTCATTGGAAGCCTTCTCACAAAGAGTATCTAATGCTGTGAAGCCAGACCTGGCCAATACTGGTGAACTTATTTGCAGGAAAATAGCCTTTTTGAATAAGACTATGAAGGATATTCACACCGTCTTGGTATCGTTATCAAGCGAATTCTGATCAACCATCTCTGGAATGATGGATGTTTTGAAAAATCTGATTGAACATCTCAACAAGTCTAACCTGAGGAAGTTGAAAGCTGAGTTAACTAACATAGTTGGCCAAGCCAGTGCAGGCAAGGTAACCAAGATCACTACCCGTGTGCTAGAAGCTCTAAGAGAAGTTGTGCATGATGAGTTAGCTGTTGTTAGACAAATTCTTGATTTAGAATCTTTGAGGAAGATGACAGAGCTCTGTGATAACAGTCATAAGATGGCATTGGTGTATTCAGCAGATGCTAAGAAAGCTCTGCAAGAGATCATAGAGAAAGTTGATAATTACTTTTCCAAGATTTATACAAAACATGAGATGACTGCAAGCTTTAGGGTGTTGGCAGAGAATCTGAAATTACCTCCAGTCACTCAGGCATTCAAAACTCACGTTCATCAGTTGCAAGATTTTACCCCTTCTTTGGCACAGTTCATGGAGAATAAAGCTGATTTTGAAAAAGCTATGAAGTATGGGGAAGAAGTCATTCAGGACTTCATTCATCTTTTTAAGCCCTATTTGCATGCACATTCCACTGCAATAGTACATCCTACTTCAGAACCACTCAGTGACTCTGATGTAGCTCCCAATCAGTTATCTGTTGCTCAAGATCTCTCTTAGATAAGACCAGTCTCTCAGCAAGCTTCTCAACCAGCTCCTGTTTCTCAACAACAACCCTCTGTGGCACCTGCTCCTCCACCTGCCTGAGTTGTCCTACCACCACTTCAGATTTTCCATGTACAACCTGCCTCCTAGCCTTTAAGCTTACCCACTATTGATCCCAAAGACAAAGGCAAAGCCCCTTTGCATCCCAACAAATAGTTGTGTATTTTTTTATAGGGTGAACAATGTGATGTTTGATATAGTCTGTACTTTATCAAATATTTTTCTATATATACTCTCTGCTGACTGCTTTTACTTTCACGTTCTCTTATCTGTTTTCCCTCCTTTTTGATTATCCCAAAGGGGGAGAAGACAAAGAATACATTATGGGAGAAGAAAAAGAATGCTTTATGGGAGAATAAAGATGTATGGGAGAGATATATGGGGGAGAAAAGATGTATATATCTCAGGGGGAGAACTCTGTATAATATATATCGGAAATTTAAATTAAGGGGGAGCTTTATATATCTCTTTATATTTATTCTCCATATGGTTTAATTCTCATTATGTTTTTATTAATGATATATCATATTATTTATATTTTATGATAAAGATTTGTGATTATCAAAAAGGGGGAGATTGTTGAGACCTCTGGAAGATTGTTGATTTCATGTCTATGATTGATGTTTTAATAATCACAAATCATCACATACCATTAATGATTAATCTAGTTTGATTTCTCATAAACTTAATTACAATCTGTTAATGAACTTGTTATCATGTTTTTGTCTATGCTTATTGACTTACACTGTATTTTGGAAGTCTTCTGGATTCAACAGACATCGGAAGCACCGATCCAATATCAACAGAAATCGGAAGCACCGATCCAATATCAACAGACATCGGAAGCACCGATCCAATATCAACAAACATCGGAAGCACCGATCAGATGACAGACCGATGCTGATCAAACTGACTCACTGATCAGATGACAGACCGATGCTGATCAAACTGACTCACCGATCAGATGACAGACCGATGCTGATCAAACTGACTCACCGATCAGATGACAGACCGATGCTGATGAAACTGACTCACCGATCAGATGACAGACCGATGCTGATCAAACTGACTCACCGATCAGATGACAGACCGATGCTGATCAAACTGACTCACCGATCAGATGATAGACCGATGCCGATGCAAATGACTCACCGATGCAAATGACTCACCGATGCAAAATGAGCCACCGATCAAATGACTCCCTGATGCTGATCAAAATTGAGCCACCGATCAGATGACAGACCGATGCTGATCAGTCTGATTCACCGATGCTGATCTATCTGAGTCACCGATCATTACTCACTAATGCTGATGACCTACGGATCACTTGATTCTTCAATAGTCATAAACAACTGTTTGAATTTCTTTATCTTTATCTTTATTTAATCTAACCAACGGTCATATTAGGTATATTTTAATGCTCTGTCAATTAATTAATAATGGATGTCGGATGTCAGGAAAACGTACCTCATACCTGTGGAAAGGAAACATTTTCTGTCTTCCGAAGCACGTGACATAAATACAAGAAGACTCTGCTGAAGAAAGAGGAGTTGAAGGAAGAACACAAGAAGAATATAGAAGAAAGAAAGAGGTGGAAGAACCAATCAGAACAGAATCTCATACACAATCAAGCCTACTCAAGAATAGTTCTGTGCATACAAAAGAACATTGAAGAACTTCATCGACTACATCTCACTGCCTTTAAACCTGAAGCATACGACACACTTCTTCTCAAACAAAAACGAGAAGAGGACTAAGAATAAATTCTGACCAAATACAAAATAGTCCAGAGCTACACTGAAATCACCAGATCCATTTCTAAACTCTACATCTCTGCTCTGTGATACATTTTTTTTACATTTTGAGCAGTGTGTGTTATCTGCTGTATTAAACACACACACTGACTCTTGTACTTTCACTGGAGGATCTGTAAATTCTCAGAAAACCTTTTTACACTTCATTTCCCACTGTGGATAGTGGTAGAGATCGTATGAGACATGGACAGCTCTAAGCTGTTGTTTGTTTTCCCACGCAGAACTGTGGTAGAGGTCTTGTGACCTTGACAGTGTGTTCACTGTTGTTAACCCCGATCCAGGCTGTGGATCATTTTTATATAAACTTTTGAGAGGACTAAGTCTTGTCTTGAGACTGAACCTCTTGGTTAATTCTCTGTGTTTGTAGCTACATACTATATCCATACTACATATTTATTTCATGTTCCGCTGCTATTACTTGGAAATATAATTTATTTTCAATGCTACTTTGATAGTTAAACTCACAAGTGTTTATATTTATTATAAACAAGTAAGTTAGTTTCAAAAGTTAATTTAATCATAAGATTAAGTTAACTGAGAAGTAATCAATATTTGAGAAACTAATTGAACCTTTATAATCTGTATAAATTCACTACAGTTTAATCTGTTTTTGAAATAGGGGGATTTTAATAAACATTGTTTTTAACAGAAAATTTTAATTGGATACTCAATTCACCCCCCCCCCCCTCTTGATTATCCACTCCGACCAACAGAATTGAATGAATCATTATTATAATATTGAATATATGAATGAAACTATGATATGATAGATAAATTTATGAAACAGCTCAAGGGTTCACAATAGAGTGTTATTTCTGGGATGTATGCCTCTTCCGATTAATGTCATAGTTAATGTAATGTTGTCATTTTCACCTACATAAGAGTAGATCAAGGAGATGGTCTTAACATTTCCCTATTCTAGAGCCCTCATACCAGATTGATTTTTGGGATATTTCTTTGTGTTAGCATGGGAGGTCGTCAGACCACGGGTGGTAGAGGTGGTCCCATACTTCTATTGTGGACGTCCTTTGAATAAGATTTTTTGTACCTCAATAATTTTCTCATTAAAATATGATGGACCCTAAGATTATTGGTCACTATCATACCATTTGTATATGTAATGTTTTTTACAATATTTTGGCCTCCCATTTCATCAAGGCTGACCTAGATGATTGCATAGTTGGAATTGAGGGAGCAACATGGGTTCAATAGAGTCGTATCATTTAGGAGTCTATTAGGATGGTATGTAAACTTGTTAATGACATCAATAAAAACTCAGTGGGTTCAAATGTCATACATCAGTTGGATATGGACAAAGCATATGGTCGAATGGAGTGGATATTCATCATTCGTTTGATGTACAGTAATGTCTTCCTAGAGTGGTTTTTTGATCATTTTCTCAGGTTCTTCACTTCACCATGGATTTCCATTTTCTCACATGGAGGTGTTATGGATTCTTTACGTAAGTTTACTGGGTTCTATAGGGGGTTATTTTTCTCCATGATAGCTCATTTTGTCTCATGATTCTCTCTCCTAAAACCTATTCCAAGTCATAGAGAATGGATGTTTGACCCAATATCTTAGTAGAAATGGGATGTAAAGTATCTCTCATTTAATATTTGCTAATGATATTCTTATTTTCACTGATCAAAGGCAATGATAATTACATATCCTCATGAAACTATTTTCTATGTATGGGAACTTGAGTGGACATGGGATCAACTCATTGAAAAGTTACATGTTTATTTCCAACATGTGTCCTAGGGCGTGATGTCGGATCATTCAAGAAATATTGGGTTGTCAATGAAAGAAAATACCAATTTTTATTTGGGAGCCTATAATTCTTATGGACGCATCAAGAATAATATATTTAAGGATATAATCAATCAGGTAAAGGGATGTAGTAATAGTATGGAAAATAAATTTCTACCATTTGAAGGGTTGGTGACACTGGAAAAAAATGTGTTAATGTTTATACCAATGCCTTGTTTTTATTTATAAATCCTCTCAGATGGGTTTTTATTTGGATTTAAAGGGTTTGTATATTGTTCATATGGGATTCCAATCAAACATTATGTATCTAGTGACCCTTATGGTCTTGTATGGCAAGACCTATTAATGAAGGTGGTGTGGGGATCTGTGACTTCAATGAAGCCATGCAGGGCATTCAAGTTCAGCTGGCATGGGATATTATTTCAGGTGAGTCATTTTGGGAATCGTTCTTCAGGAAAAAATATTGGAACAATTATGAGACACATAGTGTTCATAGACCTCGGCTCTATCATCTGGTGAGGTTCTTGGTCTCCCACTGTGAGGCCCGTTCAGACTTCTCCATGTAGATTATCATCAATGGGGAGATCAATTTTTGTAAGGAGAATTGGGTGAGTGAGAGTCTAGATTTTCCAAGACACCCACGCCCGGACATCTCTTTAAAGGAGGCTCACAGTCAACATTATTTCTTGTATTCTATCACTATATTTGGACATAAGATGTCTTATAAATGTATTATTGTGATTGATGAACCAGATAAGTTATTCTTTATGGGTTGATCTTTAGAATGGGTTGGCAAGTGGGACTATAAGATATTGGTCATATGGAGTGGATTCATAATGAGGGGGGACCCAATGTTTTGTGTAGGGAGATTCCAACAAAAATGAATTTTTCATATGGAGAATCAGGAATAGGTCTACTCCAACAGATGAGAGCACCCTAGGAATTGTGATCCCTTTGTCTTCTTAGCAGTACTACTGCGATAATCTGCATGTGGAGAAAACTATCCATCTATTATTTTAGAGTAGATGGGCACATGATATTTTTTCATTATTCTCCCCTCATCCCCACATTGAAAATGAAAAAACCCCACCACTTGGGTACTTGGTGTCTTGGTTTCATGGTATGGAAGGGAGGGAAACTTAATTCAATGTTTGGGATATCATCCTTGCTTCAATATGTTGGACCCTTTGTGAGGAACAGAATCAGGTGAGGTTGGGGTCTAGAAGTGTGATAAATTTTATTCATATCATAATAAAATCAATGTTTTCCGGTCTAGGTTCTCTATTGAAAGGGAGCCAACATTCAGTTTCAACATGTGATCTATTTAACAGACCTCGCAGACTTAATAGGAATGAGATCTGATGGATTAGGTAGATTCCTCAACTTTGGATGCTTAAAGATTTATCTGGGTGGATTGTGTATGGGTGTTTTATGTGAGGTGAAGGGGTGATTTGGGGCTCACGAGGTTTGATACATATTGGATTCAGTGCATTCTATGGTCTGGGAACATTATTAGGTGTGGATGTGCATGCTTTATTATCCTATAATACAATTTATAGGAGGCTCGGTGTTCAGTTGATAGAGATTTAGTGTTATTTTAATGTTCTAGTGAGTTCTATCCAGAGGAATCGTGAAATACCATGGAATTTGATATTATTTATTCGTCGGTGTAATGTGGAGACCAATCATGGGAATAATATCCATTATATTTGGTGGGAGGCTAAATTTGCGGTGGACTCATTTTGTAGTTTGGGAATCCCAGTGGAGGAACTTGTTTATTATGATAGCTTGGAGTCTCTTCCTATAAATTGTATGGTGGTAGTCCGAGGGGATGCCCTGGGTCTCCACCACTTCCATCCCCTTTGAGGTCACTCCCTGTTGATATTACCGTGGTTTTATTATTTTCTATATAAATTAATCTTTAGTCAATAAATAGATAAAAATATAAAATTAGAAAAAATAAAAATGATAATGTTTAATATTAAAATAAGTATGATTAGCATAATTGAAATAAATATAATAGAACTCATACAATATATTACATTTATTATTTGAATCTCTAATATCAAACTCTCCAACAACATAAATTTATATATAGGTACTCATATTTATATATTTTGAGGAGTTAAATAATTGATAAATTATAGTGGTTAATACATATTTCACTTAGTAGTAATTTTTGTTACGAAGAATGACTTTTTTTGTAATGAGATAGATAATTAGATTTTAAAGATGAAATATATGTCAAAAGTTTAAAATGTAATTTTAAAAATACACTTATATCATAAGTTATTGAAAATGAATAGGATAAAAATTAATTTGGATGATTTTTAACTAGCATAAAAACTTTACTCAAGGTGTTTTTTGGGTCAATTTATAGAACCTGTTATATAATTATATATATATATATAAATCATGAAAACCATTCAAAAAACTACTATAGAATATATTCTTTTTTATTTTTTTACTATGTGTCAGATTTCAACATTGGTAGACCCTAATTTTCTGTTTAAATCATCATCATCCATCGAACTCTCTTCTTCTTCATTACCACCACCATTCTTGATTCCACCCTCACTTCTCACCATCAACATCATCACTGATGAAATACCCTAATTTTCTGTTTAAATCATCATAAATACTTCTTGATGAAAACAATCTTCTGGATTCAAAATATAATAGTAATAAAATATTACAATCGAAGCCTTTAGGGAATGAAATGATATATTAATACCCTAATTATAGTAATATAGTTATATATTTGAAATATTTTTCTCATATTTAAAAGATGAAAAATGTTTACGATGACATGTAGATGATAAAATATGTGATGGAAAGTTATTCAATCTAACTGATTATCATAAGTGGGATAAAATTTATCAATTGTATCATACAATTGAAATTGAAGTTAGATATCTTATACTTGGATAGTAAATGGATGGAATGAAAATATAAACATGATTTTGTATAAAAAACATTTAATATCCTATTCTGTTAGTAATATATATATTTTCACCTGAATGATACATGAATTATAAATATATCATGTTGAGTTTATTTATTTATGGACTAGATCACCAAAAAAAAGATATTGATGTTTTCATGTCACTATAATTTTATGACTAGATACTCTTTTGTGAGGATTGAATCAAAGTATTGGATTCATGTAAAATGAAATATTTTTAACTACATGAAATGATTTATATAAATATAAATGAATTATTATCATATGATAATTTATCTGGATACAATGTTAAGGGTTATAAATCCTATCCAATTTGTGAATAATAGACATAATATTATCAATAACGATATCTAAGAAAGTAGTATACATTGGATATCAAATATTTTTTTCTACGGATAACTCTTATCAATGATTTAAAAATATATTCAATATCCAACATAATGTTGATAAGAATCCAAAATCATTTTTAACAGAGAAGTTTATTTAGAGGGTTAAAAAAATTTCATTCCCATTTAGAAATGAAAAATAATCATGTGATGATTGTAATATATGAAAAAATGAACAATTATCTTTGTTATTATATATTAGTGATATCATGAGGTCAAATATAGCATTTATTTTGTACATTTAGAAAAGAATATCTAGGAAAATTTGAATGGAATATTATTAAATATTAAATATAAGACTAATGATGGTTTTAAAAAAAGATTAGACTTAATCTTAATGGGAAAAAGTTTGGATTCATCTCTTACTCCTACTAGAAGAACGGCATACCTTACATTAGATATCAATATATTATCCATGATATATTAATGTGTCACATTTATATTCTTTAAATATAAAATATTTTGCATCACTACAAGATTTGAAGTTAAAATGCATGAAATCTCATGTTTTTCATTTTATGATGCAAAAAATCCTATATATTTCATTGAGTGGATTAATTCAAATACAATTCAAAATAGTAATCATAAATGTATATTATTTCTTCAAATTCTATACATAACAATTTGATTGATCTAAAATATCAATCAAATTAATGTAATTATTCCGCTTCAATATTTTTTCGACTAGAAATGTATATTCCATTATATTTTGATATCATGGTGCATTTATCTATTCATTTCACGTAATAAATAATAAATTATGATTATTTGAATATATGTTTTTGGAATACATTTGAAATATATATTATTATATTGATAGGATTTCTTAGTAATCAATATTTACTAGAAGTATACATTATAAAGAAGAATATTTCTAAGGAATTTTTATTATTATTAAAAACTACTTCTATACAATGGGGAATAATGGTTTTCCTATATCTCACCATGAACAAGAATGTTTTAAGCATAATGGTACAATGCCATGAATCTAAAATCATTGAAAATTTTATAAATAATGCATATTTATTCATCCTAAATAACACAGTTGATTCCCAACCATTTACAACATTTCATATTAATGTGTTAAAAGAATGTTATCAAAATTAGTATGATATATACATGTTGAACCAAAACAATATATATATTTTTTGAAATTTTTAAAGAGATAGTGCTTGGTTAAATAGATACAATATAAATATTGAGGTGGTTAATGGGTCGTGGAAGCCTATATTAGATAACATGGTCCATGAATGAAGTTAATAGATATATATTTCATACCAAATATATGGATAGATAAAGTGATGTTTATATTATTAGTTTAATGATGTTTATAGAAGGAATGTATTTTTTTAAATAATAATATACATTGAGTTCATATTATTGGGTCATTGAATAAATATTTGAGATTTATTAAATTAAATTTTGAGTTCCTGTGTTTAATTGAAAATGGGTTATCAATAAAAACAATATATAACATGATTAATTCGATATAACATTTGTCAATATTAATAGTTTGGGATCCAATTTTGACCCTTTTATCATGGAACCATAAGAATTTTGTTTTCTATATCCCTCTAATGTGAATTGATCTATATTTTTTCTAGGAAAAACAATGTTGATGTGATTAAAAACAAACTGATGAGGAAGATTTATATGATATAAAAATATTTATATAATATTTATCTGGGAATATTGAGGACAAATCATAGACATGGTTTTTGAAATATGAAAAGATCAAGATAAACAAATTTTGGGAAAAAAACATTAGTAATTTCACAATATTATAAGTAACATCTGTATATTTCTTGTCTACCTTTTTTGAAGTGTCATCAAAATTAATATATTTTAATTTTTTTATAGAAAATTGTTATTTAAAATAATAATATATATTATTTAATTTGATTATTTATGTTCTTCTTATCACCATTGAATTATTCAACTTTATAAGAAACTGTTATATATTAATAAATTTTTTCATAATCAATATTTTTTTCCAACAATATAATTTTATGTTTCACAAATATTCTTTGGTTTTTTTAATATTATTAACTAATAATGAATAAGATAAATATTTTTTAGTTTATTTTAGTTTATTATTTATATAATTTTTTAATGTTTATTAAAAAAACAACAGCTGGATTTATATTATATTGTATAGTTTTCATTTATTTTTCTTAATTTATTATTAGTAATATTAATTTTTAATTATTTTGATAACTTTTTTGTCCACTACTCGCACATATAATATGGAGGGAATATTATTTTTTACTGTTTTGTTTTTTTTATCAATTTAAATATTTTATTCCAATTTATATTTACTATAATGATTTTTATTATAATTTTGTTATTTTTTTCACTATTTATATCATTGCATATATCAATTATGTAGTTAGAATTTTTGTTAACAAATTTATCAAATATGAAACAAATTTTTTTTTTCTAAAAAATGTTTTTATTGATTATTTATTAATTATTATTTAATTTTTTTGGGTAGCAATTATGTTTAAATATTTTGATTCATTTTTTTATTTAATTTTTATAAGATAATTGAAATCATGTTGATGGTTCACCATGAGATTTAGAGGAGGACTATGTACATCCATTTGTTGAGAATCCTTCTTATAATTTTATATATGACCCTAGTAATTATGTATTGGATCAGAAGGGATCTTGGGTTAGTAAAAATTGTAACACACATTTTTCAAATTATTAGCAGTTACCCATAATCCAGAGCAGAATATATGTATAGAGTTTATTGATAATCGTAATCCTAGGGGTCAAAATTCAAAACAATATTAGATTTTGGTTCCATTTAAGCTCATGAAAAATTTATCATTTTTATTTTTCATTGTAAAAGCATCTATAAAGCTATAAAAAATTCATTGTGGGAGAAAATTTTTGTAATTTTATTTATTATTATATTACTTTTCATTATATGTGTTCACTAATATAAAGTTTTTAACTTCTTATTAGATTAATGATGATATACCTTTCATAATAGTGGTCAAGAATAATTGTTTATATTTGGATTCTAGGAGATTTAGAGATTTTAAATAAAACCTAACATCATATATAATTTTTAGGGAAATAAAAAAATAAAATTCAAGTTATATATATCATTTTAATGGTGAATAAAAATAGAAGAAATATTTAATGAAGTATAAGAAAAAAATCGTTTTTTATAAGTTTGATATAATCCTTTAGAAGATATTTGTATAATAATTACCATATTATTTATTTATATTTTTTATATTTACATTAATTGAGGATATTTCATTAGTTGATACAATCAAATTGTATTCCATAGTAATGTATCTCAATAATGTAGGGCATATATTATTTGAATAAAAAAATGATGGTTAGAAAATTTCTTGAAATGATAGTTGAACCCCCAGGCTCTATAGAGGTTGACCCTTTTTACTCCATAGCTAGATATAATAAATTAAAGATGGAATGAATGAGCATAAATTGATCATATCTTTAAAAGTTTTCTATAATTATAACTGATAAGGAGTTATTGATGTTAATTATGTTATTTCCACTCTTTTATATGTTATGATTCTCTATATAATTTTTTAGTTATTCTCTATAGGAATCCATGAAGTAATAAATAAAATAGGGGTCCATCATACCTAATGGTAGGAAGGATATTTTATGTAATGTATTGGGGAAGCTCAAACATGCTTGTTGAGTAAGAGGATACAAGTGAAATGTATTGATAAAAAAGAGTTTTTTAGTTCTAATTCATCTTCAAAGGATAATGCATATAAAGGAAAAATATATGCTTTAGTAGTTATATTTATGGATATGGGTGAGATAATGTAGAATATGATTATATATTAATAACATTCATTGTTTTTAAACACGAAAAGATAGTTTTAGGATTCATATAACCCTCCTCCACTTTCCTATGGATATCCCACTCCTCCAACCATGCATGCATATCCAACTTATATACCTCCTCATAAAAATATTCCCATATAATATGATTATAATTTGAGTATCCCCAATATCATATTGTTTTATATGGGCATATCTATTATATTGGGTGTACCCAACTACATCAATCGATAAAGAATGGTTGTAAATCCCAGAGATGTTAATATATGCTTTAATATAACATTTTAAAATATGTTCTATATTATTCTCCACAAACACCATCTACCTAAAATTTAATTTTTGCATGTTTAGAGAGGTAAAACCTAGTTATTGAATTATTTGTTATGAATCTGAGTAACTGAATTATGAAATGAATTAATATATACATATTATTTTATTCATTATTATGTTTAATAATCCCTATTTCTATTCAATGTACTTTTTATTATAAAAACTATGTATGTTATTGTTAAATTATTATTTTAATAAAATATAATATTTATTCTATAATTATATATTTATTTGTGTATTTATTGAAATTAAGGATAATAACAATTAATTTTTTAAAAAAATATATTCCCATACAAACAATTCATAATACTTTTTTGTAATTTTAATTTAAAATTTGAAATAGAAAATTCAAAATATTTAATTTGATAAATAATCCTTTTTGGATATATAATTTATATACATTTTGAAGATAAATATTTGTGATTTTTTTGAAAATCATTAGTTTTTCTGTTACTAGTGGAAAATACTATCTTTATAAATAACATGACTTTTATGACATTATTAGTATATAACTATGAATTTGAAATTTATGAAAACATTTTCAAACAAAAAATGATATATTTTATAAGTGAAATTATGATTTTAAAAATGTTACCTTTTAATTTCCCAATCCAAATTATAAATCATAACTTAATATATATTATAATAATTTTTTTGAATATATTATATTTATTATTTGAAATAAATTTTTTATCACATATATAAGATGAAAATTATAAAATGGATTCCAGTTTTGCAATATTCATGTGAAAATAACAGTTGGATTATTTATATTTATTTGTCTAAAATAACATAATTTTTGATAATTAAGACAAAAATACTATTTTCTAAAAAATAATCACTTTTATTCCATTATCAGTATATGAGAAACACACATATTTTTCTATGAACATTTAATTGATAATATATTTATTTTAATAATTATTTATTAATTTTAATGATTTATTTTTAAATTTATAAAACAAATTATTAAACTTATAAAAAAGTAATATTTTAATATAAATAAAAAACTATTGTTAGTATTTTTGTAAATTTGGTTATGGTGGATTTTATATAAACATAAAATTTATTTAATTTATAAAAAAAATAATTTATTTAAAATACGAATAATTGACAAACTTATTTCACACTCAAATTTCATATATAATATGATCTTTTACTATGAAACCATTTAACACATTATATGCGATAAAACTAAAATTAATTTTCTTATCTCAAGGAAGTTTTATTTTATTAAATGATAAATATATTGAATATAAGAAAGTAATAAATATTAAATAATTTTATTTTTTTTTCAATTAAAATTACATTCCAAGTGTGAAAGGGGATGTATAACGATATGGGTAAATTAGGGTAAAATTATTTTAACATAGTTAAAATGGTTTCAAATTGTGAAAAAAACATGTTTGATATTTGATATTAGAATGTGGATATACCTTATGACATTAACTACAACATTATTTATCTTTTTAGACCCTTTATCAATGAATAATGGAGTGGTATTATTGATAAATAATGTGTTTTTAAAAAAATTCGGTTTTCTTCTCTTATAAATGGATACCACATTCTTCCCATTTCTACACCAATTAAAAAAAATTATCTCAACTAAAACTATAACCTAGTATATTATAAAAAAATTATATACACATCTTAATCTGTGGCCTCTCTAAAATACCATTCAAGGGGTACTTAAGAAGAAACCTATGGGAGAACATCCAAGGGAGAGATAATACTCTAAACCCATCCTTTCGAGTTTTTTTATTACACTGCACCCCTCAAGTACCCTATATCCATGATGATATGAAAACTAAAAAAATTATCCCTATGATTATGTGTTATAATAAAAATGGAATATCCATTTAATATTTTCTTCCAAAATTATTAATAAAATAGAAAATGTCTGCATGTGTGTGTACAGACTACACTCTCCAAAAATGAAACGTCCAATTTTCAATTATAACATTAAAAGGTAAGTTTAAAAAGATTATTATATTAAAAGACATTATATATAAAACATTATAATAATTTTATAATATTAATTATTTCATTTCTTACCCCTTTTATTCAATGGAAATGAATGTGTAAACCATGAGTAAGTACATACTTCTACCTTTACAAAACAACATTTTTTTACCTTAACCACATAACATAGATGAATTTAAATATTTATTTAATTTAAAAAATTAATATTTATTTCAACATTAATATAATGGACCAACAATAATGAAAAGTTTATATGGTTGATCAATGAGAAATTGGTGTAGAGAATTTTACCACCATAAATGGACTTATCAACGAACCATTTTTAGTTTAGGTCTATTTTTGGATATAATTTAAAATAATATTAGTATTTTCCTAATAGAATATTGAATGTTATGACCTAAAAAATAATATAGGTCATAATGTTAGTTTTAAAAACCTTTACAATGGTAAAAAACATAAAAATTTACAAATAAAATATCTGAAAAACCTCGAGTAACCGATATAAAAATAATCTATATTATAAATACAAAAAATGTGATAATAAGTGATATTTATAAAATTAATTATACATGAATATATTTATTGGTTACATATTAAATTAAAATAATTTTATTATTTAATAATTTTAATGTTATTAAAGGGTACTTTCATACTTGAAGGCAAGTGATTTAACACACCACCCTCATTACTTCATTATTCTGTTTTCACTTTCTTTTTGTCCAATTTATGGAACATTCAGATCACGATATTAATATGATATTGTACATATATACCTTATATATATACCTATTTATTTATCATTTCATTTTCTAGTGTTATATATGTTTTTAGTTTCCTTTGAAATTCCAACTTCTATGTAATCTTAATTTATGGGATATTTCTATTTCATGACACCTGTCAATAATAAAAGCCATGAAATGTTTATAGACTATTAATAACATCTAAACATTTATTTTTAAAAAATCCCACTTGTTTAAATTTGTTTTTCATTGAAAAATAATAAAACATTTACTTCAAAAATATGTAAACATATTTTATAAAGCATCACTCATGCCATTCCTTTTTTATTCTTGATATTTCTAAATTCTGTACATGAATTTTTTTTTATCGGAACTCTATGTTAGGTATATTTTTTACCTTTTCAATTATTGAAGTTAAAATGATTTAATTATGTCTTCTCTTATGATTCCTCATTATTTATAATTATTTTATTACATAAATCGAAATTAGGAAACCCACATCTTTCTTATGTGTTTGACCATGGTTATGATTTATATAAGGTTAAATTTACACTTATGGAATAAATATGAAGGATTTTCATTATGATATAGTAGTCCCTAACTTATATATCTCTCTAATGAATTGGTTAATGTATCATTCTCTTGAGATACCATGTTTCGTGCACTTATAGTTAGCCCAAGAACACTATGTTATGTGAGAAGTGCACCAAGATTTATATAGTCTTCTAAGCCATTGAGTAAGGATTTATATACAATGATTAGTTATTTAAGGGATCAGGGATTGAACTAAATCATTCAAAAGAATTTTCCACTTTTTTGGGGGAATGGGGAGTGATCCCAATCCAAAATGAGACTTTCTCTACTTTGCAATGATGTTCTTTGTAGATAACCTTTAAAATTACTTATTTTTTCAAGTCTTATATTGTTTACACATATTCTAGGATTCCATGATCATTGTATTTAACTTATTTTTATATTCTTCCATGATTATAACTATCCTCTTGACATTATTTTGTATTATTTATACACTTTTTATGTTCTTTTCTATCATTATCAAACCCATATACTTTTTGTTATACTCATTTTTAACATTTATTGTAAGAAATTATTCTTAAAATTAATAAAGGCTTGAGATCAACTTTTTCTTTTGGTTCCATTCCACATATAATAGATACAATTATAAAATATGATACATCTATAAGGTTTCTAGAAGAGTATTATTATGGATAAATGTTCCTTGGAATTTTGGAATATGTTTATTAGGTAATCAATCCAAAAATTCCCAAAAAACTATATTATTGAGTTTGTGAGAATTTTTTATCGGATGTAATACCCTAGGTTTGGAAATTATGTAAACACTACACTATATTTAGCATGGGTCACTATAATGGATATCAGAGAAGGGTTTAGTTATTTTATTTGATTATTTTAGTTTTTTTTGGAATAATATTACAGAAATTTTGTGAAAATAAAAGGGAAATGTAAAAGGGATAATACTAAGTATATGATAACTTCCTAATTTTTTATAAATATATTGAGGGTGTAGTATTTTTGGAAATAACATCGTTTTATAGATACTACAAGTGCATAGGGGGTCAGGAATGGGTATACCATGTGGTTATAACCATTAAAAATGGGTATTGGGTATTAAATTAACCGTCACTAGTGTACGATAAAGAGGCCTAATTACAATCCTAGTTTAACATCCTCAGGGAATATTTTTTGGTTTATCATATTCTTTTTGTTAAATATATGAATGGTTAATTTTCCTGTTATATTTTTTTGATTTTGATGAAAATTATAAGGGATGCCATGTTAGGGTAATCTACGATGAATCCAAAATGATATAGGTTAAACCAATGATGATATAAAATTACCTATGTATGATGTAGAATAATTCACGATAGATATAGAAGAAATAAGTTGTGTTATATAATGAAATAATGAATTATTTGATAAAAATATGATATTATAACACGTTACGTCATTAGGATTAATTTTCACTTGGTTTACATGGACACTTATCCTATGATGGTAATTGTACATCACTCATGTAAACCCCTATTGCTTTTTGTAGTGGTTAAAAATAAAAGGATCTTCTATAACCTTGGGTTAAAGGGACAATTTGAGGATTACCGCAATGATCTACCCATTAGAATGGGTGATGTACAGTGAAATATAATGATAATGCTAAACCAACTACAATGAAATATTATTATATATGTGAGAGTAATTTAAATCCTAAACCCACAAATAAATAGAAGGAGTGATTATTATGTCATCTAGAGTGATGATGATGAAAGGTGAAATAATTTTCCCCATTATAAATCTAAATATAATAATTGAAGAAGAAAAATGGAAATTATATTAAGGGTTCTGGAAAATATTTTACTTTTAATAAATGAGTGCATTAGGCCACATGTTCTTGAGGAAAAATGAATGACACAATAAAGCCATAAAATATTTTCTGTTAGGATCCAATATAAATTAAATGTTTTAGAAGTGGTTAATTTGGTCACCATGCAAACTACTGCACCAATGTAAGAGTTATAATGAAAAAACAACCCTAACCACATCAAATATCATAGAAATAAGAAAATTGTTATTAAATTACTGTTGATGTGGAAGATAGTGAATTTTAACTCTGGATTTACTGATTTCTAATGTCATGTAAGATTTGAACTATTTGATACTAAGAAATATAGAAAAAAATATTTGTATTCTAATTATTATATTCATGTTTTATTAAATTTCATCATGATTCGAGGAAATCAATACCATATAGAATTATGTATTCTCTACATATTATAATGCTCTTATTAATGGGATACATATTTTTTCAAAGAGATTTTATGAAATTGATTATAATGAAATTTCATATCATATCCAAAGTAGATAGAGTATCAAATACCACTGAATGAATAATTTAAATCCCCCTATTTAAATTACTCCCATCACATGAGTCATATAATAACGGGAATGCAATTTATTTTAGTGGCATATACTATAATAACCTGTAATGTTAATATATGTTTTCCTATAATTATGTCAAATATGTATGATAGATTTATCCACACACAACACTGAAGAATAATGAAAACATAATATGACTACACTATTTAAATGTAACTATTAAAATATTTGGAATGACTATATAAAACTAAATTACATTAATTATAAATATATATATATATATATATAATTTTGTTTATTATTTGGTTTAGAAAATATTTTTGTGTGCTATAATTTTTATTAATGAAAAATAAATATATTGTTTTTAAATTTTTATTTTAATAAAATGTAGTATTTATTTATTAAGGAATACATTATTAGTGTTTTATTGTAATTAATAATAGTATCTTCTTTTACATCAAATAGTTATTTTACTATAAAATATATTTTAAATTTATTTTATAATTTTAATTAAATAATAAAATATAAAAAAATATAATATATAAAAATAAACTTAAATTCTTAATTTTGAATGTTCTAATCTATTTTAGATGAATTTTTTAGATTTTTATGAATTGATTAAATTTTAGGTGAATATTGAAAAAATTTCTTTTTGGAAACAAAATGAATTTTTTGAAATTACTAGTACATATGTTTGATCATTACATTCAATAAAAAATTTTATAATACCAATTATTTATTTTATAAATGATTTTATTCTATTATAATTTTTTTTAATTTGTAAACCCATATTTGACATTTTAACTTAGTTTTATTTTTAAAATAATTAGTTTTTAAAAATATATACATTTATAACATTATAATTAATTTCTATCACTAATTAAAATTTAATATAATAAAATTAATTATATTTGTAGGTTCATCTTTTCAAAATAATAATAAGATTAATTTTTGTTATTTTTATAAAAATATTATTTTTAGAAGAATTGTGAAAATGTAGTACATTCATTGATATGGTTACATTCATATCATTATCAGTATATAATAATGAAATAAAATTTTATAAAAACTTTAAATTGAAAAAAAAAATTACGTAATGAATAAATTTATGAATTTTATATATATTGTTTTAAATTAAAAAAATATATGTTTAACATACAATAAGTAAAATATTGATTGTAACAAAAAAATTATTTTTTATATTTTGTTGAATTCAATTTTCATTCAATTTGAAAGCAACATTACGTTTAATTTTTTATAATACACAAAATTATTTCTGTACAATTATAATCATTGATAATATTATCACATATATAAATTTCGATTTCTAAATATACATTTTTTATGAAAATTTTTTACGGGCTATATATGCCATCGTAAAATAAATTCTTATAAATCATATAAATATATTTTTAAAATTTTAAAAAAATATTTAAATTAATCATGTTATAAATATTCATAAAACTAATTTTAATTTTTTTTCATTTAAATTTGTTTTAAAGAGTAAAAGTGGAGTTAACACTATTAACATAAATTTGTGTAAATGTGGTTTAACATAGATTAAAGGTTAATGAATGTCAAAAAAGTATTATACTACATTATGGTAGGTGCATTGACCTTATATATTTATACAAACCATTATTAGACATTTTTTTTGAGTATTTTACCTTTAATAATTTAGTGATATTGTTCCAAAGTAATGATCTTTTACCAAAGTTCCCTTTTATTCACTAAAGAATGGAGACCACATCCTAAAAATTTCTAATCCCATTACAATGATTTATATCATCCAAAACACTACCATATTATATCATTAAAACCCTTCAGACAAATATAAATCATTTTTCTCCCCAACAGACTAAGCTAAGAAGTATTAATGTGTTACCTAAGAGGGAACTTCCTTGGGTGAGGTATTACACTCCATCCAACCATTCAAGTAGTTTTATTCTAATACACCCCTCATGTCCCATAGAACCATGACGGTACGATAACACCATTATTTTTACTATTACAAACTATTATTACACTAATGGATGATATACTTTACACTTCAATCCAAAATCATTATGAAAAATGGAAATACTGTTATGTGTATGTGTAAACTGTCACCCATGAATGACTTGTTTAATTTTTCATCACCACTATAAATAATAGGTTAAAAAGGTATTTATCTAAAAAAATATTATATTTACTACATTATTATAATTTTAAAATTATAATTATTTCAGTTCATATACCCTTGAATTCCATAGAAAATTAAATTATCATTCATATGTATGTTCATACTATGACAACATGAAATAAAATTTATCATTTTACATATTTACTAAACATGGATTAATTTAAAAATATATATAATATTTGAAAATAATAATTTTTTCAAAAATATTTTTTTTTGAAGAATCATATTAGACATTCTATATGGGTGATGAATGAGAAAGAGTCATAAGAACTAGAACCACCTTAAATAGTGTCATTAAAGAACCTTTCTTAAGTAAGTTATATTTGGAAAAAAATATTTTAAACAATATAAGTATATTACTATTGGAATTAATATTGATTTATGCCAACCTAATATTTGATATCATTTTATACAACACAATGGATAATTGTAAGGAAACAAATATTGTTATGAAAAAATTAATCGAACAACCTTGAGTAACCAACATAATAAAAAACTATAATAAGAATAAATAAAAAATTATAATAAAAAGAATTTAGTTAATTGAATATATATGAATTATTTTTTTGGGTATATATCTAATTAATGTAATTTATTTATTTCGTATATCATGTTCATTTGTAGACCATTTTTTGACATTAAACTAATTGATTTTCCATAACACCCTCCCTACATTTCTATTTAATGTTCTCATTATTTTTCTATAATTTATGGTACATTAATATCAGGAAATTATTATATTTATATAAATATATCCCTTATATGTATATATAATTGTATATAATTTTCATTTCTAAGGTTATCTATGTTTTCAGTTCCCTTTGAAATTCCCATATCAATATAAATGTTAAGGAAACATTCAAAATTAATTCATCAGGACAAGAGTGAAACCATTAAAATTTATATAAACCTCACGTATATTATAATAATTTTTTAATAAATAACCATATTGGTCTAATTATAGTTCCATGTTAAATTATATGATATTTTCTTCTTTATAAATATCATTACTTATTTATAAACCCTCACTAAAGTACTTAATTTTATTCAATCTTATCATAAATCCATATCCTATATTTAACATATTAGTGCCCCACATTCAATTAATTTATGACTTTACAAATTATAGAACTTAAAAATGAAATCATTCAATATTATCTTAGGAATCCTTAGGATTTATCATTTGGTTATTCCTTGAATTGGAAATAAAAACCCCACTTTATACTCACATGATTGATCATTCTTTTGATTTATGTATGGATTTTTTCCTCATGTCTCACATTTATGTTTGATTTTAATTTTGTGATGGGAAGTATTGAAATTTTATATCCCTCTATTTCATTATTTAATTGTTCTCCTCGTGATATAAAATGTATTGTTCACATGTTTCTACCCTAACCAAACTATTTAATATGATGAGTGTTCCGTGAATTATATATCAATCTAATTATTTGGGTAAAGCATTATATCTCATTGGATTTTATGTAATGGATTAGAGAGTAAACGTAATCCACTATGTGACATTTTTAATTATATTAATTAGAATGGAGAGTGAAACCAAAAAATACATGGGTATTTTTCCATTTTATATTGAAGGTATTGGATGTGAGTGATGAATTTAGTTTAGGATGTCATATTTTGTGTTATTTCAAAATATTCCAGTATTCCATGATATTATGATTTCATTTACCTATGCTAGTTTCATAGAATATGTCTATCCACTTAATTTATTCTGTATTAATTCTACAGTTTATGTCTATGATTCTTGCCTATATTATATTACCCATTTTCATATCTTATGCTCAATTTTGAATTATGGTGGTTCTGTTTTACAAATACCCTTATGAAGCAATGGGATCACTCCATTATTATGATTATATTCGTCATGTTATGAAGATAATTATAAATTATGATGATTATATAAGGGGTCTAGAAGATTTTTATTTTAGAGAAATTGTGAAATGTATTATGGAATAATTCACCAACGTAAATGGACCTTCAATAAACTAAACCTTACATTCAAGGGATTTTCAGATTTTTATGTGATATGTAATATATAATTTGTTGGAATGATTTAGAAAATTAATATATTTTTGATTGGGTCTCTTTACAGATCATATTACGGTAACATTGCACAAAATTTTAGGTATATCAGCAAGATTACAAATTCTTGTAGATGAGGTCATTATAGGTAAACACAGTATCGACTACATTTTCATTTTCCATATAGACTTGTCTGATTATTACCACTGAGTTAGGTATAGATTATATCAATTATTTTATATTGATTTAATTTTTTTCACATTTTAATATTTATATACTTATCTATATTTAATTATAGTCACAATTTAAATGTGAATACATTGTAGTTATACAAGAGGATGTATAGGTGATTATGACTTCATATAATACTTCTTTTGGAATTGATATATTATCAAAATAGTATTTTATGTTTATGAGCATCTAATGGATTCTAACATTAGTGTACGTGATATGGCTATGATTATATTGAAAATAAATATTATTGTCCATGTAACTAGAGGTTTGTTACGAATTAACATGATGGATGTATTTTAAATGTTAATCAACTACAATATTTCATTAAAATATTCAAATTTAAAAACCGTAATAATTATGAAATTTTTTTACAATATATTATTATACACATTGTATTCAATTTTATAGGACATCATTATATTTATTTTTTTCAATAAAAGTTAATTAAAGAATTATAAATATAAATACAGACATATAAAGTAGAATATATATTTAAAAAATATTATAAAATAATTCAATTCAATGTTTATTGCTTCCTTATCTTGAATGTATATATCATATATTTCCAAAAGTATTATTTCACATAATTGAATATCCACTAACATTAATTTTTAATAGTGTCAATCAGATGTCCTGTGTTTATTTTCTAAGAGAGAATAAAATAGAATCGTTATGAATTATCTGTGGGGATATGTAAGAATATTTTAGTGAAGTATTAGAGATATAAAATTCATTATATTAATACGTATATATTATAAAAAAATCATCTTTATTTCATACATATACGTTTCTAATAAATCACGGGGTTAGTTTAGATAGAAAATTTGAATTCGGAAAAAATTCATCCAATATGTGTGTGCAAAGATGGGGATTCATTTATAAGTAATATAATTATTCTGAATGTACATAATATTTTATTTTAAATTTATTTCTTTTGTGAAATAATAATTTCATTATCAAAAAATAGTAATGGAATGTGGAAATTATATTCATGTATATATGCTCTAAATAATTTCAACTCGGATAGTTACAAAATTTCAAAAGGTTGTATTTTTTTATAACCTTTAACTAAATTTATCATATAATTATATCAAGAATACATGTAATATTGTTATATTTTAATTAATATAATTTTTATATTCCTCTTGATATTCTGAAAAATATTCAAATTTATTACAAAGAGAATACATGGATTATGTCAAATGTTTGATTGGGATTCAGTTTAATTTTAATTTATATTTTGTTGTTTGAATTTCAAATTCTAAATATAATATTATTATTAAAAATATTTGATGATAATTTTTTATAGAATAGTATTTATACTACTATATACTTATTATGTTCGTGATTATTCTATTTTAATTAGGAGGTATTTTATTCAAATATAATTTTATGAAATTATAAATTATTAATTTTATTTTATAACCACTTGAAAAAATAAAAAAAAATACCCTTCACAATATTTATCCAATAACTGATGTGAATGAACATTCATGTTATACACTTTTATCCTATTTTTTATTATAGTCCTTTTGATAACTGATGTTAAAAATTTTCAATGTTGGTTAGATATAATATATGTAAAAAACAAAATTTATAATTTCAATTATATTTACATCACAATTTAATTGATGTTAACTACAAAAACTATAGAAAAAACTTTTTTACAACCACTGTGTTGTTGAAGATATTTGTATTGTTTTATTATTTTAGTACACAAATCTTATTCTAATATAAATATATTATATTTTTTTATGAGTTAAATTTTATTTAGAATTTTGGATATATTGAGAATAAATTGGTTTTCAAATATGTTTTTGGAAGGTATTTAATGTAATTATTGGTATAAAATATCACAATGTTCTGAAAACCACATCATGGTTCACTTATTATAAAATTTTATAGTAACAGTTTACAAAATATACTTATCAATCAAATTTTTTTTTTCAAATAATCACAATATTCCAAGGTGAATAAAAACTATAACATGATTTAATTTATTCTGGATGTGGTTGATTAAAATTATTTTTTTATATAAATTGAATAAAATCATAGACCAACTATATGTTAGTTGAAATTAGGATTATTAATGGATCTTAGGAATGGGTGAAAAACTAACTCACAACATTGTGGGTCATCCATCATTGTCACAGATAGAATATGAGATTATATTTATTATCTGAACAATATTAAAGTTTCTATCATATTTATATATGATCTAGACATTATATAGTGTTGATGTTGTGTTGTCATTAAATATTACAATTTTTAATAGATTTTCTAATGATGTTTACTTTTCGATGAATGGACATCGTGTTTAGTCCTGATGAATCAATAGTTTGAAAAATAATAAGATTAAATATTTTTTTAATATTTTACCCAGTTGCATGACACATGGAATTATACAACTCAATTTTTAATATCCCTATAAAATTTCAATGGGGATATAGAAGACTAGTTTTGATCTATAGGAACAAATAGATGGTGTTAAATCTTTTATAGTTTTTTGGATTTTAAATTCAAAATATAAAATTCAACCAAAGAATGAAGTGTGTTGTTTTCATATATTATTTTATGGTGGAATAAATATAATAGAATAGAATAATGAAACACTTCTTGATGATGTGAATAAGACTAGATATTGATCAAAATAGGCTTTGGAAGGATGAATCCTGAGGTATTAAAGATAAAATTACTACTTTGAAGAAGATGAGAAATATGGGATTGATTCTATGTTGGTTATTTATATATTAGTGATTAATGATAAATAGTTTGTTTATACTTGAGGGTCTCTCTATTATAAAAGATTTAATATTTTGGGCGGTCAACATAAAGAATTCTATAAATAAATATTAGAGATATAGAGATCATAGTGAATGGGAATATGTGATACCCTATTAAAAAACTTATTTGGAGAATCATGTTAGTGTTAGAAAATTCTTATTATTGGTCCAGTTAATATTATAATGTTTATATATAGGAATGTATAAAATAATAGGTATGATATTATTTTATAGGTTTCCTTTTAAGTCCCAAGGGAAGTTAAAAATTATAGGCATAATGTTCTATAAAATTTTAATAATGTTATAAATGAATTTTTATATCTATCATACATTATATTAATTTAGATAAAAAGGTGTTTCCACACTTTATAGAAAAATTTACTATATTTTGCGAGAAATAATGTTATAATAATTTTATATGTTGGTTACTAAAGTATAAAACATTTTAAACGATGGGTTTACTAATGTTTTGGATGGTATTGTAATGATTCCAAATAATTGATGAATATTAAGAATGATGTACATGAACAAAATCTTTTCAATGCCTTACTTTTGAAGAATGAAATATAAAAGGATATGTTAATTAATATATAAAATAGGTTTCTTATAATTTATGGAATATTAATGAATGTAATTTTAGAGTTATGTAGTAAAAATGTAACTCCTTGATTTGAACCATTGGTTCGATTATAGAGAGCCACAGGAACACATGCACGCCACTCCATATGCAAGTGGATACTCATTATATGTAAGGGTATAAATTTAGTTAGTGTGAAGAACGTACACTCAGTATATTTATGTTTTACCAAAAATAAAAATGATATATATTAATAACTATTATATGTGAAAAAATAAATAATCATTTCATATAATTAATAATCAATTTGGATCCCTAATGAGAAATAAAAACTAGGGTAATGTACCAAAAGTTAATAAATAAATAATACTTTGTTAATCCTAAAAATTTTGTTTCATTACCACTTTGCGCTCCCTGTTACATATAAAAACTATTTATCACAGGACCCTTTCCCATTAATGGATCCCTATATAAGATTTTTACACATGTACCAAGATTCATATAGAGGGTGTGAATAATTAAACCCAATAAGACGAAAATAACATATCCAAAACAATTGTGAATATGTATAATCCATGTATTAGCTATTTATAATATATGTCAAAAAAGATATTACAAACATAAAATCATGCACTGAGAGCTTGTGTTTTAACCAAGCCTGGATAGTCCCACAAACACACTTTTTCCTATTCCATGTTATAAGGATTGTCCGAGGATGTCATAAGTGAGCATGAACAAGGAACAAGACTTGTAATAATGTCCTTAAATAGTCTCAAGGTGTCCATTTGGGTTATTTACCCAACCCATCATATTTATGATCGAACACGATTTGGGAATCCAAGTTGTTATACCTTAACTATGCATCAAACTTTTCGTCTAGGCCCTCATTCCAATAACATCATTTTTGTAGGTCTGGTCTCCATGATATCATGACCCTACCCTATTCTTTGGATTATCACCATCATCATCATAATTCATGTACACTCCCCTTTATGGAATAACCATAATCAGATTGATTAGATTTTCCATGTACAAATAACAACTTCAAAAGGCATGGTTACACACATAATAGTGTATAGAATAAAAGGAAACACATATCATATTGATGTGAGAAAATATGAGAAACCCAAAATATATGTCATCAACATTTCACAAAATCAAAAATGGTAGTGTTATACTCATGGAATCCTACTCTATCAGTGGGCCTGAAGGGATACAAACTCACCCACATGTAATCATATACTAACATGGTTAAAACAGTTTTACAACATAATAATTATACCAAGGAAACAAGTTTATATGAGATCCCCAAATATTTAAGAACTTCTCCCTCAAATTTATTGACTAATGACTCCAATTTTTGTTACTAGATCAAACACTGAGCAAGTCACACTATCAAAAATTAGATGAATGATGTCAAAAATCTCTTAATTGGCTTCTGGTTCATCAATATTTAATTCTATAAATAGTGATTCAAGATAATTCTATGACAAGAATGTCATCCTATAATCAAATAACCTAGTGATTATGTCAGAAATATTAATTCAAACATATTTCAAATTAAATAATACCAATTCACTAGATCTATTATTTATCGAATAATATGTCATGAATATATTTTCTATTCTATAAGAAGTCCCTATTTATTTTCAAATATCTTATTTACATCATCAATCCATCATTATAAAATAGATTAAAGTTGAAAATCAATAAGAGGAAGATATTATTATAATAATTATAAGAAATTACCCTGAAATGTCAATCATTGATTATAATACAAATGCTAGTTAACATGAATTTTGATTAAATATTGAATATTCCACCAATATATCAAGGTTTATTCAATGGATTAAGAATCCATAATCATCCCTCCACCGTGAAATGGTTTAGGGATATGATTCACAAACACATACACATAGTGTATTCTCATAGATGGTAGACACTCATTCAATTATGAAATGTAATTTACATGGTTGATCCATCAATTATTTATGACAGAAGGATGTATTTATTTTTAATCATGACAGAAAAACATGATCCATCATTTACCCATGCTTATCTCATAAAAAGGATAGATAAAACTTTGTTGATTTATGCAGGATCGTATCCTTATAGTGTTTCTTGTTTGATCCTACATTTATAGAGAATGTGGAGGAGCATGGTAGAGCTCCAAGGACCATGAAGGAGGATTCATAATTGAATAAGTTCATGAGATTCCTATGTAATAGATTATGGTGGTAAAACATTTGTGTATGTTAAATCCAAATGGTGGCATTAATTGCTCCATTAGTCTGAGAAAACTTGTCATCTGGTGGGACTCACTGTCTAGCCAGTGGTGCTAGAAAAACCACATGTGTTTTTCAAATAACACCAGTGATCAATTAAATAAAAATCTCAATTTGGACAACTGGAACCCCACCATATAGACAACGCATTCCACAACATATTTAGAGGGTATTTCCAACTTCAACATGGATAATACAATCCTAAAATATCAAACAACCAATTTATAGAGCTTAATCCACAAAACATTTTACTCTTAACCTCCCATATATTAGAATAAAAAATGTAAACCTTATTATTATGAACTAGAAATCTCGTATACATCGAATCAAGTTATGTATTTTACAATTACACCCTTTAAATATTTATCATCCTAAAAATTTACCTTAAAATTTTATATTAAAATATCTTAGTAAATTGTGCCCAAAACAATAAACTATCACTCTCATGTATCACCTTGTACCCTCCATGATTCCATATAATCAAAAAAAATTTAATATCCTCTCTCAAAGGCCTTTTTCTCTCCAATAAATAATGTATATCATATGCTCGAGGTATAATTATTTAGGGTCTAGATTAAAATACAGATAATCGATTACATTTGTCATATCGATCTTGTACCACAGAAGTCAAGGTCGGATACACTAATTTTTTATTCCCAAATATATTGAAATAATATTCATATTTTATTTCAGTATAAGAAATATCATGGTGATATCAAAGGGTCCAATATAGCGCAACACAATCCCCCCTTACATCCTCAAACATTTTTTTCCTAACTGAGGATACACACTCATAAAATAATGATCAACTATATACATATTTAAAGGTATCATTCAGTGGTTAACATAATATTTATATTTACTCTAATCAAATTATTTTAATCAACTACGCAATCTTATAGGTATCCTTTTCTATGATTTCCCCAATAATTATTACCTCATCTACCTATTTCCAATAGAGCGATGAAGGAAATTCCAATCCATAAAGAGCCTTATAAGGATAAAACTAAATCAAATAAATGTAACTAGTTTTGTATATGAATTCAACTACGTCTATTAGATCATACAAAGTTATGCTAAAATATAGTGAATATGATAGAATAATATCCTCTATTATGAGCATCATTTACCTGGATTGTTAATCTATTTGATAATGGTAGACTATATTGAATCACAGTTGAGCCCCTATGTTATTTTGTATGCCAATAGAAAATCATTTCATAAAACATTGATCTCTTTTAGATATGATTTTAATGGTATCTCCATGTATGTACACTATCTAACATACATATAACTTTCTCAAGTTATTTACTGAGGGAAACTCAGATATTTGAAATAAATGTGCAATTGTTTTTAGCTGATCAAAAATCCCCTAGATTACAGAAACACTCCTCAACGTCCTTTGTAACCCCATACGAAATTCCATCGTGATGTACAAAACTTCTAAATGATAATATTTAGTGTATGTAAAAATCACCCAGGACACTAGTGCTGGACCTTTATCCTCGGGTAGGTATAGTATTTGGGAAAAAATCATTAATTTACCTATTCACCAATAGACAATAGATCTATCACCTAAATTTATAGTACTTCTTTTCACTCCTGGATATATCACTGACCTAAAGGTACAAAATTCACTCTTTAATACCTAACTGATATTATTATGTAATAAAATTCCCCCATGCACAAGGATCACATCATCAGTCCAACTAGATAATACCCATGCCGTCTACATCATTACTACTCCCAAATCAATCCATGACGCATTATAGTACATAATATAACTGATCCTTGGGTTGGGGGAATCAAGTTGGATGAAATATTTAACTTATTATTCCAATCAAAAAATGTTTCTTAACATTAGTCTAACCATTATATATTTACTCCCACATTTATCAATGTTTTCGTAAGTTTAGATAAAATGTATAAGTCTTATATATTAAATTGGTAAAATATCTTTATACCGATAAATATTTTGATCTAAAACACATTCTGAAGATGTGTCTCAGTCATAAGTGCCTCCACTTTCTCTAGGTCCATACATTATTTTATCTCAGAAAGCATATTCCCTAATAATTTCACATATTGAATACAAATATTACACTTAAACAACATATCATAATGTGGACGTGATTGAAGTTTTATAAAGATTATCTATAGATGTTTATCGTGTTTCTATGGAGACAATGAGTAGATGAGGATGTTTTCAAGGAACCGAATGATGAACGATTCTACATATGGGTGGAAGATCTTATTTATGAGGGTCATGAAAAATTTGGGCAAAATTTTCATTTTTAACTGAAACACCATGTAACTGAATATCCTAATACACCAAAACACCACTTTCTTAATTATCTTATCTCAAACTTGTATCGGGTGAATGCACAATTTATGATAACTCTTTCGGAGATACTATGCTTCCTATTACTGATCTAAGGGATCACAAATCATGGGAAATGATATATATTCTTCAATGTTAACATTTTTATACTCTAATAATATTGTAAAAGTAAAATAGAAACTTCTAGGTTCCTGTATAATAACTCACATGCGCCCCAAGGTGATTTACATGTCCTGTTAATGATTTTATGCTCCATGCCCTCAAGACAGACTTTGAGATACATCAACTCATCTAGTGTGATACGATAAGGTAGGATTAAAATGGTATGTTAACATAGCAAGAGATCTCTCTTGAATTCAAATCCCCTATCATGGGGAGTCCCTATGAAGTTGTTTGGAATGATTTCTTGAATCAGATATACAACTAGAAAGAAATGTGAAGGCTCTTCCATATACCCACTTATCGATCAAAGAATACAATATGTGTTGGGATCATCCCAATCTGAATTTGTCTTGAACCAACTATAAGAACTCCTAGATCACAATCTCAAGTTATGAAAATCTTTTATTCCATCAATGATGTTAAAAAAATCCATCTTTGATAGAAATCATTGTGATCATAGAATATGGTCAACTAGTCTACACTAAGAATCACATTGAATCTCATAATCACCATAATCATGAATTCCTTCAAATTTCATTGACTAGAAATTATTATAGTACACATTGGAAATCACTAAAGATGGTCAAATTTCATGCCTCATTGTGTACTGAGGCATGGAAACATAAAATAAAATAATATAGTTAAGTGAAGCCCACAAACAATAATCATAGTTATAAACGAATTATAAACAATGGTATCAATAATGGAATTGGATATTGTTGAAGTGATCAGAACCATAATTTTAATTTTATACTATCCATCATCACCATTAGATGGTGTGTTATCCATTTTATAAAAATATCTTACCTCGTCATTGTGACCCTATCCCTAATATGCATGACCAGTATTAGTCATCATATTTTGATCTTGATTATGAGTAACCCATCCAAATTCCATGTTACATGACTATGACTTCCTCGAACCCTTATTGAAGTATAACGTCACGGATCTATGAAAAAAATATTGATGATATTCAATATTTACACATTTACTAGAATTAGATTATGGTTTTGAGATGTCCCCAGAGTAGTGTCTCATCGTTCCAAAGATGAAGCTCTGTGGATAACCTCATGATGGAACTGAAAAATTCAAACTCTTATCTACTTTCATATCACTACCATACTACACTTCTCTAGTTTTCTCCATATTTTTAACATAAAAATAATTCATAACTATTTTAGGAATTCCACCCACCTTTTAATTGTACTGTAGAATAATACCAACTTTTTGATCCTCATCTAGTACCTTCTTTATTTTCATGGAATTACTTGGAGCATCTACGTATGTTTCTAGGTCGAAACTATATTCATTTATATGATGTTAAAACTAAGTTTGATCTCAAACATCCTAGAATTTCTTACCTCATTTTCGTCCAAGTGAATAGAAAAATAATAAATACTATGAAATAAGTGGAGTAGGTAAATACCATCATAGACACCTATTTTTTCTCTGTGAACTCTTATGCACTATCAAGATTCATCGTTTTAAGAAATAATAATATAAAAAATAGATCATTGAAAGCATCCCAGGTGATACCTTCACACATTCTTACATTTCCAATGATACCTGGATATATTTTATATAGAACCAACACTTTTAATTATTGTTGTTTCATCTTATAGTCATGTTTTCCTCAATGTGTTAAAATACACCCTTGATTATCTCTACACAGTCTTTAGTATATGGGGGTCTTCTAGTTTCTTGGTAGGTTGGAAGAAGCTATAAATGGATGTATCTAGCATATTTGACCATGGAACTTGAAAACTCTCCACCCTACATATTAAAAAGAAAAAGGAATTACAAATTATGTTGTACTCGTGTATGTGCTATCGATGAAGGTGTAAGATCATGTTGTGATGCAATACCCAATATTATAAGTGGTGTAAAATTGGAATATATATTCATGGGAGTACGTAGAACCAAATTAGTTGGGGGTCTCATTAGTATCCTATGATATTAATTATTCTATAAAATAAATTAAATCTCTTAGAAAATTTATGGCAGATCCTAATCAGTCCAACGGATCACACAAAGGATTTCTTTAGAGTCCACCCATAACAAAAGATTTATCATGACTAATAAAAACCCATTTGCCTATCTCTGCATGGTAGTAATATTGAAATATATTAATAAATCTTACAACATACAGTGGTTCATCTAATTAATTTCATCTTAGATATATGAAACCCATAACGAAAATAGAGGTATCACAAAATACATTAAAATTCTATCTTGAAATGGTAGCAAGAAAGCAAGAAGATAAATTATAGAATAAAAATATGTATATATATGACATATGACCCCAAGTCGCTAGTCCAAATCCATAATGTACATAAAATACCATAAAATAAATATTGTAATCTAATTAATGGAATCTCAAAGGGCTAATATACATGAGTTATCTGGGCACATGAAAAATCCCTTACTCAATTCCCACACAATCTAAATCCATTCCAACAAGCCCAAATTTAGTTAAAAAGAAAAGAATAAAACTATAATCTATTAAAATATTATAACACTAATAATAAAACCATTTGGTTCATGCTGGAGATCCACATGACCTCAATTATGCCTCCTCAGACACAGGATAATTCCAAATAGTAGAGAGGTTATAAATTCAGTCGGTTGGGATACTATACCATCAATATTTTTTTAATGCATCAATAAAATATATAATATAATAATCAAAGTGAGATGAAGAAAACTAAAAGTTCAGAATATATGGACATATGGAACACAAGTAATAAAAATAATAAATAAACATACTCCCTTAGTGGAAATATAGATCATGGAAATGTGAAAGCTAATGGTACTTAAATGAAATTAGGGAAATACTTTAGAGTATCCTAGTATTGTTTCCAACTCCATGATCCCTGAGTAAAATATATTATATTGGCCACATTACCTTTTTTGGTGACATATATATGAAATTTTTATGTTCTCTAAGATTCCCATACAGTTCATGTGTATTAAAACCTTGTATAGAACCAATAATTAATCCTTAAAAACTATGAAAAAGTATAACATATGTATTGAATGATAATAATAACTATGAATACATATATAATTGTCATACAATCCCATATTGAGTGGTCATTCACTAACCAATATAATACAAACCCTTGACATACCTTATTTGAATATGTGTCGAAAGTATAGTCAAAAGAAAATTATAAGTGAGAAATAACAAGGATCATACTCAGGTATCTCTAGTGTATCATGGAATTTAGTTGGGTCAAGACATAAGACAGTCGTATACTTGATCTATCACTGGATAAGAATATAGGCTTCATACTATGTATAAGCCATTGGTTAGGCCTCCAGTCTATCATTCCTTATATCACTTCTATATTAATTTTGGAATCTAATCCCTAATTCCCATTAATTGTCATTTGGTCTATTGTTAACATTATCAACTTCCATGAAACCTTCCCCTCTAATGCATAATCATTACATGATGGTCTACCTATTTTGAGTACTACAAACAATATCCAATTTTATGAAAGGAAACATAACATTGTAAAATATACATTTAAAAAAATAGAATATCATTATGTGAATATATTAGAAACATATAACACATGTCATAGACATCAATCATAGTCAAACAATCTATATAAAAACTCGTGAAATTATGAATTATCACCAGGACTCATGGGATACACACACACCTATATTTGATCATTATAAAGAAATTTCATATATGTTTAATTATAAAATAATTATACCAAGGAAAAAACTTCATACAAGAGCCCAAATCGGTAAGGAAATATGTACCTCAAGGTTTTTTTATTAACAATGACAATGTTTATCCAAGGGTTAATGGTTGATTTCATCATACAACCATAATGAATGGATCACACATCATGTATGTCTAACTCTAGTTTTAATTAATCATGAAATATTTTAATAATGGATACTCAAGATAACTCCGTGCCAAAAATCTCATTTTAGAATTTTATTATGTAAGTATTCCATCATTGGAATCAAATATGGTGCATGCTGAAGGGTTAAATCCAATTCAAAGGATCATTTTTCAATCAATGAAATATCAATAATTTATTATTCATTCAAGAAGACTTCCTTCATCCTAGCCAAGGATTATTGATCCATGATCAACATATCAATGTAAAATAGATTCAACCTGAGATTAAAGTGGACTATATTCTCATGGTGATCATTCCAAGATATAAACCATGAAATGTCAACAATTTTTGAGAAATCTAGATCTAGTTAAGAGGGTTGTTGATGAAATGTTGAATCATTGGAAAATTTACAATGAATCATGAACCGATTAATAATACATCATCATAAAACCTTCAAAAATATGTTTTGTAATATTTTATCCAAACACATACCCATAAATAATTCTTTAAAGATGGTATATCTTAATTCTCTGAAGGAAAATCATAAAAAAATTATATATGTTCTTGGTCTGAGATGAAATTTTGAAAATATCATCAAATCATGATATAAATAAACAAAACATCACAAATCCATGAACATCTCAAAATAATTATAGAGAAAAATTAATATATATATATATATATATATATGAATATCTTTTCGTTCTAACATCATTGAGTCAATCCCACATTTATGCTATTAATGGGAGAACTCCATGGACCATGATGGAGGTCTCAAATTTTTTATAGGACAAGAAGATTTAGATTTAAGAGAATATGTTATAAAACTATTTACCATTATAATACTATGGGTTTCATAAATATAACCCCCATACTGGCAACACTAGTTAGCTAGTGTGCTAGGAAGAAATATCGGGGTTCGGTCAGTGCCACCAGTGAGCCGGTAGGTTAGTCAGATCCTTCAAGGACAACTAAAACTCTACAGGATGCCTGGTTTTTGTTTTTCAACAACCCAAATCCAAGTGATTCCTAAAATCTTGTACAAGCATTTCCTAAACCCTTATCCAATTAATATATTACACTTAAGAACCCATATCAGATAATAACAAAAGAAGAAATTAATTTTTATAAACTCAAAATATCTAATACATAAAATTGATAAAAGGATGATAAAAATCATAAAGTATGAAATTAATAATTAAAAAACATTAATATAATTGAAAGTGGATTGGTTGAGTTTTACATTACCAGATTTATAGATATTGTTATCTCTATCTGTGTTTTTTGAGAAACTGTAGTCTAATCAATGATTTTCAAGAAGTTTTTTTATTTCTTGATTGATAGTATGGATGATAAATCATCAGCACTTGAACAATATTAATTAAATTCACTACTACTATATTACATTAAGAGTGTTTAGATTTTATATAAAATGGATAAATGGACTTTTTTTATGAAAATGAGTAAAGGTGAGAAGGAAATATCATTCAATTCCTAGATCGATGTTAATAATTCTAAGGGATTCAAAGAAAAATATGATGATTTGGATTGTATTGTAATGTTAATGTAATGTTTTAAAAAGCACGTAACTCATCTTAATAAGTATTTTAAAAGGTAATGGTATATATCAATATAAACTACATTTGACTTGTATAAGTTAGAGTGATATTGATCATTTTATAGTAAATTTTCTAAATAAGGAAGTGGATAGTGAATGTGTAGAATTTTAATTAGAGAAATTATATATAATGATAATTTTAAATTTTATATAAAAAATGATCCTTTTATGGCAAAGGAATAAAAATTATTAATATTAGGATGATTTTTTATAACGTAAATAAGGATCAATAATATTGTGATGAATGTGGAAGCGAAGAATACTCATCATTTTTTATCATGGTGAGAAATTTTAGATTGAAAAGTGTATTAAAGAATAGTTCTTCATTAAAGTATGTAAAAAATAAAAAAACATATAATTCATGATGAAATAAGCACTAAATTAGTTTATTATAAAAAATTATTAATAAATATTTAGGAATCTAATAACTTAGGAATGCTACCATAATTGTTAATTGAGGTTGAGAAAGAATAAAAAAAATAAAGATACAACATGTGAACATAGTAGAATATTTCAGTGTCTCAGTTAAAAAAGATTAAAATAATAAAGATTAACTAATGGATAAATCAAAATGAAATAAAAAGGAACTTTTTAATATTTTTAAATTGTTTAATAGTGTAAATATAAAATTGAAAATGGTCATGATAAAGTTTTAGATATTTTTACACATTGTTAGAGAAACTAAAAAAGACCATTGAAAAGAAAAGTTAAATATTCATGAATTTTGATTATCAGAAAAATTACCCATAATATAATTAAATATTTTAAAATTTTCATGAAATTAAATATGAACAGACCATATACAATCAAAATTAAATTACGAAGAGTAAATTTTCCACAAAAATTGATTTCAGGTATTTTAAGAATTATGAAAATAGATATTTGAAGATGAAATCCACCACCATTGTAATGTAATAAAAATAACAAATGATATATGATTATAAGGTAGATATTAAAAAGATAGTTACAGAAAGTTTCAATAAATCTGTGTTTAAAATAGTGAATGAAATTATGTGTCATATTATTTATTATAGGAAGTGTATATAAGTTGATTTTGAATTTTTTCCACTTTGTTTTTGTGGGGGCTAATAGAATGTGGAAAGTGTTATTTTTTTAATAAATAGAATTTAAATAATTATAGTAAGTGTTCAAAGGAAGTATTTTATGGGGATAAACCATACTTGAAGAAGAATATTTGAAAAGGGGACTAAAAATATAAATGTAAATGTAAATAATATTCCTCATGTTTTGAAGGATGTTTATGGAAGACATGATAATCTGGGTTAAGGAATGACTAAAAATATTTCAAGAATAATAAATCATGAATAATATTTATAGATTTTAGAAAAATCATATGAGGAAGAAATGATAAATCATTTATAGTTTAAGTTTCATTGAAATTTTCTCAATGGAATAATCCTTGGTACTGATCATTGTGTATTCATATTGAACAATTAAATTTGATAATAATGTAAAAATAAAAAACAATGTGATTATTTAAATATAAATTGATGAAATTATGTTGATGTCTTAGATCTATATATTATATATGGTTTTTAACACAACCTTGAATGTTTTTCACAATTATGTGATTATGAAAGTGTAGTGATATTTATAAAAATAGTTTTGTGGGGATGTGATTAAATCTGTGATGATATATGTATGATGTAAAATGGATTACATGTTACTCATTTCAATTGGTAGAAGATAAAAATTAAAAATTCTTATGTATCACTAATGAAATGCAATTTTGGAATAGATCACATAACCTTATTATAAAAAGGGTCATGATTTGTTTTCTTGGGGAGACATTGTTTTTGATATTCCATCACATAATAGATAATCAAAATGAGATTTTTATACAAGTTAAAAGGTAAATATTCTGAATTCATTTTATAAATGAGATGATATTTACAAATATAATCAAATGTAACGTTTCCATATATACATTTTTGTACTCATGAGGATGAAATAAACAGAGGATAATGGCTATTTTAACGCATTCATAAATTAAATTAATCAAATCACTCACGTCTTGTTTATGAGGTGTGAATGAAAATAACTAAAGATGCTGGAGTGTAATATGTAAAATAATGAAATAGGTATGTATTTATTTAAATAATAGTTTTAATTATAATTTTGGAGAGGAATGTAAAATTGAAATGTTTTTAGAGTATTTGGACAATCATGGGATTCATAATTAATATAGTACATTTTATAACCAATAAAAAAAAAACTTTTATTGAGATAAAGATATGGATATCAGTTGAAATAACTCTGAACATGTTTGTGTAGCATATATATTATCATTTCTTATTTTATGAATGTGATTTAGAAAATCTTATATATTCCAAATTGTTTTTTATATCTTTTAAACATTGAAATTCATTTTTATGAGTTGTATTATAAGAACACCCGTTGATTGAATGATTTAGAGTTATTAAGAATAATTTTTATCATCAATTTTAAGTGTTAAAATATAATAATGTTTGAGAAATTTTAATGAAAAACATATTCCTTGGATACTACATTATAAGAGATGATATCTCTCTCTTAATAAAGAAACCCACAAAATTTTTAGGATAAATGGGACGTGATAGAATGAAATGATGGTGATGAAAATACAAATATCTTTCATATCTGTAGAAACAACCCCTCACATACCTATGACATAGGGCCATACCCCTATGGGTAATCTTTATTATTTGTGTTTTTCATTTATTTATATTTAATCAAAAGTGTATAAGGTTTTTTCATGAAGCATAATGTTTTATATACCATTAAAAGAATTTAATTTTAATAATGTTTCTAAATGAACTTTTGTTAATAATTTAAAATTTAATCACTATATGGTTGGTGATTTTAAAGAACATGTAAATGATGATTGTACTACATGTTATCCAACAGTCACTAGTCTTACAGATTTATTTATAATCCTTATTTATATAGAGGTTAGAGATAGTTTTTCTAAGGTATTTTCATATTCTTATCTTTTCCTCAAGTATTTTTTGAATTATCTACACGGGATGTTCATATTATCACTATATATTCAATTATCATCCTACCATTTTATTTGATGAATGACGTTTCGACCTTTGACTCCCTTTCCACAATATGTTAGTGTAAAATATTATTAAAAACATGTTCATGAACTTTATATGGAGAAACAAGTATACCCAAATATTTAATTATCATATGATGTCATGAATATATGGGGGAACATAATCTATTTAATCATTCCTCATAGTCTTCATGACATGAAGTAACTAATGAGAATCACTTTAAGAATCCTATTTAGTTTTAATATGTTATTATGTATTATAATCAATAATATAGTTTGATTCATCAAATTTCTCAAGGAATATTTTCATAAATATATGATTGTACTTTTTTTATGATCCAAATATAAATTCATGAGAGTTTTATTTAAATTTGATGGTCTATCTATAAGCCTAGAATGATAATAAAAAGTTCCCAACTGATAAAAGAAATTTATCCTAAAAGAGGAAATAGAGTCTATGACATATGTGAATATTTATTCAAAAAGTATTACAATGAATAACGCATATAATCAAGTTATTTACACTTTTCTGATGTGGTTACCAATAATTATGATGTTTATTATTTTATTCATGAACTATTAGTTCTAAATGTTATTGGTGAATTTACTACCCTTGCTGAAGTTAGATAATAATCAGTTTTTCATTACCAAATAACAATGGATTGAAATGATCTTATTGGTTTATGGAACAATATTGGATGTTGGAATTTTGAATCACGGGAAGGTAGTTGGGTTTTGAGGGGTCTTATTATATGGATTTCAATGAATTAGTTAGTGAAAATGATTCCATTCCATAATAATAGAATCAATATTCATCATGAATGGTTTTATCGATTTAGATGAAAATATTACCGTGAAGGAAAATTTTAATCTATTTGTGGATAATAAAATTTGTTTCAACATATAATATTACATAAATTCCCAAAGGGAGACCTTTGGTTTTGAACAAAGGAGCCTCAAAGAAATTGAATATTCCTTTTTTGAATAAACATTCCTAATGTTCCAAGGGTGGTGAATTATGATTAGTAGGTCACATTTTTTTGTAAATATTATTCATGTGAATAAAAATTTGGACAGGGTGTAAATTATTGATGAATCACAATGTTTCAAAAGGCTTAAAAAGAATATATTTATTCAATCCAAATAGGTTTATTTTCTATTTTATGGTGAAGGATTTATTGATAATGTTTTCCCTCAATGAAAAAGATATTGTTAATGATAAATATAACAATTAGTTGGAATTAATGTCCAATAAAGATTCTTGAGGACAATAATAATCATCTTATTTTAGGTAGATGATGTCAAAATAGAAATCTCAAAGAGAATAAGAATAATGATGGGAGGCTAGTATTTGGCATATTAATTTATTCCAATGTTATCACATTACTAGATTCACTAAATATATCAGAAACTCAAGAAGGTTATGAAATTAGATATATGTCATGGTCATTGTTCCATGATTATGAAGTGTTTCATATCATTGGAGAAATTTAGTTAAACTATCTTTTAGTTATATTGTATACTATTAACCCTACCATTTATTTTGGATTCATAAAAAAGTATTAGTGTTTGTAAATATTTTATATCTTTATCATATAAATTTTCTATAGTAGCTATTTAATTACTATAAACGTTAAAAAACAAATTTTGATGTTGAATAACTCCAAAAATTGTTAAAGTTTTAATTTATTTTTTTCAACCATGAGTGGAGATCATTATAGGTATTTTATTATATTTTTGAGATGGGTTTAAGAGAATTTCGATTCTATGTGGATGCTTGAAACAGTTATTATAAGATTGGAAGAAGTTATGGAATTATTAATTGAGGAATAAATTTTGGAAAGGAATGGAATACATATGTTTTCCTGAAGAGAATAATATTTTAAAAGGGATATATCTCATTACGATGAGAAACATTATATAGATTATATATATGAATATTTTGGAGTGACATTAGGAAAATCAATATTTTCACGCTATTATGAATGGATTTATTAATTTAAAATAATTTTTTTTAATCTTATATTATATTCGTACAATAGTTCACAAATAGACATGATTATGGAGAAATAACATACATTGATATGTATAACTAATTCTACGATGTAGAATGAAAATTTAATAATGGTAAAAAAATCTATATATTTCTATGTATGGTTTATAAATCATGTGTAATACATTTTTTTATGTTTATATAAAAATTTGGTAATGTCATGAATACACTATTTTATGTAATATTTTTTAGATGATGACTATTTTTTCTAAGAATTCATAGAATACATAAGATATTAGATAGTGGAAAATTGGAAAAGTATCAAAGGTGTTGTGATATATTATATAAAATATATGATATATAATATATTCCTTGGACCCTAACTCTAATAAATCAAACATGTTAATTTTATAGAATAAATTGTAAGAATATAGTACAAATGATTCGACTCGCAGTTATTAATGTAAAATTATTCTTCTATGTACAACAATTTGTATTGGAAAAAACATTCTGATTGATCCATCTATGGTTGAATTTATAGATGTTGAATCTAAATTATATTAATATATGAGGTATATTTTTTATTGTAATATTCACAATAAATATAAATTATTATCTTAGATTTAATAATATGATGATTCCTTATACTAGTTTTATTTTCTATAAAGTAATTGATACAATAATAATGGGTTTTAATCCAATTGAGTGAAATTTTACCATGAAATTTACTAATAAAAGAATATGGATGTTTATGTGAGTCTATGTAAATGAATATTCATCATATTATCTATAAAAATATATTCATGGGTTATTAGAATGAAAATGACAAACAAATATGGGATAATATTTAAATCATATTTTAATGGATTGTCAATATAAGTGAATCGAAGTTATAGATTTAGATATAAATATTTTAAGGTAATAGAATAGATGGTTATGAAATTATTGAGGAATATATTAGAATATTAAATGTAATTTTTAGCAATATCAGAGATTTTCAGGAGACCATGGGAGAAAAAACCATTTTCATGGATCTGATTAGAAACTATCGAAGAGATTTGATAAAAATTACATTGAACTTGAATATATACCTTGATAGTATCTTGATGAGCTTCAAAATTTTCTTATTTCTTATAAAATGATAATGTCTCCAATTTCAAAGAATGAGATCAATAAAGAAAATTACATTCATATTAATGTTGTGATGAATATAAAACATATTGAAAAGGAATTTTATACATCCTTTGAATATAAATGGGATGATTAATATGATATAATAATCTGCCATATTAAATAATTATAGAAGATGAAAGGGAATTCATAAAGTATTTTTGGATAATAATGTTTTTATATTTATTTTGAATCAGGTGATTTAAAATTTATTTTATAAATAAGTAAATTGGTGTTTATAAATATTAATAGTGGGAATACTAAACCAAAAAAATGGTATTATGTCTCTAAATAATTCATGTTTCCAAAAGAGAGAAAAAATATGTTAAAAATAATAAATAGAAGAATAATGTTATTTAACATAATGTATGAATATACCAGTAAAACAACACAATATAAAGGTGAAACTATTAAATTTATTAGAAACATCATGGATCTTTTTGAATGAACCTGATGAAATCTTCTGTTGGGATCAATATGGGGTAGAGAATTATAATAAACACATGTTGAGAGGTGAGCTTATAGAAAGAATTTATAAAAACACCAATCACATAAAGGAAAATATATTTCAACGAAAGGATACTGGGTAGAGAAAGTAAATTGTATCTAAATTTAAAGTAATGAATATAGTAAACATTAATGTAAAATATCTCCATAAGGTAATTTTTTAATAATACAAAATATTTAAATATCTTATAATGGAATATGATATAAAGGAATAAATATTAAATAAAACACACAAAAATAATTCATTTTTCTTTTTAGATTTAAATATTCTATAAAATATTATAGATGACTGCACATAATATTTGTTAAAAAATTAAAAGTTATTGAAAACATCAAATTATTATTCCTCAAATTCATATGTAAAGTATTTAATTTTATACAATAAGAATAATACACCTATTTTGGATAATATTACATGATTAAGAGGAAAAAATGGGTATATTTGGACTGAAAAAAATTATAATAATAACACTTTTATATTATGGGATGTTGTTAATAAAAAAATAATGGAAATCTATCAAAGTCAAAAAATGAAATTTGGTATACTTATAAGCAATAAACAAAATTTCATAGTCTAATAAATCAATTAATTTGAAGATCATAATTTAGTTGTTACTTATGATATTTTTGAGCCTATGGGAATAAATCCTATATGTATTTTTATAATATGTGACATCATTAGAATTTTAGGAGGAATGAATTTATGGGAAGAATCTATGAGATAATCAGGAAAAAGTTTTAAAATTATAATGATACGAACAAAGAATCTATCAATATTTCATAATTAGAAAAAATTTTATTATCCAAAAAACATTGATAAATGTGTGACCAACATGGAAATTGTAATAATGAGCTCATTACCACATATCCAATAAAAACTAGAAAATATTTTATATATGTAAATGTTTTAATAATAGAAAAGAATGATAATTTAATTCATGATGAGGTGGATCCTAAATAAATAAGTAAAATAAATCCATGGATACTCTAGAGTGATTGTTCATTTCATATGATAGGTTAAAAAGAACTTGATGAACTTTTTTGAACATGACATATTTGTAGTTACTTTTGGGAATGGTAGTTTTTAAAATATTAGAGAAATTTGGACAACTACTATTGACCCTCATGAATTTAAATTTTAAAGATTAATTTTTGGTATAGGATAAGAAATAATTTATTGAGTTTCAGTCTTCTTATTAATGTTGGTAATAAATAAAATTCTTTAATAAAATAGTATACCTTCAAGTGATAAATGGATTTAAGTGTTATCTCAACCCGGTAAATAATCTTTGGGAACAGTGTCTATATTGTAAACATTGGCGATACAAGTAATGTGGTCTCATAACAAGAGAATATTCTATAGTGTATATGTATTAACCATCGTGGTCAAATGTTTTTTTAGAAAAATATCAGATGGTGGTGTGGTAAAAAACCTTCAATAGGTGATAATCGAATGATATTATATTTTTAAAACATTCTAAAAGGAGAAACTAATATAAGGATATCAAATGAGATTACAAATTCAGTTCTGATGGCCACTTGAATTCATTAATTTAAATTTATATGCATGAATTATATATTTATATTCAATTTTTTATCTTTAAAACATAACAAGATTTAATTATTTTATGAAAATGAGAAATTTGATATTTATGCAGCATAAATATGATGTTTGGAGATATTCAAAATCATAAGAAGATATGTTTCGAAAGGGTTCAAGGTTTATATCCAAAATGTCATAATTGATAATGGAAGGTTGTTTTATAGAAACACATTTGAATCCAATATTCGTACTAATATGATCAAGAACCATCATAGTGATCCATATAAGCCATAGACAAAAGTATTTATAGAGGGGAAGAATAAAATTTTTATTTAAAACAGAAGAACCCCTCTTAAAACATTTTTTATTTAAAAATACATCTAGAGAAAAAGAGGGAAGTAAAACTATTTACATTTTAAATATGTTCTTACTAAATCATACTTAAATCATAAATTAATAAGAAATGTGGTACAAATTTAATCCAATAATGAATTAATTTGAGGTAAATGTTATCCTATTTTTATTAAGATCTAAAATTAAGATCAGGGAAAATTTGATGATATTGATAATGAAGGATACTCATGTGATATTTTTCTAATGTGAGAAGCTATAAGTTTTGTGTAAAAATGGAAAACAAGTTTGTAGACTATTATGAAATAAATATTTTTTAATAATCCAATTTTATAGTGGAAAAAAGAGAAATATTATGAAAATATATAAGTGGAGAATATATACATTCATAGAAAGCTGTGTAAATAAGAAGCTATAAAAAACTGGAGAACGTAATATTGATTTAGATTAAACTATTAAATATTATCATTATATATAGAATGATATATAAAAACACCAACGATGGTGAATAATTTGAAATAATAAAATATAATTAGAAATAAGTATGGAATTATTCAAACTAAAATAAATTTGATACATAAAAACAAGTCAAATTTTATTTCTAAAACTTTTCCACATTCAGTTTTGAGGTTGATGATGTCAAATAATTGATATATTGAATGAATTAAGAGATATATTTTATTGAATTAAATACCACTTTTATCTTATTCGATGAATAAATGGAAAAATTCAAATAGAAAAAATTGGGTGTTTGTAAAAAATATCAATAAATATGGGGATGTTTCATAAAAATTGATAATTATTGTGAAAATGATGTAATCATATTCACACTATCAATATTGAGGATGAATTTTTATTTTGTAATAATTCAATCCTTAATAATGTTCTTGGTAGTTTTATCTCAAATGAAATACATGAGTTATCACATTACAATGAAGTCCACTATCATAAATTGAATATTATTAGAAGAAGTTTATTTTGAAAAACCAAATGTTTTTTTTAATTGTAAACGAATTATGGTATATAGGATGAAGAAATATTTACATGGTTGAATGAAGTTCCTTACATTATGATATTAAATGTTTTATAACTATATTAAATATATAAGTTTCCCCTAAGGAAATGATGATAGTAATATTAATGTGAAGAATTTGAGAACATATACAACTATTAATATTGTTATTATTATTGATGAATATATTTTTACTATATAAAATGATAAAAATTAAAAAAATTCAATTAGTATTAAAATATATTTCAAAATTAATATTCATGGAAAGATGATTTTCTACCTAGGATTTCTATTTTTTCAAAATGAATATTTTTTGTATTCTTTCAATGAAATATATTCCAAGAGATTATTAAATAATTTTGTCTTGGAGGATTAAAAATATGATTCCATAGAACATATTTTTGTTAGAGTTTAGAAAAGATAATGCATATAATATTACGAATCAAATGAAATTTAAAAAGATAATCATATTTTCTTTGTCTCAGTACATCTACGATTGAAATTGATTGAGAAGTACAATTATGTTTAATGTATGTAATTGATCCAAAAAAGTCAGACATGATGGTATCTAAAATTTTCCTCTTATATATCAAAGGGATATTGTACTTTAGTATTTTATATATAATATATGAGAATATGAATTTGTTTAGGTGAAAAAATTTAGATTGGGCATGATATTGTAACGAAATAAATTAAACATTTTGTCATAAATTAATTTTAGTACAATGTTGTCAGATCTTGAATTTTATGAAGAAATATTCCATGAATTTTAGCACTACTAAGCCTATGTATGTTGAAGTAACATAGGATTATAATAAAATGATCTAGGTGAGAGAGAAATTTGAATAGTTGAAGTAAAAAACATAAAAGACATTGATAATTTCTTTTGATAATCAATGAGCTATTGAAAAACCGTATAATTTATTGTTTCACTCTAGATCTATACAAATTGAAATAATTTATTATTAATTCAAACAAATGTTTGAAAACAGAAATGTGAGGATAATATTTATCTTAATTTGGGCCCAAGATTATAATTTATTTCTCAATTCTATCCTCAATTATAGATTTTAATGCCTAAGTTTAAACAGGAATGTACAATTATTCCCTGTTACTTAAGGAGTTTAAAATTTCCCATTATTCTATTGGATTATATTTTCAAAAGGTTATAAAGGTATATAAATCAATTATAATTCAATTGTTTAAACAAAGATGATATTATTACAAAAAGGGGGAGAAAATTTTTTTTTATATAGTGATAGAGATCAAAAATCACGTGCGCATAATATTCTTATCACAATGGGAAAAAATCTATAATTTTTTTTCAATTAGTTTTGTTTTTTGAAATATCTCATTTGTAAATTTTTTGATATGATTCATTTGATTTTTTAGGGTTAATTAAATATCCAAAGTGGGTGAATGATGAAGACATTGAATTAATGATGGATTATTGAATTCATTAATATATATTAATGAATAATGTTTAATGTATTTATGAATATTTTTTGGATATTTTTTTAATAACATAAAATTACTAATAATTTTTAGAAGGTTTTTGTGATGTTTTTTAGTTATTCTATAATTCTGTGTTGAAGCTATAATCTAGGAATGGAATGGAATCTGAATGTTTTTCATAGAAGAAGAATATCGACGAAGGATTAGAGATCATTGTAATGTATAATATTTTTTGTTTGATACATAATAAATTATTGGAATGATAATGTGGTAAATAATTTTTTTAGAAATTTTGGTTATATTTTTTTGGATCATGCATCATATTTTTTGAGTATATATTACATTATACCTACAATGTTTTCCAAATTTGGTAAATTATGAAAAAATTAATTCATATAAAAACATATGTAGTGATGCATAATGAAAAAGTAGAAGAGGTAAAGATATCATGTTTCATAAAAATATTTTTGAGGTATGTATAATATATTCATTGATGTTAATAGATAAAAAAAGGATAATCCATATAGAGATTCATAATATTTTTTTGATGATAGATATGTTTTTTTACATTGCACAAAATACATAAGTTATTGAAAATATGATAATGATTTTGATATTTGAGAAGACTTGATATCTAATATATTGTGTTTTAGGTATAGATATTTCATTTCATTCGTAAGGTTTATCAATTTTTAAAAACTTATAGATTTGAATGATTCCAAACAGTCAATGTTTTTTCTTTTTATTTGAGGATTAATATATAATGATAATTGAGTATGAGCCTTGATTAATGTCATGTATGTGGAGGAAATTAATAATAGGGTTACTTCTTGATTATTTTGAAATTTGGAAATAAAATTATTTGAATGTCATTAATATTGATCAAATATTGTGTTGTTTCTAGAAGATAATCTTGAACAATTCTAATTGAAATGTCATAGAGATTAAAAATATAGAGGCAACCTTATTGAGTCTGTCAATGTGTTTAACATAAATTACTACCTTTAAATGGAAAATACTTACAAATAGAGTTATTTTGTGAAAAATTGATAAAATAAATTGAAAATATAACTAACAAAACCAGTTTGACATGATGGATCAGCCATGATTTCCCTCTATAAGGTGGAAATTAACATTATAAACAAAGCAAGCATCATGTATAAACAAAAGATATAAATAATAAAAGCACATCATGGATGAAATTGTCAAAACCCCATGATTCATAAAATCAAATTCCTTTGTACAAACCATGAAAATAGAATAAATATAAGATAATTACAAAACCCCATCTCCATGTGAACATCCATAACCACCATCATGACAGATTACTAAGGAATTGAAAACATATTCAATCTATCGAGCTACATAATGACCTTCCCTATAGATTTATCTTGAAAAAAGAAATTGATATATGAAAAAAATTATGAAATTTGGTTTTATCACTAAATATTAGAAGGATACCACTATGAAACAATAAGGTTCTTATCCACAAGCTTCTGTTAGTTATAGATTCAATAATAATATAAGTTTATAAATTAATTTTCTTAACTATTAAAAAATCATCCTTTGGAATCATTTTAAAAAATCTATATTAACAACTAAAATGATATGCATATAAGAATTAATGAAAATATATTGGGAATAATCCAAATCATTCTTATCATAAAATATAATCAAGTGAGAATATGAAAAATTATATATAATTGAAGCCAAGATAATGAAACATAATTTTGCTCTAGTATAAGAGAAAAAATTACTATTGAACTATTGGAACAAAATACTTGGAATAAATTTATATCACATATTACTATGTCATTATAGAGTCAATTTATATAAAAATGATTACTAATAGTGATACCAAACTCATTATGGTTTTAATATATCGATATCTAATGTTCTTTCATGTTCCCATATTCTTTTTTTCCACTAAAAATTCAAAACCACAATCACAATTGAAAAAAACAAAACAAAAGATCACTAAATGCATGATTTAAGTCCAAAATTATATTATAAATTATATTTGAGTAATTTCATTCAACAAATGAAGTGGAAAAAATTTATTTAAATAAAACCCTATTTAATACCAATTTTAAAATCCACAAATTATATAATTCAATAAAAAACCTCATGTATTTCAAATCATGGAATATCATAAATCAATCCAATGGAATTTCGTTAGAATGAATGTTAACTAGACGAATAATAAAACGATATAGGTACACCAACCCCAAGAAAATACAAAACATTGTTTCCTTTTAATGTGGTGATTGGAGAGGAATATATTTTGTCTTAAAAACCCAAAATTTGAAAGTAGAAATAACAATAATAGGGGAAGAACCCTCGATCACTATTGAACAAGTGACAAACATCCAAAACCCCTTATTGGAACAAACTAAATAAAAAATTATAGCTAATATGGATATAATAATCAATTTAACAGTGAAAATAATGCCAATTAAATCTATTAAACCCCATATTATTGTTGGAAATTTCAATAGTAACTTCCCTTGTGAGTTTAGGTGCCCAATGATCATTTAAAAAAACAAAAACCATTACCACCAATCCCTAGTGATTCCCAAAATGAATGGAGGAATCACATATGATACTAACCACATGAACTAGCCACACTGTTTATGAAATAACTAGGGTAATTTTTTTGTTTTCATGTTCTATACTAAGACATTGGTGTGGATTTATGGTTGTGGAACATAATATGACAAAAATGAAATAATTCCTATAAAAATTCCCAACAATTTTCAAGTTGTCTTATATCATTTCACACAAGATGTCTGGGGGAACACCCTGGAAACCAGCATAGTTTTAGTGCAACCCATTATTTGACCTTAAAGTGTCGGAACCCAATTTTATTCCACCATGTACCACAAGGCTCCCTAAACTAAAATTAACCAATATAAGGTTCAAAATAAAACCTATATAAGACCATGAGGGCAATAAGATTATCCCAACCATGAATCTTTATTACCCTAGAACGTTTTCATGATTAGGGACTCAAAAAAAGAGATGGTCACTACTCCCTAATTAATGATTCCAACTCCCACATCTCATAGAAATCCCACTAGCATTGCAATAGTACATCAAACAAAGGAATTGTTTTACCATGTAACACATTATCATTTGGATGCATAATTTGAACCAGTTATTTAAACAATTAGGAGTTGGGATAATGATCAATATGATCCAATTCTATAACCTAAACAAAAATTGATGTATAACAATTTAATTAGAAAATAATAAACACATTTTGAATTTTAAATAAGTGATAATACATATCCCCCGGATTATCCACCTTTCTATATCATTTAATGTTTTTAAATGGGACTAAAACCTCAGTTTCAGAATTCAATTCTTACCCAACGGTTGATTTCCCCTGAAATGTGTCACCTTGATAAAAACATGATCACGCACCAAAAACGCCAAAATGTGATGATGATGGTCATAATATGATTTTTGATGAATTTTATCAATAGATAACCTCTTTCAGATCAACATAAATTTATTTAGTCTCCCGAAAAAGACTATGTCCATGAAATACCATTCTATCAAATCCTCCCATCATAATGGGCAACAACATTCTTATACAAAAAAATATAAAGAGGGATCTATTTTAATTTATTCATGACAATTATTTATATAGGAAAACTCCGGCAATGAAATATCATTATTCCATGATCCACTAAAATCCAGCACACGTACATGAAGTATATCTTCTAAATATAGATTTCACACTTTGTATATCATACTACATAAGTGTAATACATAAATAATTGCTTTATTTGGGTACGCATCACCTCTTTCAATGCATTCTATAACCTGGATGTAAACTATGTATCCATGTATAAAATTTCCACATTGGTCACTCAATATAGCTTAATTATCTCATTGGAATACATGTGCCTGAGATCTTCCACTAGCATGTTCTACATAATAAGAAGGAAAAATTTGATATTTTATGTTAATCAATGATCACAAATATTTTATATCCACCATTGAAAATTTCTAGCAAAGAAATAATGATATCAATAAATATCTCATCCCAATTCCTCGTCATAATGAGAATAGAATAAACTACACTGGAAAGATAATTGAGACTTCCCCTCAATCTTCTAAACAGTGATGAATTATGAAATGATGTCTGATGTTTACCACCTCATCACTAGACACCCATACCAACATATCTAATCATAATACAACTTTTCACCCATGTTAAATTGAACAACTAGAATGATGCCCACTATCCAATATCTAGAGTCTCCAATGAATAAGACTAACTAAACTGCTTTATAAATATGTATTATATATCACATAAAGAATCAGAATTTATATATTTTTAAAATTAAAATTATTAATTGGATTATTATACAATATAAACAACTCATTTTCTTACATAATGTCATTAGAGATTGATTTTAAAGTGTATGTGATGTTACCCATGCTAGTGGAATATGAAAAGAAATCATTATTAATATTTATGAGAAATATAGTTCAATATACCTTAATTAAATGCATTTATGTAAAGTACCATTTTATCATAGAGAATGTGAAATATAGTTAACATTCTTATGATGGAAAACAATTTATTTGATTTTACCAAACCATTACAAAGGTATTCATTATAGAAATTTTTGTTGATGATTAGGTTTAAACATCCATATTCTAAAAAAAAAAGGTAAAGTTCCCATTACCTCTATCACATTTTTTGGATGTTATAGTCAAAGAGGAAAAATATAAATACATGACTCCAAATATATATGTTTTCATTTTTAAGATGAAATATCTATTAAGGGGGATTATGTAATTAGGTTATGTATTTTGAAAGGGGAAAGGTCTGAGTTCTTCATAAAAATGTGGTGTATTTATGTCTAACTACAAAATTTCAATGAGTGGGTTTTCAATTGTTTTGTGTAAAAAAAATTATTTGTTTTGAATATTTGGTTAATTGTTTTTAGTATCTATATTTCAATATAATCTGAGTAGAATAAGTCATAATTCTAAGATTGATTGGATGTTTATATGAGAACATATGTTTAAAATTTAAAAATATTAACATTATTATTTATAATTCTTTTTTCATATAAAATATTCACTCACATAGGAATAAATTTATTGAATTTTGATTTATTTGTGTGTTATTTATTTATTTATATTTTTTTATTGACAAAAAAATACAATAGGTGTATTTTTCTGACAAAGATGGTTTTTTGTAAATGGATATATATAATGTTATTGAATATGTAGCAACGATTATTATTGAATTTTTTTAATTCATTATAAATATCAATAACATTTTAAAAGTAAAATGAATTTAGGTTATTTAGTTTAGTGGAGATTAAATTTTTTTTAGATATTTGGAATTACTATGTAGTTGATGTATGGTTTTTTGTCATTTTTGATGTAATTGTTTTCCTAAGTGTTCAAAAACCCACATCATGGATTCATGACTAAGTGAAATTGATTGTAAATATTATAAAAAATTTTATTTCACTCATCATTTTTTCATAAAAATAATCATGGTCGATGAATAATCTAAAATATGTCAATGTTTGAGAGTTTCATATCCAGTTTTTAAAATAATTCTAATTCGATGCAGATGAAAAAAATTATGGATCACTCTATGGTAGAAAAAAATTTGGATGGTTATAGTTCATAGAAAAATGAGAAAAACAGGGAAAAAATATATCATATTTCATCCATTATGGTGCTAGTTTGTTAATGTGGAAGTCCTAGTTCTCAATACCAATATGTATCACTAATCATGATTCTTATATGGGAATAAAACATATAGCTAAAATACCATTATTTCCTTGCATTAGTATTCTTTTCAAAGAATTTTCAATTTTGTTGGGCTATTATGGTTAAAAATTTTGATTTCATATAACCATGTTGTAAATACATTAGCATAGTTTCCCAGAGTCAGTTCCTTAATTAATTATATTTCCATGTTAACAAGAAATTCATATGAAAAATTAATGAATTGTTTAGTATTTTTTCAAAACTAGATAAACACATAAGATCAACAATATATCTTGAATGTAAAAGTTATATAGAAATTCCTTAGACCAAATTCATAACTCAGAGGTTATCCCTAAATTACATGCATAATATACCTCTTAATGTCCTAGGAAAACGAAACACAAGAAAGGGGTGAGCTCAAATACTCAGTAAGTGTAATCAATATAGTGGAAGTTATCATAAAAAAACATTAGTCATGGGGAATAAAAAACACATGCATTTAAAAATAAACATGAACAAATTATGGCATGAATAAGATATGAAAAAAATAATGTTTTAGTAAATCATAATCATGGGTTTTATACCTATATAATAACCACCTGAACATTAAATTATTAGTTTCATAGTGATGTAATGCATAATTATATATATAATATGCATTCCATCAAGGCCTCGTGTAATGATCATAAATAACCATTATATCAAGGCCTCATGCCAAGACTATAGTTATTCTCCTGAGATCTATCGCTGCATCGAGGGGCTATATTGGGACCCACCAATCACTAACTATTCCAATGAATTCATCAGATGAACAGGTAAAAACATATACATTAATATTTAAACTAACATATTAAATGTAAATAACATTCCTCGAATATTGAGTATAAACACTTACTATTTAGAGTAAATTAGTCAATAGTTTTATGATAGAAAATCCATAGTAAAACTATTCATAAACCATTAAATAAAATATGGTAGATGATACCATAAAATATTAATCCTGATAATACTTAAGAATAATAAATATTGTTGAAATATATGTAGATACTCTTATAAAACAATTGAGTAATTCTTGAGATAAGCACTATTTTAATTTGAAAAGAATAGTTCATTTGAAAAAATATCTGTATAAAACAAAATGTGATGTAAGAAAGTGTTCTCAAAATAATATGGTTGAATTTAAAAATATAATTGTTGTTAAAAATATAAAATATTTTTCTCTTTAAAATAGGTATGAATTTGATAAATTCTCTTTAATCCGGCATGTATTTCAGGATGAGTTTTTAAAATGATATTTTAAAACATATATCTACCCATAACCGAAACTAGGATTCTGGTAGGTACACAAAAATAGAAAATTCAAATATAAATGATTAGTAGCACACATGAATAAATAATAATTTAACTGAGGTAGGTAGAGAATAAGAGTAACATTAATGAAAATGGAGGTTTTGGTGGAAAAACCTTACCAAGATGAAATCAATTGAATCATATGCCCCAAAATTAATAATAATAAATTTATATATTCAATACCATGAAAATAATTTTATTAATGATATGAAACATTAATGGGTAGTATGAACATGCCACACATTAGAATAAGGGGAAATTAAGGCATATCTCATGGGAAGGAATGTGAGTTGAGAAAACTCTTATCTTATGACAGTACATAATCTACACATGGACTTAATTTCCTAGATAATAAAATTAATTAAATTAATTTAGTAATTAATAGTATTATATATATATTATTCATTAATTTTTTATTATTTTCAATTATGTTCTTATTGATAAGCTATAATATTGAATTCTATTGTTCAAGTGTGTTGATTTCATAGATTTCATGGTTGTTTCGATTGATAAATAGTAATGGTGTTTATGTAGAAAGGATATAATTCACAAGAATTGAGCATATATATTATTTATGAATATCAATATGTGTATATGGTTATATATATTATTTTAATACATGTTATGATCATGATTTATTAGATATAACATTAGTTATAACCATTTAGATTTTTTGTTCGACATCTCGATTGTTACTAACTAGTTTGTCATATGAATTAGTATTATATATATACATAGGTTCCAGAATGTATCATATGTTATAATACATATATTATATTTTGGTTACACACTATTTTAATGGATTCAATAATGTCCATGAATATGTTAATATAAATTCAAAAAACGTCGTCAATGAATGGGATAAATTTACACATCTTAGATGATGTTTTCATTATTTGAATATAAAGAGGTTAAAAGAGATATGATGATGAATTATTACATTAGCATAATAAAATTATATTTTATTTAAATTATCTGAGATAGGGTAAAATTTGTATTAGGGTAGTTGAGGAGAGTAAATCAAAATAATGTATCTTGAAACAAAAAAGAGAAGTTGAGAAATCCCTTACGAAAATTCTACAGCCTAACAATGTCACATTAAAATTCATAAAATATTTTAATTAGTAAAAAAGGGGTATCTAATCATTCTAAAATAATGTGGTCAGTATGTGGGATATGTATTGACATATCCCAACATAATCTAATTGAAATTAAATGATAATGACATAGAAAATAGTTTTTGAAAAAGAGAAGGGTGGTAGATTCTGTTACCATGTAGAGTAAATCCTAAAACATGATGGTTTGGGCCATGGGGAAATGAGGAATAATTGGGAGGATTTATAGGGATGTAACACTACCAGATATTATCGGATGATGTATTTGGAATGAAAAAATATGAAGGAATTATTGGATATTTAATGTAAAATAGAGGGAGTTGTTTATTTATTTCAATGGACATGTCATTAGTGGTATTTGCAAACCCATGGGATTACCCATGGAATTTTCCCATGGTATTAAACACTTGGGAAACCTCATATAATATTTTAATATAGATAATATGACCACTAATTTATATGAATCATTATATCATATTGATGTCACTAATCATTCCAAAAACTCAAAATGAATTTTTACAATTCATGAAAAACTAATGTATTTTATAAAATTATCATAATTTAGAATAGCCTAATATCGACGTTTTGAATTAAAAATTGTACTTCATTTATATAAAGGAATTTTATAAATATGATTAAATTCATTTTAAAATAAAATCATAATATATTAAAAAAATAAAAAATTTAAAACTATAAATTGTTTTATATCGTCTTGAAAAATTAATCAAAGGAAAATTATCTGATAACCTTGAGACAAAATAATAATAATATTATTTACTTTTTATAAGGTTCATAATACTGTCATTATTACTATTCATAAGGGTATTTTCCTATTAAAAAAAATAAGTTTTTTTACAGGACTCTAAATATCTTACTGAACATAAATGTGTTTGTGAGAACTTCAAAATTCAAATCACTGAGGTTGAAAATTTATGTTTACTCACTAGGTTATAACAAAGTGGTGATTTTCAGAGACTCATTATTTCATTCATTCAATATTACTTTTTTATAAATCGTTTGGGGGTTACATTCAACCCCTTATAAATATTTTGTCAATGAATTTACCGGAATGTCACATCAAAAAATGATTTGGGTAGTTCTTCGTCATAATCTCCCCACGAACCCATGCTACTTCATAGATTTTGTGATATTTCAAAATTACCTTCACCAATCAATTCATCTAATTACTCAACACCTATTATTCACTGTTTAGAATCTGGATAGGATCGTCATAGTATGGTAATTCAGGGTCTAATTCTATACAATTAGAAATGATTACATGCATTGGGTATGGAATGTACTCAGTCAATAAAGAGACATAGAACATAATGTGTACCTTAGAAAGGTTACTGGCACTGTGACATGATATGACATAACACCAACTCTCTCCAGAATACCAAAAGGGAAAATGTACTTAGGGATCAGTTTCTCTTTCTTCCCAAATATTATAACACACTTCCTTTAAGATATTTTTAAGAGAAAATGATATCCCAATTGAAATTCAAAATCCTTACTTTGATTATCTGCATTCCTCTTTTCACTTTATTGAGCAGGTTTAATATGTGTTTAAATAGTAACCACATTTTCTTTTATTTCGTCAACAATCTCTAGTCCACAAAGCATACTTTCACCGACATCATACCAACATGTTGGTGTCCAATATCTATTTCTGTATAATGCTTTATTTGGGTCCATTTTAATGCTATAATGTAAACTGTTGTTGTATGAAAACTCTACAAAAGGTAAATAATAATTCCAAATACCTATGAAATATAGTGAGAATGATCTCTATATATCTTCTAATGTTTGGAACATCCATTCTGATTGCCCATCAATTTTAGGGTGATAAACATTACTAGAACAATGTTCATTATTCAAATAGTTCTAAAGGCTTTTCCACGATTTCAATGTCAATCAAGGATTTTGATTACACAATATTAAAATAGGTGGTCTATGAAGTCTAAAAACTTCATTGATATACAGTCAAGCCCAGATCTATAGTGGAAAACCCTCCCTTGTAGTGAGAAAACAAGTATATTTGGTAAGTTTATCCTCAACTACTCATATTTGCTCATTCATTCGTGGGGGTTTCGGTAATCCAATGTCAAAATCTGGTGTGATGTCATCAATTTTCCATGTATGAATTGGTACAGGTCTCATAACTCCTCTAGGATGTAGTCTTTCACCCTTCAACTGATGACATACTAAAAATCTTCAAATATAATACATAGTTTCCCAGTTCATGTTGTTCCACCTGAATTGTTCCTTCAAAACATTATACATTTTTCTAGAAGAATTGTGTATAATGAAATTCGAGCTATTGGAATCATCCAATAACTCATGTTTCTCCTCTGGTGTAGTGGGAACTCATATCCTCTTCCAATATTTCAAAATTCTATCTTCACTCAGGAAGTTAGCTAACTTCCCATATTTCATAACATTAATTTTATTTTGAAGGTTCTCAGCATCAGACTGAGATGTTTTAATCATCTCTAATAATGATGGATGGGAAATTAGCTGAAAAATTAATGATGTTTCACCTTTTTTGATAATTACCATGTCCATCCTTACTATGTCCATGAACAAAGCATACATTTCAATCTTTATTGTGTTAGGGCTCCAAGGTACTTCCTTCTTAATGCATATACCACCTTATTTTCCTTCCCTGAGTGGTAGTGCATAGAACAATCATAATCATTGAGTAGTTCGAGGAATATTTAATACCTCATGTCGGGTTCCTTATATGAGAATATAAATTTTTGACTCCTTTGATCATTATATATCTCACACCTTTCCCCGTAGAGATTGTGTCTCCATATCTTCAGAGAAAATATTATAGAAAATAACTCAACATCATGAGTTGGATAGTTCTATTCCAAAACTTTAAACTACCTTGATTCAAAATAAATAACTAAATAATTTTTGATATGGAAATTTGGTACCATAAGATATTGTTGGTCACTATCACATAATTAAGTGGTTTTAATTATCACAAATCATGTCATATATTAACAAATATCATAACTCAGCACAGATCCTAAATTATGTTAAAGCATATCTTGTATATCATCCCACTTCAATCATATAACTAATTATGTTTGATTATGTTTAAAAAATATTATAACTAATAATCTATGTGTAATTAATGGTATTATCACTTTCAGAACTTTTTTTACTATAAGGAAGAATGTACATCTAAAATTATCTATGTATGATACACTATAATTGATGGAAGAACTGAGACACCAATAGAAAAATGACTCACCGGTGCATCTTACTCACTGACACATAAATAACCAACCGATGCATATTACTAAATGTCACAGATGACATACTGATTCATATGAATCCCCAACATAGATAACCTTCCAATGCAATGGACCTATTTTCAATCAAAATGACCTAATGAGGCATAGGGATACTAAGAAAAGGACTCACTGACACTTAAAACAATTCACAGAAGTAATGATTCAATGACATATGGTATGACTGACATAATGACATGTATATGGGTTAAGTCACTGAAAGAAGGAGATACTAATAGATGAGTCATCGACTGAGGTCTCATAGATAGTATTACACACTCATAGACTGACTCATCGACAGAGGAGTTGCCGATAGACTGTTTAAATTTTCATTTATTAAAATTATCTCTAATGGTCATATTTGTGTCATTTAATGATAATGAAATTTTTTTTAATCATTTGTAGTTAATTTAGTAGATATTATGAGGTAAAATGAACCTATGCACGTGAAAAGATCATTCTCTCCATCGGCCCTCAAATATATAATGAATTTTCAATAATGGATAATAAAAGGGTGATGTGCCCCAGTGTAAGACATATAGAAGAACATTTGTGACTCTCATGCATCCAATGTGAACTCAAGAAAAAAATAATGAACACACGAGGCAATATCAATCATGTTGAACATCGAATTGACATACTACTTGAGAATAAGAACTAAGGAGAAGAATATATGTGCAGGAACACACTTGTACCTGGAAGCCATAATATGAAACTCTGTTTTTTTTCAATATCCAGAAGTGGACTCAATCCTCATCTCAGCTACATATAAAGAGTCCAGAGCTACATCACAAGGCACACAATGCCTTCTAAATCCATTAAAATATTTATTTCCTCAATTTTGTACATTTTAAATGCTTTTTGAGAAGTGTGTGTATCTGTCTGTAATGTACACATTGTATCCTATAAGAAACTGAAGGATACCAGATATCCTTCAACTCAAACCTTATTAAACCTTATTCCTCCAACAATATAGGGTCCTGAAAATTCTTCAAGTGGGAAATCCAATTACCCAAAGACATGGGAAAGGACTGAGCCAGTCTGCGTACCGTCTCCCAGCAACAGTACATGGCCGGTTCGGCGAACCGCAATTTCGTGGACCAGCGTCGTCCGCGATGTAGAGGTGGGGATCCTTTGTGGGTGCGAACCAGGATAATCCACCACCCTGAACCCGGCATCCTTCCCATGCCACACGCACCATAATTCACGAAATGGAGGTGGAAGCCATATGCCACCGTGAACCTTGTCCTTCGTGGAATAGAGGTGGATTGGTGTGCCACCGCGGAGAAACCTTGCATGTCATGACTCATCAAAAATACTTGGTTGACTGATTCATCCATGAGTGGGGGATTACGTCAAGGGCTTCCACAAAAATGTGTCGTGCGCCCTACAATATATCCTCTTAGTGACTCTATAAATAGTCACCAAGGGCACCAAATAAAATCAAAAAGGACGGGTGAAAACCCATGGGGAGATGATGGAGAAATCACCCCCAGCGCTAATGTTCAGTGGCCATACGAGGACCATATATCGTCCGCAGATGCACTCCTCCTCATAAAGGAGACACAAAACTGTGAACCACATGAGACCATCAACTTTGTGGCCACCCCCTCCACAAACCAGTGTCGTTCGTGAAATAGAGGCAGGAACCCCTCTGCGGGAGTGAAGTTTGACAGGCGCTAGCCCATTTCCAAACACCCTTTGTGGACTCCCATCTCCTTCACGGCCATCCTTTGCAGACTGCCTCCTTTGCAGACAACCTCCTTCATGACCATTTCCTCCATGACATGCTCCCTTTTGGCCATCTATTCAGCAGTCACCCTTCGCGGACAACCAAACCGAAAACCAGATGTTGCCTGCACCCCCGCTCGGGTTCAGTGCCAGGATGCGGTCCTGCCCCTCCGGGCCAGTACCTTCTCTACTGCCACTGACCCCCATGAAAAATGGGGAGTCGCACTATGAACTTTTCAAGCTGGGTCAACAGTCTTTTACATTGCACCCTTGCGCCGCCCCAACATCCGTCCTATACATGTCATGAGTCGAGCTACTCATCCTGAATCTCCTATAACCCCATTACCAAGCTCCTTTTTCTGGGTTAATCTATAAAGGGGCGCTCTTGCATAAGTCCAACACCATCCATTGCTAGGTATCTCCTACCTAGTCATCCTGACCACATAACGTTAAACTATTTGGACCTCGTCCTGATCACATGATGTTAAAATGTATGGCCCTCATCCTATCCATATGACATTAAACTTTATTTGAATAGTCTTCTCTACAAGACTATAAAATTTAGTGCTCCCTATGTTCCATTCATGGGGCGCCTCTTACTCCAGACAAGAGATGTGTTATGCTCCTTGAATAATATACCTAATGCCATGATCACAGTGGTGTAATTTCAAGAGCATTGGAATCCGTTCAAACATTCCATCACTCTAACCCACACTTTGCATGTACATCATTCGGATCTTCATACACTTTAATATTTGAAAGGACCCCCTAATGGAATGTTCCCATGCTGCATCGGCTCGCCTACCATCCTGGGCCAACGCCTTGGATGAATTTGTACACTTTGAGTCAGGTCCTGTATTTCGAACACGATCAGTAGTCGACCCACATTAGCTTCTCCCCATTTCAAGCTATCGCTATATGGATGCTGTGTTTCGAACACGTACAACTGTTATCCTCCATCAACACGCTACCCTCACCGCATTCCGAATGTCGGGCATGTGATTCACCCTTATCATCTCCCTTTGTTTGTACTGATTCCAACAGCATTGGTGTTATCCCGCTTGTGCACTATCTCATAGGTAAATGCCTCAACCCATCAGAGGGTTGGGATGCCTTCATTGCTAGACATGAGGAAGGATCATGGGTGTCCATCCCGAAGTAATCCCCGACCTTATAGGCCACTCCATGCGTAATCCCCACTCCACTTCTCATGGATGCACCATTCGCGACGTGATCGTCTAGTCTCTGTTGTCTCTTGTTTCTCACATCGAGCATGTATCACATGGGCTTAGAGTAAAAGAATCTACCATGACATCCTCTTATGGGCCTCCTCAGAGTGAAATCCCCAATCCATTGATCTGGGATACCTCAGAGCTTAATCCCCACGCTCATGCGAACTATGAGGACTCTGATTCCCCACCACTAGGATATGTAGGAAGCCTCCATGAGGTTCAAGGCCGATCCCCATCAGACCCATCGGGTACACATTCACGTTAGCTCTCCAACACTCCTCTTTGAACTACGTGGACTTTGATCCCCATCTCCTAGGCAGGTTACGTAAGAAGTCTCCATGAGGTTAAATCCCAACAACCGGCTGATCCAAATATCTTCACGTCGGTTCATTGCGCCACTCCTAGTACCTACTCAATGAGTCCCGACTCCTCGGGGTCATTAATCTAACGAGGGATGGTAAACCTCAGTCATTAATGATTCCAAACCCCTACGTTTAGCATACGATTTCCCACCATGAGAAGTCCATCGATACTATGATTGGGTATAAACCAATGATTCGTGAACATATGAATACATATTAAATCTATAAGAGAGTCCTAGAATATGCAATGATTCCCCCAAAAAAGGGTGCGATGAGCCCAAATTACCATCCTCTCAACCAATGTGATTTTTTAATCATCGCTAGCCAAACCACCCAGTGAACGCCTGCCTTTGGAAAGCAGGTCCATGTGTCGTCGGATACAGAACCGTTGGGCATTTTGAAACCAACCTGAAACAGAAAAAGGTAACCCCGAAGTGAATCTTTAACCAAGCATGAAATATTTAACCTAATTTTACCCTATTGCCCCTTAAACTCTCAAGGAGGTCCAAGAAAGGTCATTAATTATGCATGGGATCATTAGATGATTCTTTGATGGTTTACTGTTTGTATTTGTTAAAATGTTTTACAGGTACCACACATAACTCCCTTCGATCTAATGGCGTCACAAAGGAACTATCATTCGTGTGCTTCCAACAATACGATGACTAGACATCCTCACCAACAGAGCACCCCGTCACCGAACTAGCATCTTCAACGTTGGGTCTCAGATGCGTTAATCCGAGAGTACAATGTGAATGGTACTCTCCCGTCGGTGGAGGCGGCGATGCATACCCTCCAATCCGCCAGGACTCATCAGTCACCTGCCCAGTAGCGGCAGCAAAGGCAGATCCAGACAGCCCCTGTTGTAGTCTCCAACTCTTTCGGGAGTCTATCCGCGGAATGAGACAATGTGTACCTCCCTTATCTTAGGGAGGTGGATGAGGTCGACGCTGAGGACCTCATCCCCATTGAATGGGGGTTCTGTTCCAATTCCCCCTCTGGAAGACATCATCACAGTCACGCCACGACTCAACATCCTCACGTTCATGAGGATGTAGCCCTGAGGATCCAGGACCATGCTCCCCTGAGCTCCGGCCCCTTGGACCGCCTGATGAGGGCGGAAAACATACAACAAGGGACCGTTCATCACCCTTGTCTCTGAGAGGGCACTACACTGCCTAGTCATGGAGACGCATTACGAACTAGAAAATATAGTTGTTCATTACTCCAAGGTCCGCCATCCAGACATGACAGCCTCGTATGAGCAGGCACACATCCCCACTGAGCTCCATCAATCCTGTCGCTCACACCGGACGACACTTACCCGGATGGTACCTCTCCCTGCTCAAGGTTGTGATGCCCACCAACCAGACGTGGTGGAAACCTAGCACCTGCAGGACCAGATCCTAGAAGATGCTCTGGATGCCTTCCATACCGATGTGGTGGCGATCAACAATGCCTTCCACGCAGATGTGGCAGAAACTCATAGGTGGGCACGTCACCCTACCAACAATGGCCACTAACTCGATACGGTGGAAAACTAATATATATAGGGCCATATCCCTGCAGATACAAGAAAAGTCCGCCATCCTGATGTGGTGGAAAAAAAGATATAATACGTCATATCCTGGTCTAGGGGTAGATTCGTTCACCTGCCCCAACACAAGAGAAGTGTCAGTACCCACTGACCACCAGAGGACCAGAGTAGGATATTCCTACTCTGATACCGGAAGGGGCCTTCATACTCAGTCCATCCAAAGATAGCTCTCTACATATCCTGGCAATGATGGAGGAGCAGGTATCGATCCCAGATCATGTCTTGAAGACATTCCAGAATGTAATTGCATCAGCGACAACAGCAATGACTCGGGCCCGTGAGCCTGTCTCCCCAATTGAGGTGACTCATCTAAGAGACGAGATAGCCTCCTTAGAGTAGATCTGCACCCCTGATCCCGCCCAAGAGGATCGTCGGCTATAGTCCGTGACGCAAAGGCAACCGGATCAAGCAGCTTCACTCATTCCAACTGGGTCACACCCGTCCATCACGGTGGATTCTCCAGAGTAGGCATATATCCCTGCTAAAAGTCAAGATGTTCATCAGAGTTTCCCAAAAACATCACGGGACCCAATTAGACATGTACTCAAAGGTGAAGGTAATTTTCAATAGTAGACAGTCCCCACTTCCCTTTAGAATGCATCCCAAACGTGCCAACGGCAGCTGGAAAATAAAGTCGGGTCCATGACTCTGCTCTGCTAGAGGCTGTGGTTCCCAAAACCGCTAAATATATATCGAAGGCTCAGAATCCTGCCCACCCATTTTCATATTATGGGGGTGGAAGTAGTAGTTACAAAGGTCCACCCTGCAATGTCACTACCTGCAGCTCTGAAGGCCCTCCCCAGAGAACCCACGGGGGCCTCCCGTGTGGGCATACAATGATCGATCACAAGAGCTACTGTTTTGATGCGTGTCACGAAAACCCTCCACATGACCATAAGATCGAGAAGCATAAAGGGATTCCACTTGCTGTGGTCCACCCCGATGGTCCTCCCAATGGTATACGCTACAAACACTCTCCATGCAGTGGGACCACTAATTATGATAATAGTCCTCGATATCATAGTCTTGACTGTGGAGGACCTCCCCACAGTGACGTCTCACCCCGACAAGAAGGACCTCCCCTTGTCGTGGCCTTCCATTATGGTCCTCTCCAGGAGTTACGTTGTAACGACACTCCGCGTAGCCTGGAATCAGATCACAGTGGTAGCCCTCACCACCTTGATAACAGAGGTCCTCCCTATAGAGACTTAAAGCAACGAGAAGGCCCTCCACTAATTGAGGTACATTAATAAGGCCCTCACCATGGTGTGCCCCGCAAATATTCTCCTTGTGGTAGCTTTAATGGTAGTCTTCGCCATTGCAGTACTTGTGGTGGTAGTCCTCGCCATCATGGCCTCCATTGCGAAGGTCCTCCCCGTAGTGGCCCCAGGCAACAAGAAGGCCCACCCCTTATCGCAGTGTGTCTTGAAGGTCCTCCCCAGGATACACACCGAACATCAAACCATGCTGGTCATTCTCACCATGAGGGCAATTGTTGCGAAGGCCCTCCCCGTAACAACGCTACACAGCCAGATGGTCCTACCCATGCTGGGACACGCCTTGGAGGCCCTCTCCAGGGTATGCACTGCAAAACTCTTCTTTGTAGTGATGAGTCAAGCTCTAATGGTAGCCCTCGCCATTACAACCATCATTGCAGAAGTCCTCCCCGCAGTGACATATCATATCAACATGAAGGTCCTCCCGCTGCCAAATCAATCACCTAAAAGCCCTCGTATGTCGAGGCACTCAGAAGGATGGGATCAACTATGTCAGATTTCCAGTTAGTCGCCAACGAAATCCTTCTTCAATCGAGAGATGTTCCGGGGCCACATTCATCTCTTGAACAGCCTCGGAATCTCCTACATGATGATTTAGCAACAACAAGTCCCACAACCTCCGATCACACTATCAGCGGGTATCTCAGTTGGGCCGACCAGGTAGAGGAGTCACTAGTAGAGGAGTAAGATGAAATGTTGCGCATGAGGAAATGACTGGCTAGGGATGATATACCGTTTATGTTTTGGCCCATGACCACCTCTCATTTCGACATACCCAGAGAATTGTCAGAAGAATGTGTGCACGAAATCCTCTACAATATATGGACAACCTTCCGCTGGCTGAAATCAAGCTTTTTTGCCTTATGACGGGTATGTTGACAATGTCCAAATGATATGAGACCTCCTACGTCACATCGACAATGAAACTATTCCTTCGGCGTGACAACAGCGACCCGAGAGGCATAAAGGAATTATGGAAATAGCCTTCCTCTGTGCACTGTACCAGTTGTGTCGCCTCATTCGGGATGCTCTGATGGGAGTCCATATCAGAGGATGGGGGGAACATGGAGATTTTCATTTCACTCTGCTCCCCGCCCAGAAGAACCTGTTTGGTATGGTGTCTTGGAATGTCATCATGTCAAGATGACAATAGAGTGGTCTAAATGTTCGTGAAGGGAAACCGACCCAGCAGAGTCAGGCCTTCAGTAAGTCCCAAAAGTGTTAGGCCTGACGTGAACAAGCCATTCAAAAACTTCTGAATCCGGCCACCGAGAGTATACAACAGGCCTCTCACCTAGTAGAGGCCAATCAGCGATCTTGGCCAGCCTCCCCAGAAGGGATTGATGTATAGAATAACATGGCACCAAACCCAATTCACCCATGAATGGGGGAACATGAGATTAGGAAGGTAGCGATAGCAGCTGCCACTGTCATAGTCCAGGGTCAACCCCAGCCTGCAGGGCTGGGGGAATTTTTAACAAAAAATTCCCCAGTAACACCAATAAAAATGGGAAAAGACCCAGCATCCCAAGAATGGAGACAACCCCATCCCTCAAGTATGGGGACATTATTACCCCCTCAACAACAACCTCCCCCATGAGAGTCGGTATTCTCTCATTTAGGGAGGGAAGTCCAAAGGGGAGGTTCTCGTCCAATCATATCATTTGAATCATCATCTGCTCCAAAAGGAAGGTTCACCCTAAGGTCGCATCATAGAACTCTCTGTGTCACCCTTCATCAGGAAGTTCTATGGAAATCCCGAGACATGAATGGGAAGGCCAGTAAATGACGTGACAGATCCCCTTCCTATTTGGAAGATGACATCTTTTCTTCCTCATGATATGCATCTATCAACAACATAGAGGTTAACCCCATTGGTGACACCAGAGCTAATGCAAATCTGGATGGATCAGGAGTTGATGGTTCCAGTTAGGCTACCACCCACAACGAACAACCAAGAATGCACACCTGGAACCAGAGGGCCGCTCTAAACATGGTATCCCCTTCAGCTAACGTTCCTCCGGTTACACTGTGAGCATCCAACAAGGATAAGAACAAAGGAACGGTTACCCTTAACCCACCTCCTTCTCTAGATAAAGATGAGCCACTTACGCTCGAAGAGAGATTCACTCGACAGGAAGAGGAGATGAATGAATAGAGGCGGCATTACACTGAAATACTCCATAGGAACCGTCTTATTGAAAGTACTTCCCGAGAGGAGGCACATCATGCACTCCCAGTATGTGCACCTCAAATACAAAGGTTTTCCCTAGAAAACAATGAATGGTTAGGGCTCCCATCCAACGAGGCGCCCGACCCATCCAAATACTTATACGTGGATCTAGAAGAATACCAAGACTTCCCTCCACTCAAGAAGTAACTAGAGAAAGTACACCCGAACCCTCTGAGGGTGTCCTGAACTGCATATACACCCTTGGTGCTGGCTGAGCCAGATCCTTGAGCAATGCCGCATGTAGCACTTGCCCATGACCATGCCCAACAGGATGTAAACCAAGGTCTCACCAACACCATCGAGGCACTGATGGTTCGATTGGAAGCGATGGACGACCGATGTGCTCTGGTACTGCCAGAGCAGAAGCCCTACCCGGATTGGGTGAGAATCACACCTCCTCCACCCAATTTTGGGAGCCCTGTATTCCCTATCTTTAATGGATCAGGCGATCCGAAATAGTATTTGATGCACTACACATCTTATTATGACCTTATGTTGGGAATTATGGAATAGTAAGAAGCAGTAAAACTCAGATGCTTCATACGAACCTTGCAAAAATCCGCCTTTGTCTGGTATATGAGTCTACCAGCCTAGTCAATAAAAAGCTGGGAAGTCCTTTGGCTGCAGTTCCTGTTCCACATCTGTACACTGTTTCCTAAGACAACAGTCAACAACATCATGAACTTCATGCATTGGGAGAATGAGAGGGTCTTGGATTTCATCGCTAGATGGAATGGTCTGACCTACTATCTGAACATGCTAATGCCTTAAGATGAGTTGCTTGCTATATGCATAGAAAATCATTGAGATGAGCTGCGAACACCGCTCATACCAGTGGAGTGTACCACTGGCTTCTGCCATCTCTCGGCCATCTCCCAGAGAATTGACGAATCCCTCAAGTGGACCAATTTGAAGTCCCGGATAGCTTCATAGGCTCTTGTAAAGAGAACAGTCACAGCTGAAGCATCCTCTGTCACTCCCAAACCAGCCTCTCTGCCTGCTCCACTGCTAAGGCCTCCATCAAATTGTCAAGGGCCCCATGAACATCTGCATCCACCTCCGCCTAGGCGGGACGACTAGAGAGGTTCAAAGAAGAACCAGTTTGAGAAACGAAGACATAAAGAATACTCATTATGAGAGGACCATGTCCACGGTTACTTCATCTCCACAATTAATTGCAACTTTCTCCGCCTCTCAGAGCCGAGGAAACCTGATGAAGTTGGCTGCGATGACATGACAGACAGCTGTATTTACCATCAAATGTTGGGGCACAATAATCTGGAATGCATCATCTTCAAAGGCCTCTTGTAAAGGATGGTAGACTCCAGGCAGGTTGAGCTGGGACCACACCCATCCCACGTGACATATATTTCAACCACTGACTCTAATAAGGGGGTGGGATGTAAGGAAGTCACCAGAAAAAAAAGCAGAAATTTGATAACTGGATGACTCGAAATACTATCAACCGAGCCCAGGGCATAATCCGAGATCAGCTACGGTAACCAGTCTTGTTGCCAACAGCCCCTAATGACACACAACTGACAGTATCGGCCTCACAAACCTCCATGAGCCGGCCATCTAGGCGTAATCGAGATGGGAGGGGACAAGAACAAGAGTAGCAATCCGGAACAAGACCGATGTTAGCCCCGAAACTGTCAGATTTCATGCCCCCAAACATGGTTCCACGGGCACTGACCCACCAAACGGCACCATCACAGACAACCGACCAGGATGACCTGTCATGGGATGAAGAGCCAATCATTGGTTACATCAACATCATCCATCTTATGGAATCATCCCCTGATGAAGGGTATTGTTATGAACCCATGTTCCCGACACGAGGATCCGAGACAAGGAATCGCAGAGACAAGGGATACTAGGGGAGGTGCATTCATGACCGAAACCAACCCTACGGTTGGACCTCGGCCCAAACCATCAATATCGCAGAAACTCATGGGAGATATCTTCAACGGACTCAATAAGAGAAAGAATATCCCCCACCTACAAAAGCTACCCATTTGGACCTGTTATTCATCGATACCCATTAGATGAGGAACAAGAATCTAGCTGCCCAGTTCACACAAATAGATCAGCTGGGCTGAGTCCCCAGAAAGTGGGAACATCGTCGACATATGACCCCGCAGCAGGTCCCTCCTTGTCACACACTCTAGCTCCCAAACTGCCTGCTAGAACTCTCCCTCTAATGGTGAATCATCATACATTGGAGAAAACATACAACATCCTTAAGCATATGGCGTCAGTACTAGCCATGTTGTCTATCCTGGAGGCCCTGAGTTTTTCAGCCGACATCAGGGAGGCACTTATAGAAGCCTTGCTCAGCCCCCAGATGTTTCAAGATGAGGTAGCTACCATCGAGATTTACCGAATGCAGACTGCCTCATCTGGATGCAATGCAGTAATTTCCTTCACCGATATAGATGAAGATGCCATCATAAAGGGACACATCAAACAACTATATGTGTCTATCATGCTAGATGATGTTGAGGACCGAAAATTATTTATCGACCATGGCTCTGGAGTTATCCCCCTTCCCCTACGGACACTCCGTAAGCTAGGCTACAATGAGGATGATTTAATACCCTCAGACACAAATCTATTGGGTTACGACAAGAGAGAGCAGAATCCAATGGGACAAATTAAGCTAAAGGACCATTTTACAGACCTTGTGGCCTACTAGGAATTTCTTGTAGTCTGATAGAACATCGCATTCAATGCCCTATTCGGAGGGCTATGCATTCATATGAACAAGGTCATTCCTTCGTACTACCACCAGTCTATAAAGTACTGTTTCAATGGGAAAAGTGGGACATTGCATGCTGACAAGGCCCCTTTTCGAGCTATCCGAGTCTTACTACATTGACGCCATATTTTATGATCAAAAGAAGAAGAAGCCTTTGGCCGATGGTGATGATTGGATCCTCACTACCAATAGTCTATAAGTGGTTCCTAAAAACAAACTCATGAAGCTTGGAAGAGACTACGTACTATCCATCAACCATATTTAGAGCAGGGGTTCATGTTTGGACACACACTCAGCTGTCTTCATGACTTCAGCTGCAACAGCTGAGCTTGACGATGTAGGAATGTCCACCATCCAACAATATGGGGACGAATACTCGAGCGGGGATTCCCACAATGCCTCTCCCTCACCCCCAGATGCCCAAGAACCTGTTATGGGATCTCTCCCTCTGTCAGATCAAGAAGACGAGGATTTTTGAGAATAAGAGGAGGAAGATCTCAGGGATGCTCCTTTTGCATTGAGGATAGTATCTCCACCACGCTGGATGAGCTTAGGGAAATAAACCTGGGTACCGAGGAAGATATGATGCCTTCTCTCATTAGTGCATCTGATTCATGCTCACATTTACCCAATATATGATGGTAGAACGGTCCTTGTAGTCTAGTATGGGTTGTCGAATCCATAGAGACCTAAAAAGTAACCTATTGACATGCACATTTTAAGGACTGTTTTTGGCTCTGATATGGCCAAATTTGGATGATTTTAGATGGGTTTAAAGGATCACTAACAGATTTATGTAAATTCAATTTAAAATAATGAGTTGATCCTAGGTTATTGCTCGGGGTGGATTGGACGTATTTCCTTTTCAATGATTTCAATTTCTTATATTTGAGATGGGTTCATTTAAGCAGATAAAACAAAATCATCACTTACTGGTTTAATGCCTACACCCATTATTACTAATAAAATATACAGTTGAAGGATCAATTTTTTGAGCACATAAAGGTAAAGGTTTGTATTATCACTTGAAGTGTGTGGCCTTAATTTCAACAAGGACGGTGGAGTTTAAAAATCATCAAATAAAAATCCCAATTAACGAAGTGATTCTACATTAATAGGGTGATAAATAACATTCAATCCAGCCTCTTGATACTTCCTTGGATCAACCCATAAGTGGGATTACCCTCCATTTATTCTATGGTTTCACTGGAAGCGGAAAGTAGTCTCATGAGGGAGGACATGGAGATGTAAAGAAAACAACAAAAATAAAATGATCACTCCACTGTTGTGTGAATAATTTCACAAGATATGGTGTGAATAAATTCACACCATGGGGAAACAGTATCAAAGAGAGACGTATAAGAATAGAATAAGAGTAAATGAAGAACTTTTATTAGGAAACTAAGGTGAATTAAACAACTTACATGAGAAAGAAATGTGATTACAAACACAAAGTGGAAGCATAACACTACAATGAAACCAAGTACCAAAGATTATTAAATCGTCCAACACCACTGCCTTAAATAGGCATTTTGGAAGCCTTTGGTCGAGCATTCATCAGTAAAAATCATCCCACTTGATTATAGTAGGCCTAGGGTGATGGAAAGCATGTAGAACTCAGACGTTTCCACATTTGACCCGAGGTGGCAGCCAACTTTCATCCACCAAACAGACGTGCTTTGAAGACCTTCTAGAAGGCCGAATAAGAGTGGCCCATAGAATACTAAAATAGATCCTCAGACGTATCATAAACGTATGTAAAATATGGGCACATTTGGAGTTGTATATTTTTCGATATGATCATATTAGTGGGTTATTTTGCTGGGCCGTAGAATCTGGCCCAGAATTTTATATCTAACATAGGACACCTAAATGAACACCATGGAGGCCGAATTATCATTGGGTCATGAATAGTGATTTGTTACTATACATGGATTCAATTATCCCACGAAATTTGGGATTCATTGGGCATGTATTTTGGGGCCCACAGTCTCATCAGTGTCCTGGTGTCCAATATGACTTCTCCAGAATTGTTTTCTTTCATCACAAAATATCCTCATCTTCATCCGTTACTTCTCCATTGATCCCGGAATGAACAATGTTCATATTTATGTGTAGATAAATTTAAAAAAATATAAAATTAAAATATGGATAATTATATTCCTTAAATTTAGATTAATAATTGGGTACTTTAAATGATGTTCAAAAATGTAACACATAATAGTGCATTTTAAGAAGTAATTACAATCACAATGTGAAATGATGTTGAAATTATAAAATGCACAAAAATGGTTTCTATGACTAATAAAGCACATGAATATTATATAAATTAAAAATGAATATTAGCCTCATTTAGTGGCTAATCACACCCCCCTAACATGAGTTTTTATAGTCCCGAGCAAAATATATCTTATCAAAATGAAATTCGAATTCCCTTTTCGAAAAACATTTTGATACAGAATGATCACCAAAACCCCTTATACCTAAAAATCACGAAACCCATCAAAATATTTTAATACAAGAGAGTTTCATAAGAATATTCCAATCCCAATCCATTCCTTTGTTCAAATTCATTTCCATATTTCATCCAATATCAATTAAGTATGAGGATGTGTTGTGCATCACAATAGACATGGTGATTCATTTTTATTAAAGGGGGTAATGATGGATGTTCTAGGTGGAATCAGATTTCAATATTAAGATGAGTATTAAATTTTTTTTGTATTATTGTTTATGTTTTTTTTTTGTTTTTTTTTTGTTTCTGAAATTTTTCCATGGTAATTGATGTTGCACTCAAAAGAGTCAACCCCTATAGCGAGACTTTGCTGATGACTCCCAGGATCAAAGACCTTAGGGCACCAAGTGAAGCCCACATAATCGGGAATCTTCTCGAGTTAACTCAGTCAAAAACAAATTCAAATTGCCAAAAATAGAGATAAAATTACTAACTCTAGGCCAGACAACTATGGAGTCACGATCCCCATGTGCCGAAAGCCACGCATTAGGTCACTTCATTGATTTACGTCCAATTTGTTTTAAATTTTTTTTAATACTCATATAAATATAAAATGATCACCAAACCTATGCTATTTATTTAGGAGACCCCATGAACTTAAAATAATACCCCAGTATGCAAAGGATGTGCATTGTGATCTTTTTTTTATTTGGATGAAAATATAAATGATGAAATATCGCATTGGACAACCACACATTCTAAAATCTATGCTCATGAAATTATACAAGGATTAAAATAAGAATCAGGGCATGCTAAATTATTTGATCTTCAGTTTCAAAGTATGCAATGTGTATTACCATGTTAAAATTTAAAGGAATTTTTCCTTTCGTTTACACATTTTTTTTCAAATCATTCATTTTTTTACAAAAATCATTTTTTTTATTTTATATCCCCCCAACTTAAAACAACATTGTCCCCAGTGTTTGAAGAAATGAAAATTTAGAAGGAGTAGAGGTAGATAATGGAAGTTTAAAATGGAAATTGAAACCGGGGATCATGGAATGAAATCACCTGGTGGTTGAATTTGAAGTTCTTACTGCTCCAAATTAGTCCGTTAATTTCTTGGGGGTTGTAGGCACCTCCATGATTGAACATGTATCCCCCAAAATTGTACATGAACCATAAAAAGAAGAAAAAACCAGAAAAAACAAACAATAAAATGACTTATTTTATTCCAAGTATCATCATTTTTAGGTTTTTTCCTGTTTTTCTATTTTTTTAAATCAAACTAATGATAGATTGTCTTATTTTAATTTTCTGAGTAAGGTATTACTTAGGGATCACACCGCGTGACACGGATGAATACGGTGCTACCATTTCAAACCCACCCATACTCATAATAGAAGAACATGTCAACAGTATTTTTTTAAATATAAAAATTATTATTTAATCCTATTTAAAATATAAATTTTATTAAAAAAAATGATAGGAAACATGAAAACCATGGGTTGCCTCCCTGGCAACGACTCCAAAATTTGATTCATGCTCAAATTTACCAAAACCGGCATTCAACATTTTAAGGACCACAAGTTTCACCAATTCTACTAGGTTGAGATTGATTCTATGTTTATACTTTTTTTCATGCACAAACCTATGTTCTAATATGAATGGTAAAATCAAAGGAATGTCAGAAATGGTAGATTCAGTTTCCATTATAGTCTTTCCTAAGAAATCAATGATCATTCCAACTTTTTTGGTTTCAAGTGAAGAATGAATTCCATTTGAAAGGTCATGATTATACCTTATGAAGGGATTCTATAAAGGGGAAGGAAGGAAAATAATTTTGAGCTCAGTTTGGATAGGACATTTAGACACAAGTTGATATTTTGAATCCAACTCAGTTTCATTTTCAATTTTTTTCAAAAAAATTGGTTCCTTTTGAATAGAAGATTCAACCACCAAATTAGAACGGTCAGTTTCAGTAATGGGTATGGAATCAATGTTTGTGATCACTCTTAATGGTTCAGTGATTTGGGTTTTTGAAAAATCATCAATGGAGATATATTCATGAGACTCAATCCATGATGTCAAATTTCCCTCTTGTGAATACAAGAAATCAGTTTCATCATGATTTTAAAACCCATCAAAAATTCCTTGATCCTCTTCATCTTGACCATATCCAAAGCCTTTCCCTTTAGAAAACTCATGAGAGGTTTTTGGGAAACAAGACACTTCACATATGGTTATGGAAGGGATAGTTTGTGTATGGATGGGTTCCTCACTATTTTTAACGCTTTGTAGTTCTAAACTCAATGATAAAACCTCAAAATTCATTATCTCCATTTGTTGGCCTAGTTTTTCAAGTAATGGATGTGGATTAGTATGGATAAGGGGTTGATCCAAATGTTATATTCTAGGTGGATAATTAAGTTGTTGGAATTTCACAAGTGGGTGTTAAAATTGGCATTATGGGGATTGAATCTCATTATATGTCGAGACGCTTTGTTGATCGTAGGGGTAAAAACAATTTGGACCATTAGGTTGTTGATGATCCAACATGTAGAAATTTGGATGTTCATTGTACATCACACATGTGGTTGGGTGATCAATGTAGGGATAGGTTTCCCATGTTTGGACTTGTTCAAAATTGATTTCCATAGGAGTGAGGGGGTGAGAAAAGAGAAGAGGGAAGAAAAAAAGGATGATAATGTCTAATATAACTTACATAGGTCCCCGAAAATAGTTCCAAAATTTGATTCATTCTCAAATTTACCCAAGATAAGATGGTAGAACGGTCCTTGTAGTCTAGCATGGGTTGTCGAATCCACAGAGACCTATGAAGTAACCTATAGACATGAACATTCTAAGGACTATTTTTACCTATTATGTGGCCAAATTTGGTTTATTTTAGATGGGTTTAAAGGATCACTAACATATTTAAGTAAATTAAATTTAAAATAATGAGTTTATCCTAGGTTATCGCTCAGGGTGGATTGGACGTATTTCATTTTCGATGATTTCAATTTCTTATATTTGAGATGGGTTCATTTAAAGAGATAAAACAACATCATAACTTACTGGTTTAATGCCTATACCCTTTAATACTAATAATCTATACACATGAAGGATCAATGTTTTGAGCACTTAAAGGTAAAGTTTTTTATTAGCACTTGAAGCGTGTGCACTTAATTTCAACAAGGTCGATGGAGTTTAAAAATCATTAAATAAAAATCTCAATTAAAGAAGTGATTATACATTAATGGGGTGATAAATAACATCCAATCGATCCCCTTTCTAATCCTTTGGATGAACCCATAAGTGGGTTAGCCCTCTATTTATTCTATGGTTTCAATGGAAGCGGAAAGTAGACTCATGAGGGACGACATGGAGAAGTAAAGAAAACAACAAAAATAAAATGATCATGCAAACATTGTGTGAATAATTTTGGAAGATTTGGTGTGAATAAATTCTCGCATTGAGGAAACAATATCAATGTGAGATGTAGAAGAACATAATAAGAGTAATGGAAGAACTTTTATTAAGAAACTATGTTGAATTAATCAACTTACATGAGAAAGAAATGTGATTACAAACACGAAGCGGCAGCATAACACTACAATGAAACCAAGCATCAAATATTCTTAAATCATTCAACACCACTACTTTGAATAAAAATTTTGGAAGTCCTGGGTCGAGACTACAATAGTTAAAAGCATCCCACTTGATTATGGTAGGCCTAGGGTGGTGGAAAGCTCGTGGAACTTTGACTTTTCCACATTTGACCCGAGAGGGAAGCCAGCTTTCATCCACCAATCAGACGCGATTTTATGGAAATCTATATGGCCGAATCAGAGAGTTCCATAGAAGAATAAAATGGATTCCCAGATGTCTCCTAACCTCCTGTAAACGTTGGGCCAATTTGGATTTGTATATTCGGAGATATAATCCGATTAGTGGGCTGTTTTTCTGGGCTGTAGAATCTAGCCCAAAATTTTATTTGTTAATTGGGCCACCTAAATGGACACCATGGAGGCCGACTTAGCATTGGCTCATGCAGAGTGATTTTTTCCTCTACATTTATTCTAGTATCCAATGAAATATGGGATTTATTGGGCCTGTATGTGGGGCCACACAGTCTTATCAGTGGCCTGGTGTCCAATCTGACTTCTCCAGAATTGTTTTCTTTCATCACAAAATATCCCCATATTCTTCCATTAATTCTCCATTGATCCCTGAATGAAAAATGTCATATTTAAGTGTATATCAATTTCCCAAAATATAAAATTAATATATGAATAATTATATTCCTTAAAATCAGATGAATCATTGGGTACATTAAATGATGTTCCAAAATGTACCATATAATAGTGCATTTTAAGAAGTAATTACAATCATAATGTGAAATGATGTTCAATGTGTAAAATGGACTAAAATGGTGTTTATTAATTATAAAGCACATAAATATTATATAAATTAACATTGAATATTAGCCTTATTTTGTTTCTAATCAGCAACCATGTTCCCCAAGGAGCACGAGGTATATACATCTTTATTAAAACAACATCGGGATTTATTTGCCTAGAATTAAACAGAAATGCTGGGACTCTATCACGAAGTGGCGACACATCTCTTGGGTCTTCCAGAAAGCCATTGGGATATAAAAAGTCCGCCAGAAGGACACAACCCTCACATACCGCCAAAATAAAGGCATTTGTTGGAATGCTCGTTAAATCAGGCTTCATCCAGGAGGTCCAGTACCCCATCTGGTTGGCCAACATCGTCCCCATCAAGAAAAATAATGGGAAAATCCACATCTGCATCGATTTCAGAGACCTCAATCGGCATTGACCAAAAGATGACTTCTCGGTCCTAATCACCGAGTTATTAATCGATGCAATGGCCGGGTATGAGGCTCTTTCCTTCATGGACGACAATTCTAGCTATAATAAAATTAGGATGGCCCCAGAAGACAAGGAAGCCACTTCCTTCAGGGCCCCTCATGGAATATTCGATTACATGGTCATGCCCTTTGGTCTCATGAATGATACCACAACATGTCAGCGTGCCATGCATCGTATTTTCAAACCATACCCGGGGAAATTCGTCGAATGTTATGTAGATGACTTGGTGGTAAAATCAAGACAGCACTTAGATCACCTATTAGACCTTGACACCATCTTCAACAAATTTCGACAGCATAGCCTGAAGATGAATCCATTGAAGTGCACCTCTGCGGTTACCTCAGGGAAATTTCATGGATTCTCTCTACGCCATTGCGGCATCAATGTCGACCCTGAAAAGAAAAAGTCTATCCTTGGCCTACCACATCCCCGCAACCTCAGTGAGTTGAGAGAATTCCAAGGGGACTTGGTCTATATCAGGCGATTCATAGCCAACCTGAAAGGAAAATCTTTTCCCTTCACCGGGTTAATGAAGAATGGAGTCACGTACTAGTGGACAGATGACTTCCAAGAGGCGTTTGGCATCCTAAAGTGGTTCCATTTAATTCCACTGGTGCTCATGCCCCCGATCGAAGGAAGACCTATCATCTTATACGTGACGGCCCTAGAGCATTCACTGGGAGCCTTCCTCATGCAGAAGAACGATGTAGTGAAAACAGAATCTATTACCTTACCAGAATGATGATTTATGATGAGAATCGATACTCAAACATTGAGAAGATCTGTTTGGCATTGGTCTTCATAGTTAAAAAGTTGTTACATTTTCTGCATCATCATGAAGTCCATTTAGTCTCATGTAATAACCCGCTAAAGTAAATCCTCAGCCTCCCGATGGTGACTGGGTGTCTATCTCGATGTGCAGTCATCTTTCCATAGTTTGACATCTGGTTTGTGTGTCAGAAGGCCATCAAGGGCCAGACATTAGCATATTTTCTGGTAGAACACCCCACAACAGGGACTACCACACCGGACATCGAGCTACTAGATGAAGACATCTTCACAGTTCAAGAGGAGATGCCGACATGGGAAATGTACTTCAACGACACATACCAGAGCCCGACCGAGAAGAGGATGGATGACCCCAAGATTAACAAGGTGGGCTTGGGGATAATACTCATGTCCCTGGAAAATTCAATATTGATGTATTCCTTCCTCCTGTCATAGGGATGTACGAATAATGAAGCAGAATATCAATCCCTCATTGCAAGCCTGAAACTCGCACTTCAGGCACAAGTTCAACACCTTAAGGTAAAAGGTGACTTGGAACTGGTCAGTAAGCAAGCCAATGTTGACTATTCTATTAGAAAGGAGGAGCTGATTCCCCTGTTTGACAATGTCCAAAGTTTAATGGAGTAATTTTCCATAGGACCAACATTGACCTATATTCTCTGGTCGTAGAATGCCAAGGTCAATGCATGAGCCAATGCGGCCACAGATTTAGCTGACCCAGACCGAGATGAAACATTAATCAGTATTGCACACCGCTAAATGGTCTTGCCATTTTTTCAGACTAAGATGGAGGAGATCCACAAAATCAGTCCTATAACTAAGCCATATGCTCCCACCACCAGTTGGATCACCCCCATTGAAAACATCGTTCAATGGGGAGAACATCCATCAGACAGGGCTGAATGAGAGAAAATACAGAAAAGGGCAATAAACATTGTCCTATGTGACGGCACGAGTCAGCAAGAGGGCCTCTACAAACGAGGCCTCGACGAAGTCCTCCTCATATGCATTGATGGAGAAGAAATTTCCGTCGTCATGACTGAATTGCATGCTGGAGTATGTGGAGCACATCAGACAACGTCCAAGCTTTCCCATCAGGTTGAGAGGCTTGTGTATTATTGGCCCACAGTGGCACGAGATTGTGACCTCTTTACCACAAAATGCCACTCATGCCAAATTCATGCCATCTTCAAACATCAACCCTCAGAGTTACTTCATCAGGCCAAGTACTCCTGGACATTTGTTGTCTAGGGAATGGATGTCATGGGACCATATCCTCCTGCCACATCCTAACAGTTGAAGTATATCCTCACGGCAACTGAATTCTTTTCCAAATGGGCAGAAGGTGTAACCCTTAAGGAAGTCGGGGAAAGAAGAATTGTCAGATTTTTTTAAAACAAATATCATCACCAGATTTGGTGCCCCTCATACCATACTGATGGATAAATTCACGAACTTATGATCCGCTGAATTGGAGAAACTATTCCAAGAATATGGTATCAAGGCTAACCACTAATCCCACTACCATGCAATGGCCAACGGACAGATATAGGCTTTCAACAAGTCCCAGTCCAACATTCTATAGAAAATGATGGAAAAAAAAGAACTCATGTCCAGATAAACTCCATGCATTGTGGGCTTATTGAACCACAATCTGCACCGCTACTCGGGCTACCCCGTACTCACTAGTATACGACACAAAAGCGGCCCTGCATATTGAACTCCAATATCCCTCACTTCGTGTTGCCATCTGTGATCAATTATCCGGCGATGAGAAAACATGAAAGAGGCTAGGTGAATTGGAATAGATAGACGAGAAGATGATACACACATTGCACCACCTAGATGTCTACCAGCACTAGATTACACGATCCTTCAATAAAGAGGTCCATCTTCGGTCTTTTTTGGAAGCATAATTAATATTGGTCCTCCGGAACCCAATGATACATGGTAAGAAACCTCCAATGCTGGAGCCCAAGTGGGAGGGACCATACATTATACACAAGGACTACTCCAACGGAGCATATTCCCTGATCTCCATGGACGAGCAATTCACAACGGCACCTACTAATGAGAGATTCCTAAAGAAGTATTTTGCATAGAAACCAAATGTACCCATCATCCTTACTACACGATGATAAACTGCATGCATACAGAAAAAAGAGAATTGTCTGAGCTACATGATGTTAAAAATCCAAGCATCTAACGGTCCAAACTCTATGACCCTAAACTAAGAGTATTTCGTCCTCACCGCATGACATTAAACTACACTGACAAGAAGTTTAAAAATGCCCTCTCCCCCATGTATGGACCAGACCTACACAGGGTGTATTGTCATTAAGAAAACTACGTACGAATTGATTCCTAACCTTTCAGGATACATATTGACTCTAGGGTTCCTAATCCTGGCCCAGCCATCCCCAAGATGGTATAAAAACTCCCTTTCCCCCATGTAAGGACTAGACCTGCATGGGGTGTATCCTGCGTCCTTACCGCACGACGTTAAACTGCACGGATTTCAGATAACTATGTATGACTTGATTCCTACCCTCGCAGGATATGTAGCGACCCTAGGGTTCCCCATCTTGGCCCAGCCACCCACGAATTAAAATTAATAATGTCCTCCCTCCCCCATGTATGGAAAAGACCTGCACGAGGTGTACCCCTCTTCCTTACCGCACAATGTTAAACTGCACGGATTTCATAGAACTACGTACAGCTTGATTCCTTCCCTCACAGGATACGTAGCGACACTAGGACCCCATATCCTAGCCGAGCCACCACCTAAAAAATTATAATAATAAATATATATATATATATAACAATAAAAATGCTCCCTCCCCCTATGTATGGACCAGACCTGCATGAGGTGTATTCTTCATCCGAGCTGCATGACGTTAAACTACCAAACACCCAATGGTCCAAACTCTATGACCCTAAACTAAGATTATTTCTTCTTCACCGCATGACGTTAAACAGCATGGACAAGAAGTTTTAAAAATTCCCTCTCCCCCCGTGTATGGACCAGAACTGCATGAGGTGTATTGTATTTAAGAAGACTATGTACGGATTTATTCATGCCCTCACAGGATATGTAGTGTTGCCAGGGTTCCCCATCCTAGCCCAGCCATGCCTAAATAAAATCTAAAAATTCCCTTTCCCCCATATACAGAAAAGATCGGCATGGGGTGCACTCTTCGTCCTCACCACATGACATTAAACTGAATGGATAATATGATTGGAAAATGCCCCATTTCCCCCGTGTATCGACTAGACCTACACAGTGTGAATTTCTACGTCCTTACTGCACGACGTTAAACTACATGGATAATGAAAGTCAAAAATGCCCCTTTACCTCCATGTATGGACCAGACCTACACGGTGTGTATTTTTCATCCTCACCGCACGACGTTAAAATGCATGGACTGCGTCCTCACCACACGACGTTAAACGACACATATTTCATCGCGAACCACCCAAGATTTATGGAGAGATGAGACAGAAATGCTTCTTGTTCATTTGGATACATCCTCCCCATACATCGGACTCCATGGCTCGGCTAGTTATGGATCTTCACAACCATTCATGGCCATCGGAACTGAAATTCTTGGACCCGTGGACACCATTGCATGACTATGAATACCATGAATTTAGCGGATGTGGATATTGATGACCCCTGTATCGTCTACCAAATTCACAATTTCCACAGGCGACACTCATCCTAGATCTGTCCGCTTACCGGCCTCAGAGACCCCCTATCATACCTCCTGGTCGAGAAATTTATGGCGTAGTGGTTTAAAAGTTTGTCCCCTTTTCACATCCAAATGTTTCCAGAGAATCCCTACCCGGTTACCCTATGTATCTTCCCCTGGTTCACATGATGACTTGCATCAATGAAGATCAATCTAGAGCTAGGCTGCTTTGCCTCAATAGCCAATTGCAGTGAAGATATTTCATGTATATCCGGACACCATTATCCCCACATTCTGAACTCTGTACAATGAGAAATATCGGATCTTTATAATCATTAATGGCCATTGTATTTGGAAAGTTATCGACCCATGAACACCTTTTCTTGAATATGCATACCATTCCTCAGTGGATCTGCATATTGATAGCACGTCGCCCTTCTACTGAAGGAATGATTTCCTCGGGTGACACTCTTCCTATCCCCGTATGCGTACCGGCCTCAGAGCCCCCACACCCTATATCATGATCCGGGAAACCTCAGAGTTTCAGTTTACAACCATCATCCCCTACCCTGTTCAGTGAATATCAGATCATGTTAGCTCATTTATCCTTCAAGTGTCTATAGAAATAGTGACCCAGTGGACTGAGCTCTATGACCGTTAAACTAGGAGTACTCCGTACTTACCACATGACGTTAAAACTGCATAGTGTGAAGGTATTCCCCTGCGCAGAAAACAAATCAATGCGTGGAGCTCTGTAATATTTAACTGCAACCAGGGCCGAGTATGCCCAACATGTCCATACATTTTCATAGCGAATGAAAGACTTCGTGGCCCGGAAAATTGCGGATCCTCAAAACATTCACGGCCTTCGGAAGTGGAAAGTTATCAACCCATGGACAAATTTGCATGACTATGCATACCATGCCCATATAGGCTCTTCATATTGATAGCCCATGTCTCGTCTACCAAAGGCATGATTTCCACATGTGACGCTCTTCATAGCCTCATATGCTTACCGTCCTCAAGGCCCCCATATCATTTCTCCTGATCCAAGAATCCCCCGAACCACAATTTACCCCAATCAACCCCTCTCCACGTCTGGGCATGCCAAGATGTTCAAGCCCAGTTACATTCTAATAAAGAGCGGCCTTTGCAACTACGTCCTCATCGCCTGACGTTAAACTGCACGGAGCATCATGGTTGCATGGCGTAAAGATGCAAATATCGATCATTAAACATCCAAGGAAATACATCTAACCACATGGGTTTTCACTTTTAAAAATTCTCCCATCGTCATCGCTTCGTGACGTTAAACTATGCAGTATCCTTTAAAAATACCCCCCCCCATCCTTACCGCATGATGTTAAATTGCACAAAATCTAATAATGATCCCCTTCCTTACTGTGTGACGATAAACTTCACAGAAGTCATCTTCATCGCATGACGTTAAACTGCATGGTCAAACCAGTCATGGGTTCAGTAAGGAATGAAGGATTTTCCCTATCCTCCAGTGTATGAGTCAGACCTTCCTGAACCACCATATCACACCAGCGTGATAATTAATGACTTCAACCATTCTCGGGATATTTAGCCTAGATTCTTCTCCCGTATCCTTGCACCCCCTCCTCTTAAACCATACTCTGAACTCAGAAAAAGCTGAACTCTCAAAAGTCACCCCTGGTGGTCCCGAATCTCAACTTCCATGATGTATCTTGGCTATCAGGAGAATACAATCATTACCCCAAGGACTCCATTGTGTGACTATGAATACCATACCCTCAGTAGTTGTTCATATTGATAGCCCTTGGCCCATCTACCAAAGGTAGGATTTTCTTAGGCAAAGCTTCCCTATGTACGACTCTTGGCCCCGTAGCCCTCATGTCCATCCCAGGATTCAGAACCCCTCTGAGTTACATTTTACCAGCCTCTTTCACGATCCTTACTGGATATGGTGGAATGAATATGGCGAGATTACCAAAAACTAGGAGATGTTGTTCCATTCTAGATAATTTCCTTGACGAATGATGTTAAACTAGGCCAAGATCCTACTGTCCTTTACGCTAGATAAATGCATTGGACAAGAACTTTTTATCCACACTCTTGATTGATATGGATGTTCTCAAAATCTATCAGACATCACATAACCTTTCCATGCCACCCCCAGTTGTTTTCATAATTCTCCAAGCCACCCATGGTGGTATCCATAATCCGGACTTTCATGAAGTCCTATGGCCATAAAAAGTGGAGATTCATTGACTTAAGGACCCCATTGCACAACTATGCATACCATCCCCTCAGTGGCTCTGCATATTGATTTCCCCTAGCCCATCTACCAATGGCATGATTTCCTTAAGCGATGCTCTTCCACCCTTTTCATGCTGATACGGCTCCCATGCATTGAGACATCCCCAACATGTTGTCCAAATCAAAACATACTCCCCAACATGCGTCTGAAGGTTATCAAGATTTCTTTTGATCAATCAAATATCATTGGGGCCCTCGCCCCACCATATCTGGTCATAGAAGTTCGATCTAAAACATCAGTAATGATATTTTTGTCGGCAGGACTTTAAACCACTCACAAAAAAAGGCACAAAGAATGTTAGGGTGAAATACTGAAAACAGAGACCTAAGAAAAAGTCGGGCCATACCTGCTAGGTCCACACAATATGGGCACACGAAAAATTAGGGTATTAAAAGAAATGAAAAAAAAATTCTGGGGTTTTTCTACAAAACCCTAGCAATAATCAAACTATGACCTCTAATTCCATTGGCTCAGGAAAAATTTAGAGCATCGTCCAATCACTCATTGATTTTCAGGACCACTCTACATCAGAATGGACTCCTCTTCATTCCTATCAAACCCAATTCCAATGGGGGCATTTTAGAGTCCTGAAAATTATGCAAGGGGGAAATCCAATTACCCCAAGACTTGGGAAAGGACCTAGCCGGTCCGCATACTAGCTCCCAGCAACAGTACGCGGAAGGTTCTGCGAACCGCAATTCCACGGACCAACGTCGTCCGTGAAGCGGAGGTGGGGCTCCTCCAAGGGCGTGAACCCGGACGATCCACCACCATGAACTACAAGAACCTACCCATGCTGCATGCACCATCATTCTCAAAATGTAGGTGGAAGCCGTATGCCACCACAAACCTCGTACTTCATGGAATAGAGCTGGATTGGTGTGCCACCGGAAAGCAACCCCGAATGCCGTGACTCATCAAAAATCCTTGCTTGACCGATTCATCCATTGGTGGGGGATTCCTTCATGGGATTTCACAAAAAGTGCCATCCACACATCAATATATCCTCTTTGTGACTCTATAAATATTCACCTAGGGGCACCAAATGAAAGGAGAATGGATGGGTGAAAACCCGTGGGGAGACACTGGAGAAATCTCTCACAGCGGTAAAGTTCTGCGGCCATCCACAGAACCATATCATATTTGGATTCACTCTTCCACATAGAGGAGACACAGAAAAGCGAACCACATGCATTCATTTCCTTCAAGGAAACCCCCACCGTGGAATGGTGTCATTCGCTAAATGGAGGAGAGAACCCCTCCGTGGGAGTGAAGATGGACGAGCACTAGCCCCTTTGCAGACACCCATTGTGGACGGTCCTCTCCTCCACGAAAATCCTTGGTGGACATCCTCCTTTGTAGACAACCTCTTTCACAGCCATTTCCTCTACGGCCTTCTCCCTCGTGGGCAACTTTTCCACGGACACCCTTCGTGGACAACCAAACCGCGCACCACATGCGGCTTGTACCCCTGCTCGGGGTTAGTGTCGGGCTACGGCCCCGCCCCTCCGGGCCGGTCCCTTATCTACCGTAACTGACCCCCATGAAAAATGGAGAGTCGCACCATGAACTTTTTGAGCCGGGTCAACTGTCTTTTACATTGCAACATTGCGCCACCCCAACATCTTTCCTATACATGTCATGAGTCGCGATAATATTCATGACACTCCTAGAACCTCATTATCTAGCTCATTTTTCTAGGTTCATCCAGAAAGGTCCGCCCTTGCGTAAGTCCCACACCAACGATTGCTAGGTGTCTCCTACCTAGTCGTCTTGTCCACATGACGTTAAACTGTATGGCCCTCATCTTGACCACATGACGTTAAACTGTATGGCCCTCTTCCTATCCATATGACGTTAAACTATATAGAAATAGTCCTCTCTACATGACTATAATCAATAGGGATCCCTTTGTTCCAATCACGGGACGCCTCTTTCTCCAGAGAATAGATGTCTTCTGCTCCAAGCATAAGGCGCCTAATGCCATGATCACAGTGGCGTAATTTCAAGAGCGTTGGAATCCGTTCAAACATTCCATCACTCCACACCACGATTTGTGTGTCATTCATTTGGATCCTCATCCACTTCCATGTCTTAAGGGACCCCCTAATGGCCTGGTCCCATGCCACATTGGCTCACCTAGTCTCCTGGGCCAATGCCACAGAAGACTTTGGAAACGTTGAGTCACGTCCTGTGTTTCGAACACAGTTAGAAGTCAACCCTCATTAGGTTGTCCACAATTCAGGATAACGCGATATGGATGTTTTGTTTCAAACACGGTCAACAGTTATCCTCTATTGTCATGCCTCCCTCATCACATTCCGAATGCTGGGCTTGTGATTCACACTTTTCATCTCCCTTTGTTTGGACTGATTCCAACGCCCTTGGTGTTATCCCGCTTGTGAACTAGCGCATAGGTAAATGACTCAACCCATCAGAGGGTTGGGATGCCCTCATGTCCAGACATGAGGAAGACACATGGGCGTCCATCTCGGAGTAAGCCCTGACCTTATGGGCCGCTCAATGAGTAAGCCCCACTCAACTTCTCACGGACACACCGTTCGCGATGTGATCATCTGGTCTCTTGTGTGTCTTGTTTCTCACATCGAGCATGACTCACATGGGCTTAGAGTAAAACCATTGACCATGAAATCCTCATATGGGCCTCCTCAGAGTGAACGCCCCAATCCATTGCTCGGGGCTTCCTTAGAGATTAATCACCAAGCTCATGAAAACTAAGAGGACTTTGATTCCCCACCACCGGGATACGTAGGGAGCCTCCATCAGGTTTAATCCTGATCACCATCATACCCTCAGGTCCACATTCACGTCAGCTCTCCGACACCCCTCTTCGAACAAAGTAGACATTGATCCCCGTATCCTAGGCATGGTATGTAGGAAGACTTCATCAGGTTCAAGCCCAACAACCAGCTGATCCTACTATCTTTACATCGGTTCATCACGCCACTCTTAGTACCGCCTCAACGAGTCCCGACTCCTCGGGGTCATTAATCCAACAAGGTATGGTAAAACTTGGGCATAAATGATTTTGAACCCATGCATTCAACTAACCATTTCCCACCAAGAGAAGTCTGTGGATACTATTCTTGGGTATAAACCAATGATTCGTGAACATATGAATACTTCTTAAATATATAGTAGAGTCCTGGAACATGTAATAATTCCCCCCAAAAAGGGTTTGATGAGCCCGACATCCCATCCTCTCGACTAATGTGAGTTCTTAAGCATCGCTGGCCAAACCACCCAGCAAATGCCTGCCTTTGGAAAGCTGGTCCTCGTGCCATCCAATACAGAACCGTTTGGAGTTTCGAAACAGACCGAAAACAAACAGATACTTGTGGAAGAGGTCCTTTTATGACATGGTAGTTTGTACCTACAATGAACTTATGTATAGGTCATGCGACATGGATAGCATGTGTGATGTTGTGAAACACAATTTAGGATGTGGATGAAACTATTAATTAATGTAAATTGATTAGTGGAATGTGATCACCATGTGGAGTTGATTAGGTCTCTACTTGAGACTGAACCTCCTGTATTAGTTATTCTATGTTTTTTACTTTTAGTTTTACTCTACTTTAACACATATTTCCTAAAACTAAATTGATCTCCCCATGTTAGTCGTAGAATGTTTTTATAATATTATTTACTTATAATTTTAGTTTTAAAATTTGTATTGATTACCAAAATTATACAACTGAGCACTAATCACACTTTGGGGAAATTAATTGAATAGTAATGAACTTATAAAAGAACAACTAGATAACTGGTCAATTGAATTTTCAATTGGGGGAATTGAAAATTATTTTTTTAAAATTTATTTTTATAGGAACTTAATTCACCCCAATCTTGGGTGTCTTACTCCGAAACATATTTTTTATCAAGAATTTCGAATTTTCAGTTTTCAATGATTTATCAAATATTTTCAACTATGATTTTAGTTTTATTTAAATGTTCTCAAATTTTATGTTAATACTAAATTTTTTCCCATTAAAATCATTATCTACAATATTATTATAGAATGGTGGCTGGATGGTGATACTACCAATATAACTTCATTCTATATGGAACTAACTCTGATCAAGGCAAAATAAAAATTAAAATGCACTTAGAATGTAATTGTTTTGATATTTGGACTTAAATTTTAGATGAATATCAGATTCCTAATACTTATAGAACAACTTGGGATGATCCAAAAAAGGTTTCTTATAATAATAATTGCATATCCATGAATGCCTTACACTTTTCATTAGGAGATGAAGATTTTAACAGATTTTCTGTGAGTAAAATTGCCGATGAAAATTGGGATTGTTTGATTGTTTCATTAGAAGGAACAAAATTTTTTAAGGAAATGAACATAACATATATACTATTTAATATGATAATATTGATATAAATCCTGATGAGCCAATATCTATCATGTATCTCAGGTTTAATAAAATTATGATCCACATGATCTCTCTGGGAAAAGATATAACAGATAAGGAACAAATTATGAGGATTCTCATATGGTTACATGATTGAAGGAGTTGAACTTATTTCTCCATTAGAGAAGCATGTGACATCATCAAAATACATCCCCAAGATATCATTTGAAAACTAGTTGTGTATTAAGAAGATTTTAAATTAAACTACGAAGAAGAGTATAAAACAAAGAGAAAATATGTACACTTCAAGACTACTTCCTCTAAGAACAAGGAAAATGAGAAGGTGATTGCCTTTGTTAAAATCTCCAGTAATGATGAATCAACATTAGAGAGTGATATACGGTGGCTTAGCTAAACAGAAGATTTAATAACTTTTAGAGAAAGAATAAGTTCTTTAGGAAACCCAATTATAAATAAAGAGATGATAATATGGGAGGTTGAAAAAAAGGAATAGAAAAGAAATTACAAATCAGAAGAGATTTTATTATATTAATATAAGAGGAGATTATATGTCCAAGATGACTATAAAAATTTAGAATACAAAAATAATCATGAAAACAAAGACAAGAAGTATAATAAAGCTAAAAAATCCACTCGGAGTGCCTCTGAGGATAGCTCTAGTGAAACAACATCATCGCATGATGAGAAATATGACATGGAAAATATGTGTTTCATGAAAAAAACATTTGAGGTAACCTTACATCCTCCTATGAACAATTATTACTACTATGGACATGAATGTGACTCTCAAAATATGAGAATGATAAACTATGTGAATATTGTAACATGTAAGAAGACACATGCAATGGATTAAAAGATAAATATAAATATTTAAAGAAACAACATACTCTCACTGTAAATATTATGTCTGAACATACTACTAAAAATGAATATAATTCTCAACTGCACAAAGAATACAAAGAATTAAAAAATTTCTAATGTGATTTGAAGAATGATCAAGAACATTTTACCAATGTAATACATACCCTAACGAAAATTCATGGAAAATAGATAGCTCCAAAGTACACATCTAGTATTGGATATCATCTTGGATATGGAAACCTATCTAAAACAAATTTTATTACTAAATCTGGAAAATCCATATTTCTACCCATAATATAAATTTTGTTGCTAGTTCCTATTTTATAAATTATTTAACGACCTCAATTTTATCTAGATGAAATAGATTATGATTCTCAAACATGTTATTTCATTCTTATAGGAAACCCAGGAAGCCAATGTGGGAAATAATGAATTGATTACAATTGTCACTGGACCCAAACACGTATGTGTACCGATGTCTCTTTTTGTTTGATTATTCAATAGGAAAGGTCTTTTAAGATCTCTTGCAAGAGTAATTGGAACTTGGACAATCGATGTTTAGAACATGTGATTGTATAATATTCAATCATCAATAACCTAATCAATATTTATGGTGGATGTTTAACTTTTGGTGACAATTCTAACAGAAAAATAATTTTCTTAGGCCAGATTGGTAACCGTAACACATTTTAAATTTCTAATGTAATTTTTATTGATGGATTAAAAAATAATTTTCTTAGTTTTTTAAAATTATGTGATGATGGAATTCTTGTAAATTTGAAAATGAAACATGTAATTTTTTTAACTATAAAAATTAATTAGTATTTTTTGCTATAATAAATGAAACAGTATATGATGTTAGATTAGATCCATTAATTTCTCAAAATGAATCTTGTTTGTGTGTCTTTCTAAATGTGTCATGGATTAAGAAAAGAATATTAGGAACTGTATTGTAATCTCTCATAGATTTATTATTATAAATGGACTTTTCAAGGTTCTACTAAAACATGATTTTTCAAATTAAAAATTATGTAATCCTTATTAAATGGGTAAAAAACAAATGATATCATTCAAATAAATGAAATAAATTTCCACTTATCAACTTTTAGAGTTAGATCACATGTAAATATTTGGACTATATAGAGTTTCTAGTTTAAATGGGATGTAATATGTCAATTTTATTATAGATGTCAAATCTAGGTATACATCGACTTATTTCATAGATCAAAAAAGTGAAGCATGTACTTACTTCTCCATGTATGCTAAAACAGTAGAAAATATAGTTGTACATATAATAGAATCCATATGAATTGATCATGGCTATGAGTTTGAAAATAAAGACTTTGGGTTTTTTCTCACACAATCAATATAGTCATAATTTCTCTACCCGTTGGACACATCAACAAAATGGGCTATTGGATAGAATAAATGGATCCTTTCAAGAGATATCCTGAACAATGATTAATGAATATGATCTACATGTTTACTTTTGGGCTGATGATTTTAATACAACTTTCTACATAAATAATAGAGTTTTAATTAGACATACCATCATGAAGACTCTGTATTAGTTATGGAACAATAGAATACCCAAATTTATTTACATAAATGTTTTTTGTTGAAAAGTATATATAAATAATAAAAAGGAAAATCTTGACAGAATTGCATCCAAGACTGATGACGGAATCTTGAAAGGCTACTCTATCTCTAGTAAATCCTATAGTGTATTTATTAAAAGAATCAAGCGTGCGGAAGAATCTGTTCATATCAAATTTTATGAAATAAATACACGTGAACTCAAGACCTCCCTAGAAAAAATTGAAGATGATAGGTAATAACTAGACATAAAAAAACATCTAATACTCTTGTCATGCAATATGTTAAATCAAACTGTCCCTAAAATTATTCAGACTCTGAATATGATGAACTCAAACATGTTGGTGAACATGAACTTACTTGCTGCTATTTTTCTAAACAAAATCGAACTCTCAAGAACCATCCTTTTGATGTTGTTGTTGGAGACTTAGATAAAGGGACATAAACTATAGATTCTCTTAGAAACCCAGTTGAACATCAAGCCTTTTTGTCATAGTTTGAACCCAAAAACAACAATGATGCAATTAAAGATGAATTTTGGGAGATGCCTATGTGATAAGTATGTTATCAATTTGAAGGAAATAGTTTTTGGAATGATATGGATATACCCAAAGAAACGTTGACCATATGCACTAAGTGGGTGTTTAGGGACAATGTAGATGAATCTAGTAGTAATATTAGAAATAAATACAAATTTGTTGTACAAGGTTATAGTCAAGAGGAAGGCATTGACTATAAAGAAAAATTTTCACCTATTTCTAGACATGAGGTCATCATAAGAATGCTTCATTATGCTTCCCATATTTATTTCAATCATTATCAAATGGAAATTGAAAGTGCATTCCTAGATTGTTATATAGTTGAATATGTTTTTATTGAACAACCCACTAATTATACAAAGCATCATTTTCAAAATGATATTTTCAAAATAACCAAAGATTTATATGATTTTAAACAAGCTTTAAGAGCATGGTATTATAGACTAAGTAAATTTCTCATTGCAAAAGGGTTTACAAAAGACATTTTTGAACCAGATCTTTTTATTAAACAAATTTCTAAAGATGTTTTAGTAGTTCAAATTTATTTATATGATATTTTTTTGGATCTTCATGATATTTTTTATGTATTTATTTTTCTAAATTGATAAATAAATGAGCATGAAATGGGTTTGATAGGTGAACTCAAATTCATTCTTGGATTTAGAATTTTTAAAAATAAATAATGTATCATATTAAGTTAATGTAAATACACAAAAGGCCATTTAAATAGATTTAGATTTGACAATATTGAAATTATTGACACTCCAATGAGTAATACCTGTATGCTAGACATTGATGAAGATGGAAAATCCACTGATCAAAATAGTTACATAAAATGATTGGAATGTTTCTCAACTTGAGTTCTAGTAGGCCAGATATAATGTTTATTGTGTGTATGTGGGCCCACTTTCTAAACAAACCAAATGAATATCACCTAAATTCTGTTAAAATGTTTTTTAAAATACCTCAAACATACTTTTAATTTAGTTTTTTAACCTAAAGGATAATAATTTGATATATTGGGTGTTGTTTTGCTAATTTTAGTGAATGCAAGTCATATCCTAAGAGCACCTCTGTGAAATGTCAATTTTTTGGAGTATATGGTTTCATGGTGTAGTAAGAAACAATATTTTGTTGCATTATCTACTGCCAATTATGAATACATAACTACTAGTAGTTTTTGTGCTCATATTTTTTGGATGAAACACACTCTACCAGAATATAGATATCAACATAGACATGTATCTATAAATTGTGATGATACATGTGCTATAAATATTAATAAAAACCTAGTTTCTCATTCTAGGATAACACATGTTAATTTAATACATAACATTTTGAGATAACATTTTCAAAAGGTTGATATAAATTTAGAATTTATTGACACTAAATATAAGCTAGAACACATATTTAGTAAGCCCTTGAACTCAAAAAAGAATAAATTACTTCAGACATGATTTAGGAATGATCAATCTATAAGACCTTATGTTTCATTTCTATTGATATTTTTAATTGAATTCCGGATGTCAACACTGACTCTATATCATGCCAACATAGTTATCATGCCGAAACTGATTCAATGTCTTTCAAAAATAGTTTTCATGAATACACCATTAATGTTATAAAAAATCTATCATGCTGAAACTAATAACTCTCTATTTTTATTCAAATTATTTTTTATCAAAATGAAACTATTTAATTAATTTTTTTGAACCCGATTCATGATTTCGTGATTGTGTAATTTCAAATTCCCTAAATGATGTAAATTTTAATAGTTCCACTCTAGTACATTACCTTTATACTCTCTCACCTGTTTCATTCACTTTACCTCTGACCATTCACCTTCTAGCCTTTAAACTGAATGGATTGGGATGGAGTGGGGGAAGAAATCTCTTGATAATGGCGAGTCTCATGCTTCTAATAAACCAAAAGGTTAATCGGTAAATTCTTTAGCACTTGTAGTTTATGCTCTAAAAATTCTTATTGTATGTCCATAAAATTATGTTCTTAAATAATGGATGTTAGAAATCATGTCTCTACTGCTCCATTTATTGCATGATCAATGTTGTGTTGACTGTTTCTCAAATAAAGAATGAAACTTTTACCCTAATATAGTTCTTGAATTTGACATGAATATAGTGTTTTTTCTGAAATTAAGTGATGTCTCCTGGATAAAATCCATAGTAAAAGGGAAGATAATTTCGTTCTCTTCAATACATTGGGAAGAATTTCTTAAATATAAACATGAATGTGTGTTTTATGATTATCAAGGGACCTCGTGACCTGAGAGTAATATATTTTACTTTGAGACACTTTTAAAAGAGCTTACTATTAATGATGATCAAAGAAGACCCATTTCTACCGAGTTAAGTGGAGAATGTAGAATCTTGTTTATGTTCATCTAGCATCAAATCAATCAAGTGAAAGGGGACTTTGATTCTATGAAATATCAAGATGTCTACTTGGGTTATTTGATGAGAAAATGGATATAGGGAAATTTGTGTAGATACCTTTCTCTAGACATGAATGAGATGATCAAACCATCATAAAAAATGGGTTCTCTATTAAATCCATGGATAATTTTAGCTATTCTGAAAGAAAACAGTTGTGTAAATGAAGAAGAAGAAGTTCTTTTTTAGTGTAGTGGGATCTGACTCTGTAATGTTATCTATAAAATGAAGAATGTCAACAATAACTCATGGAATAGAAAAAGGATTGAAGATTATGATAAGAACTATGACAATATCAATGAATTATATTATCCAAATAGACCTAAGAATATGGATGATCCTAATATGGGACTAAATAAAGAATCTGTTTAGTCTTCACGATAATGTAACTCAAGTTAGAGATCAAGGATCACCTATTGATGATAGCCATGATCCTAACACTGATGAACCTGATGATGGATTTTCATTTTGATCTCATAGTCCTCCACTTACCTTTCCCTATAATGATCCCACATTCAATGATAATAGGGAAGAGAAGAAAGAATGTTCATACAGTGTGGAATTTGTATGTAGATCCAGTGGCTCTGAACAAAAAGAAGAATGTCAAGATAGTGAATGTGGCAGTTTTTGCAAAGAGGAAGAAGGTTAAGAATATGGGGATGAAATTTAAAATGATGAACATGTCTATGGACGTGATGATATGAAATATATGGAAGTTATAATGACCAAAATAAGGATAATCAAGGTGACTATTTTGAAATTATTGATGACGTGGATCATTCTCGGTTGATAGAACCTCCTAAAGATGTTGTTGAAGGGGGGAGAAAATGTTGAATTTTCTTATGTATTGGACAATCAACAATCACTTGTACCTCATTTTGGATTATTAAGGAATGGAACTTCACATTGAAGATGAGAAACTAGTAAGGAAAACCATGATTGAGGGGTTTCCTCAAGAAATATAAAATCAACAAGGAATAGAGAATAAACATAGTAGAGTCAGGCTTGAAACTCTCACTCCTCTAGATTATGATGTATTCATTGAATGTAAAATAATACTATATATGTGGAACTATGATTAGATTTTGATGATTCAAATGATGAATTCTTTGTACCTGTTACTAGAGAACCCATGGCTGAGACCCTATCTAGTGACTATGTCAATAAGTAATATTTTAAAAAATTCATGGAAGAAATATTTTCATTAGTTATACATTCAGGAAAATATAATATGAGATATTATATTGATGAAGATAAGAGAAAAAAACTGGGAGAACTGATAACTTGAAGGATATCCAGTCTATGGATGATGATGTAATGAAAACTGGAACATCTAGTTCTACTCTGGCATGAACTAGTGTATCTCATGATGAATCTCTATCAGTCTCACAAATGGTGATAATGGAAAATATGCCAAATATGATTACAACTGTCAAAACCATTATGGCTATGAACAACAACCATATGAATGAGATCAAGAACTTATCTTGTGGCATCAATTCTTTAACCACTGAGTACATAAACACAACATAGAGTTCCATGAAAGGCATGAAAGATATTGGTTCTCATATTAATGTTCGTAATTCTTCCAAACATAGAAAGGAAGTAATAGAAATTCTGAAACATTAATTAACCTCAACTCCTACTATTATTCATTTGACATCTGCTCAGACCTCTCAAACTCTAGATACAAAGGCAATCATAACTATTGAAGAAGAGTACATTAAAGCACAATTTGATACATTTGATTTGAGAAACATAGAAAATATTGAGAATAATATTGATCATGTTCATGATATGGTGAGATTATATACCAAGGCAGCATCTTCCAATTGGGGAGTGCTTAAAATGAGGATAAATTCATATTTCTCCATGATTTACTCCAAACACCAGTTGACAAGTCTTTTTATGTATTTGGAATAAATTTTTAGTCTACCCCCAGTTACAAAAGCATTCAAATAACAAGTTAAGAAATTTAAGGACTTCACTCTTCTTTTGGATAATATTATGGAGAATAATAATGACTTTAAAACAACAATTAAGTATTGAGAAGAAATCATTGAGGACATTATAAGAGAACTAAAACATTATCTCCATGTTCAATGTGAATCCATTATTATTACAGATGCTACATTAATTCAATCAACACCACCAAGGACTTCATCTCCAATGTGGGTTTCTCAATCCTTGTCCCATATCTGGCATGTTATCATAGAACAACCTCAACCTCTAGTGTCATACCACCAAGTCCAAGAATGGCACCAACTGTTCTAGCATGAATTCATTTACCTCCACTAAAGTTACTTTCAGATGATCATGTCTCTCAGCCACAACCAACATGAAAAACCATTGACCATCTCATAAGGGGAAGGCATCCCCAAACTCCAATAAGTTGTGTGGAGTGAATATTTTTGATAGGGCTAAGTGCTTGTAATTTTGTTATTTCTGTGTATTTTTATTTTGACTTCTAATTCACTATTTCTACATTTTGGTTATAGTTTTTAACCATTCACTTTTTTATAATATCAAATGGGGGATAAAATTATTAATAATTATTATATGTTTATGAATTATTATTATTTTTATTACTCCGATACATTTCACTTTCCAGGATTATTTATTATCATATTCCTTTTTATGGGATCTAATAATCAGATTGTTTACATTCATCATTCAATAATGGTATTTAATAATTCCATGATTTTTGATCATCAAAAAGGGGATATTGTTGGCCACTATCACTGACTTCAATTGTTTTAATTATCACAATTCACATCATATATTAACATATATGTTACCTCATGACAGATCCTATATTATGTAAAAAAATTTCTTGTAAATCATATCATTTCAATCATATAACTAATTAGGTTTGTTAAAGTCAAAAAAACATATAACTGATTAGGAATGTGTAAATATGTGTGTTAAAACTTTTGGAAATTACTTTACTGTAAGAAAGATAGAAGATCTAAAATTTTCTATGTATGAGTCGCTAACACCGATAGAATAACTGATACACCGATAGACAAATTATACATCGATGCATATAACTCACCGACATATATATGACCTACTGAGGAATATGATTCCTCGATGGAGATGACCTATAGAAGAATATGACTCACCAAGAAAGATGACATACAGATTCAATAAAAAACCTTTAGTCCACGTGACCAATCGATGCATGGTGCAACCAGTGTGAGGACTCACTCATAGTTAAAATGACTCATTGATGTAATGAGTGACTGGCATATGGAATGAAAAACAGAATGAAATACTAATGGGTTAAATAAATGATGGAATAAGATAACGAAAGAGGAGTCACCAACTAATGTCTCACCGATAGGATGACTCACCAATTGACTGAATCACTCACAGAGGATTCAACAATATAATACTTAAATTTTTATCTCTAACAGTCATATTATTGTCATTTAATGATACTGATATATTTAAAAATCATTTGTAGGAAATTTATTAAACAATATGATGTATGATGAAACTTCTCACATTTGATGATCATGATCGTTGTAGGCCCTCAAGTATACAAAGAATTTTGAAGAATGAAGCAAAAAATGGGTGGTGTGCCTGCATGTAAGACATACATGAAAACATTTGCAAATATTTTGCTCCCACAATTAACTCATGAAAAAAAGGAAGAACACACAATGAAATCTCAATCGAGCTATAAATATAATTGAGTAACTATTTGATCATATCAGTTAACGAGAAGAATATACATGCAGAACCACACTTATACCTAGAATCTAGAATACGACACTTTGTTTCTATGTTAACATATAAAAGAGGACTCAAACATCATCTTAGGTACATCTAAAGAGTCCAGAGTTGCATAAGAAAACACACAGATCCTTTTAAATCATTTCGTATATTTATTTTCTCTCTTATGTGCATTTTTACAGACTTTTGACAACTATGTGTATCTGTCTGTAAAGTAGAAACCTTTTCTTATATAAAACTGAAGGATACAAGATATTCTTCCACTAAAACCTTGTTAAAACTTTTTAGACCCATGTATATGTGTGGAAGAGGTCCTTGTGTGACGTGGTAGTTTGTACCCATGAAGAACTTTGGTAGAGGTCTTTTGACCTAGATAACCTGTGTGTTGCAGTAAACCCTAATCTAGGGTGTGGATTTAAATGATTATAAATATAAACTACGTGGTGGCAGATAATCACCATGAGGATATGATTAGGTTTCTACTTAATATTGAACATATTTTTTTATTTCTGTGGTGTTTTTACTGGTAACTTTACTCTATTTTCACACATATTCCATTTATATAAATTGAACTATTATAGTTAGTCTAAGTACTTTTTTATAAAAGTATTGACTTGTTTGGATAGTTTAAATAGTATTATTAATAATTAAATTGATATAACAAAGATCTAATCACTATTTTGAAAAATTAATCAAACAATCATGATCTTATAAATTCACTACTGGATAACTGGTCAATTGGATTTTAAATAGTGGTATTTGAAATAATAATTTTGAATATAAATTGTTATATGAATTCAATTACCCCATCCCCCTCTTGAATGTCCTAGTCCAACCAACAAGACACAAGAAAGTCCTTTCATTGATGCATCACTATAGATCCCAAATCCACCATTCCCCAATAGTAGAGTTAGGATCATATCATTGACTAATATCCTCTTCAATTATTCGAAACATTACTCACTTTATTTTGTCTATAGGAACGTAACCCCATTACGAGTTGTCTTAGTCCTATGGTTGGATAAACAGAGAATGTTTTGAACAAAACACCGATAATATTAATCAAAACCAATAAAACTTTATACCTTAGTTATTTTCATTGGAGTGGGCCATTTTTAAAAACCCTTTTCTTTGTAGGATCAAAATATATTCTATCCTTAGAGAAATTTTTTACAAGAGATGAAACTAATTTATTCCAAAATTCAAACATTCTAAACTTCCCAAATAATTCATTTCATCATTGAGTCTTCAGAAAAGTGTGAAATTGTTATCTTGTTCTTAATATACATTTTATTTTACCATTATATCATCTATAAATACCACCAAAAGAGGGTGTATTCGTTTATCCAAAAGTCATTAATATAAACACATAATTCCCATACCTTGTTTGAAATGTTTTTTTTGGAATATCTTCTTTCCTAACTTGCAAATTTTGAAATCCATATCAAAGGTGATTCTTTAAAAAATGTTCGGATCAAATAATTTGATCAATTAAATCATCAATGTGAGGTAGGAGATATTTTTTCTTTACTTTATATCATTGATCTCAAAATATTCAATGAACAACCTCATATATTTATCATTATTTTTGAAGATAACTATACGGGATACCAATATAAAAACACCGGGGAGAATGAATCCTTTGTCACTAAATTACACTTGTAGTTTCTTTAGTTCTACTAATTTCATAGAGTCTATTCTATAGCTTGTATTTGTTATAGGTCTGAAATTAGGAATTTAATCATATGAGAACATGACTTCACATTGGAGAGGTGTTTTCGGTAAATCATATGGTAAAACATCAATATATTCATTCATAATAGGTAATCCTCGATTTGAACATTTCATTCCTTATTCATAGATACTGAGTTTTAATCCACCATATAAATTGAATTTAGTAGAGCTACTGATGGAGGATTTAGATGAGAGTCATAGGGTGTTGTTTCTACCCCAAAGATAAGCTATTCCACATCATCCTAAAAAAATGAAACTTCCTTCTTCTTGTAATATATTTTCACATCATAATTTAAAAAAATCCATTTTGATCATTATAATCATGGATATGATAATAAAATCAAAACATAATGCATGTTCATATGCCATAGGGGGGACTTCTTGAAAGATCTTTGTTGTGATAATATTCACGTAGGATTTTTAACTAAGAACTCCTTTATTATAGCAAATTAGAAGTATCCAATTTTATTAGGAAATATGTAATATTTGATAGAATGTGATTATCCATAATAAAATAATGAATTGACTAAATTAGAGGAAAATACTAAAGTACCATTCACCACATAATTCGGGACTTCAATATCAACAGTTGTGATCACATAAGCTTGTCCTTTCTCCATTTGCCTTATTTGGGGAAAGCTTCCTTGATGCCTATGAAAATAATTTAAATAATATCCCATATATTTGAAATTGTAGAATTGAACATTGGTACCTAATTTGTTCACCTTAAAATCCTAGGACAGGTGTTCTTTTTCTCCACACTTGTAACAAACACCCATACCCTTCACTAATGTATTAGGGTGTCTCTTTCCACAACTATCACAGGGTGGAAGGCATATTATTCCCTTCTTCCCAATTTCCTTATTTTCTTTTCCAGAGTTTTCGTTGTCCCTATTTTTGTATTTATTTTCCTAAAAATCGTAAGGCATAGATATTTTCATTCCCATGATGATATTACATGAGACTATATCTTCAAATGATGATAATTATTTGGAGACTAGATCCCTTATGAGAAACGGATTTAAAACATAAATGAATCAATAAATATTTCTACATGGATTACATATGTCATATACAACATTTATTTCTAACCATGCGAATTTATCTTCATACATTGCAACATTATTATCCATTTTTGCCTCATATTTGGAAACTAACTTTCCAAATTATCTCACTATTAATTATGGATTTATTTTTCTGAGAAAAATTCCTTAAATTCCCTCTATTCCATTTCTTCAATTTCTTCAATTTCTTCCTCCTCCTTTTTATTTTGAAATAAATATCATCACTGATCCAAATATCCCAATAGACGAAAACCTGCCTAGGAAAACATCCCTCTTTCATTACACACCAAAATGAGAAATATCACCTCTAATGAACATATCCACTACTCTACTAGGGATGAGTTAGTATTACCATTAAAAGATAGTGTTTTTTGTTTCATAATTTTGTTTAATATAGCTCTTCCCTAATGTGGATATTGACTCTCCATATAGGTAGGGTTAATATTCATAACTTGATTCATTTGTCGTAATATAGTTATAAGTCTCTCAGAACCAATCCTATCACCAGGACCCACATCATTATAATTCTTATGAGGAAAATCTCGACATTGGAAATGTGCGTTCATGTAGTTTCCATTCCTTCCACTTGGGGCCATTTATAAATAATCGAAAACACTAGATTACATTATGAAACATAATTTGTAATATATAATTAGAAAACACTAATAGAATAAATAGAAATTTTATACATAGCTAATCTCATAAACATATACATGGTTTCACTAAGGAAAATAATTTACATTTAAATCATTTATAATGTTCTTTAATTAAATTTGTATTATACGAAGAATATCCCTTGGGAGTTTCAAACAAGGACAAATTTAAGTAATGTTGTCATGTACATGGATACCCAGGGTAATGCCTGAAACTGTTTGTCAGAGTTTTTAGTCCAGGGTACATCTGATACAGAAATGCATCCACTCATAGTATCCAACCATGGATTTATTTTCTATAATTATCCACATAATATATTCCATAAAATCATTTCATGGAATTTTTTATTTTTATCTTCATGGTCTATCATAGGGTTTTTCCCTAATCTATGTTTTATAAATCTAGTTCCCATGTTTTCTACTAAACATCCTCTAATATCAATTGTAAATACAAGACCCTAGTCTCTCAGATCTAGTGCCCTAATTCATTACATTTTATGGATTAAAAGAACAACATATCCTCAATGAATGATTATTTTATTAGTTTTGGAAAACCATAAACATACATAAGTTCAACATTAAAACTTTTAAGGAAATATAATATTGAAATTACATTGAAAATATTCATAATTACTAGGTTATACTTGCATGTCATCTAAAATATACCTTTTAATGTCCTTAAAAAATGAATCATAAGAAAGTGTTGAGCACAAATTCATAATAAGGGTAATAAATAAAATGGAATATTTCATAAACATAAACATTATTCATGTTGAATAACTAAAATCAAAGCCTTTAAAAATAAACTTGAACACATTGTGGCAGGAATAAGAGATCAATAATAATTATATAATAAAGAATAATCATGGATATTCTACTCATCAAATAACCACATCATATATCAATTAATAGTTTCATAGTGAGGGAATTCATAATGTTGGGTATTATAACCATACCTTCATGTCCTCATGCCAAGACCATAAATAACCTTTTTTTCAAGGCATCATGCCAAAATTGTAGTTTGTCTCATGAGACATACTGATGCACTGAGGGGCTATTATGGGCCCCACCCATTACATTCTAAGTACAATTAACTACAAATTTTGATGGTTATAATCATAAAAATATATATTCATGTTGATCTTATCTTCTGATATTTGAATAACTTTCCGTGAATATTAAGTATAAACACTATCCATTCAAAACAAATTGGTGAATAGTTTTAAGATAGCACATCCATAGTCTAACAAATAATAAAACATTAAATCATGTATGGTATAATATATCTTAATATATTAATCCCAATAAATAAAAAGTATAAACAAGAGTTTGGAAATCAATGATGATACTCTTATAAAATCATCGAGTAATTATTGAGATAAATACTATATTACTTTTTAAATATAAGTTCTTTTTGAAAAATAATTGTATAAAACTGGAAGTGAATTTAGATGGTATTTCCAAAATAAAATGATTTATTTATGAACTATAATGGATATTAATATAATATTACATAGTTCATTTGAAAATTTGTAAGAATATGATAAATTCCTTTCAATCGGGCGTGTATTTCGGGAATCATTTTTTGGAAGATTATTCTAAAACGTAAAAATCCACTTAAATAAAAGATTGATTTTGGTTGTAACATATATATACCACATTATTACATAAATTATTAGTGTTAAATATGAATGATGAATAATTTAATTGAATTAAGTAGAGAATAAGAATAACCTGAATGAAAATGGATGTTCGGGTAAATAAACCTTACAACATTGAAATCAACTGAATCATATGCCACAAAATTAATAATAATAAAATTATACATTGAATAACATGAAAATAAATATATTATTGATATGGTACATAAATTATATTTAAACACACACCACAAAAAACAATTATTGGTGAGTAAGGCATGTCTCACGGGAATGAAAGTGAGATAAGAAAACCCTTAACTTATTTTCGAACGAATTTTCCACAAAACCATAATGTCTTGGATAATAAATTTAAATAAACTAATGAAATAATGAATATGATTATATATAGATATTTTATTCATTTATGATTAATTATGTTCATTTATTTGCTAATTGATTTGTTTTAATATAGAATTTCATCATTCTAGAGTGTTTGTTTCACGAATTTCATGATCAATTTTCTTGATTATTAGTAAAATAATTTATGTAGAATTGATATAATTCTCCAAAATTGAACTTATATATTTTTTTACTCATATATAAGTATAAATTGTTTTATATGTCACTTTTTTACATGGTATGAGTTTTATTTATTATATAAAACATTAGTGAAAACTATTAAGATTATTTTGGCGATATCTCGATTGTTACAAACTAGTTTGACATATGAATTAGTATTATATATATAAACTACATCCATAATATTGAATTAGATATAATAAAACTATTAGTATATGTTTAAACCATAAAATTATTTCATGAACAGACCTAAATATGGTCATAGAAATTGAAAACATGTCATCGTTGAATGCAATAAATTATCACAACTTAGATAATGTTTTCATTTTTTATATTAGTTGGGGAAAGGAGAGATGATGATGAATTATTTAATTAGAATAAAAACATTGCAGTATACGTAATGTACTGGAGTTATCATACCTTTTTTATTAGGGGAGTTTAGAAGATAGAAAATAATTTATCTTGAATGGAAAAAATGAGATGTTGAAAGATCGCTTACAAATATTCGGCAGCCTAACGACGTCACTTAAAAATTCATAAAATATTTTTTTGAGAGGAAACTGGTACTATAATAATTATTAAATAATTTTGATAGTAAGGGGGTATGTAATGGAATATACCAACACAATAAACATGAAATTATAAAATTATTACATAAAAAGATTGACTAAAAAATAGAAGTGTGGTAGATTCCCTTACCTTGTAGAGTAACTCCCAAAACAAGAAGGTTGGGACCCTAGGGGCATGAAGAAACCTTGGAAAGACGCTTAGGGAGATAAAACTCCCATATCCTTATGGATGATAACTTTTTAATGAATTAAAATTAAAGAATGAGTATGTATTTATAGTAAAAGAGAGGGTATTTTTTGTAAATTTCAATGGACTCTTAATTAGGGGTATTGTAAAAACCATGGGCTTTAAATTTGTATTGTTCCATGGTATTGTCCACTTGGGAATCCTAATAAAATATTCTAATGCAAAAAAGTTGACCATAATTTTATATTAATTAGTACATCATTATGATGTCACTAATCATACCAATAACTCAAAACTGCTTTTTTACTATTAAAAAAACAAATAAATTTTATAAAATTCTCATAAATTCATAAATACCAAAATTTAGGGTTAGGAATTAAAAAACTAACAATATTTCATTAAAATAATTTATCAAATTTTTCAAATTTTATTTTTGAATAAAATCAAAATTTATTCTAAAAATAAAAATTTTAAAACTATAATTATTTTTATATCACCTTGAAAAATTAATCAATATCTCATTATCATATAACCTTATTATCATAAAATAAAAATATGATTAAATGTTCATAAGGGTCATTTTACTAATAACAATAAAATTCTATAAGGTTGTTTTATTATTCACATAAAATGATGTTTTTTATTAGACGCTAAACTTTTTAATGAACAAAACCATGTATTTCATTTTTTCAAAATTCAAATCCATGAGGTGGTAAATTTATATTTACTAGCAAAGTTATAATTTTTTTTTGTTTTTTGGTGACTCAGTGTTTCAGTCATTCAATATTATATTTATTTATAAATCCTTGGGGTGTTTAAAATGTCATTGATTTATAAGAAAGATATATTTAAGAAATTTTAATGATATTTCCATTTGTTTTACCCATGGGTTACACAAATATGGTCTTTTATGTCCTTAGAATATATAAATTGTTAAAGAGAGGGAAATATATGATCTAAATTTTCAAATTGAACTAGTTTATCTCCAAAATTGGATGTAGTTATTTTATTTTGAATTTTAATTTTAAAGAAAAAGATTTTTTTGGTTGTATTATATAAAGGCATGATCGGAAGATAATAGAGTAATGAGAGACACCAAGAAATTTCACACAAAGTGTTTTTATGTTGATAATTATAGCTTATTTAAGTATGAATCATAAGATAATGGATATCAAAGTCTTACATTAAAGAAGATGGAAAAATATTCTATCATATCTTGTTACCAAATTTTTTGTTATTTATTTATTGTCAATAAATTTTCTATAATTTTTCATCACTAAATTATATAATTTGGAAGATTAAATGAGGAATATTTAAATATTTTGGTAACCTAAAATTCCAAATATTAGTGATAGATGTAAAATAGAATATGTGGTAATCATTAGATATGATAATTCGATATTCATATTTAAGATACAATATTTTTTTTATATACCACGGAATAATTATGTAGTTTTTATGTATTAAAATATCATTGTTGTAAGATAATTTTACACACAAAACATTTGAAATAAATATCAAAATAAATATAATATATTTAGTGATTCTAGTAAATATTGTGGAAATGGGTGATACCTTTCCATGGTCAGGATTTAACTTTTTTTTTTGAATAGTTATATGCCTTCATAAATAGGTTTCATATAATTTTATAGATGTACCAAAAGATAAAAATAGATTTATTAACATCTTATATATTTGTATTGTATAATATAGTTTGAAGATAAATTTTTTCTATTTGAATAGTTGATAATGGTTGATTAGTAATTAATTGTAAAATATTTAAATTTACTGATTTTCCAAACCACATGTAAATAATTTCCTGAGACATCACTATAATAGTTGGTATTGTCTTCTATAATCTTTATCATGGTATTTTTTTGGTTTCCTTTAAATATATTAGATGTGTTATAAATTAAATTTGAAATGATTTCATTGTTTATTATTGAAGTTGAATCTCTATTTTTATAACCATCATGGACCATATTCATTAACTCAGTATAAAAGAATTTACCACATGTGATGAATTTTTATTTGAAATAATTAATGTTCATATGCATTCTATTAAAATGAAATGAATAATTCGACACTGTAAATTAGGGTTTCACGAATGTCACAGAATTTATAGTAATAAATTTCCCTAATAGAAGAATATTGATATTGATGGATGTGTAAGGAATGTTTTCTTAACCTATATTATTGAAAAAAAATCATATTGGGTCTTGGGAATTAATATAGAAAAATGAATCTGGGAAAATTAATAGAATCATAAATAATGGAATATTATAATGAATTATTAAAAACATTAAATCTGGTAGAAGTAATCTTAAATATGTCTATAAATTATATATAATTTTTATAATATTTATTTATAAAATTTAAGTACATTATTATATTTATAAAATAAAATATAAAGTATATATTGTATTATATTAATTCTAAATAAAGTGGATTCGTCGGTTGAGATAATGGAAAACACATCTTTTGACAGATCTGAAGGTCTATTCATAATTTAATAGATGTAAACATCAAGAAAATTGAATATTTTCCATGGAATATTGAAAAATAAAACACCTTAAAAATGATTTTATATTTTTGCATCAATTTTATAATTATTTTAAGCATAGTAATGTTAGTTACCTCAATATTGATATATTTATTCATTTGGAACGTTGATCATTTCAACCCAAATAATATTTTATTTATTCATTTAAATAATTTAATGTATAGACCCTCCAATGGTAATCCACACATGTACCCTTTATATCTAATCAAAATCGATGATCCAATATGTGTTTGAACAACTGATTGATTATCTTTTATTTTCCACATATGATCACATCATGTTCCTTTGGGGATTATGTAATCATTATAATTCTTCTCATTCCTTTGAATATTTGATGAGGATGATCTTGAGAGGAATCCATTTGGGACAATGATAAAACTTTTCTAGAATGTAAAATAAGTCTTTTTATTAACCTAGGGAAAGGGTTTAATCATTAAATTAGTATGCAAGGCCAGTTTAATAAATTATTAAACCATGAGAAACTACAGACCATGTAATAAAATAATAATATTATTTTATTCAATGACATGTGCTGTGTTGAGTAATGATAAATATTAATTTAAGGTACTAAAAATTCATATTTATCACCAAAACCAATCTTGGCCCACAAGTCCTTCAAAACATTTATCCAATAACTAAATAATAATAATTATTAAATATTTCTTCAATTAGTAAATATATAAATATAATATTCATGGACTGGAGAATATATATTTATTTAGTATTCACATTACCAAATAAAATATTTATTTAATAAATATATAATTATTTAATATGACACAAATTATTGGTGATAATGAAATAATATATATTCATGTAATAAAACAATTACCTAGTGAATAAATGTTTATTTAATATTTTCATTCATTTAATAAATCTTGATTAAATATCAACTCTTTGTTTGGATAATAATATTAATTGTCAATGTTAAATATAAATAATATTCAACACTTATTAATTGTAAAACATTATATGTGACCCTCCAGGCATCTTCCTCAATCGAATTTGGTGGGCTTCCATAAAGAATAATATTACGTTCCGTGAATTGGTCATGGAACCCATAGTGGAAGATATTATGTAAAAATGGAAAAAATATATATGAATGTTCACTATGTTATATAATTCCTTTATCATGATATATTTTTTGGAAGCATTCACACCTGTGTCATCAACCAATCCTCTTGATACATCAATGATTGACTATATAAAATAAAATTGTCAATATCATATGTTAAAAGAATTTAATGTGACTATTCCATTTCATCCAAAGGGATGAGATACCAAATTCCATAAATACTAAAGAGCTAAATCATTCATTGAATCATCCATTAATAAAATAACATTTTTGGAACACCTGGTGTCCTTAAAATCCCGATGAATTTTCATGTCAGGGATTATGGAAATATATAAATTTAAAGATTCATAACATTGATTACTAATTATAAGGATTATTACACATTCTAGTATGAAAATAATATAATGATATGTAAAATATAGATTTCTTACTTGTGGGACTATTATCATAATCATCCATCTAGGTGATCTCCATGTGAAGACATCGTGGGATGAAATATCATATTACTATGAGTATTTTCAACTTCTTTTGAATATATTTTTTCCCAATTACATAGTAATATATGGCCATAGGACATGGTTTAAGAATATAGTCATGAAATTTCAATGTTTTCGTCTTATTGGTGAACTATTACACCCTTAATCAATGTGACATATACTATGAGAAATTATTATATTAATTTCATGAAAAAATTTTAATGATAAGTAAAAATATATTTTAATTAATATTCACTTAATTGAATACTCATGCAATATTGTGTAAAAAATATTTGTTCTGGGAAATGTGGACTAAAAGTATCCATCATGAACTAAAGACACCTTCCAATGAATTTCAATATTCTAACTCTCACATAATGATAATGTGTCTATGGAGTTATGGGATTAGATAAGGAATCAACCATATCGTCATCTATTAAGTGACTACAAACAATGATATCACCTCTATGAGAAAAAACTTTCACGAAATTATATTTCTGAATTATGTTTTACATCCATGGATGTGATATCAAATCTTTTATGAGAGACATGGTGAAATAATTTCCATAAAATATTGTGATAGTGTCTTTAATATTAATAACTAAAACAAACCACATGAAATTAAATGGAAATGTAAACATAATTTTTGTTACCACACAATCCACAATATACTCTGATTTTAGTTGGTAATTACCACCCATTACATTCTATTAACCCTTCTAGCTCACAAAACCACCATTGAGATTGATAATGTATCACAACTATGAATTCAGATTATATAGACCTATTTCCAAACTAGTACCAACAAATAATTGGATAAATATTTCTTTTTCTCCACTAAAAACCAAGAACATATCCATAGTAAACCTTAGATACATAATGATAGTCTTGAATGTGATCTAATTGTAGCGAACATGGTTATATTGATATATTACTAATGATATCAAGGCCTAAAAAGTATCTGTCTATGTACATAACATAAAATATATGGCTGAACCAATCACTAATCCATAAAGATTCCATTGTATCATATGTCAATCCTCATGTGTTTTAGGTCCCACTTTCGTCAAAATATGAATGTCACGTGACACTAGAAACAATACCCTTTTGGATTGTTCCATAATAAACATCCTTAGTATCTTGTTAATGTATGAAAATTAATTTAGTATATGAATCCTATTGGATCTATTATAATAAATATTGAACCCGAGAATATATGATACTACACCCAATCCATCATGGAGAAACATGTATTATACCGATTTTTAAAATACTATATAACATGTATTTCATTTACAATGAGTAGCACATCACTATTATAAACTATCAAGAGTATAATCTCTACCCCATATAAATGTCTTATAGTCACATGTCTCACATACATTCCTTATAAAACCATATCCCATTATTGCATTATTAACTCAAATACTCCATGAACCAGATTCTTACTTAAATACATAATTAATAACAATAAATTTTATTCTTTTCGAATCCATAAGAGTCAGAAACCCTTAAGGTTATATCATATACCCATCTTCATGAAGGTTCCCATATATAAATTGTTTTCTACATTAGTATTCTAAAAATAATATCCCAATTATAATAGTCTGGAATTTATAATTTAGATTTATTTTATCTTAAAAAATGGTTAAATGTTTTTTTATCTTTTATGACATGGTGTTGAACGAAAAATTATCAAACAAATAAATCCTTATATATATAAAATTTTATATCAATATCTAGTTTTATCCTAAATAAACATTCACAAAAATGGATCTTTACATCCACTGGAATATATATAAACACCCATATATTATTATTGTACATGGAATCCATTTCATAATTCATAGATTCTTACTAGTTTTTAGATTTTGAGATAATTACTAGTTTTTTCTAGGTCACATTGTCATTATTATAAACTATTAATGAGTATCCATCATTAGTGAAAATAAAACCTTCTCATTCAAGTCCTACAACCTCTCTCATTCTCCTATGTGTTATTTGTGTCTCTTAAACACCATCTTCCCTTTCTATATGTGGGATATATTAGCATTATAACTCTTATATATAATGATCTAGGACTTCATCGATGTTGATCTCCCTCCCATTATCTCTTTTAGATATGTAATTCATTTTATGAATGTTGTGATGTATGTTAACCACTACGTTATTAAATGAATGATTATATTACTAATATACTTGTATTTCCATCGGATATCCTATGAATATAAATATAGTGCTTCATAATTCATGTATATTTATAGAAATATATTTATTTTATACTTTATAATTCCACATGCATACATGTGAAATAATGTGTAAACATTCACCACAGTTTTGATATGGAATACCAACTCATTAATTAGATGGAACACAATTTGGTAAGTATACAACTACCCATAATGTATAACCCCAAATGGATAAGAGATGATTCCCATGAATCATCATTTATCCTACCATGTTTAGCCTTTTGTGGGTCCTCAATTTCCTTTCACCATTCCATTATGATGTGTAAGGAGGTGTCTGTTGGTATAAAATCCCAAAACCCTTAAAAAATTAATCAACACTTGAATAATATATTCTATGACATTTTGTAAGAGTAGTTTCTTAATATTCTTTCCAAGATGGTTATTAAATTTATAACCATCTTCTTAGAATCTATCAAAGGAATATGAATAATACCTCCTTATGTAGATATATTAATATATAATAAAGTATTCAACAAATGTTATGAAGTATGAGTACCCACCCATACATTAAATTGGAAATGGAACACACACATTGGTACACAACAATTGAATAATCTAAGTTTCCCTTTTACATTTTCCACTATGTGTAGATGTTTTCTATTTTTCCATTCAAACATGAATTACATACACTATCTATTTTCAGTAAAATGGATCCAAGTATTCATCTTAGTGCAATCTTGTAAATAATTATTTTTTTACATGACCTAATATGTATTTACATAATAATGAAATTAATAAGTGAAGTACACTTTCATCATTATTGTTTTTTGTAACAGGATTTATATTATCCAACATGCAATGAATATTATTTAAATACTATATTTAATAAAAATTGTTAATTATTATAAATAACTAAATGATTATTTAAAAATTTAAAAATAAATCATTCTCAATTAATTTGGGATATAAGAATACTGTATTTGTTAAATTATGTAATATAATAAAATAATTTAGATCTAAAATAATTCTAGCTATCCACATTAGGATGGTATCTAGTATAGTCCCAATAATATTTATATCTTTTTTCCATGCTTTTAGATCAGCTTCACCTCAATAAATCTTTTGGAATGTTGTTGGTTTATATATTGGAGTACATATGTTATCACCACATGTTGTATATAACACCCAATTTGTATTAATTAACAGATAATACACGATAATCGATAGAATTAATCATTCCCCTAGAATATTAGTATGGGTGTCGTTTTTATTATATTGGTATTTCATTCCACCTCAAAAATAGAATGTTTCGTATTTCGTTTCTTTCCCATAGATCATCCCCTTTATAAGGGAATTGTGAAGAATCTTTAGGATTAGAAATATCCATCAATTGCATGACATGATATTTATTTTTATTCATCAAAAGGGAAAATGGATCTTCATCCTTCATATCCTAATCATCATGGAGAAGTAGATAGAGAATAACAAGAGATACTTGGTCATGCTGTTTATTTTGGAATGGACAACAAAACTATAGTTTCTATAAGTAATTGATAGAAGATTTATATTTTATCATGGTTATATAGGTATCATAACTCCTTAACCTCTTGGTACTCAATTTTGATAATAAGTTTTATGATGTGAGGACTAATTGGAACACTTTGCCCACGATTTATTATGAAGGGTTCCTTGGGGATTTAAAACCATTCATGTCACTGTCTCATCTAATAAATATCATGGAGAAAATGTTATATGACATAGGAATCCATGGTTGTTTGTGACTTCATGAGTTCAGTATAAATGGATGTCGTCTTAAAACACTATACATATAGTGCATCTATAATTTTTTTTATAAATAATAACTCCTAATAATTCACCTCCTTATTTGGTAGACAAGGTATTAGGGATTCTAGCATGTAGGGTTTTTATTCATGACGCAATATACACTATAGCTGACTGAACCATTTTTCAAAATTACTACCAATATATAGATGTAATTTCTCTATAATTGATCATAGGGATGATGTGGTTGATTATTTGTAATTATTTTATAACAATAGATTAGATTATTAGTACTTCTCATGGTAATATTTTATGTGAGACATTATAATAATTTTCATTTCATTAAGTCGCCCATTATTTGATCAAGTCTTAAAGGGCCTCATAATTTAAATTACAAATCCACATCACATTATAAATATAAATGGAATAAATCTGTATTTCCTCCCTTATAAATCATATTATATCACGGAAAACCATTATAATGTGTTCCTGATGCTGGGTTTTCCAACTAAGAGCTTGCAAGTTCTTATTTTGATGAGTGGATTCCCTAATCCAGAAATCCTGAGGTGGATATACTCAAAATAACATCCAAGTTTTTATTTTACAAACTATTGATAGTTAATTAAATACATGTTTAGTTAATTTGATCCATCACCATAATTTAATAAACCTTATAATTAAATTTCCTCATGACTATGGCCGGGATCAAAAAATTAATGTTTTTTTTCGTAATTTGGAATGTGGAATAAAAATTCACAGAGTATTAACCTGAGTTATTTTATCATTATATATAAATTTTATTATTTTACCTTTTACAAGACTTCTTAATATTAATTCAATTTCACTAAAACCATTTACATATAAAAAAAAGTAAACATAATACCTTTATTTCAATTCTATTTTATCATAATAAATAATTAATTTATGAGAGAGCCGTAATGTATCTCTAAAATAATCCATTAATAGATTGAACTAAAACTTTTAATTCAATTAAACTAATATGATCTTATGTAATGTTTTATTTACTAAGAAAACAATAAATAAACAAATTAATCTAAGGAAAAACTAATTGTGGATGTCTGGGAAATAGTTTCAGCATTCCACATTTTCACTTATCTATCACCAGGTTTAGTTTCATCATAGTTTCATCTTAAACCATTACCACCTCGATTCCATATTATACCAACACTATGAAAATTCAAATACTTTATTAATTACATATTTTTTATAAATCTCACACACATGAAAATAAATAATTGATTGGTTAAGGTAATTGATAGAAAATAATATTCGACATAGAGGTCCTACATAAAAAAAGAGCCAGGGATGGCACACATGACATCAAATATAATTAAATAAAAAGTAATTAAAAATAAATAAAATAAATGAAATAAAATGATACTAACAAATTAATAGGTTTAGTAAAATATTATTATTAGTAATAAAAATCTAACAACAAAAAAATTTTAAAAAATAAATAGATTTCATTTGAATTTTTTTACTGAAATGATTAAACACCAAATAATTATTCTGATTAATTATCTTAATAATAATTTAATTTATTTCTTATTATTATGTACAAATTACATGGAGGCTTTCATCAAATATTTTTAAAATAAAATATTTAATTTTATTTTATTTAAAATTTAGATAAATAGTACACAACTTTTTACTTGAATGAAACTTGATTAATACATATCTAAAATACTCAATATAGACCTCTTTGTATAAAATTAAATCACATTATAATTGAATACATGACATGCGTCATTATTTTAAGTCATGTTTTATCTAATATATGTCATACAAAACACATGAAAATTATGTTACTTTTCTAATTTAATGAAAATTGAGTCTTTAATATGAAACACCAATACATGAATGTTATTTTCAAATAATTGAAACAGTTAATTAAATATTTATTATAGTAAAAATGCAACCAACTAGTGTGTGTTGAATATTTAATTAATCTTGGAATTATTTTCAAAGATAATTAAAGGATTAATTAATAAAAATTTTATTTTCTCTAATAAAAGTAGTGTATATAGAATCTGATAGCAATCATACAGTGTGTTTATTTCAGAAAACAATTTATACAATACACACATAAGGACTCAACTTGTACTTTAGAACATTATTAAGTACACACAATATATAAAGGAAAAATATTTTGTACATTATGTTGCATGACTTCTAGCATAAACACTCTATATATTAAATACACATGGTGTACTAATTACCTGAAACATCATAACCCTATGTTTCTAATAGTGGAAAATATATAATATAGAGTCTATAGATAATATACATCTAAAGTATTCTAAAAAAACATGTTCCACCTTGGCTGGTTAGCATTCAGTGTATTAATTATATATGACATTTATTCACCACATGATGACCTAGATTCCACAAGGGTTTTCAAGTGAAATGAAAAAGGATACATAATGAGATAAAAAGGAGTACAAGTGTGTAAACCTTAATTATCTAACATGATTTATTGGATCCAAGATGTTGGCTCTAAATATGAGATATTTTTATTTTTTAATAGATATTAGTATTATATGTTTTAAAATAAGAGGATGATGAAGTGGTCTCAATTATAAAATAAAAAAAAATAAAATTTCAAATAAAACATATCTTTTACTTGAATATTTATGAAAAATATGAAGAAGAAATTAAATTTGTATGTGACTTCTTTGATACCAATTATTTGTTACAAAGGATTTGGAAGAACCTATTAAACTAATTTCCAACTTGTATTTTGTATGATTTTACAGATCATTAATAATGTATAAGAGGCAAAAATCATTAATAAATGAAAATTTTATAATGAATATTATCCAATAAAATTTGATAATTAGGAAATGATCTAATCAAAAAATAATTATACTTAGTTTAAGTAAAATAATATTTGTTACCTCAATCCCGAAATATTTAATCATTGAGGATATTTGTTATCCTAACCAGATCAATTTAGAAATATTGTATTTTAGATTGTTTTTTAGAAAACATGCCTTTATAGAAAATGATGAAAAATAACAAATATAATATGAATATGAACATCTATTACTCAATATATTCTATCACACATTAGGTTAGTCTGATATATCAAAAAACTCCATTTCATAACCACAAGTTATAAATACATTTTATCTAGTAGGCTGATGAATTTCATGAGCATCGTACTAAAATTGGTACTGATATTTCAGAATAAACATTGTTCACATTATTAGATTCAAAAATTATAAGAATGTACATAATGCTTTCCATTGTTTATAATTATAGTATAACGATTTATTACTATTGAATGAAATATATAAGAGCATTGTAATAGTGTCAATATAAATGACACCAGGGAATTAGTTAAGTATAAGATATAAAGATCAACATCAATATCATTTGGTATTTTTAGGGAAGATTTATGAATTCATTGAAACTAACTCTAAAATATGACCATTGGTGGCTTGACATTAAAATGAAGATTACCAAATGATTATGGAGAAAATATATTCAAAAGTTAAATCATCTGATGATTTATATATGTGAACACAATCCTCCAATACTTCGTAATTATTTAGGGAGTTGAAATTCAAAGGAATACCTACCACGATTATAATTCCATTATAATGTTCTTATTTTGTATTCATTTTATAATCATTGTGTTGATCATGGAATTATAGGGATTGAAAGATGGTTAATCTGATTCATATAGTTGATGGAATGTTGGGAGACGAAGACAGAGTCCAATCATCATATCAAGAGATTAATCGATTAGAAAGAAAGATTCATGTAGATCTTCATATCTTGGAATTTATTGTTAAAGAAATAAAAAACTTACAATAGGTATAAAAATATGGATACTTTTAGTTATGGTTTTTTAAATTCCATAACTCTTACGGTTAAAGAGAATTTATTTATTAAGCATGTAATTCATTCTTCCTAATATAATCGTTTATATTTAATGTTTATAAAATATATACCTTCCACTATTTTTGTACCCTAAAAAGTATGTTACTAATTAAATTTATAATATTATCTTAATTGGATTGATTGTAAAACTGAAAAATTGTCTATAATATAATAGTAACGTTACTGGTTCTAATTATGAGACTATGATAATTTTTTATACATGAGTCTGATATTTATACAAAATGATTAATTTTGTTTTTTTGTTTTTAAATATTTTATGCTACATTTCACCCCACCACTTATAAATATCAAACACTCTTATGATCCAAAATTATAAACCTTGGGATTGGGGTTAATATTTAAATAAACTTATATCAGATGTTATAAAATTAATCCCTCTGAAACTCCTTGTCATTTATTAATATAATTATAATATATTATTTCCATTTCAAGTACTAATGGGGGCAATGATAAATATTATTTTAATATTAATGAAATTAATATTTATCGAGGAAATAATATTGGTCCCTCATCCTCATCGACAGTTATCAAACACCAAAATAAATATTCCTATTAATTATTTATTCATTCAATACATAAATAAATATTTTATTGACTAGATGGAGAGTAAATATTTATTTATTATAATTAAAACCAAGAAAAATATTTACCTCATAAATGAATAAATTTTTAACATGACATAAATAACATGATAATTTTTTTTTCATAATCACATAAATGAACAATTACCATGAAATTGAATATTTAGTTAATATTTATGTTTATTTATTAAATTATTAATAAATTTTAACACTCAGTATAAAGAATAATATTTATTCTAGTTGTTAAATACAACTAATATTTAACTAATATAAAACGAAACACTATGTGTGTGACCCTATTTTCTTCTTCCTTTGTGGAAATAAAAATGGATACATAATTTCTGAAATTAATCTGTAATAATGGGTCAAGGAACCCATAGAGAAAGAAGATATGTTCCAAAAATTAAACCTAATGTTATATATCACTTTGTAATATAATCTATTTAACATGATCAATAAACATCTTGGATGCACGCCAATTTCATCATCCTATTTTCTGGATACAATATTCTTTGACGAACAAAGCTAAACTCATCAGTACACCATGAACATGGAATTTAATGGAACAATTCCATTTCAATCAAATGGATGAGATATTAACTTCTACGATTATGGAACGGACAAATCCATTGTCGACATATCCACTAATATCATATCATTCATGATGCAATCAATTTACACATCTTCGACATTAATTTTGAAACCTTGGTTTATGAAAATATATAAAATATCATGACTCTTGAATTGAATTAAAAATAATCAAAAATTATAATGATCATTACTCTCAATAATTGGTAACAAAATCCAATTTCACAAAAATTATGTTTTTCCTAAATGTGGTTGCATTCTCTTAATATATCATCTTATTAATTTCTAAGTGAAAAATTAATTAAATAAAGTCTCAATTTTGTATGAGTACTCAAATTTTGAATGTAATCATACATTGCAACCCACGATAGAATATTATCCAACAATAGAATAAGGTTTAAAAATATCATCATGGAATTTCAAGTTCCTCATCATTGTTGATATGTATTATGGAATTTTCAATGTTATAGATATTTTGATAAATTATTAAATTAATTTTATGTAGAACTATGAATGAAATGTAAAAATATATATTAATTAATATTCACTTCCTAGAATTCACATTAAATTGGGTGTAAAAAAAAATTAGTTCTGGGACACCGACTATCATAGTTTAAATTCTATTCAATAATAATATTCATACATTGATAAATTGATGTCATCATAATGTATTTCCTATTTCATTTTGGGATCTTAATTCATTTCTTCTGGATGATTTGGAATTTTTTGTTTGAATATATAATTACTAAAGTATCTTTTTTAACAATATAATTAATGGTGATAATTAAATCACATTATAATCCCTAAATATTCTGAAGACATTAGAGATGATTAAGGGAAAATATAGAGAATCATATTTGGATGGATATGTTAATATGAATTTTTATAAGATAATGTCACTTATTTTAAAGAGTTCTCAAAATGGTAAAGGTATTTGTTATGGAAAATTTTACTTGAAGTTTTAAAACTATAGTGGAAAGAAGATATGTGTCACAAAAGAGGCATTACATGTATAATTATTAAAAATTATATATTAAGGAGACTTTTTATAAGGGAAATGATATGAAATTCTTTTTTAAAAAAAATAGATAGTTATTAAAGATTTATGAAGAGTATTTATCATGAAATGTTCATGATGCTAAATTACTGATTTCCACGGTGAATGAAGAAGAGTTCTCTAATGAAGGATATTAGTAATAAATAATAAATAAACTCATATTAAGATTATATTTACAGTGTATTATAAGAATATATAATATTTATGAGTTGAATAATAATTTTGTAAGGGTATATCATGTTTTAACTATGGTTGATATCATAGGGATAAAGAGATATATAATAGGTTAATGAAGGTGAAATTCCAAGAGTTTTGGGTGCTTAATGTAAAAAACATAAAATTAAATTGATTGATTACATTAATAAAAAATAAAAGGATCATTTTTATTTATATCAAATTTTTGTAGTGGATGAACATCAATTGAAAAAGACCATGACTGATTCAGTAAAATCAATGAAAGAAGTTGGAGATGGTTGAAAGAGTAGTGAAAAGTTAATTGAAACATTATAGAATATTTTCCACCATTCAAATCATTAAAAATATCATTATATGGATTCTTAAATTCATAAATTTAAGGATAATAATCCGTAATGAAAATTAATGGTAATGAATATCAATTAGGTTTCCTTACAAAGTGAATTATTAAATTTTATAAATTATAGAGAGAAGGAATTTAAATAGAAATTTGATAAAAATGGATTTGAAAAAATTACATATCGATATCCAACATAGAGGGAAATATTTTATTATGAAAATTTTATTTTATTCTAGAAAACAGCTAAAACTTGTGGTCTAATGGATAATGGAATAATATCTTCAATTTATGTACATAAAGTTGTGTAAACTAGTATATTTTTACTTTTAGTGACATTAAATATTGTAAAGAGAGAGAAATCATGTGGAAAAGTTTTCCTAAATACATCGGAATTTTATGAGTCAGTAGTTCCTGACGGTGCCTAATTCTGTGGACCGGTGTGCCCGGAATCAATACATGAATTTTGGTTTGGGTACGTTCAGTGAACATACGTGCATGATTTTGAATCTTTTGAACAGGTTCTCGGAATTGAAATCTGAGTGCACTGATGAACTCGCAGCGCTGGGAATCACTTAAGGAGACCTTTAATGCAGTTGCGTTTTATCGAGAGTGGTGGTAATTTTTTGGGGTTTTCTAAATAAATTAAATAAATATATGACTTAACATATTTTTATGTTGGAGGTGCTTAATTCCTCCAAAGGGAAGATGGAGGCAGGGCCCAACCCCACTTAACCTCCCATGGAAGGATATTATGTGGTGGGGCGCAAACGATATCAATCCCCTTAACCTCCCATTTTGAACCCCTTGAACTCCCCATTAATAGGGGAAACTCTTGGGATTCTCCTTTATGTTGACAATACATTGAATTAATGTTTTAATTAATTGGTTTGGGTGATTGATTTATTTTGAAATCTTTTTTCCAACAAAATAGTATGATTTATATTATTATGGTTGGGTGGGGATATAATTTTCTTTCATGGGTTGGGAGAATTGGGAGGACATCGTCCTCTCCAAAAAAAACTTGAAGAACGACATCCTCTTAGATGAATAATGCTGATTCCACCAAAGAACAATGACGTTTTTTCGCCATTTCCAACCAGGGATAGCAAGGGAATACGCCGCCCACGAAGAACATCGACAACAATGATGCATCCTCCATGGACGCACCCCGATGACAATGAATCGGTGCCCTTGTCAATGAACGAACTTCCAATCAAGGGAGGGTTTTGAATTCGATGTTGAATTCCATTATTTTAAGTTCTTTCTTTCCCTTGGATAAAAACAACAACGACGGATCGACCCCCCGAACATGTCGATCCGCAGATCAGATGTTTATTGCAGGATGGGTTAGAGTTAAATCCGGGGTTCGTTTCTAGTTCAATTATATGTTGGAATACTGTTTGAGCCTCTAACGTGTAGGGTAGGGGTTGACGAACGTGTCCAGACCCTCTTCCAATTCATTCACGATGAGAAGTTTGATGGGTGACAAGTGAACAGAAGGGAAACCCTGATTCGAGGTCGTCGTAATGAAGAGCAGGACCCGAGGAGGCTGTAGGCGGAGATGGGAGTCAAAATGGAGCACCAGAATGACTCTGGTGGCCCGCAGAACAGTGTGGGGGTGCCGACGATGAGAGGTAGTGGTCGACATCGGCTGGCCCCCTAGAGGTCGTGGCGCCACTCACGCGCTCCCAGTGGAAGGTTGCAGCTTTGGAGCGGAACCTGGGTACGGGTTCCGGGAAGGCTAGGCAATGCTAGCTGGCAACACCGTTACAGAACCCCCCCCCCCCCCCGCTCTGCGCCTGGCGCATTACGCACTCGGCCAGACGTGCCGATGCGCGGCCTGCCGTGCGGGCCGGGACGCTTGCCGCGCGGGCCTGGCCGCCCTCGAGTGGGCCAAGCCGCATCCGTCCTGTCGAGCCACGACCATTGGTCTGGGCCGCACCTGTGGGTCTGGGACACGCCCTACCGGGATGGAACTAGATCCAGGTCGGGTCAACCCGGTTCGGGCCGTCCAAGGGCATGTTGGGCCAGGTCGGAGTAGACCGAGACCCCCCTCTTTGGACCACTATTGGTTTTTCTCAAATAACATGAGATATGAAACTCTGATTGATGCACCATCAGTTGCATAGGTTTCCTTGGATCGAGATGATCGTTTTGGTATATCTCAATCTAGGTTCTGGTGAAGTTTCGGTATGGCCGGGTTGGTTCGAACCCGAAACTAACTGGGGCTTCGGAGCAGAAACACATATGACTTCAGGACCGAACGTCCGATTGACGTCCCGTCAACTACGTTGTATTCTTTTTTATGTGAATGTTCTTTTGGCATACTAAACACATGATACAGATGCATGTGGGGTACAACTGGGTTGGTTTGAGACTAAAAACCAACCCAACCCCTGGAATGGAAATACCAATAACTCCCAAACCGAGTGTCTGATGGACGCACCGTCTATCGCGATGGGTTCCTTATGATGAGACGGAACTACGAGATACATCAAATCAGGACTTGATGATATTTGATGTATCGACACTTGTCTTGAGGAGAAGTCACTCCTGGAATCAGATGTGCTGTGTGAGGGAACCCTAGGGCTGGCTACGACTGAGATGACAGACTCGCACGTGGGTTCGATAGTGACGAATTTTGTACTGGGGTCCTCCATGCGTTTGACAGTAGAGACTTCTGTACCAGGATCTTATGTGGGTTTGACAGTAGTGAATTCCGTACCAGGATCATTCATTGGTTCGATAGTGATAACTTCTATACCGGGATCCTCTGTGAGTTCGACAACAGTGACTTCTGTACCAGGATCCTACTTGGGTTCGACATCGATAACTACTGTACCGGAATCCTACATGGGTTTGACAGTGAGGACTACAGTACCAGGATCCTACATGGGTTCTATAGCGATAACTACAGTAGTGGAATCCTACGTGTGTTCAACCATGACAAATTCTGTGCCAGGATCCTACGTGGATTCGACAATGCTAATATGGTCCAAGATCCTACATGTGTTCAACATAGGAGATGATTCAGATGATACATCTAATCATCTCTACCTATCTTCCTGAGTTGCATACCTCTGTGAGCTATGTCATGTCTTTCAATAATTATCAATGTGGTGATTGACATTACTTCCTTTGAGGAATGGTTTGTGATTGGACTCGAGATTTGGAGCCGGATTGTGATTGATAACTTAGGTACATATATGGGAATATACCTATATAGGGTTGGTTGATAATTCGTGATTGTATATTTCTATTTTGGTTTATCATTTGTCGATTTTTTGAGACCTTGAGGGTTTCAGGATCCCTACTAAGTATTGTTATACTCACCCCTTCACGGGATATTCCCATACCTCATTGTATTAGATGTAGATGATGAACAATGCTGATTGAGGCAGTGTGTACATGGTCTAAACGGTACTTAGAGGTGGAATTCACAACGAGTGGGTACCCGGAGGAGACTGAAATACGTGGATCACTAAGGAGGCTATTTGTACCTACCCTTTAGGTAGGATCTGTGGTGGATGATCAAGGAGCTTCTATGCACCTTCAAGATGTTTGTCTTTTTAGTTCTATCTATTTTTCAATTCCTTGTAAATTACTATTGGGCTTGTATTTCTGGCCCTTGTACTTATACCACTTCTTCTATATTCAGTTTTTACATAGAGTTTTCTTCCGCTTGTTCTATGGTTGTGTTTGTTTTCATTTATAAAAGAAAATCTGTTCCTTGTTTATGGATTTACGCCTTCGGTGCTAGTAGCCAGCCCCTGGCCTAGGGAAGGCAGGCTTGGGGTAGTTACGACATGGGCCTCGGGGGACAGGTCATGACAAATTGGTATCAGAGGTTGTCAGTAATACCACAAAACATGAACTCTAATTCTCTTAACTGGAATAGTGTTAATTGTATTGGGTGTGGATATCAGTTTAGAGAAACCAGTGTTGGTGCGGTGGCCAATGTATCCATACAGTAGGCGTCTGACTTCTGATTTCTGACACATTGCATGAAAACACTGATTGCATGTGTGTTTCATTTGAAATTTTTTTCTTCGTGATTACTTTGTGTCAGCTAAATAGGTATACTATTTTAATCGTGGATCATATGTTTCTTTTCATGATGGCCCCATGAAGGTATCCAATTAGGGTTTCGAGTTACGAATGAGATGGTATCCCATCGAGCGATGAGGCTTCGGTGTAGGGCCCCATCACAGCAAAGGTGCTAGTGGTACCACTACCCGCTGGGCTACAGATACCACCAACTCCAGCTGCAGAGAGTGCACGCCTCCTGAGTGCATTGTACGAGTTCTGGTGATAGAGGTCACCCAGGTTTCAGGGAGATACGGACCCACTAGAAGCTGAGGATTAGATGGAGGCTGTTGTGAGAGTTTTCATATTAGTAGGGACACCAGATGACCTCATGGTGATCCTTACAATGAGTCTTCTATAGGTAGCATTAGTATTATGGTGGAGCCTGATGTTCCAGGTGCATGATGAGGTATCACTACTCTGTACTGTCATTGAGAGCCTGTTCCATGAAAATTTTGTACCAGCCCCCCTTTGTTCTGTACAGATTCAGGATATACATCATCTATAGTAGGGCAGCATGACAGTAGCTCAGTACTCATCATGGATCACCGACCTCTCGTTCTACTCTATGGATATGGTACGAGACTCATTCTTCAGGGCCCAGACCTTTGAGTAGGGACTCAGGTATGAGATTAGTGCATTGATGATCTCCCTCAAAATTCCGACACAGACGGGGTTATTGGAGAGAGCCCTCCTAGTGGAGAGTTTCCTTACTGAATAGTATCCCGCAACGAGACCCACAACTAGTCAACATGCACTAGAGTCTTCTGCAGATGGAAGTAGACAGATGACGTAGGGGTCCAGCAGGACCAGACCCGTAGGTGGTCGACTGCATGACTCCAGTTCGGTTGTGCTGGGAACACAAGACAGAACAAGCCATACGAGGGGTAGGGAGTGCTATGTAGGCGGCAGGCATGGTCAAATGGCTCGAGACTTCCTGAACCACCCTGCAGATGAGCATCGGGCAGTAGATGTACCTACTAGGCAGAGGTAGAGGTTCGACCGTGGTGGTCCGTCGGGAGCAGTTGGACGTGGCAGAGGAGGTGGCCAAGCAGTAGGTGGAGGACGACGTTTCGAGGACCTACCACCACCACCACTAGGAGGTCCACCCCAACCACAGGGAATGGGTGGAAATGGGGGTTCTCTGCTTCAGGCAGCTGAGGGAAATGACCATAGAGATCCTGGAGCATGTGGACAGGAGCATGATTATCTTTAGGCATAGAGTCCTTGTTTAAGAAGCTTCTAGCTTCTCTGATGTCATTTTTTGTTGCGACTTTGTGTCTATGTACTTTGAGATACAGTTATAAAAGATTCTAGTCCTTGTGACATTTGATTTCCTTCCTTTTTTGTCGATAATGCTAAGAGATTTGGGATAAAACCATTGACTTGACCCTCACATTCGAGATTCCTACAGGAAGAGACCCAGTGACCACACACTGATGCCGACAGTATGACTCAACCGTTGGAGGAATGAGTAATAGTTGGATCTCTTTATAGTAGCATCAAGGCCTTAGATGTCGTACATGGCATGAATTATTACCATTCATGTTTGGATAGATTATATTAGGAAATGGGTGTGGTTTATCCTGGGGATGAGACTAGATTTCTCTTTTCGGAAAAGGAGAAATCTTAGAAACTCTTGTAGGACATAGGTGAAGAAGGGTGTAGACGAGACTTTCTAATTGGCTAGTCTCACCCATAGTTTGTTGGGCGAACACTTTACAGTATACTCTAACAACCAGAGTCTAAGGTATATATTCTATCAGAAGGACCTGAACCTGAGACAGAAGAGATGGAACAAATTCCTCCAGTATGATTACCTCACGATAATATATAATCCTGTAAAGGGGAATGTTGTAGTCGATGCTCTTAGTAGGAGAACATGCATTAAGCTGCTAAGAGAGGTGAAATAGCAGCCGGCTGCATTGCAGATATCCGTAGTGGATCAGGATGGAGCAGCATTTCTTCAGTCTCCCCCAGTCAGTTCCCCACTTCTTCATCAAGTCACGGAGGCGCAGCATGGGGACACTGACTGAGAGACATGACATGCTCTGTTATCCCCAGGACAGGCACCCGAAGAATTTTTATGAAGGAGGGGAGCATGTCATTGCTTACAGAGGATGTTCCACGGTACCAGATGCACTTCAAGAGGAAGTGTTGTGGTAGTTACACACATCCCCTTTAGCGGTACATCCAAGAATGGTAACGATATACTAGGACCTTCGATGAAACCACTGGTGGCCAGGTATGAAGAAGGCAGTAGCAATGTTTGTGTCTCAATGCCTCACTTTTCAAAAAATGAAGGCGGCGCATCAAGTACCATCAGGCTTGGTTCATACTTTAGAGGTCCCAAAGTGGAGGAGGGTTGAGATATCCATGGACTTCATGATGGGACTTCCATGTATGTCCAAGAGACACGACTCAATTTGGGTGATTGTCGATCGACATACCATGTTAGCTAACTTCCCACTGGCAAGAGATGGTAAGAGATACCACGGAGAAGGTACAGTTCATGCAGGAGTGGATAAAGACTGGGAAGAGAAGACAGAAGTCATATGCTGATAGGATACAGAGACCATTGGAGTTCGAGGATAGCAACCACATCTTTCTACAGGTCTCACATCGACGATATCTACAGAGATTTAGCTGAGGTGGAAAGTTGTCTCTGCGATCCATCAGAACATTTCAGGTCCTCAACAGGGTAGGCTAGATTGCTTACCGCTTGGCCCATCTACCTCAGTTGCACTGGGTGAACGATGTCTTCCACGTATCTCAGTTGACAAGATATGTGCATGATCTGTCCCACATCATCTAACACTGGGAGGTAGATATCGATGACAGGGTGACTTTTACGGAGGATTAGTAGGGATTGAGTGTCAACAGGAGAAGGTCCTACATTGATGGTCTATTTCTCTAATGCACATTCGCTGACAGCATAAGAACCTCCAGGAGAGCACAAGGGAGCAGAAGGCTCAGATGCGTGCTCCGTACCCCCATTTGTTTTCCTTATTATGTGATGTAGCTTATGGGGATGTAAAGACCTGAGGTGGGGAGAATTTAATGACTCAGAAATAATATGGAATTTTTTTTTCATATATACATGGGAATTTTATGTGTCTGTAGTTCCTGACGGCGCCTGATTTTGAGCCCGGTGTGCCCATAATCAATTTCTAGAGTTTTGTTTGGTTACGTTCAGTGAACGTATGTGCTGGATTTTCTATCTTTTGAACTGATGCTCAGAATTAAAATATGAGGACACCGATGAACTCCCAGCACCAATAATCACTTAACGATACCTTTACCATAGTTACTTTTTATTGGTAGTGGTAGTTAATTTTTTTGTGGGTTTTCTAAATAAATTAAATAAAAATTTGACTTAACATATTTTTATGTTGGAGGAGGTTAATTCCTCCAATAGGAAGTTGGAGGCGGGACCTAACCCCACAAAACCTCCCATATGAGGATATTATGTGATGTGGGCCACACGAGGTAGAACCCCTTAAACTCCCCTTTTGATCCCTTTTTTCTCCTCATTAATAGGGGAAACTATTGGCCTTCTCCATTATGGTGAAAACACATTGAATTAATGTTTTAATTAATTGGTTTGTGTTTCTTATTTATTTTGAATTATTTTTTCCAACATAATAATATGAGTTATATTATTATGGTTGGGTGGGGGCATAATTTACTTTCTTGGGTTGGTAGAATTTGCAGGACATCACCCTCTCCAGCGAAGAACCTGAAGAACGATGTCCTCTTCGATGAAGAATGCCGATTCCACTAAAGAACAACAACATGTTTTCCTCTTTCCCAACCGGGGATAGAAAGGGACGGCGCTTCCCGAGAAGAACGTCGCCAACAACAACGCTTCCTCCTTAGATTCTCACTGACATCAAAAAACCAATACCATCATCAATGAATGAACATCCAATCGAGGTAGGGTTTTTAATTCAAGGTTGAATTCCTTTATTTTAAGTTCCTCCTTTCCCATTGATAAAAACAACCGCAAATCAACCCCCCGATCATGTCGATGATCAGAACGGTTGTTGATTGCGGTATGGGTTAGAGATTAAGTTGGGGTTCGTTTTTGGTTCAATTATAAGCTATAATACGGTTTGAGCCTCTAACACGGAGGGCATGGGCTAATGACCAAGTCCGGACCCTCCGCCAATTAATTCTTGATGCGCTGTTTGATGTGCGATGGGTGAACAGAAGTGAAACCAGGATTCGAGGCTGTCGTAGGGAAGCGCATGACCCAATGAGGTTGTATGTGTAGACATGAGGTAAAAAGGACCACCGGAACAACTCCGGCGGCTCGCGGAAGAGCACGGCGGAGCCGACCACCGTAGGCGGCGACCAGCACTGGCTGGACGCATGGGGGCGGCAGTGCCCCTTGCGTGCCCCCAGCTGAAGGCCTATAAGGCCCCGGTTGTGGTGGTGGAGTGAAACTAGCAGATGGTTTCCTGGAAGGCCAGGTAGCGCTAGGTGGCACCGGCATTATAGGACACCCTCCCTCCCCCCCCCCCCCGCTCCGCACCTGGCACGTAACGCGCTCGGCCAGCCAGGCTGAGCCGCGGCCTGTGCGAGGTCCAGGCCGACCTCGCACAGGCCAGGCCGCAGCCACCGGTCCAGACCGCGCTCGCTGGGCTAGGCCACACCATACTGGGCGGGACCTAGATCCAGGTTGGGTCGACCCAGTTCGGGCCGACCCCGGGTGGGTTGGGCTGGGTCAGATCGGACCCAGACCCCCCTCTTCAGACCACTTTTGGTGTTTCGCCCATAACTTGAGCTACGGATCTCCGATAAAAGCACCATCAGTTGAATAGGATTCCTTATATCGAGTAGGTCATTTAATTATATTATACTCATGGTTTTGGTGAGGTATGGGTGTGGTCGGTTTGCTTCAAAGTCAAAACCAACCTGGCCCTCAGAGCAGAAATGCTTCTGACATAAGGACCAGACGTCCGATAGACTTTCCGTCAACTACATTGGATTCATTTTGATGAGATGGTTCTTTTGTAACACTTAACACAGGATTTGAATACAGTTGTTGTATGGCCAGGTTGGTTTGAGTCTAAAAACCAACCAGGCCCCTAGAATTGAAATGCCAGTAACTCACAGATCGGGTGTCCGATTGACGAACCATCTGTCGCGATGGGTTCCTTATGATGAGAATGAACTATGGGATATATAAAATCAGGATTTTTTTATGGTTGATGTATCGAAACTATGCTTGAGAGTCAGAACCTCCCAGAATCGAGCCTGTTGTGTGCGGCAACCCTAGGCTTGCTGCAACTGAGATGAAAGAATCCTACGTGGGTTCGACAGTGACGACTTCTGTACCGGGATCCTCCATGGGTTCGACAGCACTGAATTTTGTGCCATGATTCTCCATGGGTTCGATAGTAGTGACTTTGGTACCAGGATCCTTCGTGCGTTCGACATCGATAACTTCTGAACTGGGATCCTCTTTGGGTTCGACAACTGCGACTTATGTACTAGGATCTTACATGGGTTCGACAGCGATAACCACTGTACCAGAATCCTACGTGGGTTAGACAGTGAAGAATTATGTACCAGGATCCTACGTGGGTTTGACAGTGATAACTATTGTACCGGAATCCTATATGGTTTTGACAGTGAAGACTTCTATGCAAGGATACTATGTGGGTTCGACAGCGCTGATATTGTTCCAGGATCCTACATGGGTTTGATATAGAGGATGATTCAGAGGCTACAACTAATCATCTCTACCCCTCATCATGAGTTTTATACCAATGTGAGCTGAGTAATGTCTTTTAACCATTATCAACGTGGTGATTGAAATTACCTTCTTTGTGCAATGGTTTGAGCTTGGGCTCGAGATTTGGAGCCAGAGTATGATTGATAACTTAGGTATATGAATGGGCATATATCTAAGTAGGGTTGGTTAATACTTCATGATTGTATCTTTATACTGTGGTTTATCCTTTGTGACTTTTGTGAGACCTTGAGGGTCTCGGGGTCCCTACTGAGTATTATTATACTAACCCCTACATGGGATATTCCCTCATCTCATTGTGTTGGATGTAGACGATGGACAACGCTGATCGAGGCAGAGTGTATGAGGAGTGGACAGTACCCAGAGGTGGACCTAACAATGAGTCGGGACCTAGAGGAGACGGACGGACGTGGAGCACTGAGAAGGCTATATGTACGTACCCTTCATGTAGGATCTGTGGTGGATGATCTAGGAGCTTTTAGGAACCTTCCATATATTTTTCTTTATAGTTGTACCTGTTTTTCCTTTCCTTGTACTTTACTGTTGGGTTTTTATTTTTGGCCCCCGTACTTCTAGAACTTCTTCTGTATTCATTTTATACTTAGAGTTTTCTACCTCTTGTTCTCTGGTAGTGTTTGTTTGTTGTTATAAAGGAAGTGCCTTCCCCGTTTAGGGATTTAGGCCTTCATTGCTTCTCTAGCTCCTGGCCTATGGAAGGCGGGTTTGAGGTAGTTACGACACATGCCCCAGGGGACGGGTCGTGACAAAGAATGATTTGGGTATCGTTGTGTATAATGTAATTTTTTATTCAGTAAAACATATTTGTATAATTCTATAAGTGTTGAATGGAATTAATATTAGGAGGTAAAACCTAATTAAGATGATTATTTTTGAAAGATACAGAAAATTCAAAACATTGAGCAAAGAATCAATTTAATGTAATAAATAATATCTGATACAAAAATCCATTTTATGTAGATTTAAATAAAAACCCTATGAAATTGATTATTAAGTAATATAAAATACTTTTAAAAATGGAAATAGAGTAATGGAGATGCTTATCATGTTATAATTATCCTTGATATTATCTTAAATAAATCTCTAATGGACAATCGGTAGTGGTTTTTCATATTATATGATAGATGATATGATAATTCAAATAGGATTACTGATATATAAATAATAATCATTAACAATTTTAAAAAATAGAGAACTATAAATCATAACTATTATAATAATAAAAATTATTGAAAATAAGCTTATTTCAAATTGTTTTCTCTTTTATTATTGTTTATAATACAACAATCGTGTTTTTCATAATTATGTGATGAATTAATCTAAGTGATTTTTTGGAAATATAGATATGTGGTGAAGATATTGAATGATGAATGTATAAAGAATCAATGAAAAATTACTAAATAATAATTAGTTCTATTTTAAGAAGATTAATATTCCTTCTACTTGAGTATAAAAGATAAAAAAGAGTTGTAGCATTTGGGTCTTGAAAAAATTAGTCCAAATAGTTTTAATGTATCTATTAAAATATATAATGTTCATGATGTGTTATTTATGATTATAATATCAAATTGGGAATTATCTATATAAATAAGGGAATTCTTTTTTATATAAAATTTTGGACATTAAAAGAACATATTCGCTGAAAGATTTCTATTAAAAAATTCATGGATTTATGAGTAATAAAACAATAAATAGAAATAAATATTTTACTGGTACACTGATGAGTTTACTCAGATCACATGTATCATGTTCATGATTCCCTTATTTGAATCATTGAATTTTTTTAAATGTTTTAAGACGTTAATTGAAATTAATATGGTTATTAATTAAATATATTTAATTTATATTATAAAATTGAATATAAATTAAAAATTTATAAGATTATTTAATAGAAAAATAATATTTTTTTATGTGGGTAGTGAATTTCATTCGCTAAAACAAAAAAAATTGAGAGGATAAATAATATTTTGCTCTAAGTGGCTTAAATGATGTTGGCGGATCAAGGGACATATCATTTATAACTGGAGGGAATAGAAGAGGATATGGTAACTCATTTACAATTGATTTCCATATAATTTAAACTATTATATTTATCATTATGTGATGTATTATAAGAAGAAAGATTTCCTGAGTTATTTAATGACATTTTATATCCACTGTATCATCAAGGTTATGGGTTAAAATTTAAATATGTTTGAGAAATGTTGAGTTGAAGGAATATTCCTTAAATATTAACTAAATGGGGAAGTATAAAAATACTATAATAAATAATTTATAGAAATTATTAATGTAAAGATGCAAGTTTTCCCATTTAATGGTTTTGAACCATATTGATCAATTTTTAATGTTTATATATAAAATAAGTAATTTGTTGGATGACAAGAATAAAATTTTCAAATTAATGAATATACAAGTGATTGGTTTGAATAAGATAGTAATTTAAATATAAAATATCATGCATAAAAAATAAATTTAGTTTATACAATTTCAATAATGTAGGTGGTGGTATGGAACATATTTTTTGATCATGGAAACGTAGTTCAAACATGGAGATCTTTAAGGTGAAAAATATATACATTATGTGTTTATCACATTGAAAAAAGGAGTGTAAATTAATAATTAAATTATAATGAAGGGATTCAATAAATAAATAAGTAATTAGGTCAATTTGGAAGAAAATAACGTTAGAGTTTTTCTCTTATCTAATGAATATGAATGTTATTCATATAAAGTGGGTGTTTTTAAAAAAAGTTGAATTTAAAATGAGTAGTTATGATGAATAATTCAATGATTTCACGAAAAGGATATTCCTGAGATAAAGGTATTGACAATGAAGATTTATTTTCTCAAAAAAATTCATAATTTGAAGAATTTATATTTAATGTGTATAAGTAAGATACAAATATAAATATATAATGTAAATATGAATGATTAAATTTTATTTATACCTTATTTAGGAGGCCAGTGGAGTCCTAAAAATAACTGCTGATCATGGAAAATCAGTTCAAACTAAGAACTATTTAAGGAAAATAACTTATATATTATAGATACTTAATATCAATCTAAGGGATTTAAAGGAATCATTGAAGTATTAGGAATGGATTCAGGGATAAAATAGGTAATGTGATCAGTTTAAGATGAAAAATACTTTGAATTTGTTCTATTAACCAATGAAAAACAATGTTGTTACTAAAAATTGGGTGTTTATATAATTATATAAATGATAATAGAGGAATTATGAGGAAAAATGAAATGAAATTTTGGAAAAGTATATTCCTAGTATAGGGGTATTAATAATAAAGATTCATTTTTGAAGATTATACGACTAAAACCAGATAGTTTTTTTATTTATATGACTTCTTAAATATGATGGGATATTTTAAAAATTATTTTTAACATTGACTTTCACAATAGTATATTTGAATAGAATGTCTACATTGAAAAACCTAAATAGTTTATTCATAGTTACGATTGAGGATATATTCTCAATCAAAAAGTTGTATTTTATTGGATAAGATGAGGTCTATGAACATATCATTTAATGATTGACTATTTCTTGTAATTAGTGTAATTTATAATAGAAAGAGAAAAAATACCTTTATATATAAAATTTTAATTTAATATATGAAATTTTTTATCTATGTTTCTAATATTATTTATTTTAGAAATGAAGAATGTTTTTTGAATTAGATTTGATATCAAATAAAATATATTTTTGAGATGTCTATTTTGGGAGGAATGGTGTATTTCCTTGGACATCAAATTTTCCAAGAGAAGGGTTGAATTTTTATTTCTGTAGAAAAAGAGTTATGATTTTTTAATTTTTTTGGGGATTAAATAGCCTCTTTATAGTTCTACCAAAATATTAATGGATACTATATTAAAAATATTCAATGGAAATTAGGTTAATCAAAAAGCGTTATGAAAACATAATGAGAGTTTTCTCAATTTCAAATATTTGATTCTAAATGTTTTCAATGCTATTACACAATGTAAATCTTATCTAAGTAGGGATAAATAATGAAATATCATAATAATGAAAAGGATTCATGGTAAATAAAATTCACTATAAGAATGTTTTCCTCTAAAATAAGAACTTAATTTTTAGAAAATTCATTAAATGCATCAAAAAATTTTTTTCCAAAAAATTACTTTTTATTCATTTTTTTGAAAAAATATTATATTTAAATTATTCAACATTAAGAAATGGTATTCTATTAAATTAATTTTATTTTGTAAATGAACATATCTAAATTTATATAAGATAAAAGTTTGATATTTTAATAAAAATTTAGATTTTTCAATGAATAGAAAGAAATAATTGTTTTGAATGAAAACATTATTTTAATATAAAGTATTTACAAAATGAAATTATAATATTGAATATTTTTATTTATTTAAAATAATCTAATTACGGTATCTAAAATCAATTTTATTCTTCACTCTAGTATAACATCATTTTGTACATAAATGCAATTTTTATGATATAATTTTTTTTGTTGGGTTTTGTGGGCTAAAATTAAATTATGTTGTTTCACTTGTGTGTTTTGAATCATAGAAAATTAATTCCATATTTAGAAATTATAGGTTAAAATCTAGTAAATTGGCCCCTTTTATTTTTTAGCATGAATTATAGTAACCTTAGTTAATTTTTTACAATGATAATGGTTAATATGGGTAAATAAGGTTAAAAATAAACATATAAAGACTAGAAAAAGACCCTTAAAATTTCATTAATTTACTTTTATAATTATATATCTTTCATTATCATAAAAAGTGTAATATAAGACCTTTTTTCCATTTGGTCTTTATTTTTTCCATCATATTTATATATGTATGTGTGTGTGTGTGTGTTTGAGTGTTTTTGTAAGTAAAAAATTTCATTCTCATCATTCAATAATCTCAATATTTTTTATATTGAGACAAAAGTAGGATATTATAAGTAATATATAATAATTTCAATTATTAATATTTTACTCATCGTAAAAATTTATTTGCAATATTGAGGGAAGGAATAATTACATTAAATTCTTATAAAACACTAACACGGTGCTTTTGCAAGCCATAGAAAATAATTAAACTGATTATAAAACAATATAAATAATATTATTAGGGATAAAATTGAAGTGGATTGCCTCTTATGAGCATGATTAGACACTATTATCCATCCACCAACACTAATATCATAATAAGGGATAAATTGTATAACTTTAACTCTTAATCGGATTGAATCTGATCAACTGTATCAAAATATGAATTTTTGAATCTGATGTACTTTCTCATTTTGGGGTTGAGATTAAATGGACTGCTTGATTCTATGCCATTTTATAAACATGGGATGTAGGGATCCCCAAACCAGATCACAAATTTCAATAACAAAAATATATTTACCTTCATATTTATTATATTACGGAGGATATATTTATAAAAAGTTATATAAATATAAACCTTAAAAATATTGTCTTCAACCTCTGTTGAAGTTGTGTTTTATTCCACCATCATAATGAAGATATGGATTATAATTTCTTATACACCCAGATAGAATCATTTCATTGGAAATAACTCTTATATATTAATAAAAACCTTCCTCTACATGTTGATATAATTAAAAATTTTCTAAAATCTACCGTTAGAATAACTATGTGTTAGAAACTGAAAAACCACTTCAGGGTTTACTGAGCGGAACTCCTACAACTCATCTGGTGAGGAATAAATAAGATCAATCATAATAAAACACCCTTCATTATTTAGTCAGCTTTGGTGGAAGCTATTCTAGCTATCCAGAATACAAATCACCTATAAAATGAATTATGAAAAAATTCAGTACATGTTTTATCAGTGCTGAGATTCCTAAAAAGTCTTGGTAATTTCCATCATATTCTTAAAATGATTGAAGTATTTTTGATCACACCATTTATTGGTTGGTTCAAATGAATCCATGACAAAGACTACGGGGAAAATCATAGACTAGAGGGATTATGGGCCATCATTAAGGAGCATAAATGTGATGTCATCAATTTTTATTATGGACTTTGTGATTTTACCAATACCTTATAAGAGCAAATTCTTGGACTAATCATTACTGGTAAAATTAAAATCAAAAGGAACAAAAACAATATTTGGTTTTAATTGAAATATCTAAAATTTTGTAGGCTGTTAGAAATAGAAACATTCATCTATCTATGTTGTTTGTGAATCATTGGTCCAACTTATTGGAAATGTATTCCTTAGTGAATTATATTAATAGACATGTTTATCAGGATGCTAATTCCCTTGTTGATGGCCTAGAAAATAGAGTGTTTGATGATGACTGCATTTGTTCTAACACTCTACCACTTGATTTAATTCCACTTTAGTAGAGGAAAATTGGGAACATACTACTTTTGGACTGATATAATTCTCTTTTATATATTATGGGAGTTGTTCATTTGGATGCGGGCTCATTTTTCACAAAAAAATTAATAGTGCCAAAAATTCAAATAATTATATTTTATAATAAACAATTTGTTATCCTTCACCTAAAAATTTATAAAAATAATATATATGGGAAATTGAATGGTATATTGATTATTATATCATACATTTTCTATTGTTTGTATTTTTATCATATTATAGAAAATGTATTGACCCGTAAGTTAAAAACCTTTGTTACGTGATAATCCTATAAAGGTATAACGTGGGTTCAAACAAAAACATAATGATGAAGCATCACCAATACACATAAATTTTTTACTTTACGATGTTATTTAGACTCAAAATCAAATTATCATTGAATAATTAAATTTTTTCTGTTTTTAAATAAAAATCAATCTATAAAAATTCAATATTTTAATAAATTACATGACTACCCCTCCCCTCTCTTATAAATGGAAACATCTTCATCACTTTTTATCGCACATCAATAAAACTTTTCTCAATAAAAACATAAATAATCTTCAACTTATAATATATTAATGTGTTCTAAATGATTTAGTTTTATCCAAAAACCTACATAGGGAATATTTTGGCATATCCCTTGAAAGGTTGTCTGAAGAATATAGGTAGTTCATTACAAATAACTTTCCATTAGACTCTTTTATTTACTTTTTCAAATATTCTTCAACCACGATTAAATAATAACGATAGTATTTTATATAGGTTGATATGTTGTAATGATAATTTAAAAACCTATATCATTATCCTCTTCCATAAAATAGAAAAAAACCATCATTCGTGTGTATGGCTAACCACCACCTCAAAACCCGATTTAATTATTTTCCCATCACATCCTATAATGGATGATTTTACTGACATATTTTATTAATATTAATATGATAATAATTAAATATATATCATTATTAAAATATAATATACCATTTTATTTATTACCTTTACATTCACAAAAAATGATAACATCATTTATGCATATGTCTGCACCATAACCTCCATAAAGTGATATGATTCGATTTTGATCACAAAATCACATGGATGAAATAGATATGAGATTTTAAAAAAATATTTAATTTATAATATAATTTTAATTATTATATGATAAAATAATACTTTCCATTCTTACTTAATCATTATTGAAAAAATTAAAATATTACTCAAGGATATGTACAACCTATAGTATCTAATACTGTATCATACATCAATTTTCATAACCACATTATATAGCTAGTTTTAAAATTATACATGATATATAAAAATGTTTATTATTTCATTATTATTATTTTTATATTGAAAATTAATGAACAATTTTACCTTAGACTACCCACAAATCAATTTTGGACATATGAGCTGCATATCACCAAAATAAGTAACACGAACATAATTGATTAATTAATTGATTATAAGAGTGTAAACATGAATAATAAACCTTAATAATGTTTTATTTAGTTTAAATAAATTACATATTTTATTTATTAATTATTATTAAGAATTTATGTGATGAGTCAAACTCATTATAAGTGAAACATTACTTAAGAAACTTATTTTAATATGTTTTCATTATTTAATATCTAAATATTTCTCTTCGATATCCATATTCTTAAAATTTGTTTTTATATGAATTGGAAAAAATATAATTAAAAAATCTAATTTATTTAACCTTTTTTATTTTCATTAAAAAAATTTCTAAAATAATCTATTTGCATATTTTCTTGATAACATTTTGAAAAAAATAAAAAATGAATGTTATATATTAACATATATGAAGAAACAAAATTTACAGCAACCATAATCATTATATGATATTTGGATTTATTTTCATGATTTATGATTTTATTCTATTAAATACCCTATTTTAATTTATTTTATGTTTTCTAAAAAATTGTTTCAAATGTAATCGATATTTCAACATAAAGGATTTGTTTTCTTATGGGTGAAAAAAATAGTTATTTGAGTGTAATAATGAAAATGAAATATTTCATGTTTCAGGATTCATGATTATGATACTGTAATTTTTGAATTGTTTATGATTATGGATGGTTCTATTATAAACCATGTATGGGATGTTATTTTATTTTTAACACCCTCGGATCTCATACTATGTTATATCTTTAATGTAATTAAATCGATTACGCTACACACAACACACTTGTAATTGTTTATGATTATGGATGGTTCCATTAAAATAAAAAATGAATGTTATAAATAAACGCATGTTAATGTTTTGATAGTTTTTACTTCATAAAACCTGATTCTTGGTTTTGACAATGGGAATTCATTTTAAATTAAGTAATTAAACATATATGGTTTGAATTTGTTAAAATAGACTTTATTTTTTTATTTGGAATATCATAATTTGATTATGTTTAATTTTTATTATTTTTCCGAAAACATTCAATTCTTGATCAATAGTGAAAGACATTGTGTTATTATTTAAAACCGACTATTATTTAAATAAATATTATATTTAAAAAAAATTAAAGAAAAAATCAATAAATAATACAAATATTATTACAATTTAAATTATTGGAGTCATTTTATTATAAGAGTAGATATATAAATTTTTTGATCTTTTTAACCTCTTTTACCCACCTTTTATGCACATTTGCAAAATTGTATAAATCGTAATTTTACCCTTTATGTGAATTGAATTTTAAAAATCTGAATGTAATAGTTGAAATCAGTATGTAAAATGTGGTTCAATAGGATGAAAGTAATTTTTTTTGAATAGTAACTGTTGAATTTTATTTACCACGGTTAAAAGTAAATAGGATAATTAAAGGAAAAAATGAAATTATAATTTCCCTAACACATGTGCTAATTCTATTGGATAAATGTATTTAGACCAAAATAAACCACTGGAATAAATTTTTATCCACTTTGATCCACTGATATTAGATTATGAAATTTATTATTATTTTATTTAAAGATGAGCTAAATGTTTTAAATTTAAAATTTATTAACTACAAAATTTTTAATATAGGGTTAGAAATAAGATAATTTAAACTATAAAAATTCATTAGAAAGAATAAAAGAATTACTACATCATGATATTTTAAATATAGTTTTTATACATTAAATAATTAAATTTATTTATGATACAATGATGATAAAGTAGTTACCTTATTAATGAAATATTTAAATAATTGATATTATAAATATCCAAATAAAACTAAATAGAGAATTTTGATGCATTCCACTAATTTTATAGGTTAATATTATATTTTATGATTTATTTAAATTATTTGGTTGTAAGTAATAAGGTTTTTTTGACTTTCACTAATACCAAATACTAAATAGTGTCATAATTGACAAAAAATGGTTTTTTAACAAATACTATATTATTAAATGATGTAATATTTAACAAAATTTATGATTCAGCCTAAAGAATTATATAATGATAAATATGTCATTAATTGACCACATGGGGTTATCATGGAATTTTATAGTAAGATTAATAACAATTTAATATAAAAATACAAGAAGACATCGTAAAAGTTAGACTATTTAAATAACATTTTACTCTAAAAGATAAGGTTTATATGGTGACTTAATGTGTATAAATCCTATTGGTTGAGTGGATATCGACCCATCCCCACATTATACTCGAAATAAATCTATTTGGAGCCATTATAAGCCGAAAAAAATTATATTATAGATTAATATTTAAATCTTTTTCTAATGTGACCCTCATCCCTCTTATAAAAGGGTACATCCCATTCTCTCAAAATCACACTTCCAAAGCCATTTTTCTCAGCTAAACCTAGAAAAAATATCCTCCCAACTACCATCACTTCATCCTAGTGGACTTAATTTGATAATAAATCCATCTTATAGATCCCTTTTAATCAAATCAAAAGGAATCATCAGAAGAAGAGATAATAACTTCATCACGTCATTCAAAATTCATTTCTTCTTCCACATCCTCTTTCATTGTTGTTTCCGTACCAAAATAAGAAATCCAGTATCCTATAAATAGTATTATGTTATTTTAAATATGGTACAACCATATTAATTATTCAATCCATCCTATGAATGATAATGTCACCATATGTGTGTACGTATGACTTACTGTCTCCATATCATGGTGTAGTTTGTTATTCAACACTTCATTATTCGGATGGGTTTAATAATGAGTATAATTCATGTAAATAAAAAATATAGCATGTTAATGATTATTTATATATAATATATAATCTAATTACCTAATATTTTACATTTAATATAATGGTATCATCGGTCGTACATACATACGGCTTACTGTCTCCACGGCGTGATGAGATTCATTTCCACGTTCACCATTCAACGATAATTATATAAATATATATTATTAAAAGTTATGTAATATATGAAATAATAAATCTAATGGAATATATATATATATATATATTAAAATATATATAATTCACTTAAATCCATTCAATGTGATATGAAAATGGAGAAGACGTTTATGCAGATGTACGGCCAACCGTCTCCTTAAATGCTGTTTTCCACTTCATATATCTACGGATTAAACATATTTATATTATGAATATATATGATATATAAAAAATGTTTTACATTTTAGGGTCAATTAAATCATGATATATGTTATACAATTATGTATAGCTTGCCAAAATGTGTATGATAAAGAATGCGATTATTACCCGAAATGTTATTTTAATATAGAAAGCATTATTAAATGGGTAATATATAGAAATAAATGAATCAAGTATCATATCATAAATATAAAATTGGTTATGTTATAATTTAATAACATACTATTAGAATTATACAAGAGGATAAATGTACCATCGACCAAAGTAAATTAAAAGGCAAGTGTTAATTCTTCAATCTCATTATTATCCAAGATTCTTTATGTGTAAGTATTTACTGGGACATTTTTATCATCAATATCCATGTTTCATAAAAAAAAATTCAAAATGAATATTTTTTTATTTGTTTTAAGGTAATATTTATCAAGATAATCATTTTAAATGTGTTAATGGTCTATTTTTCAATATCTTTTTAATCAATGTCCATGTATTAAAAATGAATTTATGGATTTATTTTTATGGACATTATTTATTTAAAATGTCAATTCCTTTCAAATGTTTCAAAGTCAGGTGGGACACTTTGATTTAAAAATAAATTTTAAATGACATCCTTTATAAATGCGTGACATTTAAATGATTTCACAAATGGGATATTTCTCTCAATGACTTTTACTAATCATTTTCAACTATGTCAACATCCTTTAATGGATATTATTCTTCATTGAGGTTGATTAATTATAATACAATCATTCATATTGTATTGAATGAGTTATGATATGTCATATTGTGGATGTTATATTTTAATACCAATAATGGATTATGGTTAATGTATTGACATTTATTATGCTATTTTTAATAGGAATGATTATGTTATGTTTAAAAATTTTCATATGAGGAATGAATTTTCCATAGTAAGTGATGGGTAGAGCCCGCTATATCCCCTCGATGCATTGGGAGGTCTAATGAGAATAACTAGTGTCTTGGCACAGGGGATTGGAAAAAAATTTATTTTTTGTCTTGGCATGAGGCATGTACTATGTGGTTATGATGTCCGACATTATGCATTCCCCCATTATGAAATTATTTATTACAAGTGATTATTTGACTAGTATAATATCCATGAGAGTTTTTATTTGGTAATGTTAGATTCATTTTTTTAATATTATGTTCATGATTATGTTTAAAAATGAATTTTTTATTATACAAATTTCCTTAATATTTTAAAACATCCCCAAATTTATTTACACTTACTGAGCATCTTAGCTCACCCTTACTTATTTTTTATTTTCATAGGATTCCAATAAGTGTATTATGATTTCTAGGCAGGGTTATTCTAAGGGAATAATGGCGTTCTCAAAGTAATATTTATATTTTCTTTTATTTTATAAATTTTAATGTAACATTTATATATTTAGTCTATTTTCCAAGAGTGAAAAACTAATCGGTCCTTCGAGACATGATTCATAGTAATCATTCCAATGTGTTAAACTAATGCACTAGATATGGGTAACCGGGGGTTGGGGAATCACAGTTGGTATTAGAATAAGTTTAGTACAAACCTTGGAAACTATATTTGGATAAAATTATATTTATGAATATTACCCTGAGATTGACTATGTAGATTAGTATTGTAGAACTCCCTAGAATTTTGGTATTATAGAGATTATTTAATTTTCCAATAGATAAACCCTTGTCTATATAAAACCAGGTCGACGCAGCTCTGGAACAAATGTACCAATGTGTGAAAACTTCGACAAGGAGTTTTAGGATTGTCATGGGGTATCCTGGTAATCAATAATGGTCCTTTCTTCACTCATGGTTACGACACTCCATGGGGATATTATTATAATAAATTTACATTTTCTTTATAATATATTATGATGGATTTATGAGTATATAGTTCTTCAAAGAAAATTATGTTATGATTTTGGATTATATTCATGAATTGTACAATTTATGTTAGGTATTTTAGATGTTTGGAATTATGAATTTAGATTCATAAACTAACCCAGTGTATGCCATTATTTAGAAACGGTGTCCCGTAGAAGGAATGAATACTCTACAATACTTATAGTCCAAATATTAAGAAAGATTAAATCATTTATGGTCTTCAGAAAAAATTTATAAATGAAATTGGCTGCCACATATTATCCTTATATGATTAAATAGTATCACGTGTTAATAAGTTATGTAACGAATTATCTATGTCCTATGGATTTGAAAGGATTACAACAAAGAAAATTATAGTAGAGAGAATTATGGGTAAAGTGAAGAAGGGAAAGTTGGATTTTCTTTTATGTGATAACTGTGGAAAGAACGACCTTGGTAAATGATTGAAGGGAATCAATGTTTGTTATAAGTGTAGAGAAAAAGGACACGAAGTACATGACTGAAAGGGTAAGAAAAATGTTTCAAATGTACAATACTTTATCTCCAAGGAGTTGGTACACTACGTGAATCAATGTCAAAATCATCAGAGTATACCCCAAATGATTCTATTGGATAATAATCATGTTATGATACTATCCCAGATAAAGAGGAATAATTTCTATTATTATATTTTTATTAATTAAATATCTCATTTGAGTGTTGTATTATTGATGCACTAGTGATATTAATCATAGAAATAAATAATGATTGATCTTTAGTACTATTTTAATAAGGATTTGATATTACATGGTATAATGAAATGGACTCAATATCAAGTTAATGTGTTTGGAAAATACATGTTTAAAGGAAAGATAAATATTAATGTGGTCCTGATACTGTGGTTGTGATTTTGGAATAAGAGATGGTTTATTTGGTAAAATTATATGGGAGATTCATGACTACCTTGGAACTGATTAATGGTTTTTTTATACAATCATTATCGAAGAATTCAAAATATTTGTATATAAGGAATATATAGTATTCTATAAGGAATAAGGGAGAATGAATGTAATAAATATTGTTTTATGGTAAATAAGTGGGTTACCATTCATGATGAAGGTACTCACATGTTATTATGTTGAAAAAAAGTATTTTCATTAGGTTATTTTGACCTTTCTTATAAATTTTGGACTGTGTGTTCTGACAGAGGTACTGTGGAAAATTATATAGGTTGTAATGGATTATATTGTACGTTGTATTCTATTGTGTATGGTTAAAAAATTTATTTTTATTAATTATGTATTGTTTTAAGAAGGACAACCCGGAGATCGGGCGACAACTCGTCACGTCTGGCAAGGCTGTGTGATTTAAATATGCAACCAAAGGGAGAAAAGGGTGCATCAACTACCACTATCCTACACGATGTCCTGGTATGTATAATGTAGCTTTTAAAATGGTTTAATAAATGAATTATAAATTAATTATTTTTGGAACACTATAAAATAACGATAAATAAAACATTTTTTAATTCAATTATCTTTTGAAGTGAAAGATTAGTTTGTGGTAGAAGTTAGTTGATGGATGGAACTCTACTTTTCAAATATTTTTTCTCTTATTCTATGAAGAAATTAATTATTAATATTTAGTAAAGGGGTCTTAAATACAAAAATTTGTTATCCCAATACCTTATGTTTTGTTCAACCAATGATATTTTAAATCATCATAGATTGATTGTAATGAGGCGCTCAATTTTGAACTTTTTTTTGATTGATGGCCTCACACTGCAGGAAATCATGCTTTTCCCAATGCTTGTATAACAACGGAGAGGAGGAGGGTGAGAAGGAGGGTGTTGAGGAGGGATAGGATGAGTAAGTGGGTGATGATGATGGTGATGGTGATGTGGGACAAGTTTATCCATTACATTTTTGACTAATATTACGTAGATTTGATGTTTAATATATTCTAGTTGTTGGTTTTATCTAGAACCGTATTATAGTATTGGAGTTGAGTTATTTTTATATATTTTTTGTTTTCATGGATGTTGATACATTAGGATAATGATACTTGGGTCATTTTTGATGTGTACGAGTCATCCTAGCCTTAATTCGAGGTGCGGAGTGACTGACACCACTCGAAGTGTCTCTCTATAGTTTAAAATCGACTTCATTTTAATTGAAAACCACAACGGTCAAACAAAAAACTGACCAAATGCATTAATATTTTGTTGAATCTTTAGGACAATGTTCCACGTGTCATTTGTGACATGCACGAGTCAACCCTACCTCAATATAAGGCCCGGTGTGGCAATAGCCACTCAAAGTGTCTTAGGTTTATTTGAAATAGACAACATTTTAAATGAAAACAACAACTGATATACAAGAAAACCAAATAAAGACATTCAGATTTAGTTGAAACTTTAGGAAAAAGATCCATGGGTCATGTGTGACATTTACGTGTCATCCCAGCCGTAATCCGAGGCAGGGAGTTTCCATCACCACTTGAAGTGTCTCTCTATAGTTTAAACTGGACTTCATTTTAATTGAAAACAACAACTGACAAACGGTAAGCCAAAAAAACATGTTCAGATTCTGTAGAAAAATTCTGCCAATGATCCATGGGTCATATGTGACTTTTATGAGTCAACCATTCCTTAAACCGAGTCGTTGTGTGGCCGGGATCACTCTAAGTGTCAATCTTTTGTTTAAAATGGAAAATATTTTAAGTACATACGGAAAACAGACCAAACAGATTCTGATTGAGTTGATACTTTAGCACAACGATCCATGTGTCATATATGACATGAAAAAGTCAATGTCACCTCAATCTGAGGTGCGGTGTGGCCAACACCACTCAAAGTGTCCCTCTTTAGTTTAAAATGGACATCATTTTAAGTAAAAACAATAATTGAAATATGAAAAACTATCCAAACGCATTAAGATTCTATTAAACCTTTAGTAGAATGATCCATGGGTCATCTTTGACGTGTACGAGTCAACCTAGCCTAAATCCGAGGCACATTGTGGCGAGAACCAGTCAAATTGTCTCTCTCTTCTTTAAAATAGACTTAATTTTAAGTGAAAACAAAAAATGACATACAAAAAACTGACCAAATGCATTATGATTCTATTTAAACATTAGGAAAATGATACATGGGTCATATGTGAATTATACGAGTCAACCTAGCCTCAATACGAGGCCCGGTGTGGCCGCCACCCATCGAAGTGACTCTCTATAGTTCAAAATGGACCTCATTTTAATTGAAAACAAAAACTAACATTCGGAAAACTGACCAAACGCATTCATATTCTATTGAAACATTAGTACTATGTTCCATGAGTCATTTTTGACATGTACGAGTCCACCCCGCCGCAATCCTAGGCCTGGTGTGGCTAGAACCACTCAATTTTTATCGATTTTATTTGGCATATACAACATTTTAAATGAAAACAAAAAATGTCATACGGAAAAACAACTGAACACATTTGGATTCAGTTGAAACATTAGGACAACGTTCTATGGGTCATTTGTGACATGTACATGTCAACCCTGCCTCAATTCGAGGCGTGGAGTGGACGACACCACTCGAAGTGTCTCTCTATAGATTAAAATGGACTTCATTTTAATTGAAAACAACAACTGACAAATGGTAATCTGACCAAACACATTCAGATTCTACTGAAACATTAAGAAAACGATCCAAGGGTAATATGTGATGTTTTGGAGTCATCAGATCCTCAATAAGAGTCGCAGTGTGGTCGGGATCACTCTATGTGTCTCTCTTTTGTTTAAAATGGACAACATTTTATGTACATACGGAAAACTAACCAAACAGATTCTGAATGTGTTGATACTTTAGAACAACGATCCATGGGACATATATGACGTGCACTAGTCATCCTCGCCTCAATATACGGCACGGTGTGTCTGGCACCACTCAAAGTGACTCTTTAGTTTATAATGGACTTCATTTTAATTGAAAACAACAACTGACTAACGGATTACTGACCAAACACATTCATATTTTGTTAAAACATTTGTTAAACAATCCATCGATCATTTGTGACATGTACGAGTCAACCTCGCCTCAATAAGAGGCACGGTGTGTCCAGAACCACTCAAATTGTCACTCATTCATTTAAAATAGATATAATTTTAAGTGAAAACAATAAATGACATACAGAAAACTGACCAAATGCATTCGTATTTTGTTGAAACTTTAGGAAAATGATCCATGGGTTATATGTGACATGTACGAGTCAACCCCGTCACAATCCGAGGCTTGGTGTGGCTGGAACCACTCAAAGTGTCTCACATTTATTTGAAATGGACAAAAATTTAATTGAAAACAAATACTGGCATATGAGAAACTGACCAAACACATTTGGAATGGGTTGAAAGTTTAGAACAACGATCAATTGGTAATATTTGACATGTATGAGTAAACCCTACCTTAAACCAAGCCATGGTGTGACCGAAACCACTCAAAGTGTCTCATTTTTATTTTGAAATAAACAACATTTTACGTGAAGCCAACAAATGACATACAGAAAACCAACCAAACGCATTCTGAATGTGTTGATGCTTTAGGACAATGATAAATGGGTCATATATGACATGAAAGAGTCATACCCACATCAATCCAAGGTTCGTTGTGGTCGGTTCCACTCAAAGTGTCTCTCTTTAGTTTAAAATGGACTTCATTTTAAGTGAAAACTACAATTGACATATGGAAAACCGACCAAACACATTTGGATTATATTGATCTCTTACTACAATGATCCATGGGTCATTTGTGAGGTGTACGAGTCAACCTTGGCTCAATCCGAGGTACAGTGTGGCCGGAACCACTAAAATAGTCTCTCTTTCGTTTAAAATAGACTTCATTTAAAGTGAAAATAATAAATGACACACAGATAACCGACCAAATGCATTTGGATTTCATTGAAACTTTATTAAAATGATCCTTGTGTCATTTTTGACGTGTAAGAGTCCACCCCGCCTCAATCCAAGGCATAGTGTGGCTACCACCAATCAAAGTGTCACTCTATAGTTTAAAATGGACTTCATTTTAATTGAAATCAACAACTGACAAATGAAACACCAACCAAACACATTCAGTTTCAGTAGAAACTTTAGGATAATGTTCCATGAGTCATTTGTGACGTGTACAAGTCAACCCCGCTTCAATCCAAGGCCATGAATAGCTGACACCACTCAAAGTTTCTAAGGTTTATTTGAAATATACAACATTTTAATTTAAAACAACAATTGACATACAAAAAACTAACTAAACGCATTCACATTCAGTTGAATGTTTAGGAAAACAATCCATGGGTCATAAGTGACATGTACGTGTCAACCCAGCCTCAATCCGAGACGCAGAGTGGCCGACACCACTCGAAGTATCTCTCTATAGTTTAAAATTGACTTCATTTTAATTGAAAACAACAATAGACATACGGTAATCTGACAAAATGCTATTGGATTCTATTGAAACATTAGGAAAATGATCCATGTGTCTTCTGTGTGTTTTCAAGTCAATAACGCCTCAAACCGAGTCACAGTGTGGTCGAGAACACTCTAAGTGTCTCTCTTTTGTTTAAAATGGAACATATTTTAAGTACAGGTAGAAAACTGAGAAAACATATTATAATTATATTAATACTTTATCACAACGATCCATGGGTCATGTATGATGTCCACGAGTCAACCTCGCCTCAATCTGAGGCACGGTGTGGCCAACATCACTCAAATGTCTCTCTTTAGTTTAAAATGATCTTTATATTAAGTGAAAACAACAACTGACATACGAAAAACCAACCAAACACATTAGGATTCTATTGAACCTTTAGTACAATGATCCATGGGTCATTTATGACATTTTCGAGTCAACCCTGCCTCAATCTGAGGCATAGTGTGACCGGAACCACTCAAATTGTCTCTCTTTCATTTAAAATAGACTTCATTTTAAGTGAAAACAATAAATGACATACGAAAAGCTGACCAAATGCATTTAGATTCCATTTAAACATTAAGAAAACAATCCATGGGTCATATTTGATGTGCATGAGTCAACCTCACATCAATTCATGGCCTGGTGTGGCCAGCACCACTCAAAATGTCTCACATTTATTTGAAATGGACAACAATTTAATTGGAAACAACTACTGACATACGGAAAATTGAACAAATGAATTCATAATGTGTTGAATTTTTATAAAAATGATCAATGGGTCATATGTGACGTGTACATGTCAAGCCCGCCTTAATCCGAGCCGTGGTGTGACCGGAACCATTCAAAGTGCCTCATTTGTTTTGAAGTAAACAACATTTTAAGTGAAAACAATAACAGACACATGAAAAACTGACCATATTCATTCTGAATGTGTTGATTCTTTAGGAAAATGATACATGTGTCATATGTGATGTGTAAAAGTCAACCCCACCTCAATCCAAGGTGCATTGCGGCCGGAACCACTCAAAGTGTCTCATTTTTTAAAAAAAAATTGGGCATCATTTTGTGTGAAAACAAAAACTGTTATATGGTAAACTGACCAAATGCATTCAGTTTCCTTTGAAACAATAGGACAACGATCCATGGTTCATATGTGATGTTTACGAGTCAACCCTGAATAAATTAGAGGCTCAATGTGGTCATCACAACTTGAAATGTCTCAGTTTTATTTGAAATGGACAACATTTTAAGTGAAAAGTACAACATCCATTCGGAAAACAGACCAAACTCTTTCGGAATATTTTGATACTTTAGGACAACGACCCATGGGTCATATATTATGTGTATGAGTCTACCCCGTCTCAATATGAGACACGTTGTAGCCAGTATTACTCCAAGTGTATGTATAATGTTTATAATGGACATCATTTTTAGTAAAAACCACTCGTATGTATGCTTAATTGTGTATAACACATATAATTACTAATCTAGTTTTTATGTACTTTTTTGATAATCGATAATTAAATTATGTATGTATTCAATTATGAATTCAATTCCAGATTCGACATATAATTGTAATCTTAGTTTTATATTTTATTTCAAATCAATTATGTATGTTTATAATTACGTTAGGAATTGTGATTTAATTCTAGATGTGTATAGTTCCATGGTGCCATGTTAAATGTGTATGCATTATATGTTAAATAATTAGAAAGGAGAGGGAATGTATAATTACAACATAATGGACAGGAATGGGATTGCAAACCTATTCAAATTGTAGGCTGATGTGCAATTTTCACAGCATAGCCTTACCGTTGGCATACATTTTGTACGATTTTTTTTACCAACGGTTCTCATACAACTATTCGTAAAAACCCTTTCCCAACGGTTTACCTAGAAGAGGGTTTTACCAATGGTTTGGTTGAACCGTTGGAAAAACTTATAACAACAATTCAACCAAGCCGTTGGGATATGTTATTATAACTAACCTATCCCAACGGTTCTACATAAACCGTTGTGAAAACTTTTCCCCAATGGCTTACTTCCCTACGGTTGGCCGAATCGTTCGTATACGATATAACAATGGTTCGGCAGCCTACCCTAATGGTTTTGAACTGTTGGGAAATCTACTATTTCCAATAGTGTCACTCACATCCTATAAATATTTATGTTTCACCTCTAATCATTTGTATGTAATTTACACCAATATTCTCATATAAGAGATCATAATTTGGTGGTGCCTTTTTCATTTCCCTTTCCCTCTAAGTATGACTAAATTTTATTAACCCAATTTATGATCTGTGATTTCCACAATGGTATTTTCTATTTTTAATCTATTTTTTCAAAGAACAATTTCAAATTGTGAGGATTAAATTTATTAATGGAGGGGAGAAGGTAACACCAAATGATTTAATAGTACATTGTATCTTTAATGTAATTTAGAGGATTACGCTACACGGAACAACAAGTTTGAGCACACCATGACTTACCAAACAAGCCATTAAAAAATGGTTATGAATAGTATTAATTAAATTTTCAGTTTTATATACTCCATATAATTTTAACATCAATATAATGTGTTTCTTAGATATAATATAAGTACAAATTCTACGTTTATGATAAAAAAAGTATTTTTCAAACATTGCAATTTTACAACCTTTTGATGGAGAACCATTTTTAAATCTAATATTTTACACATTTATATATTAAATTTATTTAAATTAAATTTTCTTTTATAATATAGACATAAAAATTGAGTTTGGAAATTTTTTTGGTACTTTTCTGATAACTATTAAATTTTGATGAAATGTAAAAAATAATAAATTTTAAATAAAATCAAATTTTTTAATCGAAATAATTTAAAGTGAATCTTTTTTTCAGTTGATTGGTTTTAAATAATAATTATATTATATTTGTTTCATTTAATATAATTAATGTCAGTGTATATAATTTCACATTTAAATTGGACATAAACACATGTCAATTTTTTGATAGTATTTACATCTAAAAAACCCTCTTTGTTTTTGACAAAAAGAAATTAATTTTAATTTAATTAATGCTACTTATATGTTTTGAATTTGGTAAATTGGAATTCATTTTTGGATTTAGAATATCTAAATTAGATTACTGAAAATTCATTGTATTTTTCTAAAAACCTTTAATTTTTGATGAATAGTCAAAAACAATATGTTATTGTTCAAAACAAACATTTATTTAAATAATTATTATTTTTCTTTAAATTTATTTTAATTTAAAAATAGATACATAATACCTATATTATTCCAATTTTATTTATTTGTTTAATTTTATAATAAGATTATATATATATAATTTTATTGAACTTTTTAACGTCCTTTACCCACCTTCTAGGGACATTTGAAAATTTTCATAATACAAAATTTAGGTGCTTCTACGAATTAAATTTCAAAAATATACGATACATGATTGAAATAAGTTTGAAAAATGTGGTTTAATAGGATAAAATTAATTTATGTTGAATATTAACTTTTGAATTTTATTTACCACGGTTAAGAGTAAATAGGTTAATTAAAGGTAAAAATGATATTATAATTACCCTAATACATGTCCTGATTCTATTGGATAAGTGTAGTTAGATTAAAATAAAATTTATAAATAAAATATGATCCTCTTTGATCCACAAGTTTTAGATTAGTACATTTATTATTATTTTATTTAAAGATGAGTTAGAAGTGTTAAATTCAAATTTTAATAAATAAAACATTTTTATTATAGATATATACATAAGATAATTTTGACTATAAATGTTAATTATAAAGTTAAAAATATTTCATACATCAGGGTATTTTATTTATAGTTTTTAGACATTATGTAATTAAATTTATTTATGACAAAATGATGATGCAGTAATTATATTATTAATGAAAGATTAAAATAATTTATGTTATAAAAATCCATATAAATATAAATTGAGACATTTTATGCTGTAAAATAATTTTATAGGTTAATATGATATGTTAGGATTTATTTAATGTATTTTTTTCAAGTACTCTGTTTTTTTTGACTTTCACAAAAACCAAATTTTAAATTGTGTCAAAATTGACAAAAATGAGTTTTTAAAACAAATAATATATTATTAAATGATAAAATATTCATATAAATCTATGACTCAGCCAAAAAACTAATATAATGATAAATATATCATTAATTAAGCACTTGCGTTCTATTGAAAAATTTTAGTGCCTTTATTAACCATGTAATATAAAAATACAAGATGACATTATAAAAGTGAAATTATTTAACTAAGAGTTAAATTTAAAGGATAATGTTAATATGGTGACCTAAAATAGTCTAAAAATGATTAGTTTTGTATATTTTGACCCATCCCAATGTTATATGTGAAATAAATCCCTTTTGATCCATTATAAAAAAATAATTATATATTTAATTAATATTTCAAGCTTTTCCTAAAGTGACCTTCACCTCTCTTATAAAATGGTACATCCCCTTCTCCCAGAATCACATCTCCAACACAATTTTTCTTGGCCAAACCCTACTTAAATATCCTCCAAACTACCCTCAATTCAACCTAGAGTCCTTAATTTTATCATAAATCCATCCTAATGAGATCTTTTGATCAAATCAAAAGGAAAAACCTGAAGAAGATGTAATTATTTCATCACCTCTTTCGAAGATGTTTTCTTCTTACACATCTCTTTCATTGTCGTTTCCATGACAAAATATTAATTTCATAACCCTATAAAATATTTTGATATTATTATAAATATATTACAAACATATTCATTAATCTATCCATCATTTGAATGACAATGTCACCATACGTGTGTACATACGGATTATCATCTCTACGTCATGGTGTAGTTTTTTATTCAACACATCATTATTTCGATGGGGATAATAATAAGTATAATTGATCTAAATAATAAATATAACATGTTAATTAATAGATATATATAATATACAATCCAATTACATAAAATTTCACCATCAATATAATGATATCGTCGCTCGTGGGTACGTATGGCTTACCGTCTCCACGGCGTAATGAGATTTATTTCCACGTTCACCATTCAATGATAATTAAAAATATATATATTATTAAAATGTATGTAATATATTACATAATAATTCTAATGGAATATATAGATAAATATATATATATATATATATATATATATTAACATATATCTCATTCACTTACTTCTGTTCAATACCATATGAAAAAGAAAATGACGTTTATTTGTACATATGGCCTACCGTCTCCATAAAAGATGTTTTCCATTTCATATATCTACATATCATACATATATATAATATGAATAAATATGATATATAAATAATGTTTTATATTTAGTATGCAATTAAATCATGATATATGTTATACGATTAAGAATCGAAAGTTAAAATGTGTATGATAAAGAAAATCGATTATTACCCGAAATGTAATTTTAACATATAAATTATTATTAAATGAGTTGTATAAAGTCATAAATGAATCATGTATTATATAATAATTATGAATATGGTTCTTTTATAATTTAATAACATACTATTGTCATTATACAATAGGTTAAACATACCCTTCACCAAAGGAGTGTAAAGGTAAGGGTTAATTCCACTATATCATTACTAATGTAGATTATTTATTTATATGTATTTAATGAGACATTTTTATTATACATGTCCATGTTTCATATTGTTTTTTTCAAAATTAATCTCTAATGGTTTAGTGGAAGGAACTATTTATCAAGATCAACATTTTAAATGTCTTAATGATATATTTATATAAACCATTTTAATTAATGTTCATGATTTAAAAATTATTTTAAGGATTTATTTATATAGACATGATTGTTTTAAAATGTTAATTCCTTTAAAAAATGTCAATGTGGTATGGGACACTGATTTAAAAATCACTTATAAATTACTTCTTTTATAAATGTGTGACATTTAAATGATTTCACAGAATGGGATATTTCTCTCAAAGGGTTTTGCTGATCATTTTTAACTATGTCAACAACCTTTATTGGATATTATTCTTGATTGAGGGTGATTAATTATAATAAATTCGTTCATATTGTATTGAATGGGTTATGATATGTTTGATTGTGGATGTCCAATTTTTATACCATTCCTGGTTTATGGTTTGAGTATCGACATTTTGTATGCTAGTTTAAATACGAATGTTTATGTTATGATTAAACATTTGTATATGGGGAATGAATTGTACATAGTAAGTCACGGGAGGATACCGCTATAGATCATCGATGCATCGGTAGGTATAATGAGACAAACTAGTGTCTTGGGGAATGGTCTTGTCCAAATTTTTAATTTTAGTCCTGGCACAAAGCCTTGATTCTGTGGTTGTGATGTCCCACATTAAGCATTCCCTCATTATGAAATTAGCTATTACAAGTGATTACTTGACTAGTATAATATCAATGTTAATGTTTATATGGTAATGTCGGATTTATTTTTTCCATAATATGTTCAATAGTATGTTTAAAAAATCATCTGTTTTTATTATACATATGTACTTAAATTTTTAAAGCATCATATGAATAATTTACCCTGACTGAGCATCTGAGCTCACCCTTTTCTTATGTTTTATTTTTTATGGATTTCAAAATGTGTGTTATGATTGATTTGTAGGGTTATGATAAGGGAATAATGGAGTTCCAAAAGGATTAATTACATTGTGTTTTATTTTTCAAATTGTAATGTAATGTTCAAATTTTTAATTTTTTTTCCAATACTGCTAAACCGATTGTTTCTTAGGTACTTGATTACATATAATCATTCCAATATATTAAAATAATTCAATGGTTATGGGTAACTGGGGGTTGGTGTGTTACACTATTAACCAAGGATGGGTAGTTCCCCAATTAACCAAGATTAGTCAGTCCATGACAGCACTCTAATGTGATGGTTATGGAAGTCAACTGTATTGTTTATTTGATTAATAAGATTGACATATATAATTATATACCAAAGATACGAAAATAATTTAACCATTTTTATTGTGGTTTTTATAAATATATCAGGATTTCAAAAGGTAAGCATATGATTAAAGTGAAGAATATGATATTTCGTAAGGTTGAAAAGTATAACATTGTGAAAATGGTTTCATAATTTTTTCATTATTGAACATGGAATTTATGTAGGTTTATAATCATATTCTATATTTCTTATGATGTGATATATCAAAATCATTGAGAGTAAATGTTGATTTTGTGGGTAATAAAAAGTTTATTTTGAATCAAATGTTTATTTTTGAAAAAGTAAATAATTGTTTTTAGTTTTAAAAAAGGAATGTGTTTAATTATTTATTTTATATCCCTTATTTTGTTTTTTTAGACGTCAAATCCTTTAAAAAATTCACAGTGCATAGGGATGGTAATGAACATAAAATATGTCAACTTTAATGTTAAGCCAATTTTTGTTTAAATGAGAATGTGTTTCTTTTTAATATTTTTTTATATGGAAACTGTAAAATGAGTATATTTTTTCACTTATAATGTATGAATTTATAATGAATGAGTTATGATCAAATTATCATATAATCTGTAATGATGATTTTGAATCCATGATAATAAATTCATGACTAAACACAAAAAAATATTTATGTTTAAGGATGAATCCTTACATTTGGTATTTGGGGAAGGGTTTAGATACCATTAGAGATTATGATATTATTTTAAAAAAAATTAAAAGTATTATATACTAACAAAATATAGTATTTTAGGTAGAATTATGTATATATTTTTATAAATAGAAACATTTGAATACACCATATTTAAGGATATCATACATTTTATCCTCATCAAAATATGGATATTAGTGATTTGATTTATATTCTCACAATATCCATTTGATTTTAGTAAATGGATGGATTCGGGAGGAAACAATGTAATAATTAATGTGACGTAAAATGCGAGGGTTGTTTTAATTATCAACTAAATGAAATGTGATTAATAATGAAAAACATGTGGTTATTATAAACAAACTATCCTTAGTTATTATTAACAAATCAAAACTATGTATGTTACTCAATGAATCAAAAATGATAATAATGATGGCTCATAGAAGCTCATGTGATAACAGTTATGATGATTAAATTATTCAATGATCTTTGTGCCTAAAATTTGGAAAGAATCAACTAGTATAACTTCATAAAATAACATGAAGACATTATTTATGTGGTAAAGTTGGACTTAAATAAATAAGCATTCTAGGTAAAAGGATTCTATCAGTTAACTTTATAAAGAGGAATAATGATGTACCTAATGAATCAACTTATTGTTTTAAATATCTATAGTATGTGAATATTTAAAATCATTATCCTAGGGGGAATTCTCAAGAACGAGATTAGTTGTTCCATATTGGTGAAGTTTTAGATATTTATAATTCCATTAATGTTAAAGATTAGGTAACTAAAAATAAAATTCAAAGGGTATTTATTATATATTGTCATATATTTTGATATTGTCTCATATTAGTTGATGATTCATTTTTTTATGATTGAATTATTATGGAATAATATGGAAAATGATGTTAATATACTATGAAAAATATTGAATGATTAGAGTTTCTATATATAGGGATTCTATAGTTATGATGTAGTGGTAGATTTATGTTAGTTTATAAGTTTAAAGGCATATACATCCATTTTTTGATGTTTTATGTGATGAATTTACATTTAAATATACTTATAAAATTCTGAGAGATTTATATAGTCCTTATGGTTAATAAGATAAAATTTTATTTGAGGAAGATTGGATAATCACGTTCTGAATTTGAGTATAATGGTACTGATAAGCATTAGAGTTTATAATATCGTTGATATTTATTTAATTATGTGCTACTCGAATTTGGGAATATATGTTCTATCATTTAGATAACCATGGGAGTTTTGTGCGACTTGGGAATTATGTTAATAAATTTATTTCAGAAGAGGTTCACTAATTTGGGAACCTTATATGATTAATATAATTTGAAATATTTTTGGATAAGATGGGATTTAAATTGAGGAATAGAGTTTGAATTATCTATTTGAATGAATATATGATTTTATTTCTATATTTTTTGGTTATTTAGTATATTAATTGAAATGATCAATATATATTAAAAATTGTATTATTTGAGAGTATGGATATTTTAGTATATGACATTATAAATGACTAATTCTAATTAAAGATTAATTTTAAATTAATTTCTGAAAAATAGGTTATCAAATCCTTCTAATTTTTTGGTTTCAAACTTGGTTGGAAATATATTTATGAATTCGAAGGTTAGTTATTCCTCAAATATTCTAGGTTGATCATTTGGTGTTATTGTTGAATATTTTAAGATTAATATTATATTTTTTCATATGATGATTTATTATTTTTGGGAAATATATTTCCTTGTGAAAATGATTTTGGATTGGATAGTGCTTAAGGGAAATAGAAATATCTTTTTATCCTTTTGTGGAAGTATAGGATCAAATGGTATAAAATTTTAGTGCTTCAGAAAGTGGGATTAATCTTGAATAATCATCATTTAGAGAAAAAGATAATATTGTGATGGAAATTTATTAAAGGATGACATTATATAATTTATTTATGTATATTTAATTATGTTCATGGTCTATATGGGAATGGAACTCCGAAGATAACGAGAAATGATATTGAAAAAAAATATTATCATATCACCTTCATTTTGAAATAATCATGATTATTTTTCACACAACTTGGGTTTTTCGATTTCTAGATGTCAACATTTTAATGATCATTAAATTTATTGAGATTAATGATATTTCTAAATCAATATCATTATTTGAAAATTAATTTTTTCTTCCATGTATATATTTCACTTCCCTATAATGTTTTTATATTTATAACTTTGATTTATGTTATTTGAGATGACCTTTTATATCCTTATCTTACTAATTAAGAGCACGATTTTGTAGCCCTTTTATAACTTGGGATTTAAGTTAAGTTATTTTTAGATTGAAAAATTTTGATTACCAAGATAATATTCTAGTTATGAGGATGCAATTTTGTAAATGGGTAGATAATGTAACACCCTGAGATTTTAAAAATATAATTATGTTCGATAAATTTTATGATACACATCTTCGAGCTAAAACAAAAAATGAAGTATTATTATTTATGTATGAAAATTACAACCTTGATTTTTAATAATAAGGTATGAAAAGGACAATAAAAATTATTATTCATATATAATGTTACTAATAAAAACAAATTCTGTGATTGATTCATCAGAAATAAACACTCAATTTTCTGAAAACACAATTAATGATTCAAACATATGTTCTCTTGGGAAATTATTTTTATTATATTTTTATGTGAAAATATTACAATTAACATTTGTAAATTTTCGGAAATTTAATTTATGAAATTATCATCATTTTTGAAATCATCATAGGAAAATTATCTTATGATGAAAATTTTAGAATATTCTGAACTATTTTATTTTTCAGTGTATAATGAATAATAATAATTTTTAATGAAAAATATATTTTATTTAAAATTTTTTACAAATTAAATTTATATTTTGGATTTTTTTAAATTTTAATTTGTTCCTTTTGTTATGAAATAATGAAAGTATTATACTTAAACAAATTTTATACTTGAATTTTTTATAAATAAATTTTATACAGACAAAATTAATGGAAAATTATTTTTCATCGTGTTTTTTATGTTTTTTATAAATTAAATTCTAAAAATTAATTGTTTTGAATCATAAAAATTGGATTCAACATTTTTTATAGATCTGTACAAATTATTAAAAACATACTATTTATTTTTGTATATTTTTTTATTGAAACATGAATAACTATTTTTTCTATAGTAGTTAGTAAATCACTCAAATAAGGTATAAAAATAAAATGATAACGATTAAAAATGACCCTAAAACATGAATTAATTAAATTTTGTTTGAATATATCATTCATAATTATCCAAATTTATAATATATTGAAGTTGATTTCCATTTGACATGATATTAACCTCAACAAAATTTTTTATAATGAAAAGTTAAAAATTAAATTCTCATTGTTTTATTATCTATATATATTTTAAATGTGGTAAATAAAGGATATATTTAGTTATAATTTTTTATTTTATAATAAATATAATTTTCACCATGTCAATTAATTTATTATATATAGTTATGAAATAGTTACCTTAAATGTTTATGCACCACTAACATCCTTCTTGTACAACCAGTAAAAATATAAATAAAATGATTTCAAAAACTCTAAAAATAATATTATTTAACTAAGATATAATTCAACATGAATTATAAAAATAATTATAACATCTTTTGGGGTTTTAAATTTTTATATTCTCATTCATATTTTTAATTTTTTATTGTCAAATTAAATGAATATTGTAAAAAATGATATTAATTGTATTTTATAATAAATAATGATTTATTAAATGATTTAAAATTAATAAAAATATTATCTTCAAGTGATTTAATTTTATATCACTTATTATATCGAAATTTTAAATTTAATTTTCTCTTTTAATTTTATAGTTAAAATACTATCCAACAAAGAGTAAAAAACATTATTCCGTGGTAATAGTCAAAAAGGTTAATGAGGGATAACACAAAAATATATGGTTGAATGCATCACAAAAACAGTTCCAGATTTTATTGGATCATATTTTTATGACCAAATATCATATTATCACCTAATAATATAAATTTCTATTCATTTTTAAAAAATAATTATATTATATTAGTTTACTATTTAAAAAAATTGAAGGAGTTCTCATCCCCTATCTTTTAAAAGGGTACCACTTCTTCTCCATTACTCAAATTTCATGAAGTGTTTAGTTTGGTTAATATATACCCAAATCTCAAAGTTATATCCATAAACTTGTCCTAGGGTCCTAATTTTGATTATAAAGCCATCCTATGAAATCTTTTGGGGTAAATGTTTAAAGGTTTTTTGATGAATATGTATAGTTCCTAACCAATCGGTTTTGTTTTGTTTATGTTGTTACCATAAAAAAACTAATCATAAAAATGATAAAATAATATCACTAAAGAATTTAATATACTGATATGTTATTATATTAATATAATTTTTATGTCCCTATTCTCTTCCATAAAATGGAAAATAAAATAATCATTCAAATATACGGACGACTACCACCTCCTGTACCAATGTAATATTTATTCCATAAAATCATTTTAAATCTATTTATAATGATGTAATTAATATATATATATATATATATATATATATTATATTATATTTATTACATATTTATAATTCTTAAGACATTATATATAATTTAATATCATCCCATTCCACCCACTAAAAATGATAATTTTGTTCATGCATTCGCATTAACAACCACCTACATGAAGCAATGTGATCCAATTTTCATCACTATATCACAAAGATGGTACATATCAGAAAATTTAAATAAATAATATTTTATTAATGATGTAATGTATATTATAATATGAAAAACTAATAATTACATCATTTACATAATTATTGTTCATAATAATGGATACATTACTCCTGCGTATATATGAATTACAGTCTCTATAATGTAGTTAGTTATTCATAACCATATTTACGGTTGGTTCTATAAAAATAAATGATGTATAAATATAAACATATTTAATTATTAGTTTTTTGGATATGGATATGTGATTACTTCATTGACCTTAGTCAACCTATTGATGACATTTTGGATATATGAGCAGAATATCATCAAAATCCATAATGTTAACTTAATTGATAAGGTAATTGAATATTATATTTTATAATGGGATAATAAACTGAAAAAAAATTAATATTAAAGTCAATAATTGACATAATTTAATTATTTAGGGAGTTAAATAATGTACTTTATGACCCTGAATCAAGGTAAATGATAATTTACTTTAAATACATGTTTTAAAATATTTAAAATATTTATTTTCTATTTTTTTCTTCCATTAAAATATTATTAAAAATAATTTTATATTTATTAAATATTAATGGTATATAAAATAAATACTATATTACTTTTTTATTTATTTCAATGTTTATTAAGATTAATATATTTACTGAATTATTTACATAGAATATTGAAAAAAATAAGAAAGGAAAGTTCTAGTTTTACATATATGATTAGAGTGAATTTTACCACAACCGTAAACCTTATTTTATATTTTGATTCATTTAAAATATGTAATATTTAATTTTATGAAAACCCCTATATTACTTTTCTATAAGTATATTCAAAAGAGGCTTTTAAATGGAATAGATATTTTCATATCTGTGATTTTTTTCTTTATTGGTGGAGGTAATATTTGTATGAGTATAATGTTAATAATTACAAAATTCATGTTATATGATTTTTAAAGGTTTATTCAGAATTTACTATGTTGGTGGGTGGTTCCATTATATAACAAGGATAGTAGATATGTTATAATCAAATGATGGATTGTTCTATTGTTAAACATTAATGGGTAGGTCCGTGATATTCCTCAAGTGAAATAGGAATGAAAGTTGATGATATTGGTTATTCAATTTTTTAGTGTTATAGAGAAAATGATGCCTAAAACTTACCAAACATATTAGTCTATGTATTATATTGGTTTTTATAGAATTTATAATATTTTAAAATTCCTGATAAAGATATCACATTTAATTGAAAGTATGTGACACTTTATGAGGGAGGAATGTTCCACTTGGATAAAAGTTTTGCATAAACTTTTATTGATTTAAAAGAAAATTTCATGTCATTTTCAATAATTATAAATTTGATAATAATTTTTTTGAGATCTTATGTGTAGAAACAATGACTTCTGGGTAATAAAATAGAAATTTTTATATGAATATTTTTTTATGAAAATAAAGAAAAACTTATATGTACTCAGGAGCTATTGGGTTTCATTCATTATTTTATATCCTTTATTGAGAATGTTGTGCTCATCCCACATATTAAAACATTGTTAATAGGGTTTAAGAATGTTTAATATAAAATAATATGCCACATTGAAAGTATTGGATAATTTTCATCGAATGTAATTGCATTTCATATTAAAAGTTACATTTTATTTGAAAAATAGATACTGAGTAAGAATGAATGAAAGTGAAATATTTGGTAAAACCCTAAGATTATATAATATTTAACAATGAGTCATTACAAAGAATTATGGTGTTCAACAGAGAATGTTATAATATAGTTTATATGTATTTCAAATTAACTTCTGAGGACTATTATAATGTGAAGAATCATAAAATATTTATTTCCCCCCGATTCACACCCACTGTCAATGAAAAATTAAATGGTACCTCTGTATAATTTAAAATCATATATTCCATATAAATTTCATGTGTCATGAACATATTTATCACTATACCACTATTGGATAAAAATCATAAATAGGTGAATCCTTGAATAAGAATGAGTGCCTCTGGGGTATAGTCACCATCCTTATTGTTAGTAAATGCATAAATTTTGGAATTATGATTATGGTAATATCCATTAGTAGATTTGAAATCATGTTAAAAATCATCTCAAATATGAAGGCCTCATTACATCTATTTCAAAAACCACAATTCGGTGGATTTGTTTTGAAATAATAATAGTGAATACTAATTAAAAAGTAATGGATGTTGTCTCCTATAATCGTGATTTATTTTTATTGTGTGGGAATTAGTCCTTTATAATGGGGTTTTAAGACACTAAATTATAATCTATGATTTCTTGAGATTCTCTATTCCATTGTTGTTGTAGATTCATGGTTCTTTTTAACACTTAATGTTATTTTCATGAATGATAAAGGTTATTAATATATTTTCACATATTACTTGTATAATGAGGTTGATTTTTTAGAGGTAAAATGATCAATTAGAAAGGATATTCATTTAGAATGTTTTTTAATTTTATATTCAAATAGTAAAAATCATTTAATGAAACTTATTCACATGGGGGTGTTTATAAATTTCACTTTGAAACATTAGTGATTATACGTAATACCAAAGGTCTCTTTCTATAGGTTTGATATTCATTTTCCTTGGTGTTTTTGGAAGTCGAATATCTTTTAAGGGGAAGGGACCAACCAAAGAATTAATGATTATAGTGGAGTATGAATGCCATTATTGGAAGGAACCCATTGGTTACTACTTATGAATCATGACAACTATTACTATTATAGAGGATTAATCTTCCTTAATGAGTCATGTATGCTCTATGTTTGTTCATTTATTTTTATTAATTTTTCTCTAGGAAGATATTTTTAAAGTTTTTTCAATTTAATCCATTATATTTTAGAATATTTATATTCTAAAAAACACTTCCATAGAATTGAAACATATTCCAATAAATAATTGTCAATTTTAAAAACAAAATCTCAAAAATATTAATTTTTTCCTGAAAAAGGATCATGGTTATTATATCCAATAATGTTTTAAAATGTTCATAGAATAATTACATGGTTGTTAAAATCATATCATTTGTATATAAAATTGATTAAAAAATGTCATCTTTTTGAAAAATAATTACAATTTTCATATTATAAAAAAATACATAAATGATTTTACATAACATATTACTTAATAAAAATATATTTGTATATATAAATAATATTTTAGTTATAAGAAACCATCACACGAAAATGTATCACTATATATGGTTATTAATTACCATTAAAAAAGGATTGTGTGGGTAAAATTATATATGGTTAATGATAGGAATACTAAAAATTTACCTCTTAAAAATGAATCAAAAGAGAAACCAAATCATAGTTTCTAACTATGTATTAAAACAAATATCAAAATATATCAAATCAAACATCACTAATGTAGGCAGGGCCTTTGTTTCCCCAAAAAATTCATGTGAATTTATATAATTTCCAATGTTTTATTAATATAATTTATAATTATGTGATGTTTTAATATTATATTTTAAATATCTAACATGATCATTTATTAATGAAAATCTTGTTCATGTATAAAATTTTTTAATATTATTATTGAATTTTTTAGTCTATTTTGTTTAAAACACAACTTATAATTATTATTTCAAGAATATCAGAGGTACATTATAGGTATTACATAAAATATTTTATTTTGGTTCAACAAATACTATGATTGATAATGTTTATTATAGATATAAAAATGATGTCTAGTTACGAATTTTCAATTATAGGTTTTATAATATTACTATTATTATTTCCTCTATTGAGTATTGGTCATATTATAGAGGGAATTTGGTATATAATTCTACCCGACGAGGGGGATTTAGGCTCTTCTATGAATATTTCTGGGTTTTACACTGCTCATGCTATGATTAATTTTTTAGGAATTGTTTTATAATGATTTTAGTAATTTATATAAATGTGTTTCAATTAATTTATATATAAAATGTATTTAGATATATGTGGGTATAATTGGAATTTATTGTTTGGTATATTACATAACAACATGATTTTATAATTTTCTATACGTCAATATGTTTGCAACATGTTAATTTCATTCAATGAATATGATTCAAAAAAAATTAATAAATACATTAATACATAGACTGATTATAAGATATGTAAATATTTAATGGTAAATAATAATTACATATTATTCATATGAAATTAGTGATACTTAAAAATTCTTGAAATACGAAATATAATATTTTTTCCATAGGGAATTCTTATATTGAAATTGATCATTAAGTATGGTAATCCCTAACTATTACAAATGGATTGAATATCATGTGTATGGAATGTAGATTATAGGTGATCCAATCCAATATTTTCCTATATCTGATTTGATATTTGGGGTATGTTTAGTTAGTTATCCCTAAACATAATGTTCCCAAAAGAATGCAGATAAAATTATTTACATTATTTAATGTATAATGATTTTTTATCCGAACTATGTAAAACACTTATTTTATAAAATTGACATGATATTTGATAAGATATATTAAAGGATTATTCTTCCATATTTATAAGGTTAACCCATGTTAAAATATTTATTTTCATCCACCAAATGGATATTATAATTGGGGTTATCATTTTTAGAGATATATTAAAAAAAACATACTTATTGAATTTATATAAAACCAAATAACCTCCCAAAATTATAGATTTTGGAATTTTATTTAATATATGACTAAAAATGATAACCCCATAAATAATATTAGTCTTGAATGATAAGTTATTTCTATTAATTACTATGATCATGAGTTTTTTTATATATGTGAATAAAATGTTTTATGGAATTTGGAATATGGGTAATGATTTATACATTTTTTATTTGGATAATCTAGTCAATAATCTTAATTGTTATATGGTAAGGGTTGTTTCAAACTATACTTATCGTTGTAATTATCACCATTATTATATAAATGAAATATAAAACCAAAGTAACTATATATAAGAATTGTTGGAATCCTTTTATAATGTAACATTTTGAATATGTGAATCTTTTTCATTATTAAGAATGAACAAAACACATTTTATTTTAAACGGTGATTGTGTAAGGAAATTATTTGACTCCAAACATAGGGATTCATGTGGACCAATGAGTTCTCTGTAATGTGTTGGTTTTATGTACTCTTTATCCTCAAATTATGACATTACTTTTAATGGTAATATGTCTCTAATGGGAATCAATTTTATTACAATGGAAAAGATTAAATAGTATTTAAATGAAGATAAAATACATCTAGAATTTTTTTGAAGATTTTAAAATTAGATTAGGGTAATGAATAAATGATTATGGAGATCACTGGTCATTTGAGATATTAAAGTATTGATTCACAACTCACTCTTCATGGAACATCATAGTGGAATAATTTATCTGATACGAGGAATCATACTATGGTTACCATGGATAGAATAATTTTATGTTAATTATACTTGTAATGTTTTTTATGGATATAATCTGGGAAAATAATTTTAAATACAAAAAATTGCCCTGTATAAATAAATTACAATGACACCATAAGACAAATTTTCAATTAGTATAATTTTAATACAAACAAACTATATTTATTCTAATGATAAAAATAATTTTTTCCCACATGGGGTTATAGAAATAGAACTGACTCGGGATGCACACGAACCTAAAATGCCTTATTTAATCCAACACTAATTATAGAGATATATATTCCTTCTAAAAATGACGATTAATTAATATTCATGTATAATAAAATGAGTACTTATTTTGGGTATATTCATAGTTTTAATTTTGAAATTTTTTTTAGAGATTATTATAAAATATGTGGCCACTTACTACAATAAATTTTGAATTTAGTCGTTTCAGCTGAAAGGTTGATACCAATAGGAATAAAAAAAAATTCTATAATTTTGTTGGCTAGGATGGTAAAATGTAAAAATGAATATAATACTCGGTGGAAAATGGGTAATATTAAATTCGTGTGGCTAGGTATAGAGATACCTTTTCACATATTAAAATGATGAATTTTATCCAGATATTTCTTATTATTAATGATATTTTATATGGGATCATCACATCATCATTTATGGTTTAAGAAAATCCAAATATATCCAAATATATCTTCATGGAATAATTAATTTTAGGGAACATTAAAATAAAGAGTATCATTATTTTTTGTTTAGTAGCCTCTATATTGTCTTTCATTGATAGATTATGTCCAATGAAAATCACTAATGTATAAAACAATGGATTAAAACATAATAGGGATTTCACATACCATAGGATCTCAAAAAATTTCATGATGATACTAATATAAAGAAATTTTTTATAGTGCCTTTTAATTTAGTTATAAAAAATCACCGTGAACAAATAGATATTTGAATGGTTGGGAAAGAAACAATGGTAAATTTAATAGGACGGATCATATCTATTTATATATCCATCCTTGACGTGTTTTCTCTTAATAAAAAACCTCATCCAAGTTCAATTTTTTGTAATAAATTTCAACCCATTATTAAAATACATTGAACTCACTCCATTAACTAACTATCAATGTTGTAACATCCAGCCCTGGGTTAGACACACCAGTGCTACAAGATAGATCTCTATATGACCTCAGGCGCACCTCCTCGTATTCTAGAGGCATCCAACTAGTTGTGAGGGTCTGAGATTTCAATTATAAGGAGACTATACCCAAAGATAATCAAGTTACGTAGAAGAGGAATATCAGAAACCATAACATAATAACTTATATTCATAATTACAATAGTTCTAGTATCACAAGATGACCATAAACATAAAAAATGATATCATAACTAAATAATAAATAAGTAATACTAAACTATGTGACATTTGTAAAAATGTTACACAAATGTAAAGATAGCGATAACTCCAATGTTTGACCTTAACCTTTCCTACAATCATGATATCTTTTTGGGATATTTTAATTCCTGGGGATTCCATTAATTTGTATAAATTATTTGGTATTATTTTTAGGACAGGTGCTCAGACAACACTTGATTCCAAGGAGTAATGATCCCGAAATAAGTGTTTGAAATCTTTTTAAGATTATTTCATATAGAGAAGATGAGCAGTTTCAGAAACATAAAAATGGGTGAACATATTTAAAATATGAGGGAACCACTGCATCCGGAATGATGAATTTAACATTGGATGGACCTTACCGTGACCAGTGTGGGTTGAGGAAAAATGTAAAATTGCGTACATTTTATGAAACTTTAATTAATGAATTTTCTTAAGGAAAAATAAAATAAAATTTTAATTTAATTTATTTCAATTTGTAATTTCTTTCCAGCATAACATAATCACTATTTCATAAATTAAACAGTGTAATAATGTTGTAATATAGTGTAACAAAAATTCTAAAATGAATTTTACCCTTTGAATGGATTAACCTAAGATCGATCGTTGGCAAGATCGAGGATTTGCTCAAAGCCATTGGTGTTTTGGTGTTGGAGGGAGACGATCGACAAACTTACACTAATGACGGATTCAGAAACAATGAACGATTATGGTGATTTCATCATCAATAAAGGATCCATCCTCGAGGCAGGGTTTGTCTTAATTATAAAATGGATTCCCCATGATTAATTTCAAAACAAAATACACAGGTCAACCAACTAACAGGTTCATCGACGTGTTATTTTTTCATATAGGATCTGGGATTTTATCATGTGAAGTGTTATGAGAAGTTAGATACATGATTTGTTTAAACATTTTTATACTCATAACAAGGATGAATCACGATGACATGATAAAAGGTCGTGATCTGTACATCAGGTGTTCAATTTTCATTCTTATACTCCTCCCCTTTTCATATGCTATTTAGTACGTAATAACAACTGTGGTCCAAGAAGGACCACAGTTGTGGTGACATAAGTCCAGGGCCATGAGTGTAGCGGTGGCGGAAAGGGCCACCGGCTCGAAGGATGAGGGTATTAGATGTTGAGGTAGCCACTACGGGAGGTGGACCAAGGTTTCTAGTAGGCTGTGACATCACATGGAAGAGGTTTCGTGTGAGAGGCGGTTCACCACAATGGAGGACCACATAGCCAGTGAGCTACAATAATGTAGAACCACTGAGCCAATAGGGCACTACATCAGGTGGTGGAGGTTGTGACTACTGGAACACTAAGGTGTGGAACCGTGACACCAGAGGGGTGTCATGTAAGGAGGAGGAGGCTATGACTAACAGGCCATGGCGGTGCAGAACTGCGGCACCAGTGGGACACCGTGTTAGGAAATGGATGTCGTCTCTAGAAGGATAAAGTTTTGTGGAACTACGAATCTAGTAGGGCGGAAAATCTTGTTTGGAGACCTGTGGCTAGTCTATGGTTCGGTGGCGACATGTGGTCAATGAGACAATGTGTGGGGGAGGCAATTGGCTGAGTCGGTCAAGCGATGCAGAGAGGATGGGGTGCCTGCCACATAAATGTGGGACCAAACATTCCCACCTGCTCAAGCGGGTATAGGGTGAGACCAGGCCACTGGGCAACTCGGATGAACATAAAGTGTCCTACTAAGGCAGGATGTTTTGGAGGAGGACCGGGCTTTTGGTTGGACCCACAGCACAACGAGCTGGGTCCAGCATGCCCATGGCCATGTCCCTTGGTCCAAGCCTGACTGGGTCAGCCTAAACAGAAACATGTTGGAATGAGTCGATCAAACCAGGCCCAGACCCACCTGACCCTTTTCAGTAGAATGTGCATAATTTCCCAAACTGTGTGTCTGATTGATGAGTTGATTGCGACGTTGGGACCCATGCAATGAGACGGTCCTCTTGGAATACTCCAAGTGAGTATACGTGAAGGTTTAGAAAATATTGATAGCTTTAGGAGTAGATTATATTTTAATCAATAATGCTACGATCATAAATCCTGCTACTGCCTATGATGATAAGGAAGTGACGAGAAGACCATAGTGGCCCAGAAGATGAGTGGACCATAGTGGCCAGATAGACAAGAAGAATGTATCTCAGCGGTCTGAAGGATGAGAGAACATAGTGGATCGGTAGATGAGTGGAACATAGTGTCCAGATATGTGATCATAACTTAGTGGCCTGACAGTTGCGAAAACCAATGTGGTCCATTAGAACTCAGTGATGAATGGTCCTCAATGGCCTAGTGGAGGAGCTGACCTCAATGGCTCTATAGACCTCATGGATAGATGGACGGTAGCAGCCTTGTAGACATACAGACCGCAGTGGTTCAGCAAACCTCTATGAATCATCGGGAATGAGTCCCTCAACAGTAGAATATGTTCTGCTTTATGACTGATAATCTTTCTTTCAATACTATTAGTTATACATGTGTGAGTTGTATATTACTTTCTGCATACTTTTCATTGTGGTTTGGGGTCCCTACTAAGTATTTTGTTACTCAACCATGCACGGGATTCACCCACACGTGTCATGTCTGGTGTAGATGATCGACATTTTGACAGAGTCCCTGGTGGTACAGGACCATGAAGTGCCATGTGAGATCAGACAGGCATGGCATACTCCTACTACTTCTAACACCTACTCTTCACATACCTTTCAAGTAGGGTTTTCTTCGGACGTATTCTCAGGGAGCATATAATCCCTTATTTACAGCTTATCTTTTTTGGGTTTGTATTATGTCCCATTTAAATTATATATTGTACCTATACTTGTTGTGTTTGACTTAGAGGTTCTCATGTTTTCTTTTTTAGAATTTTTGTCGGGGTTTATGAGTGTGGGTGTGTAGAAATACTCATAAAATTCCTCCCACTAGTAGGATAATTCCTTTGACACTAGTCACCAGCCCTAGGCCTTTAAGAGGCGGGCATGGGGGTTGTCATGGTATCGTCCCTAGGTGACAGGTCATGCAAAATTGCTATCAGAGAAGGTTGGTTCAACCTTATGGATTGAGAGAGTGTGTATTTATTTTGGTGAAAATTGTTGAATATTTGGAGTTCAAATTTTAGGTTGGGAGGGTCCAATGTTGGTGCAGCACCCGTATTATCCATAAACCAAGACCCTATATTATTCTTTTCAACTCAATATATAAAAAAATTGTTTTCATGATTCATATAGTAATTGAGTATTTTCTCTTGATCATCATGATTCAGAGTCAGTTACCAGGTATAACCTATTGACCATGGTTCATCTTGATCTGTTCTAGGATGCCACCAATAATACAACTTGTGAGGATTACAGTATGTCACCGTGAGGATGACGCACAAAATGATGAGGCATCAGTACAGGGACATGTACTATAGATGTCCCCACAATGTGGTTCACCAGCTTTGCCACCACCTGCTAATCAGTAGTTTCTAATTTTGTTACTGGTATTGGATGCATGTAGGATCATTTCATTACATGAGTTCTAGAGCTAGATACCTCCCATGTTTATGTATGATACTATACCCTAGGTGGACGAGGATTGGCTCGAGGAAATTATGTGGGTCTCATAAGTAGTGAGGACACCTCATGACCAGATAGAAATCTTAGCCGTGAGCTTTCTACAGGGTATGGAGTAGAGACGGTGGAGCTTGATGGTCCAAAATAATGTTGAGGTGACCCACACCTGGACAAATCATTGAGGTCCTTATTTGAGAGTAGTTTATTCTGGTGACGTTATAGTTAGTGCGCAAATAGGAGATTCTGCACCTATAGAATGGTAGCGTAGAACTATAAGATTACTCAGTGATATTCACTGATATTTCTCAATACACCATGTACATTGTGCAATAACTGTTAAGCGGTTTTCAAGACTTTTAGAACGGACTACATAGGGAGATCTAGGCATCCACCGTATCTCTTAGCATTCCAACATATTATGGGGTGATGGAGAGAGCTCTATTAGTTGATAGCTTCCTAGCGGAGTCGGAACCATTAGTAGAAGCTACCAGTAGACACCAGGGGAAGAGTCTTCAACCGTGGGTATCCCGAAGAAGACACAGTGGCCTAAGATGGATAAGAATTTCAGTGGATGACCCCAGGACAAAAGATCGGTGGTATGATAAACCCAAGGTAGAGGGATTCATCAGAGGAGTAGGGTGTGCTACTCATTTGGATATTAGGGGAACATGATTTTTGATTTCCCGACTCACCTTGCAGATGAACGAAAGACAGTCGAAGGACCACCGAGGAAAAGGGAGATGTTTTATTAGCGTGGCCCAGAAGTTTGGAGACATTGAAGGGGAGAAAATAGAGTAGTAGGTGGTTGGTGGATGTTTTATGTAATACCACAACCACCCACCAGGTGTCCCACCATGGGCTTTAAAAGCTGGTGTATAGGGGCGACACATGCTTCAGGTGATGGAAACCTATGACTACGATACTCTAGAGATTATTAGTTTTACGATCCATGTCTTTTACACCTTATATGTTGTTCTTATAGACATAGGTGTGAGTCAATATTTCCATACTGTAGACCTTGTTCGGAGCTCAGATATTCCGAAGGAGCTGTTGGATCAATCCTTATGATTAGAGACTCAAATGGGAGGGGATTTGATGATTGCACATTGGTGCCGGTGGTGTGAGCATCCCCTTAGAGGCGTGAGATTATTTTGGGATCTCCAAGTACTTTCATTGAACTATATGACGTCATATTAGGTATGGAAATTTTATGAAATGTTAATGTTTAGATCTACTATTTTTGGATTATAGATCAGTGTGTCAAAGATGATTGGACTATGTTTTGATTCATCAGTGAATTGGGAGCTCTTGTTGTGGAGGAAAATCTTTCTCAGAGGATGGCGTGGCCTATCAATAAATGGTTGGTTTCCTCACCCTTAGTGCAGTGGATGAGAAGGGTACTCACTTTCATGTAGTGGTGGATGAGTATGAAGAAATATTTTTAAAGATATTCCATGACTATCCCCTCATACAGAGGTTCACATCTGCATCAATCTGTACCCTAGGATGACACCAAAATAAACACCAACATATCTGATGACTCCCAATGAGAAACATGATTTTAGAGTACAACTATAGGATTTTAAATATAAGGGCTTCGTGATACATAGTGTTTCATTATGGTCATCCCCAATATTCTTTTTCAAGAAGGCAGATGAGAGTTTGATGTTTTTCATTGCCTTCCGGCACCTAAATCAGGTTACCGTGAAGAATATATATCCACTACCAAGGATTGTTGACCACTTCAAAGATATGAATAATTATATTTTAATAATTAATACGATGTTATGTTATTTTTGAATGATAAAATATTACATTCATAATTTCCATAATGATCAATCAAAAATTGTAACATTAATCATGCGTAATTATAACATACCATATACAAGATTATAGCATACCTTAGTTCCCAAAATCACATTTCATTATTTCTCTTAAAAGTATAATTTATGTATAAATATGTTAATTTTGTAAATATTTGTATTCTAGAGATGAATAAACTACATAAAATTCATATGAAAAATAACCATCAAATCAAATACTAAATGATAAATCATGGAAACTAACACCTGAAACTATGAATATAATAAAATATTAGTAAGGTGTATGTTATAATATGTTAAAGAAGGATCATATGTATTATTAAAAATATTAGTATGGATCAATTATAGGTTAATAACATGTATAAATCTATTATACACAAGGTTAAGTCGCATGAAACTAAAATGAATTATGAGGTACGAGACTTCGTCTCAATTTCCTATTATTAAATATTATGAACCAAATTTATTTATTACTCTTTGTATAATATCACATTCAAATTTAATATAATTATTAATTCATACATAATGGTATATAATGTTTTAAATTTAATTATTTCATCAAATATCATTTATCATGGAAATTAAAATGTGGAAAATAATTTGTTAAATCAATTTCCTTTCATTGGGTTATATTAATTCATCATTTTCTCTGCAATTATAGGATTATATGTGTAAATAACTTTTACTGTATTATTTTTTATTTAAATTTTATTTATATGGGATATATTTTGATACAAATAAATAATTTATTTTTTTATTGTCATATCTATGTTATGATATTTTTAAGGGTTTACTTCACAATCTCATTTTAATTAAGGCAATTTAAACATTAATTTACATGGAAAGAAATTATTTGATCATTATCTAATAAACCCATTTAATTTTATTCTAATTTATTTACTCATGTAATTTTCACATAATACTTCCATTTTTCCACTATTTGCTTCATAAAATTCTTGAAATCATTTTATTAATAAATCCCAACCATATTTCTATCTTCGGTAAAAAAAAATATTTTTTTCTAAACCATAATTTCTAAAAATGTTTTCATAATTGGTCTAACCATTTTAAAATTAATATATAAAATAAATTTTTACCCATTAAATAAACTATTACTGAAATATTCATGCCATTTTCAAAACAGTTTCTATTTGGATTTTACTAAAGAAGAAAAAGAAATATATGTTTTAATATATACGGAATGAACATAATTTCCATTCATCGTGAAAAATCAATTTTTTAATGCGTATTTTTTAATTTTAAATGGTAATTTTAAAATAAATGTATATTAAAATTTTTTGTGTATTTTTAGTTTTAAATTTTTATTTTCCAAATAAAAATGATTTTTTCTCAATAATGGTTTAAATATATTTTAGTGGTATTTATATTCATCAATGAAAATAACCATTTATTTTACATATGCATAACTAGGGATACGATTTATTGATAGCATTAATTTTTCTATATGACTTTTTTATGAATATTTTGACCAAAAATAGTATCCAAATTATCATCCTTGATATATTTGTGTTATCATTAACAATTCATTGAATTAATCCGTTTCTTTTGATCATTAGGAACTACTGTTTCCCTAAATATCTGAATTATTTATCATAGATATGATTATTTATAAAACATCATCTCTTTTATACATATATTGTTTTATATTGAAAGTTATTTTGTTATATAGATTAATAATAATGATCCATTTTAAATCCTCAATATAGGAATTTAATGTAATGGAACATTATTTGCGAATTAAATCAATTATTACATATATAAAGAATTATGTGGACTTACAAATATGGGTGGGTCCCATTTATTGATATCCCCTCATTACATCTGTTGGTTGATGAGTCAAATTATGTATTTATCGTTAGTTAAATGGGTTTTTTGTTTATACCTACCCATAAGTTTTAAATTGTCTTTAGGATAATATTGATAGTAGAGGTTTTCGGGATTCTTGAGATCATAATGTCAAATAAGTATGTATTTCCATCAGTGAGAATTTTTTGTTATTATCCATGATATTTCTGCAATGATATTGTGTTTGGATTCATTTCATTATCAGTTTATTGATTAAATTATATGTTATTTTATTTATTTGCCTTGCTATATTGATAATTCCTTATCATATCATAATATTGAAGCTGTTTAAATGGAATGTGTGTTATGTTATTTATGTTTCCATGTTTATTATGAATATTTATTCAATATAGGTTCTACTAAACATATCCATTACTAAGAATTTTAGTTCACCCTTCTTTGGTATCCATTCCCTTGAATCCAATAAGTTTAATATTAATGATACATAAGGATATTCTATGGGGGAAGAATGATATTATCATAAAACATTATATTGTATTTTTTCCAAATGAAATTCAAGACTCATATATGCGTATATATTAACCATACTATTGTTCTATTTTTTCATTTGAGATATGATTCCTTGTATCTTATTCCAATTAAATAAAGAAATCATTAACTTTATGGTATTGGGTTTGGGTTTATTGTCGTAGTTTGTTGCCCAAACCCAACTACTTTGTACATTATGATAATCAAATATTAATGTATTTTAATATTAACAAATACGTTATCACATTATTATTGTTTTTTTCTTGATAATGCATGTAATAATGTAATAAGTAAATATATTTCAATTAATGTTCATAGAGGATCCTTAGTATGATGAGAACCCTGATGTTCCATAACACTATTCTAGAATATATGTTTTATGGTAGGATGATTTTATTTATGGGACACAAATAATACTATCCATTATGGGTGAGGACTCATAAAACATTGAGGATCCTACTCATAGTGTGCTCCAATGGTAATATCTAGAAGGTTATTATGAGAATGAGACCCACCAATACAAAATCCACATTTTATAGTGTCAATGGATGTTCCTATATATGGACCTGCGCATTGGTCCTCATAATTTAAGATTATTATTAGTGGTTATTAAAACATGTACACTTAGATATAATGATGAAATCATTGATGGCACATTGTTCGTGGTGACCTAGGAAATTTTGGGTGTGTCACGAGTAATAACTCGTTAATTGATAATGCGAGAAAGGAAATGTCCCTTCTATTCCATAATATAAGTTGATATCTCAGGACCTTTTATGGAGTTAATATACCCTAAATAAAACCCTGACCATTACAAGAAATGTGAATTCTCAATTCTGAAATTCAAATAATGAATAATTGAGCACATGGGTTGATCGAACTCATATGCAACCTGCTTGATTGAAGATATTGAGACATGAGGATTACATTACAATTTTATCATTCATATGAGGTGACATGTCACCATGGCATTAACTTCTTTCTCTATGGGTGCATTGGCATGTCGTTAGATTCTAACCATGGACATTAGCTGGCTCTTCCTAATGCCACTAAGAAATAAGAATAGATAGTCAAACACTAACTATATCCAAGTATCTTAGATAAATATTCATTTAACTAGTTGAATAGGGATTATTGTCGAATATGGTTTAATAATTATTCAAGGATTAGTGATCAGATTTATTTTGACACTAGTTATTCATGAAAATATATTTTGGGTCAAATAATATGTCTCATCGTAGATAATGTAGTCATATTTATTTAGGAAAAAAAGTGTCATTATTCAATGTCTAATAAATGTGGTGGAGGAAATAAAGGAAAATGGAAAGATGAAAATACACAACATGTATATTAATATATAATCCATGTGTTTTTTTGGGAATTTTTGATAAATAATATTATATATTTAGTTAAATAATATTAGACGTAATTATCTCAGTGCATGTAATGTAGAAATAATATTCAAATGCTATTATGAGACACGGGGTATTTCTATGAATTAAATAGAATAAATAAATATATATAGGTAATTATTTTATTTTAATATTCAATTTATTATAAAAAATGAATTAAATTATTCTCATTAAGCCTAGAAATTATCTGTGGTTGAGAACAATGGATCTGGGAATGATCGCAATCCAAGAGAAATCCATTCCTCCAAGAAATCTCTAATGTTACAAGATAGATACTACTTCATTGGATCAAGGAGAACACTTTGGAAGCGACACTCAAGGAGACTGGATGCAGGCATCACAAGCGATGGTTCAACCATACTAGAACCCAAAGATCCATTCGGTGATGTCCAGAGATATGTAGATCACATTGGCATCACCGCTAGAGGATATCTACACTAGGTTTCTGCGATGAAACGACAGATCATAGTCGATCATGAATGGAAACATCAATGGAGAGAGAATTCTATCAAGGTAATTCTTATCCTTTAGTTAAACTAATTATAAACTATATATGATGATCATCTCATTGGTTCTTGGACTTCCCTTTTTCCATTTGTTTATTTTATATATTCCAATGATATGATGTTTTATCATCATGGAGGATCTCAGATTGATTGTTATTAACGGAAAAATTAATGATATGTTCAACCATCCATGTTAATTTTCTATGCTTGGAACCTAAAAGTGGAATCAGAGTGGTAATAATGTTGACTATAATTATTTTTTGTTGTTGATGATTTAAGAATTTATGAATTTAGTTGTTTCAATTCAAGTTAATCATTTTTTAAATCTGAATCTCGAGATCTATTCCTCCTCATTTGTTTCTCATTCACCTTACCAAAATGATATTTTCCTTTTAATATTGTTTAAAATAAAATAAAGGATCTCATAATGAGGTTCCAAAGGTTCTGAACCATAAAACATCAAAAAACATAGCATGTATTTAGTAGGACTCATTGTGCAGTCCTTATTCAATGCGTCGAGACTGGTCCAATATACAAATCTAAGTGATGTGAGTTTTTTCTATTTCTTCATGAATCATTATATTGACCAATTACGGGTGGCCCACATTTTTTGGATTACCAATTGTGTATCCCACTGAACATGGTGTGTAGTCCCTTCAGTTTAGGCTTGGACCATATACCCCATACACGGATTTCCCAACTGGGGACCGTGTAACACAGATACTACAAGGAATGTGTCCCCCCGTACAGACTGTGTACTCTAATGATTTCTAATGTATATCTAAACACATTATCCCTGGGAATGTACTTCAGATGGAATATAAAAGATAGTAAACATCCTGTTGATGGAATTACATGTTGTTTACTCAACTAAATTATGAAAATTTATTAAATTTAATTATTATATTATAGAAACCATTTATATATGTACCATTGTGCGTGAGTAAATCTTGGGCACAACAAATGATAGGTGTTATATATATGTGTGTGTGTTTGTGTGTTCAATTTAATATCTACGTAATTTTTATTTCTAATCCTTGGGTAGTTATGAACTATAATTCACCCGGTTTCCTCCACGGTGCATGTTACATATAAAGATAATATAAAATGAATTCATTTTTTTCAAATTATGATGGATGTAAATCTAGGGAAAATTCGAAAAATGGTTTAAGATAAATGGATTGATTAATTAAGAATAATAAATAATTGATTTGATCATGATTAATTTTAAACACAAATGATTTTTTGAATTGAATGCTAGATTTATTTATGTTAAAATATATTTTCATGTATGGATGATCATGAGTTTGTCCATGACCTTTGTATGTGGATTGTTTCTTTTATTTTATTTATTTAAATTAATGTTGTTGGAATTTGAGCTTTATGCTCATTAATATGAAGGTCCTGCAAGCCCAAGATTTCATTTATTTAAATCACCAATTTACCCCTCACCATCATGTGTGAAAAAATTATATGTATTTTATAGAACTCCCATATCTAGTGGAGGCAGTTCATGTTTGGAGTTTAGGGCAATCTAAAAAAAGATATTCATAAGTGGACATGTGGAAAGTTGTAAACGCAAACCCAAAACATTCATGTTGTTTTTCCCATAGGACTTATGTTATTCTTTCACCCTCTAGATAAACTAACCTATGGTACAATATCATGATCATTCCATTTATTCTATTACTATTAGTTTCATGGTTTATTTATTTTCATGTGTTGTCACGATCACATAATTAGTGAATTAAACAAAAAATAAAGATTGAACTAAAATAAGATAGGATTATAGGTAAATATTATCTTAGACAATGTTAATCACATATGTATATCTCAATTAATATCAACAATCATGTAAGAAAGAAAATAAAATTGAAATTTACATATAAGGATAAAATCCTTGAAGAAAATATGTTGTCGGGATAGCCTTCTATAATCTAGGGTAAAATCGAACCATAGTTAAATTTGTTTTACCAACCCCAATTGGGTTGCATACAACTATCGAGGAATTATAATTCATGGTTTTGTGTTGACATGACCTGGTTCACATTATGGATTGACTACCACAGTAGGACACATTGTGACCATGTGGAAAATGTCGATGAAATCAAAATAAAAGGATATCAAGATTTAGGTGGCCATTCAACAAATCAAGGAGCTGCAAGTTAATGTAGTTGGAATTTGGAATGGCTACCTAAGACCTTTAACATTTCTTTTTCAACCCATTTTGGGGTAATTAGATGGGATATATGGATCTTTTCTACTAGAATATTCAGTAAACAAAATATTTTAAAGTCAGTGGTGAGGGATATTAAATTTTGATAAAATAGTGGGATACTAATTTGTATTAATTTATTTATTTGTCTCAGTTATATAATTATGAAACAATAAATCTCTTCTCATCATAATTTGTATTAATGACATGAAAAATGACATCCGCAATATCATTGTGAACCATACACGAGAAGTAAAACCTTCTCACCGGCACTAACATCAAGGCGTGGCAGTGGCTTTTATGCGTCATCATTTTACATGAGAAGAAATTGTATGTCATGGTAGAGCCTATATGAGTTTCACCTATAAATGTATCCACTGATGATGAAATATCTCTCTATATTAATCATTTGGTTTATCCCACATATTTCTAATGTTTCATACTATCTTTCATATCTAATGAGGTCTTTATGATACATGAAAACATGGATATGTATAGCACGATGTATCACGTTAATAATCTCTATCACGATAAGTTAAAACATGAGAGATATGAGATCTCCAACAATTTTTTCATAACTCTTCATGTAGAGTCATCACCATTAGGGCCTCTGGAGGTCAATATTATTGGCTACATTTAACACGTGGAAATCATAGAGATTATGTTATATAATGAGATTCATAGTGGTCTTATCTTATTATCACTGTCAAAGAACTTATCTCGATTTATTGTCAACTACAACATGAGAAATAATGAAAAGAGTCTATCAGATCTTCTGAACATGATTCTCAATGTAGATATAGATATGTGTCATAACAAACTCACATTCCTTATGGGGAATAAGAATTTGAAGGACATGGAAAAGGTTCCAATGTTTTATTAATGGTTTTTAACCACCGAGAACCATCTCTCTAAGAAGGGTAAAATCCAGAAGCACGGAACAGAATGTGAGGTAATATGATTTTCGTGTGGCATGCCATGCCACTGGAAGAGAAACTGCACCCAGAAGCATGGGTATGCTATGAATCCATTTTTTATCGAGTTTAATAATTCAATTTCTAATCATTGGGTATTAGATACTGATTGTGGGGCCCATATATATATTCAAATACTTGGACCGTGTATAATTATAATAATTTCACAAGGATAGGTAGATCTAAGAGCATCGAATGTAGCAAGGCTAGCTGTGTTGGCCATTGGAAATTATCATCTCTCATTTCCAACTGGAATGATTTTGGTTTTACATATCTGTTATTATGTACCTAGTGTTACAAAGAACATAATTTCTTTATCATATTTATATTTGGATGGATTTAGATTAATTTTTGGAAATAAGTTATGTTTCTTTTATAAGAAAAACATATGATATTGTATGGAACACTAAAATAATGGTTTTTATGTAAAATATTATGAAAAAAAAGTGTTGGAAATCTATAACAAAAAAAACACATGACACATACAACAACATATTATGGTATAACCATCTCGATCATGTAATCGAGAAGTGCTTAACAATGCTCATACAAGATGGTTATTTGGACTGTACTGAGATAAAACCACTCAATAGATGTCATGCTTATTTACAAGGGAAAATAACCAAGCCGCATTTTGGTAGAAAATGTGAATGGGCCACAGGTCTTATAGGACTGGTACATATGGATGTGTATAGACCATTTCTTGTAGAATGTAAAGGTGGATATTCATACTTCATTACTATTATAAAGGATTTGTGATAATATAGTAATATCTACATAATGAGGTATAAGATAGAGTCCTTAGTTAAATTTAAGGAAATAACTGACGAATTATAGAATGAGGATTGTATGAAGATAAAGAAATACTGATCGGATTGGGGTGGAGAGTATCTGAACCAATAGTTTATCGCCCTTTTACAAGGTCTGGGATTCTATCCCAACTCACTCCTCCTTATACACCACAGTGGAATGGTGTTATCAGAATGAGGAACCACACCATATTAGACATGGTGAGGTCAATGATGAGTCATATAGATATTCCATTACCCTTTTGGGTATATGCATTTCAAACTACACCAAAAAATTTTACAGAGTTACAACTAAAGAAGAAAATGGAATTCTCTCCAAACTATGGAATAGAAATAAACACATAATCCCTCACACACATATATGAGGATGTGAGATGTCTATTATGGCCTTATTAGGAAAACAGATAGCAAACTAATGCTTGAGATGTAACATTATTGAATATCTCATGGAAACTAAATGATATTACCTATATAACCTTTCTGACAAAAAAATGGTTATCGCTAGACAAGTTGTCTCTAGTGAGAGGAAGTACATCCCCCAAAAGGAAAGTGGTAGAAAGATTGACTTAGAAGAAGTTTTTTCTCAAGGTATATAATATTTGGTAAAAGAAAAATTTCAATAGGTCACCATATTAGAGGTTCTAGAAACAAAAGTATTGTATAGGGCCTCAAGAGAGGTAAGGGAACCCGAGAGATTTGGTTTCCTAGTCACTGAGGATGGTGAAACATTATTGTTGTAAAATGATGAACACCTATCCAACAATGAATTAGTAGAGATACCAGAATTTGTAAGATGTCTAGAAGCTATGAATTCAATGATGGATTCCATGTATCAAAACCAAGTCTGTGTTCATGTTGATGAGCTAGTTTCGGTAAACCCTATTGGATGTAAATGGGTATTCAATAAAAATATGGACATAGAAGGTCGAATTAGAACCAATAATGTAAGGATAGTAGCTAAAGGATTCAGCCAATTTCAATGAATTGACTATGACAAAACCTTTCAACTAGTTTCCATGTTTAAATCCCTAAGAATCATACATTCCATAACAGCATAACATGACTATTCTATTTGGAAAATGGATGTCAAAAAAACATTCCCGAAGGGGAACCATCATAAATATGCCTATTTGACACAACCAGAACGATTGGAGGTGGATCTCACAGCGATCAAAGGTGGATCTCACAGCGATCGAAGGTGTGTAATTAACTAAGTGCATGTAAAGTGTCAAGGGGAGTACATTGGAGGTGGATCTCACAGCGATCGAAGGTGGGAATCACTTGAAAAGTATTTTCCATACTAGTACCCAGATATCCCATTAGCGACATCTAGAGATACGTGGAGCATCTGTAGATTACAAATTGAAGATTATACAGAGTAATGATGGATCACATTGGATCGTGAACGAAAACATCAACATATAGAGAATTCAGTTAAGGTAGTTCTTGTTCTTAAATTTTATTAATTACAAAAACATATGATAATACTCTCCATTGTTTCAGTACATCCATCTTACCTTTTCATTATTCATTTATTCCGCAGATCTATTATTTTATCATCATGATGGATCTCGGATTGATAATTGTAAATGATAAAATAAATGTTGGGTATATCCATCCATGTTCTTACACTGTTCCCAAAACCTAAAACCATTACATTCATAATTTTCTTATAAAGTGGAAAGTTCTAACGTATCCTTCCCATCTACTATACAACCACCAATGTTTAAATCAGAATGTAATGTCAAATTAGAATTAATTTTTTTTAAAAGTAATTAAATTGAACATGTTTTAAATAACATTAAATTATGTTTTCATCTTTTATGTTATATAATTTGGTAATCTCTTGGAATAAAAAACATAAATATAATGTGAACTTAATTTCTATTATACAAGTAGTTAAATATAATATACATCTAATTATTCTTCATTATGGATTATTTTCAAATGGTTTCAGATCATGATCAAAGACAATATTTTTATTTGAAAACATTATAGATGTATGTACATTACCATTTTAATTTCCATCACATTTAAGAAATCTAGGAATGTATTTAGATTTATTTTACACACTTCCAATATATTTATGAAATATATGAAAAAGTATGAAATAATTTAACTAACCCATGAATTCATTTTAAAATTCATTTTCATATGTTTTTAAAATTATTTAATCAATTTTTTGTATAAATAATCGAAAATAAATTCATCTACATATATCTAAACTAATAGAGTATTTGACGATACTGTTTTAAAGAAAATATTTGGATATTCACATCCATTTAAATACCATATAATAAAAGAAAATATATTAACAATTCATACCATTCTCTATGTTATTTTTTATTTCCCTAAATATCCTTTGTATGTTTGAAATCTAAATTTGGAAAATGATGATTTTCAAATCCTGTAGATTTTTTAAAATGAATGTCCTCCTTAAGAAAGAATTTCATTAGTATATTTTACATAAAAATAATATAATTTGAAATTAATATTTCATACATATAATAGTTTGATCATAATCGAATATAATATAGCAAGAAGTGATATGGTTTCTTCATAATATTCACCTTCCTCTTGGTTATACAATTTATATACTAGTCTATTGTAATTCCAATTGATCATATCATGATCATAATTAATATTCCTAAGAATCATTTTTTTTCCTATAACATGAAAATCAATGGGCCCTTTAACTAACACCTAGAACATTTTCCCCTTAAATTGCTTTAATGATTATTTCATTGATAAAAACAATCGATAATTAACTAAGGATTCCTTTATCATTTAAGGATATAATAGAGATAGAAATGTAGAAATTTATACACTGTTTATTACAATCTTTCTAGAACCAATTCCTTTTTTTGAACATCCTAGAATACTTTCAAAGGGATTATTTTATAGGGTTATAGACTTTCTAGGTCGTAAACATTCCATTTCAAATGTATCCATCATTTTTGGATTTTTTCCACTAAAATCATGTTCCATATAATCATAATTTTTATTATAATGGATAGGTTAATGTTTAATGTCTTTAAAAGAATCTATTACCTCCCCATATTGAGTAATTTTATGATTAAAAGGATTATATTCATCAAATATAACATCAGTTCATTCTGAAAAAATATTATACATTTTTTAAAAACTATAGTTTCTTTAATTGTATTATAATAGTCATGGAAGATTATTTCATCAACATTTTGATCAAATTTAATAATAATATGTTTAGTGTTCCTCTTATAAACCTTAATTCAAAATAATTTGATCAACCCAACTTTTTAAAAGCTATTGTTCTATAGATCATATAATATTTTCTTTTAAATAATTATATTTTGATATATATTTTCCTCAAAAACATGTTATATTTACAAATTCAACCCAAAAATTAGTTGGAATGTTATATTCTGGTAATAATTTTCTAAAAATTTATTTTTAATTCATATTTCACCTCTTAACAATACCATTCTATTGTGGTTTCTCAGGGGATGAAAAAGTATGATCGATTCCATATTTTGAAAAATATTAATTAAATTTATGGTTTTAAAATTCTATTCCACCATTGCTTCATAATGAAATAACATTGGAATATTTCCATTTTTGAATAAAGATAATTATTTTTAAAAATATAAAAAATTTCAATTTAAAAAGGATAAGTAGATAACATAAATAAATCTACAAAAATAATCAACCAATACATGGAAAAAATATTTTCCACTTAGGTTTGATGTTTTTGATTTCTGAAATAACACAATAAGAATAATATCTAGGGGATTGTAAGTCAGAACATCGTTAATTATTTTTAAATAGAATTGTATTTCTTGGCCATTTGACTTGTTTCACATTGATTTTTATCAAATTTAATTTTGAGTAATTTTGATACTAAATTATTTTTATGAAATAATAGATATATTTAATTTATATTTTTATTTAATAAATGTATTTTTATAATTTCATACCAACAAAATATGTGTTAATATACACTTTTATGATACTAAATAAGAACAAATATCATTACCAATATTTTTTTAAAAAGTGGTTTTTCATTTAATCAATATTAATATAATGAATTCTTAGTAAATTCATGGAATAAAAAATCTAAATAACATTTTAATTTAATAATAGTTACATTATTATTTATAAAAGGAATTAATTATTTCATAAATTTTAATATTTTAGTAAAACAATTGCATATTTAAATGTACCATTATTTATATTATATAGTTTTAATACTATTTTTTTGAAAAATATAAATTATCTTTTAATATAATTTTTTATGTGTTATTTTATTGTCATATGTAATTAAAATTATTCTTTCAATAAAACACATTATATTAAAATTTTATGTTTTAATTAATATTTTAAAGGTACATTTTATTTAATATAAGAATTATATGTTTACAAAATGTTACTTATTTATTATTATATATTTAATTCTTTTGGTTTCAAATTTATTATTATCTTTTTTAAAATAATTAATATGGGTGTATAAGTTTATTAAAAAACATATCAATGTGAGATTTTTATTTTAATAAAATGACCTTTTTTTCTTATATACATAAAAATTCTCACCCTTTTGTGATAATAATTAAAAAATTAATAAAAAGGTGTTAAAGTTTTTTTACATTTTAATAAATAATATAAAAAAAGATAAAATTAATTCCAAATTGTACTGACATTGTAAAAGTAAATTAAATAGTGTGTAATTTTATTTATTTAAAATAATAATTAGAATACACATTTACTGTATATAAAATTTACAGCTAAGACTCAAATGTAACTAGCTCAACCATATCTTTTGGAATAGGGGTTTAAACAGTTGGGAGTTAAGAAGACTCATGGATCATAGTGGTGGGGTGGTATGAGGGCAGACACTTAGGCATAATAGTGATCATACATATCTTTGTAATATTCCTCCCAAAAGCATGCAAATGGACTTGTGGGTTGGCATGTCCAATGTGTGTGTGTCGTATGGCTAGTGTCAAACCCTATTTCATACATGATCATAATCTCACAGGATTTAACTATTTATGTGCTCATGGAACGAGTGATTTTTCTATGTGGGAATGAAGTACAAAGATATTGTAGCCCCATTTAAAATGTTATATTTATATCTTTTCCATTAAATCTAATCGATTCATAATTTTCTATAAAAACTTATATAATATTTTTCCATAATTAAATTTTTTTAATCCCTTGTTTCTTTCACCATCATCTTCACTAGATGCTATTAACATCTTCCATAACCATGCAAGGATGGTCTAATTCGATGTCAAATAAAAAATTTCATCTTCTTCTGATGAAAAATACATTGATATGATATTTTTTTAATCATGAAACTCTATATATAAAAATTATTTAGCATAAATATTATTTCCTCCATTGGATAACTTTAGTTTATAAAAGTGAGACCTACATATATAACTATTTTTAATGTGGGATTTGTTCTAGCCATCGAGGTCAATGTTTTTCCACGGATTTGTTTCATCTCAATGATTCTTCATGAATATTATTGATTATGATTATTTAAAATGAGTTATATAAATATATATATATATTAATGAAACTATTATTTTTAGAAACCTATGATTATACACAATAAATTTTAGATTTTGGTTTTTTCATTTTATAGTAGTTAAAATGACGAATCGAATCCTTCCAGAATGGTTTTACAATATATATATATAGACATATATATATGTAACTATCCATTTTAATGCTTGGTTTTTCACATTCCATCTATAATACATGTCATGGAATGAAATTGCGTTTTCGATTAAGATCTATAATGATTTAAATCACACCCACAATCATAGATATCCTAATTCAGTGGATATTTTCAACCACACTTATAATATTTTAATATAATGAGATACAATATATATATACATTGATGTAAAATAAATATTTGGATTAGAATCATGCATCTATATTATTTACATATAAGAACATTTCAAAAATCCATTATAACAAGCCATTGTTCATTTATTGTCCCTTTTCAGTCCCTCAGCGACCAAACCCTCTATCCCACTACATATATATTAATTTCGTACCATCATTTCGAAGATTCATGAGTGAGGAATATCCTAGTACTACTCTATTTTTATTTGTATTTCCGGTATGAGAATAATATTTTTAGAATAATATTTTAGTAAGGAAAATGTTTATTTTTAACTGTTTATCTATTTATATTCAAAAATATATTTTAAAATGTAGGAATTATTTTCCTAACATTTACTTTATTTTAAATTAAGTCATTAATTTTATGTACAATATTAATTTTTCAAAAAATAAATAATTTTTTAATTGAATTACTTTTAACTACACTATTTTTTAAAATTATATAGCTTTATTATATCATTGGTAATTTATTATTTTGGGGTTGATTTAAGTCTCAATAAGCATTATTTTGTTTTTAGAAATTTATTTTCCATATTTAATTTCAATCCCCTTATTTTAATTGATATTGTTTTATTAAATATTTCTTATAGAGGATTAAGAATTTACTATTTGAAACAAATATGTTCATTTTTATAAAATTAAATTTTAAAAGACATATGATTTATATTTAAATTATGCATTTTAAATAATAGATTATATATTTTTATATGTATTTTTTTATCCATTAATTTCATTCATAATAATAGATATGGACATGTATTATAATTATAATTGAAATTACATGCATTTTAATAAAATTATTTATTTCAGGTTCAACTACTGTAGTTCATATAAATAATTCAATTGAATTTATGAATATATTCTAAAAATTGTTTTCTCCTCGATATTATATTATTCTACAAAAATAGCCAGTGAAAATGTATATAATATATTAAATTATTTTCCTCTTTGATAATAGTTTATTTATGTTTTGAAATTTTTATAATGGATTATAAATGGAAAAATTCATACGTTAAAATAAATTTTTCCCAAAAATACCAAAAACATGGATATAAAATGAGATGATGAGGAATAAGGCATGTACTGATGGCCTCACCAGGATGTTTTCTAAAAGGCCATAGTGTAAGTGGCCTCATTTTTTTTAAATGTTTTTCAAAAAAAAAATTAAATCCAGAAAAATGTATTATTTTTAAAATATTTAAAATGGGATATAAAAATCTTATTTCAAATGATATTTATTTTTGAAATTAAATAGTTTTTCAAAATATTTTATGTGGTATAGGTTTTTGAATAGAATTTTCCAATGTAATATTTTGAAAAAATTAAACTAAATTTTTTGGGGTATTTTGTTTTTGAAAAAAATAATTTTAGTTTTGAAATGAAATGAGTTATTTTTAAAGACTTTTAAAGATTAGTTCAAGATAGATTTTATGATGATTTTTATAACACGTTATTGAAAAAGATTATGCTCACCTTCTATTTTAAAAGGTTGTATAAGATTTTCAATAGTACCAAGGGTTTTTGGTTTATTATTATGATATTATTTTGATTATAGAAAAATATATTTTTTTTTATAAATTATGTAAATCTATAATATATTTTTTAGAAATTATAATTATCCTAAACCTAGAACATAAAAGTTCACATTAATATTGTGTATTGTATTTTTTTCATTTACATTCAATAAAAAAATATACAATTTGTTATTAAGAACAGAAGAAAATGATATTGTACCATGATATAATAATTTTAATTTGTGAAATAATTAAGAAAACTATGAATATTATGTTTTTTGTATGAAAATGATTTTTTAAGAAGAAATGTTTTTTCAAATAAATTACATTTCATAGATTGATTTCATTGTATGCTATAGTACATTATGAACTATTCATATGCTACACCATGTTAAGATTATTCTACACAAAACACTTATATTGTCTTTCAGTACATGCTACACTTTTTTTATCTCATGTTACCCACAATACCATATACCTTCAATATCTTGACTTATATGGTGGAGAGCATTTTACAAAACTAGAATATACTATTAGTATTATTAAATTAGTTACAAACTGGCTGTTTTAATATATTGTATGAAAAAGATTAAATATATATTTAAATCATTAATTATGAAATTAATTTTTTTGTAACCAATGAATTAGAAATTAATGTAAGAACAATTTTGAAATAATCAAAATATTTTTCTGTGAAATCTATTTTATATGTAAAAAGATATTTTTATCAAAATAAAATAAAATAACCACTTTTGAGGAATGGTTTGAATGATATATATATATATATATATATTATTAAATAATCCATTTTAAATTCCTATTATGAGTATTATAGAGATTTCTTATATGAATAAATCAATTTTTTGTAGAAAAATAACTATTTTTTATAATAGGTATTTTTATAACATTTTAATGGTGTAATTATATTAAAACTAAAATTTTGGACTTTTATAAATTTTATTTGAAAAATTAAAAATACATATTCAAATAGTTACAACAAAACTAACATAGGGTGATTTTTATTCTATGATGTTTCATTTTTTATGAATAGTGACAAAATAGTTAATTTTAATTGAATGCCGATCTGTGTTCTAATTAAATTGTATAGCTATGTTAACTTTTATATTGGGTTTAAAGTATAATTAGTTCAACTATACATCATTAAATACAATTTATTTCATTTTAATCTATTTTATAATTAAATCAAATATAAAAACTATTGAAAAGAATAAATATTTTCTCTTTAAGAACCCGCATTGGTGAGACGTATCTGTGATTAATTTTAAAATAATTCCTACCACATCTGTGTTTTGAATTTTGATAAATATATTCCATTTTTTTTAATAAAAATATTTTATAATTTCTATCATGGGGAACTTATTTTTTATCCATAAATATTTGTTAAATATATTTAAATAAATTACATCATATAATGTAGAACTAGTTTACATAATGGTTGAACATAATATTATGGGAACAAATAACCTAAAAACTTTTCCAAAACCCATAATTTTTCCATATTTAAACTATAAACTCCATTTAATCTAAAATGGATCATTATTAGATGTGCATGAGGTAAGGGAGACCTCCAAATAGTGTTTACCTTTTGCTATTTACATGAATGACACTCCTCCACCCCTATAACAAGGAAATCATCCCTCACTTCATAACACAAGTAATGCAATTTTTCACTTTGAAAAACTACCTAGATAATCCCAAAACGTTTATACTCTTATCCTAAAAATGAAAATTTAGACTCGAATAAAACTAATGAATACCTTGGGTGTAATCCCACAAGGGGTTACATGGAGAAGAGGTAACTGTTTTCAATTCATACTTTTATTTTATTTCTATCTCCACACCTCCAATTATAATTTTTGTTTTGGTAATATAATAACTTCATTAAATTGTATTTATTGATTTTTTGTTATATTATGGGTACCACCTACACCTTCACACACATACATCATATGGGATAACCAATCATCATATGTGTGTACAGAGGACTACTCCCTTGACAACCTATGTCGTTCATTTTTACATTACAACCTTTCAAGGACAGATATAATAATGAATGTATAGTTTTTATATGATATATATTTTATTTATAATTTTTATATTTTTATCAATTAATATATTACCCATAACATCATGCTTCCATTTTGTGGGAATATAAAAACATCGTTCATGGATGTGTGGACTACCGTCTCCTCAAAACTATGTGATTATTTCACTCATTACAAGTAATGTAATAAGATGGGTTTATTAAACACATGTGATATTTATGAGATAGTGATTCTACTATATTAATAATATATATACATCATTTAATTTTATTCCATTTAATATTATAAGAAGAAGTATACAACCTTCATGCGTACATACAACCTATCGTCTCTGCGAACGTTGTATTTCATCTCCATTTCTTATTTTTATTATTATTAATACAAATAAAATGAATATAAATTATATTCATATCATTATTTAATATCAGAAAATAATTAAATCATGATGACCGATAATTAAAAATTCAAACATATATGAAAAACAATTTGGATATTACTCAAAATAAAACTGTAACAACAAATTTATAATAAACATGTAATAAAAATTTATAATAAAATAATATATTTTATGATATATAATAATGTGGTTATTTTTATGAATTAATAATATAATTGTTATTATTAATTGTTTTTTAATACATGTGATGAAATTCAAGGCTTAGGGTATGTGGATTTGTAATATCTCTTTTTTTACTATGAGACTTATACTAAATTCACCACTTATTACTATTGGGTGGTGTATATACATACCTATGAAATTTTATATCCGGAAAATAATTTAATTATTTATATATAATGCCTAAATATATTTTATTATTTAACATATATCATAACTCAAAAATTTCTCATGTAATAAAGGATTATCATCTCACATTTATCGTTTTTGCGAAACATATCATATTCACCACCTATTTCTTTTCTATTGTTTATATAGTTCCATTGAATGCATTTTTTTTAATATTATAATTATTATTTTTGGTTTTTAAATTTCAAATTTAGTATATGTATTTCTTTTTGTTTATAGTTAAAGATTTACAATGTGAATATGATTTATTTGAATCAATTGGCCTTCCATGAGACACATGTTATGTTATTCACATATATTATTTTATAAGGTGCATGTAATTCCGAAGAAAAATGTTATAATAACGAATATATTCATGTTCATGATATTTTAAGCTTAATTTAACTTCAATCATGCATGGGTATAATGATTCAAATTTTTTTGATGTGGTATGCATTTTAGCAAAAATCTCATCGTTTATCGATTTTTTTATGACAATGCTTCAATTTGTTAAATATTATATACCATATCTCAAGAAAATTTTTGTATTCTATTATAATTTATTTATTTATTACATCTTCATGTACTTTTTCCATTTACACTCTTTTTTACTTATGATAAATGATATTTGTTTAAGAAAACCACCCTTATTTCTTTTTTTATCTGATATCTGTTTATTCAAAAACCAATTCTATAAAAATTTATCCCAAATTTTTTTTATGTTATATTTTAAGGTAATTTTAATGGAAAAGTATTTTAGAAAAGATATTCTTTAATATGTTCTTAATATGGTTTTCAAATATTTCATTATAATTTTCAATGTTATATTCAAATAAAAATGATTTAAAATTCTTTTCTGCTTTAAAATATGTTTTTCAATGTGAAAAGGTTATTCTTATAAAAACATTATTCAAATAAAATTTAAACATTAATTAATTTTTTTTAATTTTGTTTTATAATAAGTACATTTTGGAAATGTTTTTCTTATAAAAAGATTTTTAATGAAAGGTAATATTACATAAAAATTATTTAAGTGATATTCCAAAATCCTTCTTCATACAAGATGAAATCTTTTGTTATATTATATTAATTATATGAGATATGATCCAAGGAAACAATTATTATTATTTATTTCAATTATTTATATATGGGATGACATGTTGTTTGTGAATCATTTTTCTCTTCAAAGGATTAATCATTGATAAAATTATTTTGAAACCAACCTATTTTAACGAGTTATGATTTAGTGAAATTATTAAGAAACCTACAATAGGTTATGATATGATTCCATGTTTGTGATATCTACTAAATTTCATGTGTTACTATATTATAAATTTTTATGATCATGTTTAACACACATATTTATATATGTATGATTTCATTAAGTGACGAGTGTTACATGTTTATCCATCAAATGAATTGGGTAAAGATTTATATATAATGAAATTAATATTGAAATAAGTCAAAAATCTTGATAACGAATGGGAAAGAGGTGGGTCTTGATCCATGATGGGAAATTTGTGAATCATTATCCATGAGGTGGAACCGGTGAATCCTGATCCACAGTGAGAATGTGATGAATCCTAAACCATAATGGGAAATAGGTGATTCCTGATCCAGTTTCGAGAAAAGGTGTGACATGATCCCCTATGGTTATGCTATTGGTAGTTAAACTTATCCCATGAAATTATTTCATATGATTATGATGGTTCTACACTTATATGAGATGATATAATGGTTTGGGATTTATTTAGGATTATTTATCACACTTTTAATTCATGTATTAGTAAATTTCAATCATTATATCATGAATCATGTATATGATATTTGATATGCATTGTATGATCCTATAATGTTATCCTTATGTTTTCATACCATTATAACCATGTTATTATTATGTATCTCCCTTATTTTCCTATACTGAGTATCTGAGCTCACCCATTCTTATGTTTCCATTCCCTAGTTTTGGGAAAAAGGTTTTACGTAGGAGTACTCAATGTGAAGATCATTGTGGGAGTCAATGAAGATATTTCATTAAGTTAGAATATTACATTTCAAGTATCTAATGAGAGTAAACTATTATGGTCCTCGGTCATGTACTTTTTTATGTGGTTGAATATTCATATATATTTATTCAATACCCATGTAATTTAATTATTGGATGCTATTGTTGGAATCAATGTAATGGTTTTTCTGACCAGTAAAAAATATGATTAGAAACAATTAGTGTTATCCTTAGGGATACATATATGGAAATGTCGTCGGATATCTCAAAGGATAAGTCTATGGATGAATTAAAGTATTAGAAATTATCCTGAAATTTTTGTTAAATGACTGGGAGAGTGTTTTCCAAGAAATTTCATCATTTCCTACTAACTAAAATTGGATATGGATCTGTATCATATGTACATAGGGGTAACAACCAGGAAAATGAAATATTGATCATGACATGATTTGGAACTAGTGCCTAAGTGTATGCCATAATGTTGACCTGGTTTGACATTACCATGGTATATTCCTGGGAATTCAAAAACATTTATGAAATATATTAAATAATTTAAATATAATATTTCGAATAATAAACTGGGATAATACTAAGATGACATGGATTAGAGAATGTGTCATAATTTTGACATATTATATTCCATTTTTTTTATTATTTAGTTTTATACTATGATATGTGTTGATCACACTATAATTTCTCTGTTTAGTAAATGTTAGAAGCAAAATGAAATGGTTTATGTAATGTCTAGGAATTCCATTTATTTTTTTAAAATTATATGGGATTATTTCATGACCATGTACTGAGAGGGCATGCGATTCTAAGGCCGAGTGTCTAGAATGATCCATCACAAAATGTTAATATTTAAATAGTTTATATGATAAATTTTCCAATAAAAGTTTAATAACTATTATATGGGTTCTCATATTATAAATCCAATGACATAATTGTATTCAGGATGGGGGTTTTACCCAAGGCATGAATTAATTTTAATCGGTACATGCCTCCAATGAGAAAAACTGAAAATGGAATTATCATGTATAAAATAAATATATTTTTTTCATTTTTCAAATCCTTATAACTCACATATGGTGACTCAGATTGAAAATATTATACCACCATTGGGATCTTGAGGGTATTCTCTTCCTATGCAGAGCATAATGTTGGTTGGCGCGGTCCAATAATGGAAGTTAGTTTTCGGCCATAAATAATTTAATTAAGTAACAGTAATTTTATCTTCAAATCATTATAACTCCCAAAAGGTATCTCGAATTAGGAATATGAGAGTACCGTTGAGCATTGAGGGAGTTATCCCCTTATAAAGAGCTTCACCTTGACCAGCTTGGGTCGAGGGTAAAATATTGTTTTTGAAATTTTTTATGCAAATTTAATTGGCACGCATGTGGTGTTTTAGAAACATCTAAATGGGTTCCCAGATTGAAAATCTATGAACATTGTTGCATTTGGAATAGCATCACTACAATTGAATGGACCTAGCCTCTACGGGTGTGGGTTTATGTAAAAAGTTAATTTTTTGACTTTTTGGAAGGAAAATAAAATAACATAAAAGTTATCTTCTTTGTTTATCTCCATAATTGAGTGGTGGAACATCATCACTATTATGGTGATGAGATGAGTCAGATTAAGTGAATTCCATTAATGAGACTCTTATATGTGTTGTATGAACACTATTTAATCGAACCATAAAAGATACATTGTTTTATTAATCAAACACCATAATGACACGATGACAAAATATAACAAAAATTCCATAACGCATTTCCCATTTAATGACATAATGGGTTAGATAATCATAGTTGGAATTTCTCTGACATATGGTGAGGAGATTATCTGCAATGAAGAATTTTGGCCAGTCACTAGTGATACTTATGTTACTCGAATAATGAGACTGACGAACAACAAACACAATCTCCTCCCACCCTTCGAAGGATCACAAGAATCGTGGTTGGTGGATCATGAATGGATAATGAATGAGTGCGATTCCATTTCCCCTTATAACTTCTTTCCTATGTCAGGGTCTAATTATTGAATTTTTAATTTCCCATTATTATTTCTCAAACAACGAATGCAAATCAACCCATGACCAGGTTGATCTGTAGATCTCTTTTTCTTGTGGGAGAGAGTTTATTATCAGGGATTTTCATTGGGATTAATTTTTATAGAATCATTATATATTCTCCCCATGTTTTAAAAAAACACTAATTCAGAGGTTGTGGGGTGGAATGAACGAGCCCTGATCCCCTCCTCCTTGCGTGATCTTCTGTTTTATTCATCGCAAAACCATAATGGTGACGACAAATATTTTTCGGGGCCATAGTATGGATTATGGCACCCCATGGAGGCTAGAGGCATAGATGGATTGAATAATGGACCATTAGAATGAACCCAATTGTCCAAGGAAAGCCTTACTGGTAGGATAAATATGACTATCCCTCCATGTGGTCAGTCTATGGTTCAATGAACTTGATGCCACATGGTATCTGGGCTGGAAGTGACCAGACCCCATGGCTGACCGGACCGGGGTGTGAAACCTTTGTATCTACGTGACCGGGTCAGGAAATAAATATGGCCTACTATTGAGGGTTGGGCCAAAGGAATATGATTAGAATACTAGGTAGCCCGGGGTGTGAAAGAATCAGTCCTTCACATGTGGGATAGGCTAGTTGGAACCGGGTCGCAGGGCGACTCGACTGCTTGGACCAACGGCCAAACCAGGCCGGGTCTAGCATGTCTTAATGGGAATGACACTGTTGGATGGCCCGATCATGCTAGTCCAAACCCAAACGACGTCGGGTAAGATTGGTCGAATTGGGCTAGGGAATGTGGGGCCCCTAGGTGGTGTTGTTCGGTTCTGTCCAACCTGGTCGGACTGGGCCCGGACATGTCTAGTCCTCGGTTACTAAAACACTAAGATCATTCAGACCGAGCGTCCGATTGATGATCCATTTGTGGAGTTGGAATACTTAAAATATTAAGGTTATTCTGGAATACTCTTAGGATTTTTAATGGTTTTGGAAATGTGACAATTGTCTTCAGAAGTTGTTTATCTCATAATCAAGCTCACTACGTTCATGAATCATATGGATGACTATGATTCGATGATTTCTGACTAGCGACCCTTTATGGATTTGCTAATAGTGACCCTATGTGGATCAGATATTATGTGCAAGTTGGAAGTGGCTCTGTGTGACCCAGTAGGCCCACGATGTGGAGTGGATGTGTGTGGCCCAGCAGACCCTTGATACTCATCATAGATTATTACCTTAGTACAATGGCCATAGTGGGAAGTAGATCTATGAGACCCAACAAGCCCACGATGGGGAGAAGATCTGTATGACCCATCATACCCACAATACTTCTCATGGATGAGTACCCTATAAGTCCTAGGTGTTTAGTGTTGCGACTGATGATATTGCTTTCAATAATCTAGATTATACCTTCCTGATATGATAGTCCCATATGTATACTTTCTTTTATTGTATTTCCTTTGTTTTTTAGGTCTCTATTATGTATTGTGTTACTCACCCTTGAAAGGGCTTCGCCTGCATGTGTCTTATCTCGTGCAGGTGATCGATGCATTGATGTTGGACTTGGAGGTCTCGAACTAGGTCGTTCCCTGAGAGATAGGATGAACGAGCATACTTTTACTGCTTCTGGAAGCCACTACTTGTCACCCTTTAGGTGGGGTTCTCATGAAGATGACTTTTATCAGAGATCTTTTAGACTTAAATGTTTTAGTCTACCTTTTGTTGGGTTTGTATTCTACCTACTTGACATACTACTTCAAACATTACTCAGTGGGTGTTTTAGTGGAAAGAATGTTTTCCATTATAAATGTTTGGGATGTGGTTGTGTGTGTGCATGTGTATATGTATTGTTGAAAATGTCTCTCAATCGTGGCATAGTGCTTTTGGTGCTAATCGCCAATGAGTATCCATTGGGAGGCGGTCTTGGGGTAGTCACGACAATTGTCCTGGGGGATGGGTCAAGAAAATGTGGTATCAGAGTAGGTTGTTTATATCAGAAGAAATAAGAGTCTGTAAATTTTGATGGGGTAATGGTGTCTAGTATTCAAATTCTGCTTTCAGGCTAGGGAGTCCAGTGTTGGTGTGGTGGCTGATGTATCCATACACCACGACCCAGAATTTTGTTATCTAATAGGGTATATGAAAACATTGTTTTCATGTGTCTTTGAGTGTTTTTCCATGATCATTTTAAGTCACATTCAGCTCACAATGTATAATAAATTAATCATGGTTTATCTTGATACCCTTTAATATCCCTCCACACAGACAACCATCCAGGATTCCAATGCTTGACGTAGAGGATGGCCCATAGTGTGATGATTCTTCGGTATAGGGACTGTTTCCTAAGATTTCACCATCGGGTGGTGTCTGGGAAATACCACCTCCCATTGGTAGTATTTACTAGAAGTGATATTTGTATAGGATACACGTAGTCTCAACACCTTACATGTGTACCTCTAAAAAGGACCTACCTGGTTCCAGGAATACACAGTTCTTCAGGTTGCTGAGGATTTGCTGGAGGTGGTGATGTGAGACTTCCTCTTAGTAAGGATGCCACTAGACTAGATTGTGGTTTTAACCACAAGCCTTCTCTCGGGAGGTAGGTGTGGTAGAGGAGTGGGAGAGTTGAAGGAGGTGGAATACATTTCAACATGTTATAAACACCACCCTAATGTCGTCCACACAAGGTGCAATGATCTAGTTGATGGAAGAATGGGAGGTAGCATGCAACCATTCTTACCCGTGTAGTATTAGATGTTTTTAGTTTTCAGTTCCATATAGTGGTGGATGAGTACAAAAACGTATTTCCAAAGGATATCCCATGTTTACCTCCTCATATAGGAGTAGACATATATATTGATATATTTCTATGAGTTTCATCGATATCTACACATGCATATTGGATGGCTCCCATAGAGCTCTGGTAGTTGAGGTTATAGTTTGAGGACATGCAGAGGAAGGGGGTTCAAAAGGCCCATCATTTCACTGTTGGAAACCCATGCAATATTTTACAAGAAAGAAGACATAAGCATGTGGTTATGCATAGACATCCAGCACTAGGACAAGCTGACAATGAAAAATGACTATCCTTTAAAAATGAATTGAGGACGTCTTCGATTAGATAATGGGAATGATATGGTCCTCGACGATAGAACCCGTATCATGCTATCACCAGCTTCGAGTACTATATGAGGACATCTCAAAGAGAAATTTTTTATGTCACTATGACTACTAAAATTACTTAGTTATTCCATTGAGTGTGATGAATTCCTCAGTAGTGTTCATGGGACTCATGAACAAGATCTTCCAACCGTATTTGGACTAGTTTGTAGTGGTCTTTGTTGATGAAAACATAGTGTTTTCATCTTTTGAGAAAGAGAACATGTTACAACTAAGGATGCTTCTAGTCACTCTCAAAGTGTGTGTTCTGGATATGAAGTTGTCACGTTTTAGTACATTTCATATTAGAGGAAAGAGTGGCAGCGGTTCTAGTGAAGATTGAGGTTCTTCTTTCTTGGAAACCATCCATGAGCATCTCCTAGGTGCGTAGTTTCCTTGTTTTGGTTGGGTACTATCAGAGTATTTCACCCAACTTCTACGGAGTAAAACCACCCATTACGACATTGATGAAGAAGGTAAAAAACCTTTTGTGAGGGAAGAAGGATGCTAGTAGAGATTTCAGATGTTTTGATAGAGCTTGACGAGTTCTCCTATCTTTAGGTTGGTAGTGGAGGGTACAGACTACGTGGTGTAATGGGATGCCTCAGGAGTAGGGATTGGTTGTGTACTAATGTAGGGTCAATCAGTAAATTATTATTGTTTACGATGATTGAGAATGCATGAGAAAAGCCATGTAGCTCAGGACAATGGGTTAGAAGTGGTAGTCATCACACTGAAGATGTGGATACACTACCTTACGGGAAAACAATTCATCATCTACTCTGACCACAAGAGTCTCAATTTTATATTTTCAAAATAAGATATAAATCCATGATGGTGACATTGGATAGAGTTCTTCAAGTACTATGAATTCTTGATTTTCAATACTAAGAGGAAGGAAAATGTGGAGTAAGATCCTCTCAGGAAGAGATTGAGGTAACAGCTACAAAACGAGGCCTCAGAGTAGTTGGCCTCCCTTCAGATATCCTTCGTGGATGATGATGGATCAAATTACCATCATTTGATGACTATCACTCACCCACTTTAACAATATTTAATGGTGGAACAACATTCATATGTTGACTGTGATGCTTTACATGCTTAGTTATCTGTAGGATATACCCCTAATGGAATTTTTATAGGAGGATAGCACACCATCTATATCAGTGGATGTAGAGTAGTAACAGTGGTGTTGCGAGATGATATTTTGAATTATTTCCATACTTCACATTTTTTAATACATTCAAGAGTGGTAAGGATGTACCAGGATCATCGATATCAGTACAAGTGGTCAGGGATGAAGAAAGAGGTGGCCGAGTTCGTTTCATGATTCCTTAATTGTCAATAAGTGAAGGATAAGAACTAGGTTCCTGTAGGTTTGACACTACCCCTTGAGGTACCAGAGGGGAAGTGGGATGGGATATCAGTGGACTTCATTACTATATTTCCATGTTCGTCCTAGTTCTACGATACCATCTGGTTGATAGTAGAACAACTCACCATGTCATCCCACATCCTACCCATTTGAGAGCAGGGTTCAGTAGAGGGAACATGACACCTCTAAGCGAAGGATATAGTTTGACTCCATGGAAACCAATATACGATAGTCTTAGATTTTGATGCAATATTTACATCTCTGTAGTGGATGAGGTTATAGGAGGCTTTTATCACTCAACCGCGCTTGAGCACAAACATTCAACCACAGACGTATGGTTGGATGGAGTTAACCATATAGTACAGGAAGGACATGCTCTGTGCTTGATTTCATGATTTTGGTCACAGTGGGGAGGACAACCTTCCACCTGTGGAGTTTGTGTAAAATAATAGTAACCATTCCACCATGGGTGTTGTACAATTTGTGGCACGGTATGAATGGACATGCAAGTCACCTTTATGCAGGACAAACCAAGGGGAGTCAACAATCATAGGTCCAGAGCTATTTTAGGCTACAATTGTTTAGGTGCATGTCATCTAAGAGCGGATAAAAACTACAAAGATCCAATAGAAGTTCTATTCTGATTGGAGATGAATAACATTGGTGTTTGATGATGGGGACCACATATTCTTATCAGTCTTTCCTAGAAGAGGGATTCTATGATTTGGTCGGGGCTACAATCTATCATCGAGGTTCATCAGCCCTTTTCAAATTCTAAGAAGATTTGGGGAGGTGGCATACTTCCTAGATCATCCCCCACATATTCACTAGTTGCACGATGTTTTCCATGTTTTGCGGCTGTTGAGGAATGTGCATGATCCATCACACGTCATTTACATTGGTGAGATGGACATTGAGATGGGGCAAAGTTTGATCAGTTCCTAGTGGGGATAGAGTATCTAAAGGAGTGGGTCCTTTGTGGGTAGTTGAGTCCTCTATTTCTCATTCTTTTGCAGCTTCAAAATCTCTAGAAATTCACATGGTAGTGGGAGGCTTATATTTGTACATTGTACCATTTCATTTTAATTATCCCTTTCTTGGTTTAGGTGAATGTAAATCCCTAACGTTGGGGTAATTTATTATCCCAGAGATTAATTATTTATTTCAAATTATATAGGATTATTTTGAAACCATAACCTGAGATGGCGTTTTATTACGAGGTCCAGAGGGCCTGGTATGATCTTTCTAAAACTATTAAGCTTAAAATACCATTCTTGACCAGTTTCTCTGAATATATAGAATATCTCCTAAACAGTCTTTTGGATAAAAAATCTGAGGGCACTATTGCATTCAAGATACTTGTTTTACACTATGCGTGACAAATGTTTCTTTTGTATGTACCTCTATTGAGAAAACCCGAAAATTGTGTTACCTAAAATAAAATTATTAAATAAAATTGTTTTATTTTTAGAATCCATATAACACTCAAACGGTGACACTGATTGGAAATTTGAGACCACCTTTGAGCATGTGTGGGTATTCTTTCCTTAGGTAGGGCATAACATTGGCTAGCTCATCCCAATTGAGGAAGTTGGTCTTTGTCCTTAAATAAAATAATTACGTAACGATAATTTTATTTTCAAATCACTATAACTCATAAATGGTATCTTGGATTGGAAATCATAGAGTACCATTGAGATGGTGATGATGGGTTTCCATAAGGCACATCTTATCCTCGTCCTATGTGGGATAACAGTGAAAGATAGTTTTTGAACTTTTTTATGAAAATTAAAATGGTGCACATGCGCAGGTTTGGAATCTTCTAAACGGGTACCCGGAATAAAAATAGGGGGCACAGATGCATTTGGAACAGAAAAATTACCTATGAATGGACCAATCCTTAAGAGATGTGGGTAGAGGGAAAAAATTAATTTTTGGAGAATTTGTAAAAAAAGATTAAATATCTTACAAGTTATTTTATTTGTTTCTCTCCACCGTTTAGTGGTGGTGCATCAATATTGCAATGGAAATGAGGTGCCAATGAGTCACCTTATGTGAATCCAATTAACGAGGATATTAAATGTGATATGTAATGACACATTAATAGAAGTTTAATAGATACATTATTTCATTAATGAAATAGTCTAACGAGGAAATGACGCAGCATAATAGTAATGTTGTGACACATTTCTTTTTTAATTAGATAACAGGACGTAGATTTAGAGCTAGAATTTCCCTATCTGAAGGTGAGGGAATTATATCCAATGAATAATGACAAATAATAGCTAGCAACTGTGATTATAATTGAAGAATAGGACTGACTAACGATAGACACATTCTCTTCCCACCCATCAAATGATCTCTAGCAACCTGGGAAGTGAATCAAGAAAATGAACGAAGGTGCGCGACACTGCTCTTCCCCGACCAATGTCTAACCCAAGTAGTGGTTTAATTTTTGATGTTTTAATTACCCATTCTTATTTCTAAGACAATGAACATGGATCAAAACACAAACAATTATATCCATGTATCATTTGTTTTAGCGGGAGGGAGTTTATTCTATGGGTTTTTCATTATTATAAAATTTTATAGAATCATAATCCATTTTCTCCCTTGTTTTAAAGAAACTCTAACTTAGAAGGTGCAAGCCGAGACGAACAAGGACCGAGCCCTACCACCATTTTCATTATTGGTGGCCAAACCATAGAGTTTATGACATAGATTATTAGATACCATAATAGAAAAGATGGAACCCCATGGTGTCTGGAGGTATAGATGGTCCGAAGAACGGACCACCAGAGCTGACCCGGTGGTCCGTGGAAGACCCTACCGGCCCGCCACAATGTCACATGGAGGGGGTTTCTGCAACTGAAATAGTCCCTGGTGGAGTATTAGGAGCAATCTTTACTTTGTCTATGACTACCAGAAGTGGGACGAGGTGATCCGATTGCATAAGAAGGGTAGCTCGCGCCACGATGAATCTTTCACGCAGTCCAGTGGGGACCACATGTGGGAGGATGGGTGAATGGCTCCAACTGGACGTGTGCAGCCAAACCTGTTGCCACATGGAGTAGGAGATAGAGTGGACCGGCCCACTAGGTCGGCTGGACAGTGGCACACAAACCGAGCCACTGCAAGGCAAGGGATGGAAGTAAAGTTGGCCCACTATGGCTAGTCGGACCAGAAAAATAAGACTAGGATGATGGGTGTCCTAGGGCAGGAATGAACCGGCACTCCAGTTACAGGAAAGGACGGATGGAATTATGTTAGTTGGAGACCCAGTGGGTTGGACCCCTAGCCACACTAGGCTGGTCCCTCGGTTGACCCTGGCCTGGCCTAAAATGGCCCATTGGGCCTGACCCTGTGGCCAAGCCGGACTGAGCCAACCTAGACCAGAACTAGGTGGGTTTAGATTGGTCGAACTAATCTAGGGCATGCGGGGGGCCCGAGCCAGGTTGGTGGGGTTAGTCCAACTAGGTTGGACCGGGCCCAGACACAACTAGCCCATTGTTTCTAAAATACTAGTATCGTTCAAACTGGGTGTCCGATTGATGACATGTTTTCAATGTTGGAACCCTTGCGATGGGGTGATTGTTTTGTAATAACCTACGGATATTTTCATGATAGTTCAAATGATATTAATGACTTGATGATTGGTTTATTGGAGAATAAAATGCACTATGTGTGGAAATCCAATTTTTGACTAAGACTCAAAGACTTCTTAAATGAGACCCTGTGTGAATCAGGTATGATGGCCCAGTGGGAGGCGGCCTTTTGTGACCCAGCATGCCCACGGTGGGGAGCATCTTTGTTTGACCCATAAGACCCAAGATACTTGTCAGAGATGTGTACCATTGTAGAACATCCAAGGTGGGAAGTTACTCTGTGTGACCTAGCAAACCAATGGTGCGGAGAGACTCTATGTGACCCATCATACCCACAGAACTCATCAGGGATGAGCACCCCAGTAGTGCAAGGTGTTCAGTGTTGCGATTGATGGTATTTATTTCTGTACTATAGATTATTCCTACAAGAGATGAGTATCCCTTGTGTATACATTCCTTTGTAGACATTAAATTTTGGTTTCTGTTCACTAATGATTATTGTGTTACTCTCCCCTGCATGGTCTCTTCATACACATTTCATGTACCGTGTAGGTTATATATTCTTTGATAGAGGCCTCAGTGGGATGGGACCAGGTGGTGCAATGTGAGCCATCCCGGACGGGTATACATCTACAACATCCAGCAATCACTCCTTGTATACCATTCATGTGGGGTTCTCCTGTAGATGACATTTATCAGTGAACTTTTTTACTTTAATATTTTTATTTTATCTTTGGTTGGTTTTGTATTTTATCCCATTTTACTTATTCTTTTTACCTTTACTCAGTTTTCATTTTCACGGAATGCATGTTTTTTTTTTGCTTTTGTGATGTTGTTGTGTCTACGTCTGTACATACTTGTTTTCAAAAAAATTCCACCAACTCATGGGATAAAAACCTTGGTGCTAGTCGTCAACCACTGGTGTTTGGGAAGTGGACTAGGGGTAGTTACTTCATGGGCCCCGGGGGACAGGTCATGACTTGTAATCATTTAAAATAACATAAATTTTTTTGACGAGTAACCAGCTTGGATAATAACTATAGTAGAGGACTTTGTGAGTATGTATAATCTGTATTCATAGTACATTATTAACTACATGTTTGTTTACCAATGCTCGGAACAACCAAACAACTTATGGAAGGAGTTTTCTAGGATTTTATGCAATATATACCATTATGGAATGAAGATTTAGTTGACTATATGTCAAGAATGTTTGAAAAATACCTATGGGATGTCTCAGAGTAATGTGATGGTGTTTTTACTATGGGAAAGAAATACACAAAGGAAGTAACTGAATTAGGAAATTAATAATTCCATTTAATATAATGGATGAGATAGTTTTCCTCTCTAATCTATTATCAATTTAATTAATTTTTTAAACATGTAAAATATTGGAATTATGAAAATTGATGTCCTAAGTGGAGAGCTCATGAAGATTAATAGTATGGTTTTTGTATAATGGTTATATTTTTGATGATGAAGTTACCATAGATTCCATGTGAAAGGAATATTTTTTTAAAATATTATTGTTTATAATAATGATTCAATTGTATTTGAAGAATTTTAAGACAATTTTTATTTCATATTTTCAGAATGTGTTATTTAGATATTAGTTGATGATACATAGTTATTGGTTTGAGGAAGAAGTGAAATGATTAAAGTATATATGAGTTTGAATTCAATAATTATGTTATAAGAATCATGAATTATATGTTTTTCAATATTTAATTGATTGAATATATTTTATGTTATTGATGACCCTGAAGTGTTATTTAATGGAAATGTTCTATTTTAATAATGGTAACGTAACCGTTAATTTTTTATTGATGTTGAGAAAATTTTTTTTACCTTGGATAAAGAGATGATTAATATGCATAAGGAGAGTTTTATAGTAATGTTGACCTCAGAACTGATAATGGATTTGATGAAATGGTTAGTTCATATTATCATTCCTAATGTTGAAAATATAATTTAATTTGAATATCATATGCAACAAACTATATTCTATGTATGGAATGAATAAGAATGTATTATTTTAATATGTGTATATGGTAATTTGTGTTATTACTATATCTCAAGAGAATCCATAATGATTTTATTCATATGTATGTTTTTTTGGAAACCAAAATATTATTCCTAATACATGGGTGATCAATGTTTAGCTAATTTGGTGAAATTTATTAACCTTATTTCGAAATTTTTGAATTTCATCTTTCGGATGGGTTATATGGTTATCCATTTATGAGATTTTTTATGTTATAATTCATGTGAGGTTTTAGTGATTAATTAATTATCTCACCACATGAGGATTTATGCATATTGGATTATTGGTTACAACCATTTTGTTGTGATGTAAACAATGGAAAGAAGGAATGAACTATCATTATATTAAGGTATATTATGATTCATAACTTCTTCAAGCATAATAAATTCACTATTAATTATTTGAGTGAGAAAATATGTAAAAATTGATCATGAAAAAAAATGGTGAGATTTTATTGAAATATTGTATGTTTATATTCTTTTAAAATTTTATCAACTTTAAAAAAATAATCTTAAATAATGTTTTCTCCTATTTTGTTCAATTATAATGAATCGATGGTTTTATCAATAATAAAATATTTATGGTTTTGAGATGCTCAACATTCCACTGATAATCCACTTATTCATGATCATTTATCTTTATCACAATCTATAATTATTTATTGTTTTATTCAATGTTCTATATTCACAGTCAACCATTGTTGTACTTGGTGTTTATCATGTTATGAGTTACATTGTGTGGCCATTATATTTAGAAAATTCACATTTTAATGGATTCTTATGTATTCATTTTATTGATGTGGGTTCTTAAGAAAGAAAATTTTAAATATTAAAACATTGATACATGTGACATATTTTGAGGTCACGATTCATTTTATGTGGGGTTTAAGGTAACACCATATATTTTTATGAATTTATGTTTAGGAATAAATTAAATTTCATTCGTGGAATAAATTGCATGATACACCAACTTATGTGTTCATTATACACAAAAACAATTTGAATATGTTCTACACACAACACATATATTATATTATGGTAAAAAGATCAATATTATTTTCTTATGTTACACATAATACTGGGTTCGTTCGATAGCTTTCGGTACACAAAAGAAAGAGTTTTACCAAACTATAATATCCAATTAATATTATTATGATAGTATTAAAATTAATGTTTAAATGGACAACATGAATAGTATTATGAAAATTATGAAATAAAACTTACCCAATGAATTATTTCGTTACAAATTAATTAGAAATTAGTGTAATAACCATAGGAAAATAATGAAATTCCTTTTCGAAAAATCTATTTCTCTATATTAAAAAATGTTTTATAGTAATAAATTAAAGATAAAAAATTTATGATTTATTTTATTTAATTGTTTATATATTATATTCCAAAAACAATTTAATAATAATATTGTGTGTTTTTAGATAACTGTATTGAATAAATCAAATATTATGGACAATGAGATGTGATTTTCTAAAAGGAAATTTTATAGCCTTTTAATGGAGTACCTATAATAAAAATAAATTTTAACCACTCAAAAATCAATAAATGAAAAAAATATAATTAATTTTTGAAATTTTTCTCTAAAAATTATCTTAGAGTGATTTTTTAAATTATTTTTTGATGTTTTATTGTTTTAGGAATGGTGTCAAAATACATAATTTTATTTGAAAATTGTGTTTTCATATAATTTATCTATAAATAAAAAATATATTTTAAATTATCATTAAAGTAAAATTAGTAAAATAAGAAATAAATAAATTCAATTTAGTTCTTTGAAATAAATTTCACATTGAAATTGGACATAAATTGTTTTATACTTTTGAACATTTTCTCTTTAAAAACATGCATTCGTGACACAACTGTGGGATCAATTTCAAATTAATTTATAAAATTTCTAATATTTTAATTTAATAAAAAGGATTAAATATCTTTAAACATGAAATTTTATAATTATTCGCATGCATATCTAATTTTTTTGAAAAAAATAGCAATAAATAAAATAAAATTAATTATATTAATTGAGGAAAAGCTGAGCTTGCTTAGTAGTTTAAAAATAATATTGAGAAGAAAAATAAAATATAAATAAGTAAAAAAGTCATGTTATTGACATAATATCACCTTATAATTCCTTTTCTCTCAAATTTAACATTAATGGACACACTTGATGTAATCGATACCTCACAATAGTGTTTACCTATTGTTATTTACAAGAAATCCCCTCCTCCTCCAATTTAAAAATTCACTCACCCCCAAACATATTTTCATCTATAACGCATTTGGATCATCCAAAAACAACCACAATAATATCCCAACTTTACTAATATAATCCTACAAGTCTCAAATAAGGATGAAATTAATCCAATCTTCTTCTTTGGTGTAAAGTCAAATGGAGTTACATAAAGAAGAGGTAACATTCTTCAATGAGAACATTGGTAATATTTATTTCTTGACCACTTAATTTATTTTTATATAATAATTATATAATGAACACAATATTTTAAATGTAATTATATTTTTTTATTTTTGTTTTATGACCAATATGTTCACATGATTCCATCAAATTTGATTCACAATCATCATTCAGGTGTACGATAAACTACCACCCCATTAAATGATGGTGTTCGTTATTACATACCACCTTTAATGGTTTGAAATTGTGATTATATTAATATTTTTATATTATATATATTATGTTTATTTTGTTTTTATGATTCTTAAAATATTATATAACACATACCTTAATTGTTTCCATTTTTTGGAAATACGATAACATTGTTTGTGGGCATGTGGACTACCGCCACCTCAAATTGATATGATTCATTAAATATTTTAATGATGTGTATTAAGGAGGGGTTTATTAAAAATATGTGATATTTATTTCATTTTAATTATAATATAATGTTATTATATATAAATATATCATTTACTTCTCCTTCTTTTTAAAGGACAGGAAAATGAAAACAATTTTCATGCGTGTGTACGACTTACCGTCTCTATGAATGATGTATTTCATTTCATATTAATTTAATTTTTAGACTAATATAAATAAATATATAATGAATATATATTATATTTATTTATATATTTTAATTACTATAATCATTAGGACCCAAAATAACAAGTCAAATAATATATGAAAAACAAAGCCGATATTTCCTAAAACCCACCTTTAACATGGAATTGTTAATAAACAGGTAATGTAAAGTTGTATTAAAAAAATATAAGGTATGACATATAAGAATATGATTATTGTTTAGATGTATAATAAAATTATATTTAGTATTCATGATTTTTTAATGTGAATTAATAATTCAATGGCTTAAGGTACAAGGATTTATAACAAAACTTCTATTTCTATGAGATTTATGACATATTGACCACTTATTTATTTTTGGGGTGTATATGCTAACATATGACATTTTATATAATGTATTTATACTATTTTATTGTATTAAATGTTTTAGTTGATGTTATTCGTTAAAAAATCCCACAATTTAAAATTACTTATGTATTATGGGATTCCAATATCAATTTTTATTTTGTGACACACATGAAATTTTCACCACCTATTTATTATATATGGTGTATATTATTCATTTGATTGAATTTTCCACCATTTATATATGAAATTATTGGTATTACTATATTAAATTTTAGATTTATGTTTTTTGGGGGTTATGGTTCTGGAGAAACAAACTCAATAATTATTTTTTGTCTAAAATTGACTTCTTTGAGACACATGTTATGTTATGCTCCTATATTGTTGTAGAAGCGGAATATACATACCCAATTAACAATATATATCATAAATAGTCTTATTTTAATGATAATTTAGGCATCATGTAATGTTATTATATATGGGGGAATATAATTCCATCCTACCGATGTGGTAAATTTATTGCTACAATCTCATCATTTATCAAGATTTTTTATGACTATGATTAAATTGGTGAAATTTTGTGATCCATATCTCAAAAACAGTATTGAATATTCTAATAATATGGTTGTTTATGAAATATTACTGTTACAGTAACTTATTTCCACTCTTGGGTACTTAAGATAAATAGAAAATATTTTTTAAAAAAATATGACCTTATTTCTCTCTCGGGTCTAAATCTTCTTTTATTCAAAACCCATTTATTAAAAAGAATGATTAAAATATTTTTAAATAATATTATAATATACCTTTTAATGAAAAATATTTTAAAAACATTATATGATTCAAAAGGATCATAAGTTATTCTTCATGGTTTCCCTTAAATGTTTTCACATTCATATTTAGAGAAAATTATTTTTGAAATGATTTCTGATTTAAAAAGATTTCTTTTCAAAGAGGGAAGTATATTTTATTCATGAAAGTTTTTAATTTTTTTAATTATCACTTCATAAGTTCAAAATGTGTTTTTTAGGTAAATAATTAAAAAAAATTATACATTCAAAAAATGATTTTCAAAGGAAGGTTATTTTCTATAACAATAATCAAATTGATCTTTGAAAATACATCTTTATATAAGATGGAATCCTTTAATATAGTTTATTAATTATTTTGGATACAATCTATGGAAACCATTATAATTATCTCTTAGAATATTTTATGTTTTAGATTGAAATTTGTTTATGAAACCTATTTCTCTTCCATGAGTTATATTGTGATAAAATGATTATTAATACTGGTACTTTTCACGGGTTATGATATAATATAAGGATGATGAAAATGATCTCTTTTCAAATTTTTTTGATATAGTGACATGTTTTTTATACCAATTTCATTTAATGGGATATGATATGATAAATATTTATTATCTAATAGCACACATCTTTATGATTTCATTTTATTAACGGTTGGATTATATCTCCCTCCAACACATTAGGTTAGGATTTTTAAAAAAGTATATATATATATATATATATATGGGGAATAGATGTCAGGCTTGATCCATAATGGGGAACAAGTGTCTCTGTGTGGATGATGGGAAACTAATACATGTTGATCAATGATGGGGTACTTTTGAATCCTGATCCGCAATGAGAAAATGATGTATCCTGATCCATAATCGGAAACAAGTTCATCTTGATCCACTATGGGAAACAGGTGCATCTGAATCCACTATGGGAATAAGTTTTATCCTGATCCACTATGTTTATGTTATTATTTGTTAACATAGAAACATGAATTTTTTATATATATTTATCATAGTGAAAAACTCATAAGATGTTATATTATGGTTTATGATTGATTTATAATTATTTTTCAACCATATGATTCATATCTTATGAACATTTACTATTTACGTCAGGACACATTTATATGATCTTTGATATAGATTTTATGATCTTCAAATGTGATGTTAATATTCTTATACCCTTATACTCATGTTATGCTTATGTATCACAGTTATTTACCCTCATAGATGATTGGAGCTAACCCTTTCTTATGTTTCCTTTCTCCATGTTTGTCAAAATGGTTTAATGTAGGAATACAAAATGGGAATATCTTTTTGGTAAAAATTGAATATCATTCACCATGAAAGATTATTTTATTAATATTACAAAGACAATAATCTATTATGTTTCATAGACATGTAGTTTTGTAATGTGGTGGAAATTAATCAAAAATCATGTAATATCAATGTATATAATGCCTTAGTTGTTAGAGTTTTTATTTGAGGATATTTTAAGAGTTATGGGAATACTTTTAGGTTATATATAATTAAGTCACCCTTAACAGTATATAATTCTAATGACCCGATATTTCTTAATTATGAAGATAAAAATTTACTATTATTTTAAGTATAATGAAAGAACTAAAATGGTGAAATTTTAATAAGGGGGATAAGGTACCATATGAGAAATTTAAATCATATTTCTCCAAAATAAATGTATTATTTTGTAATTTAGGTCAATAAAATTATTCTTAATTTACTATTTTATGGAACTATTTATTGAAAATATGTTTTGATTATTTTTATTTTGTTAAAAAACTATTAATATTAAAAACAATTAAATATATTATATTTTTTGTTTTTTAGAAATAAAAAAATATAAATTAAAATAATATTTAAAAATAGATGCATAATTATTTAATAAAATTTATTAATTATTTCATTAAATATAACCAAATATTAAAAAAAATTCTTTTGAAAGTACATTTAGTTATATTGTTTTGTTTTAATACAATTAAAATTGAAAAAATATAAAATATATTTGAATATAAATTTATTTATTTATATTAATGTGTACTTTAGAGGACATATGTATTTAATATTATTTTTTAACAAATTACTTTTTTTGTAAAAATAAAAGTGTTTATTAATTTTTTAAAATTACATTTTATCCAATATAAATGATATTTATTTTCAAAATATTACATATTGTTATTATTTCATTAATTAAGCTAGTTTTGAATATATTATTATCATTTAGAAAATACGATATTTTTAAATATATTCCTATTACAAAAATATGAATATGAAATTTTCATCTTATGAAAATATTCTTTTTAGTTTTCTTGTATACGTAATATTTACCACCATTTAGTGATAATAATTAAAATGTTATAAAACATGTGGTTAGTGTATATATTTTTTCAACTTTTATTAAATAATGTTAAAAAATAATCTTAATTACAATTATAATTTACTAATTATAAATTCAACAAATTTTGTGTAAATGTATTCCTTAAAAGTAATTTATTTTAATACACCGTTATATTCAAAAAAATCCCTACTGAGCCCAACATGGGACCCACATCAACCACATCTGTGGGGCCAGTGGCCATTGATGTGAGAGATAGGTCGACCCATATAGCATAATGGAAGGGTGGTGGAAGGGTCTATTCTTAGGAAGGCAAGTGATCATTCAAAACATGGGAATAATACACCCAGAGGCACAGAAGGGGACATGTGGGTTGACCTATCCCATAATTATGAGTGTTTTGTTGCGGGTGTTTAACCTCCATATCAGCTCCACCATTAACACTCATGAGTTATCTTATTAATCTCTCACTGAACATGAAATTTTTAAATGTGGGATATAACTCTCAGTATACTTTGGAAAATTTAAAAATAACAAAATTAGGTAATAGCCGTTCGATTTGATCAAATCTAGACATCTGATCAATCCTTATATTTTCTTCATCCTCACTCATATATTTTTAATATTTAAATTCTTTCACCATCATTTTCTACCAATTCCACAATGTCCATCTATATCAATGCATTCATAACCCATGTGATTTCAAACATTTATTGTTTTCATCATTGGGTGAAAACCCTTAGGTTATAAAAAAATCTTGTTTTAAAATTATTAATATGAGATTCCATTGGCCTACACAACATTTAAATCATTGGAATTCCTCAATTTACAATAATAAAAACTACTCATAAAATTACATTTAATGTGTGATATTTTGAAGTGACTATGGTCAAATATTTATCCTAAAATTATCACATTTAATGGAATCCTCCTGAAATAGTTTAGTAAAAATGATTCCAAAAATGTTAAAAAAATAAATATAAAATATAATGTAACCACCATATTTAAATTTAATGTGTTTAACCAATGAATTTTAGATTTTCTGGTTCATTTTTTCTAACAATTTTAACAATGAATATGAACATTCAAGAATAATTTTCATATATATATAAGTATATATATATATATATATTTCGTTAACATTACATTTTAATAATTTTTTTCCATGTCATCCTACATTCTTATAAAGGTTGAAAATTGATTTTCCTATTTTGATAATTAATGATGAAATTATCACCCATGAACCTAGATATCATAATTCATTTGATATATATGACCACACATATTCATTATAAATCTTAGGAGATTACATATATATTTATATATTGATGTAAAATAAATCAAAGGTGTGTAATATTCCCCTAATTATATATATATATATATATAATTCAACAATCACTTATACAGTGGCCTTCTTCATTCGTTATTCATGAAAAGACCCCCACAAACCAACCCCTCTTTCCTCATTTTAATTTAATCATTCCATACCGTAATATCCATGACTTACCAATGCAAAATTTCATTTTATAACTCTACTTTTTATTTGAAATTTAGGCAAGGAATTTATATTTTAAACTTATATTTTAGTAATGAAAAATATTATTTTTAAACATATATGGAATAAATTTCATAACTATATTTTATTATAAATGAATTATTCTCTTCCGAAATACCTTGTTCTCAATAAAAATTAAAATTTTATTTATAATTTAATTTTGTTCCTTAAATTTATTCAATTATTAAAGAGAATTATTTTCAGATTACTTATTTTTTGAACTAGTAATATATCTAGTTTCTAATGGACATATATTATTCAAGGTTACATTTTTAACTTAGTAAGGGTGATTTTGTTTTTATAAATTACATTTCGTTGTTTATTTTAAAAATGAACATTTTAATGGAAAGTTAATTTTATTACAACCTCTATGAATAAGAGTAATAATTTATTATTTGATATTTCAATTTTCTTATTTAAAAAATTTATTATTAAAGAAATTGTGAGTTCTATTTGATGTATGAATTTTGAATAATAAATTATATCATTTAATGTGTAAAAGTTTCATTTATATCAATAAATGTAACTAATAACTGTAGTTAGGGAAATTTTCTATAAATATCATTGACATTAATTAGATTTTAATAAAATAATTTTTTTCCATTCAATTTCCATAGTGTTTACGAAATCAAACATTGAAATAATGAATATATATCAAAAACGAATTTCTTATAACCATTATATTGTTTTTGAAAAATTTGATTACTAATTTTTTTAAGATATTAAATAATTTTATCCATAAAAATGAATTTATGTCTATTTGAAAAAGATTTTAATTCATTATAGATGATATAGATAGTCTGGATAAAAATTATTTCTTAAAATAAAACATGGAAATTTGGTATCAAATGATATGATGAGTAATGGGGATTAAAACCATGTCCTTAAGTGGATATTTTATTATAGATGACACTAGTAGTTTCATAATAGATTTCATAAGGATTCCCACATAAAATTTTAATATACATAAGTTTTTAATCACAAAATATTTTAATGGAGACATCCAATTCTTATTTCAAGGGTTATTTATATTTATATTACATTTATTTTCTAAATATTATATCTATTAAATGTTTTTTAACATTATTTTTATTTTCAATTAATTGAATACTCTAGATTATATTATTTGTTGAATATTATTCATGAATTTATTTTCACTTTTTAAATGGAATTATTATTTTATAAAAAAAATTAGAGTGTATTTTAAAATGGATTTCACCCCTAGTTCTAAAAACCATTACCTAGAAATTTTATGCTCGCCCTAAAAATTAAAAAAATTTCACATCTTCATTAAGAGTTAGAAATGGTATTAGTTTCATTTTAAATATCAAGTGAGAGTGAATCCAAATAGTTATTTTTTATAATTTTTTAAAACTCTGATATATTTTACGCATTATCTTAATTCTCCAAAAACTAGACTAGAAATGATCCCTCTATGTGTAAAAGTATATATATTACTAACTATGTTTTCATTAAAAATAGCATGTTTTTTACATCAAATCCAGATGTGTTAGTCTTAAGAGGAAAAATATTAGACACTTTTTCTAAAGAATATACATTATACTGTCATAGTATTTTATGTCATATCTATGATTCATTTGGTTTAGGATTAAAGGATTTCTCTTTTTAATTTAATTAATTTAGATCAATGTTACATACATTCTCTGTTCATGGTGCCTTAAATTTAATAATTCTATCTTTAATGATAAAATATGTTTTGTTAGAAAAATATATAAAATATCCTTCATTAAAAAGTAATGAAATAGAAATCAGATTTTTATTAAATAATTCACTATAAAGAACAATTTTTATGATGACTAATCTTGGATAAAAAAGAGATCCATCTCCCATAATCATTTCATTTTTATTATAACCAATTGTGTCATAGATCCATTATTTTTAGTGAGTAGAAACTAGTGAAATAGACACCAATATGTCTTGATTATCCCATGTCAATATACCATTTTTCATTGATTATCTTAGACCTTTTTCCCATCTAAGAAAAATAAATTAATAAATAATTTTGGTACCCATATCTCATGGGTCTATTAATGTTAGAAACTAATTATTTGGGAACCCATATCTATTTGTGTAGTTTATAAAACCAAACATTTTATTAAAATAATTGAAATAAAATATTATTTGAATCAATGATATTTTGGATTTCTTAGACTGTAATTATTAGCATAGTTTCCTAAGTGTATACTATGAAAATTATTACAATGTAATAGTTTCCATTCATATAACTATAACAAAACATATTTTTATAATTCTTTTGGTTATCACCTTGGATACCTATTCCATATTCATTTTTCATAAAATTATTATTCAATAGAACATGATTTGTGTTCTTCTAACCATATTTGAAAACACTTGCTGAATTGTTAAAATCATGAAGTTATTTATATAATATCTTTGTGTTGTTAAAATGTTTGATAAAATATATTTTATTCTTTTCAAGATTATTTTTTATATGTATAATTTCATTAGAAAATTCCTCTTATTAAATTACAACATTATAATAAGATTTTATACGAGTTTTCATTGCCTTTTTAAGGGATTAATATTTGGTTTCCCACACATTACATTATTTATTCAATTATTCACAATATAAATGTCCATTTTCTAATTGAAATTCATGCCATGTAGAATAAAAATATGCACCATATCTTATATTTCTTTAAAAACATAATACAGTTATGATTAGAAAATTCATCTTCTGAATCTAATGATTTATTTTCACTATATTCATCAAAATCAATCCACATTATTTTAATGAATTTCATGGAATTCTCCTTATAATGAACTTTCCTAAAATACATTTTATCATATTTATTGTAACATTCAATTAAGGTAAATATGTCATTATATGCTTTAGCATCTTATAATCATATGTAATAGCTTCTTTATAATTTAACCATATTTTATAAATTAATAAATTATTTTATAAAAGAACTTATTTTGTTGTAAAAATCTTTTATCTTTATAACAAACTCAGAATGCTCAAAATTTGATGATGATTTTATAGAGATATATTCTATTATAGATGATTTAGGAATTTGTATAAACTTTTTCTTATTATCATATTCAAAAGTAGAAGTATTCCGTGCAATATTTTCATTTTTTACTAGCTTATGATCACTTTACTCATTATCCATTTTAGACTTGTATATCAAAAATGTTCCTATAAGATAATTTATTTTAACATATATGACTACAACTCATTACCTAATGAAAACCATGATTTCACTCCATCTTGTTGGTAGTATTATATGTATTTTCTAAGCTTGAACTAGTTTTGAAATAGCTTCCCATAATGTACAAAAATTATTTTCAACCACATTAACTCTTCCATTTTGTTTATAATTCTATTCAATTAAAAACTTATGAATGTATTGAACATCATATTGAATGGATTATATCTGAAAGGATACATGTTTTATGTTCCTTTATAGGCTACCGATATGGTAGCTCATATCCCATAAACTACTGCACAATGTGAAACTCATTTGACCTCATCTAGTCATATTCCACAAATTAAAGCATTCATCGACATATATTTTATGTCCTAGGTGGCTTCAGTATCTAAATCCCTTTTTTATACCATTTCATTGTAATTTTATAAGGCTTTGCACTTTTTTATAAACCATCAGACTGTGTTTCCTCATAAATATTTTCATTTGTGCCTTACAGTAACCATAATTAGAACCATTAACGTGGGGATATATTACCATTGACATACCTTCCATATTTTCAAACATATTATCCATTTCTAAAATGATCATAAGATTTCTTCCTTTGACATTTCTGAAAAAAGGATTTACTACCCAATGATCCCAATTATTGTTCGAACACTGATTACATAATGACTCAAGAGGGGGTGAATTGTGTTATTGAAATCATCTTCCTATTGAGATGACCATCATTAAAATATTTTAAATTTTTTTATTTTTTAAAAATATAACATTGTATAAAAAATTCTAAATGAAAATATTTCAAACACATGATACTTATAGTTATTTGGGGAATATATCTCATCAAATCCACCCCCAGACACTCAAATTAATGGGTTTGATGAGCTTCAATCGACTAGTCCTTCTAATAGAAAATACCAAATCTTTTTCCAGTTACTACATGACAGAGTTAACAATTATAAAAATGTTTAAAATAATAAGTACATTTAAATAGGATCTAAAAAGGCTTCAAAAACACTATAATTTACATTTATATTTAATGAAAACCTTATTAGTTAAAGAGAAAAAAATCAAATAGTTTAAACATGACACTAATTGTTGTATGATAAAACTGAGAAGAGAGAATAAATATCTATATAATAGAATATGAATGAAAAGATGATAATGCATATTATTCTATAGAAAAATAAAGGTGATACTGATAAATATCTTTAGATTAAAATCTGCATCATACTTGTTTGTGGATTAATATAAAATCATACAATAAAAATTCGTAGAAAGAGAGTTTATGGGTAAAGGGATTATTTTCATATTTTATATACTCTTGTTAACCACAAGCATGAAGAATAAATACACAACTTCTATTTCAGTTACACATTTTTTAGAACCCTAATTTCAAATCACAAAATTTAAATTATAGATTTACATTTTACAAAAATACATCAAAACTTGTACTGAACATTATATTATCTTTTCAGCTGTTCATTCTCATGGTACTTGAATATTTTTATAATCATTTATGCCATTAATTGGTAATTTAATATTTAATGAATGTATGAAAGAATTAATTTCCACTTAAATTACACCAATGGTAATAAATAGATGGTTAGTAACTGATATAACTGATTCTAGGTCCCTACATAGTCAATCTACAATAATATTAATTCACATTGCAATAATTTTCCATGTTGGTCTTCATTATGTTTAAGATTTATCCACATAGCTGAATTTCAAAGGATTTATTATTGTCGAAAATTTTATCACATAAGCTTCTTGAACAAGTAGAAAAATGTGAAACAAACGAATGAATTATATTGCCACTGGGAATAATGTAGCTTCTTTCATTACATATCCAAATAACATAGTCGATAACTACATGTAATTAATTCATGTTGCTCTTTTATTTATGTAGGTTATTACACATTTTGTTGATTCATAGATGTAGGTGATTTCCATATATCTGATTTCATGATGTATCCATTTCATGTATACATTTCCATTAAATATGTGATCGATGTAGACGATTTCTTGATGTAACAATTTCTCCACATAGTTCTATGCCTCACGTAGATGATAATATATACACAAGAATTTTATTAGTAAAATTAGAAATATTTATATTTCAAGATAATTAACTAAAAAATTATTTCAAAAACCTGATCAACTCACATAAAAAAATAGTAACCAATCACGGGTATTTGGGATCATCAAATAATAAACTGAATGGGATTCATTTAAAAAACATTATTAGTCAAATATAACTAAGTTATCAAATGATGATTTTTCTGATGCTTGGAATATCACCATTCATATGTAATTTAGATTTATAATAAGTATATAATCCTATGTATATCGATGATTTTACAAAATTCCATAATATATTCACTGGATGACCGATATAAGTAACATGTTTTTATTTATAACCTTCATGGTGTATTCTTTGTATCTTATATATGGAACTTTTTAATTAGTACATGATTCTATTCATCATAATCATAGAATTTCATTAGAACCCATAATACCTGATGCAGCCCATTATTTAGGGCTTATTAAAAGTCTTTATTTCAGTGGATATCATCATTAAACCATTCTTGTAGTGTACAATGTATCACATAATAATAATTGATAAATGGAGGTTCTATTTTTTATAATGGCATGGTAATATTATATTTATCACACTTATCTATCTAGTATCAAATTATTAGGTACATAACATGACACCAACATTATTTTTTGTTGTAATGGATTTATTAATTTATTTTATTTAATTTCCTCTATATCCACCTAACATCTTATTAAATCAAAACATAATAATTCTCATGAGAGATTAATTTTATAAATAATGTGCTTGGTCATTTTTTTTGGAAATGATCATTATTCTACCTAATGAATCCATTTATTTCATAGTATATCTTGATTTATCTAGTAATACTAGGAATACCCTCATGTTTAGATATGAACTAATAAATCCGAAAAATTTCTTTCCTAATTTCTGATTCAGTGATTTACACAACCTCTATGGTTATGTCCACTACAATGGCATGTTTGAAACTCCTCAAAGAAATAATCGTAATAATTTACAAAAATATCAAACTAGATTGATATTCATATTATCTTTTTCAAATTTAAAAAAATGATTTCTATACCCATTTATATAGAAACCCATAATTTCTTACAAAAAATTAATTTTTAATTGAAAATATTAAAATATAATATAATTATACACTCTAGAATCATATTGGATTTGAATAATTTGATTCTATGAAACATAAGAAACATTTCTATAATTAATATAAATAATATCCATTTATGGTATTCAACAACAGTAACCTTCATAGACATATAATACCTAAATCCTTTTTTCATAACTTTGGGAATGTAAAAATACTAAAGGGTGAGTTTAGATTCTCAATAAGTATAAACAAGGGAGATATCAATGATCACATGAGCATAACATAGGAATAAGGGTTTTGGAAAATGATATTATCATTTGATAACTATACCCAACAAATAATAGATCATAATCCCGAGTCATAGAATACATCCTGATAGTTCATTAAACATGAATCATATAGGAATAAAATAATATTATCTAAAATGTTATAACATTTATATACCACATAATCTTTTGACATACAAATAAGCAAATAAATTCAGGTCCTTAGTCAAGACCAACTATTAATTCATTTTTAGGGTATTGTGTTTACTCAAAATTTCATCATATCCATTGTAATGGTTTAATCCAAAGACAATAATAGTAGAAAAATTTTATTCCAAAATAGGTTCACTCCCCATTAATGCCCTTATTATCTCCTGAGTTGTCAATATTTAACCAATACATTAAAGAGATATATAATTCTAGGCCCACCCCTCTCGGAATTTAAAATCATACATATGTGTGACACAAGACACTAAAATAATAATTTTATCATAATCCATTTAATAAAAATTGGCTTTATAAACATTCCATTATTTCATCATAACATAACCTATGGACAATAAATTTTTTTCCTAAATGATACACCATTAATTGATTCCCCATTACATGATTCACCCATGTGAAAAAACATGGTTTCATAGAATCATCCATAAATTGTAATATTCATAATTCATTCAATTAATTTTACATGATTTTATCTATAGATTATATCGATATTAAATCAAAAGTAACATCGATGTATGTTATCATGAATAAAATATTCCACTAAAGTATTTGTAGAAATATTTCTTGTAGAAAATACACCCTTTAATTTAAAAAATGATATATTAAATATAACAAATTAAAAAATATTGTGAAATTATTTTTCATTGAAAATAACCTTTAAAAAATATAATTGAATTTCAATGAAAATATAAGAGGTCATGAATACAAGATATTCTATTCATGATGTTTATGCTAAAACAATGATTCCTTTCACCTTTTAAGTAAAAAGTTAAAATTAATTCATTCAAAAAAAATTAAAAGAATATTAAATTTTAACAATTTATAAAAACATCACCCATCATGGGAAAAGATACATTAAAAAATCCTTTAAAATTAATTAAAACAAATTTTGAAAACATGGAAATGAAAGAAAAAATATTTTTGATCAAAGAGAAAAGAGATGTTGGATTTCCTCCAACTATATTATTTTGATCTATTCAGTGATTATGGATAAAAAATTAGTTGAATACATTTATTCAATAGAAATAACAATTTTATAATATAATATAATATATTATTTATAGATATCTAATTAATTTTAATCATCGAAATCATAATCATAAAAAGTTCATATAAAAAATGAAATTTTAATAGAAATCAATTAATTCATGCTTGTAATATTTAAAAATAAATTTAACCTTCTATAAAATAAATTTAAATTTACTACTGATCTATGAAATAGTCATTTAAATACTAATAATATCATCAATAATCCACTAATACAATTTTTTCACCCATTTTTTAATAATTTATTTTTCAAATCATCTTTTTAGGTTATTAATTGTCTCATTTGCATGAATTTTTTTTGATGATGCATAGAATTAGATATTGGTTCCAAAATCATCAAAATTTTAATCATGATATAATTATCTTATATATATTTAGATCCATCCCTAAATAGTAGTTATAAAAAAAATGAAATACACCATTCATAGAGATGGTAGTTCATATTTATGCATGAATATTGTTTTCACTTTTAAATCGGTAGAAGGAAGTAAAGGTAAATAAATTGTAACACTATGATATTTTATTATACTTTAATAAATTTTATTTATTTGATAAATTGTTTTATACACAATAATAAGTATTATCAAATTGCAATATACTATAAATTTTATAATTTGAAATTAACCATTATATCCCAGTTGATGAAAAATGTTAAAGTAATAGGAAGAATGACATAATAAAAAATTAATTGTAATGATTTATATAATGAAATTATATTGATAAGAAGTATTTAAATTTTGGAAATATATTTATATGATTCAAAAAAATTTATTTTCTCAAAAAAAATTTATGTAACTTTTTTTGATCAAATTAATGAAATTTTTTAACTATTAAAAAATATATTTGAAAAAACGAAATTTTTTTAAACATACATAGAAAAAATTATATTTGATTTAATTTTTCGTAATTTTATAAAAAGTGTATATTTTTTATGAATAAGGAAAAATTATGATTTTTATTGAAAACTGTATTTTCATTTAAAAAAATTAAATATGTTAATTTAACCTATGATGGTTTTAAAAGTAAAATTATTTTAACTAAATATTTATTATTCACAATAAGGTAATTTTAGTTGATTTAATATTTACTTTTTATTTTAATACATTGTATATTTATAAAAATTTCCACTTTGGGAAACATCATTTTCATAATGTCTATGGGTTAGATTTTTAAGCAAATTTTTCCAATTATATAAATGGAATTTATAAATAGGAATTCAATACATATAATAATAATAAATAATATTATTTATTAAATTCAAATTATTCTTTTCCAAAATTAACCGTAAGAAGAGAAAAAGTTATGTTCCATAATTAATGTAATAATAGGTTTACTAGGGGTTAAAATAAAAATATATAATGGGGTAAAATAACATTAATATATTAAAAATATAATTTTTTAGAAATATATATACCTAATTTCATCTATGGTTTTATAATGATCCAGTTTTTATCATTTTCCCATAATAAAAATGTTGGAACACATTTTTAATTTGAAAAATTCAACGTGCATCCTCTACCCTGCTTATTAATAAGAACCACATCTCCTCACCTATACACACATTAAAACCAATTTGGTTCTAAAAAAACCTTACCAAATCCCTCAATTACATTAATTCCCACGTACATGATTCCTTATATTTTTAATTAAACCCTCATAATAAATATTTATATCTGAACTAAAAGCTGTTATCTCAAGAAGAGGAATAATCCTTAAAGATATATTTTCATTTTATTTCACCCAATAATCCCTTCAAATATTTTTCAAACATGATTATATAAGAAAATATATATATCCATTTAATATATATATTATTTTTATAATTTAACTACCTATATATATCATCTTCCATCAAGTGGGAAATTAAATCGTCGAAAGTGTGTACAGAGGATTAATGCCTCATGAATAGATGTAATTCGTTTTCCATCATCGCCTCTCATGGATAAGGAAAATGATTCATTTAATGTTTTAATTTTATTTTAATGGATTTATTATACATATGAATTTATAATATATCATATAGCTTCTTAATATGAAATATTTTGGGAATCGATAATGTTGCTTGTGCATATAGTTGGGTTACTACCTCCGTGAAGTGATGTGATAAAATTTTCATTTATTTTGTATTGAATGGTAAGAATGTTATAAAATATAAATTTATATGACATATAATATATAAAAATATTATTTTATAGGGAATTAATTTTTACTTTCATTTCATTACATATATCTACAAAATGGAAACAACATTCTTGCGTACGTACGGCATACCATGGCCATGAAATGTGTAATTATGTTCTGATATCAAAAATTCATAGATTATATAAATTCATATAAAAGAAATAAAAATTTCAATTATATAATTTTTATAATTATATATATTACTTAATAATGGAAAAATTTGAAGGATCAAAAAAACCAAACCCAAGCATATATGAAAAATGAAGCAGTTATCACCCAAAAAATGATTTTAACAAGTAATTATGAATTACATGTTAATACAAGAGAATAATTTAAAAACATATGATATGATATATAAAATTATGGTTCTATAATAGATATTTAATAATACCATATTTAGTATAAATTAGTTTGAGAAATTTATTAATGATGTCGAGACTTAACATATGCGATTTTTCATCTCACTATTTATTTCCGTGGGAATGATTCCATATTCGCCACTTGTTTAGTTTATGTTCTATATATAATAGCCATGAATTCCATTTATGATTATTATCATGGTAATAATTTCATATGAATAGATTGATAATATTATTTATTTCATAGGGCTTATAATTCCAAAATTAACAATGTGGTTAATGATTTAATTTACAATGTCTTTATTTATCAGGATTGTTTAGCATTATGATTCCAATGATGAAATATTATGACTTATCAATCATGAAATATATTAAATTTAATATAATATAGTTATCATATTAAATTACATGTTTTCTGTTAATTTCTCTTTCTTTTTTTTCTAAATATGCATAAATATTTATTTTAAGGAAAACACAAATTTATTTCTCACTTCGGTCAAATTCCCATTTTATCCCATGTTAATTTATTATAAATAAATTTAAATTTATATTTAAATTTTCTTTATTGAATTTTTTAAAAAAATTGTATCCATGTTTTCCTTTTTAAGTTTTTTAAAATTAATATTCAATTTATTTTCCAAACACAGATATCTTGACTTATTATCAATAACATGAAAGGAATATTCATTTTAACTTGTATGGTATGAAAGAGAATTTATTACTTCATGAATAGTTAGCGATACAATGATTAAATATATATATATATATATATATCCAATTTTATGATGAATATAAAATTTGACTTTAATATTTGGGGAATTTCTTATATTTTAAATATGTGTTTTATAGTGGAAATCTTATTTTCCCATATAAATTTTCTATGTGATATTTCTAAGTAATTTTACATGTAATGTAATTTCCTTTTAGGTTACATAATATTTACTATAGATATAATCCAATCATTAAATAAATATATTCTTTATCTATGTTTTTTATGTTTACGGTGAAGATTTTTTTATAAATATAATTCATTTTCTTGGGTTATACTATGATGTAATGTTGGGATAATTGTGAAACCTGTTTCCTTTCTACAGGTTATACTATAATGAAATGTTTAGAAAAAAAATTTCCATTCTATGGGTTACACAATATTAAATTTCTTATGATCATTTGAAACAAAACCATATAGATTATATGATAGGTTGGACATATATCTCCCTTGAATTCATTGAGTAAGGATATATCTTCTTATCATATCATAGGGTAAATTTGATTTTATCGCATATCCAAAAATGATGTCATGTGGGATGTTCTTCGAAGCCTAAAAAAGATTTTAAATGGGTGGTTATTCCAATATTGATGTAGGTATGTGGGTGGTTATCCCATACATAACATGTTGTGAATGAATTGGTGGGTATACAGGACATAAGGTTTTCTATGCTTATATGCATATCACAAATCTATGACTTATGCCAATATTATACTCTCAGGGATCATGTCTTTGATTCCATTATGATTCTTGTGTTATAAACTACCAAGATTTATACCATGACTCATATTTTTATTCTATGATATGAAGTGTTTGGTTTTGGAATTTTAATATCATTTTCTCATTACCTTAGCCAAATGATTAATTGAAATCCCCTTTGATTACCTTTACTGAGCTTCTGAGATATAACTATTCTATGTTTCATTTACCTAGGTTTTGGAGAAATGTATTATGTATGATATGTTTATGAAGGGTTATATTTATGAAGAAATTATATGGATATGATATATCTTATTTTTAACAAGTTTTTTATGTATCTGTGTTTATAAAGACACTATACTTAAATAATTTTCACATGGATCATTATGTTTTGTTATGAATATATTTCTATTAGGATATAATATATATTTATTATAAGCATGGGTATCTAAAGATTGAATCATATAATGTTATTGATAACTATTAGAAACTAGGATGATAAAACATTATTGAGATCCAAAAGGATATCTCTAAGTATTATTACAATGATAAGTAAATGAATTGGAAGATCACATGGGATTTCTATGAATGATAAAGTGGGTGGTTTCCATGAAAATAAATCCATTTTTGGATACTAAAATTGGATGTGCTACAATAGTATTGGTACCAATGGGTAATAACTATGATAATGGGTTATTGTGATAGACCTAATAACAACCCGATAAAATATAATGGGACTTTCTATATACCCGGTTTGATACTCCTTGTGGATACACTATGTAAGATCACACACTCTTTATGATGAATCCTGAGGGAGTTGAATAATGACCATGAATTTCCTTGGTTATTCATAATGTGTCCTAAAATGTGTCATGATCTAGACCGAGGTAAAGTGATTTTCATTATTATGGGGTTACCCACTATTATAATTGTTACTTACACAATGTCTATTGTTTTTAGTTGATTTATTTGAGATGGAAGAATTATATACATACTAAATGTGATGGAAAATTTATTGATTATGGGAATTAATATTGGAATATGATTGGAGAAAAAAACTATTGATTATAACTAATTATCTACCACAATAAATGATTAACAATTTGTAATTTGTTGATATTCCTAATTAGTCAAATAATATGATTATTTATTTTTAATGATGTTCATGTGGTAATGAATATAGAGTAAAGATGATTTGGATTCATACATATAAAAAAGGCTATAAACACACCCATGGGAATATCACAAATAGAAGGTTATATGATTTCTCTGGGAAAATAATGGTCGTATAGAAATTAATTTCCATGAAATTTGATGTATTATACATTGGGATCATGTGAATTATGTGATCCATTCACATATAATATGGTTTAACCCGTCAAATAACGAATGTACTTTGTTATACCATATCATTAAAGTGGAAGGATTGAAGTATACAGGTATTGGAATACTATAATTATGTGGTAAAATTATTTCTACCAATTATATTTTGGTTATAATAATCATGAAACATAAATGAATTATGTTACTTTTGGATGAATATATTTTTTTTATGTAACTTAACATAACTGTAATGAATACCATCATGAGATTATGAGTTTGAGATTGATCATAATTTCTATGTAATATATAACCCTTTTAGGTCCAATGTGTTGTGTGTTTAATGTGATTAATGAAATATTGGGATATATCTTTGTGGATTAGGTATGTGTAAGTATTTGGGTCCAGAATCTATATTATCTGACAAGGAATGATATTTCAATAAGCTTAAATTTATTGATAAACTTTATGTTTTATATGAAATTTGATGATGAGGAATGATTTTCCTATTTATAGGGATTTAATAAAAATTATATTAATATAAATTTATTAAAATGGAAAAAATCATACATCTGGAAAGGGCAGAGTGCTTGAAACCACATATGAGGGTTCATACAATTTATCAACCAACCACTAACTCATATTATATCTTTATCACTTTGAATTTTTAAAGGAATTGATAGAGAATTATTAAGCTGATTTTGGGAACATATGTTTTATCATAGAGATAACCAATGAATTTTAAAATGATATAGTGATTGTTATGAAATATGATAATTCCATTATGATGGAAAAAATTGACCAACTCATGATTTAGAGTTATTTACAGTAATTTTCATTAAATTTATGAATGATTTATCTTATGGAGAATGGTGTTATATATAGCCGGATCAAAATAATTTCAAGTATATATTCACAATTATCGAGTTGAATATATTATAGATGAATTGGTTATAACTAATTAATGATTTTAACTACTCAATATATTTCCACCATGGAAAAGAAAACAATATGGATGATGCTTTAAGATTAAAGTACAATTCTTTTATATCCATGATGATGGATAAAAAAGGTCGAATATTCCCAAATTTTCAAAGGATGGATCAGGGAATGTTAAAAGATGGGAGAAATCATGTTCTCTTATATATGTGTTCATCCATCTATCGAAATGAAGATTAAAATGTTCTAGGAGGTATACATAGAGTAATGTAATTTCGTAAATATTCTATAGTTTTACCATGATTTTCATTAATTGATAAAGTTCAAAAAAACATATATTTCTTCCATCCAAACCATATTTGAAGATCGAGATTTCAGAGGAGGGACAAAATTTTTCATTTTTGATTCATCCTTGATGTATGAATAAATGAAATAATATATATGGTGGGATGAAAAGAATAGAGAGATTATAAAATATGTATCATGGTTCTTGGTATGTGATAAAGTTAATGTTATGATACAAAAGTATAAGGAAATTTTATAACCATTAGCACTGATAATATGGAAATTTAAGAACATTAATATAGATGTGGTTCCTAGACTCATAATAGCATGTGGAGTGCATATTGATATATATATATATTATAATCGATCACCTTTAAATTTTAGTACACTTCGTAACAATTAGAAAATATTTTTCAATATAACATCTCTCTATGATATATAGTTAAGAAGATGCAATAATTCATGTAGTAACACATTCCATTGTTTCTAATCAGGATCTAACATTTACATCAATGTTTTTATAAAATATTTAGAAATATCATTATACAGAGTTTTATTTCTGTACTAAATATGATTCTTAGATAGATGGTATGTATGAGAGATCAATTAAAACCCTATAAGCAATTTTTAAATCATGTTATATGGATTTCAAATATGTTTTGGATCAACACCTTCCTCGGGTTGAGTATTCATACATCAATATATTTTACCTATTCATTAATATATATCATTAAGAATCCCACTATATATAAATGGGTATAATAATGATGTTTATGGATGAAGTTGGATAATGAAATCTATTAGTACTTGATGAATATTAAAAATAGAAGATAATGTTAGATACATTCATAAAAAAATAAGGGATGTATAATGTCTACAATAAAGTAATGATGAAAATCACCTGCATGATCTAGAATTTGAAGTTAGTTCTAAGGTAATTCAAATAATTTATCCACAGAAGAAGGTAAATATATTTGGATATAAAGGGAAACTAAGTTATATTCATCCCAATGATATTATAAATTGTTCCAAAATAGTTTATTATTTATTGGATCCTCTACCAGGACTCTCTCATGTCCATGATGTTTTCCATGTATCTCTCCAGTAGAATTATATACCCAATCCTTCACATTTATTGAACTCATAGGCTATACAATTATAATATGATCGTTTCTGTTAATAATAACCATTGTAGATTTAAGATTGTGGAGAGAAATTTCTATAAAAAAATACTACTAACATTTTTAATGTTTTGTGGAAAAAACATCAATTTCAAGAAGATATGGTAGAACATGGGGATATGATAAGGTAAAAGTATCCTCAACAAGTTTCTTCAAGGGGGTGAAAATCTTGCAATAAATTCACTTGGGGGGTAGAATGTGACAACCAATGATTTTATGAATTGTTTTGTACGATTTTAATTTAATCAATATATTGTGTTATATTAAACACCATGTTTTAATGAACCAAAATATACTAAATATATTATTATTTAGAAAAGTGAAATATAACCTAGCTATTAATTATTTAGTAATTAATAGGAATAGAAACATTATAAAAAATAATTATTTTGGTTTTATATTAATAATTCATATTGAGAAAAAATACTCAAATTTTTAGTAAGTTCTTGATTTTTTCTGAATATATTAATTTCTAAAAAATGTTTTATTTTTTTTGAAAAAATATTAAAAGTGTATTTATATAATTTTTAGAAAATTTATTTGAAAAAATAAACTTCATTTTTGTAATATATATGTCAAAATATATTTGAGTTAATGTTTGATAATTTACTATAATGATTTAATTTTCAATCAATATTAGAAAATACTGATTTTTATTAAAAAAACATCTAATTTAAATAATTTTGAATCTATATTTTATATTCTTATGCATTTAAGAGTAAAATTCATAAATGGTTATAATTTTAAATCTGATTTATTTCATTAGAATAACTTTCATATTTAATTTTTGTATTAAAACATAATACCCATATAAAAATGTTTTCTTCGGAAAAATTATTTTTCATCAGACCTATGAGTATAATTTTAAATTTTAAATTTAAATTTGTGTGAATGGGATTTTTAAAAATTAATTCTATATAGGGAATCATAATAAATAATATTATTTAATGATGTCAACATAATTTATGGTGAAAATTAATATTAAAAACAATATAATTTTTTACCATGGTTAAGGTTAAAATGGATTTACTGGGTGGTTCAAAAAATATATTTGGTGGAAAATGACCAAAAAAAATCTAGATACCTTTTTATATCCATATTTGGATATCATATAATCTAATGTCTGAGAATGAGCCATTTTGGAGCCTTATTTCATGATTAATCATTGGTACACCTTTTTATGTTAAAAAAAACTGTGTGTCCACTACACTACAAATAAAGGGGAACCCCATCCAATCCAATACACACATAAAAAACCCCTTGTCATGGTTAATACCTACCAGAACCCATTTTTTAATTCTCACACCAAATATTGTAGTCTTTAAACAAGAACTTTTATTTAAATTATTCCTCTAAATACTTATAATAATTTTCAACAGGGATGATATAATTACACAAGTATCTCCCCTATATCAAGATGTAATTATTTTAATATAATGACCTGAATTTAACTTCTCTTCCATCTTATGGTAAACAAAACTGATGATCATATAAATGGAATACTACCACCTCTTGAACCAATGTAATTGGTTTTCTATCACCACCACTCACATATAGATATAATTATGGATATAATTTTTTTATATAATATTAATGAAATGATTATACTTATTAATATAAATTATAACATCCACATTCTTACATTCCAATCCATTGGGAAATGATATCATAACTCCTTTTTACATTTTGACTACCCCCTCCATGAAGTGATGTGATATGTTTTTAATTTATTTTAACTTTTGATGATAATAAGGATAGATTACATAAATATATGTGATATAAACTGTATTAAAAATATTTTATAAATTTTAATTAATATTTATTTTCATTTTTTTCATCCATCGAGTTAATGGAAACATCATTTATGCATATGTAAGGCATACTCTATCTATGAAAGGTGTAATTAATTTTCTATTTCGAACATTAATGGATTACTGTTATATTTATATATATATTATATATATATTTTATTTATATCATGTTTTATATTTTATATATTACCGAACCAATATCATAGATAAATGACTTCAACTACCAATCTGAAACATAGATGAAAATCAATGAAGTTGTTACACGATGCGTGATTTTGATAAGGAATTGTTAATAGATGGGTAATAAAATGTCATAAGTAAATAAAACATGGGAAAATATATATATATATATATTATGGTTATATTATATATTTATAATAATGATATATTTATTATATAGGAGGTTTTAATGTGTACTGAGGAATATGAGACAAGTGGTACGGGGTTTTTCATCTCAGATTTATTTCTATGGGACACATTCCATATTCACCACTAATTTATATTTTATGGATTATATAATTTACATAGATGTATTTTATAATTATTATTGTAAAAATTATGGGAATTAAATTTCTAAATAAAGTCCTTTATTTCATTGGGATTACAATTCAAACCATACCAATGTGGTAACAGTTTTATATTACAATATCATTATATATTAGGATTATTAAGGATTATGCATCTAATGATGAAATATATTGATATATCTCTCAAGAAACTAATGAATCTTATACTCCTCATGTTATTTCGTGACTTTGAATTTTTCTATTCATTTTACACTCTTCGTGAACTCTATATTCCAAAATATGTTTTTAATGAAAAACCAGATTTCTTTCTTTATTCTGTTAAAAAAACATTTTATTTCATGTCCATGAACTATAAATATGTTTTAAATAAATTTTCTATATTTTCTAATGAATTTATAATTGTATTTTTACCAATGCCTGAATTTTTTAAAATATATATTAAGATTAATTTTTTTAAAAAAAAATTTATAATGAGTTTTTATGAAATATTTTAATCGAATATTGAATTTAACATGTATGACATAACTGGTATTTCCCACTATCATTACCACTGAATGATTTATATCCCTATTTAAAATATTCCGAGGTTATTTTAAACTAATTTTTTTCATTAATATTTGGGGAAATTTTAAATTTAAATATGTGTTTTCAAAGTGGAATGTATACTTTCCACAATATAGGTTCCAAGTTATCTTTTTAAATCATTCTTTGTCTATTATTATATCCATTGGTGTCACATAATATTTAAAGGAGATATGATCAAATTTTAACTTTCTTCATATTTATATATATTTTTGAGTATGATGTTTAATAGTTGATTATGAATTTCATACCTTTAACATGGGTTATGCATTTATAAATTAATGAGATGATTGTGAAACCCATTGCCTTTGTATAGATTATGCTATAATGAAATGTTTATGAAACAAATTTCATTCATATGGTTTCATCTATGGTGACTATATTATCTTCTTGTGGAATAAATATTTAAGGATTATGTTATATGTGGGACTTATATATCCCTCTAATTCATTGGGTAATGAATAATATATTTTTGAAACAAGAGTGTGCCTGATAAGATATCCTAAGCCCAAAAAATATTATACATAAGAAGTTATCCAATACCCAAAAAAGTTGGTATCCTAGACTTTTTCCAAAGATTGAAGAAGTTACATGTATGCTTATCCCAGGCCTAATATTTTATAAATTTTTTCAGTGGTTATAATTGACCTAATGTTTTCTATGATTATATGTATACATTTAATCTATTTATTATTACAATGTTATGGCCTCATGGACCATGTATTTGATTCTATTATGATTCAGGTCTTATGAATTTACATTATGTATTCCATGAATCATATTTATGTTCTATGATAAGTATGTTAAGGTTTTGAAATGATATTATAATGTTACCATACCCTTATTCCCACATGATGGTGATATCTCCCTTGTTTACCCATATTGAGCATCTCAGATCACTAATTCCTATGTTTCCATGCCCAAGGTAATTAAGAATTGTATTGTCAAATATTTGTACAAGTGTGCGGATTTTTTTGAAAAATATAGTGGGAGATTATGTAGATAACAAATAGATAAGTATTTTATGTTTCCATGTTTCCCATGGCACTAAACCAAAATGATTCTTGCTTGGACCATTTTTTTATCAGTATTCATCTATGAAGGTAAAATATTTATGAATGATAATTTTCAGTATCTAAAATAAATAAAATTCATAATATAATTATTATATCATTAAAAATATATATATTCCTTAAAATATCGTTATTACCAAAGAGGCATGTTTTAAATGAAAAATGAATCACATATCTTCATATTAGTGGTAGTCCACACATACACACAACAGACGCCATCACATTACAATGGAAGGAATGATAATAATGTAGATATGATTTTATAATTATAGAAAAAATGTATAACATAAATATCATATTCAAATATTAAACCCATTATAATAATCATCCATGAAATATGGTGATGAAAATTAACTTATATTTCTATGAAGTGATGATATCCACCACATACACACGAGTGATAATTTCAATTCCCATTTGATTTAATAGAGGGTAAAATGGTGGTTAAATAATGATCGTAACATTTTAGTATATTATGGATACATAATTTATTATTAAATTATTAATACCAAAAATCTAGATGAGATACAATATGAAATAATTTGAATGTGGTCGGGTATGATGCTTTCATCTCCTTCTGTTTTCCTCCTTTAGATCCTTTCTTAATAAACAATGGAATTTCTTTTTAAAAAACCATACCATATTATTCTGGCATTGTATTTTTTTTGTAATATAATTGGGAATGTTTTTTTGAGAAAAATATTCTATGTGGGGTAAATAAGAGAATGGATGGGTGTCCTTTTATAAGTGGTGGGTGGGATAATCCTAAAATCTAAAAAAATATTAAAATTTAATACTGTAATAATGGATGAAAATTCATCAAAATGGATAAAAAATAAAATGCATGATTGTATTATGTATATATATGTACATTAAATAGGATTTATACATGGTTAATTGATTAAATACCACTATCTCTTGGATTAACCCCCTCCATCTCTAAACCTATTTTGACCTTAACCAGAATAATAAATTTTTACTGCTTTAATTATTCATTATAAATTAATGAATGTAGCTTCTTTGAAAATTTGGATTTTTTTATTTAAAATATAGTAACTATTTTATCAAATTTAATTCATGGATGGGGAAGAATATAATTTTAAAATAAATCATTAAAATGAAATAAAAATTATTTTTCTAGAAAAATATTATGTTCAGTTTAAATATTTTAATACCAAAATCCATTATAGAATTAATTGTAATGATATTTTTATTATTAATAATCTATATTATTTAATTTTACTTTTAAAACTTTTTAATTTAAAATATATATTTTTATATTCTTTTGATTAAAAATTAATTTTGAATAATAATTAATATTTTTCACTATTGATTAAAAAATCAATCTTTTCAAAAAATTATAAAAAATTCACAGTAAGATAATTTTGAAGTGATAATTTTAATAATGATTTTATGTTTTTTAAAATGAATTTTTTAAAATTTCAAAATATTAATTTCATAATTTTTTCAAAAAAATAAATAAAATAACATATTTTTTAGAATCATTTAATTTTAAAGATTATAATGACATTGCTAAAATTGACTACTTTTTTATAAATATTGTTCTTTAAATGAATTCTCTATATATTTATTAAAATATAGTTTTTTTATTTATATTTCTTGTTTAACTAGTACATTATATCATAAAACTACATTATGATTTGTTTGGACTCAAGGTAGTCTGTATCGCAAGGTATCAAACAATTAAATTTATTTCAAGTGAAATAAATCATAAAATCTCTATAATTTCTATTTTTCCCACCATAATCATTATTTAATGATTTATTTTACATCACATTGATATAAGAATATCTCTATTTCATTAAATCCACAGTTTTCCATGTATCTTATTCGAATGATTGATTTCTCTAGACAACCCTAATAATGTGAAATGTATTATTCAATAAAACATAATCTACATGACTGATGAGTTGTGCTGATTTTTCATCATAGAAAAGTTCATTCTCGTGTGGTATAAGCTCTGATATAAATACATATTAAGGATATACAATTGACTTCCATAAGATAGAAACAAGGAACACATTGTGAATGTGAGATAAGTTCAGTTCAAGTGCAATGGAATATTAAATTATACCAACTCAACTAAGAATCATGAAGGGTAAAATATATATATGGATGAAAAATCCATAATTTATATATCACATAACCATTTTCTAAAGTTATATTCCTATGAATAACTTCTCACTCACATGGAATTATAGATGTCCCCAATAATTTTTAGTATTAAATTTAAGTCATATTTTGTTGGCCATGATATTCTTATGAATATCTATGAGTTTTTGTTTCTATTTCCATAACTAGATTAGTTCCCAATGGATTTCTTTTTTCAAATTCATCCTAGAATGTTGGAGTTATATACTTCTCCCCAAATATGGATTCAAAATGATCCATTATGTTTAATGAGTGGAATATATTTTTATAAGAAAAACCATCCCGTGCAAGTTGTTCATCCAATATCCAACATTTAAATCCATAGAAAAAGATATAAATATATCATCTAGGGTTTGAACAGTTCCATAATTTTGAAAATATCTACATGTATAATATGATGTACTAAAATAGAAATATTAATCAAGTGGTTACTGAATATATCTCAAAATATCAAAGAAAAAATATGACCCAATCAGATATACTGGAATATGGTAATACATAAAACCTTAAAAATATTTTATTGTATTATTTGGCAAGATGTCCTGGAGGGAAATATTTTCTCATTACAATTAATTGTGATAAAATTATAATGAAACAAACTATAACCCAAATAGAATTATGGCCATTGGATTTTTTTGTAGGGTCCGATGAAGATAATACATAATTATGTTTAACCATTTTCATTCTATAAAAGGTAATGGTTATAACATCCTAATTTACTTATATCTCCCGTCCTTAATTTTACAAAATTAAAAGCAATGAGATACATAAATTGAAATAGCCAATGAGCATGTACCCTAGGGGAAGAGGCTCCTCCTTGGCTTCCAAAAGTCCCAATATTGAATCCGGGTAGGGACTAATTTCCAGTGTACTATAGTAGTACTATAGCAGCGGCGGAACTGTAGCAGCGATGACATTATAGTAGAAGAGGAACTATAGCAGAACTATAGCGGTGGAGGTATTATAGAAATTACTATATAGGCTCGGGTATTGTAGCAGTACTATTCACTGAGGGGCACTTTAGGCCAAAAATATTGCCATTCAAGCATAGTATTCCGGCCACATGGCCTCAGGCCTTTGCGCTATGTAATGAGTCGCCCTCTAATGAGTCTAAAGATGTCATTTAATTAAATAAGAAAATGACGATTCAACTACAACCTTTTAATAAAATACATAAATTGAAATCCCTCTCATCATGTTATCGCACCGTAAAATCTCTTTCAAATCTCATTATATCCTCATACTTCTAGTATGAGGATAGAATGATTAAATTTGAACTTTATCTAAAAATTAATCTCTAGAACTAGTACTGATAAGACACATACTCAATTACTGTACCTAATTATTCCATTATAATCAAGGTTTAACTCAAGAAAACATTTCACATAATTTTCTAGATTATTATCATACATTAATTCCAATTTAATCATTAAATTTATATATGGTTGAAAACTCATTTGAGAATGAAAATAATTATCTTATTCCTTCATGATTTAAATATCAATCCTTTAAAAATATTTAAATATTGGATATTTTTTATCCTAAAAATATCTATATATCAAGATCCTTTCAACTTATAGTATCTTACAAATTATTCTCTTTCATAAGATGATAATCTATTGAGAATTCATAATGTTTAATCCACTCCCACCATATTCTCTATTTTATATTAATCATATTTTATGTGAATATATAAATTAAAATTTTAAAATATTGATGAATATATATATCTCTATTACAACATTCTCCACAAAGATAAATCCTCCATATATATAAAGAAACAATTATAATAGCTAACTTGAAATAATGAGTTTGATAATTTTTCTTATCAACATTCAATTGGAATAAGTCATAAGATACCACAATATAATTTATCATATGATTTATCCAAATCCCTTTTTCAATGAATCACTATTGATCAGAAACCCCTCTACATTACAAGGTTGTGTAGGCAGATGTTCCCTGACTAACATTCTCTTCCATTCCTTGAACATTTACACAAATATATCTACCCAATATATCATGTATATCTTTTAAGTCAACATGTTGAGAATTTTATATTCCAAAGAGAAATTATCTAAAAACATCAGTAATTTATCAACAAATGCTGAAAACGTCATATCCCAGTCAATATTGTTGGCATTTTCCACTATTAAATAACTTCCATCTTTCATGGATCCACACATGATTGAGATTATATAACCCATAAATGATACTATTTTAACAAAAATCTACAGTTGGTAAATTTTTCATATACATTCTCATTTTTTAGTGTCTCCAGTACAATTCTTTGGTGAACTTCATGTTCTTCTCAACCATTGGAGAATATAATAATATATTCAATAGAGAGTATCAACAATATATTATTATTCTTAGTTAAAAGATCTAGAGAAGCACATGGTGATACTCTTTCATGAATTCATCCATTAAATTTATTCTCCTATAGTTTCTTATCTAATTTGTATAACACAATTATGGAAATTCTATATAGTGTTTTTGAAATAGTAATATAATAGATATTACTTCTACAGAAAACTAAACATCACGATTTGGGTTAATATTAGTAAACTATTTTTAAAAACATAAATAAACTATAGGACAATAAAAATATGTTATATATTGAGTTTCCCCCAATCTATATGAGATACTAACCCTATTTAGTACGAATCAAGAACAATAAAATGGTGGTAATTTACACTAGAGGATTATATTTAACATTTTACTGATAAGAAAATGTTGGATGGTTCAAAATATCAGATATGACTTCCCCAACATGTAAATTGATTTGGGATTTGTGTAATGAAATCCCATACCTTCCTAAGAAAAAATAAAATTCCACTAAGGGGATAATATGGTTATTTTTTAATGCACATTCCCATAAATAATAATTAACGATGAATAACAGAGCTAATATATGTTTATTGTACAATTAAGGATTTTCACTTCTAATTAAATTTCTAATCATGGGGTTGGTATTGGGATACCCTTCGAAATTTATTATAATATAAAAGTTTTGTAATAGCCATTATCAATTAGTAAATTAACAATTATAGTCTGTATGGTATGTCTACCTTTCACTACATCATTATCATACACATCATTTGAAATAATGATCACATGATATTTCAAGTTTTCTCTGGGAATAATCTCTTACTGACATTGATCATCATTATAAACCATTGTATGGAAGAACAATTTAGAATAATATATATTCTATGTGTATTTGAAACACTATAATCTGGTTTTTGGATTATATAGTTCTTTCCCCCATAATTATTGAACTTCTTCTTCTCATAACATGAGAACTTCATTTTCTAATGATCATCCTTTTAATACTAAAATCATTTTCCAATCCATGTAATACAACATCCTTTTTATTTTTCTACCCTATATATGAAGAAAAAAATATCATCTCAGTATCCCCATGATTTTTATTATTATAACTTCATTTAAATTACATATTTATTTGCTTATCAAAGCACTATCATTAATTGGTAACTATAATATCTATATCCACATTGGTAGCACATAAAATAATTCTTTCATATATGTAGAAGTATCATATGGTTAACTCATATTAGATATTGGGTTTTATTCCACTATAGAATCGATTAACATTACATTCCAAATAGATGATAATTCCGGAATAATATCTCAAAACCCATGACAATTTTTCTCATAAATATTAATGGATTAATCATCCATCCTTTTAGCTTAAGTAATTCCTTCTGTAATTTCATTTGAACAATATTATAAATGTACTCACTAGAAAATCATATCATATACTCATCCCACTCTTTATAGTTAATTTCAAATGGTTTCCTTGTGTTCTTGATATTATTTCACCATTAAGCTATGTCAACTTTTTATAAATGAATTGTGAAAATAACTTTGTCATGTTTGGAATACCAGGGAAAAAATATCATCCGAGTGGTTCAAATAAATTACTCAAAGACTAGTGGAGCAGTACACCAACTAAAATAAGGATTATATTGCCTCATGTAGGATATAATATAATAGATTTCCCTACTTTTTTCATTTGTGATCAAATAAATATTCAGTTCTTCAGAATGTTTCACCATAAATACAACAATGTATTTCATAGTATTTTATTTTTCAATGTTACAATCATTCAATTTTCTATCAAATTTGTCATTAATATGATTACTTCATGTAAAATTCATTTAATAAAATAAAAATTTAAGGCCTAAGAAACAAAAGTCATGTTGTGAGCCCATATAATAATTAAATATCTATTATAAGATGTCTAAATCATGACACCTTCTAATCTAGTCATTGAAACATTTAATTTACCCTAATTAATCTATAATAATTATCTACAAAAATCTTTCAAAATGTTTCATGAAGAAAACATGAATTAACTGTAGAAAATCCCCTTATAGTGTCAAAATATGTGTTCTCTATGAACACACACACCATGCACCCGAATGGTGGAAAATTTATGCTCGAAAAACTCTATTCAGTTTACTAACCCCAGATGCATCTAGGAAAAAATCACGCCCACATATAATATATAAACATGAATATTTTTCTACGAAACACATACTCCTCCCTTTATTAATAATTTATACATTTTTCAATAAATTGGATTATCTTAATCATTATCAATAAATTTTTCTCACCCTAGTTTTCAAATTAAACTAAAAATTTCCTTAATACCAACTATATAGATGCTTACATTTCATATATAAGTTTTATATATTATTAGATACTACTCAATATATAACATAATGATCCATTCTAAAATCGTATAGGTTTACTTTCTCTGGAAACGTAGATATATAAATATTTAATTCATAATATATCTATAACATTTCCCACTATGTTCTTCAATACTATCACTCGTAAAGATATATCATACATAATACCTTTCTTAATAACATTGAGAAAGGAAACACAATATAGGGTGAGATCAGATTCTCAGTAATGGTAAAAAATGGAGATATCAATGATTACTTAAGAATAAAATGACATAATTGTTTGAGAACATGAGATTGATATTTTAAAACCATACCTTGTATGTAATATATCATAATGACGATTCATGTTAGAAATTATGGTAGTTTGTAGGACATGAATCAATATGGAATCAAATAGAATGATCCATAAGGTCATCAAATGGTCATAAGACACAAGATTTTAGTCGAAAAATATTTATATAAAATCATTTCCTTAGTCAGTGATCACTTCCAAACTATCATAGTGTATTGGGTTTACTCCCCATTCTATCATATACTTAGTTTGGATTCACTTAGAAGCCTATCAAAGTGGAAAAATTCTCATATTGAACTTTGTTCACTACTCATTCTCGTCTACATTATCTTATGAGATATACTTATTTAACCAATGAATTAGAATGAGATATAATTCAAAGATCAACCATCACATAATTAAACTCATAAGAATCTGCTCTATTTGATAATAAAACATTAATCATATGAGAAAATGTTGTAAATAAAAGTGTCTTATAAATATTTAATCAATAAATCAAATCATAATCCTTGGAAAATAAAATGGTTTCAAAAAGGTTTTTTCATATCTAAATTAACCTATTTGAACAAAATGTTTCCCATAGAATAATAAAAAACTTTTTATCCCCAAAAGCATTAAAAACATTGAAAGTGGATGGTTTAATTTTATTATAGCTCTAGTAAATCATAAGTAACATAAAATGATATTATCATAGATAAACTATTCAATTAAATTATTACATGAAATAGTTTTTGAGAAAAATGCCCATTTTATTTTGAAATAGATATTTAAAGTCTAAAAAATCACATAATTTTATTAAAATTATTTTTTTTGAAAATAACCAAGGATACTTGTAGTTTAGGTATCAAATCATGGAGTGGTCATGATGTTGGGAAATTCTATATATGTTGTGTATGATAAAATAATGACTCCTTTCACATTTTGGATGAAAGTAAGAAGTAACACATATAGAAGATAATAAAAAATTTAAATTTAAACTATTTTATAATAATTAAATCACAGGAAATGATGAAATCAAATTATCATAGTATAATATTAATATCGTTCATAGAAAATTTTAGTAGGGATGAAATATTATTTTTATCCAAAGAGAGAAATATTGTCAGTTTTCCTTAAAAACATTAATTTATTATTTTAATTTCATACAGAGATAAAAATGAAAGTAAAATATGTAATATCTTGAAATAATTAGATGGAAAGAAATTTCATATGATTTTTGGGAGATATGACATAGAATGTCATCATTGTAAATTTAATCACAAACAATCTCATATAAAATGAAATTGTAACATAAATCCCATATGTCAAGATTGAATTTCGTTTAAATCACTCCAATACCTTGTATAGTAAATTTAATTTAATTTTATTTATAAATAAAAATCTTGAAAATAATAATAATTTCATATATTATAATTTTTTCAAATTTTCACACCAATTTATGAATAATTCATTATTGAAATCATTATTTATGTTTATTAACTGTTTTATTTTTCCACAGACACATGGCTTGGCAGTTCTAGTACTTTTACATTCAAATTTGTTACATCATATATAAAATGTTAATCGTCGTATAAATAAAATTAATATATATATATATAGAGTAATCTACAAAAGGTAGAGAGACCAAAATTCATTTTACCATTCATAAAGAGAGTGGGTCATACGTATAATTGAAAACTACCTTTCATTTTCGACATATGGAAGAAAAGAAAAGAAAATATTAATTCAGCACTGTAGTATTATTATTTTATCAAATATATCATATATATTCATTCACGACCCATCTTAGTGGGGCCCATGCTACAACTCCCCAAACCTACCTCCATTAGGCCAGTGGCCGGTGACCCGCACCAAGTAGGCATATCACTAACATGGGAGGAATTTCCTATATACCTACACACACGCGCACATTTTTATGACAACAAATACAGAAAAGTACATACCACTAAGGAAAAAAATTCATATATACAACTAAACCCAACTATCAAAGTAAAAAGGGATGTAAGTGCTGAAAGTAAACTGGGCTACAATACAATCCCACCATAACTAAAAGGCTACAACTACAAATTCAAACCTATAACAATTAGTAGGTATTTGCACTGTTTCTCATGGCCATAAGAAAACATCGACCTGTAAGGAACTCAGAAAGCTTGATCCATTCCTAGTCCACCCTGGAGTCCATCGAATGGGTAGTCTTCATGAAAGAGAACACGTGTGGGAAAATCCCATGCAAGGGTGAATATAACAGTACATAGTAGGGGACCCCAAAAACATCAAATCAACACAAAAAGTAAATGTAGAGTCATCTCTACGTATAATATATCTACTAAACGTATAGCAAGAAAATCCCATATAGATATACTCGGTACCCACCCCATAGTCTAAAGACAAGTCACAATGACCACATACCCCTGATAGGGATTATGTTTGAAGATTACACAAATCAATCGTCTGGGAGGACTCACTCAATGAGTTTGATAGCTCTAATTACATCAGTGTGACAAGTACTATTCGTCAAAAGAAGTCTATAAGAGATATAGATGTGATAAAATATCCAGAGGTAACAATAAAACTCTTTCTAGGAGAACACACTTATGTGTGGGAAAAATCTTGATACACAATTGGGGATCCTTTCAAGGCCTTGTAAGATACTGTGACTCATCTGGATTCACCTACTAAGTAGATGATCAGCGTCCTGTAGGATTACTCTTGTTGATATCTGACACCACCTAGGGTTAGTAATTGATAGAGTATCTCACTCCAGGCCTCTCAAAGGGATACCTCAGTCAATATCAAAAGGCCTTGATGAATGGATCATACTCCTCTAGTAAGAAATGATACCTGAAATTTTGGGGAACGATATATGGGGAACCAACCCAAAGGAAGCTCATACTAGTAATGGTGGACAAGAGGAGCAAAAAATATACATAGAAGTACACTACAAGTAGAAGGGTCACATGTCGTATCCTCTGAGCCACAATACTACCCATGTAAAACAACATGTATTGTAAGGATTTTTGTGTAGATGATGATATACATGATGTGTAAGAGAGTGACCGACCGTGTTCCACAATCTGGGGAGGACTCTAGGTATGCTGTCCATGTTCCCATACACGGCTTCAACTCATGTGTCCCAGACCATGTAACGGTACACAAGGTAGCTCATGTATCCAGCCGTGTCTAGCCCTATGGTGTAATACATGTCGTATACTCCACCCTCTGTCAGTATATCCCCTGAGATACACACCGAATCTCTGTAATGAACCACACAATATGTGACGATGGAAACATGTTGTGTCTGTGCTTCCTGCCACCCAGAACTCCAGATTCTATTTGGATGGTCCAAACTCCATGTCTTCCATGAGCCGTGGTGTGTTCTGCATCGCATGCAGCGTGAAAAACTTAGTCATCACCACCAGTCGCACAAGACATGTTCTTTGGAGAACACGTCGTGTTCTTTGGGATTTTTCAGAACTGCAAGTTCTTCGTTCTGCATCTCTATTGATCATCCGTAGTTCGTTACTATGATCTGATTTACATGAAACTATAGCTTTGAGGTTCCCTGACACCATGAAGCTGCTACCATTGGTTTTAGACCTCTGATCTTCATCGAAAAAACTTATCAATCCACCTGCATGTTGAAACCTCCAAGCACAGTCTCCCCAAACCAAGACGATTCATCATATAACATCACTTTCACACCTTCTCTAAAACATTGCGATGATCGATCAGTAATTTGGGATTGTTTCTTTGTGAAATACGTCTCATTGATCCATAGTTCGTTTCCCAATGAAGAAAGCAAAGGACAAAAGAAAATGGAGGAATATTTTAAATAATATATGGTGGAACGCACTTTGCCCGTCGTTCTTCACAGCAACGATCTTCTCTTTTCAATTAGTTTAACAAAAAATCAAATGGAAATATAAAAATATCATAAAGATATCAATATTGAATCAAAACTCTAATGAAATAGTAAAAAAACACCCACCACCAATAAAGCACGATACACGGATAAAACTATTCGTGGGTTAATCGGCATTCATTGTTTAAACCAACAATGGTGATAAAAAATAAAAAACCACTACCTTGATGGTTGAAGAAGAAGGAGATCAGCCATCAGTCAGATTTTATGTCTGTGCTCAACAATCCATATCTCTTCGTTCATTGGTGTTCATTATGAATTCAAAATGGGTGGCTCTTCTAAAAGGATCTAGATGATTCTACGGTGTTTTCTAGGGTTATGAGCCTAACCCTCGGCTCCTGATTATTTAAAATAAAATAAGTGTCATTATGTTTAAGGGAACATTTAAAATAAATTATTTTATTAAATTATTTTATTTCCCTTAAAACATCGAAAAGATAATTTTTTCAGTCGACCCATGCCATTCGATGTTTGGACCCACATAAGGTCGCATATCTTCCTTGAATGCATGATTGCACTCGGATTTCTGATATGGTAACCTAATAAAATGTTAATCGGCAATTTTAGGAAAACTTCTCATGTGTGCTACTTAAATATTAATTTATATTAATCATTTATTTTGGTCACTTTAGGCCTCAGATTCGCATTACATCACAGTGCCTATTCTCATAATAATTCCATATAATATTTAAATGTAATACATAGAAAATAGAAGACATTAAATTCTCCCCACTTAAATTATTACATCCTGAAAATCAAAATCAAGAAATAATCAAACAGATGTGGGTACTGGGCATGAATCTAAGACTCCCACTAGCACATTCTCTCCTAACGATTCTTATGCTGCACCGACCCAAACCAAGAGAATCACTTTCCCATGAATGATCCTGTCCATCCAAAATTTGATCTCCAATGGGTACTCAATGAAGGTCTCTCCATCATTGATGCACAGCTCTCTAATGTCTATGATGTATGATTGGTCACACACGTTCCTCTTAAGGTGCCACATAAGGAAGACATAATGTACCCTGTGCATCTACGTCAGTATATCTAGGGGGTATGCCACCTCAACAACTCTGTGCATTATCTAAAATGGACAGATAAATCATAGAGACAATTTCTTTCCCCAGCCAAATCTTTACAACCCTTATTGAGGTGTGACTCGAAGGAAGACATGGTCTCCCACCTCGAAACTCCAGAGGTCTCCATCATCTATAAGTATAAGACTTCGTGTCGGCTTTGTGCAGTCATTATCCACTCTTCGATGATCTTGACCTTCTTTGTGGTAGCTTGCAGCATCTCTGGAACAATGAGTGCTGATTCTCCAGGGTCATTCCAACATAGTGGTGACAAGAAGGGTCACCCATATAAATAATCGAATGGTTTTATAACGCTGGTGGAGTGGTAGTTGTTGTTTTACATGAACTCTATATGTGGTAGGTGGTCCTCCAAACTATGACTAAACAACATGATATAGTCCTGCAACATATAACATAGAACATTAATGGTCCTCTCCATCTAACCATGTGTCTGAGGATGGAACTCCATGCTCAAGCATAGCAGAGTCCTAAATGATTCATATTATCCAATACATAACCAGGATTTGAATCACACGCCTTGATACGAGTCTATCATCTATGGGAAGCCAGGGATCTGTACAATCTACTGGACATATAATCATCCCATGATCTCTATGAATCATTCATCCTTAATAGATGTTGTCTAACTTGATGAGTTGTACAACGATCACATAGAAGGAATCATGTCCCTTGAATTTCCATGTTAGTCCCATCAGGACGTCTATCGATATTCTATATCACTTCCACTCTGGCACTTCCATGGGTGCACTAAACCTACTGGAACCTGGTGCTCAGCCTTCACCTATTGGCACACAAATCATAGAGAAATGTACTTTTCTATTGACTTCATCATACCAGTAAACAAGAACTAATACTTGAGGTACGTTTAAATTTTTACACTCCAGGATGTACAACCAATGGGGATTTATGAAACTCCCTTAGAACCTCCTCCAACAATATCATTGGAACTACTATTGCATCCTTTGAAAATAACGGCGCACTTCCCACCATGGGAATATCCATCATGAGCACGTAGAGTCTCTCAGTCAACAAACCCTATATGTTCCTCCCGAACTAACATTAGGATTGGACGGGTGACAACCATCGACTAGTGTTAGGCTACATCATCTTCTACACATAAAATAACTATAGTGAGGATGACTAGTCAGTCACCACACTCAACAACTGCAAACTCAATCTCTTTCTAAGAACATCTCCCAAAATGTTCCCCTTCCCCGGAGTATAGATGATCTGGAAGTCCTAATCTGGGAGGAACTCTAGCCGTTGTATCAGCCTCTGATTCAGACTCTTCTAGGAGAAGATCTACATGAGGCTCTTTTGGTCTGAGTACATGATAAAATGATCCCCCATCAGTAAGTGTCACCACATATTAAACACGAATACTACCGCTACAAACTCATGATCATGGGTCAAAATGTTCTACTCATGTGGCCTTAGATGGAGAAAACCATAAGCAATCACTACATGTCCCAATATTAGGACACAACAACGTCCTATCCCTAATGCATCATAAATAACTATGTACGTGACACCCACATCTAGAAATATCGAAATCAGGGTTCTAGTCAACATTTGTCTCAAAATATGTATATAAAACTAGAACTTCTTAATCCAAAAAAAAGGCATCCCCTTTTGGGTCAAAGATGACATCATTTCTAATATCTTGGATAAATCAGGGATACATCTCATTTAGTATCCTTCCATCCCAAGGAAGTTATTTTCCTCTATCACGCTCTGGTGTGGCTCCCATGCTAACATCACCTCAACCATTGTTTGATCCACTTCTAATCCTTATAAAAAGATAACTTGTCCCAGAAAGTGGAACTCATATATCCAGAACTGGTACTTCGATAGCTTCACATACTACCGGTACTCTCAGAGTACGTCTATAACCATCTTCAGGTGTCTCGTGTGATCCTCCTCGAATGCTGAGTAGATAATGATTTTATTGATGAAGACCACTACGAACAATTATAGGTTTGGATCGACAATCAGATTCATATATCCCATGAACACTGTGGGAGAGTTCTTCATGCCGAAGGGAATCACCAGGTACTCTTAGTGAACATAGCAGTATCTGAATCCCATGTTTGGCATGTCCTATTCGCATAAATAAAGATAAGGATAACCCGACCTATGGTAAATCCTTGAGAACCAACATTCCACTCTCATCTGATCGAAGAGGTATTCAATCCTTGGTGGTGGATTCTTGTTCTTAACCATAAACTGATTCTGACACCAGTAATCCATATACAACCTCAAAATCCCATATTATTTCTTGGCGAACAAAACTGGGGACTCCTAGGGTGAAACATTGGGTCATAGGAAACCCTTACTCTACAAATTCTCTAAATGCACCCTCATGTAATGATACTCTGAAAGAGAGATACAATACAATGGTGAGGATACATATACAGTATCATGGTGATTGTAGATACATAATTCAATTTCCCTATGGGGAGGTAATCCTAGAATATCTTCTCGAAATACATAATTGTACTCTGCCACCACTGCTAGGAACTATATGCTCACAAAATCTAGTACTCTGAGTTTAATGTTGTTTAACTCGTGGTGATCACATGTACCCTCCTATGCATAATACCATTATATGTTTCCTAGGTTTCCCATTAACTATCAATGGAAAACCTCATCAAATCTCAGCAAACACACATCACCCTTCACCTAAAGTAGTCAATCTGGGAACAGGCTGACAGTATCCAATTCATACCGAGAATGACATCATAATGCCTTGATTCTGCCACAAAGAAGTTCCAACCGAAACTCTTTCCTCCAAGTAAAAGATCACACAATCTACAAAGATGTGTGATCATATATTGTCATCTTGTATCTGTCTCCAAGGGTATGGGATGAGTCAATTACTCTATTGGAATCATAAGGATTCGCATAAGAAACATGGAGAGGAAGGAATGACTGGAACATATTTCTATAAGTATAGAAGCTATGTATGAAGATAAAAATATCGTACCTCATATCTTTCCTATATTTCCTGTGTTGTACACCTCAACTGCAAGAAATTTTCCCTAACTCTATCCCCCATCTCCCTGGTCCTCGTTCGGACCTCTTAGGGGTGGTGGTGGATGTAGATCAAAGCATCCACCACCTCTTTCAGATCTACCTGATCCTCTACCATATCTATCACCCTGCGGTTCGGTCTTTTTCACTCTATGCATCTACCTCAGTGGTCCATCCACTGAATCCCTATTAACGGATAGATGGTTTAGACAGTCTTTAGCAAGATGTAATCTACCATCACATGAGTACTATCACCTCTCCATATGATGACTGGATCCAGCCAGAGAGCCTTGGACTGTCGATCCCCTATCCTGGGTCTTCCTAAGACGTCTCCCACAACCCGATCAATTTTCCAAATGCTGGCTCCCTGCAGCTAAGCTCTCCGCATCTTCTTCTTACTGTTGACTCCCGCTGGATGTCTCTACTCTATATAGAATCTCTCGATCACCAAATCCTGCTCAATCACTCCAGAATAAGTCATAAGTCATAGAGGTTTGACAGTATCTCGGATGTCCCACCATAGATCTCACTTGAAGGTCCGAACACTAAAGTACAGATCCCTTACCATGTCCCTCGAGTACCTGGCGAGGTAGGTGAACCTTGATGAATAGTCATACACCTATAAAATACATTACTGGAGCTGAAGAATCTCATAGATACAGACTTCCCTCTTCATAACTAGAGATAAATCATTCATAAAGAGTCTCTTGAAATCCATCAATGAAAGAGTCTCCTCATCAAGATTCTCTGTGGTCAAACTCCGCCATTGTCCCGCCAAACCCTAATGAAGGCTCACTCTTAGGAATACCAGCTGGTCTACTGGTGTCCTCACTAGATAGAAAACCATGGTCACCGCCTCAAGGCAATCCTCAGTCTCCTGAGGGTCTGCATCACCTCATAACATAAGGGGTCTCCATCTATGACACTCATGGAGTTCTCTCTTCCTACTCTCCTCGTCTGTCAGGACAAAAATAACCATATATTTCTCTATAGGTGGTGGTATAAGTGGTTCACCACTCAGAGGTAACACATGGGGAACTCATCCCTGAATCGAAGCCAAATTACTAAGGGGGCCATCCTCATGATCAAGATATTAAAACCTAGTGGGTATGCATTGCGGAGGCATCATGTATTGAAACAAAATGTACCATGGTCAATGAGTATATCTGGATAGATGGCACAGAGGACATGGAAAACAACACCTATTCCAATATGATACATGTACCATAATTTTATTTCCCCAAAACTACTGTTTTCATGTATCGAGTTGAAAGGCATGTTATTAGGGTCCAAGTGTATTGATACACCAGCCGCCTTCACCAACACTAGAGTTCTTGGCCGGAATGCGGAGATCAAAATACATAACACTGTTTCCTCAAACCAATCTCATAGACTCTTAGTCCTAAGGTATAACCGACCACCCATAATACCACTCTGTCACGACCTGTCCCAGTGGGTCACGCACCGTGACTCCCCAAGACTGCCTCCAATAGGCCAGGGGCTGGTGACTAGAATTGAGTAGGCATATAACGAAGAAGGGAGGCATTTCCTATGTAAGTGTACACACACACATATCCAAATCCACACATTTTGAAAAGTAAAAAACCCCTAAAGAACAAAATAAATGCATTAAACTAATCCAAACCCATATATTACAATAGAAATTTAGTGTGGAATGTAAACTGGGCCAGTATTCAAGCCCACCAAAAACAAGATTCTAGAAATTAATTGTCCAACCTATAACAAGAATGAGTTACTAGGGCAGGTGCTCGTACCGATTCTAACACTTCAAATAATAAGGAACTCAGAATGACTAGTCTAGTCCTGGACCACCCTAGACTCTCTCGAATGGTCGGTCAACTACACAAGACCCAATATGTTCTAGGGAAGCCTTTGAATCAGTGAGTATAACAATATTCAGTTGGGGACCCCAAAACCCCAATGTAATACCCAAAGTAAAGTTATAGGAATCTATACATAGTATATGTCGTCTTAACATATAGGAATAGAAACACATGTATATATACTCAAATCTAAGACACACAGTCTTGATAAAAAGTCATAATTACCACATACCCCACACATGGGATTCCATTCGAAGATTACACAATGCACTCGTCTGGGAGGAATCCCTTATGAGTCTAATAGATCTGATTATGTCTGTATGAGAATAACTTTTTGTCAGGAAAATCTATGAGAGGGAAATATGTGATTTTAGATCGGAATAGAGAAAAATTTTCCTCATTTTGAGAGAACACACTTCTGAGTGAGATAAGATCATGATACACAGATGGGTATCACAGGAAGGGCCCAACTAATTATAGGGACTCATCTTGATTCCCCTACTATGTAGAGTCACACAGTTTTGAAGGATTAGTTAGGTCGATACTTGACTACACTCAGGGTAAATAATAGATAGAGTATCTCACTTTGTGACACTTTGAGGGATACTTGACTCTATCTTGAAAGGTCATACTAAAAGAACAATACTCATATTGTTGGAAGAGACACCTGAACATCAAGGGAATGAGGAAAGGGGCAGTAATCCAAACAAAACGTTTCCATGGAACGATGGTCAAGAGGATCAAGCCATGTACTGATAAGTACACGGTGTGTTGAATGGTCACATGTTGTGCACGATGAACTCAGGTACTGCCCTTGTACAATGGACCATTTCACAATTCTTGTCATGTATTTGAAGGTATACACATCGTATAAGATATTTACATGCGATGTTCCACTATTCTGGGAGGACACCGTGTATATTGGCCTTGTTCCGAGACACAGCTTCATCCCATGTGTCCCACATTATGTAACAGTACATAAGGTAGCCCACATAACCGGTTGTGTCTGGCCGTGTGGTGGGATACATGTCGTGTACTAAATATTTGGTATGTGTATCACCCAAGATACAAGTCGAATCCACGTAAAAACCCACATATCGTATGACGATGTCACACACCGTTCTTGTGATTTTTGACACCCAAAACTTTAGCGGCCTCTATGTGGAGTCTACACATCATGTCTTTTCAGAGCCACATCATGTTCTTCTTCATATTTTGTTCACAAACCCTATCCACTATTACCGGTCCCACATGGTGTTTTATTCAGATAACACACCGTGTTCATGGGGATTTTCTATAACGTTTTTTTCATTCTGTGCCTCCATCAATCATCTGATGTTTTTTCTGAAAATTTGTTTGCTGCATAAATATATGATTGATTTCACCCCAACCCCACAATGCCGGTTCTGTAGGTTTAAAACCTCTAATAGGCCCCAAAAACAAGAATCGAACCACCATAATGAAGAAATATCCATGAATTATTTTCCCTTATTGGAGAAGATTCATAATTCACCATCACCATCACACCACTTCTCGGTTGGTGCGATGTTCTATCTCCAATTTGGGATCATTTCATTTTGAAACAAGTTCACAATGATCCTTTGTTTTTCACCCCATGAAGAATGTGATGAACCTGAGATATATGTGGAAGAAATTCAATAGATAAAGGAGGAACACACCTCTACCGTCATTCATCACACCATTGATCCACTATTTTTAATAGGTCTAATAGGAGAATCAAATGATAATTTAAAAGTATCATAAAGAGTTTAATCCCAAATCAATAATAAAAAGAAATGGAAAAACAACACCCTCTCACAAGAATGAACGATCTGCATATCAACATATTCATGGGTTGATCTAGGTTTGTTGTTTAATCCCAAAACGGGGAGGCAAAATGTAATTGAAAAACCTCTACCTCGATCGTCGATGAAGAGGGAGATCGGTTGTCGGTCATTATTTGATCTCACAGTGTATCTATCCCTGCATCATCGTTTGTCTGCGTTCATCATGAATTCTCCCAGGGTCTCACCTCTCTAAGGATTTATATAATTCTAGGGAGTTTTTCAGGGTTATTATCCTAACCCTAGGCTCTTTATTTTAAATGAAATAAGATTCACTAGGTTTAATTAAACATTAAAAATAAAATAAATTATTGATTTATTTAATTTCCCTTAAAATTTCCAAAAACATAGATTTGAGATCAACCTACACCGGTCAATGTTAGGGTCTGAATAATGCAATTTTTCTGCACTAAATGAAACGGTTCCGCCATGATTTCTGGGATGACCACCTATTTAAATGTTATTCCACTATTTTAGAAAACAACTCATGCATGCATGTTTGATTTTAATTTATTTCAAACATTTATTATAGATACTCTGGGCCTGATAATCACATGTCGTCAAAATGTTGGGTCACATATTAATTCTATATAATATTTAAAACTAAAAACTATAAAATCTAAGACATTAAATATTCATTAAATATATCCTTATTACCATTCATTTATGGAATAAATGAAAAATGAATCACATCTCTTCATGGAGGTGGTAGTCTACACATACTATAGTGAACTAATGTTGATATAATTGGATGTTAAATCATATTATATTAATATTAAATAGATTATAAAAATACATTCCCAAGGACTATATTATTTTGTTGTCATTGGAAAAATGGAAACAAAATCTTTTATCCTACTGTATGATCCTAAAAATCTCCCATAATGATCTCCACCTTTAATAATTATACCTAAAACCTTTGTTCGTAACCTAGAAAATCAATCATAATAAAGTGGCGAGATCAGATACTCATTAAGGGTAAACAAGGGAGATATTCAAGAATAATCTTGAGAATAATGGTACGAGAAGATGATCATGAAAATAAAAGATCATAACCTGCATATCAAATATCACACACATGAATATTGGAATAATTATTTGTAGTTCTTTAGGATATAATATTAAAGAAATAAAGAACATAATACATGAAATAATAACATAGGAATAGAACATGAAATTTTAGAATAAACACAAGTATATAAAATTTAAGGCATTTGGGCCGTTGGAGGACATTTGTATATAAAATGATTTCCATAGTAGTCAATGAATTTCTTTCAAGGCCATGTTAGGAGACACATTAATTTACTGAACTGGGATCACAACCTGTTAAATCCTTGTATTACTGATCCAAATTATCTTCTTATTCCATACCTATAATACTAAACCATGTTCATTTATCATTCCATCCATGTAAAATAGAACAGAGTTCATTTCTCATTTCATCCCTATAATACTAAATCGAGTTTATATCTTTATTAATCAATTATATATTACAAGATATAAATCATTAAACCATTAATTTAATAGAGATATGTGACCCACAAATATAAAATTTAAATAGTACTTACATTTGCCACAATATCATAAACAATCATATCATAACCCATGTAATGATCTAGGTGTCATAAACATGTAAAAATATCATAACCTGTGGAAAAAATATTTGTTTCATAAAATAATAATATAAATCAAAAACCATGAATGATAAAATTATTCCATAAACATATATCCCATTAAAAGAAATACTTTTTGCAAACATATATCCTGTGAATGAAAAATGAGTTCCATAAACATATAAACCATGAAGGAGAAACATGTTTCATGAAGACCATGAAATTATTCATAAACCATTCATAGAAAGAATATAAATGTAACATTTAGATAATTTTGTAGAATATAATGACTGAAATTATTATTTTTCATCTAATATAGAAAATCATTTTGAATTTTCATTCGAAAATGTGCCCTGTAGAAAATATCTTGAATTATATGAAAAATGGTTTTTAAAACATAAACTCATTTGAAATTTATTCTCTTATAAAATACCTTGATAATTTATACTAACCACTTGAAATAATTTTGAAAACCTTTTTTCTTGGAAACATATAAAATAAGAATTAATGAATTTTAAGAACCGTTTTCATTGAATATATATTGAAACCTCATAAATAAAGATTCCAATTTTTTAAAAACCTTTTTACATAAAAACATATGAAGGAGGAATAAAATTTTGATCAAGAAAATTTCTTTGAAAATACTTTTAAAACATATAAATAATTCATGAAAACATTTACAAAATAATTTTCCTAGAATACATATAAAATAATATTAGAAACATTTTGAATATAATTATTCTTGTAAATTTCTAAAAGAATCTTGATAACTTCTTTAAAATATTATTCCATAAAAACATATAAAAGATTATTTAAATCTTTAGGAAAAAATTTATCATTGTAAATTAATTTTAAAAACATTTTAATTAAATTTATACTTCTTAAAATTCAATTAAATCTTCAAAGAAATTACGGAGGGAAAATATGTACGTGTTGTGTGATGTAAAAATTACATTACATTTTATTGTAAAAACAATAGAAAAATGCCTTCTTTGGAATGATAGAAAAAAATTAATTTGAAGAGATTCGTAAAATCATAAATGGTATTATTTTATTTTAGTTATTATAGGATAATGGTATTATATTCATATAAATCCTTTTTAAAAACATAAATTTTGACGGAAGAGAGGGTAAAGATAGGAATTCATAAAAAATAATTCTTAATTATCTTATGTACCAAATAGTATAAAAATGGTACCAATACATGAATATTGATTAAAAAACTAGAGTATAGAAAAAATACATGAACTTATTAAGAGTATGATCATATGATTTCATCAAAGAATGAATAAACATAGATAATCTTGAAATGTGATCAGATAGTTGCTAAAAACAATTATAACTTAGTAACTTCATAAAAAAATCTTTATATAATAAAAATAAAATGAATGAATCATAAAATAACATGAAAATAAAAATATTCATGTTATAACATGTAATATTGATATATGTATTCCTAGAAATATAATTTAGGTGTATAGTAAATCATGCATCTCAAAGAAGGCAAATTTACTGAAAAGTATTTGACCGATTGGGTTTCTCTATAATCGTATACCCCTTAAAATAAAAGTAAAAAAACATATATGTGAATAAAAATATTATATTTTTATTATATATATATATAATACAATCATGGGATGTACATTAACCAAAAAAATGGAAATATTGGTGAGCATAGCATGTATATCAAGTAAATAAAAGGTGAGATGAAATCCCTGTACCTTTTGACTTCAATCACATCAAACTCATTCAAACCACCTATATAATAAATATAAATAAATTATAAAAATATTACATAACCATATTCATATATATATATATATATATATATATTATTTTTTTGACCTTATACTCCCAACTTGTTAGCAATCCTATGAGATGGTTTTACTTCGAGTGATATTCTCTTTATTTATCCCATGTGACTTAATTTGTTATGCCTTTGGTATTTACACATTATATATTCATTTATATAATTTAAACCATGAAATTAATATTATGTATATATAGAATATTTTTATTATAATAGTCTATATAATACATATTTATTAATGAAAATACATTGTTTATGGAGATGGTAGGACATACGTATGCCTGAACATTATTTTCATTTAATTTTAATGATAAAAGAAATAAAGTAAATGAAAATATATATAATTAATAAATTATATTTAGGATATTATATATTTCTTTTATATTCACTAAAAAAACTAATACAATCTATTTAGGGTGTGAATGAATCATATTGGTTTGAGTGGGCGGTAGTCCATGCATTCTCAAACCATTTCTTTATATTGGAACAAGATGGAAAGTAAAAAAGAAATTTGTTTTAAAATAAATAATTAAGATTAATTAAATATTAAATATTATATATAACATATATAAATATATTTCCATCATAATTTTCATCATGAGAGGTGGTAAAGAAGATTGAATAATCATTTTTTAGTGAGGCATTTGTTCACCATACACATAAATAATATGTTTGTTTTCCATTAGATAGAGGATTGTGTAAGGGTAGGTTGAAACCATATACAAACAACATACTAGTATATTTATGTTATTAGATTATTTATTCAATAATGGAAAAAAATAATGTGTTGTGGGTGGTGAAATAGAATAAAATAAAAAGCATGAGGGAAGATGTTGCATCTTAATGGGGTAACTCCTTTTCGGTTGTGCCAAAAAGATTCATGGGACTGAATTATGACAAATAGAAGGATTCTAAGCTGAAGGTAGGGATTTTAGTACTAGTAATGTGAATATCATGTATGAACCTAATAGCTTTGATAGGTATGAGGATGTGGGACAGATGGTTCCAATTTATAGGTAATGAAAAGCACTCACTTTGATTTTTTAAAAACAAGTTAGTTGTATATATGTTATTAGCTAAAAAAGTACATCAAAAAAAATACTAAATCCAAAACATATGTCTTAAAGCTAATTAATTTCTATCCAATGGGTTTTTAAAAACTTTATAGGTTATTTGGGCCCTCAAGATTAAGGTTTAGTCCCTAATTATCCATAATTTTACCTTAATCATTGTTATTAATTTTAATGACTTTTATTAATATTGTGGGAAAAAATTAATTTAATATTATTATAAGCTAAATATTATACATATTAAAATAGTTTATGTCAGTTTTGTGAAATTATATTCATATAACCGAAAAAATTAAGATTAGTGGTAATCCCTTAAAAATAATGAAATAAAGGGGGTCTAATGTACAAAATTGTCCAAAAGATTGCTATATTTTTATATTTAGTTCAAATTAAAATTGTCTATAATGACACAAATTGTGTTAATAGTTTTATAATTGATATAATGTGACTTTAAAAAATATTCATTGTATAATAAACAATTATTAATTATTTAAACGAAAAAGAGTTTATTATCTAAAATGCAGTTTTTTCACTATTCAAAAAAATAAAGTTTCTCATAAAAATACCAATAACTCACCATAGGATAATTTCAAAATTATAAATTCCAAAATTATTTCTATTTTATCAAACTAAATTTATAAATTTTTCTAAAATTTATTTATTTATTTTTCAAAGAAGGATATCAAAAGTAGTTCATTTGAGAAAACTATATTTTCAAACATAAAAGGAGATTCCCTAAAATCATATCATTCATTATCAATATGATTTATTTCATTATAAATCTTATAATTTTTTCTAAAAAGTAGTTATTAATATTTATATTTTTATATTTAACAACTAGGTTATGACTATCTAATTTTAATAACTATAATAGAAAAATTATGTTTTGTAGAAACATCAGTGTTGCATTTAACAAACGTTAAGTTCATGTTTCATGTTGCATACACAAAGTCCAAGCTATCCTCATTGTTCTGTAAAGATAATGATAAATTTTATGTTTTTTATAGAGCATGATTAAATTATTGTCGCATATAATAAATACCAAACATATTATTTTAATATAAAATGAAATATTTTTTGTTTTACGTGAAATTAAAAATTTCAAAATGGTTTAATGAATTTGAAAACAAATTAAAAAAATATCAAGATATTACACTATTGTCATTATAAAAATAATTCCTCACTAAAAATTCATCGAGTTTTTCAAGAGTTTAATTATTGATAGATTCATTCATAGAAACCCATATTGTAGAAATGAATAGTAAAATATCACTTAAAACGGACAGTAGGAACCATAATGATTTCTGAACGTAACGTATAACCAGTTTTCATCATAGAAGGTCATAGGTTGGGAGAAAATATTGGAAATGGAAGAAATGTGTAAATATTTATAGTTAGTGATTGATTTCAACAATTACAAACAAGTGATTGATCAATGAAAAGTTGAGGGCCTCAATGTCATAGAGATGTGATGATTTAAAAGGCTATCATTTCAAAAAATATATTAGGATAACATGTTTTCTTTTGATCGTTTTCAAAATGTTGAGTAATTATTTTATTGACCCAGAATATATCAAAATATATATACTTGATATATTTCTATAAACTAAATTTCATTATTTATTTGTACTCTTATCAATTTATAATTCATCCATTACTTCATGCAATGGAAAACCAAAAATAATTTTATCTCCCTGAAGTGCTAAGATAATCTTTTAGTAGTTATTAATTATCATAAAATAATAAAATTTATAACTAGTTATTTATAACTATTCTAAAAAAAATTGTTCATAAATTAATCTCTAAACATAAAATTTATCACTAATGTTTCCTATTAAATAACCATTCATGAAAAATAATTATACAATAACCGGAATATTTTTAAGAACAATTGTAGGCATTAAAACCTTATCATCATTCATTCATGTGTTCAAGACCTGAATCCTTGCTAGACGTGATTGGTTATCACTCAATATACATGGTGACCATTTATATAAAATTTTTAATATTACTTCCAAAATATGATGGACATCGTTGAAATAAGGTTTATCACTAAATATCCTCTTAACAATACAAATAAATTGTCTTTTGCCAAAATAAATTTATGAAAATCAATATATATGTTGGTATAAATGAGTAATTCCAATATATATTATGTTTTGTTGGTATTAAATTCATGTTCCATCATTTCTATTTAGAAAAAAAATATTGTACATATTATTAATTGTTTAATAGCAATATATACTTTACTAACAATTAAATTTTATACATCATCATGTTAATATTAAAAAAAATCCTTCCAAAAAAATCATACCATCATTATAAATTAAAATTTTAAATAATATATTTTAAACATATAAGTCTTTTTCTAGTATTTATTCATTAGAAACAAAAAAATTTTACAATTGTTTTTTATTAATAATAGTTTACACAGCTATCATAAAAATTTGTTATGAAATATCCCTTCACATCTGGTCATAGAACTCCTCGACCCCCCTAACATCTAATGGCCTCTGATCATCATCACTCTCCACTGATGATCTGCACCTATACTCATACTCATACTTCGTCGCTCTCTGCCCACTCCTTAGTGATAACAACCTGCACACACCATTGATCTTCATCTATCTCTATTAAGCCATAGGAATCACTATCTATGGTCACACTGCCAATTCTCCTTTCACCACCCATATCGTACTCATCCCTAGTGTCCCTCACACTCCAGGTTCATCACTCACCTCCCTTTTATTAGAGATTCCCACATGTTCTCACCATTGTCCTTTGTGGCACATCGTCCAGCCATAGTGATCCCCACTCGTGCTCATACTCGTGGATTGATGCTCGTCGCCCAAGCCATAGAAATCCCCACCTAATCTCACACTAAAGTATGAACTTACTCTCTTAAAGATTTCATTAACTAAAATCACTGGAATATATTATTTTTATTGAATTTAATTTATGTTAGGGGTTCAGTGAAATTCATATTAAATGACATTTTATATTAGTGTTCTTTTTTGGGAGATGGTGCGACGCTATATTCATACATCTCATCCACTCCAATGAAATAAAGTTTATTCTCTTCTCTCATCACATGGAAATGTGTTTGATCCTCAATTTTAATTAAATTCTAATGGAGATGATTTTCTCAACTTCCAATACCCTTTATGGAATTATGCAACCAAAGATATCTCCTAAAGATCAATACTGATAGAGTTATTTTTGTGAGATCTTGGCATCCTTGTATTAAATGAATATTATTCTCTATCCACTTAAAGTAAGAGGAAATTGTTATGACTCATGATAATGGAATACCGGATGCTAATCTAGATGAAATACATGGAAGTCATCAATATTGATATGAGAAGCAGTAAAGGTACACGTTATGGAGAATTTGTGAGTTATCTCAAATAGACTTTTCTGTGCTAGGATGGGAATAATTCTATCATGAATTCGTTATCATATAACTTCATACTCAATCATATTTTTTGATTAATGTGATGAAGTAATAGGAAACGAAAATTCTAGGTGAGACATATATATGAATTATGATGTGAGGAAAACATTGGAAGTGCAAAAATGTGAAATTTCCTTCAGGATTTCCAAATATTTTTTTATTGTTGATTGAATTCCACTATTTTACATTTCATCACTCAAAGATAAAAAAATTAATGATAGTCATCAGAAGATTGATAGACCCCTTTAATTCAGTAGATTTAATAAAAATATATATGTTCCCATGAAAAGACACTTATACCCCTGAAATTACATGTTTCAAAATGTATTTGATATTGAATAGGATTTAGGGTCCCATAAAGATTAATGAGTGCTTTATTGAAATCTAGTGTGTCCAAATATTTTGTAACTCTCGTTCTAGGTACAAATTCCATTTTAAATGACTAATATTTTCCCATTATCTACATGATATTAAAAACTACATTCCTTAGTGAAATTTTATATCATTAATTAGTGGATATTAAATTTATATCATTAGATTGATTCCAAAATCATCTAATTATAATGGTTTTAATTTTTACTTTTGTTAATAATGTTTGTCAATTTTGAATCTGTTGTTAATTAATTTTTTTATTTGGAATAAGGAATTATAAAATTTTGTGCCTTTTTATTATTAATATATGATTCCCATTCCATGTGATGTGAAAATTCTTTATCTTCATTATATTACATTAATCATTTAGTTTAAGATTGAATTTGATATTGAGAGTATATACGTCAAATAGTTTTTATAGTGCATGGATTTTCTTCAAAGATTAATTAGTTGTAATTTGTATAATAGTATATATGTATAATGAATTTTATTTATATTATGACCATCTCAATGATATATTTAAGTGGTCAGAAACTAATATTGTTTCTTTTTAATGAATTTTGTTTTATTGTAGTATTTAAAATTACATAATCTATATGGTATTTTAATTTTAGTTTCATTGTTGATATATAGATACAATTTTTTATTAAGTGATGAGAAATAAAAGGAAATTAAGATTTAGTTTTCATATTAATTGAGATTTTGTTGGTATTTATACATTAAATATCGAATAAATGTTAGACATCTCACACTTTTCCATACGATGTATTACTACAAGCGGATATCCAAGACCTGCACATAAAAAAATAGTTTTGGATGATGAATCCCTCTTCGAAGGATATAAATTTCAATACCTCTATTTCTAAAAGAAAAAATCCATGGCTAGAGATATTTCATGCTTGACCTATTAGTAATTCTTTTTAGGACACACTATTGTTCATTTATTACATTCTCAACATGTTCATAATACATTATATTGAAAAATATAAAAAAAATATAGAAATTAGTTCTTGAATATAGGTAAGTTATGTCCATAATATTCTTTCATAAAATAATTAATCCACTACTAACTAATATCAGTATGGCTCGAATGTCATAATTTTTTAACATTCTTCTCATTTATGTTCTAATATGATTTGATTGGTTTCATTTTTCTTTTTATGGATTAACATTTCTTTTGGTACTATTGTCATATGTTTCAGTTCTTTTGATTGTGTTTATTGTGCTCCCGTTTTTTCTTCCTACATCATGTAATTACATAAATTTTAAGTTGTTTATGAAATTTCACATGATATTTAGAATTAATCTATTATCTATTTAGATTGGGTGATCTTTTTGGCTCCGAATGTTTGAGTTGTGATTGAATTCTACTTTTTTTACTGGGGCACTAGATCACATTTTTTTTCATGCGGTTTTTTTTTTCTGGACTGATTGTTTAGTTTATTCTCACTTCTATATTCCATTACTACAATTTAGGGAGTCCTGGAGTGGCTTTTATGGTGCATTATAACTACTATTTTTTAATAGACTGGGAGTTATCAACTAGATTTGAGTAATGTAATTCAATCTTCAGTTTGGTTGTAGGTTTCATTATTTTGATGTTGTTTTCTAGTAATGTAAATTCCCTTTGTAATCGTTTTCTTTTTGTTATCATTTTTTAATGTGTTTTCTGTATATTTCTTCATCAATTCCAATGTTCTCTTAATAATATTTTTTCATTTTAAGGAATCACCCATCAATAATTAATTCATGTGACTCTATTGGGTAATAGGATCTGGGGTTCAAGGATTTTTGGTCATGTCTCTCATATAATTATTTTTGTTTTCTCATTTCCTGATAAGAACAAGGGAATATCTCCAATTTAAAATTATATGGCCTGTAAATTCCTTTAATTTAATTATTTTTATTCCATTATTTCTATTTCTTGTTTTTTTCCCTATGAGATTAAATATTAAAAATGTAACAGCCCGAGATTTTATGAAAAATATTCTTTTTAATTTTATTAATGTCTTGTGTTATACGCTACACCAAAAGGAGCTCGCACAACACGCATCCTTGACTTGCCTTGCATTACACGCAATCGCGACCTTCCTCGATAGCGTGTGTAGTACGCAATACCGAGTTTCACTAAACAACGATATGTTATTAAAATATTATTATAACTAGCCATTATGAATAGTAATAACCACTTTTTGAAATTTTGTAAATTTTATTTTTCAAAATGGACCTTATTTTTGGATTCGTAGTATTGAATTTAGCCTAAGGTGAAATTTTGATACTTTTCGGATAACTTTCATATTCTGATGAATAGTGAAAATTACTAAATTATAATTAAAAACAACTTTTTTAATCAAAATAATTAATAGTGATAAATTATTAATTTTAGTGGTTTTAAAGTATATTTAGAATATATTTTTAAAATTTAATACAATGTTGGTCATTGGATGTAATTTCATATTTAAACCAGACATAAACAAGTGTCAATCTTTTGATAGATATTGTTTCTTAAAAACACGCTATTTGTTTTAACAGCGGGGTTTAATTATAAAATTAATTAATGCAACTTCTATGTTATGAATTTGGTAAAATAGACTTCATTTTTGAATTCGGAATATGAAATATAGCTTAGGATGAAATTTTGGCATTGTTCTGAAAAACATCAATTTTTGATGAACAGTGAAACTACTAAGTGGTAGGTTAAAAACTGAATTTTTCATAAAACATAATTTTACCGCTTCTGTGAATGGAATTTCGAAAATCCGACAGACACGGTTGATATCATTAAGTAAAATGTGGTTCAATGAGATAAAAATAATTTTTTGGTGAATAGTAACTTTTTTCGATTTTTACAGCGGTTAATAGTAAATAGGGTAACTAAGGGTAAATATGATATTAATATTACCCTAACACATGTCCTAATTCTATTGGACAAGTGTAATTCGACCAAAAACAAACTTAGGAATAAAATATGACCATTTAGGCCCACTTGGATTAGATTAGGACATTTATTATTAATTTATTTAAAGAAGGGTTAAAATAGTTAAAATCAAAGTTTAATAAGTAAATCATTTTAATATGGGGTTATACATAAGATAAATTCGATTGTAAATATTCATTAGAAATCTAAAAAGATTTCCTACATGATGGTAGTTTATTTGTAATTTTTAGACATCAAATAATTTAATTTATTTATGACACAAAGATGATACAGTAATTATCTTATTAATGAAATATTGAAAAAATTTATAATATAAATACCAAAATAAATGTAATTTAAGACTTTTTATGAATTCCACTAATTTTCTAAGTTACTATGATATATTAATGTTGATTTAATCAACTTGGTTCGAACATATAATTCTGTTATGACTTTCACAAAAATCATATATCAAATAGTGTCAAAATTGACACAAAATAGTTTTTAAATCAAATATTATATTATTAATTGTTATTTTACTCCTAAAAATCTAAGGTTCGGCCAAATGACTTAGATAAGGATATATATATTAATAATAAACAATTTGGGGTTCGTTTGGCATGTTATAGTAAGTGTATTAACCATATAGTGAAAGAAAACAAAAAGACACGGTAAAAGTTAAATTAATTAACTTAGAGTTAAATCTAATTGATAAGGTTAAAATAATACCCTAAACTTGTCTAAATCCAATTGGTTGATATTATTTCGACCCATCCCCACTTTAGCTTCGAAATAAGACCCTTTGGAACCATTATAAACCGATTTTGACTTTAATATAAAATAATATTTTGAGATATTCCTAAGGTGCCCCTCTCCTCCCTTATAAAAGGGCACCTCCTCCCCCTCATCCTCACACCAATTTGAGCACTCAATCTCGGCCAACCCCTTCTATTTTCTCCTCTCCACTTCCCTAGAATAATCCTAGAGGTCCTGGTCTTCTCCAAAGACCAATCTTAGTTCCTTAAGTGGAGGATTCAAAGAGGCGTTCCAAAGAAGAGGTAATATCCATTACCGATCTTTTCAATTTATTTCTTCTTCAACTTCTTCTTCTTTAGTTGTTTCATGATAAAGTAATAACATCAGTATTACTTAAATACTGATATGTTATTATAAATATGAAACAACCCTAATTCACCTTCTATCCATCCTACGGAAAAAATGAAATCATCGCGCGTGCGTACGTACAGAATACCGTCTCCACGCCGTGGTGTAATATATTTTCCACCATCACCTTAAAAGGATGAGTATAATGGGGTAATGAGTAACTATATATGATTATTATTAAGTAATATTGATACTGAAATAATATATATATATATACTCCAATACAATTCCACGATCATAGGAACGATATCATCACTCGTGCGTACGTACGGAATACCGTCTCAACGATGTGATGCGACTCGTTCTACATGATCTTCATTTCATAATGATTATATAAATGAATTGAATGAATGAATATGGTATATACTACACTAATACCATTCTAGAAATGAATTATCTATAACCTAAAGATAACAATAAGAATTTATTCAACAAAACACGCATAAGAACAAAATTTATAAAGACCCGAGTAACAAGTAACAATGAAATATTACTAACAAGAAGATAATAATATGACCATATATGATATCATATCAATATGTATGATTCTGGAATAAGTCAATAACATTATTTAAACCATTATACAGGAGCTTCGGACACGAACAAAGCAAATCGGACCTAAGATAAGGGAAATATCACAATCTCATTTTTATCCGAGATTGTTTATTCGTAAGTATTTACTGGGGTGTATTTTATCATCCACATCCATGTTTACTAAATATGTAATATTATTTCCATCCACCTAAAATTGTTTAAATCCATTTTTACCCTTCGGTGAGTTTTTTGTAATACGTATGAAAGGAATCTTTTGTCGTTTTTCGTACGAGGTACTTTTTGACTTTTCTGACAAAAGTACGAAGAATGTTTTTTTTAACTTATACGGCACGAACGGATTTCTACAGTTTTATAAAGCCTTATTTTCATGAAGCTTCCTCTAAAATTTTTCATGACTATTTTCAATAAAATCTCTTTATTTTAAAATTTCATGATGTTTTGTGAAAAGAAATTGATTTTGAAGAAGAAAGGATATTTTCCTCAAGAATTCAATTCAAGTGTTTTATCAAAATTATTTTCTATCTAAGATAATAAAGGGTTCTGTTTCTATCCATATTTTTACATTAATTTGACTATGTTGTGATGGAATTATGTTTATGAATTCCTTTATCTTATATGAATTGATTTATGATGTCATGATGTTTCAAGAATCCCATTTTTGTTACATGTGTTATGCGATGATGTATGTTTTATGATTATGTGGCACACATAAGAAAGGATTCATTATAAGATGGGTGGGACCTATATCTCCCTCCAATGCGTTGGGTAAAGATTTTATATCTCATGAGATAGACATGGCTGGAATGGTAGGTTATACCGGTTCAGTGAAACAGGACTGGAATGAGGGTTACTCGATTCAGAAAGGGACTTTGTCCACTAAGATAGTCTTGGCAATGAGTCTTGACAAACAAGAAATGATTTTCTATGATTATGTGTGTATGCCACAAAGTTTCATGTTTTACGTTATGATTATTGGGATTACATTTCACTTCTATGATTTATCCGATGTTATGATATTATGAGCTCTTTTGCAGGTTAAGATTTCCAAAAGTTATGTGCTTATGTATATGATGTGATTTATATTTCTTTTGTTTACCCTTACTGAGCATTTGAGCTCACCCTTTTATGTTTTCTTTTCCCTAGGATATAAAGAAAGGTTTATGTATAAAAAAGGGATGATCTTTATGGGAGATATTGAAGATCATTCACCACGATTAGAAGATTACGTTTCGAGTTTCCAAAGACACTAAACTATTACGATCCTTTAGTGTGTGTTTTTGTTATGTACTAAGTATTCCGCAAAATTAATGTAATGTCAATGTACGTCAAAATACGGGTCTCTACAGTTGGTATCAGAGGAATGGTTTAGTCAACCTTTGGAAACTAGGATGCGAGAACTTTAGTGAGATCCCTAGAGATATTTCTAAGGTATGTATAGGGATGTCCCTAAGGTTAAGTATACGTATAGGTTATAGTACTAGAACTACGCTAACGATCATAGAATTAAACCTAAGATGTTAGATATTAAGGGTACTCCCCCTTTACTGTGTTGTTTTCCTTAGCATTATTTTGCCTCTCACACTATTTTTTTTGGGTTTTAGAATATGGCTGGAAACAAGATGATTCACGATAATGGAGGATATGATGGACAATGGAATGATATTCTTTATGAGCAACCAAATGAATTGGGATTTGGAAGTCCAAACATCATTATTATGCCGAATCAGCAATCTCATAATATGATCAATAAAGTAAAATTTGGTAAGTTTCCTGACTCGGCTAATAAGAGAAAGATGGAGTTTCATGATGATCATAGAGGAAAGAAAGTTCAATTTCCCCTATGTAAATCATGTGGGAAAAGGCATCAAGGAGAATGTTTCAAGGGAACTGGAAGATGCTTTGGGTGTGGAAAAGAAGGACACAAAGCAAGTAAGTGCAAAGGAAAAGGTTCAGTTAACACCATGGATGAGGATAATGGTATTGCTACGACATCAAAAATGGTTAAGTGTTTTAAATGTGGAATGTATGGGAATTATGCAAACCAATGCCCTAAGGGAAAGACTCATGAAGAGAATCAGTATGGTCGTAAGGGAAGTATTTATGTGGATGATGATGAAGAGACTACAAATGATATGTGAGATGAAATAATTGTTGAAGCTCGGTCAATTGATTAAGAATGTAGTGGAATGATTACATGTTTATCATGTGTAATGTTGTATAAGTAATCTCATGGTAATATGGATTAAAGAGACATGTAAGGATTGTTACACTATTGTCTGATTAATGTTACCAGTATCCATGAAAGGTTATTCAGATATTTTTGGAATGTAGATGATATGTGCATAATGAAGGAATAATAAGATAATGAGGTATTTGATTGTATTCATCAGCTCATGACTGATATAAGGAGAAGGTTATATCATGGTTTGAGTATATAGAATTTTTGGATTTTGGTATGTGGAAAGAGGTAACTTTTAACCGCATTCATGTTTTCACTAAGGTTCAATGGGTATTCAGAGAATACGTGATTAAGGCCTTTGAATGTTTGGAATGTGACTAACAAGACATATCTTATGATATATGGGGATCAACGACAGTATTAAATCTCTGGTAATCGTTTTCACTATATTATGAGAGTGGACTGCAGTATTATGGACAAGCCTAAAGATTAGACTGGATTATGTTGGACATAAGTTAGTATTGTTTAAGGATAGAAGATTTTCGATATTATTGATGGGATGTTATAGTAACGTAGTTTTAGAAAAAGGACAACCTGCAGGACGGGCGACAGCCCATCGCTTCGGACAAGGCTGTAGGAATCGAACCCACAACCGAAATGCGACTGGCCTTTATCGCCTACCACTGACCTACAGGAAGTCCCTGTTTAGTAGAAAACTAGTTTCATTATATTAAGCAGTATGATATGTGAAGTATAAGTTCATTTTAGGAACCATATATGATTAATCTCACTATAGATCGACTTATGTAAACTTTTGTTTGAGACAGATGGAATGACCCGTCATTCTATCACATGATCTGCTAACACTTCACGAATAACAAATTCAACTTCATTTATTTAAGAGATGAAGTGGAAATTGTTCAAGGCATGAACAACAATGAGATTATACCAAAAATAAAGAAAGTATTTATTCTAATTCAAATTTTCAACTTTAGGGAAATAATCTTGAAAACCAAAAATGTTGTCCTAGTGATATTATACCTGATGAATCAGATGGTACCTTAGATCGTCACAAATTTATGGATTTGTGATTTCTGGATTTTCCATAGCCATGTTCTCTACCACTCTCCATCAGAACATGATGGTTAGATTTCACTTCCATATCCATATTTTCACCTATGTGGAAACCCAGTGATTAGTTTATTTGGGTAATCGTTACATTTCATACTTTAGTTTTTAAAGCCAAGTTTTGGTATTCCTTTTTACGATGCGGGTTTCTATTAAAGAAACTTTCGAATAGTAAACCATTTATAACCCCGACGAATTTCGAGGGCGAAATTCATTTTAAGGGGGGTAGAATGTAACCGCCCGAGATTTTATGAAAAATATTCTTTTTAATTTTATTAATGTCTTGTGTTATACGCTACACCAAAAGGAGCTCGCACAACACGCATCCTTGACTTGCCTTGTATTACACGCAATCGCGACCTTCCTCGATAGCGTGTGTACTACGCAATACCGAGTTTCAATAAACAACGATATGTTATTAAAATATTATTATAACTAGCCATTATGAATAGTAATAACCACTTTTTGAAATTTTGTAAATTTTATTTTTCAAAATGGACTTTATTTTGGGATTCGTAGTATCGAATTTAGCCTAAGGTGAAATTTTGATACTTTTCGGATAACTTTCATATTCTGATGAATAGTGAAAATTACAAAATTATAATTAAAAACAACTTTTTTAATCAAAATAATTAATAGTGATAAATTATTAATTTTAGTGGTTTTAAAGTATATTTAGAATATATTTTTACAATTTAATACAATGTTGGTCATTGGATGTAATTTCACATTTAAACCAGACATAAACAAGTGTCAATCTTTTGATAGATATTGTTTCTTAAAAACACGCTATTTGTTTTAACAGCGGGATTTAATTATAAAATTAATTAATGAAACTTCTATGTTATGAATTTGGTAAAATAGACTTCATTTTTGAATTCGGAATATGAAATATAGCTTAGGATGAAATTTTGGCATTGTTCTGAAAAACATCAATTTTTGATGAATAGTGAAACTACTAAGTGGTAGGTTAAAAACTGAATTTTGCATAAAACTTAATTTTACCGCTTCTGTGAATTGAATTTCGAAAATCCGACAGACACGGTTGATATCAGTAAGCAAAATGTGGTTCAATGAGAAAAAATAATTTTTTGGTGAATAGTAACTTTTTACGATTTTTACCGCGGTTAATAGTAAATAGGGTAACTAAGGGTAAATATGATATTAATATTACCCTAACACTTGTCCTAATTCTATTGGACAAGTGTAATTCGACCAAAAACAAACTTAGGAATAAAATATGACCATTTAGGCCCACTTGGATTAGATTAGGACATTTATTATTAATTTATTTAAAGAAGGGTTAAAATAGTTAAAATCAAAGTTTAATAAGTAAATCATTATAATATGGGGTTATACATAAGATAAATTCGATTGTAAATATTCATTAGAAAGATAAAAAGATTTCCTACATGATGGTTTTTTATTTGTAATTTTTAGACATCAAATAATTTAATTTATTTATGACACAAAGATGATGCAGTAATTATCTTATTAATGAAATATTGAAAAAATTGATAATATAAATACCAAAATAAATGTAATTTAAGACTTTTTATTAATTCCACTAATTTTCTAGGTTACTATGATATATTGATGTTGATTTAATCAACTTGGTTCGAACATATAATTCTGTTATGACTTTCACAAAAATCATATAACAAATAGTGTCAAAATTGACACAAAATAGTTTTTAAATAAAATATTATATTATTAATTGTTATTTTATTCCTAAAAATCTAAGGTTCGGCCAAATGACTTAGATAAAGATATATATATTAATAATAAACAATTTGGGGTTCGTTTGGCATGTTATAGTAAGTGTATTAACCATATAGTGAAAGAAAACAAAAAGACACGGTAAAAGTTAAATTAATTAACTTAGAGTTAAATCTAATTGATAAGGTTAAAATAATACCCTAAACTTGTCTAAATCCTATTGGATGATAGGATTTCGACCCATCCCCACTTTAGCTTCGAAATAAGACCCTTTGGAACCATTATAAACTGATTTTGACTTTAATATTAAATAATATTTTGAGATATTCCTAAGGTGCCCCTCTCCTCCCTTATAAAAGGGCACCTCCTCCCCCTCCTCCTCACACCAATTTGAGCACTCAAGCTTGGAAAACCCCTGCCATTTTCTCCTCTCCGCTCCCCTAGAATAATCCTAGAGGTCCTGGTCTTCTCCAAAGACCAATCTTAGTTCCTTATGTGGAGGATTCAAAGAGGCGTTCCAAAGAAGAGGTAATATCCATTACCGATCTTTTCAATTTCTTTCTTCTTCAACTTCTTCTTCTTTAGTTGTTTCATGATAAAGTAATAACATAAGTATTACTTACATACTGATATGTTATTATAAATATGAAACAACCCTAATTCACCTTCTATCCATCCTACGGAAAAAATGAAATCACCGCGCGTGCGTACGTACGGAATACCGTCTCTACGCCGTGGTGTAATCTATTTTACACCATCACCTTACAAGAATGGGTATAATGGTGTAATGAGTAACTATATATGATTATTATTAAGTAATATTGATACTGAAATAATATATATATATATATATATATACTCCAATACAATTCCACGATCATAGGAACGATATCATCACTCGTGCGTACGTACGGAATACCGTCTCCACGATGTGATGCGACTCGTTCTACATGATCTTCATTTCATAATGATTATATAAATGAATTGAATGAATGAATATGTTATATAATACACTAATACCATTATGGAAATGAATTATCTATAACCTAAAGATAAGAATAAGAATTTATTCAACAAAACACGCATAAGAACAAAAAGTTATAAAGACCCGAGTAACAAGTAACAATGAAATATTACTAACAAGAAGCAAATAATATGACCATATATGATATCATATCAGTATGTATGATTCTATAATAAGTCAATAACATTATTTAAACCAATATACAGGAGCTTCGGACACGAACAAAGCAAATCGGACCTAAGGTAAGGGAAATATCACAATCTCATTTTTATCTGAGATTGTTTATTCGTAAGTATTTACTGGGGTGTATTTTATCATCGACATCCATGTTTACTCAATATGTAATATTATTTCCATCCACCTAAAATTGTTTAAATCAATTTTTACCCTTCTGTGAGTTTTTAGTAATACGTATGAAAGGAATCTTTTGTCGTTTTTCGTACGAGGTACTTTTTGACTTTTCCGAAAAAAGTACGAAGAATGTTTTTTTTAACTTATACGGCACGAACGGATTTCTACTGTTTTATAAAGCCTTATTTTCATGAAGCTTCCTCTAAAAGTTTTCATAAATATTTTCAATAAATTATCTTTCTTTTAAAATTCCATGATGTTTTGTGAAAAGAAATTGATTTTGAATAAGAAAGGATATTTTCCTCAAGAATTCAATTCAAGTGTTTTATCAAAATTATTTTCCATCTAAGATAATAAAGGGTTCTGTTTCTATCCATTTTTTTACATTGATTTGACTATGTTGTGATGGAATTATGTTTATGAATTCCTTTATCTTATATGAATTGATTTATGATGTCATGATGTTTCAAGAATCCCATTTTTGTTACATGTGTTATGCGATGATGTATGTTTTATGATTATGTGGAACACATAAGATAGGATTCATTATATGATGGGTGGGACCTATTTCTCCCTCCAATGCATTGGGTAAAGATTTTATATCTCATTAGATAGACATGGCTGGAATGGTAGGTTATACCGGTTCAGTGAAACCGGACTGGAACGAGGGTTACTCGATTCAGAAAGGGACTTTGTCCACTAAGATAGTCTTGGCAATGAGTCTTGACTAACAAGAAATGATTTTCTATGATTATGTGTGTATTCCACAAAGTTTCATGTTTTACGTTATGATTATTGGGATTACATTTCACTTCTATGATTTATCCGATGTTATGATATTATGAGCTCTTTTGCAGGTTAAGATTTCCAAAAGTTATGTGCTTATGTATATGATGTGATTTATATTTCTTTTGTTCACCCTTACTGAGCATTTGAGCTCACCCTTTAATGTTTTCTTTTCCCCAGGATATAAAGAAAGGTTTTAGGTATAAAAAAAGGGATGATCTTTATGGGAGATATTGAAAATCTTTCACCACGATTAGAAGATTACATTCCGAGTTTCCAAAGACACTAAACTATTACGATCCTTTAGTGTGTGTTTTTGTTATGTACTAAGTATTCCGCAAAAGTAATGTAATGTCAATGTATGTCAAAATACGGGTCTCTATAAAATATGTATTTTCTCTTTCTAGATTCTATGGATTATGGTAACTGGTAATTTTTATATCCTTCATTATGAATATTGTTTTGTTATTCATTATATATTCTTCTTATGGTCATTATGGATAATTTTATGATTGTGGTATTGTAACATCCCAAGTAAGTAAAGAATTATGTATTTTCATATATATGTATATTTATTAATTAAATAGAGTTTTAGAGGATTAAAATGAAAATAAACCCAATCTTAAGTATATAATACTCTTGTATTTTTTAAAAGATCGTTTTACCGCCTTTTGATGGAAATATTTTTTAAATCTAACCATTAAAAATTTTATAACCTCTATTTGTAAAAATAAACTTATTCTTTATGATTGGGACATTGAAATTTACTTTGGTTAAATTTTTGGTATTTTTTTGATAATGTTAATTTTTTTAGTAAATAGAGAAAAATATAGCATTTTACTTCAAAACTGCTTTTTTGGATAATTTAATTATATAGATAAATTGTCCTTTTATTTGTTTAAAGTTTAATTATTCTATATTTTTACAATTTAATATAATGTTGGTCATTGTAATTAATTGTACTTTTTAATTGGGCATAAACAAGTGGAAAACTCTTCATAGATGTTTTTTCTAAAAAACCCACTATTTGTTTTGACTACGGGAATTATTTTTAAATTATTTATTGAAATTTATGTATTTATAATTTGGTAAAATGGATTCCATATTTGGAATCATAATTTCCAAATTATGTAATTAATACTCTTTTGTTTTTTGACATTATGAATAATAACAACGCTAATTATCATTAATTATCGTGATTAATTAGTAATCGGGTTGTTAATGGTAATAAAATAATATCATAATAATATAAAATTACCCCAACATGGGTCCTAATGATACTGGTTGTGTCATTAACGACCAAGGGATGCCTTGTGCCAACTTTGGGAGCCCATGGAATCACTTTAGTGTGATAGTGACCTTTTATTATATTATTTTTTTAAAAGGGAATGTATAGAAAAAGTATGTATCACCGAAGTAAAACAATTTTATTTTTGTCTGTGTAAATGATCACTTAGACTATAAATAGTCATTAGAAAGATTAAAAGATTTCCTACATAATGGTATTATTTTAATAATTTTTAGACATTAAATAAATGAATGTATTTATGACACCATGATGATGTAGTGATTACCTCATTAATGAACGATTTAAATAAAATGAAATGATAATGAATATTCTAAGACTTACACGTATCAAAAACCAATTGTATGGGTGTAATTTGAGCCCTTATCACCATATATTGAAATATATCACTTTTGGACCTTTAAAATCCGAAAATCATTTTATACTAAAGTAACATTTCAAGACTTTCAAAGAGTGGCCCTCTTCCATCTTATAAAAGGCCCCCACCTCTACCCCCTTTCCCACAACACTAAAGCCATTAGATCGGCCAAAATCTTCTCATTTTACCTCTCCACATCCCACTATTCATTATATAATCCTTAGCTTTGGCAGAAATCTCTTCCTGAAGCCCTTTTTGTTCAAACCAAGGGGAGTTACCCGATTTAAAGGTAATGTCTTCTCTAATGTTCTGTTGTTTTATTTTGATTCTCCAACACCCCTAATTTCATTTTATTCCTTTAATTGGGTACAACACTAGTATCTTCAATATACTAGGATTTCGTTATGGGATGTATTTTATTTACACTTACACACACTTTCGTCTAATGATTAAAGAAAATACTGTTTCTGTGGAGGGCGAATTACTGCCTCACGAAACGATGATTGTTCAATATTCTTTTAACACCTCTCATGGTGGCCATTAAGATGTCACTATATTTATATATGATATATATTATGTTAATTGTTTCCGTATGATTCTGTACTTTTCATTTATGGCATACCTTTATGGTTTCCAGTTTGGTTAAACGCGATAATTTCATTTCAGGAATTGCAGACTACCACCCCCTCAAAGTAATTTGAATCATTAGTTCCATATGTGGGTTGTATAAATGATATAGGTAATGATACTAAATATTAATTCATACTATAATTATAATATACATTTATATCATTAGGATTTCATTCCATTAAATTCAAAATAAAATTAAAGTAGCATTCATGCATACGTTCGACTTACCGTCTCCATGAATGGTGCATTTCATTTCTTACCTCTAAATGTTATGTAATATTATAAATGAATGTATATACTGGATATATATGATATCTTCCTCAAAAATATAACTCTATATATAATGGATATTTTACCACATGAACAACTTGTAATTATAAGATGTTTATTTTTGTCTCAAGTACAAAAGATTGACAAATCGACCATTATTAACTTAAATAATTACATAATGTTCATAACATGGTAATAAGCGATATAAAAGGAATAATGAACTTGAAAAGGTTCTTAATCAAGTATAAATTAACTCTAATTTATTATTCAAGAGATTAAAGAATAATTGAGTCAAGTCGGACACGAGGTAAGGGACTTCGTCTCAATCTATTTTCATTGAGGCATATTTTTTTATACCAATCTTTCTTTTGTAAAGTGTATAAACCACATTGACTTTTAATTTTATTCAAAAGGAATATTTTTAAACGAATAATTTTACTAAATGATAAAAGGTATGTTTTTGTCTTATGTATGTGGCGACAACGACTTCCCCACCGCCATGACCATTATTTGAGTTTTGGCTTCCTTTACAAGCCATAACTATTTTTTAAATGGAAACTAAATACCATGGTTTTATTTTATTTTATTTTTGTATTGAAAATGGTTTTGATAATTTTTTGATTATATCAATTAGTTTTTAATATCTTGTGATTAAATTGGGGAAATATTTTTCTTCCTTTTTGCATGTTTTATGTGATACGATTATTTTATGGTTCATGGGAACTGTTTATGAAGACGGATGGTTCCATGACAAACTAAGGGAAGGTGAGCCCGTGATAGCTCTCCAATGAACTAGGTAATGCGAAGGGGTGAAATGCTAAGGTATCTCTGGAGATATTTAGGGAATATACTGTGATGGGTATTCCAAACGTAATCATGAGGGTTACTCCCTACGTAAGAATTTTATGAATGCCTCAAGTTACCTTTATATATTATGATTTCTATCATTTATTCAATGAATCTTATGATTTTATGAGGTATAATAAAGTGTTTATGTTTTATGAGTAAATTCTGATTTCATTCCTTCCAATGTATACATGGACTAATGTTTTCATTCCGTATTTTTATATCCCTTACTAATATTTTTATGCTCATCCCATGTTTTTCAATTGTTTTTCACAGGTCACAGGAAAAGTACATTGTGTGATGATAGTGTCGAGTAAGTGTCAAGAAGGAATCTATTTTTTATTTTAAATATGTCTCCTTTGATGGGAAAAATGAATACAGTCTTTTATGTAACCACCTTGTTGAAATGTAGAATGTAATGCATGATTTATGATCTAATTATCTAAAACTCTAATCCTAAAAAGATCCTCAAATTGTATTCTTGTAATAACTCAAGATTAATTAATGTTTAAGGATGACGCCTTATAGTTGGTATCAGACGTTGGATTAGATAACATTAAGAGTTATAATTCTATTAAATTATTGTCCAAAAATATTTTTTATGGTCAAATTGAAATAATATAGCATTTAAAGATTACCATGTTGTTTCATCTAAGACATGCTTGTTCAGAATGGTTTTTTTCATAGGAAACACGGAAGCAGTGTAGGAAGGCATACAGAAGGAAATGACCTCCTAAATCAGAATCCATAGATGGTCGGAATTGGATCTGAACTGTTTTTTCAGTAATGGAATAATTAACTCTAGCGATAAATGGTGGTGGTATCCATGCACGAGATCATCCAGATCAACCACAGAGGAACATGTCACTGGTGGAATATTTCAAGAGGAAACATCCCCCATCATTCAGAGGATCATCTGACCATGTGCTAGCTAAAGGGTGGATTAAACCACTGGAGATGATTTTTAATTTCATGGGGTGTTCAGACAATCAAACTGTTAGTCTTGTTGTTTACCGTATGGATGGTGAAGTAGATCAGTGGTATTCCATGGTTAAAAATATCAAGAACACTGATGAGATTGATGCTCCTGACTGGGATGAATTCAAAGGGATGTTATTTTGAGAAATATTTTCCTAATACTGTTTGACATAGGATGGAAAAAAATTCTTGGAATTGAGGAAACATGACGACATAGTGGCTGATTATGAAGAAAGGTTCACTCAACTGGAAAGGTATTTTCTAAAATTTATCCGAGACCTTGATAATAAAATCAATCATTTTTACTCGAGATTAAAGCCACAATATTGTAGGGCATAATAATATCATGAGTTCAATTGTTATGAAAATCTTGTTTGATGTGCTAAGGAGGTTAAAATGGAGTTTTACAATGATCAAGTATTCTATAGAAACCTGCAGAAGAAGAGACTATAGTGGCAGGAGAAAGGGGAGAATCCTTAAAAAAGGTCTGATGGTAAGAAAACTAAGTTTTCAGTTTGTGACAAATGTGGTAAGAAGCATGATGTGGAATGTCTTTTGAATTCTGTAAGGTTATACTGATGTGTTAAGATGGGACATAAGGATCATGATTCAACTAGAAAAGATCAGGGTGATTGTAAGACCAAATTTTATTTATAGTTAGTGAAATTTTTCAAGTGCAATGAGATGGGTCCTTATGTAAATGAGTGTTCGACAAGGAGCTTGAATGATAGGAAGACGTCAGACTACAAGCATAAAGGTGTCGTGAAATCCTTTGCATCTACTTCAATAGATGGTTTTCCATGAAATGAAGTGGTATCAAGTACTTTGTTTGTTTTTTCATATTATTCTAGTGTGTTGTTTGATTCAGGGTCTACACATTCTTTCATCTCTAAAATATTTTCTAGTAAATTGGGAATTCCTTCTCAGGAAATGACACCTGAAATTTTGCTAAAAACAACTGGGGGAAATGTTGAGGCAAAAATAATTTATAATAATCTTCCTATTCTCATCCGTGGAAAGATCCTACTTCCAAATCGTATTGTTTTACCTCTAATAGAGTCTGATGTTATCTTGGGTATAGATTGGCTCTATTTTTAAAATGCAAATATTAACTGTAGAGATAAAGATGTTTCTTTTCAGAATGAATTTCAGTTTGTGTACAAGAATGAACCCTTAATGTTGATAACATATCAAGAGGATGATAAACATAAAAAACATGGAAATGAATGTTTCCTTGCATATATTATTGAAAACGAAGGAACTGTTCAGATTATTGATGTTCCAATGTTAAATGAGTATCCTGATGTTTTTCCGGATGAGTTTCTTGGAATAATACCAGATGGAGATGTTGAATTTACTATTGACTCAGTTCCTGATGTTAAGCCAATTTCAAAACCCCCTTATCGAATGGCTCAAATTGATCTTTTAGAGTTGAAGGTGCAATTGCATGATTTATTAGAGGAAGGTTTCATTCGACCCAGCACATCACCATGGGGTACTCTTGTCTTATTTGTTAAAAAGATAGATGGTTCAGTGAGACTTTGTATTGATTATTGAGCCTTGAATAACATCAATATTAAGAGCAAATATCGTTTGCCTCGTATCGATGATTTGTTTGATCAGCTCCAGGGAGCTCAGTACTTTTCGAAGATTGACCTTAGATCGGGGTACCATTAGTTGAAGGTAAAGGAAACATATATTCCGAAGGCCACGTTTCGTACAAGATATGGCCATTATGAATTTTTAGTAATTCTTTTTGGGTTAACTAGTGCACTTTATGTATTCATTGACATTATGAATAGAATTTTCCATGAGTTCTTGGATAAGTTTTTGGTTGTTTTCATTGATGATATTTTTTGTGTTTTCGAAAAGTTAATAGGATCATGAAAGTCATTATGAGTTATTTTTAAAACCATAAAAGAAAAGATATTGTATTGGAAACTCAACAAGTTTGAATTTTGGTTGCAACAAATTTCATTCCATGGTCACATTGTTTCTAAATATGGGATAATTGTTGATCCTGCGAAAACAGGGGTTGTTGAAGAATGGCCATGACCCACAAATGTAACCCAGATTCATAGTATTCTTGATTTGGAAGGCTATTATGGAAGGTTTGTTAAAAAAAATTTCATGGTTATCTAGTCCTATGACTATGTTAATTTAAAAATGTGTTAAGTTCATCTTGACAAAAGAATTTGATGATTGTTTTTTGGAATTGAAAAGAAGATTGGTGAATGCTCCAGTTTTGGCACTACCTTCGAGGAATAGTCAGTTTCTTATCTATAGTGATGCTTCTTTGAAAGGACTTGGTTGCATCCTAATGAAGAATGATCAGGTAATTGCTTATGCTTCACATCAGTTGAAAACTCTTGACGTAAATTACCCTACAAATTATTTGGAATTAGCTGCTTTTGTTTTCACTTTAAAAATTTGAAAGAATCATTTGTATGGAGAAATGTGTGAAATATATACCAATCAACAAAGTTTAATGTATATATTTACTTATAATGAACTAAGCATGAGATAGAGGAGATTGCTAGAATTGATCAAGTATTATGATTGCAAAATTCATTAAAATCTGGGAAAAGCAAATAAAGTGGCAGATGCTTTGAGTTGAAAAAATTAATGCTTCATTAACCATGTTGTGTTTGGAACATGATCCTTTGGTTAAATATTTGATGAACATTATCATAGAAGTTATTGGTGCAGGATGTTCTTTTGTTTTGTTTCACATATTAGTGAAATATTCTCAAACAAACAGAATTAGTCAATCTCAGAAGCAAGACAGTGTGTTGAAAAAAAAGGTAAAGCTGGTTCATAAGGGTATGTTACCTGAATTCAACATTGATAATGATTGGGTTTTGAGATTTGGGAAGATATTGTCTGTGCCTGTGATTCACAGTTTAAGAGAGAGTTGTTATGTGAAGCTCATAGTTCTCCGTTTTCAGTTCAACCTGGCAGTACTAAAATGTATAGAGATCTTCAAGAGTATTACTGGTGGGGTTGAATGAAATGTGATATTTCAGATTTTAATGTGAAGTGTTTGATTTGTAAACATGTTAATGAAGAGCTGTAGTTAACGAAGGGGATGCTTCAGTCTTTAGTAGTGACCGAGTGGAAATTGGAGAATATATCCATGGACTATGTTGTGGGATTGTCAAAGACACCTCGAGGTCATAATGAAATCTGGGTTATTGTTGATCGATTTACTAAATATGCTCATTTAAGTGCTATACGAGATACTTTTTCCTAGATCAACTTTATAGTTTGTTTTTTAATGAGATAGTCAGGTTACATGGAGTTCCACTCTCCATTGTATCTGATCGTGATCCCATTTTTACTTCTCACTTTTGGAAAGGCCGTATAAAGTCATTGGGAACTGAAATAAATTTTAGTACTACTTTTCATCCTCAATCATATGGGAAGTCAGAACGAACAATTCAGATATTAAGGGATATGCTACGTGCTTGTTCAATGGATTATCAGGGAAGTTGGGACCAACATTTTTCTTTGGACTAGTATTCTTATAATAACAGTTTTCATTCCAGTATACAGATAGAACCATTTGAGGCATTAAATGGGAAGCGATGTTGAACTCCAGCTTTATTGGATGAAGTGGGTGAAAGGAAGTTGATGGGACTATAATTGGTAGAAGAGTTATCAGAAAAATATCAACTAATATAGAAACACATGAGAACAGCTCAGAGCAGGCAGAAAAGTTATGCGGACAGTAGGAAGAAGGATATCTCTTTTGAGGTATGTGATCATGTCTTCCTCAACGGTTCACCATGGAAAAGTGTGATGCGATTTGGTATGAAAGGAAAGATGACTCCAAGGTTCATTGGTCAATATGAAATTCTGGAGAGAGTTGGATCAGTTTCATATAGAGTGGCTTTACCTCCATGTTTATCCCAGGTACACAATGTTTTTTTAATGTTTCAATGTTAAGGAAGTACATGCCAGATCCATATCATGTTTTGAGTCCATTGGTTGTTAATTTGGAAGAGAATGTATCTTTTGTGGAACAAATGGTACATAATCTTGACCACATGGAGCATGTGTTGTGGAATAAGGTGATTCATCATGTAATGGTTTTGTGGAAAAACCACAAGATTGAAGAGGAAACATGGGAATATGAAAATGCAATGAAGGATAAATATCCACACTTATTCGAAAAGTAAATAAATTCCAGGGACGTAATTTTCTAGAGGGGGGAAGGTTGTAACATCTCATGTTGGTAAAGAATTGTGGATTTTCATATCTTGGTCTATTTATGAATTAGATAGTGTTTTAGAGGCTTAAAATGAGAATAAATCCAATCTGAAGCATATAATACTCTAATATTTTTTAAAAGATAATTTTATGTCCTTTTGATGGAAAATATTTTTTAAATATAACTATTTACAATTATATAAGTTCTATTTTTCAAAATAAACTTATTCTTTAGGATTGGGACGTTGTAATTTACTTGGATAAATTTTTGGTATTCTTCTGACAATGTTCAATTTTTTAAATGAATAGAGAAAAACACTGCATTTTACTTTAAAATTTATTTTTCATCTAATTTAATTATATAGATAGATTTTCCTTTTAATTGTTTTTAATGTTTAATTTGAATTTATTTTTAGTACTTAATACAATGTTGGTCATTTTAATTAATTTAACTTTTGAATTGGGCATAAACAAGTTGCAAACTTTTGATAGATATTGTTTCTATAAAACCCGCTATTTATTTTAACAGTAGAAATTATTTTTAAATTAATTACTGCAATTTCTCTGTTTTGAATTTGGAAAAATTGTTTCCATATTTGGAATCATAAGGTCCAAATTATTTAATTAATACTATTTTTTTCGACATTATGAATAGTAATGACGATAATTATTTTTAATTATCGTGATTAATTAGTAATCAGGTAGTTAAGTGTAATAAAATAATATCATAATAATATAAAATGACCCTAACATGTGTCCTAATTCAACTGTTTGTCTCATGGCTGAAAATGGGATTCCGTGTACCAACTTTGGGACCCCACATAATCAATTTAGTGTGATAGTGACCTTTTATAATATTTTTTTTTTAAAAGTAATGTATTACCAAAGTATGTATCACCCAAGTAAAACAATTTTAGTTTTGTCTATGTAAACGACCACTTAAAATATAAATAGTCATTAAAAAGCTAAAAATATTTCCTACATCATGGTATTTGTTTTATAATTTTTAGACATTAAATAAATAAATGTATTTATGACACCATGATGATGTATTGATTACCTCATTAATGATCGCTTTTAATAAAATGAAAAGATAATGAAAAATATAAGACTTACACTAGTAAAAAAACTATTAGATGGCTGGATTTGGATCCCATAACACCTTATCCTTGAAATATATCATCATGGGTCCTTTAAAATCTATAAATCATTTTATAATTAAGTAACATTTCAAGACATTCCAAGAGTGCCCCTCCTGCCTCTTATAAAAGGCCCCCACCTCTACCCCCTTACCCATGCCTCTCAAGCCATTGGATCGGCCAAAATATACTCATTTTATCTCTACAAAACCCTCTCTTTATCATATAATACTTACCATAGGCATAAATCTCTTCAAGAATCCCTTTTGATTCAATCCAAGGGGAGTTACCCGGTTTAAAGGTAATGTCATCTGTAATGTTATTTTGTTTTATTTTTCTTCTCCAACCCCCTAAACTCTTTTTATTCCATTATTTGTAACAACACCAGAATAATAAATATACTGGGATGTTATTATGAGAAGTATTTGATTTAAACATACACACACGTCCGTTTAATGGTTAAAGAAGATACTTTTTCTATGGATGGCGAATTACGTCCTCACGAAACGATGATTTTTTCAATCTTCATTTAGCACCTCTCATGGTGGCCATTAAGATGTCACTCTATTTATATATGATATATATTATGTTTATGTTTTCTTTATGATTATGTATTTTTAATTTATGGCATACCTTTATGGTTTCCATTATGGTTAAACGCGATAATTTCATTTTAGGAAGTGCGGACTACCTCCCCCTCAAAGTGATTTAAATCGTTAATGCATTATGTAGGATGTATAAAGGATGGAGTTAATGATAATACATATGATATCATAATGGAAATATAATATACCTTTATATCATTAGGATTTCATTCCATTAAATACAAAAAATAAATGAAAGTAGCATTCATGCGTACGTACGGCTTACCGTCTCTATGAATGATGCAGTTCATTCGTACCTCTAAATGTTATATAATATTATAAATGCATGTATATACAAGATATATTTGATATATATTATATCTGACTCATGAATATAATTTTTTATATAATGGATATTTTACCACATGAACAACTTGTAATTATAAGAAGTTTATTTTTGGCTCAAGTACCAATGATTGACAAAATGACCATTATTAACTTCAATAATTACATAATGTTCATAATATGGTAATAAGTGATATAAAATGAAGAATGAACTTGAAAAAGTTTTTTAAGCAAGTATAAATTAACAATAGTTTATTATTTAGGATATTAAAGAACGATCGCGTAATGTCGGACCCGAGGTAAGGGACTTCATCTCAATCTCCTTTCATTGAGGAATATTTTGTTTTATACACAAATTTCTTTTATACAGTTTATAAACCCCTTTACCATTTCAATTTATTCAAAAGGAATATTTTTATACAAAGTGTTTTACTAAATGACAATGGGGAATTTTTTTGTCTTACGTATGTAGCGTCAATGACTTCTCCGCCACCGTGATGATTATTTGAGTTTTGGCTTCATCTACAAGCCATAACTTTTTATAAATAAAAAATAAACACCATGTTTGAATTTTATTTTATTTTGGTATTGAAAATGGTTTTGATAATGTTTTGATTATATAAATGTGTTTTTTATATCTTGTGATTGAAATGTTGATATTTTATGTTTCCATTATGCATGTTTTATGTGATACGATTATGTTATGGTTCTTGGGCATTGTTCATGAAGACGGGTGGTTCCGTGATAATCTATGGGTGGGTGAGCCCATGATAGCACTCCAATGAATTGGGCAACACGAAGGGGTTAAACTCTAAGGTTTCCCCCGAAGAGATTTAGGGAATATTCTATGATGGGTATACCAAACGTAACCATGATGGTTACTCCCTACGTAAGAATGTTATGAATGCCTCAGGTTACATTTATGTCTTTTGATTTCTATGAGTTATTCATGAATCTTATGATTTCATGAGGTATGTTAAAGTGATTATGTTTTGTGAGTAAAGTATGATTTCATTGATTCCTATGTATACAAGGATTAATTTTTTTCATTCCGTATTTTTATATCCCTTAATTAGGGTTTTATGCTCATCCAAAGTTTTTGAAATGTTTTTCATATGTCAAGGGAAAAGTACATGATGTGATGATAGTGTTGAGGAAGTGTCAAGAAATAATACATGTTTTATTTTAAAAATGTCTCATTTTATGGGAAAATGAATACTATCTTTTATATTACCACCTTGTTTAAATGTGGAATGTAATGCATGATTTATGATCTCTTTCTATAAAACTCCAAATATGAAAAGATCCTAAATGTGTATTCTTGTAATAACTCAATATTAAGTAATGTTTAAGGCTGGGGACTTATAGGTATCTAGTTAGATTATATTATAGTTTTTGTTTCTAGTGGATAATTTATTGATTGTGGTATCTTGTTTGATTATCTTATGATTTTGTTTTTCAGTTTTTAGATACTCCTATTTTTTATATCAGGTGTCATTATTTTTGTATCTTTAATTTAAATGAATACTTCTTGATTTTTTTTTTCTATTATAAGAATTTAGTTCATGATGGTAAAATTATAATTTGAAGGGATCAATAAAAATCTATTCTTCATTAATAGATGTGTGGTCCATTGTAGTCAAAGGTATTAAAGAGAAGTGGACCATGTCTTTATCCACTAGGTAGATAATAGATCATGAGAATTTATGGTGGTTCCATTACTTTGAAATCATATTTTTCTGAGAAATTGATTATTGATGAAGTTTTATTGAGTTTCATGTAGTGTCTCATATTTTTTGAACATGTTTAATCTATTTTGTAATATGTTTCATGGAACTTCATGTCTTCTCATTAAGTGTGAACTAGTATTTAAATAATATTTGAACATGTTTATTAAAATAAAGTCTTGGTTTATTGGTGTTTTATGTAATCAAATTATGTAATTGTAATATAATAATATATTATATACAATTATAATAATAAATTTAATATAAAATGTTAAAAATATATATTAGAATTCCAACATTTTAGATAAAATTTGCAATCCAATATTAATTGTTGATATTGTTTATAAATGTTAATAGTATTAAAAATAAGTATATTTTTCATATTAATGTCTTGCTAAACATTTTTAACTTCATATTAATAATATATTGGATTATATATAATTTCAAAAAAATCATTTTATCTATCACAATAACATTTAGTGATAGAGTTTTAAACACCAGTTTAATAACATGACCATTTTTTAGGTAAAACATTTTACAAATAGAAAATCAACTTTTACCAACAGATATACCCCTCTTGGAAAAAGATAATTCATTTTTAGTGTAACTAAGGTTAACAATATAATATAAATACATAAATACTTCCTATGATGTTTAAAATAATCTTTTTAGGAATGGATAACCTTATAACACTTCTTAAAGATGAAAATCCAAAACCTTATAATGAATATCACAAAACTAGCTTAACATTGATCCCATATAAATCACAATGAAGGTCTTGGTTTTCTCATTCCAAACACGTGATTTCCCTCATATAAAATTATATTGGAATAGGGTAACAACCTTAATTACCATAAATACTTTGGAAACTTATGAATTAGTCCATATTCTATAGATTACTGGATTTACTCCAAAAATCCCCAATGTTTTATATTTAATCCATGATAGAATAATCTACTTTTCAACATATAATTAATTAATTCCAAGGTAATTAGTACCATCCAATTTATTATCCATAACAAAATTATGTTATGATGAATACCATATTATTGTTTAACATCCCTTATTCAAAATATTAACATGTCATTAAATCACTTCACCTGTAAATTGGGAATATTCATCATGACCATGTAAATACATAGAATAAATCAAAAATAGAACAATACTTGTATATTTTAACATTCATATAACAAAATTATTGATTTCAAATACATTGAAGCATTTATTATTCCTCTTAATCTTTATTCTGTTAACAAGGCTACCTCATACTATTATACAACACCCCATTCCATTCGAATTACATATGGTGGCTCTTCATCATCAACAATGTAACAATTAATCACACCACCTTCCTGGTTCCATTCAAGAGCATTCATCTTTATACATTGAGTTTCCTAATGACCATTTACTATTCCCTTAAAACAACTAACATTAAATTCTATCCTAGGTAGTCTAAAATTCTCATCCATTTCGTTAACCGAACTCTTTATTTTTCCATTTAAGTCACATTCTTGGTGTCATTATTTTCCACAGTCAAAACATCTTCATTTTCCTCTAAGACACTAACAAAGATTAATCTATCCATATTTATGACATTAATAAAGTTGAATCTTTATTCCTCTATGGTCTGCATTAAATGAACTCTCACCAAACTCCTTCTTTCTCATCCTTGGAATGTTGAAGAGTTGGTAAATGTATAGGTTACAAATCATGTTTCGTGAAAACTAATTAGGCATGATTATGACATCATTCACAATAGTGATCATCACAAATGAATCCTCATGAGAAAATAATCCATCAAATTCAATGTTAATCTAGTTCCTTCTATTCCACTGCATTGACTGAATCCAAAAGAACAATGTGAGAATTACATATCATATATGAAAACCACATACTCATAAAGAGATTTACTTATAAGATGTCCAAATAATTATAACTACCTTACCCTATGACACCATATTTTCATAATTGGTTATTCATATCCAAAATATTTTAAAATACTTCATGATGGTTCATGAAGAGTGTGTGAATTCTCAAAGAATATCCATTGGGAGTGTCAAACCAGGTGTGCATCATAACAAGTTGTCATGTACCATATTACCATGAGACAATCATAGAAAATATTGTCCGAGTAGTTACCACTAGGAACATTTGTTCCAGAGCCACATCATATTTTAGTATCCAAAAATGCATGTATTTCTATGAATACAATCACTCTATCATTAAGAATAATTACATTTCATTTTCCTAAATGTTAACTCTTCATTATACGTATCCTTAGGTACATCCTTAGACATATCCTTAGAAATATACCATGGGATCTCACTAATTTTTTCTCATTCTAGTTTCTAAAGGATGACTAAAAATTTCCATTCATACCAACTATAGAGACTCTTTATTGATATACATGGATATTACATTATTTTTTATAAATATTCTATATAATATAAAAATAAATTCTTGAGGACTGTAATAGTTTATTTCCTTTGGCATGATGGGAAAAGAGATTATCCTAATGAAATATGTTCCTCATCTCCCCTAATGTTCTCCACCATTAGTACTTATTTCAAAATCCATTCTTCATAACCTAGGGAAATGAATCATAATAAAGGGGTGAGATCAAATACACAGTAATGTTGAAGAAGGGATATATGTAAGCATAATAATGAACATACGGGTATGATAAATGATAATGATAATAGTAGATCATACAATTCATATCAAAGATCATATACATGAATCATGCTATATATATTTCGAGTTAAAAGGGAATTAATATTAAGGAAATAAAGAACATATGCCGTGAAATCCTAAAATAGGAATAAAACATTGAATTTTGGATGACACATAATCATTAATAATGACTTCCACTGTACTCACTACATTTCTTCCATGTCGATCGTAGTGTCCATATACTTTTACTGAACTCGGTTGACACCCCATTAGAACATTAAATTACTCAATTGCGTTCACTTATCATTCCACCCTTATTATAGTAATCCAATTTCATTTCTCATTCAAGCCTTGCAATACTGATCTTAGTTCATTTCTCATTACACCCCTGTAATACTGAACAGAGATCATTTATTATTTCATCCATCACTTTCTCATGAGATATAAATCATTAACCCATGAATAGTATGGATATATAGGTCTCTCCCATATCATAATGAAATCATACAAATATATTCCATGATATCATAAACAATCATACCATAACCCATGTAATGAAATGGGTGTCATAAATTTGTAAACATATCATTAACTATTAAAAAATACACATGTTTCATAACCATTTCATCTAAATATTATATTATGAATTTGAAATGGAATTCATAAACATATACCCTTTAGAATAGATATTTAATTCATAAACATATAATCTTGGAATGAGAAACAGGTTTCATAATCCTAAAACATGTAAATGAGAACCAAGTTTCATAAATACCTTGATACTAAGCATAACCCATTCACAAAAATAATATGAACTGAACCTTTAGATCATTTACTATAATAGAATTTGTATCATCAATTGATGTCATATTATTTTGAAAATAATTTTATATATCGTTAATAAACGATTCTTGATGAAGATAAACTATTTTATTTTAAAACATATTTTTAATAAGTATAAACATTTGAAAATCATTTTCTTATAATATTACATGAAAAATTATAAATAAGAGTTTAAATAATTTTGAAATAATTTTTCGTTGAAAAGTTATAAAATAAGATTCAAAAAATATTAAAAATATTTTCCATTTAAAAACCATTGAAAACTTATAATGAAATATTGAAAATGATTTAAAATCCTTTTTTACATGAAAACATATGAACTAAAAATGAAAAGTTTTTGAAAATCATTTCTAGGAAAATATTTTTAATACATATAAATAAGTCCTGAAAACATTATGAAAATAATTTTCTTCAAATATTTATAAAAGAATATAGAAAACATTTTGAAAAAATATTTCCTTCAAATTTACTTTAAAATAATAATAAAAATTAACTGTTTATAAATGAAAATAAAGCTTCAATGAAATGATGGTGGGTAAATTCATACATGTCGTAAAAGGTAACAAGATCATTCCTTTTGTATGCTAATTTGGGTAGAAAATTGTCTTATTCTTAACGATAAGAGAAGATTCTTTTCAAGAGATTGATAAATAAAAAAATGATATTATTTTATTTAAATTTTTATTGGATAATGGTAAAATATTCATGTAAATCATTTTTTGAAAACTAGATTTCTGACCAATGAGAGGGTACGACAGAGCATTAATAAAAATCACTTTCTTAATTGACTTATGTACCAATGAGTAGAAAAATGGTTCCAATTCATGAATATAGATTATATAACTATAGGAGAAGAAATTTTATTAATGTATTTTGAGATACGTTATATGATTTTCTCAATGGAAGCATAAAAATAAACAATCTTTTGAATATATAAGAATGTATCAATAAAATCTTATAACTTGGTAACATGGGTTCATACTCTCTATGTAAGAAAATTAAATATAAATAATCTTAAAATATAATAAAAATAATTAAATTCATGATATTAAATATATGATGGATATACATACACCCTGAATGAGAATTTATGTTCAAAACAAAGAATGACACTAAAAGAAGGAAAACTGAGACAAAACTATTTCACTGATTTGGCAACATTTTAAAATATTACCCCATGAAAAAAAGACCATAAAATGGATATGTTAATACCCATAAATTTTATTTTAAGATACATTTAATAAAACCATGGTCAATATAAACACGACACAAAAATGGAATAGTCACAAACATAGTATCCATCTCATAGATATAAAAGGTGAGATGAAATCCCCTTACATTGTGTCTTGACAATCTTCGCACTCATTCAAAACAACTATATATAAAATTTAAATTTTTCATAAATATTTTATTGAAATAAATTCTTATATGTATGGTTTGATTATGAATTATATTACCCACTTGTCAACAATCCTATTTAATGTTTTCACATCAGGTAATATTCACTTTATTCTACGTATGTGTCATAATTTGTGAAATCATTTATATTTATGCTTTATATAATGATTTAAATAATTTAAACCATGATATAAATATAATTCATATATATTATATTTTTATAATAATAATCTATAATATAGATGTATGGACCTGAATACACCATTAATGGATATTATAGGTCATACATACCCATTACTACTATTTATATTTATTTTACGTTTTGAAAGATAGAAAGTAATGGATATATATGTATATATATATAACTATTATAATATATTTATAATATCATATATGTATTTTATATTCAATAAATACATCTTTAATACAATCCATGTACTTTATGAACAACTCAAATCACATTGAGGGGGTGGTAATCCACACTTCCTCAAATTAAATTATCACGTTGACATCAAATGGAATGAAAAAAATACATGTGTTTTAAAAGGAATAAAAAAGACTAAATAAATAATAAATATAATATATAACATATTTAAATATTGTATCCATCATAATTTGCACAATTATAGGTGGTAGTGAAAATTGAAGAATCGCCACTTAGGGAGGAGGTAGTTTGCAATAAAAATAAACAGTATGTTTATTATCCATTAGTTAGTGGTGTTTTCAAGGGTTTTACGAAACCATAGAATAACTAATTATCATTATATTTAGTATAATGTAATTTTATACACTCATGGAGGAAAATAAAGTGGAGGGTTTGTGAATGAAAACAAAATAAAGGACATGAGAGAATATGTTATCTTTTAATCAGGTAACTCCTTTTTGGGTTTTTCCAAAATGAATCCTTGGATTTACATATTCCCAATGTAAGGGTTATAGTAGTATGGTATGGATATTGGGAGATTTAATGGGAATATATTTGATATATCTATGAGGATTGAGAGGTGTAAGGATGTCGGAGAGGTGGTTGCAATTTATAAGTAATGAAAAGGACTCACTTGGATTTTTGGAACATAAGTTAGGTGTACATATGTTCTTTCAAAAAAAATTATACCAAACCCCAATAAAATTAATAATGTAAGGTGTATGTACGAATAATATACATAAAATGGGTTTTGGACAATTTTTGTGCCATATTGGTTCCATAAGATATATATTTTGTCTCTAATTAAGCTTACTTTGACCCTAATCGATGTGTTTTATTTTAATCACTTTTACTAATCAATTATGAAAAAATAAAGTTCATTTTATTAGGGTTTGAATATTATTTCGCATTATGATTTGCTATTTTTGTTTTTATAAATTTAATTCAATGAAGCGGAAAATTAAGATTAATGTTAATCATACCGATATGATGAAATAACTGTGTTTTTGGGTAGAAAAATGTTCAAAGGTTTGTTATGTCTTTATATTTATGTTCAACGTGAAATAGTTTAAAGAAAAAAAAATTTAAAAATATATTTATAATTGATCTAATTTTACTTTAAAAAATTATTTAATTATTTTAAAATAATGATTATTTAAATGAAAATGCAATTATTAACAAAAATGAAGTATTTTTCACTTTTCGTCCAAAAATTAAGTTTCTCATAGAACTCCCCATAAAATTAGCATAATCTAATTTCGGAATTGTAAATTCAAAAGTTATTTTCATTTTATCAACTACAATTTATATGTTTTTGTAAAATTGATTTATTATTTTTCACAAAATAATATAAAACATCATTTTATTCAAGAAAAATTTATTTTGAAACATAAATTTACTTTTCCAATAAACATTTCATTAAATATAAAAATGATTTATTTCTCTAAAACCATTATAAACTTTATTTGAAATATATTTATTACTATTTGTTTAATAATTCTTAATAGTTAGATTATATTTATCTCATTTAAATAATTATAACGGTAAGATGATGTTTCGTAGATACATTAGTGTTGTGTATAGCATATGCTATGTTCGGTCGGAATGGCTAGGAGGCCTTAATTTTTTTTTTGAGAATACACCTTTTAAGGGTTTTTGTGGAACCCTTAGAAGGCATGAAGGCATAAAGACAATTACATTACTTCCATGTCTTAGAGGAATAACCCAGACAATAAAACTTGGAAGAGCTAGCTAATATTTTTCTTATCTATAGTGCATGATTAATTTTTTTTATTATAATCGAATAATAATATAGTACATTAATATAAAACAATATTTTTTTTATTTATGTGAAATTAAAAATATCGCAATGGTTAAATTTATTCATAAACAAATAATTGACAAATATCTCTGCGTGTTAAACATACAGACAAGCAATGTTATAGTTTTCCAAAAAATTGGAAGGCATGAAGTTAGATATGATATTATAATTACATGAGAGAATTTATATCATAAATATAATATATATTCATTGAATCAATCATAATAACCACCTCTAAGAATATTGTGATGGAAATTGAATTATATTGTTGTGTCGAGGTAGTAGTACACATGTATACACGAGCAACAATTTCCCTTCCCATTTGATGAAATAAATAGTATCAAATGGTGTTTAAATAGTAATAAGAAATTTTAGTTATATTTATGATACAAAATTAATTATTTAATGATTAATAACATGGATTTATAGGAGGAATAAGAGAAAAAAAATAGAATGATGTTAGGTGGTATTATTATCCTTCCTTTGGTTGGCCTCTTTTAGACTATTTTTTGTGGATACATGGATTGATATTTTGAGAAACAAAAATCCTCCAATTGATGTATAGGTTATTTTATAGGTTAATTATGTAGTTTGTGGTCATGATATATATTATAAAGTGGTGAAATACGTGGAAGGAGGGGTGCTATTTTATAATTAACAGAGACGACACAATTTGAATTTTTAAAATGTTAAAATATATTAATTTCAAAACAAATATAAATAATTAATAATTCCATGTATTTGAATGTGGGATAGAATGAGGTAAAAATGTGGATTTAAAATAGTATTTAGAAAAGTTAAATTTGCTAACATATCATTATCACATGGTTTGACCCTCAGTAAACCCATATTTTATTTAACTCTAATGACAAATTTCTGCTCTTTTTACAAATAATTATTAAAAATTAATTATGTAGAAAAATTAAATTTTTTGATATTTATGATTCTTGTTTTTGAATAAATATTTTCATAATCAACTCACCGATTTTTCATAATTTAATTAAATATTAAATCCACAATACGCATCAACAAATTATTTTCCATATATATTGTTATCTTAAGTGTAAAAAGTTTTTGTACCAAAATAAAACATAAAATAATTTTAAATAACATATTTTAATTATTCATAATATAATTTAACTAATTTTTCATTAAAAATAATATTAAAATAAAATTTAAAATTTTATATTCATTAACCAAAAATACAATTTTCAATAAAAATTTGTATTTCTCACTATTAATAAAAAATTCAATAATTTCTTAAAATTACTAATAATTCACTTTACAATAATTTTTTATTTAGATGTTTTAGATATAAATTTAATTTTTTTAAATACATTTTCTAAATGTTGCATAAATTTATTATATTATTTGATTAAATTTTCAAAAAAATAAATTTTTTACAAATAATTTAGTTTTGAAGAAGTTAAATACATTACTAAAATTTGTGTTTTTTTAAAATATATTTACATTATCTAAATACATTATACATATTTTTTTAAAAAATAATTATTATATATATATTAAATTTAATGTTAATGTTATAACAATATACTATATTGCAGTTCATTTAGACTCAATGCTGCATATATCATAAGTAAATAAAAAAATTAAATATATATACTGTAAAATATATAATAAAATATCTATTTGGAACATTTTACATTGATATGATACTCTCATCTGAAAATATATAAAATGCACTTATTTTTTATTAATCCATTATGAATGTTCTTCGTAACAATCCATTTTATCATACAAGGATTGTTTTGGTATCAACAATTCATTATAAGAGAGTATATAACACTAGGTTGATTACATATCATGGAATAAATGATAGAACCTATAGTGGATGCTTGAAAATGTTTATCCATCCATGATTAATCACAATAAGGATCCTAAACCATTCGATGATTTGTACTATGAACCCCAGGTAAATATCCCCCAATTTTATTTTTACGATTATAAACCTATTTTACACTTTACCAATATAAGTGTCACAACTTTGGTCACAAAACCTCTTATATATTTATTTATAGATCCTTAAAAGTATTATTTTATATGACTTAACAATGTATTCCATGAAAAAGTATTTATACAATGACATCCTTATTGAATGTTGATTAATGAAATAATTTATTATAAGTAATATTTCATCCATGTAATATATTAAATACAATAATACAATCTCACTAATCATACTATATGTTAAGGATTTATAATATTTCTTAGTTAAACCAAGCTCTGTGATTGTATCATCAAACAAGATATTCAAACTCCATGAATATTTCTTTAATCCCTAAAGGTACAGTTGAATCATTCATCCTATAGAATTAACATTTCGAACATTAAAAACTAAGGGTTTTATCATATACATTTCACATAAAATACTCCCATTAATGAAACAAATTTTACATCCATTTGATATATCTCATTGTAAATTTTTTATTCTATAGTTACTAATATCTGAATAGACATGATTATAGAAATAAGTGTAATGGTTTCTTTTTAGTCAATACAACGAATATTTTTGGAAACCTTATCCATGATGTGGTATTTAAGGGTAGATACTCTTGCCTCATTGTTTTCTTTCCCATGGACAAAAAATTTCACCATATGCGATTAATCTTGTTATGTTCTTCCACAATATTTCAAACATGGTCAGTGTAAATTTATTCAAAATTAGATTCTATGGATTTTAAAATTTTCTCTAAATCAAAACTCTTAATGGAATTAATGTATGTATAAATATTATCTCCATTGAATGTTAGTTCATTGTCATTTATAATTTTACATACATATCTAATGGGTTATAACTAAATCCAACCATAACATTAAGATTTAATGTAAATGGTTTTAGATCTTTATTAACAAATCATTGTAGACCTATCTCAGCCGCTATATTAGAAATGTTTTCTATTAATTTGTCCTTAAATTACCCTTGATCATATATCCTCTCACTAACTTCTCAATCCATGTGTTTTCTATCATGGATAAAACCAACTTGATACACTAATACATTTTGTAAAATAGGATTGTATAAATCATATCCCCTTGATTCATTGTGATGACACATAAAGCATAATTTTTCTAATTGTGGTCCTAGTTTTAATAAACATTCATTATATGAGCTATTTGTTACCCTAAATACTTATAAATTGAAAAATCATATATTTCCCCTTCCTTATATAATATAGTGTGTTGATGACTACATTAGTTGAAATGTAGTTTAATATAAAGGAAATTGTATCTTGATCATAACCCCATAATTAAATATAAAGGTGAAAATAACTCATCATTGATCAATCCATGTCTAAGGGGGAGTGATTCAACCTCATAGATACTCTAATAAATTTTAATGTTTTAAGATGTGTGAGTTGTCGAATAATTACACAATCAGTCAAATGATCTATCAATTATCATCAAAAGTGTTCACCTTCCTAATATAGTCCGAGAGTCATAACACATTTTTTTAGTTGATTTTATACTTTTGAAAATCTTTTAAATTTTTTTATTATTATTACTTTTGTTTCCTAAGTGAAAAATATCCAACATGGATTATAGTAATTTGTAAAGGATGTGAAATTCCTAAAACCAGCACTTTTATGAGTTCACCTTAGTCCACATACATTATTATGTTTAATATTAATTATTTCACATGTTTATTAAAAATTTCTACTAAATGGTGTTTAGGAAATATTTCCAAATAAAAAAAGATTCAAAATTAATAATCAATTTATAAAACAATTAATACAACTATTCATCATTATACAGTTTTTAAATGCGTTTCTCATTTATGTATCCATGGAAAAAATTAAAATATTTAGTGGGACTAAAATAAACCACGAACATATTATTTTAAATATTTTAAATAAAATTATCCACATCTAGGACTTAAAAATAGTATAAGCCCCTATTTCAAGTAGGTAACAATTTATTTAGGGTTTTTATGTATACAAATTTTTTGTGGGAAATTTGGGATGGTATTGAAGGATTTTTGAATGTTTCGGGGACATTTATAATGTTATGTAATTTGAGTAAAGTAATTGGAATCCATTAAACACCTACAGGAATATCTGCAAGGTGAAACATGGGCTTTTGGGTAGGTTCATGGTTAGGTGTGTGGTTTAGAAGGACCTTGCAGCCACCCTAGTAAAATAGAAAGACATGGGATAGAGCATGCCTTTACAGTTTGAAAATGGTGTTTCTAACCATGTGGTCCAACCGTGTGAAGAGTTTCTTAAGGAAGAGGCTAGTGCATGGTTAACACATGGGTTGACCAATAGTTTGACTAAATGTACATGGTATAAAATTTAGATCCTTGAAAAGTATATATAGCTTATTATTTTACCTAAATCCCCTACTTTTCATTAACATAGACCCTTAGATGTTTTTTCTCCATCCCAAAGGCTATGAAATATATCCCCTTTGATGTGGAAGCAATCTGATGACAAATCATGGTGTATTGAAGCCCAATTTCATTTGTTAGTCTTTATTTTTGGTTTTTTTTACATATACATTCCATACCCTATCTAAATCCTATATATTTTCTTCAGTGGATATATGATTTAATTTTTATGAGAATAATTATGTGTTATGGTTCTTTTGATTTTACGGTGAGAGATAAATGGTAGGTTTTTGGGGATTAAACCTGTTTTTGTTGAAAAATAAATGTCACTATTCATATTACCTATAGTTTCCTAGGTAATTAGATTTACTATTGACTCATATTATAAGAACATTAAGTCTTAGTTTCAAATTTAATTTGTTCATAAATTTTATTGTGAATTTTTTTAACAAATCATTATTGAAACCATTTTTAGTAAAGTATTTTAGAATTGTGAAATTTTTGTGCAAAATTATTTTAGAATTGAATTTGAAATGATGATTTTAAATTTGTTTTCTGGTTTGATTAATTAAAAATGGTTTTATGTAAGTTATTTCTATAATTATTTTACTGATTTTTTTGGAAAAATGGCATTGGCATTGTTTCTGTGCATACATGGTGGTGTGTGTTCATACTGCATACGGTGACTATTTGAAATATCACTTGGGGATCAATACCATGGGTGTAATTCCACATGATATATTGTATATGTTGCGATAATATAGTAGATCAATAAATTAACACTCATGAATATGTAACTATTACCAAGGAATTCATGTATGAATGTGTAGATTGGAATACATTATTCCAAATTGATTGAGATATGGCATGGAATACGTTCTTGTATTCTTTTCATTAAAAACAGTTTTTTTTTGAAAATATATATTCTTATAAATTGTTTTGATTTTCTGATAAAATGTTCTATATTTTTAAATGAAATTTATTTATTTTAATTTTTGTTTTTAATTGTTCTAACATGTTCAATCCTAGTGTCATGAGTAGAGAGATCATTTGGGGAAAATATACTAATTTTTGTTACACACCCCTCCTTCGGTACATTTTTTCTTTAACTAAAATTGTTTATGGAGTCACATGTAAATGGAACATATAAAACAACTTTAATGGGTTTTTGTGATAATTGGTAATGTATTCTGGATTTGGGGCATATATCATGTTGGGAGATATTTATAGGATTCTATATTGTCATGAGTTTTGCTGATTTAGTGTTCCCCTTTCTACTCTAATTTTGGTTATGTAGAAATTTTGAATTTTTGTTTTACTAATATTTGTATTAAATTTTTTAATACATCATATAGTATTTTTTGGATATGAATGACATGGTTGTGTTTTTTTAATTTACAAAAATAGACAATTGTCCCCCAATTGAATTGAATCCCTGGGTATTTATTTCTATCATTTGGAACCATTGTGATGTTGGATAAGACTAAATAATATTACATCACCTTCTTAAGAAAATGATGAGGGGAAGGATATTATAATTTGTGTCTTATTTTTCGGCCACTAACTAATATGTGTAATCATTCTTGGTGATTACAATATCTTTTGGGAAAAAAAGGGTATGTGTTTTTAGTCTTTGTTTTGAAATTTGTTCTCATTTATTCCATCAGTTATGATGTTAGAAATGAGTAGGATTGTTAGGAATTGAAATGCAGATCATAAATATATGTAAGTATCCTTTTTAAATTTAACATCACATGTCTAGGTAGTTAGGTGAATAAGTGTTTTTGAGACACATAATGGGTATGTAGTCTCATTTTCATCGGTTTATCCAGGGAGACGAGTTGGACATGAATTATAAAATTGACTTGCCATGAAGATAGAATATTTAATTCTGAGTAATGAATAATGATTTTATGAAACATTGTTGATTTTTTAATAAAATTGATTTTATATTCAAATGTGTAAATTTGAAAAAGTATTGGTTATGGTATTTTGAAAATCGGTTCATTTTCAAAAGATATTCTGAATTTTAGAAAATGAGTTCAAATAAAAATTCACAATTGTTGGAAAGAATTATTGTGGTAGTTTTTATTGGGTTGAATTTGAAATAATTAAGACTAAATCTTCTCAAGAGTGAGAATTATGGTGTTGGTTGTGTTTATAGAAAATGAAACCTTGTAGGTGTTGTAGAATCCAACCGGAAGATGCAGTTTAAAATGTGGTACACCTATGCCACAGGTGAATGGAAACTAGGTTCAATGTATTTTTCAATATTTTCATGCAGTAAATAATGGAAAAATATGGGATAAACCAAGGATGTTGGATCATTTTGTTCTATTCTAGAATTATAATCCACTCATTTTTCTGGGTGATTAAATACTAGAGAACATATAAATGTGGTTTAAGAGGATGAATAAAATCTTATATTTCCATACCACACTAGAAGAGTTGAATGTTAATTTAGTGACAAATATGACGGATAATATTCCCCAATAATTGTTTTATTTAGTTGTTCATGAAAAATTATATGAAGTCCTTTCATAGGATGAGTTTTAAGAATTTCTCAAACAATAACACTATCCTCATATGTTCCAAATTACATGAATGATATACATTTTCATTTTGATTCATTAAATACTCTTTGTGACAAATTATACATCCTTGTTAATCAATTACTTCTACTTTTCACCGAACTTTTCTACAAGTGCATCCTTGGAGGCACACACTCATGAATCAGGGATGAGGTAGGAAATTCACTCAAATATTGTCATGGTTTGTATAATTCATTATATAGATATGGTCATTAGTCATACAGAGGAATAAAGGGGTATCTCATAAGCTACATGTGGATGTTTTATATTGATACATAATGGAAATGGTTGGAACTCTATTATTAGGAGAAAGGGGAAGAGAGACATATATTACTAAGGTATTAGGATGACTCAAAATTTGATAGCTGGATCTGTTAATATTTATATAAGGCCCAAGAGTTTAGTTTTATGTTTCCAATGTGGTTCTTTTGAAGACATTAAGTGAGAGTGTATAAATCCACCTAGATAATTCCACAATTTCAATCATATTCGGGATATTTAGTGTTATTTTCACCACACTCCATGGTCAGGTGTTCGGTAAACTTATCATGTGTCGTAGACCTCATTTTCATAGATGGAATGATGGTATTAGAAAAATTATCATTAGTATAATATATATATATAAAGATGATTCCAGGAATACCATGAATCATCATATAAGATAAATTCATCATGTTAATAAAGAAAAAAGTGTTATAAGTAAACAATTATGTTGACTAGAGAACGGTTTGGACGATGATCAGGGTATACCATTGACTATAAGAAGAATTATTCTTTATAATTATATCCATTTGAATGATTTGTTTGATACAGGTTCATATTATTAAATTATTTATTCTCGTGATGTTGATCGTATAGGTTTAAATGTTGAGATTATTCCTTGTATTTTGAAATTGAAAACTCCTCATGGTCAAATTGAATATAGAGCCTTCTTGTATAAATAGTGGTATATAACTATTGATTTATCTATGTTTATATATGATTTTTTTGTTCTTGATATTTAAATTTAACAAATAATCCGATTTAGGTATTTTTTCAAAATGTTCAAGGATCACATCCACTGTTACACATTAAGGGTTAATTTTATGAATTAGGATGAAATGTATCATATCTGTAAAGGTGATAAAAATTTAAAGGTATGTGAAAAATTATTTTTGGAACTAGGAGTTGGAATGATCGTTTTCCAGTTGGCATCATTTATTTTGAAATTGATAGAAGAAATCAAGAATATTAATTTTCCGCAATAGTTGATCTGTTTTTTGATGTATTTTTAATAATCTCCTATAGTTTCCACTAACAAGGGAAGTGGATTTTATAATGTATCTTCTTTTGGGGACCATTCATATTTCCATATCATCATACCATATTATACCTGCTAAATTAATGGAATTGAATGTTCTTTTTTATGAGCTAGAATGAAAAGGGTTCATTCGACCGAGTATATCTCTCTATGTAGAACTGACACTAATTTCAAAAAACATATGATGATATTCAGTTATATGCGGAATATCATAACCATAATAATGTTTGGATAATTAATAGTCAACCACATATATACATTAGTGATATCTTTAATCAATTTAAAGGATTCCAACAGTTCACTAAAATTGTCTTTCAATTAGGATATCACCAATTGCGAGTTCAAAATGAGGTTATTCCAAATATTACATTATAGAGTAGATATGACCATTATGAGTATGTGGTAATAAACATAGGTGTTATGAATACACTAATGGGATTTATGGAATTGATAAATTAGAAATTTCAATGATATCTTGATTCTTTTCTGGTGGTGTTTCTGGATGTCATATTTGTATTTTCGATGACAAGGGATTAGCGAGCCCAACACTTAGAAAAAAATAGGGAAACTTGTGGGATCATCATCTGAACTCCAAACTATTAAATTATTATTTTCCAATACATTATATACATTTACTAGATCACATAATCTATGAAAAAGGTGTTTCATTGTGTCCCAAAATGCTAGAAGTTGTTATTTCATGGAAATTTCCAAAGAATGCCTTCGAGACATGAAGATTATTTATTCTAGATAGTTCTTTCCAATTTTTGGCTCATAATTTTTCATGACAAGATTCGTCTATGAAATCTATGATAAGGAAAAATTTTCCATTCCAATGGAATGAATATTATTATAAATCATTTCAATATCATAATTTTTTCTTTACATCATCACCAATCTGAATATTTTCGGAATCAGGACAAGTGTAGGTGGTGTCTTAACATGATTTGAAATATGGATTAGGATATATTATCATGTGGTTTCTTATGGATCTTGTGAGTTATGTTTTCATGATGAAAAGTTCCCAACAATAAATTTGGAGTTCGTTGTTGTATTCCATGATTTAAAGAATTCACGTCATTACAACTTTGGTGAGAAATTAACAATGTTTGTGGATCATAAAAGAATGAAACATATTCTCTCACAATGGTTCTAGAATATGATAAAAAAAATATTGATGGAGAATAAACAAATTTTTGAATATGACTTCATGTGAAAAATATGTAAAGGAAATTATGTGGTATAAACACTAAGAATAAATTCATAAGTTATTGGGAATAGAGGATTCACATCTTTGGACGTTTATGTCAGTAATTGCTGACATGATATTGGATTGTAAAGAATGCGGTGATGATGAAACATTGTTTCTAGTCTCTATTGATCTTGATTAGGTTGATACAGTTAAATAGGAACAAAAAATCATTGATAAAATGTTTTGATGAGTTAAAAAATCAGTAGTGAGGAGACTATTGAGGGATTGAGGCTAGATGGGAGTTCGATTTTATGGTTTCAAAATTGGATGGTTGTACCTATGGCATGTTAGGAACAGCTTATTCATGATTACCACCATTTGATATAGGTTATTTTTCCTATAATATATAATATGAATAAGATGATGAAATAACAATCTTGGGGGGGCTGTAAGAAAATGAAAGTGGCTGATTAAGTTTTGAGATTCAGAATGTTTCATCAGGTTATGAATGATCATCAAAAACTACCAGGTATGTTGCAGTCATTACCAATTTGTATTTTGAAAGGGTAATAGATAGCCTTGGATTTTATAATAGGAATCCCACGAAATATTTGGAAACATGATTTGGTATGTGTGATATGCGATTGATTCACATAGTCATATCATGTTGTCCTTATTTGTAAATCACATATGATTTAATAAATATGAAAAATATATAAATGAGAAGTGATAAAGTTATATGTTGTACTAGTTTAGAAAGTTTTAGACAGGCACCTGAGGTTTACATCACATTTCTGGAAATCCTTATTTAAAGACCTTGGGAATGAGTTGACCATGAGTATGTTGTCTCATACTCTGATGGATTGGAAATCCAAAAAGATGATCCAAATTTAGGAAGACCTACTATAGGTGTGTGTAATAGATTTTGGTGGATCATGGGAACAATACATTCCTTTAGTGGAGTTCTTGATTAAAAAATGTTGTCAGTGCTCAACATACAAGAATAATTTTGAAGAATTTTATTGGAATCCTTTTTGGTCTCCCCTATCATTGGTGGAAACATGTGGGAGATCACTAGTTGGGCCATGCCATATCCTAGAGGCAACATATAGTAATTAGTTGAGATGTAAAATAATAGAGATAGATCAATGTCATCCAAAATCATATAAATATCATTGTAAGGGGCCTTTTTCATTCGAGGTGAGTGATAATGTTTTCTTGAGGATTTATCCATGTCCTAAAAATCATCATTTTGGGAAGTATGGAAATTTACCTCCTTGATACATATGCCCTTTTTGAATACATGATTGAGTTGGTGGGGTGGAATATCAAATGATATTTCGTTCATAGTTTAGTGTGGCTCATAATGTGTTTCATGTACTTCAGTAGATAAAGTATTAGACAAATCCTAACAATGTGATTTTATGGGATCATGTTGACCTAAATCCATATTCTTCACTGGTGCATGTTCCAGTACAAAATGAGGATTGTATAGGGAATGTCTTGCATGAAAAGAATCATCATTCTAATGTGGGGTTTGTGGAAACATTTTCAGATCCATGAGTAAACATGAAAATATGAGAAGGAATTGGTCAATCAATGGACATACTCTTTTGAGGGGAATGTGGTTTTCTACTTTTTAGTGAGAAAATGGATAATGGTGGTGAGATTTTATCACCCTCGGTTTCCTATAAGTATCCCATTATAAATTATTTTTATGTATTTAATGTGTATGGGTTATATTTGGGAGGGTTTAGAGGAATGTTTTAATATTTTTGGGACTCTTATAGAGGTTATGGGTTTGACAATGATTAGTGGAAACCATGTAACTCCTACCAGAATCCACTCATGGTAAAATAGGGGCTTTTAAGTAGGCACACTAGTTGGCACATAGTTTGTATAGAATGTGTGACCACCCCATAGATACCATGAAAAGTGGGATAGATATAATTTTCGTAGTTATAACAAGTTTTTTTAAATATTGGTGGAATCCGTGTATGGTTATTCTTGATGTAGACGTTGGAGCACAATTATCACATTTCTTTCCTAACCTTGTATATAACCATGGACAATTTAAAAATTAGATCATTAAAAATTTGATGTATTTCAGGATACACTCTAGACCACTATATTTTCACTATTTTGATCCTATGATTCTTTTTCATCCACCCAAGGGTTGAGCAATCTCTTCCATTTTATCTGGATGTAAACCGGAGGTAAATCATTGTGCGATGAATCCTGATTCCTTTTGTAAGTCTTCATTATTTGTATTTTTTCTTATATCTACATTCCATCCCTCTCCAAAAATCTTATATCTAGTCCTTCAGTCTTACATATATGATGGTTGATTCCCATCATGATGGGTTAGGGATTTTTTTATGTTATGGAGAGATATATAAGGTGTTCTTTTTGATATTGGACCTAGTTTTATTGAAGAATTCATGCCATGATTCATTTTTTTCATTGTTTATGAATTTGATGGCTTCACTCTTGATTAATCGTTTTAGAAAATTATTTTCAAATATAAAATTGATTTTTTATATTAATATTTATTGATAAATTATTGTGAAATGATTTCTGGTGTCCTTCTATAGTGATGGCCTATGTAATTGTGAATTATTCTGGAAACGTTCTTTGATAAGTGATTTAAACATATTTATTTTAAAATTGTTTCTTTTTTTGATTAATGGAAAAATGTTCTGGGGAATGTTTTTAAAAATTTATTAAAAATGTTTTGGAATAATATTATTGGCATAGTTTTTGGGAATACTTGTTGGTGTGTGTTTATATTGCATATGTCTCTTCATTGAAATATGACTTGGTTCATGGTTCCAATGGGGTAATGGAACATGGGATATCAGTTACCTTGTAATGACTTGTTAGATTGATGGGAGAGTTGTCATGAGTATAGAACTATCACATAGTCAAGCATGTGTAGATGTGTTCATGTGTGGATTGAAATGGATAATTCCAAATGGATTATGAAATTGTTTGGAAACAATTTTGGGATACTTCCATGGAAAATGTTTTTGTATTGGAAAACTATTTTTTTATATAATGTGTTTTGGTTTGTCATAAGCTATTTTGACTTTTTTTATATAATTTATTTATTTAAATTTATTTATGTAAATTTTATCAGATGTTCTGTCCTAGGTGAATGTGTGTGGTAGTCATTTGGAAATGTTCTATTGAGTTTTTTCACTCACCCCTTATTTTGAACTCTGGTACTTTTGAATATAATATTTTCCAAGACCTATTTAAATGTAAAGTATCACGCTTATTATTAGGTGCTTCATGATACTTGGGAATGGAATATTTAGTTAGAGCATGGAGAAATTTGGTATCTATAGAGATGTATATTTAGAGTATTGAGTTTTTTTGATTTAGATATCTTTTTGGTTTCACTATTTTTTGTTATGGTGTATCTTGGTATTTTTTTATTTTGGTTTTACAGTCAGTATTATTACATTGATATCATGCATCATATAATTTTTTTTATTTTTAGATTCTTTTTTTGTTTTATTTCCATGAAGGTCAAATTATAACCCTGTAATATTGATACCCTTGGAATTTATTTCCAACCAACGACAACTAGGGGATGTCACATAAGGCCAAATATTGTTCCATCGCCTTCTCAATCCAATTACAAGGGGCAGGATGTTACATAAAGTTTTTATTATTTTACCATATTAACAAAACATTTCATTATTATATATAGTAAAATATTTTTCATAATAGATAATGAAAATATATTCTTGTTAAAACAAAATATCTAAATAAAATTTCTATTTATAGTGGGAAAATAATAACAGTTATCCAGTTAAAAAGGTAATCAACGTGGTGTAGTCATGTCAGAAGTTATAAATTCTAATAAAATACCCTTTAACCATTATTGAATGAAAGGTATACTTAACCCTTTTTTTATTTCATTTATGTTTATATGTCTATGTTTGTTAGTAAAAAAATGTGATGTACACTCAGTATCTAATTCCCATGAGTTACTAGTAGCAGAATTATTCTCTATAACCTTCGAATTTAGATGCGTGGAATTATTCTCATTTTAAGGAGAGAGACCCCTTAAATTGAAAATGCTGGAAATGTAAAAAAGTTGAAAAGAAAAAAAGTGAGGGGGATTCAAACTATCTAATTAAAAAACAAATCCAAATATGTCTCAGCAAATTCAAGAGTGATTGCTCATACCATGACAGAGGATCTTCCACCCCCTCCACAAGGGTGGCGACACATTCTCCATTTTTTTACAATCACCCATGGGCCATCACAGTCATCAGAGTGTACAATATCTCCATCTTATTTGGTCGCATTCATAGAAAGTACACCACAATATTTTTCAACATCCCTAGAATCCAGTAAATAAAATTTATTATGAGTACATACCTTCAAATTATCCTTTTATTGAAAAGGATGAGAAGGAGGGCATGTTCCATTCTATTTAATGTACAAGCCCTACAGTAGTTCCAAGAGTATATAAGAGTATCCATATAATCCACATTCATCTTTATCAGATGGGGAGGATGAAAAAAGGGGTGTAGTAGATCTCTTTCCATGAGGGATAGAGGAATTATAACACAGTAGGATATAGGGGCAGTAGGTGTATCTTCAATTAATTTCCCTTCAGAAAATTTTGAGTCAGCATCAGGTTTAATTCAATCCCTTCACTGAGTAAAGGTTTATTTTTATTGGAAAGCTCCTCTAGCCTTAGTCTTTGGAAAGTAGACTACATCTAGATTGGCTTTCCCCTTGAGGTTCTTATTATATATCATCTTTTGTTTTTTTCCATATGTTTAGTCCACTGCTTCCTAGGCGAAACATTCCATGTAAGTTATATTATCCTCTATGTCATTAGTAACATGGTTTTATACAGACCTTTGGATAGAATGTCATTGAAATAAACATTGTCCTTATGTTCACTTTCTCCCAAATCAGTCAATGAGATTGATGTTTGTCTTGGATAGATATGATAGTAGTACACTATTTACTATCAAGATTATTAATTCTTCTCATTGATAACACTTTTAAACGCTATATAAAAATCAATAAATATTTTATTAGACATACAATTTTTTTTCTCAAAATGATTATCTTGATATATGGAATGATCTGCAGTCAATACATATTAGTGGGTGAGTATCATGTTTTATAACTTTTCATAAATGAAATTAAATAAATGTTATACCCCTAAAAATTGTGAGCTTATATTTCATATCCATTTAATGATCCATGATCCATATTTTACTATGAAAAAGATATGACGTTGTGTAAATCATGAGCATATTTATATATGTTTCCCATCACACCAATAATAAATATTATTATTCAGGAATAGTGTTTTCAAAAAATCATTCTCTATATCTGTCTGGTGTAAAATACCAATATATATTTTTATATTATAAAACCCTTATGGGATTATACAATAAGTGTACCTGAATAAAACATAAACATAAGATAACATGAGAAAATCATATCACACACTTATTTTTCATGAAACAATATGACTGGATAATATTGATTCACATATTACATTCTTTACTACGACAAGATAATTTTGGGGGACCCTACTGTGGAAAGAAACTAACCAGTTTTATTATCGAGTTTCTGGAATGTGTTTTATTGTTATGAATATTAAATAAAATTTATGTGGGGTTTTATTTTAAAAAAATTCTCAAAATTTTAATATACATGATAATCATATTAAATCCATTACTATTGAATTATATGAAATATTTATCTTCTCATGTTTTATTAAAATTTGTATACATGATTCTAATGAATTTTTTGGTATACATATTACGTCCACCAAATTATTGTGTTCATAAATCATTAATGTGTAACTCTTTACAAAATTTAAAATTATCTGTTACTTACCCAAAAAAAGAATATTCGTATATTCATACATATCAAAATTTATGTCATGCATACGGTACATGAAATTTTCTTTCCATGATGTAGAGTTAAATGATATTGATAACCTACAAATGTGTAATACTTGATTGAATGATAATAAACCATGTATATATCTATAACAAGTCAGATTTCAGTAGGATGATTGGTAGTCTATCCCCAAGTCCCTCTCCAGAGAGAGAGTTTACTCCCTAGATAATTCAAGTAATTATATCTCTCATACCTAATATATAAAAATTATATTAATGAACAATTCTTAATATAATAACTCTAAAAGTAAATCTAGGCCAATTTATATGAAAAAATAAATTTTATTGATCCATCCATATAACGAAATGAGAGGATCTATCTCCCCAAATAATATTATAATATAAATTTAATCAATCAAAAAGAACACATTTCAAGAAGCAATTATTAAAAAATTATTTAATTTAATTTAATAAACAATTAAAAAAAATTATCTCACATACATGATAAAAATATATGAACACTTAATATTTATTGTTGGCATAAAAATATTATTTTATATTTTTTAAAACGTATTATTTTTAATAAATATAAAATCCTTCTGTAAATTTAACAAAATAAAATTATATTATTTTTCAGTACCACCTTAACTTGCACTATATTGTGGTTCTTATATGATACCCAATTTTGGAATGTCCACTTTTTCATGGATTGAACATTTGTGTGAGGTGAAAAACCTTGAGAAAATGTCATGGTCTTGTAAATGTTGGTGTTTTGCGCTTTACAATACATTCTCATGAATATTCACACTATTAGTCACCCATGGGGAGTTCATCTCATGGTGACATCCATAGTTCTTGTACAATTCCATATTACATGGTTATGGTGATTTTATTGTATTAATTGTTACTATAGAGAAAAAATGGATACTATGTCATGGTTAATGAATATTTTCATCAAATACAATTGATTCACATGCTTTATTTTTGGAATAACGTGAATTTGAAACTACTGATGGGTTTTTTGGGAATCATTGTATGATCAGTGGAAGTTGAATAAAGCCCAATCATAGATTTATCTATCTTCCGGGAATCAAAATAATATAGAAAAAATAGAGAATTTCACAATCATGTGTGTGGTATAAATAATGTTCTTCTTCTATGATAGGGTATGTTTTATTGAAATCACACATGTAGTAAAAATGGATTCCTTCCTTAATGGGATTACCCAAGCCTTGTGATCCAAAAACATTTCTTGAGGACCATATTACTTTGATTAGGTACTATATCATTTTAAATGAGTAATAAAAAATGTATCAACATTGAACATAGCTTTAGTAGTTTTGGAAACAAACCTTTTATTATTCTAATGGATGGATCACATCCCTATATATATTCATTATTTAAAATTTTCATCTTAATGAAACACATCAACAATATTTCATATATTGGAATAATTTTTATCCCATTGGAAAAATTCATTAAAATATTATAATTAACACACAATTCGTATTAAATCCATTCATTATAGATTTTTAATTAAAAAAATTGTATATGATTTGGAAAATGTGTACAACGTATGTATGAAAAACAACATAAGTGTAGTACCCATACATTTGATGGGTATGAAAATTTTTTAGATACCCATAATGTGGTTATCTACCAATTTTAGTGAACATACAAAAATTTTAGATCACTATGAAAATGGGATATACTAAATAAAATTAAAAACAAATTTTCATGACATGGATTCAATCTAATATGTTTATATGATATAACCTAATGTTGTTTTAATGAAAATTTAGGCATTATGGTATTTATGATTCAATGGTCCTTTTATGGATTGAAATATTCTTCTCAATGATGGAACACCTAGATTGATGATGAAATAAATAAGTTCAATTTCTTGAAAATATAGTATTCTTATTTATATTAATGTGATAGTGGGAGTTCTAGGATATTCTTGGGGTTTATATGGATAAAATAAAAAATATAGAAAAAAATTTCTCATATTTGTATAACATAAATATATGGTAGGTAAATATTTATCCATAAAAGAAATGAGTTATGAATCCTAAAAATGGGTATGGGGACATATACTGAGAGATTAAGTAATATTTTTTTATTGAAAAAAAACACATATATTATAAAATAATTTATTAGTTTGAGAATAAAAAAATCAATGAATGGGAATTTACTAGTGATTCAAGGAATTATTCTTTTGAAGGATTCAAAATTTTTTAAATAGTTTTAATGTAGAAAACTCAGATTGAATTATTTTTTACTATCCATAATATCTGTCATGTATGAATTTTTTTTACTAATCAAAATGTCTCTAATAAATTTAGAATAACAAGTAGATATAAATATATTAATTATTATAGTCACTGGACTATAATAAATATTATCTATATGTACATGAGAAGAACCAAGAATATTCTCTTTGCACATGGAAGGGCGGAAAATCTTATTGTAAGGGGTACACTACTGATTGTTAATACAATTTTATATTACAACCCACCATGGTGGGCTCAAAAATAGATTGTTAATACAATTTAATATTACATTTTTAAGGTAGGTGGCCTATATCAATAAATATATATTTAAATGTGGAAATGTGCCTTGAATATTTGTGTGAAATAGATTGTTACTATGGCAATAACATCTTTTTTCATAATCTAAGGACATATGGTTTCATCGTAGGTCCATACATATCCTTTCAATATATTATATCATTGTATATAGAACTTATATGTGTGATATACCAAAATTTTGTTTGGATATAGATGAAAGTGTTTAATATATATGATGAAAACCTTAACAGAGTGGAAACATAAGGTTTACAAAAAATATATTATTTTTAGATACTTGTGATACAATAGGTTATAGTTTATGTTGATAAAATTGTATCATGATTTTATAACAAATCCAATATCACATTATCAATCAATCATGTGTGTTGTGTATATTATATAAATACTATAATTTTAAACCCCTAAAATAATAATTTTAGTTATTCAAAATTAATGATCATTATATATTGTTATGGGTTGCAATAATATGTTAAGATTATCATGAGTGGAATAATTTATATGATATATAATCAATTCAAGAGATAATAATTACAGACTTATAATATTTATTGATTCAAAAAATTGTATCTCAAGATGTTTAATATGAAAATTTTTATACATATTAGTGTATTATTCCTATAAATTTCCTTTACCTATAGTTTGCATAATTCTTTAAATATGTACATCAATAAATTGATGCGACCCTTGAGGATGATCTAATCAATGGGTGATTGAGTATTCTGAGGATCACGTCATTAATTGAGTTCAATCAATTTTATGTTTCTCTTATATTAAAAAATTTTGGAATCTAGTCTTTTGATTTAATTAGAATTAGGAAATACTTGTATATTAATTTCTTTCAAAACATTTAAATGGAATACTCTACTTGGATAAATAACATGTAATGTATCTATTCAAACTGGCCATTAAATTATATAGAATGGTAAATTCATCAGACGGTATATACTACATTATCATGGTCCAAATCAATTTATCACTCGAATTATAACAATCCTACTCTTTACTACACACATTAACATAATTTATTACATAAAACCTTAACATGATAAAATATTGAATTTATAGAGGAATAGTATCCTTGGGGCTGGGGAATAGTACATAAGAACTTAAAATATAAAGACAACATCTTATTGCAAACTTCTTTTACATGACCACGTCATTTATTCGTACATATCAATGAAAGGGATAACATGTCTACATCCATAAAAAGGGTGATCTCTAATTCCTAGTAAGGGTATTAAAATGGAATAACATGAAGAATTCAATAAATGTTAGGAAATAATAATATCACTGTAGTACAATAGAAACATGAACATAAAGGCAGGATATAGCATGATAATTATAACAGGGATATGTGGACACAACATTTACCATTATATTATCATGATAAAAGGATAATTGCAAATGGAGCATGAGTAAACCCTCATTTTACTTAAATTATTATGAGTAAACCATCGTTGCACATAATGTGTCATGATACTAATTTTTACCCAATTCATTGGAGAGCTATCAAGGTGCACCCATCTTAATCAATTCATGTCATGCATAAGTGTGCCGCATGGATAATATAACATGGATTCATTAAACATCATGATTAATTACACGATAAAGGAATTTATAACTAATATATGAAACTATATAATCAATATATAAATGTTGATTAAGGTGAATTCCCATGATAGAGAAATGGGCATGGTATTCCCTACTCAATGACTTGCCTTGGAATATCACGGTGCAATTTTGACAGCATAACAGTGTGACATAAAAATTCATAATAATGTTTATGAGAGTGAAATGGGTGTATCATAATATTTAGATGAAATGGATAGTAAGGGGGTCATATAGAAACATGTCCCAACATATGCAATGGAATCCTGATTCATAATACAAAAGAATTGATTGAATGTAAATGAGGATGGAGAAATTCCATAAGGAATTTCGGCATGGTAACAGGTGAACATGGGAAGAATTAATGAGAGAGAAAGGGGTATCACATCATACCATTTAATATGATATGTATGGTGGAGGTGATAATTCATACCCCAATATTTGTCATTGAAATAAAAATGGTATAAAAACTTAAAGAAATTTGGACAAACATTAGAAAGGAAGAAATCCCTTACTTGGAAATGTGATCCAAAAGTATTGGGAGAGGATTGAGAGAGGCTTTTGGGAGATTGGGGAACCATTCGAAGATTCAAGAGAGAGTAATTAATTTTTTGGTCGAGCTCTAATTTCACTGAGTGAAGTGAAAGTGGGATCTTGGGTGGGTTTGTATAGGAAATGGAGGGAATTATTTATTTTTTAGGTTTGGGACCCTACACATTAAAATAATCAAACCAAAAAACCATACCATGGTTTTTTCCCGTGATTTTGCCAATAGGAAGTCTAAATAATTATTTTATACGTTCAATGGTCGAAAGTCTTTAAATATTGGGGTTGATTGTGTGGAGGTGATTCACACTCTCAAGGAAATCATTTTAAAAGTTAAAATGTTTTTATGTCTTGGAGGGACCACTAAGGATTTTTTAAAAAAATAAAATAAACCTAAAATCAAATTATTGTAATTTTAAAACATATATTTTCCAAAAAAAAATTTATAGTATTTTATTACATCACTATTGGTTCATTATGATGTAATAAATCAAAGTATATATTTAAACAATATTGATGTTTTACCCAAAAATTAGTATGCCTTAGAAAATAATGAAAAATTCACCGTCGGCTAATTTAGACATCCTTATTGAAAAAATAATATTCATTTTATCTAAATAATTTTCTAAAATGAATATTTTTTTATTTTAATATAAGAACCGTCATATATCGAAAAATCATGGGTTTTTACTAAAATAGCTTCCAAATCATAAAAAACATTGCAAAGGTATTATAAAAATTAAACAATAAATTATATATAATAAAAATTAATAAAAAATAATATTTTATTAAAATAATATTTACTTTTAAAATACCTTAATATATCAATATAGATTTCTTAATTGAATATTGACTAAAAATACTTTTTGTTCATTAAAAACTATTTACAATGTAACAATGATAAAATGAATGTATATTATTTAAAAATGATTGTACATAATCATAGGTCTAGGTTCTTGTTACAGAAGCCCTAATAATACCCCTATATGACCTAAGGGTAAGGTGTGTGATGATGAAAGACTGTTGGGGTGTCTCAGATAACATTTCACAGGTGCTAATCTCTATTAACATCCACTTCTCCAATAGGCAGTTCCGCTCAACATTAACATGTTGAAAATAATCATGGGATTGGTCAATATTGAAGCCCAATGGTGCCACCTCCATTCCGATATTTGAGAAATGGTCCTCCTATAGAGAAATTATACTCAATAAGGCCATCACATCTATTGTCTATGTAAATTGTCTTTGTCAATGTCTAATATTTATAGTAATCATATGATTACAGTTCAATGACTATATTATCAACAATCACAATTCCGAAGGAATTTTTATAATACAAAAATCTTAAACCATGGAAGTGCATATGTTTTATTGAATCATTTTACCCAATAATACATTTTATTAGATCAAGAGTAATTTTCATTAACAAAACATTGGGTCGTTACATTATTCCCCCCTTAATAAATTTTTCCCTCAAAATTTCTGTTTCCCATAATAAAAAATATGTAGGTAAATCTTCTTCAACACTTCCTCTGGTTCCCAAGTTGCATCTTCAAACATTTGGTTTCGCCAAAACACTTGCAAAAGGGGATTAGTCTTATTTCATATACTTTTTCCTAAAATCTATGATCTTCTCATACTTCTCTTCATAGGAGAGGAGATTCTCCAATGGTACCACATATGGACTGAGTATATGTGATGGGTAAGGTATGCACTTCATCAATAGAGATACATGGAATTCATCATGTAATTGAGATGGGTTATATGGGAGTTCTAGTTGATAAGACACTTCTCCAATGTGTTCAAGGAACTCAAAAGGAATGATGTACATTAGACAAATCCTTCCTTTATTCTCAAATCTCATAGATCTCTTCCACGATGATAAGGGCAGGAATACCATATCTCTAACATCAATATCTAGGTCTCGTCAACATTTATTAGCATTACTATTTTGTCGACTCTGAACAGCTTTATTGTGATATAGGATGGTCTTACCCTTCCCCCCATTTCTTCGATAAATTTTTGACCTAGGAGTTTTCTCAACCCAACATCATCCCAACATGTCGGTGATCTACACCTCTTCCCATACAAGGATTCTTATGCAACCATTTGGATGCTGAAGTGTAAACTTTTGTTGTACGAGAACTAAACTAGAGGAAGATATTGACCCCAACCTATTATAAAGTACATTGAGCAAGCAATCAACATGTCGTCTAGTTTATGGATAGTCTATTCTAATTATCCATCATTTTGAGGATAATAAGCCATACTGAAGTTCAACTCAGTATTCGGAGCATGTTAGAGACTCTTCTAGAAGTTATAGGAGAATTGTGGATCTCAATTGGATATAATATATAGTGGTACTCCATGTAGCCTTACCACTTATATGATATATATCTGTTCAATTTGATCAAATTAGATATCCTTTTGAATTTTAATGAAGTGTGTAGTATTTGTAAGATGATCCAAAACAACCCAAATAGCATTGTTTCATTTGGATATATTCAGAAGTCCGATGAAAAAGTACCTGGTGATGTTATCTAATTTCCATGCTAGTATGGGTAATGGTTTAATCATACCCTTAGACTTTTTCCTATCATCCTTTACTTGTAGACATACCGAACACTTTGATATTTAATCAGTAACCTCCTTCTTTATGTCATCCCCCCAAAAATGCTCTCGAATATATTGATTCATCTTTGTGTTTCCTAGGTGAATGGTTAAATTCAAACAATGTGCATCATCCAAAACTTATTTCTTTATCCTTTTACATGATGGAACACATAGTCCTTTCCAAAATCTGTCAATTAATTCTTCATTAACATTATACTATGAGGATTTCCCTTTACTGGTAGTTTCCACTTTTTTCTGAATTCCCACATCATCCTTCTGAGAATCCATTAACCTTTCCAAAAGAGACGGTTGAGAAATCATTTTTGAAAGGATTGATGATGTTCCCTTATTTATGAATCCCATGTTCATTGTCATAAAATCTAATAATATTAGATCCTTTTAAATTCTCTTCAATCATAGAATCATTGGGTCCTTTCTACATAGTGAATCTTCCACCCTGTTTTCTTTCCCAAGGTGGTAATGGATTGAGCAGTCATAGTCTTTGATTAGCACTAACCAACTTCGTTGGTGCATTTTAAATTCTTTCTTTGTGAATATATACGTGAGGGTTTGGTATTCCATATATATTTAACACTTCTCCCCAAAGTGGCAATGTCAACAAGTTTTCAGAGTGACGATTACTGCGGCCAACTCCAAGATCAAGTGTTGGAAATTTTTTCTCATGAACATTTAATTGACATGAATCGTAGGAAAGGACTTCTTCATTTTGAATCAACACACAACCCAATATCTTCTTTGATGCATCACTAAATACCACCAAAATTTATCTACTTGTGGGTAATGTGAGAACGGGTGCAGTGACAAACCTCCTTTTCGAGACCTTGAAGCTCTCTTCGCATTCATCCCTCCATGAAATCTTGAATCTCTTTTGAGTTAGTTTGGAAAGGGGGTTTCAAAATCGTGGGAAATTTCTCAAAAATTGGTGATAATATCAGGAAAACCCTAAGAATATGTAGATATACATGATCGATGTTGGCCACAGTCATCCCTCTATTTTAGATTTCATGGAGGGATCCATAGATATCCCATTGCTTGTGATGATATAATGCAAGAATGAGACCTCCTTTAACTATAACTCACACTAAAATACTTTTTATTGAGATTCGCCTTCCATAAGGTCTCTAGTACAGTTCATAGAACCTCCTCATGATCCTCCTTGGTTTTAGAGTATATTATAATATCATCTATAAAATCTACCAAATTGTATTCATGGAACTCTTTAAAGACTCTATTCAGGATGTTCTTCCATATTTCTGGAGAATTATTGAGTCTGAAAGACATTACTATAAATTCATACTGCTTGTACCATGTAAAAAATGCAGTCATGGGGATATCTTTCTTCTTCACCCTTATATGGTAATATCTTGCCCAAAAATAAACCATGGATAAGTATTGTTCTCCACATATATGATCAAAAAATTCATCTATCTGTGGTAGGAGATACGTGTTCTATATCGTGATTTTTTTAGCACACTATAATCGATTAAAAGGTGCATTGACACATCCTTCTTTTTGATTAAGTGGACTGGTGCACCCCATGGTGAAGCACATGGGCGTATAATCCATTTATCCATATGCTCCTCTATTTGTTTCATTTACTTCTCAATCTTCACAAAATTCATTCTATACGGAGTCTAGGATATCGGAAACTACCCAAGTAATAGAAAAATTGATAATTCAACATCTCTTCTAAGAGAAAGACCAGGAAATTCCTCATGGAACACTTCATCGAATTCCCTCACAATCGGCATGTCTTCATAGATGGTTTCTTCCTTAGACTCAATCATATGAGCCAGTTACACATCCTCATAGGGAAGTAATATACACTCTTGAGATGATGGTTCTTAAGAAGATTCATTTTCCTCCTAACACTTATACAGAATTAGGATTCGATTCTCTATATATTGAGTGATTTCCCTCTCATTGGAATTTATATTCGATATATATAAGGAAAGACAATGCATGCCAATAATTGGATCAAATTTCACTAGAGGGAGTATGAAAAGGTTCACTGGAATGTTCAATAAAATAAATTGTTACAGGGGAGGAGTTATATTCATGGGATGCAATGATTTCCCCATTTGTCGTACTCACTCACATCTTTACTTACATGATATGTGGTGGCGTTGGGATTGTTCTACTTATCTATTGTAATATAATAGAATGCGTAGAACCAGAATCAAAACTCGCATTAGATACTCTTGAATTAATAACTAGAGTACCTTTCAACACTTCATTGTTGGGTTTCACATCTGGGGTAGTTATGGAAAAATCTCACCCTTGCTTCCTTGGAGGATGCTTGTTGCCTCCGAAAAACCATGGCATAGGGTAGTGGTTTTTAATGTTCCCTAGTTCATTGTAGTTGAGGAAATGAACAACGTGTTGAGGGACAAACAGTTAATTCCTCTCCTCTATCGCAACAATGGTTTTCTCTTTTCGGTTGTTAATAGCTAGGGTCCTTTTTTTCAACAGCTAATGAATTTCCTCACCCCCTTCAAGCAATTTTTGGGGTTCTTCATTCAGTACAATTGGAAAGTGGGGTTCTAGATTTTCTTAGCACCGTTTTAGTTTTCCATCAGACATCCATAATTACATTCCACCTTATACTTCATATCCCCAGGATACCCATGATATTCTCCAATCACCATTTTGACTTTGAGGGAACATAAGACAATTTCCTCATAGTTATCAAAGTCAAGGATCACATGGGGCTTCGATAGCCTAGGTTTTATCCCACCAAATAATCGGTCAACCTTGAATTTGAGGGTAAGGAAAATATTGGATTCATATCATGCATGCCTTGTTATGTTTTCCTCATACTCTCAGATAGATTCTTCATCTATTTTCACGATGAATGAAATTCCATTCCCATCATAAGTCGTATGGGGCTCGGAAAATATTTATCAAAAATCTATTTCCATAAATCTATCTATTCCGAAACCATGATATCTTTCATAGGCTCTATATTTTTCACCAATTTCCACTATTTTTTAGCTTCACCCTCTTTACGAATAGAGGCTAGAAGAATAGTCTATTGTTTGAAATACTAAAGGATAGGGATGATCATTTCAATGTACTTGATCCATTTTTCGGTGATTGAGGGATCAGATGACCCATTAAATTCAGGAGGCATTTGTCTCATGAATATCTCAATTGCACCTTGTTATTTCTTGGGGGGGGGGGGTTTAATGTTCTTATTGACCCACATTCAGGTTCAATGCTTGAGTCAACCGAGGCAGTATCATGAAAATGTTCTTGATTTCTACTCCCATTGGATTGGCCATTTCATTAGAAAAATCATCCCATTGACATTTGCATCAGTTTTTAGTCTGAGTCCTCCTATTACTAGCCATTGGTTGGAAGAAAAGGAATGTTATGGGTCATATATAAAGGGTAATACAAAGACAAAAATGCATTACTTATAATTTAACCTTATTTCCTTATCTTGTGAATTTATAGGATTTAATATATGTTATCTATTATTTACTTCCCAACATATATTATATTGGGATTTTCCCACATAATAATTTTTCATACTAATATTATCAATTTTCCAAATCATATCTCCCATGAGTGTCAAAACAAAATGTACAGCAAAGCCCTTTGTCCTACACCAGTTTCAACTCGAGTCTACCACAAAGTGGTGTCTTTTTATTTTACCCCTAGATACATCTATGATAGATCATCCTCTACCTACATATATCCATATTGGGATGTATTTTCTTGAAAATTGAGTTTATCAATACTCAAAAAAAATTAGGGATGTTTTTATTATAATTATTCATATCTCTAAGGCTTTCATGAGGGTTTTCTAATCCTAATCCTAAAAATAACTAAACCTATACTCTGATTCTGACTATAACAACCCTACTCTTATTAAAAAATTAAACCTAATTTATTACAAAAAACCATCACTTGATACAAAATAAATGATTGACAGATCTAGTGACTTTGGGTATTAGGAACATTATATAAAAACTTCAAACATAAAACACAACATCTTATTGAAACCTTATATTACCCAAAAACATAATTCCTTCGTACTTAACATTGCTTAGGATAACCTGAGGACATGAATAATAAAAGGATGAGATATAAGGCCCAGTAAGAGGGTAAACATGGAATAAAATGAATATTACAATACATGATAGGAAATATTCATATTAATGGATCATAATAAAAACATTAACATAAAGTCAATATATAGCATGATTATAATAACATGGAAATGTGGGAACAACATTTAACATGATATTAGCATGGTCTAAGGCTTATTGAACATGGAGCATGATTAAACATTCATTTAAATAGATTTATCATGAGTAGACCATCATTCCACTTTATATATCAGGGTACTAATCTTTACGCAGTGAATTGGAGCACTACCAAGGCACACCGTTCTTAATCATTTCAATTCATGCATAAGTGTGCCGCATGGATCATATAAAATGGATTCATTAAACATCATTATTTATCCCATGATAAAGGAATGTATAATTCATACACGAAACTCTATAATCAATATGTAAATGTGCATATAGTTGAATACCCTTGATAGAGAAATGGGAAAGGTATTCACTATACAATGACTTTGGCTTAGAAAAATCACGGAGAAATTTTGCCAGCATAATGGCGTGACATAGGAATCCATAAAAATGGTCGATTATAGAGAAAGGGGTTTATCATAATATTTACATTAAATGTACAGTAATGGGATCATATAGAAACATGTCCCAACATTTGTAATGGAATATACATTCATAATACAAAATAATTTAATGAATGTAAATGAGGAGAGAGAAATTCCTTACCGAATTTTAGCATTGAAATGGGTGTACATGGGAAGCATTAGTGAGAGATAAAGGGGTATATAATCATTCAAACGACATGAGGGAAGTGTGTGGAAGGTTCTAAATCATACCCCAACATTTGTTATTGAAATAAAAAGGGTATTACAACTTCATGAAATTTGGAAAAAATGAGAAAGGGAGAAATCCCAGGTGGTTCCTCGACTACAGAGGACATGAGTGGATGTTTCTCGAGTGGATGGTTCTCTTCCATATTTATCATCCTAGGTGGGTTTTTATCCTAGTTATACTGATAATTGATGTTATCCATGTGCTCAGGGAACATCAATTGGTTTCAATTCTACCATGTCATTTAGAGATACTCTTCTTAGAGGGGTTCCTGGTTTTTGTCCATTTTTTCCGAAACATCTTGTGGAACAATATAATGTCCTTTATGCAGGATTCCAGATATTTTTGGAATTCTCTGAGTCATATTTTAAGGACGCTTCATAATTCCTACATTGGACGTTTCTTGTATGTTTTGTAGGTTCACGACAGACTTTTTTCGCTTGTTTTGTAATGTATTGGGGTATTTATTTTCTGGTACAAATTTATTCAATTAATAGGCTATCCTTCTGTCTCATATTGGGTACTTGGGAGGATTGAATTTAGGAATTATGTTCTGCTCCTCTTCATTTTGTATGATGGAACATAAGCTTATCTATATGGTCTTTAGATGATCATCCCATAATGGAGATCTCAGCCGTTGTTGTTTGGATCAATCTAACAGGTCTTCCCCTTCCATTACAAAATTTAGGATTCCTAAAGATCATTGGTTATTCTCTTGGTGGATTATTATGCTAGAATAAAAGAACAAAATCTTGTGTGGATATTTTGGAGGCTATAATTTCTAAGGAATTGAATTCTTCTTATCTGATACCAGAAAAAATTGTTCTTCGTGTACAAGATTCCATTTCATGGAATCAAGATATAACATATCCTATTTTCCCACTTTTTTTTCTCTAATTTCCATATCTAAGGTCAATCTATTCAAACATGTCATAAATTTCATCCTAGGAAGTTTCAATTACATAGTCTGGATGTTAGTTCTAGATCAACTCAAAGGGAGGATAAGATTCTTAGAAATGATTCAGATATTATTTCTTTTGATATTGATGTCTCTTGTGATTCGTTACAGCAAGTTATTCAGATTATAGATGAAATGGATCATATATATACCTCTTGAAATGAGCAGATTATAATATCTAGGGTTTCCTCTTAGAATGTGTTATTAATTTATTTCCCATGACATGTGTTTGAATTTCAGGTTATGGATTGTCTTTAATTCCTCTTCAATAATTTCATGTCTTCATTAAGATGTGGAATGAATCAATATATGATTCATAGTTTTTCTGGGTCTCTGTTACTTTTACAATATGGGTCCCATATTAGTCATAAGAAGGAGGATAATTATGTATTATCATATTATTGGTCACAATTTGGTTTTTAGATAAAGGTTATTGCATATCCTGGGACACAGATTGGTTTGAGATGAAGAATAATGATAATTTTGGGTTACAAAATTGGTGCTGAGTGGAAATATAATGCATATTTTCGATCTCATATTGGCTCTTATATTATTTTTTTAAGGATATGGTTACTCACTTGTTATATAATAATCTAGGTGAAGTGGCGTCTTTCACCTAGGATAGAAAGGGGAGTTCTCCTAATATTCAAATACCTTTGGATGTTTTCTCTCTCTTTTCTAGTAGAGAAATATCTTGTTTAAGTATCAAAGTACAAAATGAGATATCCTTTTCCCATTTTGAGAAGGAAATTTGATCTGGGGCGAATCCCAGATTTCATTCCTTTCAATGATTCCTATTTTTATATGGAATTGATGGTGTATTGGTAACCAGATTAAATCATGTTTTATTTCTACTGAAGTGTCTGAGCATTAGATTACACTGTTGGGTATTCTTGAACATATATATCCCCGAGACAGAATTATTGTTTTTTTAGAAGAATCAATATGCATTGACTCATGTATGTTGATCAGGTTAGTTTTCATATTTGTATTTTTGGCACAAAAGTCTTAAGGTTGATCCGATTCTTGATGAAAATCAATTCATTACTGTTAGATCGTCTCTAGATGATCAATCTTTTTTTATCCCTTTAATTTATGGGAGATTTGATTCTCAACATAGGATTTTAATATGGAATAATCATTTCTATTTTTATCCTGTTAATGTTCCATGGTTTTTTTTGGTGATATTAATATTATAACTGATCCCGAAGAGAAGAAGGGTAGATGTTTTTTTCCAGTATGTGCAAAAGGTGATTTCAAGCTTTTAATTACTATAAAAGGACTGTTGGATCTTGGTTATCACAGAGATAAATTTACATGGTGTAATAATCAAAAGGTGTCAAATATATATTGGAGTCATTTGGACAGATGGTTCGGTAACATTTATTCTATATACATTTATTATAATACTAAAGTTGATTAGTTGATGCGAGGAATTTCTGATAATTCTATTTTGCTGATTTTTATTTTTTCAGGAAATGATAATTTTGTGAAATTTAGATATTGTCTCCATTGGAATATTGCTCCGTCATTTCATGACTTGGTGAAAGTCTCTTGGGAATAACCTACTCAGGGCCATTCATGGAATCGTTTTCAGGTTAAAATTAGGCGTCTCAAGGAAAAATTAAAGTCATGGTCAAAGAATCACATTATTCTAGAGAACATTTTACATGATCTCATGAAATAGGTTGGTCTACTTGAACATCGTCTAGAGGAGGAATCAAAAGAGGATTTTTTTTTGTGGATATTTCTAATAAGAATGATTATTTCGCTAATCTGATTCTTAAATAGGAGAGGATATCCAGGGATAATTCTCGAATAAAATGGTTACAAGAAGAAGATAAAAATAAAACATATTTTCAAGATTTTATTAATGAAAGGAGAAGGTTTACAAAGAAAAATATTTTACTTGAAAATGGGTCTTTTTATGATGAAAAAGTCTTCATTAGAAATATGAATTTTTCCCATATTAAATATCTTCTCACTAGACCCAATGTTAACATGTATAATGGTAATCCTAAATTTTCATCTGACCTTTTTGATGTTATAAATCATTGTGTTTTAGATAGATTTAATGATGAGATGAGATCCCTTCCTCATGAAATAGAGGTTTTTTATGCTATGATGAATCTCAATCAGGATAGTTTTTATAGTCATGATTTGATTCTGGTAGCTTTTTATAGATCCTCATGAGAGATTATTAAAGACGAACATATTACTACAATTCATGATTTTTTCAAGGGTGGGAAGTTTTCTCGAGCTACTAGTTCCACCACAGTTGTTCTTATTCCTAAAAATATAAATCCTACTTATATCCTCCATTATAGCCCAATAAGCATATGTAATGTGTTTTATTGGATTCTTGTTAATCTTATTAATTCAAGGGTTTCTATTCATTTACAGAAGTGGATATCTATTGAGCATCATTGTTTTATTAAAGGTCATACCATCCAGGGATCCATTTCATTAAATCAGGAAATGGTTAGTGACATTAAAATTAAAACCAAGGGTTCTAATGTGGCCATTAAACTTTATATGAATAAATCTTATGATCGTGTGGAATGGGGTTTTATCAATAACTTTTTGGCAGGTATGGGTTTTTCTTCATGGAATGTAGATACCTTTTTTAAATTTTATTGCTCTCCCTGGTTGGATGATTCTTATAAGGGAAAATCATATGGTTTCTTTAAATCTACTCGAGGGCTTCATCATGGGGATCCAATTTCTCTAAGTATCATAGTTTTAGTTCAAAATGTTCTCAATTTTTTGATTCATAGGGTCTTGAATCATAGTGTTATCCTTCCTTATTTGTGTGGTATGAATTCAAATTCAGTGTCCCATCTCATGTTTGCTGATGATGATATTAATTTCCTGAATTATTTAATTAGTTATTTGAATAGTTTGAATAAGATATTAGAGGAATATTTTCTTTGGGGTTGTAAAATCATTAACAAGAGAAAGTGGTACATTTATATATCTAATCCATATTCATTGATACTTGTGTCTACTAGGGGTTATATTCTAAATATGCATAAGTGTGAATTTCCTATGGAATATTTGGGGGCTCTTCTCTCTTACAAGATGCTTTTTATTTCTGATTTTGACAATCTGATCACCAGATTTATGACCCATATTGTTAACTGGAAAAACATTTTTCTATCATATGGGGGGTAGGATTAGTTTTATTAAGAGTGTTATTATTTCTTCTCCTATTCGTGAACTATCTTCTGTTAAAGTTTTTAAGGTCCTGATTAAGAATATTGATAGAATTTTTGTGAACGGTTTATGGCATTCTAAAGCTAAAGGTAAGATAAATTGGGTGTCATGACATAGAATAGGTAATCCTATGAATGAAGGGGGGATTAATATTTGATTGATTTATGATAATATTTGGGGTATGAATGGGAAAATTTCATGGGATGTCCGAGAATGACGAATTCCATTTGGTAAAACAATGCCTGGAAATTCTATTGGAGATATAATTTTTTTGGATGGACATGAATATTTTTTCCGGAAGATTATTGGTTCCTGTATTAATTCCATTATATTTCATTCTATATGGATGGTTGGGAATGGTGAAATTTTATTTTGGCACCAAAATGTGAGTGGTGATTTAATTGGATATTCGAGCTATCATGTTTCAAACATACCCGTCAAAGAAGCCTATCAATTTCCATCTTTAATTAGTTCTGTTTTGAACTCAAAACAACAGTTCCTAGTCTGTCTTATTAACATATGATATAAATCTGTTAACTGTGTTTTCACTCCTTCATCATTTCGATATTTAAAAAAGACAGATTATTATAGGATCCTCAATGTTCAGAACCATATGAAACCATGGAATAATAACCATTGGGTTATGTCCATTCACTTGAAATATAATTTATTACGGTGGTGGATTCAGAATGGTGTTGTATGTACTGATGATAATGTTAAACGATGTTTGATTTCCTATGTTTCAATATGTGTTTGCTATATGATTCATAGTGAAGAATTTTCTAATCATATTTTCTTTGATAGTGATTGGGATTTTCATTTTTGGAGTTTTTTTGTGATTTCACATCATTTTTATCATCATCCATCACCAATATTTATTTTCTTTATAATGGCTTCATGTTTCGTGTTCGGGGAGTATTGGAATATTTTCTCGTCCTGTTTTTCTTCTGGTAGGATGTTGGTGTTTATGGAAGGCCAAGAACTTGTATCATTATGAAAATATTGGTACCCATAATTGGATCATTATCTTCAGAAATAAAATTCTTCGTTCTGGTTTCATCAATACTTTTGGGATATGTAGGGAGTCCCCTTCATTGTAGAAACATGTGTGTTCTTAGATGGCTGGACCAACTCCTCTTCTCTATGGAAATTGGTTATGTTGGCTTCCTCATTCAAAAGGTATTAAGCATAATAGTTATTGTTATTCTATTTTATGATGATTTTGGGGTAGAGGTATTGTTCGAGATAGTTTTGGATCTACTATTTTGGTGTTCTTTATCAGGATATAGTAGGTAAAGTCTTGATATGTTGAAGAAATGACAGTATTATCAGGTCCATCTATTTGCAGGAAAAGGAAGTTGGATATTTCCATTTCTGAAACAGACTCATTAAACTTATATAAGGATTTACAACATTATGGTTCAGTTTAATGGTATATTTTTTATATATTGAGAATTTGAAAAGGCATTTTGGAGAATGGCATCAGAGTCTCAAACATCTGGAGGGAGGGAAACCAGGTTGTGGACTATCGTGCGTTGATTGATATTCTTGGTACGGAATTTTTTTCCTAATTTACATATTTTGAACATTGAAGGGGTTAACATCATTAGAGGAGATGATCTTGGTCTCCAATACTTTATACCCCTTGAGAATTTTCTATATATGGGTCTCTCTATTTTGGGACTTTTCTTGTACTCTTAGTTTTCTTTGAATAAATTAAAATATGAGTTAAGAAATCCCTTACTTGGAAGTGGGATCCCAAAGGCCTTGGAGAGGTCTGGGAGTGGCTTCGTCAGAACTTGGGGAAACATTGGAGGATTATAGGGAGAAGATTGTATGGTTTGGTTGAGCTCCAAAGGTTATGAGTGAAGAGTAAATGTGATCATAGTTGGGTTTATACTGGAAAAGAGAGGGTGTTCTTTATTATTTTGGTTTTGGAGCCTACACATTAAACTAATCAAAACCACAAACCATCCCATAGTTTTTTCCCATGGTTTTTTCCAAAAGGGATTGAAAACCATTATTATATAAGGCCAATGGCATAAATTATTAGAATATTAGGCTTGCTTAAGTGGAAGAGAGTCAGACTCTCCAAAAAATTCTTTGAAAAGTTAAAATGTTTTATAAGTATTTGAGGGTCCATTATGGCTTTTTAAAATAAATAAAATACATCTAAATTAACATTATTTTAAGTGTAAAACATATATTTTCCAAAAATTTCATTTATAGTATTTTATTACATCACCATTTGGTCATTATGATGTCATAAAACACTGTATATATTTGAATGATATTTAATTTTTACCCAAAAATTTTACTTTCTCAGAAAATTATAAAAAATTCACCATTGGATAATTTTTACATCCTGATTCAATAAATAATAGTCATGGTATTTAAATAATTTTCTAAATATGAAAATTTTTACATTTAAAATAAAAACTAAAATTTATCAAAAGTACATGGGTTTTGACCGAAATAGCTTTCAAAACATAATTAAAATTGAAATATTTTTATTACAATTATATGATAATTTAGATTTAATAATATGTATTTAAAAATTAATATTTTATTAAAATATTATTTAACTCAAAATCCATTAATTCATCAAAATATATTTATTAATTTAATATTAACAAAAAATACAATTTTTCTATAAAAAATATTTACCAAGCTAAAAATGATAAAATGAATGTATATTGATTAATGAATATTGTACATAATCATAGTCTTAGGGTATTGTTACATTGCCCCTTAAAACAACCGTATCTGACCTCAGGGTATGGTTGGTGTCGGTGACAAACTCTTGGGGTGGCTGGGATAACATTTCACTAGTGGTAATCTTTATTAACTTCCACCTCTCTCGTAGGTGGTTCCTCTAAATCTTAACATGTTAAAGCTTAGCTTGGGAATAGTCAAGAGAAAATCCCATTGATGCCACAACCATTCCAAGCTTTAAAAAATGGTCTTCGTGTGGGGGAATTCTACTCGATGATGTCATCTCTTCCTTTACCTGAGTAAATTGGATTTTTTAAATACTTATATTTATATTAATCATGTGATCACAATTCAACTGCTATATTACCAACGATCATAGTTCATAATTGTATTTTAAAATCAACCAAATATAAAACCAGGAAGTGAATATGTTTTATATGATCATTTTACATAATACTAAATTTAATTTGATCAAGACGAATTTTCATTAACATATTTATGGTAGTTACACGAAGTCCCATGCAAATGGATTACATAGGCATTGAAGTTATATATGGAGATTCATTGTGTGGTGGACATGTCCATATGAATATTTGAGCATGTATGGATGAGATAATTCCAAAGTCATTTTTATCTTGAATAGAAAAGATGTTTTACTAGAGGATATTATTTTCTAACAATTATGGGATAATTAATTTATTATATTTTTCCAATGCAACAAGGCCATGTAGACTCACACAATAGTCTAAAAATGTGGATTTATTTTAATACAATGCTTTAGATTAAAAAATATAAATTTTATATAATAATCATTTCTAAAGTAACATTGATATTTCATAAATAGATTTTTATTTTTCCATAATTTCATTATGCATTTTGTATATGTTTTATATTATTAGAAATGGAGAGAAAATTATAAACCATAAAGTGATGACAGTAACCATGATATGGCTTCTATTTTCTAGTGGTTCTTGATACCATTACATGGTATTTATTATGATTGATATATATTATCCTTCAACTAAAATCCATTATTAATTATCATGAATAATTCTTATTGTTTAACACAATATGATTATTTATGTCTTATGAGACTGTTTAAAGGGGTTTAAATGAGTAACATAATTTAAAATGTTTTTTTGTTAGATTTAAAACACTGAAATATAGTGGTTTTCTGTTTTATAATTTCAAAAATGACAAACTATATAAAAAATTATATTATTGGACAATATTTTTTGAGTGATTTTTATGGATCTCATTTAGATATCAATGTGATTATAAATTAATGTAAAACTCTATCTCACACTATTCTCTGCATTGCCTCTTTATAGTGGAGGTAATAGTAAAGCATTGATGAAAAGGGGCCCTGCCAAAGGGTTTTACTATTCCAAAACCTTGTTTACACCAATAGAGTAATGAAATCATTATTTTTCACTGATAGGTCTTCTCAAAATCACTATTATATAGAATTAAACTTCAATAGTGAGGTATGCATGTCCTACATATTTTGTAAATTTTTTATTTATCTCATATTTAATCATGTGTTTGGGTATTGTGTTCTCATTCACTATATTTCAGAAAATGGATATCCCATTTAAACCATTATGTTTTATGTTCAATATATTATTATAATTCATTTTAGTGTAATTTTTCCCACTCTTACATCACATTAATCAAAAAATATACTAGTAATTGATAAATGTGTTTACTCCTTAAAAGAAGTATGTTTTAAGAAAAATAACCTAAAAGGTTTAATATATAAAAAATAATGAACGAAATATTATCAAATATTATTATAAAATATATTCATGAAACTCTGTAATACTCAATAGAATCAAACTGCATAGAAAAAACATGTTTCGTTAAACTCTCTAAAGAATGTATCTAACATACACATCTATGTTAATGTCAAGATTTATTTACTTTTTGATTACTAGATAACATGATAGAGTATACATAAAATATAAATATAGTTTATCATTAAGTATTTCATAAATGGAATTTAGTGATAGAGGGGATTGTGATATAACATTCCCAATAGAAAGTGTTTTCATCAACTCTATCAAAATGGAATCTATAACAAAAAGATATTTCCTGGTTTCATAAAAATTATATCATTATTTATAAGTACTTATAATTCTACATTAAATACCATATATAATTGATAATATTACTTTTAATGGATAATTAAAATCATCGCAAATTTTAATATAGTTCAATACTAAAAAAAATTCAATAATTTATATCAAGTTTATTATCATAGATTATATTTTCTGAATATTAATCAAAATAAAAATATTATATAATAAAATAATATTATATAGTAATTAATATATATTTATTTATTTATGTTAAGAATTGTGAGTGGACAAGAAATAAAATAATTATTGAAAACATATGAAGGGTATGTAACACCCATATGTTATTATGAAATATTTTCATTAAATAATTTTTATTTTTTAGTAGATTGAATTACATAGAATCATGATTTTAAATTAAATGAGATATTCAAGTAGTATAAAATTATTATTATATCATATTCATTAGTTTAATGGGTATAATTATAATAAACATATGAAAATGCGTTGAGAATTCTTGGGATATTAATTTTTTATGAAAAATATAAATCAATTAGTTATTTTTATTTTTGATTGAATTACTTATGATAAATAAATTAAGGAGATATATATGTTTTATATATTAAATAATTTATTATTCATATTTATAAAAGGGATATTTTAGTCATAGGGTTTGAATAAAACCATATTTGATTTATAAAAATCTATTTTTGAAGATTAATTTTACACCTTCGAATGATGAACCCCTTTTAAATTAATATTTTGACAAATTAATAATTTTTATATTACAAAATAATTTTTCTTATGTATGATATAAAAATTTACATTGGATGAAATTTTGATATTTTTTTGATAACATTCATCTTTTGTTGAATAATGAAAATGTGATAAATTTAAATTGAAAATAACATTTTCCATTGAAATAATTAATGTGGATAAATTGTATTATTTAATGGATTAAATGTATAAACAGAATATATTTTTTCCATTTAATATAATTTATGTCATTTCCATTAATTTTACATTAAATCTATATGTAAACACATTTCAATCTTTTGGAATATTTTATCTTTTAAACCTCGTTTTCACTTTTCAATAATGAGGTTAATTTAAAATTAATTACCGAAACTTATATGTTTTGAATGTTGAAATTAGATTATATATTTGGAAACTATAGGTCTGAATTATGTTAATAGGATACTTTTATTTTTTTAGCATTATGAATAGTAATTGGTAATTATTTTTACTACTGTAATTAATAGTAAATCGGGAAACAAAAGGTAAAAATTATATTATAAAATTACCTTAACTCTATTAAAATAATATTGGATGAATAAATTCGACCCTTATCATCTATTTTTATAAATGAAATAACTTATTGTACATTTACCTATTTGCATGACATGAATATAATTAAATCTAATGAATGTGACAAAATATCACTATCTCATTTTATATAAATATATTAAATCTAATATATGGATAAATAGGATATAATATCGACTATAAATAGTATATGGAAATATAAATGAATTTCCTCAATCATAGAAATTTGATTATAATTTCTAAATATTAAATAATTACAATTAATGATGACACAATAGTGATGTAGAAATTATTTTATTAATAACACTGTCAGAAAACGAGTTTTTAAAATATTAAAATTAATGACATTTGAACTAGTTAATGTGATAAAAAAAATTTAGGGGAAAATGAATTGTTAGGAGTGTATTAAATATTTTGGTTCAAATTTATCTATTGTGTGAATTTTATTTAATGTAAAATAAAATGAATTGTGTCTAAATCGACACTAATGATATTAAATAAAATTAAAATTTTATTAAATTATATGAAAAAAATAAAAATATTTATAAATTATAAAGTGAATATTATAAGGTCTAATATAACATAAAATATCAATATATGGTTAATTAACTCCATATAAGTAAATTTTTTTAACCATTAAATATATTGAATGATATTACCACAACTAAAATTAAATAGAATATCTATGTGTCAATTAGAACTATATGGTTTAAATTGATAGAAAAACATGTCCAAAATTTATTGGTTGATGAGAATGAAAATTTATATCATCTCAAATTCGAAATTAGGACATTTTGGTAGTTTTTCTATTCTGTTAAAATTTATTATAATTTATTATTTATAAATATTCCAAAAGTGACCCTCGCCTCAATTATACAATGAAACCTCCCCCTCACCAATTCAATTCATTTTGAGCCTTAATTCTTTGATATCCCCTACAATATTTCCTTCTAAAATTCTCTATCATAATTTAGCGTTCCTACCTAAAGGGTAGGTACAGATGGCCACCTCAGCACTCCACGTCCATCAGACTCCTCTGTGTACCGACTAGTCGTAAAATCCACCTCTGGGTACCATTTAGTCCTGGCGCTCTCAGCCTCCGTCAGCGATGTCCGTCGTCTACATCCAACAGAATGAGATGTGGGCATAGACTATGATGGAGTGAGTATAATGATACACCGTAGGGACCCCAAGATCCTCAGGGTCTCACAAAATACAACATTGATAAGCCATAGTGTATAAAATAAACAGATAACCATTACTTAGGTATATGCCCACACATATACCTACGCTATCTAGAAACCCATCTCAAGCATGAAGAAAACCCAAAAGTCATTGACATAGTTGAACTAGTATTTTTATTCCTAGTGTCAAAAGAACAACTTCTGGATAACTCCTCCTCTATCGAGTAAAGTGGGCCTTCCACTACAACCAAGCGCTTCCCACTAACAATGGACTGCTGAGGTACTCCTCCTATCAATTATTGTGGGTATGTTGCGCTAACACAGAAGTGCCCCACACCATGGGTCTGCCGCTACAACCACGCGCTCCTCCTCATAGCCTACAAGGGTACTCCTTCTGTAGAGTACAATGGGTCTACCGCTATAACCAATCACTCCTTCATTTTGGGTATGCCACAACAACTAAGCGCTCCCCACTTGGCCATCTGAAACACTTAGAGTCAATCTGTCATCAGTCGTCATGTCTCAGCCAGCTACTAGGTCTCTTTAATCTTCTTGCTCGTCTCCTAGAGAGTCTTCTCCACAAGCTACGGTTCGATACTCCATGTGTCGTGAAGTCCCACGTAGATGTATCTCAAAGATGTGCCTTTTCATACGGGTCTCAACACAATAGATGGCGCGTCAATCGAATGCCTGGTCTGTTAGTTATTAGTCTTTTAGTCCCGAGGGCCCAGTTGGATTCGTGTACAAACCAGCCTAACTATATCTCAAATATACGCCCTCCCCCATTGGGGTATACTCAAAGGGACTGACTCTCATTATGATTACCAGTGCCACTAACGGTTCAACAAACATACGTACATTTCTAAAGATATAGCCAAAGTAAGGAAAGGGTCGCTAGTATGCTCGGGTCCGATACGACCTGGTCTGACCGACCCAACCCAACCCAGTCTGGGCCGACCCGGTCTGGGTTAACCTGGACAGACCAGATGGGTCTGACCCAGCCCATTGGGTAGGTCAGCCCGCTAAGTTATGCTCGTTCCACTTGGCCTGGCCCAGCGGACTGCGAGGGCGGTTCGGCCTGGATGTCGCCACGCATGTGGCTTGGTCTGAAGGCTGGGGCCGGTTCGGTCATTGCCGTGAGGGGCGTGGATTGAGTGGTCTACGGCCTTGAGGCCAGCAGGTAGGCCGTGTGGGGCGTAGGGAGGCCAGTTGGATGTCGTGCAGGCCGTGGGTGCACCAGGCAGGCAGTGAGGGCATCGGGTAGGGTGACGACGGAGCTGGGCAATGCACGGGTTGTGCGGGCAGCGCACAGGGGCGTCGGGAAGGGTGCTAGTGCAGCCGGGAAACGCGCGGGGCACCCGGGCTTCCAGCTCAGAGGCCCCAGGAAGGATGCTGGTGGAGCCGGGCGGGTCGCGGGGCGCACGTGTAGGCAGCGAGGGGTATGGCGCGGGGCCCATGGGTAGTCCAGCACAGGCTACGGCGGTGCGCGGGCAGGGGAGCGAGGCATAGCGGTGTTCGGCTAGAAGCAGCGGTGCACCGCAAGGGCGACGTGATTTTCGGAGGCCACAGGTAGCGCGACCATTGTTCTCCATCTTCTTCATTATCGCTTCATTACCATTTCGTCGAGGAGTCATCAAAAAAGGAACAATAGAGGGGTGGGGCCATGTTGGTGTGGCCCGCACCCTCCGCGTTTAGGGTGGTTGTAATAAGTTCTCAATAACAAAGAAAGACACCACACCTGTAAAAGGGTAGACATCAAAGTTCCTTGATTAAGGATGGAAGAACATGGAATTTAAAGGAAGACACCCACTACCTTTGATTTTCCCTTCATCAATCGACATTTTTTGATGGTGTTACTGAATGAAGATGATGAAGTTCATCGATCGTTGCATTCGTCACGCACTCCCAACCCAAGATCGTGTGTCGGTTCACTGATGACGATGTGGAGGGGAGTTGCTCTACGTCAGAAAGTGGTTGGGGTAGAATACTAAGGAAGAAGTTTCCTCAGTTTTCTTCCCTTTCTTTTCATTATCCATTGGTTGAATGGTCCTCCCTAGCTATCCTCTTCCTCTGTTCCACCAAAAGAGAATGCCAACACAATAATAATAATAATAGGTTTTCTATTATTTTATTTTTGGCATAAAATTAAAATGGAAAAATAAACCCCCCTTAATAAATTCACACGTGTTGGCATAGTAATTTGGAATGCACGTCGACACATTTAATTGGCATGTGTGTCATCACAATTAATTGGAAGGTGCGTCAGCATAATTAATTGTCATGTGCATTGGCAGAATTAATTGTCATGTGCATTGGAACAATTAATTCCGCAGAGGTGGTAAAGAGGTCCTCCCTCATTAATGAGGGGAATTGAAGAGGTTTCATCCTCCACCATCAATAGGTGTCGGGTGGTCCCCACCCCTATCATTAATTGGGAGGTTATGCTCGGGTTACGCCCACCACCATAACCACTCATGGAAGGTAAGGCTATGGTGGTCACACCACAAACTCCCAAGGGGTTGTCTCAACCCACACACTCAACAAAAGACATATTAAAAATAAATTAATGTGTTTACTTTATTTTATTTATTTTATAAAAATCCAAAAACTGAATTTTATTTCCGAATCATTGTCGTCGAAGTGAAAGTCTTCAAAAGCGAATACCGGCACTACAAGTTCAATGGTGCCCTCGAATTTTAATTCTGAGCACCGGTTCAATATTTATAAAATCCTACTCGTACGTATACTAAACATAAAAGAATAAATCTTCAAAAATTTATTCTGAGAACACCGGGCCTCGGAATCAAGCGCCGTCATTTTTTTCCACCCCATAAAAATACCATGTATTTATGAAAAAAAAATTACATGGAATTTTCGGGACATTAAATTCTCCCCACCTCATGAATTTATGTCCCCATAAGCTACAACTCACACTAATTGAACAAATGGGGATATTGAGAATGCATTTGAGCCTCCTACCCCCATGTTCTATCATGGAGGTTCCCATGCTGCCAATGAACGTGCACTAGAGGTATCGACCGTCCACGTAGGACCTGATCCTGTCGATCCTCAATCTCCATGGGAACTTTGGTGAATGTCGCCCCATCATCGATATCCAGCTCCCCATGGTCGATTATGTGAGAAGGGTCATGCACGTATCTTATCAGCTGAGATACATAGAAGATGTCATGTACCCAGTGCAACTGAGGTGAAAGAGCTAAGCGGTAAGCCACCCCGCCTAATCTTATGAGGACCTGGAAAGGTCTGATGAACCTCGGAGATAACTTTCTGCCTCTGCCAAATCATTGTAGACCTCATCGAGGTGAGACCTATAAAAAGACGTGGTCACCATCCTCGAGCTTTAGAGGTCTCCATCTCCTGTCAGCATACGACTTCTGCCTGCTCTGTGTTGTCTTCATTCCCTCCTGGATGGTATGCACCTTCTCTGTGGTAGCCCATACCATCTCTGGTCTCACTACTACTGACTCCCCTGGGTAGGTCCAGCACAGTGGCTATTTACAAGGTCGACCATACAAGGCCCTAAAAAGAGCTATACCGATGGTGGAGTGATAGTTGTTGTTGTAGGAAAACTCCACCAAAGGTAAGTGATCCTCCCAGCTGTGATCGAAGTCGAGGACACATGAATAGAGCATTTCCTTGAGGGTATAAATGTTCCGCTCAATTTGGCCATCCGTCTAAGGATAGAAGGCGGTGCTCAGACATAGTTGTGTCTCGAAAGCCTCCTACAACCCCTTCCATAGCGGGGAAGTAAACTGTGTGTCACGGTTGGTGACAATAGAATAAGGTAATTCATGCAAACACACATCTTCCTGCACGTAGAGACATTCCAAGCATTATTCTGTCCATTGAATTCTAATCGGTAGGAAGTGGGCCGATTTGGTGAGTCGGTCGACGATCAGCCAAATCGAGTTGTGCCCAATAGATGTCTGTGGGAGACCCATCACGATGTCCATGGATATCCCATACCACTTCCACTCTGGGACTTCTAAGGGCTGAACCAAGAATAATGGTACCTAGTGCTCTGCCTTTACTTGCTGATAAGTGAGGAACCGAGAGACAAACATTGCCACATCCATCATCATACCTGGCCACCAGTGCTATTGTCAAAGGTCTCGGTACATCATCGCCTCTCCTGGACGTACCCCTATAAGGGATGTGTGGAAAACCCTCCAAACCTCCTCTTGATGTTATACTTGTACCCTGGTATGTCCTCTGAAGAGGATGACGTGCTCCCCACCGTCAGAAAATATATTCGGTTCCTGCCCTGTGGATATTTGAGAACATCGTTTCTCACAGTCAGCATTCCCATGCTAAGCTTACCTGAATAGCTAAAAGAGTGGGGGAGTGACCGTAAGAGACTATGAATGTTTCTCCATCCCTATCCATAGAGGATATCTACAATGCAGACAGCTGCTCTGTCACCTCTCCTAGCAGTTGAATACCAGTTCTCTTACTGAGCGCATCTGTAACAATGTTCCCCTTTCCCTGAGTATAGACTATATATAAGTCACAGTCCTAGAGGAACTCAAGCCAACGCCATTGTATCAGGTTCTGGTACTTATGAGAAAATATAAAACTGAGACTCTTAGGATCATAGTACATAGTAAAACATTCTCCCATAAGATAGTGTCGCTGAATATTCAATGCAAACACCATTGCTGCTAACTCCAGGTCATGGGTAACTTAGTTCTTCTCATGTTGTCTCACATATCGAGAACCATATGAGATCACAGCCCGCTCCTGCATTAGGACACACACAAGTCTAGTCCATGATGCTTCGCAGTAGACTACATAACCTATGCCTTCCTCTAGAAGACTCATGATGGGGGCACTAGTTAGCTTCTACCTCCACTCTTGAATGATCTATGAGCATTTATACGACCACATGAAGGGTTTCCCATTATTTTTCAATGATGATAGTGGTGATACAACTCTATATAAGTCTGGAACGATCCTCCGAATGTTGCTAGCCAATCCCAGGAATCTTCGTACCTCCATCACACTTCATTTTGGTTCCCAAGCAAGTACCACCTCGATCTTCGCTTGATCCACTACAACACCAGCCTCCATGATGACATGTCCCATGAAGTGAACCTCTCGAATCCAAAAATGACGCTTCGAGAGCTTACCATAAAGTTGGTGCTCTCAGAGTGTGTCTTATACATCCTGCAAATGGTAGGCATGCTCCTCCACAGTAGTTTAGTAAACCCTAATTTTGTCGATGAAGACTACAAGAAAGTGATCTAGGTGTGGCTTTAAGATCTTGTTCATGAGTCCCGTGAACACTACTGGAGCTTTGGTTATGCCGAAGGGAATAACCAATATCTCTTAGTGGTGTAGGATCGAAATACTGATGTAGATGCTCAATTTACAACAGGGGGGGTGAATTGTACAGTTCAAAAATTCCTTTGGAACATTTAAAGTTAGTTAAGAATAACTATGTTTTCCTTAAGAAAAGGAAAGAGCTATGTTTAACAAAGTTGAACTTAAGAAAATTCACAACACCTCTAACACCAAACAAAACATGGAAAAAATCTTCCGAAAGAAGGTTCCGGAAATATGGTTCCTGAATTCGAAACTTAACAAAATATGACAATATGATATTCTACCTTAAAGCGTATAGAATCTAAATGAAATAGAGTAAAAATAAGGAAGTATAAGAAAGTTATACTTTCCTTACAATACAAAATGCAGCGGAATATAAACAAGTAGTAGAACTAGAAGTAACAAGATATAAGTCTTTTAACCCAAAGAGAATGGTATCCAACAACCTTGGATAAAGGTCCCTTGATTTATACATTCAAGCAAGTCTGTCTTACCCACACCAGGGTAATCCCTCGATACGAAGATCAGAGCCTCTATCATGCTATCCCCGCAATCCCTAAACTTCAAGGTAGTTGGCACCTCTGTCTTCCTCAGCATGCAAGCCCTCGAACATCAAGGTAGTCAGCAGCTCTATTTTCCTATCCTCGGAAGTCCTCGAATGTAATCACCAACATTCGGAGTCGCACAAAGCAAAAACTGAACGAGCAGTTCAGTATGCACAAAGCATGAAAATAATTCTATCTCTAGAAATCACTTTAGCAGCGTGTGGTCTCTAGATTGATCAACATCATTGTTTTTTTGAGCTCTTTCAAATGAGCTCCTATTTATAGGCAAACTTCCAACGGTCGGCTCCTTCTTCCAACGGTCATATTTTCAATGAAATTCGGAAGGACCCATACACGTGTAACTCAACCAAAGGTTAATAAGAAACAGAATAGACGACATCGTTTTATAACAAACATTGTATAACTGAATGTACGATATCGTTTTGGAATGAAGAATATGCAAGTAAAGGCTAATTAATAGTTTGGAGTGTAAGCAAGTCAATGGTTTGGAGTTTAACCAAAATGAAGTTCGGAGTCTATGTTAAGAAATTTTTGGATTCTATTTTATAGGAAATCAGAGTCTGGTTTCATCAGATATCGGATTCTAAATCTGTATAGTTCGGAGTCGAACTGCTTAAAAGTTCGGAGTCAAACTTCTTAAGAGTTCGGAGTCGAACTTCATAAGTGTTCGGAGTCGAACTTCTTAAGAGTTCGGAGTCGAACTTCTTAAGAGTTTGGAGTCGAACTTCTTAAGAGTTCGGAGTCGAACATCTTAAGAGTTCGGAGTCGAACTTCTTAAGATTTCGGAGTCGAACTTCGTAAGAGTTTGGAGTCGAACTTCTTAAGAGTTCGGAGTCAAACTTCTTAAGAGTTCGGAGTCGAACTTCTTAAGAGTTCGGAGTCGAACTTATTAAGAGTTCGAAGTCGAACTTCTTAAGAGTTTGAATTAGAACTGCTTCAGAGTTTGGAGTCCAGAATTCAGATTAAACTATATTACAGATCACATCCATGATTCGGATCCTAAAAACAGAATGCTCCAACTCTACATTATAAGGCTCCAGAAATTTGGTTGTGATTCCGGTTTTTGATTTTAAGGTAAAAAAATATATATGTATAAGAAAATCGAGGTTAAGATAAATTTCCTTAAAGAAGTAAATTTTCCTTATTTGAGTAAAAAACATATTTGCTTAAGTATAAGGTGTTTGTGATTTTCAAAACAAGAGGGATTGGAAAAGTCATAAGGAAAACCTTATTGACTCAACAATCTCCCCCTTATTGGAAAGGACAAACATCCTTTTGAAAAATTATATAAGGATTTTGAAAAATTTCATTAGACTATTAAAACTTATCTCTGTTTGTTCATGGATAGAAGTGAATACAACTAACTCCCCCTTAGGAATTGAAACTCTAAGGATTTTATTCTGGGTTTCCGGAGTAGAGTTTTCATTATTGTAAGAATGAAAAAAAATGTAGTGGGAAACTCCCCCTTTCTTTAAGGATATTTCTCTCAGAAATTTTCCTTTCTCCTCCTTAGGAATAGTTTTTTTTCCTTCTCCCCTTTGTGATTTTCAAAAAAAATTGAAGGGAATGGAAAACAAATTATGCTACCTAAAACATTAGTATATGACAAGATACAAACCAAACAGATAACCATTTCATTAGAGTTGGGGGGGAAAATTACAAGGAAAGACAACAACAACAAAGGATCAGAGTGGTTCATTTGTCTTCTTTTTCCGTTGGAATAAGCTGATTCAACAAGGATTTGTGTTTCTTCAAGTCTATTTGGTATTTCTCTCATTGCCTCTCCAAGGCTTTTAACTTTTCTTATTGAGCTTTTAAAAGCTGTGCTTGAGCCTCCAAGGATTCTTTTTTCAATTTCAACAACTCATCCTGCTTTTCCATCCTCTGATGAAACTCAATCCGGAAATCTCTTTCAGTTTTCCAATTCTGAGATATTGAGTTAAGCTTCCCATTCAGATCCCTGACCTTTTGATTCCAGATATTTTGTTCCTGGGTCAACTTCTCAGAAATTTTACTAATCTTTTTGTCCTCCATTTCAAAAGCACTTTGAACTTCATCCTGAAAATTTTCAAAGTGAACTAAATCTTTGTCCACTCTCTTAGACCATTGGGTTACTTTACTAGAAGATTTCCTATGCATGGCATAATCGATCAGAAAACGTTTCTGTTCATCTTCCAACTTCACAAACATATCCATTACCATGGATAAAGAATCTGATTTTTGATTCATATATTGTTGCATCAACTGGCATCTAAAATCTATAGCTGGAAGAATCGGTATTGTGTCCACTAGCTTTCTTAGAGATTGAACCAAAAAATAATTCCTGTGGGATGATGATTCCAAATCAGAGACTTCTTTTTGAGATTCCTCTTCTTTAACTAGAATCAACTTCATTCTAGAGTTACCACCAACCTATTTGTTTCTTATGATATCTATAATAGGTGTCTCCAATAAAGTTTGCTTTCCTTTATCGAATTTAGGAATGGATTAATCATTTGGAGAAACATCCTTAGATTCAGAAACATGAACAATCTGATCTTCATCTGGTTGCTGCCTTTCTTGTCCTTCTTCAAGAAAATTCCTTTGATAGGATTCTTCTTCATCAAATAGCTCATTCTCTTCTTCTTCCTCTTGAAGTTTCTTGCCGGCTTCCTCATCTCCCTTCCCTGGAGATACTATTTTTTTCAGATTCGGCCTTATAATCTTGAATTTGTTTGATCAAGGAATCTAGTTCATCGCTCTCCTCTTCTTCTTCTTCTTCTTCTTCCTCTACTTGTTCTACTTCGTCCTCAACTGCTTCAGCAACCTCCTTCTCAGCTTCTACTGCAGGTTCTTTACCCTTGTTATTTTCCAGAGTGACATAATTTTTCGCTGGTGTTTCTGATAATGAAGATTCGACTCCGAATGTTTCCGGAACTAGAAGCCTTTCAGAAGCTAACTCTGTACCTTTTTGTAAAGATTGTACTAGTTCTGCTTCAGTCATCTTCTTCCTCAACTTCTTTTCCTTCGTTTGCCTTTCTAGATCCTCAACAGCCTTTTCTTTTAAAGCCTTAGCCTCAGCAGGATCGAGTCCGAATTGAGGATCCCCTTCCTTCCTCATTTCCTTATCATTCCTCCATATTGCTGCTACTTCATCTGTATAGATTTTCTTGCTTCTTCGGTTTTGGTGGTTCAGATTCAGTTTCCATTACCTGAGGAAATTCTTCATCAATAACTACTTCTATAGAATTTCTCTTCTTCCTTTTCATTTTTAAAGGTTCCGAAGATTGTGTTTCTTTTTCAGCTGCTTCAAATTCTTCCACAGATACGGGGTAAAATTCTCCAGACTCACTATAAAATCCTATCTTCATTCTCTTAAGCTTGTCATCACTAACATGCATGAGCTTGCAATTCCGGATCATTGATTTGCAGGCAACATTGAAAGATTCTAAGCATCGAACAATCAAATTTGATAATAAGTCAGGAAACATTATAATCTGAGCTCTCAAATTACCTTCTTTGATATTCTTGATCGTAACCAAGACATGCCTTATCAGATTTATCTTTCTTAAATTTACCAAAAAATCTAAGACATAGATATCAACCTTCTTCAGATTGTCTTTGTTTCCTCTTCTCGGAACTAGAAAACCTTGCACCCCTAGTTGCATTATTCTATTATTCAGAGTGAGCCGAGCAATCTTAGTAGTTGAATCATCCTTAATCCCAAGACACTGCCGTGCTTTTTCCTTAATGAAACTTCCTTGCACATCCGGAAGATTGTGAGAGCAAAATTCATCTTCTCCCTCATATGCTATACCAACCAGGCTTTCTGTATTGGTGTAAGAAAGTTTATATGTCTTTCCATAAGACTTAAAAGAAAATCTTTCTCTGCCATCTTCCACTAGGAAGGAAACAGACTCATAAAATTCTATCAACAAGTCAGTGTCAACCGGATCCTGTTTATATGACTTGGCTATGCAGACGTCTTCCCATCCATTTAGTCTAATATTTTTTGAAATAATATAGTCAAGCTTATAAAAATCCAAATGAACTAACCGTTCTCTGTAAACTAACCACTTTTAAATTGGTTTTGTAGTTGACATATCCTGTGAAGTTGCTTCAATAGACATTCAGAGTTAAGTAAATTGTAGGATTCAGATCAGATTTACACAGTTCGGAAACGACCTTAAGAGGAGCAGCAGGGCTTCGAGACGCAAAAGCTTGAAAACCGATGTAGGATGAGTCTCGGGACCCCCTTTTTATAGGCAAAGAAAATGAATGTTAGTTTTCCAATGGTCATCCAATGTTTGAAAATACTTCGATCTGATCTCACGGTTGAGAATAACCCCACCAAAAAAAATTGACTCCGAATTTTTGAGGTTTTTTTTAAAGAAACCATTCGGATTTGAGGAAAAACTAGAATCCAAACGAAAGAAGGAAGATACCAGTAAGAAAAATCTGATTACAAAACTATATGTAGGGAAATCATAACTTATGGATTGACAAGAAATATTAGTTGAAATTGGTAATATTCTTCTTGAAGAAAAAAAACATTATTATGAAAAGTCTAGTACAAAAAAAAACATTACAAAATGCATAGTCTGAAAATCATTGTTCTGGAAATTTGCAGTACGAGAATTCCATTCCAGAAGTTTTCAATATGAGAAAAAATATTCCAATCCGGAAATTTTCAGTTCCGAAAATTTTCATTCTAGAAATCAAAGTTTCGAAAAGTTTGAAAACAAACATTGAAAAACTTTGTTATTCTAACAAACAAATGTACTCCCCCTATGAAAAGAAGATTATTACGGTAAGGATACTTTTCATCAGAATGTTAATTAAGGAGGATTCCCTTACGGCTATCTTCCCTAACTTCTGTTTAATGTATTCAAATCTATCAGAAGTCAATGATTTTGTGAAAATATCAGAAAGTTCATCTTGTGTTCCGATAAATTTATGAATGACATCTCCTTTAAGTGTGTGATCCCAAAGAAAGTGATGCCTAATATCTATGTGTTTTGCACGGGAGTGATGTGCAGGGTTCTTACTTAGGGCAATGGCACATGTGTTATCATAAAAAATTTGTGTTTTAGTAAAACTCAAGCCACAGTCTGTGAGTGTGTGTTGCATCCACAAAACTTGAGCACAACAAATTCCAACTGCTATATATTTAGCTCCAGCCATGGAAAGTGCTACATAATGTTTCTTTTTGCAGGACCAAGAAACTAACGAATCTCCTAAGAATTGACAGGTTCCAGATGTACTTTTTCTATCCATTCTGCACCCACCAAAATCAGAACCAGAAAATCTTTTTAGAATAAAATCATTTCCAGATGTATAATATAATCCTAGATCCATGGTTCCCTTAAGGTAGCGAAAAATTCATTTTACTACCTTTAAGTGAGATTTCTTAGGATTGTATTGATATCTTGCACATAAGAATACTGAGAACATTAAGTCTGGTTGACTAGCTGTTATGTAATGTAAACTTCCTATCATACCTCTAAAATATGGTTGATCAACTGGTTTCCCAGTTTCATCAAGATCTAAAGAGTTTAAGGTACCAATGGGAGTACATATACTCTTAGTGTTGTCATAACCATACTTTTTAAGAAGATATTTAATATACTTATGTTGAGATATGTAGGTTCCTTCTGGTTTTTGAGAAATTTGAAATCCGAGGAAAAACGTTAACTCACCCATCATACTCATTTCAATCTCATATTTTATTAGACTTTCAAAAGAGTCAGTCAAATATTGCTAGGTTGACCCAAATATGATTTCATCAACATAAATTTGAATGATCAAAACATTTTTCTTATCTTTCTTTATAAAAATGGTTGGATCTGCATTTCCCTTAACATAGTTATTTTGAAGCAATAATCCAGTGATTCTATCATACCATGCTCGTGGGGCTTGTTTAAGACCATACAAAGCTTTGGTATGTCTAAAAACATAATCAGGATGTTTTGTTTCTTCAAAGCCAGGAGGTTGTTCAACAAAAACTTCATCTTGAACATAACCGTTAAGAAAAGCACATTTCACATCCATTTGAAAAAGTTTGAAATTAAAGAAAGCTGCAAAGGCAAGTAGAATACGGATAGATTCAAGTGTAGCTACTGGAACATAGTTTTCTTCATAGTCTATTCCCTCTTGCTGATTATAGCCTTTATCAACAAGTCTATATTTATTTCTTACTATGACTCCATTTTCATCACATTTAATTCTGAAGAACCATTTTACTCCAATAACAGAAGTTTCCTTAGGTCGTTCAACCAAGGTCCAGACTTTATTCCATTCGAATTCATTTAGTTCATCTTGCATTGCCTTGATCCAATCATCATCACCTAAAGCATCAACAGTGATTTTAGGTTCTAATTGGGAAATAAATGCTAGATGTTCTACATCATTTCTTAAGGAACTTATAGTTTTTACAGGTTGATTTACATCACTAATGATACTATCACTAGGATGATTCTTAAGAAACACGTGATTTGGGTTTTGTAAAACATGTTCATCAACATAGGGTAGAAAGTCTTCTCGGGTAAATGTTTCAAGAGTATCTTCTAGAACATTATCCTTATCAGAAGGTTCTTCTATCAAAGGTTGATAATCAGTTTTTGAAAACACATCCGAAAATGTAGGTTGAGGTGGTTTAAAAACAAAAGGATCTGACTCATCAAATCTTACATGTACTGTTTCTTCAACAGTACATGTATTTTTATTAAAAACTCTATATGCCTTAGAGGTTGTGGAATATCCTAAGAAAATCCCTTCATCAGATTTTGGTGCTAATTTATGTAGGTTGTCTTTAGTATTTAAAATAAATATTTTTCAACCAAAAACCTTGAAGTAGGATAGTCTTGGTTTTCTACCAATCCATAAATCATAAGGAGTTTTATTATGAAACTGTCTAATCAAAACTCGATTTATAGTATAACAAGCAGTACTTACAGCTTCAGCCCAAAAATGTATAGCAGTAGAATATTCATTCAACATGGTTCTAGTTTTCTATTGAAGAATTCTATTTCTTCTTTCAACTACACCATTTGGTTGAGGAGTTCTAGGTGCTGAAAAATTGTGAGTAATACCTTTTTTACTTGAAAAAGTTTCAAAATTAGAATTTTGAAATTCTCCTCCATGATCATTATGAATTGTTTTCAATGGATGGGTTTTCTCATTTTTAACTTGAGCTCGAAAACTTTTGAAATAGTAAAAATCTTCAGACTTCTTTGCTAGAAAATAGACCCATGTAAATCTAGTATAATCATCTACTAGAACAAACACATAGTATTTTCCTCCAATACTTCCATTTTGTGTTGGACCAAAAAGATCCATGTGCCCTAATTGTAATGCATTAGTTGTTGAGACTTCACCAATTGATTTAAAACTAGATTTATGTTGCTTTCCATAATGACAAGGATCTCAAACTTTAGAAGAATCAAATATATGATCCGGTAGATCCTTAACTAGTTTCTTCTTAGAGAGTTTACATAGGTTCCTAAGATTACAGTGACCTAGTCTTCTATACCATAACCAGGAGTGATATTCCTTTGCACTTAGGCAAGGTAAATCTTGGCTTCTGAGGTCTTCTAAGTTCAGAGTGTAAACATTCCCTTGCCTCTTGGCTGAGAGAATAAATTCTTCCTTGGAATTGTGAACTAAACACTTAACATTCCTAAAACTCACAAGGTAACCTTCATCACATAAGTGACTTATGCTAATGAGGTTGTGATTAAGACCCTTAACAAAACCAACATTTGAAATCAAGGTTTTACCAAGAAGAAAAATATTACCAATACCAACAATCTCTCCCTTAGCATTATCTCTAAAAGTTACCTTTCCTCCTATCATTTTGATAATCTTTTCAAAATAGATTTTGTTACCAGTCATGTGTTGGGAACATCCACTATCCATGTACCATGTATTGTTGCTAGTATTTTCATTATTTTCCTGAAATCAAGAATAGAATTAGACTTTCGGAATCCAAACATTCCTGGATCTGAGATTTCCTGATAATAAAATTTTAGGAACCCACACCTTCTTAGAGAAATAAGCTTTGTGAAATCCAAAAGATTGGGTTTTGTTAATGGAACAATTCTTTGCCTAGTGACCACCACATTAACACTTGTTAAAAAATAGGGAACTTTGAGGAACAAAATAATTGTTACTAAAAATTGGTTTTCCACAGGTATAAGCAAATCCAGATTTATTTCTTAAAGGTCATATTTGGGAATACATTTTATCAAAATTTTCCTTACCATGGGTAATGTTTGATAAACACTTCTTTAAGGAAAAAATTTTAGACCTGAGTTTTATAACAAAGTTTTTATCCTCAAAATCAATAGTTTTAGAGCTAGATCTAGGCTCGAAAATATTTTTCTTAGAAATTACTTTTTCTAATTCTTTAGAAAGTTTGTTCTTCTCAGAAATTATGTCCTCAAGGTTTTTTGAAATACTTTCAAAATCAGCATTTTTCCTATCATGATCATTAGAAAGATCTGATATCTCTTTCGTAAGAATAGAATTCCTAGAGTTTTCCTTATCATGTTTCTTATTGAGTTCTGAATTCTCAATCTCATGATGTTCAGCAAACCTAGAGACTTCTTCATAAGTAGGTAAAGTATTTTTTTCATCAGAAGAGGATTCTTCATCAGAAGAGTTATAATATTTACTATCATTAGAATTTAAAGATACATTGGTCAATGATTCATCATTTCATACCTTAGCCATAAAATACTGATTTTAAATAGGTAATCTGGACATAAGACCAAGATTCTTCTGTCCTGAAGATTCATAATCAGAATATTCATCTGAAGAGTCACCACCACTGGCACTCCAGGTGTTATTAGCTTTCCGAACTTTCTTATCTTTGGCTTTATAATACTTCTTTCTATTCCTATCTGAATGCCTTTCTATCCTTTCTTTCTTTTTGAGTAAAGGACAATCTGGTCTAATATGTCCAGCTCTTTTGCATTCATAACAAATAACTTCTCTATCTTTTCTATCTTTCCTTTCCTTTTTCTTATACTTTGATTGGAAATTTTTCTGGCTGGCTATCTTGTTCATCCATAGAGCATGATTTTCTAGTTCATTTTCTGAGACTTCACACTAACTAGATTCGGAATGGAAAATAACTTTCTTAGACATGGATCTGGTTACTCTCCCAGGATTCTTAGCTTTCATCTGATTTGAGGATGTTGTAAAAGCAATAGTACCATTTCCATTCTTCTTCTTGATATTGTCTGCATCTCTCTTCATTCTTGTCTCATGTTGTAGAAGAGTTCCAAATACCTCATCAAGAGTAATTTGAGTGACCTTCCTGTTCTCATCTATAGATTTTCTTTTGGATTCCCACTCATTAGGCATAATATCAATTATTTTATCCACAAGAGCTTCATCATCTAAACCTTTCTCTCCCATAGATTGTAGGCTGTTGATTATAGTCATGAATATCTGTTGAACTTTATAGATTGGTTCTCCATAAGGAAAGCTGAAGCCATGATATTCAGCTCTAAGCATAGCTCTCCTGGTCTCAATCACTTTAGAAGTCCCAAAGTGTGTAACCTCTAACTTCTTCCATATACAATTAGCTGGTTCACAAGAAAAAATTTGGCTATATATATTTCTAGTCATTGAACACAGTAGAGTATTATGTACCTTATAATTGAGTTGATATTCTTGCTATTCCTGGTTAGTAAAAGTTCTAACTTCCTTTTCAGGAATTTTATAATCCCCATTAAGCATAACAAATATATCCACTCCAGTGTTGATAACAAAAGTCTTCATTCGATCTCTCCAGTACTCATAGTCATTACCATCAATGATAGGTGGTCTTGTAGGATTTAGATTAACAATCGAACCAATATTTATTCCTGTCATACTAGAAACATTTGATACACAAACTTGTTAGTAGAAAAGTATATCGTAATAACAAAGTTCGGAATGAGAATGTTCAGAATGAGAAATTTTGGAATGGAAAAGTTCGGACTGGAAAAGTGAGAAAGAAAAATTCATTCGTGAGTATAAGTATTTCAGAAACCTCTCTCTGATACCAATTGTAGGATCGAAATAGTGATGTAGATGCTCAATTTACAAGAGGGGGGTGAATTTTACACTTTAAAAATTCCTTTGGAACCTTTAAAGTTAGTTAAGAATAACTATGTTTTTCTTATGAAAAGGAAATGGCTATGTATAACAAAGTTAAACTTAAGAAAATTCACAACACCTCTAACACCAAACAAAACTTGGAAAAAGATTCCGAAAGAAGGTTCTGGAAATATGGTTCCAGAAATAGAAACATAACAAAAGATAACAATATGAGATTCTACCTTAAATCATATAGAATCTAAATGAAACAGAGTACAAATAAGGAAGTATAAGAAAGTTATACTTTCCTTACAATAAAATATGCAGCGGAATATAAACAAGTAGTAGAACTACAAGTAACAATATAGAAGTCTTTTAACCCAAAGAGAAGGGTATCCAACAACCTTGGATAAAGGTCCCTTGATTTATACTTTCAAGAAAGTATGTATTACCCACACCAGGGTAAGATTTTGATACGAAGATTGGAGTCTTTGTCTTGCTATCCCCGTAAGCCCTCAACTTCAAGTTAGTTGGCACCTCTATCTTTCTCAGCAAGGAAGCCCTCGAACATCAAGGTAGTCGGCACCTCTGTCTTCCTATCCTCGGAAGTCCTCGAATGTAATCACCATCATTCAGAGTCCCACAAAGCAAAAACTGAATGAGCAGTTCAGTATGCACATAGCATGAAAAGATTTCACTCTCTAGAAATCACCTTAGCAGCGTTTGGTCTCTATATTGATCAGCTTCATTGTTGTTTTGAGCTCTTTCAATTGAGCTCCTATTTATAGGGAAATTTCCAACGGTTGGATCCTTCTTCCAACGGTCATATTTTCCATGAAATTCAGAAGGACCTGTACACGTGTAACTCAACCAACGATTAATAAGAAATAGAATAGACGACACAGTTTTATAACAAACATTGTATAACTGAATGTACGACATCGTTTTGGAATGGAGCATATATAAGTAAAGGCTAATAAATAGTTTAGAGTGTAAAAAAGTCAAAGGTTTGGAGTCTACCCAAAATGATGTTCAGAGTCTATGTTAAGAAATGTCCGGATTCTATTTTATAGGAAATCAGAGTCTGGTTTCATCAGAGATTGGATTCTAAATCGGTAGAGTTCGAAGTCGAACTGCTTAAATGTTCAGAGTCAAACTTCTTAAGAGTTCGGAGTCGAACTTCTTAAGAGTTGGATTCGAACATCTTAAGAGTTCGGAGTCGAACTTCTTAAGAGTTCGGAGTCGAACTGCTTATAAGTTGGGAGTCGAACTTCTTAAGAGTTCGGAGTCGAACTTCTTAAGAGTTCGGAGTCGAACTTATTAAGAGTTCAGAGTCGAACATCTTAAGAGTTCGGAGTAGAACTTCTTAAGAGTTCGGAGTTGAACTTCTTAAGAGTTCGGAGTCGAACTTCTTAAGAGTTCGGAGTCGAACTTCTTAAGAGTTTAGAGTCAAAGTTCATAAGAGTCTAGAGTCAAACTTCTTAAGAGTTTGAATTATAACTGCTTCAGAGTTTGGAGTCCAGAATTAGGATTAAACTATATTACAGATCACATCCATGATTCAGATCCTAAAAACAGAATGCTCCAACATTTCATTATAAGGCTCTGGAGATTTGGTTGTGATTCCGGTTTTTGATTTTAATGGAAAAAAATAGCTATGTATAAGAAAATCTAGGTTAAGGAAAATTTCCTTAAAGAAGTAAATTGTACTTTTTTGAGTAAAAATAATATTTTTTTAAGTATAAGGTGATTGTGATTTTAAAAACAAGAAGGAATGGAAAAGTCATAAGGAAAACCTTATTGAATCAACAAGTGGCCCTACCGAAACCTGAATGTCATCTTCTGAACATCATCAACTCGAACTCTGAGCTGGTGATAGCCTGATCTGAGGTCTATCTTTGAGAACCACCATGCTCCTTTAATCTGGTCCAAGAGTTCATCAATCCTCAAGAGTGGGTACTTGTTTTTCATGGTCACATAGTCCAGGCAACGGTAGTCGACACATAGCCTCAATATCAAGTCTGCCTTTTGGAGAACAGAATCGGGGCTTCCCAGGGAGAAACACTGGGCCGAATTAATCCCTTTCTCTACAAGTCCTCTAGTTTTACCCGCAGCTTGTGAAGCTCAGCGGGATCCATCAAATATGTTGGTGTAGATATCAGTGCCATCCAGGGGTACATGTCAATGTAGAAGTCCACATCCCTATGAGGAGGTAGTTCTGGACATCGTCAGGGAAAACATCTGTATACTATTCCACCACTACATGGTAATTCAGACTCTCCACATCAACTACTCCAAGGGTATGGTAGGACATCTGATGTGTGATCGGCAGCACCCTCCTCCGAGTATGATCGTCCTGCACTACAATGGCTCCCTTCTCGCCGGTGAAGGGGAACCTGGTCCCATCAGTGCTAACACACCACACTTTTCACCTAATATAGTCAATTTGGGCATGGACTGCAGATAACCAGTCCATACCCAAGATGAAATCATAAGGCCTCGATACTGCTACTTGAAGATCCTAGCCCAATCACTCGCCTCCTAGAGTAAGCTAACATAGCCAGAACCAGTGTGTAATCGTCGAATCATCTATTATAAGAGTCTCTAGAGATAAGGATCGAACTAACAGCTCCTTTGGAATCTTCATGATCTGAACGAGGGATGTGGGAATGAAAGAATTACTGGAACATATGTCTATAAGAACTAAAACTAATTTGTAATAGACAAAGATCATACCTCGTATCATCTCTGGAGCACTGTGATCGTAGGCCTCAGCCGCCTGAAGCTGAGCTCTCCCCTGTCCACCCGCTCCCTGCGGTCGGGTTGGACCTCATAGTGGGGGTGGTGGCAACACCTCGAAACGTCTTCCACTACCAGCTGCATGTCCAGCTCCTCTTCCATGTCTGCATCCCCCCCTACGGACCGTCTCGATCGAACCTCTACCTCTTCCTAGGAGGACCCTCAATTTTCTGCTGATCATCTGTGTGGTTGGTCAGATAGCCACATGCCATGTGGCCTTTTCCGTCGTATGAGTAACAATGTCCACTCCTGGAAGGTCTGTCTCCACCCTGGGTACCTCGCACATCCGGTCCTAAGTTGTGCGGTCGTCTAACTATATTTCTGGTCCTCTTAGACCACTGTGTCATTTGTCTACTGCCAGCTATAGAATACTACGATGCTTTACAGCTAGTTTTGGGTCTTATTGTTGGTCAATTCTCAATAGGGAAACTCTTCACTAAGAGGGTTCGCTCTAGCATCCCTGACTGCATCGGGATGCTGAGGGAGATAAATGAATCTGTAATATCCCATCTGAGCCCCTGCTCGGAGGTCCGATCACTGAAGAATATGTTAGGTACCATATCTTAGTAGTAGCACGAGAGGTCGGTGAGGTTCGTTGAGTACTACCCCACCGCCAAGTTACCCTGTCGTAGATGTTGTTGCTCCTGAATCCACATCTCATGAGAGGTGGATGGTACAAACTCCACCCGGAACAGGATATCAAGGTCTGCCCATAGTAGGGTTGCCTCGTCATCCACCTGGAGAATCAGGCTCCACCATCTGCATACTGGTGCCTGAAGGATGCTAGCAGCAAGGATAACCATGAAGTCAGCTGGTGTCCCTACCAGTCTGAATACTCCCACCAAAGCCTCCAGCCAGTCCTCAGCTGCCTGTGGGTCCATCTCTCCCATTAACATGGGTGGCCTATGGCACTGGAACTTATGAAACATGCTCAAGTGGCAAGCATCATCTACTGCTGGGGTGGTGGCATCCGTGGCCCAACAGGGAGTGGTACCACTGGTGCATCAACTGGAAGAGGGCCATGCACCGAGGTCCTGTCACTCGGCGGGCTGTCAGTGCGTACTAATCTCGGGGCCCTCACTGGTCATCCGTGGGGAGGTATCCTGAAATAATTAGATACAACACAGTCAAAGATTAACCTGGGGAGATGACCTGGTTGAGCTGACAAAAAAATTCACAATGTAAAACACACATGCAATCAGTGTTTTTTGCACTGAGTCAGAATTCAGATGTTAGGGTCCTGGTGTATGGATACGTCGGCCACCCGCACCAACAATGGACTACCAAAATTGTAAACCACACATAGTACTCTTAACACTATTACTTCATAGAAAATAAATATCAGAGTCCTATGTTCTACGATTGAACTAACTCCTCTGATACCAATTTTTCACGACCCATCACCTGGGGCCCTTGTCGTGACTACCCCAAGCCCGCCTTCCAATGTCCAGGGGATCGCTACTAGCACCAAAGGTGTATATCCCTAAACTGGGAAGGCATTGCCTTTATAACATAAAAAAACACATCAGTGTACATAATGGGAAGAAAAACACTAAGTAAAAAAAGTATAAAAACTATGTGCTGGACAGTAAAATGGGCCAGAAATACAAGCCCATCTGTAAAGTACAAGTACAATTGAAAAATGGACAAATAGCTGAAAGGTAAAAGAGCAGCTATTGGATAGTTCTTCAATTTTTCAACCTAGGTATAGATGACCAACTCATCACTCCATGTCTGTCATAATCCTATGTTTACTGACTCATCGTATGATCCACCTCCAGGTACCATCTAGTACTGGCGCTCATGGCCTCCGTCAGCACTGTCCATCGTCTACATCCAACACAATGAGGTGCAGGCATATCTCGTACAGGGGTGAGTATAACGATACTCAGTAGGGACCAAAAGACCCTCAAGGTATCACAAAATTTAATAGGGATAAACCAAAAAGTATGAAATCAATGGATTACCATTACATAGGTATATGCCCATACATATACCTATGTGATCTAGAAACCCATCTCAATCATGAGGAAAAATCAAAAGTCATTGACACAGCTCGACTAGGATTTGTATTCACGATGTCAAAACCACAGCTGCTGGACAACACCTCCTCTATTGAGTACAGTGGGCCTGCCGCTATATCCATGATCTTCCAACTAACCATGTAGTGATGAGGTACTCCCCCTGTCGAGTATTGTTGGTCTGTTGTGCTACCACAGAGGTTCCCCACACCATGGGTCTTCTGCTACAATAAAGTGCTCCCCCTCATATCCTACAGAGGTTCTCCTTCTGTTGAGTATCGTAGGTCTTCCATTATAACCAAGCACTCCTCCGCCTTGGGTCTACTGCTAAAACCAAGAGCAACCTACTGGTCCATCCAATACACTCAGAGTTGATCGGTCAGCAGTCGTCAAGTCTCAGCCAGCTACTAGGTCTCTACAATCTGCTCGGACGTCTTTAGGAGGGTTTTCTCCATGAGTTATAGTTCGATACTCCAAGTGTCAAGAAGTCCCTTGTAGAAGTATCTCAATGGTCCACCTCATCATAGGGGCCTCAATGCAATATACGGAATGTCAATCAGATGCCCGGTCTGTTAGTTATTAGTCTTTTAGTCCCGGGGGCCCGGTTGGATTCGTGTACTAACCAGCCTAACTCTATCTTAACAATACATAGAACTCCAATGGTGTATACTCAAAGGGTCTGTCTCTCATCGATATTACCTACACCGCTGACGGTTTGTAACGCCCCGACCCCAGTTACCCAGAGTCGGTGCATTATTACATAACATTGGCATGATCACAAGAAAGATCAAATCTCGAAAGACCGATTGGTTTAGTAGCCTTGGAAACACTAGATATATTCATAAGTTTTACATTACATCATAAAATGAAAAACTACTACAACAACATAATGTTTCCACAATCCACACTATTAACCCCTCATAAAATCCCTGCAAGTCATTCATAACTTACTTCTTCACATCCTGGGAAAAATAAAACATAGAAAAGGGGTGAGCTCAAATGCCCAGTAAGGATAACAATATAGCGGAAACTTTCATAAATAAGAATAAACATTTAAGGGAATGTATAACTAAAACAAAAGCCTTTTAAATATGAACTTTCAACATGGTATGGCATAAATAAAATGAAATAATTCCATTTACTTATTCACATGGATATTCTACTAATCGAATAATCACATGCAAAAATCAATAACCACTTTCATAATGTTGGAATGCATAATGCCAGACTATCATAACCACATAGCCAAGGCCTCGTGCCAAGACTACAAATAAGATTTTGTCAAGGCCTTGTGCCAAGACACTAGTTTGTCTCATGAGACCTACCGATGCATCGAGGAGCTATAGCGGGCTCCACCCGTCACATATTAAGTCCAATGCATTCCCATATGAAAAGGTTTAAACATAACATAAACATTCATATTAAAACTAGCATATGAAATGTCAATACTTTCACCATAAACTATGAATGGTATAAAAATAGCACATCCAAAGTCAAACATATCACAAAACCTTCAATACAATATAGAAGTTTTGTATCATAATAAATCAACTTCAAATAATCTTAAAATCCATCAAAGGATGTTGACATAGATGAAATCAAAATTCTTTTTAAAGAAATATCTCCTTTTATTTTGAAATAATTTAAGATCCATATAAAATAAAACATTTTCTTTGAAAATATTCTTATAAGCTTGTAAGGGAAGCTTTGGAGATTTTATAACGGCGGAAAATAGCCGCACCCGCCGTATAAGTTAAAAAAACATTCTTACCTTAATTCTGTCGAAAAAGTTAAAAAGGACCTTGTTTTGAAAATGACCAAAAGCTTCCTTTATAAACCACTTATAAAAGTCAAAAAGGGTATAAATGACTTTAACTCATATTCTAGTAAATAGTAAAAATGTTTTGAAATGCATTTTTATGAAACATGGATGTGGATGATAAAGAGATCCCAGTAGATTATTACGTATAAACAACCTTGGATAATGAAGAGGTTGTAAAGTAAACCCTTACCTTGTACTTTTCCTTGGTTGGGGTAGGTTAACCTCCTGTATAATGGTGAAATAGTTGTTATTAAATTATACAAGAATCATATATAATAATATGATATCATATATGATCTTTTAACATTGATTTGTTAATAATATCTTAGAATTATCGTCGTTTCGGGAGTTAACTTACTCATTTTCTTTTATATGTTTTGTTACATAAGCCATGGTTGTTGTATATTATTCATATCCAGAATGATATCTAGTCCGTAAACATCATTTTTAAATCATCAAATGATAATTATACTTGAATGGATACGATGGATAATGAATCTCATCGCGTTCGTGGAGACGGTAGTCCGTACGTACGCACGAGCGACAATATCATTCTTTTTATATTAAAATAATATATAAATGGATGGTATATCATATATACAGAATCATTAACATGTTATATTTATTATTTACATGAGTTACACATCATTATTATACCCATCCAAATAATATTATATTGAATAACAATTACACCACGACGTGGAGACGGTAGTCCGTACGTACGCACGTATGGTGACATGTTATTCAAAGGGTGGATAGAATACTGAATATGGTTGTACCATATTTATAATAACATCACAGTATATGTGAGATACTGGAGTTATTATTTTATAATGGTAATAACAAAGGAAGAAGAAGTGGAAGAAGAAATGAACTTGGAGAAGGGTGGTGAAATCATTACCTCTTCTTCGGGTTCTTCCTTTTGATTTGATCAAAAGGGCTCCTTAGGTTGGCTTTCTGATCAAACTAAGGCCTCTAGGTTGTAGTGAGGGATGTTGGGAGAGTATTTAGGCAGAGTTTGGCCGAACCAAAAGGCTTTGAAGGTGTGAAGAAATGAGAAGGAGGAGTGCCCTTTTATAAGAGGGGTGAGGGGCACCTTTGGAAAAGCTAGAAATATTAATTTATAATAAATTCATAATCGGTTTCTAATGGCTCCAAAGCTTATTATTAAATGGTTAAGGTGGGGATAGGTAGAAAACCACTCAACCAATAGAATTTAGATAGGTTTGGGTACTTATATTAACCTTATCTTTAAGTATTAACTCTTAGTTAATTATTTTCACTTTTACAATGTCTCTTTGTATTTTTATATAATATGGTTAATAAACTTACTATATACATCCAAGCGACCCCCAAGTGGTACATTAATAATGGACCTATCATGATATAAGTCTCTTGGCCGAACCTTAGATTTTTATGAATTTAATATCAATTAACAATATAATATTTGTTTTAAGAACTCTTTTATGTCAATTTTGACACTATTCAATAGTTGATTTTTGTGAAACTCATAACAGATTGATTACTTCAAAAAAAGTCCATTAAATCAATCATAATATATCATATTATCCTATAAAATTAGTTTAATTCATTAAAAGTTTCATATTATATTTATTTGGGTATTTATAATATCAATTATTTTAATTTTTCACTATTATAGTAATTACTGCATCATCATTGTGTCATAAATAAAATAAATTATTTAATGTCTAAAAATTATAAATAAAATATAATTATGTAGGAAATCTTTTTAGATTTCTAATGAATATTTATAATCTAAAATTCAACATATATAACTCTATGTAACAATTGTTTTTCTAAAAGATATATGCTTGTGTCATTTTTGTATTCATTTTAACTTAATTAAAATAAAGTGTCATTATCACTTACAAGTGGATCCATGGGGTCCCAAAATAGACCCAAAGATTCCCATGGTCGACCATGTATCAACCAATAGGGTTAAGACACGTTTTAGGGTAATTTAGCATTATTATAATATTATTTTTTAACCCTTATTTACCGGATTTACCCTTAACCATGGTAAATAAAATATTTACCGCAGTAATTATTCAAAATGTCTAAAAATAAAAGTTACCTATTTACACAATTTGAACATCCTGATTCCAAATATGGAATCCATTTTCCTAAATTCAAAACACAGAAGTGTCAGAAATTAATTTAAAATTAATTCCCGCTGTCAAAACAAAATGCGTGTTTTTAAGAGATAATAACTATCAAAAGATTGACACTCGTTTATGTTTGGTTTAATTGTAAAATTATGTCCAATGACCAACATTATATTAAATGGTAAAAATATATTCTAAATATACTTTAAAACCACTCAAATTCATAATTTATCACTATTAATTATTTTGATTAAAAAAGTTGTTTTTAATTAAAACTTAGTAATTTACACTATTCATCAAAATATGAAAGTTATCCGAAATGTACCAAAATTTCACCTTAGGCTAAATTCGATATTCCGAATCCAAAAATGAAGTCCATTTTCAAATATAAAATATATATAATTTCAAAAAGTAGGTATTACTATTCATAACGGCTAGTTTGATTAGTTATGGTGTGTTAGAACTCGGTGTTGCGTACAACACATGCTATCACATTATTCAAAGAGATGTGTACCGTAGAAGCTTGGGGTGTTACATTCTCCCCTCCTTTAAATAATTGCGTCCTCGCAATTTCTAGGGTATTACTGCATAAAAAGACTCGGGTGGTTCTTCATCATAAGTTCCTCGGGTTCCCACGTTGCCTCTTCCATCTTATGGTTTTCCACAAAACTTTTACCAGACGCGTCGTCCGGTTTCTCAGCACTTGTTCTCTCGTATCAAGAATCATGACGGGCTCTTCGCAATAAGACAGATCGGGTTCCAGTTCTAATTCCTCATAGGTGAGTACATGCGTCGGATCAGGCATGTATTTCCTCAATAGAGATACGTGGAACACATCGTGAACTTTGGAGAGACTTGGCGGCATTGCCAATCGGTAAGCTACAACCCCAATTCGTTCTAGAATTTCGAAAGGTCCGATGTACCTGGGACTCAATTTACCTTTCTTACCAAAACATATGACTCCCTTCCACGGAGATACCTTCAGAAAAACATGATCACCGACTTGAAATTCCAAATCCTTCCTTCGATTATCGGCATAGCTCTTCTGCCTACTTTGAGCTGCTTTGATGTGATTTTTGATTACTTTCACCTTTTCCACCATTTCCTCCACCAGTTCTGGGCCTACAAGTTTTCTTTCACCAATGTCATCCCAACAGGTTGGTGTACGACATCTCTTTCCGTATAACACTTCATATGGTGCCATCTGAATACTCGAATGGAAGCTATTGTTATAGGAAAATTCTACCAAAGGTAAATATTGATCCCACATACCCTGAAAGTCAAGTGAGCAAGATCTCAACATGTCTTCTAAGGTTTGAATAGTCCGTTCTGATTGTCCGTCTGTCTGAGGGTGGTAAGCAGTGCTCAAATGAAGTTCAGTATCCAGGGATTTCTGAAGACTTTTCCAGAATCTTGAAGTAAAACGGGGATCACGATCAGAAACAATCGATAGGGGTACTCCATGAAGTCTCACAACTTCATTAATATATAGTCTTTCTAGACGTTCCAGGGGTAGATCTTCTCTTATAGCAAGAAAATGTGCTGTCTTGGTAAAACGATCAACAATAACCCATATTGCATCATTCCTTCTAGGAGTCTTTGGTAGCCCCATGACCAAGTCCATCGTAACATTGTCCCATTTCTACTCCGGTATGGGAAGAGGTTGCATGACTCCTCCAGGCTGTTGCCTTCCAGCTTTCACTTGTTGACAAACCATACATCTTGACACAAAATCATCAATCTCCCTCTTCATGTTGTCCCACCAAAAATGTTCCTTCAAATCTCTATACATTTTGGTGCTCCCAGGGTGTATAGAGAAATTGGAACTATGAGCATCATCCAGCAATTCCCTTTTTAGATCAGGTATACTGGGAACACAAAGTCTCTTCCCGAATTTCAAAATTCCATCTTCATACACAAAGTCTCTCAATCTCCCATCATTCACAGCATTAATATTCTTTTGGAATTCTTCATCATCGGTCTGAGAACTCTTAATCCTTTCTAGTAAAGATGGTTTGGCAACCATTTGAAAAAGCATTGATGTTTCACCTTCCCTGGTTATTCCCATGTCCATCTTCACTAGATCCATGAAAATTGGATCCCTTTCAATTCTCATATTGTTCAAAACTCCATGGTCTTTTCTACTCAAAGCATCTGCCACCTTGTTTGCCTTCCCTGGGTGGTAGTTTATCGTAAAATCATAATCCTTGAGTAATTCAAGCCATCTCCTTTGCCTCATGTTGAGTTCTTTTTGTGAGAAAATATACTTCAAACTCTTGTGATCAGTATAAATATCACATTTTTCACCATAGAGGTAGTGCCTCCATATCTTCAAAGAAAAGATCACTGCTGCTAACTCGAGATCATGAGTAGGATAGTTTTGTTCATGAATTTTCAACTGTCGTGATGCATAGGCAATAACTCTATCATTCTGCATAAGGACACAGCCAAGTCCTTTCTTCGATGCATCACTATAAATAACGAACCCATCATTCCCCGATGGTAGAGTCAATATAGGATCATTGACTAATCTTCTCTTCAGTTCTTCGAAACATTCTTCACACTCTTTTTTCCAAACAAATTTAACCCCTTTACGTGTGAGCTTCATTAATGGGTTAGCCAATCGGGCAAAATTCTGGACGAAACGTCGATAATAACATGCCAAACCAATAAAACTACGCACCTCAGTTATACTCTTAGGTGATGGCCATTCTTGGATTGCCTTGGTCTTAGAAGGATCAACAGATATTCCATCTTTAGAGACAATATGGCCATGAAAAGAAATCTCCTGAAGCCAGAATTCACACTTGCTAAACTTCCCATATAATTCATGCCTCCTCAGAGTCTTCAAGATAATGCGCAAGTGATTTTCATGATCTTCGTAGGTTTTGGAGTATACCAAGATATCATCAATAAATACCACCACAAATTCATCGAGATACTCCTTGAAAACTCTATTCATTAGATCCATGAATACAGAGGGTGCATTAGTCAATCCAAACGGCATTACAGTAAACTCGTAATGCCCGTACCGGGTTCGAAATGCTGTTTTCAGAATGTCTTCCTTCTTCACACACAACTGATGGTATCCAGATCGAAGGTCAATCTTTGAAAAGTATTGAGCTCCATGCAGTTGGTCAAATAAATCATCAATACGAGGTAGGGGATACTTGTTCTTTATCGTTATAGCATTGATCTCCCTGTAGTCGATACATAACCTCATAGATCCATCTTTCTTTTTAACAAAAAGAACAGGGGCTCCCCATGGAGAAACACTAGGGCGAATAAATCCCTTATTACTCAATTCCTCTAGTTGTTTCTTTAGTTCGACTAACTCTACAGTGGCCATTCTATAAGGGGTCTTCGATATAGGCCTTGATCCAGGAATCAAATCAATAGAAAACTCAACTTCTCGTTCTGGAGGATGTCCAGGTAAATCTTCCGGAAATACATCTACAAATTCTTTCACAACAGGTACATCCTCTATTTGAACATTCCTTTCCTCACCGACAGTTATTTCATTCTCTTCCTCCCCACTAATTGAATTAAGTTGAGCTACTGGGGGTGGATCTAAATAAGAATTAGGTGGTGACGATTCTGCTCTAAAAATAAGGTGCTCCTTATCATTATCATCAAGAATCGTAACCTCTTTCTTCTTACAATAAATCTTCGCATCATAGTCCGAAAGCCAGTCCATACCGAGGATTATATCAAACTCAATCATAGGTATGACGATGAAATCAGCAGATAAAGAAAATTTATGTGCTCTAATGGGGACTGATTCACAAAACTTTGTTGCAACGATACTTCCCTTAGGAGTTTTAACTGACAACTCCCTTATTAAATCAAATTGTAAATATCTAATTTTCTTAGCAAACTAGGAATATATGAAACAATGTTATGATCTAGAATCATATAATGCATTTGCTAAACTTGAGGAAACCATTAAATTACCTGCCACCACGTCTTTCGGAGCTTCTACCTCAGCAGTAGTGATAGGATAAGCCTGGCCTTGATCCCTTGGCCTTTTCTGAGGTAAGTTCTCCTGACGCTTAGGACATGCATTTGCATAATGCCCCATCTCCCTGCAATTATAGCACTGAACGTTGGCAGCTTCCTTCTTCCCCTTGCAATCATGAGCTTGGTGGCCTTTTTCACCACACTTGTAACAGACTCCCATTCCCTTCAAGCAAGTACCAGGATGTTTCTTCCCGCATTTACCACAAGATGGATATTCAACCTTTCCCTTCTTCCCCTTATTTCCATTCCCAGATTGATCAGCAGGTCTCTTCTTCTGTTGCTTTGCTTTAAATTCATAAGACTTAGAGAATTCCTTTTCGGTCTTGATAGCACATGAGACAATGTCTTCGTACGATGAAAAGGATTGTGAGACTAACGCTCGACGGAGAAATGGTTTTAACCCATCAAAGAAACGATCAATCTTACTTCTTGGGTTACGAATATAATCACCGGCGTACCTCGCTAACCTTGTAATGTTAGCATCATACTTTGTGACATTCTCATCCTCCTTTTGTCTCAGACTCAGAAATTGCCTTTCCATATCTGCTCGATGGTCGCGAGGGAAGTATTTTTCTAAAAACAGATCTTTGAACTCCCTCCATTCCATATTTGATACTTCATCATCTTCCTTCGTATTTTGAATCAATGACCACAATTGATCAGCATCTCCAGTGAGGCGGTAAACTGCCATGATAACTTTTTCCCTTTCACTGCTCCCCAAAGCCTGAAATATTTTCTCTAGGGAAAATATCTATTGCTCAGCTACTAAGGGATTTGTATTCCCATTGAACGTTGGTGGTTGTTGCCTCATGAATCGATCTAACATTGATCCTCCACGTTGCGGATCAGGGTGCTCCATACGGGTAAGGTTATTATTCATAACCTGAGTAAGTTGTACCAGTATGGTGATTAGCTGATCAGCACCAGTTGCATCACCAGCCCCACTATAATTATCTTGAGCAGGAGGGCAATCCCTACATGGAGTGCATGCATTGATACGGTTTCCATTTCTTCCACTAGGCGCCATTTCTAAACAATGGCATAAACTAGATCAATTTATGAATCAAAATACATAATCCCATACTTATAAAACACTTAACATAAATTGAACTATTTATGGATATAATCCATAATCATAAGAATGTTTTCTTTGAGGAAGTATATACTCATAATCTCTTCAAAATGATTTGTAAAGAAAATGAGAGTTATCCTAAGCATATCCCCCGGGAGTGTCGTAACCAAGAATGCAGCAAGGCCCGTTGTCGTGCACCAGTTCCCGTTCGAGTCTAGCTCAAAGCGGTGTTTTCGGGTTTTACCCCTAGGTACATCTGTGCCAGAGCCGCCTCTACCTGCTCGTATCCAGACAGGGATGTATTGCTTGGAAAACTCACAAAATCTCTACAATACCAAAATTCTAGGAAGTTCTTCTATACTAATCCTCAAAGTTCATCTTAGGTCTACGTGCTCTAATCAGAGTTTATCTAAATCTAGCTTCCAAGGTTTGTACTAAACTTCCTCTGATACCAACTGTAATGCCCCGACCCCAGTTTCCCAGAGTCGGTGCATTATTACATAACATTGGCATGATCACAATAAAGATCAAATCTCGAATGACCGATTGGTTTAGTAGCCTTGGAAACACTAGATATATTCATAAGTTTTACATTACATCATAAAATGAAAAACTACTACAACAACATAATGTTTCCACAATCCACACTATTAACCCCTCATAAAATCCCTGCAGGTCATTCATAACTTACTTCTTCACATCCTGGGAAAAATAAAACATAGAAAAGGGGTGAGCTCAAATGCCCAGTAAGGATAACAATATAACGGAAACTTTCATAAATAAGAATAAACATTTAAGGCAATGTATAACTAAAACAAAAGCCTTTTAAATATGAACTTTCAACATGGTATGGCATAAATAAAATGAAATAATGCCATTTACTTATTCACATGGATATTCTACTAATCGAATAATCACATGCAAAAATCAATAACCACTTTCATAATGTTGGAATGCATAATGCCAGACTATCATAACCACATAGCCAAGGCCTCGTGCCAAGACTACAAATAAGATTTTGTCAAGGCCTTGTGCCAAGACACTAGTTTTTCTCATGAGACCTACCGATGCATCGAGGAGCTATAGCGGGTTCCACCCGTCACATATTAAGTCCAATGCATTCCCATATGAAAAGGTTTAAACATAACATAATCATTCATATTAAAACTAGCATATGAAATGTCAATACTTTCACCATAAACTATGAATGGTATAAAAATAGAACATCCACAGTCAAACATATCACAAAACCTTCAATACAATATAGAAGTTTTGTATCATAATAAATCAACTTCAAATAATCTTAAAATCCATCAAAGGATGTTGACATAGATGAAATCAAAATTCTTTTTAAAGAAATATCTCCTTTTATTTTGAAATAATTTAAGATCCATATAAAATAAAACATTTTCTTTGAAAATATTTTTATAAGCTTGTAAGGGAAGATTTGAAGATTTTATAACGGCGGAAAATAGCCGCACCCGCCGTATAAGTTAAAAAAACATTCTTACCTTAATTCTGTCGAAAAGGTTAAAAAGGACCTTGTTTTGAAAACTACCGAAAGATTCCTTTATAAACCACTTATAAAAGTCAAAAAGGGTATAAATGACTTTAACTCATATTCTAGTAAATAGTAAAAATGTTTTGAAATGCATTTTTAAGAAACATGGATGTGGATGATAAAGAGATCCCAGTAGATTATTACGTATAAACAACCTTGGATAATGAAGAGGTTGTAAAGTAAACCCTTACCTTGTACTTTTCCTTGGTTGGGGTAGGTTAACCTCCTGTATAATGGTGAAATAGTTGTTATTAAATTATACAAGAATCATATATAATAATATGATATCATATATGATCTTTTAACATTGATTTGTTAATAATATCTTAGAATTATCGTCGTTTCGGGAGTTAACTTACTAATTTTATTTTATATGTTTTGTTACATAAGCCATGGTTGTTGTATCTTATTCATATCCAGAATGATATCTATTCCTTAAACATCATTTTTAAATCATCAAATGATAATTATACTTGAATGGATACGATGGATAATGAATCTCATCGCGTTCGTGGAGACGGTAGTCCGTACGTACGCACGAGCGACAATATCATTCTTTTGATATTAAAATAATATATAAATGGATGGTATATCATATATACAGAATCATTAAAATGTTATATTTATTATTTACATGAGTTACACATCATTATTATACCCATCCAAATAATATTATATTGAATAACAATTACACCACGACGTGGAGACGGTAGTCCGTACGTACGCACGTATGGTGACATGTTATTCAAAGGGTGGATAGAATACTGAATATGGTTGTACCATATTTATAATAACATCACAGTATATGTGAGATACTGGAGTTATTATTTTAGAATGGTAAGAACAAAGGAAGAAGAAGTGGAAGAAGAAATGAACTTGGAGAAGGGTGGTGAAATCATTACCTCTTCTTCGGGTTCTTCCTTTTGATTTGATCAAAAGGGCTCCTTAGGTTGGATTTCTGATCAAACTAAGGCCTCTAGGTTGTATTGAGGTATGTTGGGAGAGTATTTGGGCAGAGTTTGGCCTAACCAAAAGGCTTTGAAGGTGTGAAGAAATGAGAAGGAGGAGTGCCCTTTTATAAGATGGGTGAGGGGCACCTTTGGAAAAGCTAGAAATATTAATTTATAATAAATTCATATTCGGTTTCTAATGGCTCCAAAGCTTATTATTCAAAGGTTAAGGTGGGGATAGGTCGCAAACCACTCAACCAATAGAATTTAGACAGGTTTGGGTACTTATATTAACCTTATATTTAAGTATTAACTCTAAGTTAATTAGTTTCACTTTTACAATGTCTCTTTGTATTTTTATATAATATGGTTAATAAAATTACTATATACATCCAAGAGACCCCCAAGTGGTACATTAATTATGGACCTATCATTATATAAGTCTCTTGGCCGAACCATAGATTTTTAGAAATTTAATATCAATTAAGAATATAATATTTGTTTTAAGAACTCTTTTATGTCAATTTTGACACTATTCAATAGTTGATTTTTTTTGAAACTCATAAAAGATTGATTACTTCGAAAAAAGTCAATTAACTCAATACTAATATATCATATTATCCTATAAAATTAGTTTAATTCATTAAAAGTCTCATATTATATTTATTTGGGTATTTATAATATCAATTATTTTAATTTTTCACTATTATAGAAATTACTGCATCATCATTGTGTCATAAATAAAATAAATTATTTAATGTCTAAAAATTATAAATAAAATATAATTATGTAGGAAATCTTTTTATCTTTATAATGAATATTTATAATCTAAAATCCAACATATATAACCCTATGTAACAATTGTTTTTCTAAAAGATATATGCTTGTGTCATTTTTGTATTAATTTTAACTTAATTAAAATAAAGTGTCATTATCACTTACAAGTGGATCCATGGGGTCCCAAAATAGACCCAAAGATTCCCATGGTCGACCATGTATCAACCAATAGGGTTAAACCACGTTTTAGGGTAATTTAGCATTATTATAATATTATTTTGTAACCCTTATTTACCGGATTTACCCTTAACCATGGTAAATAAAATATTTACCGCAGTAATTATTCAAAATTTCTAAAAATAAAAGTTACCTATTTACACAATTTGAACATCCTGATTCCAAATATGGAATCCATTTTCCTAAATTCAAAACACAGAAGTGGTAGAAATTAATTTAAAATCAATTCCCGCTGTCAAAACAAAAACCGTGTTTTTAAGAGATAATAACTACCAAAAGATTGACACTCGTTTATGTTCGGTTTAATTGTAAAATTATGTCCAATGACCAAAATTATATTAAATGGTAAAAATATATTCTAAATATACTTTAAAACCACTCAAATTCATAATTTATCACTATTAATTATTTTGATTAAAAAATTTGTTTTTAATTAAAACATAGTAATTTTCACTATTCATCAAAATATGAAAGTTATCCGAAATGTACCAAAATTTCACCTTAGGCTAAATTCGATATTCCGAATCCAAAAATGAAGTCCATTTTCAAATATAAAATATATATAATTTCAAATAGTAGGTATTTCTATTCATAACGGCTAGTTTGATTAGTTATGGTGTGTTAGAACTCGGTGTTGCGTACAACACACGCTATCACATTATTCAATGAGAAGCGTACCGTAGAAGCTTGGGGTGTTACACGGTTCATCAAACGGAGTTCTAGTGTCGAAGGTATGGAAAAAGTAAGAAAAGGGTCGGTAGTGGGTCCGGGTGTAGTCCAACCTGGTCTAGGTCATCCCGGACAGAACCGATGTGTCTGACCCAGCCCGTTGGGCTGGTCAGATCGCTATCTTAGTCCCGGTTCCCTTGGTCCGACCCAGCGGACTGCGAGGGCGGTTCGACCTGGATGCTTCCACACAGGCGGCTAGGCCCGAAGGCCGAGGCCATTTTGTCCAGCACTACGATGGGAGCGGCTCATTAGGTCGGCAGTCGGGAGGCTAGCTGGCAGGCCGACCGTGTAGATACCCAAATGTTGACGTACATGGAAAATAAATTACTTTTTTAGAATAAATAATACATAACAAAAACCAAAACTCAATGATCATAATAGTTTAGTGTCTTTGGAAACTCTGAATATAATCTTCTAATCATGGTGAAAGATCTTCAACATCTCCATTCATGAACTTCCCCTTTTGTTTTCTTACCTAAAACCTTTCTTTAAGTCATGGAGAAAATAAAACACATAAATGGTGACCTCAAATGATCAGTAAGGGTAGGCATAGTGAACATAAAACAATCCTTATATATTTGAATGTAAAAACGTGTGCATAAAATCTAAACATCAAAATCTTGAGCAATGAAATAAAACATGGCGGTACGTAAGGTATAAATCAAGGAGAAACATTAACCATGATAAAATAGCATGGGTATAGAACATGTAATTGTGGAAGCCATTAAGAACATGTTATGATTTCCATAGTATCCACGGAATTGCTGCCAGGACCATCTTAGAGGACAATATCCCTTACTGAACTAGGATTACTTGTCGTTCCGGCCCCGTATTACTGAACTTGATTTACTGGCCATTATAGCCATGTCTATCTCATGAGATATAAATCTTTACCCAATTCATTAGAGGGATATATAGGTACCAACCATCACATATTGAAATCATTTATATGTGGGACACAAAACAATCATAAATCATTCATCATATCCCAAAGAATAAATTGGGTTTCATAAACATCATTCCATCATAATATAATCTATATAAAACAAATGGATATCATTTCATTATAATAAAATTGAAACCATGTAAATCAAAGAGACATTATATTTGAAACATACACATATGAAATATTGTCATCTTATATGGAAAATGGTTTTGATAAAACACTTGAGATAAATTCTTGAGGAAAATATCCTTTCTTATTCAAAATAATTTTCTTTTCATAAAATGCCATGAAAATTTAAAATAAAAGGATTTTTTTGAATATAATCATGAAATATAGTAGAGTATGATTCATGATAATATGGATTTATGAAATCGTAAAAATTTGTTCATGCCGTATTAGTTAAAAAAACATTCTCCTCGTACTTTTAACAGAAAAGTAAAAAAGATCCCCGTATGGTAAACAAAAGAAATACTCCTTTCATAACATGTCGTAAAAGTCAAAAATTTGTAAAAATTGGTTTAAACATCCATTAAAACACTTTTAGAAAACATGTACATGGATGATAACAAAAACCCCAGTAAATACTTACGAATAAACAATCTCAGATAAGAACGAGATTGGAATAATTTTCCCTTACCTTATGTCTGATATGCTTTGTATGTATCTGATCCTCCTATATAATGATTTAAATAATGTTATTGACTTTTTACAGAATCATATTAATTGTTATTATATCATATATGGTACACTTAGGTATTTATATTACCTGTTCATTTGTCAATTCCATGTTAAGGTAGCATTTTGGGTAAAATGGTTTCATTTATCATATGTGATTGGACTTGTTGTTCTTGATATTATTATTACATATTTCATGATTTAATCACATACAGAATGTAAAACATGATTTATATATAATAAATATTCATTATATACATATATATGATATATTGATAAATGGAATGAAATACACCGTTCATGGAGACGGTAGGTCGTACGTACGCATGAACTCTGTTTTCGTTTCCTTATTGAATTGAATAGAATTAAATAGATGACATACATATATATATACATAAATCCAGTAGCATTATAATGTCATATATTTTTTTATTACATATTATATATCCTTTATAATCATTCTTGAATTTTTAACATGGAATATGAATCTCATCGCGTCGTGGAGACGGTAATCTGTACGTACGCACAAACAATGAAAATGTTCCCGTATTTATTTAATGGAATTGGAGTGAATGATATAATATCATATAATCATTATGATGTTGTAATAATTATATGTATTTATTATTTACACCATTATACCCATCAACGTAAGGTGGTGGTGGAAAAACATATTACACCACGGCGTGTAGACGGTATTCCGTACGTACGCACACATGGTGATTTCATTTTCTGTTGGATAGATAGAAAGTGAAATGGGTTTGTTTCATATTTATAATAACATATCAGTATATGAGGGATACTTATGTTATTAATTCCTAATGAAACCACTAAATAAGAGGAAGTAGAAGAATAATGAATCTTGAATGAATCAGTAGAAGGTTTTACCTCTTCCTCGAAGTGCCTCATTTGAACTTCTTCTTAGGTCACTATAGATGGTCTTTTGAGAAGACCAATTCATCTATATAGTTTCTAGGGAAGTGGGGAATTGAAATGGGTAGGGGTTGGCCGAGCTTCAAGGCTCAAAATGGTGTGAGGAGGAGATGAAGGAGGTGCCCTTTTATAAGGGAGGAGAGGGGAACCTTTGGAAATAGAAGAAATATTAAATTCTAATAAATTCTCACCCCACATAAGAACTTCCAAAATGACTCAAATTCGGATATGAGGTATGATAGGGTTGTAATATATCAAACAATCAAATTTAGACAAGTTTTTATATTATTTTAAACCTTATCATTTTGATTTATCTTTATTTACTCTATTTAATTTTATTAGTTGTAATAATATTCAAAATTTTAAATTATTATAAATAATTACTTATATGTTTTGAATTTCCATAATTAGATACATTATTAATTTTTATAACATATAATTTTCAATTAGTAATTTTTAAATATTTTTGTAATTTTTAAACAATTTAATAATATGTTATTTTTATAATATATCAATAGTGTCAATTATGACACTATTGAATTATTTGAATTTAAATAAAATCCACATAAGAAGCTATATTCATTAAAAAATATTTAATAGATTCCTAACATTTCATATTCACTTAGAAAATTTGTGGATAACATTAAATAGTTCATAAAATATGTATTTTAATATTTTTAAAACCATTTCTTTGATATTTCTCTTAATAAAATAATTACTACATCATTTTTGTATAATTATTTAATATAAATATTTATCAAATAAAAATTAAAAATAAAATATTAGGATAAATATTCATTATATATATTTAATAATATTTCTTTTAGTAGGATTTATCTTTTAATACAACCAACATTTAAAATATTAAATTTATTAAATTCTGAAGGTGTCAACTTTGACATCATTTAAAATAAAATAATATAAATGTCGTAATCACTTTTATAAGACTCAAAATGGTCATATATTCGCTCATTTGATGATTTTGTTACATATATACACTACCAATAATTTTTTTCCAGGTTTCTGAGCCTTTTAATGTGTATTATTATTTAAAAAAAAACTATATTACTTATTTTTCACTAAATAAATAATTTTTTCATCTTTAATGTATAAGCTATTATGGTAATTAAATTTATCTTAAAAATTTTAAATAAATTACCATGATAAAGAAAAACATTTTATCTTTCAAATGAGTATTTATAACCGAAATTATATTCTATATAAACTTATATTAAAAATACTATAATTATTAAAGTTGAGTGAGACATATTTCACTTTCCATTAAATAAAATAAACTAAAGGTCTTAATCGCCTCCAAGTGGGTTCCAATGGATTTCGTTTCGACCCAAATATGTCTTAGGACAAAATATAAAAATACAATTATATTAATACAAGTGTTAGGGTAATTTCGTAATATTATATTTACCCTTGATTACCCGATTTGTCTTTTACTATGGTAAATAAAATTTACCGTAGTTACTATTCATAATGTCCAAAAATAAAAAGTAGCCTATTAACATAATTTTTACCCACTGATACTAAATATGTAATCCATTTTTCTAATTTTAATGCACAAAAGTTGCATAAATAAATTTAATATTAATCCCGTTGTTAAGAAAAAGAGTTTTAAATGTTAATACTTTGCAAAAGATTGAAATGATTTTACCTATAAATTCAATGTAAAATCAATGATAATGACATAAATTATATTAAATGGTAAAAATATATTCTATTTATTCTTTAAAACAATTCAATATTATAATTTAACAATATAAATTATTACGATGAAAAAAGATGTTTTTAATTAAAATATACCGTGTTTTTACAATTCTTTAAAATATGAAAGTTATCAGAAAAATATAAATACTTTATCCAATGTAAATTGTTATATCCTGATTAAAATGAAGAATGTTTTTTGTTTAATTTAACTTATAAAATAGTTAAAAATTATATTTAAAATCGTTGCGCCATTAAAAGGCGGCAAAACTGCATTTTTTAAAAAATAATTATTTTAGCTAGAAAAGTTATTTTGCTCTCATACCATGTAATAGAAAATGTGTAAGTTGAATAATAATGTTATAAAATTAAAATTTTACTTAATACTATTCATAACTTCAAGTTTATAATATTATTATAAACATATATCATTGTTTAGTGAGACCCGATATTGCGTAAAACACACGCTATCGAGGAAGGTTCTGGTTGCATGTAATGCAAGCCAAGTTAGGGTTGCATGTAGTACAAGACTCTTTTGTTTTTGTGTATAACAAAATCAAACCATATTTCATTTACACATTAAATATATATATATACACACACACACACTCAATGTTTCATAGAATAACTACTACCAAAAAAAAACTTGAAATTGTGTGTAACATGATCCAAGATTACTGTTGCGTATAATGCAAGCTAATACGGTGTTATGTATAGAGCAAGATAAAATTGGTGTAGTGTACAACAGAATATATTAATGAAATTAAAAGAATATATCTTATAAAATTTAATGTTGTTACATTCTACCCCCTTTTAAATTTATTTCACCCTCGAAATTTGTCAGGGTTATAAATCATTTACTATTCATAGAAACCCACATCGTAAAAAGGAATACTAAAACATAATTTTAAAAACTAAAGTATGAAACTTAACGATTACCCAAAGTAACTCATCACTATGTTTCCATATAAGATAACATAGATGAAAATATGGGAATGGAAGATAAATATAACCATCAAGTTATGATGGAGAGTGGTAGAGAACATGGCTATGAAAAAACCAACATTCACAAAGCCATCAATTTGTGATGTTCTATGGTACCATCTGAATTATCAGATATGAGGGCACTAGGATAACATTTTTGTTTTTCATGATTATTTACCTAATGTAGAATAATTTTCTAATAAAAATAAATACTTACTTGATTTTGGTACAATCTCACTGTTGTTCGTGCCTTGAACAATTTCCACTTCATCTCTTAAAGAAATGATGTTGAATTTGTCATTCGTGAAGTGTTATCAGATCATGTGATAGAATTATGATTCATTCCATATATTTCAAACAAAATGGTTATAAAAAGTAATCAAATATACATAAGTTCATCTATGGTGTGGTTAATCGCATATGATTCCAAAAATGGACTTATACTTCATCTATCATACCGCTTAATAAAATAAAACTAGTTTCTACTAACTAGGGACTTCTTATAAGCAACTGGTATGTCATAAAGGCATGTCACACTTCAGTTGTGGTTTTTATTCCCACATCCTAGTCGATGTGATGGGTTGTCACCCATCCTACCGGTTGTCCTTTTTTCTAAAACTATACAATCATAATATCAAAAAGCTATATCCATAAACAATACTATCTGATGTCTAACTTTATTCATTCCAACCATTAGGCTTTTAGAAAATAATTCTGTCTAATCTTATAATATAAAGAGAATGATGACTAAAAAGGTCATATAACATGGATGTGAATACCGTCATTTATCCCTCATATATCACAAGATATATCTTTTTGATCACATTCCAAACATGTGAATACCTTAATCTTGAATTCGTGGAAAAAATGAATACCCATTGAATCTTACTGAAAACATAGATGCTATAAAAAGTAAAATCCTTCCACATTCCAATATCCCAAAATTTCGATATACACAAACCATGGTATCACTTTGTCCTTATATCAATCATGAGCTCATGAATACTATCAAACATATTATTTACTCCTTATCCATTCATTATACGCATATCATCTTCTTTCCAAAAATATTTCAGTCACTTTTCATGGTTACGAGTACCATATTCTAATTTAAAACCAAAATTGACCAATACATAGATATTCCAATATACCATAAAAGTACCTCAAAAACATTATTCATTAATACAAATACATAAACACTTCAATCCATCATCTTAAATTATTTTCATGTAATAAGTCCATCCTTGATTTAGAAGTAACCTCTTAGGTCAGGGCATTGAGTTGGTTAATGCCCATGTTCTCCACAGATAACACATTGAACTCCATAATAATCGGTCACACTATGAACCTTCTCTCCACACAGATAAAATCTTCCCCTCCATTTGATGTATTCATCAAGGTTCTTCTTCCATTCATTAGAAATCTCAATCTTCCAATTTGCATGCTCCTCAACATGTGAACATGCATAAAAGTCTATATTCCTTATATTTGATTAATTAGGAATACAACTAAATTTCACCTTGTTAATCATATATCGTGATGACGAATTCTGAATAATCAAAATATCTTTCTCTCTAGGCATTACGCAATTTCGTTGCTCATGGTCACCAATTTGTCCATTGGATTCAATGTTAACCGAATTCCTTCTGGTTCACACCATTGACTAAAACACAAAAAGAATTTTGTGAGAGACAAAAACCATAAATGGAAAATAACAAAATAAAGGGAGAGTAACTTCAACATATAACATCTTAGGTTTAATTATAAAATGGTTACCGTAATTCTTGGACTATAACCTATACTTATATTTAATCTTAGGGAAATCCCTAGAAATACCATAGAAATATCTCCAGAGATCTAACTAAAGTTCTCGCATCCTAGTTTCCAAAAGTTAACTAAACCATTCCTCTGATACCAAATGTAGAGACACAAAGCATGATGTACATGGACTATACATTACTTTTGCGGAATTATTAATACATAACAAAAACCAAAACTAAATAATCGTAATAGTTTAGTATCTTTGGATACTCGGAATATAATCTTCTAATCTTGGTGAAAGATCTTCAACATCTCCATTAATGATCTTCCCCTTTTGTTTTCATACCTAAAACCTTTCTTTAAATCTTGGGGAAAAGAAAACATGTAAACGGTGAGCTCAAATTCTCATTAAGGGTAAGCATAGAGAACATAAAACAATCCTTAGACATTTGAATGTAAATACATGAGCATAAAATCTAAATATAGAAATCTTGAGCAATGACATAAAACATGGAAGTACATAAGGCATAGATCATGAAGAAAAGTTATTCATGATACAATAGAATGGGAATAAAACATGTTATGGTGGAAACCATTAAGCACATGATATGATTTCCAATGTAGCCAAGACATTGCTGCCAAGACCATCGTAGTGGACAAAGTCCCTTACTGAACAATGTTTGTTTGACGTTCCAGCCTTGTATTACTAGACCAGATTAACTTATCGTTCCAGCCATATCTATCTCATTAGTTAATAATCATTAACCAATGCATTGGAGGGATATATAGGTCCCACCCATCTCATATTGAAATCATTCTAACGTGTGAAACAAATCAATCATAAATCATTCATCATAACCCAAAGAATAAATTGGGTTTCATAAACATCATTACATTATAACATAATCCATATAAAACAAATGGATATCATTTCATTATCAGAAAATTGAAACCATGTAAATCATAGAGACATTATACTTGAAACATACACATATGAAATAATGTCATCTTAGATGGAAAATGGTTTTGATAAAACACACGAGATAAATTCTTGAGGAAAATATCATTTCTTATTCAAAATCATTTTCTTTTCACAAAATAACATGAAATTTTAAAAGAATAGGATTTTGTTGAATATAATCATGAAATCTAGTAGAGTATGATTCATGATAATATGGCTTTTTGAAACTGTAAAAATATGTTCATGCCGTATAAGTTAAAAAAACATTCTCCTAAAACTTTTAACAGAAAATTCAAAATGTTCCTCGTATGGTACACAAAAGAAATACTCCTTTCATAACATGTCTTAAAAGTAAAAAATGTGTATAAAGTGATTTAAACATACATAAAAACACTTTTTTAAAACATGTACAAGGATGATTACAATAACCCTATTAAATACTTACGAATAAACAATCTTGGATAAGAACGAGATTGGAATAATTATCCCTTACCATATGTATGATATGATTCGTATGTATCCGAATCTCATGTAAAATGATTTAAATAATGTAATTAACTTATTAAAGAATCATATTAATTGTTATTACATCATATACTGTTCACTTAGGTATTTATATTACCCGTTCATTTGTCAATTCCTTGTTAAGGTAGCGTTTTGGGTAAAATCGTTTCATTTATCGTACATGTATTGAATTGTTGTTCTTGATATTATTATTACGTATATCATGATTTTCTTAATTTGAGAATTTAATACATGATTTGTATATAATAAATATTTAGCATATACATATTGTAGTCCCCGGAAAACGTGTCCCCAAAATTTTCCAAATGCTTCCATACATGATCCAAGATCGTAGTCCATCTCGCAAGCTTCGATTTGGTAGGTCGTAGGGCCCGAACAGAGTTACAGATTAGGAGTTATAGATGTTTGAAGTTGGGCTGGAAATCTGGTTCACAAAGCCCATTCGCGAAGCCCCCCTCCGTGATCGCGGAGCGCCGCCGCGAAGCAATGAGGCGAGAGGCTCTGCGAACCCGTTTGACGTTTGCGATGCGCCGCGAAGACCCCTCTCGAAGCACTAATGTGAAGCATCGATGCAAAGCACCCGTGCAGCGCGGTCCCACGAAGCCCCGCCGTGAAGCGCCCCGACCATCGCGGCCTCGTGAAGCTCCAGAGGTGGTGATGCTCCGCGAACGCATTTGACGTTCACGAGCCGCCGAGAAGCACCAGAGGCAGTGATTCTCCGCGAACACATTTGACGTTCGCGAGCCGCCGCGAAGCACCAGAGGCGGCGCGGGAGTTCTGATTCGCGACGCCCCTGCCTATAAATACCCGGCTCACCCCCTTCTCCGAGAGGATGGCCACGGCCACATCGCCCCTTGGGCGGCCAAGAGGAGCTCCGCATTACGGCTCCGCGAATCCATGCTCCGCGAGAAGATTCCTTCGCGTTGCTGCTCTGCGAGCCGAGACTCCAGGAGTCCATGCTCCGCGAGCCTATGCTCTGCGATGCTGCTCTGTGAGACCAAGCTCTGCGAGAGCCCTTTGCTCCACGATCCCTTGCTCCACGATGCTGCTCCACGATGCTTCTTCGCGAGACCATGCTCCGCGAGACCCCTTTGCTCCGCGAGAGCCCTTTGACTTGCGAGGCCATGCTCCGCGAAGCTGCTTCGTGAAGAACAATCCTTTGCAAGGATCCTACCTTCGTGCCCAGCGGTCCATACCGCGGGGGCCGCGCCCCCGCACCCCCGCTCGGGGTCAGTGCCGGGCTTCTGTCTCGGGCCTCCGAGCCGGTCCCTTCACTACCCTCAAAGACCCCCATTAAAAATGGAGAGTCACACCCCGAACTTTTCGGGCCGGGATGCCGGGATTTTCCATTGCGCCCTTCTGCGCTCCCACCTCCCACCTATGGAACACCATGATTTGAGATACTCCTCCACACACCATGAAAACACCTTGAGATGACATATCCTCTTGGTTTCATTCCATGTCGTGAGTTGATATTCTCATCATAAAATCCTCGGGCACCTTGAGTCGAACCATTCCTCATGTAACTCCTCCAAACCCAATCACTTGGCTCCTATTCCAGGTTGAACCAGAAAGGGCTGACCCTTGCGTAAGTCCCAACACCAACCATTTTTTGGCACCTTCTGCCAATAGTCCTATCTACAAGACTATAAACTGTAGTACCCCCTATCTAACAAATGATAGGATGCCTCTCGCCCTATACGAGAGATGCCTTATGCTCCAAGCATGAGATGCCAACAGTCCTACCTACATGACTCTAAACTGTAGTATAATCCCTATGTGCCAAACATAGGATGCCTCTTGCTCCAAATATGAAATTCCTTATGCTCCAAGCATGATATTCCAATAGTCCTACCTACATGACTCTAAACTGTAGTATTGTCCCTATCTAACAAATTATAGGATGCCACTTGCCCTAAACAAGAGATGCCTTATGCTCCTAGCATAAGATGCCTAATTCCATGTTTACAGTGGCATAGTTTCAAGAGCGTTAGAATCCGTTCAAACATTCCAGTACTCCAACCCACGCTTTGCGTGTCCTTCATTCGGATCTGCATCCATTTCCAAAGTCTGAAGGGACCCCCTAACAGTATGGATGGTAGACCCATGGTCCCCCTGCTGTCCTGGGCCAACGCCCCAAAAGGCTTCGGGTGACACTTTGAGGTCATGTGTTTCGAATACGGTCAGCAGTCGACCCCTCATTTGTTTGTCCCCATTTTAGGCTAACGCGATAGGATGCTGTGTTGCAAACATGGTCAGCAGTTATCCTCTATCGCCATGCCACTCTCATCGCATTCCGAATGTCGGGCATGTGATTCACACTTTTCATGTCCCTTTGTTTGAGCTGATTCCAACGCCCTTGGAGTTATCCCGCTTGTGCACTTGCGCATAGGCACATACCTCAACCCACCAGTTAGTTGGGATACCCTCATGGCCAGACATGAGAAGACATTATGGGCAGCTTTCTTGCATAAGCCCCATTCACTAGTGCCGCTCCATAGCGGCACCCGGGCAACTTCTTGCATAAGCCCCATTCACCAGTGTCGCTCCACAGCGGCACCCAGGCAGCATCTTGCACAAGCCCCATTCAACAGTGTCGCTCCATAGCGGCACCTGGGCAGCTTCTTGAACAAGCCCCATTCACCAGTGCCGCTCCATAGGGGCACCCGGGCAGCTTCTTGTAGAAGCCCCATTCACCAGTGTCGCTCCATAGCGGCACCCGGGCAGCTTCTTGCACAAGCCCCATTCACCAGTGCCGCTCCATAGCGGCACCCAGGAAGCTTCTTGCACAAGCCCCATTCACCAGTGCTGCTCCATAGCGGCACCCGGGAAGCTTCTTGCACAAGCCCCATTCACCAGTGCTGCTCCATAGCGGCACCCGGGCAGCTTCTTGCACAAGCCCCATTCACCGGTGCCGCTCCATAGCGGCACCCGGGCAGCTTTTTTCACAAGCCCCATTCACCAGTGCCGCTCCATAGCGGCACCCGGGAAGCTTCTTGCACAAGCCCCATTCACCAGTGCCTCTCCCTATGCAGCGGTAAGCCGTTGACATCCCTATCCAGCGGTAAGCCGTTGCAACCCCATTTAGCGGTAAGCCGTTCTAGGCCTCCATCATGGAGTAAGTCCCAACACCATGGGCCGCTCAATGCGTAAGCCCCATATGAACTACGAGGTCTTTGATCCATGTCAAGGCATGGTACGTAGGAAGCCTCCATGAGGTTCAAGCCCACCCGTCGTTTCTTCACGTCGGGTCCCACCTCCATCCAGCATGACGTTAAACTGCGCATTCCCGAACTACGCGGACTTTGATTCCCTGTCACGGGGATACATAGGAAGCCTCTTCAACGCTCAAGACCAACTTCACTGTCGCCCCTGCGATGGTCCCATTTCACTCCCCCTCCACTTCATTCATCAATCCATCAACCATCCTGATTCTCACCCAGGCCGCCACATCCCGGTGGGATCATGCCATCCACCTCCTTGCTGCTCCTAGCAGCGCATGGGCCGCTTTCCACGTGTAACCCCCATCATATCTCCGGGTCTTTTTCCTCTGCGTACACCCTGATTCATCACACCTTCGAACTAAGTGGGTTTGGTCCTTTTCCACTACACATGGTACGTAGGAAACCTCCAAGAGGATCAATCCCAACCAGTGGTAATCCATGGTGTCCCCCATCCTGGTGTGCACTTCCCTTGATCCTCCCTCAGTGGTGTTCAGATCAGCCATTACGGTGTGACATCTCCCCTCTAGGGAGTGCACCACCTCGGATCAGTCCTCATTGGGAATTCTGATCCATCCCCTTGGTAAACCTTCCAGGTGTTCCCTCCTAGGGATATACCAATCTGATCAGTCTCCATGGGATGTTCTGATTTCGTCTCCGCAAGACGTTAAACTTGTGGCCTACCATGTGATAAACATGAGATGCCTGAGGAAAACCTCGGATGGAATGCCTTTGGTGTAACCGTCTCGGCTAGACGTTAATCTTGCAACATACCCTGTGGTAAACATAAGAAGCTGAGGAAAACCTCAGATGTACTCCTCGGGTTATGCACCCTTTAGATGCCCTATTATGAGGAAGAATACAGGTTCCCCAATTTCCACGCACCCAGAGATGCCACGACATTCCTGATGTTGCCGTCTACTCCGACCGAAGGTCGCTACCATGTCAAGACCCTATGGAAAGTCTCGACGGAAGTAGTGTAATTAACCGGCGTCCATGACGATATGGCACTGGGAAGGTGATTCACGAACAACGTATTAAATCTATGAGGGAGACTCGGACTAGGTGATGAGTTCTGAGGAGGAATCCACGAAAGGAAGAACCGACATCCCATCATCCCGTTTCGATCAAGGAGCAGACGTCCCTGAATAAAGAGCGAATGTCGCCCGCCTTTGGAAAGCGGGAATGCGGGGCAAGAGCTGCGCGTACTCCACAGACGGATGCTCGCGCCCCAGCGAAAGCGTCGGAAACACATATATATGATATATTGATAAATGGAATTAAATACACCGTTCATGGAGATGGTAGGCCGTACGTACGCAAGAATGTTGTTTTCATATCCTTATTCAATTGAATGGAATTAAAAACATGACATAAAAATGTATATAAATAAATCCAGTAGAATTATTATATCATATATTTCATGATTACTTATTATATATACATTATAGCCATTCTTGAATCTTTAACATGGAAGATGAATCTCATCGCGTCGTGGAGACGGTAATACATACGTACACCCAAGCGATGATATTGTTCCCATATTAGTTGAATGGAATTGTAGTGAATGATATAATATGTTATAATCTGTATTATGTTATAATAATATTATGTAGTAATTCTTTACATCATTATACCCATCCAATTAAGGTGGTGGTGGAAAAACATTTTACACCACGGTGTGGTGACGGTATTTCGTACGTACGCACGCGCTGTGATTTCATTTTCCGTAAGATTGATAGAAGGTGAAATGGGTTTGTTTCATATTTATAATAACATATAATTATATGAGGAATACTTATGTTTTTACTTCATAATGAAACCACTAAATATGTGTAAGTAGAAGAAGAACTAAACTTGAAAGAATCGGTAGAATGTATTACCTCTCCCTTGATGTGCCTCCTTTGAACTTCCTCTTAGGGCACAAGAGATGGTCTTTTGAAAAGACCAGTTCATCTATAAGGTTTCTAGGGAAGTGGGGATGTGAAATGCGTAGGGTTTGGTTGAGCATCATGTTTCAAAATGTTGTGAGGAGTAGAGGGAGGAGGTGCTCTTTTATAACGGAGGGGAGGGGCACCTTTGGAAATATAAGAAATATTAATTTATAATAAAATCAAACCCCACATTAAAACACCCAAAATGAATTAAATTAAGATATTAGGTAATATAGGGTTGTAATCCCATCATCCAAGAAAATTTATATAGGTTTTGATTTTATTATAAACCGTATCATTTTGATTTATCCTTATTTAATATATTTAATTTTATTTTTGGAAATAAAATTCTAAATTTTAAATTGTTATAAATACTTACATATGTGTTTTCAATTTTCAATAATTAGATACATTATTAATTTTTATAACATATAATTTTCAATTTGTATTTTTTAAATATTTTTGTGATTTTGAAACAATTTAATAATATGTTATTTTTATAAAATATCAATAGTGATAATTATGACACTATTCAATTATTTGAATTTAAATAAAATCCAAAGAGAAGATATATTCATTCCAAAATATTTTATAGATTCTTATCATTTCATATTCATCTATAAAATTCGTGGAGAACATCAAATAGTTCATATAATATATATTTTAATAATTTTAAAACCATTTATGTGATATTTCTCTTAATAAAATAATCACTACAACATTTTTGTATAATTATTTAATATACTTATTGTTCACATAAAAATTAAAAATAAAATATGAGTATGAAGATAAATCATATATGTTTCATAATAATACTTTTAGTCGGATTTATCTTCTAAAAAACCATCTTTTAAAATGTTGTATTTATTAAATTATGAAGGTGAAAACTTTGACATCATGTAAAATAAATTAATATAAGTGTCATAATCATTTGTATAATACTCCAAAAGGTCATAAATTTGGTAATTTTATGTTTATGGTGTATATATACACTACCAATAAGTTTTGGTCTGGTTTGTGAGCCTTTTAATGTGTATTATTATTTCCAAAAAAAATATATTACTTATTTTTCAATAAATAAATAATTTCTGCATCATTAATGTATAAGCCATTAAGGTAATTAAATATATCTTAAAAATTTTAAATAAATTACCATGATAAATAAAAAATACTTATCTTTCAAATGAGTATTTATAACCTAATTTATATTCTGTATAAACTTATATTAAAAATACATTTATTATTAAAGTTGAGTGAGACATATTTCACTTTCATTTAAATAAATTAAACTAAAGGTCTTAATCACCTCCATGTGGGTTCCAATGGATTCCATTTTGAACCAAATATGTCTTAGGACGAAATATAAGCATCCTATTATATAAAGACAAGTTTTAAGGTAATTTTATAATATTATATTTACCTTGAATTAACCGATTTTACTTTTACTATGGTAAAAAACATTTACCGTACTTACTATTCATAATGCCCAAAAATAAAAAATTAGCCTATTAACATAATTTGGACACACTAATTCCAAATATGGAATCCATTTTTCTATATTCAATACTCGAGAGTCGTAGAAATTAATTTAAAATTAATCCCGTTGTTAAGAAAATGAGTTTTAAAAGTTAAAACATTACAAAAGATTGAAATTATTTTGTCTATGAATTCAATGTAAAATCAATGCTAATGACATAAATTATATTAAATGGTAAAAAAATATTTTATTTATACTTTATAACCATTCAATTTTATAATTTAACCATATAAAATATTAAGATGAAACAAGTTGTTTTTAATTAAAATATAACATGTTTTTACTATTTATTAAAATATGAACGTTATCAGAAAAATATCAAAAGTTTATCCAATGTAAATTTTTATATCCTGATTCAAAAGAAGAAGTTTATTTTTTAAAATTTATCTTGAAAACTTGTCAAAAATTATATTTAAATTGGATGTTCCATCAAAAGGCGGCATAACTGCATTTTTAAATAATTCTTACTTTACCCAAAAAAATTATTTTGTTCTCATACCATGTTCTACAAAATGTGTAATCTGAATAATAATGTTATAAAATTCAAAATATAGTTAATACTATTCATACAGGCTAGTTTATAATAATATTATAACCATATTTCCTTGTTTAGTGAAACTGTATTACGTACAACACACGCTATCGAGGAAGGTTGTGATTGCATTTAATGCAAGACAAGTCAGGGTTGCGTGTAGTGCAAGACTCCTTTGTTGTTGTGTATAAAAAAATCCAACCATATTTCATTTTCACATTGAATATATATATATATATATTTACACACTCACTGTTGCATAGAATAACTACTATCAAACAAACCTGAAATTGTATGTAACACGATCCAAGATTAGTGTTGCCTATACTGAAAACTAATACAGTGTTGTGTATAACACAAGATAATCTTGGTGTAGCGTACAATAGTAGATATGAAAGAAATTAAAAGAATATATCTTATAAAATCTTGAGTTGTTGCAGGCTGGATGTCGGGTAGTCCGCGGGGTTACCAGGTAGGCCGCGAGGGCATCAGGTAGGGTGCCGACGGAGTAGGGCAATGCGCGAGGTGCACGGGTAGTGCGCTGGGGAGCCAGGCAGGTCGCCGGTGGAGCCAGGTAGCGCACGAGGTGCCAGGCTGGGTGCCGGAAGAGAGGGGAAGTGCGAAGGCAAGTGGGACCGCGGTGTCGGGCGCGACGGTGAGCAGGAAGGCAGGCGTGGGGCACACCGGCAGGCGGCGCGTGGGCCGACAGCGCGAGGCATGGTGGTGTTCTTCTGAAAGCACCAGTGTCGATTCACAGAGGTCGCGGGGAGCACGGCCTTTGTTCACCGTCTTAATCGCCATCGCCTAATTTCCATGCTGTCGTGTAGTCATCACAAAAAGAACAATGGATGGTTCATGCCATGTTGGTTTGGCCCACACCCTCAGCATTTAGGGTGGTAGTAAAAAGATCTCAAGAACGAAGCACGACACCACACCCAAAAAAGGGTAAACATCAACGTTCTTTGATTAATGAAGGAAGAACATGTCATTTAAAGGAAGACAAGGCCAACCATAGATTCTATGGTCGTCTATTGACATTTGTTCATGGTGTTGCGGAATGAAGATGATGAAGTTCATCGATCACTGCGTTCTTCATGCACTCCCAACCCAAGCTTGTACGTCAGTTCATGGACGATGATGAGGAGGGGAGTTGCTCTATGTTGGAAGGTGGCCAAGGTAGAAGACCGAGGAAGAAGTGTCACCAGAGTTCTTCATATTCTTCATTGGGAGAATGGTTCTTCCTATCTCTCCACTTCCTCCGTTCCACCAAAACAGAATGCCAACCCAATAATAATAATATGTTGTTTATTATTTTATTATGGTCAGACAATTTAAATGGAGAAAGAAACTCCCCTTAATAATTTCGTACACGTTGGCGCAGTTAATTGGAACGTGCGTTGGCACAATTAATTGACACGTGCGAAGACAAAATTAATTGTCACCTGTGTCGGCATAATTAATTGGAATGTGTGTTGGCCCAATTAATTGGCACGTGTGTTGGCACAATTAATTTCCTAGAGGAGGTCTAGAGGTCCACCCTCATTAATGAGGGAGAGTGGAGACGTTTCATCCTCCACTATCAATAGGGGTCGGGTGGTCCCCACGACTATCATTAATAGGGATTTTATCCTCGAGTGGCCCCCACTACCAAAACCTCTCATGGGATGTTAGGGTGTGGTGGTCCCACCACCAACTCCAAATATGAGGTTTCAACCAACACACTCAACACAAGGCTTCTTAAAAAATAAAGTGTTGCACTTTATTTGATTATATTTTTATAAAAAACCAAAAACTAACTATTATTCCCTACTCACCATCATCGATGTGAAAGTGTAGAGACCCTAAGCTCAACGTACATTAACATTACATTACTTTTTTGGAATACTTAATACATAACAAAAACACACACACAAGGACCGTAATAGTTTAGTGTCTTTGGAAACTCGGAATATAATCTTCTAATCGCGGTAAAAGATCTTCAACATCTCCCATAGAGATCTTCCTTTTTTTATACCTAAAAACTTTCTTTATATCCTGGGGAAAATAAAACATAAAAGGGTGAGCTCAAATGCTCAGTAAGGGTAAACAAAAGAAATATCAATCACATCATATTCATAAGAAGATAACATTTTGGAAATCATAACCTGCAAAAGAGATCATAATATCATAACATGGGATAAATCATAGTAGTGAAATGTAATCCCAATAATCATAACATAAAACATGAAACTTTTTGGAATACACAAATAATCATAGAGAATCATTTCTTATTAGTCAAGACTCATTTCCAAGACTATCTTAGTGGACAAAGACCCTTTCTGAACCGAGTTCACTCCTCGTTTCAGTCCTGTTTCACTGAACCGGTTTAACCTGCCGTTCCAGCCATGTCTATCTCATGAAATATAAAATCTTTACCCAATGCATTGTAGGGAGATATAGGTCCCACCCATCTCATAATTATACCATTCATATGTGTGCCACAAAATCAGAAACCATACATCATATCATAACCCATGAAATAAAAATGGGAATCTTAAACATCGTGACATCATTAAACAATTCATATAAGATAAATAAATTCATAAAAATATAATTCCATCACAAAATAATCAAATAAATTTAATAATAGGGGTATAAACATAACCCTTTATTATCTTAGATGGAAACTAATTTTATAAAACACTTGAACTCCATTCTTGATGAAAATATCCTTTCTGGTTCAAAAACACTTTCCCTTTCTTAACATGTCATTCAATTCTAAAATAAAAGAAGTTGATTAAAAATAAACATGAAAACATGTAAGGTATTCTACTTGGAAATAATGTTTTAAAAATCCATTCATTCCGTAATAGTTAAAAAACATTCTTCGTACTTTTGTCGGAAATGTCAAAAAGTACCTCATACGAAAAACGAAAAAAGATTCCTTTCATTCCTTTTACTAAAAACTCACCAAAGGGTAAAATTGGATTTAAACAATTTTATTTGGATGGAAATAAAATTACATATTGGGGAAACATGGATTTGGATGATAAAATACACCCCAGTAAATACTAAATTATAAACAATCTCGGATAAAAATGAGATTGTGATATTTCCCTTACCATAGGTCTGATTTGCTTCGTAAGTGTCCAAACCTCCTGTATAATGATTTAAATAATGTCATTTACTTATTCCAGAATCATACTCATTGTTATTATATCATATATGGTTCACTTATGACTTTATATTACCTGTTCTTTTGTAAATTACATGTTAAAGAGCGTTTTGGGTAAATTCGTTTCCTTTTTTCGTCCGTGTTTTGACTTGTAATTATTCATATGATTACCTAGATCATGATTACATAATTACAGAATATAAAACATGATTTATATATAATATATATTCAGAGTATACATATATATAATAGATTAGTAAATGGAAAGAAATACACTGTTCATGGAGACGGTAGGCCGTACGTATGCATGAACGCTGTTTTCATTTCATTATTGAGTTGAATGGAATTAAGTACATGACATACATATATATACACATAAATATAGTATCATTATTATGTCATATATTACATGATTACTTATTATATATACTTTATAATCATTCATGAATGGTTAACGTGGAGAATGTATCTTATCGCGTCGTGGAGACGGTAGTCCGTACGAACGCACGAGCGATGATATCATTCTCATGATCGTGGAATTGTATTGGAGTGTATGTAAACTATATCAGAATCAATACCACTTTACAATAATCATATAATGTTATTATGTACACCATTATACCCATCCATGTAAGGTGGTGGTGGAAAATAGATTACACCACGACGTGGATATGGTATTCCGTACGTACGCACGCGCGGTGATTTCATTTTCTGTAGGATGGATAGATGGTGAAATAGGGTTGTTTCATGCTTATAATAACTAATACGTATACGAGTGATACTGATGTTATTACTTCATAATGAAATAACCTAAGAAGAAGAAGTGGAAGAAGAAATAAAGTTGAAAGAATCGGTAAAGGACATTACCTCTTCTTTGAAGCGGCTCTTTGAGGTCTACTTTTAGGTCTCTAAAATTGGTTTTTGAAGAAGACCAGAACCTCTAGGATATTGATATGGAAGCGGAGAATGGAATTTGGCAGGGGTTGGCCGATCTTGAAGGCTCAAGGTGGTGTGAGGAAGAGAGGGAGGAGGTTCCCTTTTATAAGGGAGGAGAGGGGATCCTTTGGAAAAACTAAAAATATTATTTTATTATAAACACAAATTCGATTTTCAATAGCTCCAAATTGATTTATACCTAAGATAAGGTGGGGATGGGTCTAACTACTCTCATCCAATAGAATTTAGACATGTTTAGGTTCCTATTTTAACCTTATCATTTAGATTTAACATTAAGTAAAATAATTTTACTTTAACCGTGTCTTCTTGTGTTCTTATAATATATGGGTAATAAACATACTATAAGCATCCAAAGGAACCCCAAGTTGTTTATTATTAATAAATATAACCTTATCTAAGTAATTTTTCTGATACTTAGATTTTAAGGAATAAAATACCAATTACTAATATAATATTTGTTTTAAAAACTATTTTATGTCAATTTTGACACTATTTAGTAATTGATTTTTGTGAAAATTATAACAGAATGATTAGTTCAAAAAAAAGTTAAATACATCAGTACTAACACATCATATTAACCTAGAAAATTAGTGGAATTCATAAAAAGATTCAATTTATTTTTATTTGGGTATTTAAAATATCAATTATTCTAATTTTTTTACTATTATGGTAATTACTGAATCATCATTGTGTCATTAATAAATTAATTTATATAATGTATATACATTATAAATAAAATATCATTATGTAGGAAATATTATTATATTTCCAATGAATATTTACAATCGAATTTATCTTATGTATAACCATATATTAAAAATATTGTAGTAAATAAACATTGATTTTAACTCTTTTAACTCTTATTTGAATTAAATAATAATAAATGTCCTAATCTTATCCAAGTGGGCCTAAATGGTAAAATTTTATTCCTAAGGTTGTTTTTGATCGAATTACACTTATCCAATAGAATTAGGAAATGTGTTAGGGTAATAATAATATCATTTTTACCCTTAATTACCCTATTTACTTTTAACCATGGTAAAAAAGTAAAAAGTTATTATTCACCAAAAATTATTTTTATCTCATTGAAACACATTTTACTTACTGACATCAACCGTGTCTCTCATATTTTTGAAATTACACTCACAGAAGCAGTAAAATTAAGTTTTATGAAAACTTCATTTTTTTTAACTACCACTTAGTGGTTTCACTATTCATCAAAAAATGATAGTTTCCAGAAAAATACCAAAAATTAGGTTAAGCTATATTTGATATTATGAATTAAAAAATGATGTCTATTTTACAAAATTCAAAACATATCAGTTGCATTAATTAATTTAAAAATTAATTCTCATCGTCAAAACAAATAGCGTGTTCTCAAGAGATAATAACTATCAAAAGATTGACATTTGTTTATGTCTGCTTTAAATGTCAAATTACATCCAATGACCAACATTGTATTAAATTGTAAAATTATATTCTAAATATAATTTAAAACCACTCAAATTAATAATTTATCACTACTAATTATTTTGATTAAAAAGGTAGTTTTTAATTAAAATTTAGTAATTTTCACTATTCATCAGAAAATGAAAGTTATCCAAAAAGTACCAAAATTTCACCCTAAGATAATTTCGATAATTTGAATCCAAAAATGAAGTCAATTTTGAAAAATAAAATTAACAAAATTTCAAAAAGTGGTTGTTATTATTCATAACGGCTAGTTTTAATAATATTTTAATAGCATATCATTGTTTAGCGACACTCGGAATTGCGTACAACACACGCTATCGCGGAAGGTCACCCTTGCGTGTAATGCAAGGCTCGTCAAGGATGCGTGTTGTGCAAGCTTCTTTTGGTGTAGCATACAACACAAGACAATAATGAAATTAAAAATAATGTTTTTCATAAAATCTCGGGGTGTTACATTCTACCCCCCTTAAAATGAATTTCACCCTCAAAATTCATCATGGTTATAAATGGTTTACTACTCGAATGTTTGTTTAATAGAAACCCATATCGTAAAAAGGTATACCCAAACATGGCTTTAAAAACTAATGTATGAAATGTAATGGTTACCCAAATTAACTCATCACTGTGTTTCCACGTAGGAGAACATAGGTCAAAATATGGATATGGAAGAAAAAAATATAAACTTCATGTTCTGATAGAGAGTGGTAGAGAAGATGGATATGAAATAGCCAACAATCACAAAGCCATATATTTGCGATGATCTAAGGTACCATATGATTCATCAGATATAAGGGCACTAGGACAACATTTTTGGTTTTCAAGATCATTTCCCTAAAGTTGAGGGATTTGAATTAGAATAAATACTTACTTTATATTGGTACAATCTCAATATTGTTCGTGTTTTGAACAATTTTTACTTTATCTCTTAATGAAATGAAGTTGAATTTTTTATTCATGAAGTGTTAATAGATCATGTGATAGAATGATGGGTCATTCCATCTGTTTCAAACAAAAGGTTAGCAAAAGTTATCAAATATACATAAGTCCATCTATGGTGAGGTTAATCATATACGATTCCAAGAATGAACCTATACTTCATATATCATACCGCGTAATAAAATAAAACTAGTTTCTACTAACCAGGGACTTCTTGTAGGCCAGTGGTAGGCGATAAAGGTCAGTCACACTTCGGTTGTGGGTTCGATTCCCACACCCTTGTCCGACGCGATGGGATGTCGCCCGTCCTGCAGGTTGTCCTTTTTCTAAAGCTATATTACAATAACATCCCATCAATAATATCGAAAAAATTTCTATCCTAAAACAATATTATCTTATGTCCATCATAATCCATTCCAATCTTTTAGATTATCTAAAATACTTCGGTCCAAACTTATAATATAAACAAATGATTACTTGAAATGTCACATAACAATCACGTGAATTCCATCATTTATCCCCCATATATCATAAGATATGTCTTGTTGGTCAAATTACAAACATGTGAATAACTTAATCAAGTATTATAATGAAGAATTAATACCCATTAATTGAACCATAGTGAAGACATGAATGCAATAAAAAGTTAACTCTTTCCACATACCAAAATCCAAAAATTCTATATACTCAAAACATGATATAACCTTCTCCAAATATCAATCATGAGCTCATGAATACGGTCAAACATTTCATTTTCTCGGTTTCCTTTCATTATGCGCATATCATATTTTTATTCCAAAAATATCTCAATCACATTCTATTGTTACCGGTACCATTGAAAACCATAATAGACCAATACATAAATATTCCAATATTCCATGATACTATATACAATATTATTTTGGAATCCCATTACATAAACACTTAATTATTCCACCACATCGTTGTCATATTCAACATCGCCAATAGTGATCGCATGTGACTTTTCTTTGTCCTTTCCCTTAAGTGGTTGCTCATGTCAATCATCACTATCCCTTGGATTAGGGCATTTATTAGCATAATTCCCCATTTCCTTGCACTTGAAGCATTGAAGTGTTGGTGGTGCGTTCTCTGTAGTTGTTTCTTTATTCACATATTTAGAAACCCTTTTTCCATTACTTCGATACTCAGCTGCTCGATGACCTTCTTTTCCACACTTAAAACATTTTCTAGTCCCTTTAAGACAATCTCCACCATACTTCTTTCCACACTTTGAGCATAAGGAAACTTTCATCTTCTTTTCACCATTATTCTGAGATTTATCCTTGAACCCCATCTTTCGTTTCTTGTCAAAACTATTAGATGTATAAGTAACACCAACTTCCATTTCTACCTTGGTAGCACAAAACACAATTTCTTCATAGCTACTGAAGTCTATTATAGCTAATGCCCTTCGAAGATTTGGTTTTAAGCCACTGAAGAATCGATCAACTTTACTTTCAGGTTGGATGATAAATCCAGATGCATACCTTGCAAGCCTTGTAAAATATGGTTCGAATATACCAACAGATTCATCATCAATTTGCTTTAGTTCAAGAAAATCCTTCTCCATCTTTGTTCTAATAATATTAGGGAAGTACTTATTGTAAAATAAGTTCTTGAACTCGTCCCATTCCATGGACTCAATTTCATCTCTTGGCCTTGTATTCTTGATAAGATTCCACCATTGATCAGAATCACCTTCCAAACGACACACTGTAAAGATGACTTTATCATGTTCAGAACATTGATGAACTGAAAATATCTTTTCAGTTGTACTGATCCATTGTTCTGCAACAAGTGGATCAGAAGACCCACTGGAAGAAGGTGCATTGTTGCCTCAAGAAGGAATCAATAGAATATTGTTCTCTTCTCTACTCTTTTGGAAGTCCAGAATGATTCATAGCTTGTGTAAGTATAGGAATAATATTTTTCACTCCATATCCCATAACATTTGTTTGTTCAGGCGGACAATCAATGCATTGTCCATTACATTGATCAACACGGTTCCTTCGGGTTCCAGCCATCGTCTAAAACCCAAAAATAATAGTGTGAGAGGTAAAAATCATAATAAAGGGGGAGTAACTTCAATATCTAACATCTTTGGTTTAATCTAATATAGTTACCATAGTTCTAGGACTATATCCTATACATATACTTATTCTTAGGGACATCCCTTGACATACCTTAGAAATATCTCTAGTGACCTCAGTAAAGTTCTCGCATCCTAGTTTCCAAAGGTTCAATAAACCTTTCCTCTGATTCCAACTGTAGATACCCTAAGCTTAACGTATATTGACATTACATTATTTTTGCGAAATACATATTACATAACAAAAACACACACATAAGTACCGTAATAGTTTATTGTCCTTGAAAACTTGGAATATAATCATCTAATCATGGTGAAAGATCTTCAACATCTCCCATAGAGATCTTCCTTTTTCTATACGTAAAACCTTTCTTTATATTCAGGGGGAAATAAAACATAAAAGGGTGAGTTCAAATGCTCAGTAAGGGTAAACAAAAGAAATATCAATCACATCATATTCATAAGAACATAACATTTTGGAAATATTTACCTGAAAAAGAGATCATAATATCATAACATGGGATAAATCATAGTAGTGAAATGTAATCCCAATAATCATAACATAAAACATGAAACTTTTTTGCACACACACATAATCATAGAGAATCATTTCATATTAGTCAAGACTCATTGTCAAGACTATCTTAGTGGACAAAGTCCCTTTCTGAACCGAGTTCACTCCTCGTTTCAGTCCTGTTTCACTGAACCAGTTTAACCTACCTTTCCAGCCATGTCTATCTCATGAAATATAAAATCTTTACCCAATGCATTGGAGGGAGATATAGGTCCCACCCATCTCATAATGATACCTTTCATATGTGTTCCACAAAATCAAAAACCATACATCGTAGCATAACCCATGTAATAAAAATGGGAATCTTAAACATTGTGACATCATGAAACAATTCATATAAGATAAAGGAATTCATAAAAATATAATTCCATCACAAAACAATCAAATAAATGTAATAATAGGGATAGAAACATAACCCTTTATTATCTTATATGGAAAATAATTTTGATAAAACACTTGAACTCCATTCTTGAGGAAAATATCCTTTCTGCTTCAAAAACACTTTTCCTTTCATAACATGTCGTAAAATTCAACACTAAAAGAATTTGATTAAAAATAAAATTGAAAACTTGTAAAGGAATATACATGGAAATAATGTTCTAAAAATCCATTCATGCCGTATAAGTTAAAAAAACATTCTTCGTACTTTTGTCGGAAAAACCAAAAAGTACCTCGTACGAAAAACGACAAAAGATTCCTTTCATAACTTTTACTAAAAACTAACCGAAGGGTAAAATTGGATTTAAACAATTTTAGGTGGATGGAAATATTATTACATCTTGAGGAAACATGGATGTGGATGATAAAATACACCCCAGTAAATAGTAAAGTATAAACAATCTCGGATAAAAATGAGATTGTGATATTACCCTTACCTTAGGTCTGATTTTCTTCGTAAGTGTCTGAACCTCCTGTATAATGATTTAAATAATTTCATTGACTTATTCCAGAATCATACTCGTTGTTATGATATCATATATGGTTCACTTATGACTTTATATTACCCGTTCTTTTGTAAATTCAATGTTAAAGAGCATTTTGGGTAAAATCGTTTCATTTTTCATTCCTTGTTTTGACTTGTAATTATTCATATGATTACTTAGTTCATGATTAGTTAATTATAGAATATAGAACATTATTATATATAATATATATTCATAATATACATATATATAATAGATTAGTAAATGGAAAGAAATACATTGTTCATGGAGACGGTTAGTCGTACGTACGCATGAACGTTGTTTTCGTTTCCTTATTCAGTTGAATGGAATTAAGTAGGTGACATAAATTTATATACACATAAAATCAGTATCATTATTATGTCATATATTTAATTATTAGTTATTATTTATACTTTATGATCATTCATGAATGGTTAACGTGTACAATGTATCTCATCGCGTCGTGGAGACGGTAGTCCGTACGTACGCACGAGCGATGATATCATTCTCATGATCGTGGAATTGTATTGGAGTGTATGTATACTATATCAGAATCAATATCACTTTACAATAATCATATATAGTTATTATTTATACCATTATACCCATCCAAGTAAGGTGGTGGTGGAAAAATAGATTACACCACAGCGTTGAGACGGTATTCCGTACATACGCACGCGCGGTGATTTCGTTTTCCGTAGGATAGATAGATGGTGAAATAGGGTTGTTTCATAATTATAATAACTAATCAGTATATTAGTGATACTTATGTTATTACTTCATAATGAAACAACCTAAGAAGAATAAGTGGAAGAAAAAATAAAGTTGAAAGAATCGGTAACGGACATTACCTCTTCTTTGAAGCGCCTCTTTAAGATCTTCTTTTAGGGCACTAAAATTGTTCTTTGAGGAATACCAGAACCTCTAGGATGTTACTATAGAAGTGTAGAATGGAATTTTTCAGGGGTTTTCCGATCTTGAAGGCTCAATGTGGTGTGAGGAAGAGAGGGAGGAGGTTCCCTTTTATAAGGGGGGAGAGGGGATCCTTTGGAAAAACTAAAAATATTATTTTATTATAAAAACAAATTCGGTTTTAAATAGCTCCAAATTGATTTATTTCGAAGCTAAGGTGGGGATGGGTCTAAATACTTTCATACAATAGATTCTAGAAATGTTTAGGTTCCTATGCTAACATTATCATTTGGATTTAACATTAAGTAAAATAATTTTACTTTTACCGTGTCTTCTTGTGTTCTTATAATATAAGGTTAATAAACGTACTATAAAAAGACAAACGAACCCCAATATGTTTATTATTAATACATATAACCTTATTTAATTCATTTGGATGAACCGTAGATTTTTAGGAATAAAATAAAAATTACTAATATAATATTTGTTTTAAAAACTATTTTATGTCAGTTTTGACACTATTTAGTAATTGAATTTTGTGAAAATTATAACAGAATGATTAGTTCATGAAAAGTTAATTAAATCAACACTAACATGTCATATTAACCTATAAAATTAGTGCAATTAATAAAAAGCTTCAAATTATATTTATTTGGGTATTTATAATATCAAATATTCTAATTTTTTCAATATTATGGTAATTACTGCATCATCATTGTGTCATAAATAAATTATTTTATTTAATGTATAAAAATTATAAATAAAATTGGATTATATAGGAAATATTATTATCTTTCTAATGAATATTTACAATTGAATTTATCTTCTGTATAACCATATATTAAAAATGTTGTAGTAAATAAACGTTGATTTTAACTCTTTTAACTCTTCTTTGAATTAAATAATAATAAATATCCTAATCAAATCCAAGTGGGCCTAAATGGTCATATTTATTCCTAAGGTTGTTTTTGGTCGAATTACATTTATCTAATAGAATTATGACATGTGTTAGGGTAAAACTAATGTCATTTTTACCCTTAATTACCCTATTTACTTTTAACCATGGTAAAAAAAGTAAAAAGTTACTATTCACCAAAAAAAAATTCATCTCATTGAACCACATATTACTTAATAATATCAATAGTGTCTCTAGGATTTTTGACATTCCACTCCCAGAAGAGGTAAAATTATGTTTTATGAAAAATGCATTTTTTTAACTACCACTTAGTGGTTTCACTATTCATCAAAAAATGAATGTTTCCAGAAAAATATCAAAAATTAGGCCTAAGCTATATTTGATTTTATGAATTCAAAAATGATGTCTATTTTACCAAATTCAAAACATATTAGTTTCATTAATTAATTTAAAAATTAATTCCCGTCATCAAAACAAATAGCGTGTTCTTAAGAGATAATAACTATCAAAAGATTGACATTTGTTTATGTCTGGTTTAAATGTGAAATTACATCCAATGACCAAAATTGTATTAAATTATAAAAATATATTATAAATATACTTTAAAAACACTCAAATTAATAATTTATCACTATTAATTATTTCTATTAAAAAGGTAGTTTTTAATTAAAATTTAGTAATTTTCACTATTCATCAGAAAATGATAGTTATCTTAAAAGTACCAAAATTTCACCCTAAGATTATTTCGATATTCCGAATCCAAAAATAAAGTCCATTTTGAAAAATAAAATTTAAAAAATTACAAAAATTGGTTATTACTATTCATAATGGCTAGTTTTAATAATATTTTAATAGCATATCATTGTTTAGCGAAACTCGGTATTGCGTACAACACACGCTATCGCGGAAGGTCGCGCTTGCGTGTAATGCAAGGCAAGTCAAGGATGCGTGTTGTGAAAACTTCTTTTGGAGTAGCGTACAACAAAATACATTAATGAAAATAAAAAGAATATTTTTCATAAAATCTCAGGTTGTTATAGAAAGTCTTCTTAGGCGAATACCAGCACTGCGATTTCGACAGTGCCCTCAGATTTCAATTCTGAGCACCAGTTCAAAAATTATAAAATCCCGCTCGTACGTTAACTGAACGTACCCATAAAAATCATCCAAATATGTTTCTGTGCACACCGGGCCTCGGAATCAAGCTCCGTCAATTTTCACAGACCCATAAAAATCCCATGTATATAAGAAAAAAAATTCCATGGAATTTCCGGGACTTTACACACGAGAAACCTATATAGAAGAATCATTTCGAGAAAGAGGTAATCTCTACACTGATTCATTAAAACATCAATATTCTTCTACTTCCACTTCATTAGTTGTTTCATTATAAGGTAATATCATTAGTATCAATCATATAATGATATGTTATAATAAATATGAAACATCCATATTTCACATTCTATCCACCTATGTAAAATGAAATAACTACATGTGTGTAGGTATGGATTATCATCTCTAGGTTGTGGTGTAATATGTTATTCACCACCACCATACATGGATGGGTATAATAATTAAAATAATAACTATATATGTTTATTAAAACATGTTACAAATTATGAAATATTATATACCATCCGCGTTAATACAATTCTACAATTTAGTGAATGACATCATCGCTCATGTGTATGTATGACTTACCATCTCCACGATGTGATGTGATTCACTCTACAAGATCTTCATTAAACCATGATTATATAAATGAATTAAATGAATAAATATTATATATATTTTACTCATTTCAATCTATAAATTATTTATCTATAATCTATGAAGTGGTACATGAACTTATCTGAAAATTTTGCATGAGAACATAAAGTAGTTAATATACGAATAAAGAGTTATATGGAAATGATACTAGAAAACTTAAGGTAATATAATCATATATGATATCGTATAAATTATTATGATTCTATAATATTTCAATACAATTATTTAAATAATTATACAAGTGGTTTAGATATATTCAATGGACATCAAACCTATGTTAAGGCATAATTTTACAATCTTATTTTAATCTAAGATTGTTTATACAGATGAATTTAGTAGGGTATATTTATCATCCAAATACTTGTTTCCTAATTATTTAACATTAATTATATTCATTACAATTTTTTAAAGGTAATTTTACCATTTTTTAGATTTTTATTTAATGGTATGAAAGGAATATTTATCTATCATTCGATTTGATGTTCCTTTTGTCTTTTCCTGCATAATTACGAGGATAATGTATTTTTAACATATACAAAATAAATGTATTTTATGGTTTCAGAACACCCTATTTACATGAAACTTAATATACAAGATTTCATCATTATTTTAAAATAAATTATTATATTTTAAAATTGAATGGAATTTTGAGAAAAGAAAATGTTTTTTAAAGAAGAAATTATATTTTCGTACAGAATTAATTTCAAATGGGTTTTCAAAATTATTTCCCATTTAAGATGATGCTATTTAAAAATGGTTATGTTTTATACCAATTTTTAAAATGATTCTATTTTTTAAATGTTGTAATGATATTTTATATAGATTATGTTATGATATAAAGATGTTTAAGGAACCCATTTTATTTTAGGTATTACGCTATGATAAATCATTTGTGTTTTCGTGGAACACGTAAGAGTTGTTTCATTATAAGAGGGGTGGGACCTATATTTCCCTCCAATTAATTGGGTAAAATATTATATCTATATAGTTAGACATCACTAGAATGACATGAAAATATTGTTTAGTAATACAAGGATGGAATGAGGAGTGGACACGGTTTAGTAGTGGACTTTGTCCCCTATGATGGTCTTAGAAACTAGCCTTAACTAATATGAAATGATTTTCTATTGTTATGTGTGTGTGGAATGAAATTTAATGCCTTATGTAATGAATATTGGGATTACATTTCACTTTTATGATTTGTTATTGGGGATGATATTCTGATATTTTATATGCAGGATAAGATTTTCCACTATTATGTTTTTATTGATATTTTCCATGCTTACCCTTATTGATAATTTGCGATCACCATTTCATATGTTCAATTTCCCTTAGTAATGAAGAAGGGTATTAAGTAAGATATGTTAAAATGTGTATAGTTTTGATATAATAATCAGGAGACAATGTAGTTGTTTTATCAACCAATTGTTTATGATTCATAGTTTTTAGAGACACTAAACCTATGCATTCCTAACATGGGTTTTTATGGTAAGTAATAAATATTCCTAAATGATTATGTAGTATCTACATGTGATGTATGGGTCATCATTGTTGTTTTCAGAGTAATGTTATAGTTAACCATTGGAAACTAAGAAGACAGAAACATATTAAGATCTGTAAGGATATATCTAAGTATAAATTACACTCTTATCCTAGTGTTTAAGAGATATTCATGAATAACATTGGATAAAACATAAAGTTTCCTAAATAGAAATTTTATTCTTGAAATATGTGGTTTTCCCATTGTGATTATTGTTTATCACACTATGATTATTGGCCTTATTCAATAGATGTAACCTAAAGGAACCACATTAATTACATAATCAACCATGGGTTTATATAGGAAAGGGGAGGGTATTTTTTATTATGTTGGTTTTGGACCCTACACATTAACCAAATAAAATCCCCAAACCATCCCATGGTTTTTTCCCATGGTTTTCCCATGTTTTTCGTCGTCATTAGAATGATGCTCCGTCTTTTCATGACATGATGAAACTCTCTTAGGAATAACCTATTCCGGGCCATTCATGGAATCTTTTTCAGGTTAAAATTTACAGTTTCAAGGAAAAATTAATGTCATGGTCGAAGAATCTCATTCTTTCAAAGAAACTTTTACTGGATTTCATGAAATAGGTCAATCTTGTTGAACTTCGTCTAGAGGAGGAATTGGATGAGCAAATTATTGAGGATCTTTCTAATAATAATTATTACTTAGGTGATCTCATTATTAAACAAGAGAGGATATCTAGGTATAAATCTCAGATAAAATTTATACAAAAAGGAGATTAAAATATAACCGATTTTCTATCATGTATTAAATAAAGGAAAAGGTTTACTAATCCTAATATATTACTTGAAAATGGGTCATTTTTTGACGAAAAAGACTTCATTGGAAATATGATATTTTTCCTACTTAATGATCTTCTCATAGGACCCAATGTTAACATTCGTAATGGTAATCCTATATTTTTTTCTTACCATTTTGATGTTATACATCATTGTTTTTCAGACAGTTTTATTGATGAGATGAGATCCCTTATCAAGAAAGAGAGGTTTTGATGCTATGATGAATCTCAATTTAGACAGTGTTTTTGGTTTTCATTTCTTTTTGGTATATTTTTATAGATCCTCATGGGATATTTTTAATGATGAAATTATTGCTCCAATTCATGATTTTTTCAAGGGTGGGCAGCTGTCTCGAGCTACTTGTGCCACCACAGTGGTTCTAATTCCTAAAAACATAAATCCTACTTCTATCCTCCATTATTTTCCTATAATAATATGTAATGTGTCTTATAGGAATCTTGAATGTTTTATTAATGCAAGGGTTTCTTTTCATTTACACAAGTGGATATATCATGATTAGCATGGTTTTGTGAAAAGTCGTACCATCAAGGGAGCCATTTCTTTACCACATTAAATGGTTGGGGACATTAACAATAAAACTAGGGGTTCTAATGTGGCCATTAAACATGATATGAAGAAAGGTTATGATCGTTTGGAATGGGGATTTATCAATAATGTTTTGGATGGTATGGGTTTTTCTTCATGGAATGTAGATATCTTTTTTCACTTTTATTACTCTGCTTGGTTGGATGTTTCTTTTAAGTGAAAATCATATGGTTTATATTAATCCAATCGAGTTCTTCATTAGGGGAGGGGGTCAAATTTCTCCATGTATTGTTTTCTTAGTTTAGAATGTTCTCAATGGTTTGATTCATATGGTCCTGAATCATGGTATTATTCCTCTTTATTGGAGGGGTACGAATTACCATTCGGTGTACCATTTCTTGTCTAATGCTATTATTTTCATGAATGATTCAATAAGTTCTTTGAATGGTTTGAATAAGATCTTGTAGGAACATATTCATTGGAGTTGTAAAATCATTGACAATAGAAATAGGTGATTTTATTAATCTAAATATTGAACTTCAAGATGTGTGTCTACTGTGGATTATATTATGAATATGAAGAAGAGTGAATTTCATGTGGAATATTTGGGCGCTCCTCTATCTTATAAGACGCTTCTTGTTTCTGATTTTGAATTTTTGATCAACAGATTTATGACCCGGAGTGTTATATGGAAAAATCATTTTCTATCATTTTGGGGTAGGATTACTTTGAATAATAATGTTCTTCTTGATTCTCCTATTCATGAACTTACTTCTGTAAAGGTTCCTGAGGGTGTGAAATTTTTTTTTATAGAATTATTGCGAACATTTTATGGGATACTAATGCTAATGGTCAGAGAAACTGGGTGTCATGGGATATAATGGATCTTCTTATTAAATTAAGGGGGATTAATATTTGATACCTTTATGTTACTATTAGGTGTATTCATGGGAAAATATAATGGTAAGTCCTAGAATGTCGAACTCTATGTAGTAAAACTATGAATGAAAATTCTATATTAGATTGAATTTTTCTGGATATACATGAGTCTTCATTCTGGATGATTATTGGGTCTTGTATTAATTCAATTATGTTTCATTCTATATGGATGGTTGGGAATGGTGAAATTTTATATTTCAACCACAACTAGAGTGGTGATTTAATTGGATTACTAAGCTATCCTATTTCAAACATATCCTTCATAGAAGCCTGTAAATTTCAATCTTTTATTAGTTCTATTATGAACACGAAACAACAGTTCCTTCTCAGTCTTATTACTTTATCATCTAAATCTATTAAGTGTGTTTTCACTCCTTCCTCACATGGATCTTTCACAATTATAGATAATCGTAGGATCGTCAATTTTTAGAACCCTTTTAATCCTTGCAATAATAACCTTTGGGTTATGGTCATTCCCTTGAAATATAATTTCATTCTAGGGAGGATTCAGAATGGTGTTGCTTCTACTAATGCTAATGTTAAAAGATTTGGGATTTCCATTATTTCAAGATGTGTTTTCTATATGATTAATAGTGAAGAAATTTCAAATCATCGTTTCTTTGATTGTGATTGGGATTTTGATGTTTGGAGTATTTTTGGTGATTTCAAGTCCTTTTCATCTTCATCCATTGACAATCTGTCTTTTCTTGATCGTTGGTTTCATGGTTTAGGTTCAGGGAGTATTGGAAGATCATCTCATGCTGTTATTCTTCTAGCAGGATGTTAGTGTTTCTGGAAGGCTAGGACCATGTATCATTATAAAAATATTGGTACCTATAGCATGATTATTATCTGGAGAATTAAAATTATGCTTTCTGGTTTCATCAGTGCATTAGGGAAATAAGGGGAGGCCCCTTCTTTGTTGAAACATGCGTGTTCTCGGATGGCTGGACCAAATCCTCTTCTTGGATGAAATTGCTTATGTTTGCTACCACTTAAAAAAGGTCCTAAGATGAACCGTTATTGTTCTTATATTTTAGGCCGATGTAGGGGTGGAGGTATTGTTTGAGAGAGTTGTGGATCTAATATTTTGGAATTTCTTATCAAGCTGGAGTAGGGTAGTTCTTGATTTGATGAAGCAATGACTATGTAATTAAGTCCATCCATTTATAGGAAAATAAAGTTAGATATTTCCATTGCTGAAACAAAATCATTACTCTTATATATTGCTTTAAAATATTATAGTTCAATTCCATGGTATATTTTTTATATAGTGAGAATGTGAAAAAGCCTTTTGGAGAATGGCATCAGAGTCTCACACATCTTGAGGGAGGGAAACCAGGCTGCTGACTATCTAGCGTCGTTTGATATTCTTGCTACAGAATTTTTTATTTTAGGATTTACATAGTTTGAAACCGGAAGGGGTTAAAATAAAAAAGGAATATGATCTTGATCTCCAATACTTTAGACCACTTGAATATTTTCTATCTTTTGGTCTGTATTTTCAGGCTGTTTCTTGTACTCTTTGTTTACTTTGAATAAATAATAAAATGTGTTATGAAATCCCTTACATGGAAGTGTAATCCCAAAGGCCCTGGAGAGTCCTTAGAGAGGCTTCTTCAGAACTTAGGGAAACTTGGGATGATTATAGAGAGAGGATTGTAGGGCATGGTTGTCCTCCAAAGATTATTAGTGAAGAGGAAATGTTATCTTGGGTGTGTTTATATAGGGAAAGGGAGGGTATTTTTTATTATTTAGGTTTTGGAACCAGCAAATTAAACTAATCAAAACCACAAACCATCACATGTTTTTTGTCCATGGGATTTGCCAAAATGGAGTGAAAACATTATTTTATAAGGCCAACAACCTAAATTCTTAAAATATTAGGCTTTCTTATGTAGAGGGGATTGACTCTCCAAAAAATCACTTAAAAAGTTAAAATGTTTTATAAGTATTGGAGGGTCCACCAAGGCTTTGTAAAATAAATCAAATAATCCTAAAATCACATTATTTTAAGTGTCAAACATATATTTACTGAAAATTCCATTTATATTATTTTAATAAATCACTATTTGGTCATTATGATGTCATAAAACACAATATATTTTTTAACTATATTTAATTTTTACCCAAAGATTCAGCTATCTCAAAAAATTATGAAAAATTCACCATTGGAAAATTTCGACATGCTCATTCAATAAATAATATTCATTATATCTAAATAAATTTATAAATATTCAAATTTATTCTTTTATTATAAAAACTGAAATTTATCGAATGTCCATGGGTATTTTCAGAAACAACTTTCAAACCATAATAAAAATTACAATTGTTTTATAAAAATCATACGATTATTTATATTTAATTAAATGTAATTAAAAATTGATATTTTATTAAAATATTGTTAAACTAAAAAATCCATTAATTCATCAAAATAAATATCTTAATTGAATATTAAATAAAAATACTATTTTCTGTAAAAACTATTTACCATGTAAAAATGATAAAATGAATGTATATTCATTAAAGAATAATTTACATAATAATAGTTCCAGGGTCTTGTTAAATAACCCCTTATAACACCCACATATGACCTCAGGGTATGGTTTTTGTCAGTGAAAAACTCTTAGGGTGGCTGAGATAACATTTCACTGGTGGTAATCTCTATTAACGTCCACTTCTCCCGTAGGTGGTTCCGCTCAAGCTAAACTTGTTCAAGATCAGCTTGGGCATGGTCAAGAGAAAAGCCCAATTATTCCACAACCATTCCGAGCTCTGAAAAATGGACATCATATGGGGGAATTCTACAAGATGATGTCATTGCTTCCTTTTCCTGAGTAAATTGTATTTTTTGAAGACTAATATTTAGACTAATCATGTGATCATGGTTCAACAACTATATTAGAAACAGTCACAGTTCATAACAGTATTTTAAAATCAAAAAATATAAACCCAATAAGTGGATATGTTTTATATGATTATTTTACATAATACCACATTTAATTTGATCAAGTGGAATTTTCATTAACATATGTTTTGGTCGTTACACAAAGTCCCACAAAAATGGATTATATAAGATTTCTAATTATCTATAGAGATGCATTTTGTGGGGGACATGTCTATATGAATATTTGAGCATGTACGGATGAGATAATTATAAATTAATTTTTATCATGAATATCAATGATGTTTTACTAGAGGATATTATTTTCTAAAAATTATGGGATAAGGAATTTTTATATATTTCTAATGGTATAAGGCCATTTAGACTCGCACAATAGTCAAAAAATTTTGATTGACTTTAATACAATGATTTAAGGTAAAAGTTTATATTTTTTATATAATAATAATTTCTAAAGGAAAATTGATATATTCATAAATGGATTTTTATTTTTTCCTTCATTTAATTATGGATTTAGTATATGTTTGATACAATTAGAAATATAGAGTTAATAATAAACCATGAAGTGAAGATAGTAACCAGGATATGGCTTATGTTTTCTAGTGGTTTTTGATACCATTCCATGGTATTTATTATGATTGATATATATTATCCTTCAACAAGAAATTCATTAATAATTATCCTAACTAATTTTTATTGTTTAACATAATTTGATTATTTTTGGATTAAGAGATTGTTTAAAGGGATTTATATGAGTAATATATTTAATAAATTTTTTATAGTTTGAGTTAAGACACTGGAATATAGTGGGTTTCAATTTTATAATTTTTAAAAAGTCAAACTGTATAAAAACATTATATTTTTGAACATTATTTGTTGAATGATTTTTTATAAATCGCATTTAGATAACATGGTTATTATAAATGAATATAAAATTATCTCTCACACTATGCTCTGCATTGACTCATTATAGTGGAGGTACTAGTAAAGCATTGCTGAAAAGGGGCCTTGCCAAAGAGTTTTACTATTACTATAGATTGTGTACACTTATAGAGTAAGTAAGTAATTATTTTACACTAATAGGTCTTATCAAAATCACTATTATATAGAATTAATCTTCTATATTGACGTATGCATGTCCTATATTTTTTAAAATGTTTTATTTATCTCATATTTGATCATGTGTCTGGGTTTTGTGTTTTCATTTACTATATTGTAGAAATTAGATATCCCAATAAAACCATTATGTTTTAGGTTCAATTAATTATTATTCTTCACTCGAGTCTAATTTATTCCACTCATACATCATGTTAGACATAAAATACACTACTTATTGATAAATGTTTTTAATCTATAAATGAAGTAACTTTTAAGAAAAATAAACTAAAATTATAATATATATAAAATAATGAAAAAAAATTATCAAATATTATTATAAAATATCTTCATGAAACCCTGTAACACTTAATAGTATCAGACTACTTAGAATAAACATGTTTCATTAAACTATACAATGAATGTATCTTACATACACATATAGGCTACTATCAAAATTTATTTACTTATTTATTAATAGATAACATGAGATGATATATATAAAATATAAAAATATGGTAAAATTGATTATTTGTTTAATGAAATTTAGTGATAGAGGGGATAGTGATATAATATTCCCAGTAGAAAGTGTTTTCTTCAACTCTATCAAAATATAATCTATTACAAAAATAAATTTCATGGTTTCATACATATTATATCATTAACTATAAGTAATTATGATTCTATTTAAATACATTATATAAGTGATAATAATATATTTATTGAATAATTAAAATCATCACAAATTGTAATATTGTTCAATACTAAAAAAATATCTACAACTTCTATCATGTTTTTATAATAGATTATATTTTCAAAATATTAATCAAAATAAAAATTTTATACAATAATATAATATTATATATTAATTAACTTATATTTATTGATTTATGTTAAGAATTATCAGTGGAAAAAATTATGAAAAATGAAGAAATTAAAATTGTGTGTAACACCCATATGTGTTTATGAAATATTTTTTTAAATAACTTTTATTTTTTAGTAGCATGAATTACATGAAATCCTGAGTTTAAATTAACTGAGATATGACAGTAGTATAAAATTAGTGTTATATCTTATTCGTTAGGTTAATGGGAATAATTATAACTAAAATATGAAAATGCATTGAGAATTATTGGGATATCAATTTTTTATGAAAAATATAAATCAATTAGATATTTTTATTTTTGATTGAACTAAATTAGATAATAAAATTAAGGATATATTTTTTTATGTACTTAATAATTTATTTTTCAAATTCATACAATGGATATTTTAGTCATAGGGTATGAATAAAACCCTTTTTGATTTATAAAAACCTATTTTTTTAAGATTAATTTTACACCTTCGAATGACGAACCCATTTTAAATTAATATTTTGACACATTAATAATTTTTATATGAAACAATAAATTTTTTTATGTGTGATATAAAATTTTACATTGGAGGAAATTTTAATATTTGTTTTTATAACAGTCATGTTTTGATGAATAGTAATAATATGTTTAAATTTAATTGAAAATAACATTTTCCATTGAAATAATTTATGTGGTCAAATTATATTTTTGAGTGGATTAAATGTATAATCAGAAGATATTTTTCCCATTTAATATAATTTATTTCATTGTAATTAATTTTACATTAAATTCATATGTAAACACATTTCAATCTTTTACAATATTATATCTTTTAAACCATGTTTTCACATTTCAACAAAGGGGTTAATTTTAAATTAATTATTGAAACATCTATGTTATGAATATGGAAAAATGTATTATATATTTGGAAACTATAAGTCCAAATTCTGTTAATAGGCTACATTTATTTTTTTAACATTATGAATAGTAACTAGTAATTATTTATACTACTATGGATAAAGGTAAATCAGTTAACTAAAGGTAAAAATAATATTATAAAATTACCTTGAAAATAGTAAACATCATATTGGATGACTAAATTCGACCGTTATGATCTATTTTTCTAAATTAAATAACTTAATGGACATTTACCTATGAGTATGTCATGAATATAATTTAAACTAATGAATGTGACAAAATATCACAATCTCATTTTATATAAGTATATTAAATCTAATATATGTATAAATAGGATATAATATTTACTGTAACACCCCGAGCTTCCACGATACGCTTCTCATTCAATAATGCAACAGCTTGCATTGTGCGCAACATCGAGTTCTAAAACATCGCGAATAATCAAAGTAGCCGTTATGAATAGTAATAACAACCTTTTAAAATTATAGAAATTTTATATTTCAAAATGGACTTCAATTTTGGATTCAGAATATTGAAATTAGCCTATTTTAAATTTTTGGTATTTTTCTGAGAACATCTAATTTTTTATGAATAGTGAAATATACTTAAAAACAACTTTTGTAATAAAAATAAATTATAGTGATAAATTATACTGTTTAGTGGTTTTAAAGTATAATTAGAATATATTTTTACCATTTTATCCAATGGTGGTCATTAGAATTAATTTAACATTGAAATTGGACATAAACAATTGCCAATCTTTTGATATAAATTGTTTCTTAAAAACGCGGTATTTGTTGTGACAGCAGGAATTAATTATAAAATTAATTAATGCAACTTATATGATTGGAATTTTGTAAAATATTCCTCATTTTTGAATTCGGAATATCAATTATATTATAGGGTGATGTTTTTCCATTGTTCTGAAAAACATCAATTTTTGATGAATAGTGAAACCACTAAGTGGTAGTTAAATAAATGATTTTTCGTTTAAATGAATTATTACCACTTTTGTGATTTGATTTTCAAAAATCCGACATACATGGTTTTCATTAAAAAGTAAAATGTGGTTCAATGAGATTAAAATAATTTTTGGTGAATTGTAACTTTTAAGTTCTTAATCGCGATTAGAGGTACTTAGTGTAGTTTAAGTTAAAAATAATGTTTTAATAATATAAGATGAGCGTGACACATGTCCTACCCTCATTGGATGTGCCATGGCCGACCAAAAAAATCCATGGGTCAACTTGGGGACCCCATGGATCCACTTTAGTTGGAAAATGACATAAATACCTTTTATTTAATGTTAAAGTAAAAAATGACACAAACATGAAATGTTTTACTAAAAAAATTTTACATGGGGTTATACATGTCAAATTTTTGACGATAAATAGTCATTGGAAAGCTAAAAAGATTTATTACATCATAGTATTTTTTTATAATTTTTATATATTATATAAATTAAATTATTTATGACATCATTATGATGCAGCGATGACCTCATTATTTAACGATTTTAATAAAATGAAAAGATAATGTACAATCCAAGGCTTACACTTGTCCAAAGACTATTGGATGGGTTGATTTCGAACCCTTAACACCTTAGCCACGAATTATATATGTGTGGGACCTTTATAATCCGAAAAGCATTGTATAATAATGTAGAATTTCCTTACTTTTCAAGAGTGCCCCTCCTCTCCACTTATAAAAGGCCCCCACCTCTACCACCTCATTGAAACTTTCAAGCCATTTGGCTCGGCCAGCCTCTTCCCAAATACTCTTCCAACATCCCCCTCTTACTCCTAAAATCCTCACTTTGGGAAGAACTCTTCCCAAGGAATCCTTTGGCTGAAATCAAAAAGAGTTACCCGATTTTAAGGAGGTTAAAGAACGGTCGAATCAAGTCGGACACAAGGTAAGGGAATTTCTTAACCCACCTTCAATTCTTTGGGTTAATATCCTCTATTCAAATTATTTCATGATATTATTATGTCTTATTTTGTATTTTTACATTCTATATGTGTACCTATAGTGAATACACATAATAGATATATTTTATTTTAAAAATGATTTTTTAAGGACTCCGTCTCAATCTCCTTTCATTGAGCCATATTTTGTTTTATACCCAAATTTATTTTATAAGGTGTATAAACCCATTTGACATATACGTTTATTCAAAAGAAATCTTTTTATATGAAGTGTTTTACTAAACGACAAAAGGGAATGTTTTTTTTGTCGTACGTATGTGGCGACAAAGACATCTCCGCTACCGTGACCATTATTTGAGTTTTCGGCTTCCTCTACAAGCCATAACTTTTTTATAAATTATATCAAAAAAAAGAGAGAGATATTTCTCTCAAATATATGAAAATCCAGTGAAAATGTATACGTATTTAATTCAATCTTAAAAATGTTTTTAGAAAACCCGACTCTCGAGTGTGGTAGTCAGGAAGGGATTGGGTGTAGACCAATCATGACCTGTAATTAGTCGAGAAGTCTCAGAATTAGTTATTTTGTTTTCAGAAGCTTGCATAATGTTTTTAGAAAAACACTGGAGTATATTTGAGAAATTTTAAATATAAGTATCTTCTAAAAAAAAATTCATTGGTAGGTCTCATGAGACAAACTAGTGTCTTGGCACGAGGCCTTGACAAAATCTTATTTGTGGTCTTGGCACGAGGCCTTGACTACGTGGTTATGATAGTCTGGCATTATGAATTCCATCATTATGAAAGTGTTTATTGATATTTCATATGATTATTCAACCAGTAGAATATCCATGTGAAGAAGTGAATGATATTATCTCATTTTACTTTTGCCATATTATTTTGAAGTTCAAGTTTAAAAGGCTTTTGTTTTAGTTATACATTGCCTTAAATGTTTATGTTTATTGATGAAAGCTTCCGCTATATTTTTATCCTTACTGAGCATCTGAGCTCACCCCTTTCAATGTTTTAATATTTTCCAGGATGTGAAGTAGTATTTTATGAATGACCTATAGGGATAGTCAGAAGAGTATGTGAGTGTGGAATATAAAGACTTTGTTATTAGTTTTTCACTTTATGATGTAATGTAAGACTTATGAATGTATCTAGTGTTTCCAAGGCTACTAAACTAATCGGTCATTCAAGAATTGATCTTTTGTGATCATGCCAATGTTATGAAGTAATGCACTGACTCTGGGTAGCTGGGGTCGGGGCGTTACAGTTGGTATTAGAGGAAGTTTAGTACTAACATTGGAAGCTAGATTTAGATAAACTATGATTAGAGCACATAGCCCGAAGATAGACATTGAGGATTAGTATTGAAGAACTTCCTAGAATTTTGGTATTATAGAGATGTTGTGAGTTTTCTGAGCAATACATCCCTGTCTGGATACGAGCAGGTAGAGGCGGATCTGGCACAGATGTACCTAGGGGTAAAACCCGAAAACACCGCTTTGAGCTGGACTCGAACGGGAACTGGTGCACGACAACGGGCCTTACTGCACTCTTGGTTACAACACTCCCGGGGGATATGCTTTGGATAATTCTCATTTTCCTTATAAACCACTATGAAGGTTTATGAGTATATACTTCCTCAAAGAAAACATTTTTAATGATTATATCCATAAATATTTCATTTTATGTTAAGTATCTTACAAGTATGGAATTATGTATTTTGATTCCTAAACTAATATAGTTTATGCCATTGTTTAGAAATGGCGCCTAGTAGAAGGAATGGAAACCGTATCAATACACGCACTCCGTGTAGGGATTTCCCTCCTTCTCAAGATAATTATTGTGGATCTAGAGATACAACTGGTGCTGATCAACTTATTACCATACTGGGACAACTCACTCAGGTTATGAATAATAACCTTACTCGTATGGAGCACCCTGATCCGCAATGTGGAGGATCAATGTTAGACCACTTCATGAGGAAACAACCACCAAAATTTCATGGGGATACAAATCCATTAGTATCTGATAAATGGATAAACTCCTTAGAGAAAATATTCCACGCCTTGGGGAGTAGTGAAAGGGAAAAGGTTATCATGGCAGTCTAATGCCTCACTGGAGATGCCTATCAATGGTGGTCATTAATTCAAAACACAAAGGAAGATGATGATGTATAAAATATGGAATGGAGAGAGTTCAAATATCTTTTCCTAGAAAATTAATATCCTCGCGACCATCGAGCAGACATGGAAAGAAAATTTTTGAGTCTGAGACAAAAGGAGGATGATAATGTCGCAAAGTATGAGGCCAACTTTACAAGGTTACCGAGGTATGTTGCAGATTATATACGTAACCCAAGAAGTAAGATTGATAGTTTCTTTGATGGGTTAAAACCATTTCTCCGTCGAGCATTAGTCTCATAAACCCTCTCGTCATACGAAGATATTGTCTGGTGTTCTATCAAGACTGGAAAAGGAATTCTCTAAGTCTTATGACAACAATGTAAAGCAAGAGAAGAAGAGAACGGTAGAACAAGAGACAGATAAATGGAAAAAGGGAAAGAAATATTTTCCATTATGTGATAATTGTGGGAAGAATCACCCTGGTACTTTCCTAAAAGGAATGGGAGTTTTTTATAAATATGGGGAAAAAGGTCACCAGGAGCGTGATTGCAAGGGAAAGAAAAAGGCTATCAATGTTGAATGCTAAAATTGTAGGGAAATGGGGAATTATGCAAATGAATGTCCTAAGCATCAGAGAAACTTACCTCAGAAAAGGCCAAGGGATCAAGGACAATATTATGCTGTTACTACAGCTGAAGCGGAATAATTAATGTATTGGTGCTTTCAGACTCATTGATTATATTCTGGTTATTAGAATAATGTGATATATATATAAGGATTGTACTACAGTACTTGTTGTTATCATTAAGGTTTTAATATGATGAAGGAAATCATATTTTTATTATGTGACAATAACAGAAACATTACTTTGTTTGGGGAATCTGATGTTAAAATTGATTTTGGAATTTAGAGACCTTTTAGAGAAAGTCTGGACAGAGGTATGGATTAAGTTGAACGTTGGATAGTATTGTTTAAGGTTAAAACATTTATGAAGATTATTTTTGAAATATTATAATACTATAGTTTTAGGAAAAGGACAACCTATAGGGTGGGGCATAACCCATCGCGTCGGACAAAGCTGCCGGAATCGAACACACAACCATAGTGAGACATGCCTTTATTACCTACCACTAGCCTACAGGAAGTCCCTGGTTTTTACAAAATATTTCTAATAATCTAAATGGTATGTGTTAATATTTGGAACCTTATAAAATTAGGATACATATATTATTTTTGGGTTCTATTATCTTTTTGAGTGAAAAATGAGATTGTGGTAGAAATTAGTTTAAGGTTGAATCTCTACATGTCAAGAATAAATATATATACCTATCTCTTATTCTATGAATAAATTAATTCATAAACTTTAGTAAAGGAATATGAAAACAAACAAATGTGTTATCCTAATACCTTATGTCTTGTTGAACTGATGATATTTTAAATCAACATAGATTGAAGGCTTTGAGGCCCTCAATTTGATAGTTGATTGTGATTGATGACCTCAATCACTCCATACAAATATTTACGTTTTTCCACCAATTATATGTCTCTAATTTCCACCAATGTTCTCCTAATCGAGATCATAATTGGGTGGTGACTTTTTCATTTCCCTTTCCCTCTTATTAACGCTACATTTTTTTAATCTTATTTACGATGTAGGTTTTCCACAAATGTATTTTCTCTTTTCAACCTTTTATTTTCAAAGAAAAAAATTTCAAATTGAGAGGGCGCAATTTATTGAAGGAGGGGATAATGTAACACCCCGAGCTTCCATGATACACTTCTCATTCAATAATGCAATAGCTTGCATTGTATGAAACTTCGAGTTCTAAAACACCGCGACTAATCAAAGTAGCCATTATGAATATTAATAACCACTTTTTAAAATTATAGAAATTGGATATTTCAAAATGGACTTAATTTTTGGATTCGGAATATCAATTATAGCTTAGGGTGAAGTTTTGGCATTGTTCTAAAAAACTTCAATTTTTGATGAATAGTGAAACCACTAAGTGGTAGTTAAATAACTGATTTTTCGTTTAAATGAAATATTACCACTTTTGTGATTTGATTTTCAAAACTCCAACATACATGGTTGTCATTAAGAAGTGAAATGTGGATCAATGAGATTAAAATAATTTTTGGTGAATAGTAACTTTTATGTTCTTAATCGCGATTAGAGGTAATTAGTGTAGTTTAAGGTAAAAATAATGTTTTAATAATATGAGATGAGCTTGACACATGTCCTAACCTCATTGGATGTTCCATGGCCGACCAAGACAATCAATGGGTCAACTTGGGGACCCCATGGAGCCACTTTAGTTGGAAAATGACATAAATACCTTTTATTTAATGTTAAAGTAAAAAATGACACAAACATGAAATGTTTTACTAAAACAATTTTTACATGGGGCTATACAAGTCACATTTTTGACTATAAATATTCATTGGAAAGATAGAAAGATTTCCTAAATCATAGTAGTTTTTTTTAATTTTTAGACATTATATAAATTAAATTATTTATGACATCATTATGATGCAGCGACGACCTCATTATTTAACAATTTTAATAAAATTAAAAGATAATGTACAATCCAAGGCTTACACTTGTCCAATGACTATTGGATGGGTAGATTTCGAACCCTTATCACCTTATCCACGAATTATATAAGTGTGGGACCTTTATAATCCGAAAAGCATTGTATAAAAAGGTAAAATATCCTTACTTTCCAAGAGTGCCCCTCCTCTCCACTTATAAAAGGCCCCCACCTCTACCACCTCATTTACACATTCAAGCCATTTGGCTCGGCCAACCTCTGCCCAAATGCTCTCCCAACATCCCCCACTTACTCCTAAAAGCATCACTATGGGTAGAACGCTTCCCAAGGAAGCCTTTGGCTCAAATCAAAAAGAGTTACCCGATTTTAAGGAGGTTAAAGAATGGTCGAATCAAGTCGGACACAAGGTAAGGGAATTTCTTAACCCAACATCCATTCTTTGGGTTAATATCCTACTTTCAAATTCTGTCATGATATTATTATGTCCTATTTTGTATTTTTACTTTCTTTATGTGTACCTATTGTGAATACACATAATAGATCTATTTTATTTTAAAAATGATCTTTTTAAGGACTTCGTCTCAATCTCCTTTCATTGAGGAATATTTTTTTTATACACAAATTTCTTTTATACGGTGTATAAACCCTTTTACATATACGTTTATTCAAAAGAAATATTTTTATACGAAGTGTTTTACTAAATGACAAATGGGAATGTTTTTTTTGTCGTACGTATGTGGCGACAACGACTTCTCCGCTACCGTGACCATTATTTGAGTTTTCGGCTTCCTCTACAAGCCATAACATTTTTATAAATGATTTCAAAAAATAGAGAGAGATATTTCTCTCAAATATATAAAAATCTAGTGAAAATGTATATGCATTTAACGCAAGCTTAAAAATGTTTTCAGAAAAGCCGACTCTCGAGTGTGGTAGTCAGGAAGGGATTAGGCGTGGACCCATCATGGCCTGTAATTAGTCGAGCAGTCTCATAATTAGTTATTTTGTTTTCAGAAGCTTGCATAATGTTTTTAGAAAAACACTGGATTATATTTGAGCAATTTTAAATGGAAGTATCTTCAAAAAAAATTTCATCGGTAGGTCTCATGAGACAAACTAGTGTCTTGGCACGAGGCCATGACAAAATCTTATTTGTGGACTTGGCATGAGGCCTTGACTACGTGGTTATGATAGTGTGGCATTATGCATTCCATCATTATGAAAGTGGTTATTGATATTGCATGTGATTATTTGACCAGTAGAATATCCATGTGAAGAAGTGAATGGCATTATCTCATTTTACTTTTGCCATATTATGTTGAAGTTCAAGTTTAAAAGGCTTTTGTTTTAGTTATACATTGCCTTAAATGTTTATGTTTATTGATGAAATCTTCCGCTATATTGTTATCCTTACTGAGCATCTGAGCTCACCCCTTTCAATGTTTTAATATTTTCCAGGATGTGAAGAAGTATTTTATGAATGACCTGCAGGGATAGTCAGAAGAGGACATGAGTGTGGACTATAAATAATTTGTTATTAGTTTTTTGCTTTATGATGTAATGTAAGACTTATGAGTGTATGTAGTGTTTCCAAGGCTACTAAACTAATCAGTATTTCGAGACTTGATCTTTTGTGATGATGCCAATGTTACGAAGTAATGCACCGACTCCGTGAAGCTGGGGTCGGGGCATTACAGTTGGTATCAAAGGAAGTTTAGTACTAACCTTGGAAGCTAGATTTAGATAATATCTGATTAGATCACATAGCCCGAAGATAGACAATGAGGATTAGTATAGAAGAAATTCCTAGAATTTTGGTATTTTAGAGAGGCTATGATTTTTACGAGCAATACATCCCGGTCTGGATATGATCTGGTAGAGGCGGCTCTGGAACAGATGTACCTAGGGTAAAACCCAAAAACACCGCTTTGAGCTAGACTCGAACGGGAACTGGTGCATGACAACGGGCCTTACTGCACTCTTGGTTACTACACTCCCGGGGGATATGCTTTGGATAATTATCATTTCATTATAAACCACTATGAAGGGGTATGAGTATATACTTCCTGAAAGAAAACATTTTAAAGGATTATATCCATAAATAGTTCAATTTATGTTAAGTATCTTACAAGTATGGAATTATGTATTTTGATTCCTAAACTAATATAGTTTATGCCATTGTTTAGAAGTGGAACCTTGTGGAGGGATTGGAAACTGTATCAATGCACGCACTCCGTGTAGGGATTTCCCTCCTGCTCAGGATAATTATTGTGGATCTGGAGATACAACTGGTGCTGATCAACTTATTACCATACTGGGACAACTCACTCAGATTATGATTAATAACCTTACTCGTATGGAGCACCCTGATCCGCAACGTGGAGGATCAATGTTAGACCGCTTCATGAGGCAACAACCACCAACATTTCATGGGGGTACAAATCCATTAGTAGCCGAGCAGTGGATAAACTCCATAGAGAAAATATTCCACACCTTGGGGAGTAGTGAAAGGGAAAAGGTTATCATGGAAGTCTACCGCCTCACTGGAGATTCCGATCAATGGTGGTCATTGATTAAAAACACAAAGGAAGATGATGAAGTATCAAATATGGAATGGAGAGAGTTCAATGATCTTTTCCTAGAAAATTACTATCCTCGCGACCATCGAGCAGACATGGAAAGACAATTTTTGAGTCTGAAAAAAAAGGAGGATGAGAATGTCGCAAAGTATGAGGCCAACTTTACAAGGTTAGAGAGGTATACTGCAGATTATATACGTAACCCAAGAATTAAGATTGATCGTTTCTTTGATGGGTTAAAACCATTTCTCCGTCGAGCATTAGTCTAACAAACCTTCTCGTCATACGAAGATATTGTCTCGTGTTTTATCAAGATAGAAAAGGAATTCTCTAAGTCTTATGACAAAAAAGTAAAGCAAGAGAATAAGAGAATGGTGGAACAAGAGACAGATAAATGGAAAAAGGGAAGAAGGATTTTCCATTATGTGATAATTGTGGGAAGAATCACCCTGGTACTTGCCTAAAAGGAATGGAAGTTTGTTATAAATTTGGGGACAAAGGTCACCAGGCGCGTGATTGCAAGGGAAAGGAAGAGGATATCAATGATGAATTCTACAATTGTAGAGAAATGGGGCATTATGAAAATTAATGTCCTAAGCATCAGGGAAACTTACCTCAGAAAAGGCCAAGGGATCAAGGAAAATATTATGCTATTACTACAGTTGAAGCGGAATAATTATTGTATTGGTGCTTTCGGACTCATGGATTATATTCTGGTTATTATAATAATGTGATATATCTATAAGGATTGTACTGCAGTACTTGTTGTTACAATTAAGGATTTAATATGATGAAGGAAATAATATTTTTAGTATGTGACAATAAGAGAAACATTACTTTGTTTGGGGAATCTGATGTTACAATTGATTTTAGAATTTAGAGACCTTTTAGAGAATGTCTGGACAGAGGTATTGTGGATAACTATAAAGGTTGGAATGGATTAAGTTGAACTTTGGATAGTATTGTTTAAGGTTAAAACATTTATGAAGATTATTTTTTTAAATATTATAATACTATAGTTTTAGGAAAAGGACAACCTGTAGGGTGGGGCATAACCCATCGCGTCGGATAAAGCTGCAGGAATCAAACCCACAACCATAGTGCGACATGCCTTTATTACCTACCACTAGCCTACAGGAAGTCCCTGGTTTTTACAAAATATTTCTACTATTCTAAATGGTATGTGTTATTATTTTGAACCTTATAAAATTAAAATAAATATATTATTTTTGGGTTCTATTATCTTTTTGAGTGAAAAATGAGTTTGTGGTAGAAATTAGTTGAAGGTTGAAACTCTACTTGTCAAGAATAAATATATATACCTATCTCTTATTCTATGAATAAATTAATTCTCAAACATTAGTAATGGAATATTAAAACAAAAAAATGTGTTATCCTAATACCTTATGTCTTGTTGAACTGATAATATTTTAAATCATCATAGATTGAAGGCTTTGAGGCCATCAATTTGACAATTGATTGTGATTGATGACCTCAATCACTCCCTACAAATATTTACTTTTTTCCTCCAATTATATGTCTCTAATTTCCACCAATGTTCTCCTAATCAAGATCATAATTGGGTGGTGACTTTTTCATTTCCATTTCCCTCTTATTAAGGCTAAATTTTATTAATCTTATTTATGATGTGGGTTTTCCACAAAGGTATTTTCTATTTTCAAACTTTTATTTTCAAAGAAAAAAATTTCAAATTGTGAGGATGCAATTTATTGAAGGAGGGGAGAATGTAACACCCCGATCTTCCACGATACGCTTCTCATTCAATAATGCAATAGCTTGCATTGTACACAACTTCGAGTTCTAAAACACCGTGACTAATCAAAGTAGCCGTTATGAATAGTAATAACCACTTTTTAAAATTATAGAAATTTTATATTTCAAATTGGACATCATTTTTGGATTTGGAATATCAATTATAGCTTAGGGTGAAGTTTTGGCATTGTTCTGAAAAACATCAATTTTTGATGAATAGTGAAACCACTAAGTGGTAGTTAAATAACTGATTTTTCGTTTAAATGAAATATTACCACTTCTGTGATTTGATTTTCAAAAATCTGACATACATGGTTGTCATTAAGAAGTGAAATGTGGTTTAATGAGATTGAAATAATTTTTGGTGAATAGTAACTTTTAAGTTCTTAATCGCGATTAGAGGTAATTAGTGTAGTTTAAGGTAAAAATAATGTTTTAATAGTATGAGATGAGCTTGACACATGTCCTACCCTCATTGGATGTACCATGGCCGACCAAGGCAATCCATGCGTCAACTTGGGGACCCCATGGAGCCACTTTAGTTGGAAAATGACACAAATAACTGTTATTTAATGTTAAATTAAAAAATGACACAAACATGAAATTTTTTACTAAAAATTTTTTTACATGGGCTTATACAAGTCATATTTTTGACTATAAATAGTCATTGGAAAGATAAAAAGATTTCCTACATCATAGTATTTTTTTTATAATTATTAGACATTAAATAAATTAAATTATTTATGACATCATTATGATGCAGCGATGACCTCATTATTTAATGATTTTAATAAAATAAAAAGATAATGTACAATCCAAGGCATACACTTTTCCAAAGACTATTGGATGGGTAGATTTCGAACCCTTATAACCTTATCCACGAATTATATAAGTGTGGGACCTTTAGAATCCGAAAATCATTGTATAATAATGTAAAATTTCCTTACATTCCTAGAGTTCCCCTCCCCTCCACTTATAAAAGGCCCCCACCTCTACCACCTCATTCACACTTTCAAGCCATTTGGCTCGGACAACCTCTACCCAAATACTCTCCCAACATCCCCCTATTACTCCTAAAAGCCTCACATTGGGCAGAACTCTTCCAAAATAATCCTTTGTCTCAAATCAAAAAGAGTTACCCGATTTTAAGGAGGTTAAAGAAAGGTCGAATCAAGTCGGACACAAGGTAAGGAAATTTCTTAACCCAACTTCCATTCTTTGGGTTAATATCCAACATTCAAATTATGTGATGATATTATTATGTCCTATTTTGTATTTTTACGTTCTTTTTGTGTACCTATAGTTAATACACATAATAGATCTATTTTATTTTAAAAATGATCTTTTTAAGGACTTCGTCTCAATCTCCTTTCATTGAGGCATATTTTGTTTTATACAAAAATTTCTTTTATACGGTGTATAAACCCCTTTGACATATATGTTTATTCAAAAGAAATCTTTTTATATGAAGTGTTTTACTAAACGAAAAAGGGAATGTTTTTTTGTCATACGTATGTAGCGACAACAACTTCTCCGCTGCCGTGACCATTATTTGAGTGTTTGGCTTCCTCTACAAGACATAAATTTTTTATAAATGATTTAAAAAAAAAGAGAGATATTTCTCTCAAATATATGAAAATCCAGTGAAAATGTATAGGTATTTAACGCTAGCTTAAAAATGTTTTCAGAAAACCTGACTCTCGAGTGTGGTAGTCAGGAAGGGATTGGGCGTGGACCCATCATGGCCTGTAATTAGTCGAGTAGTCTCAGAATTAGTTATTTTGTTTTCAGAAGATTGCATAATGTTTTTATAAAAACACTGGAGTATATTTGAACAATTTTAAATGTAAGTATCATCTAAAAAAATTTCATCGGTAGGTCTCATGAGACAAACTAGTGTCTTGGCACGAGGCCTTGACAAAATCTTATTTGTGGTCTTGGAATGAGGCCTTGACTACGTGGTTATGATAGTCTGGAATTATGCATTCCATCATTATGAAAGTGGTTATTGATATTGCATGTGATTATTTGACCAGTAGAATATCCATGTGAAGAAGTGAATGGCATTATCTCATTTTACTTTTTCCATATTATGTTGAAGTTCAAGTTTAAAAGGATTTTGTTTTAGTTATACATTGCCTTAAATGTTTATGTTTATTGATGAAAGCTTCCGCTATATTATTATCCTTACTGAGCATCTGAGCTCACCTCTTTCAATGTTTTAATATTTTCCAGGATGTGAAGAGGTATTTTATGAATGACCTGCAGGGATTGTCAGAAGAGGATATGAGTGTGGACTATAAAGACATTGTTATTAGTTTTTCACTTTATGATGTAATGTAAGACTTATGAATGTATCTAGTGTTTCCAAGGCTACTAAACTAATCGTTATTTCAAAACTTGATCTTTTGTGATCATGCCAATGTTACGAAGTAAGGCACCGACTTCGGGTAGCTGGGGTCGGGGCGTTACATTTACTATAGATAGTATGCGGAAATATAGATGAATTTAATCCATTATAGAAATTTATTTATAATTTTTAGAGATTAAATAATTACCATTTATGATGACTCAATAGTGATGTAGAAATTATTATATTAATAGAAATGTGAAAACACTTCTTTTAAAAATATTAAAATAAATAATATATGAACTAGTTAATGTGATAAAGAATTTTTAGGTAAAAATGACTTGTTTTAAATGTATTAAATATTTTGGTTCTAATTTATATAATGTTTGAATTTTATTTAATGTAAAATAAATGAATAGTGTCAAAATCAAAAATAATGATAATTAATAAAAACATCATTTTATTTATTTTTATTAAAATAATAAAAATATTTATAAATTATAAAGTTAGGATTATAAGGTCGAAAATATGATAAAATATCTATATATGGTCAATTAACACCATATATGTAAATTTTTATAACCATTAAATATATTGAATGTTATTACCCCCACTAAATTTAATTAGAATATCTAAGTGACAATTAGAACAATATAGTTAAAATTGACAGAAAAACATATCCAAAATTTGTCACTTGGGGAGAATAAAAATTTATCTCCTCTATACTTCGAAATTAGTTCATTTTGTTAGTTTTTTTGGGGTTTGAATTTTTTATAATTTATTATTTATAAATATTCCAAAAGTTCCCCTCACCTCAATTATAAAATGGAACCTCCTCCCTCAATATTTAAATTCATTTTAAGACATAAATATCTGACATCCCCTTCCATTTTCCTTTTAAAAATCGTTTTTTTTTCATTATAGAGGTTCTATTCTTCTTCAAAGGACAACTCTAGTGCTCTAGGAATATATTTATAGGAATCATGTTGAGGAAGAGGAAATCTCATAACCGATTCATTAAAAATTCATACTTATTCTACTTCCACATCATTAGTTGTTTCATTATAAAGTAATATAATATGTATCAATCAAATAATGATATGTTATATTATATACGATTCAACCAAATTTCACCTTATATCCACCTACGTAAAACAAAATCACTATGAGTGCATAGGTATGGCTTACCATCTCCAGGCTGTGGTGTAATATGTTTTTTACCACCACCATATATGGATGGCGATAATGATGAAAATAATAACTACACATGATTATTATAACATGTTACAAATTATAGAATAGTATACAACATCCACATCAATACCATTTGAAAATTTAGAGAACGACATCATCACTCGTGTTTATGTATGACCTAATGTCTTGATGATGCGATGCAATTCACTCAAAAAGATCTTCATTAAAAAATTATTATTTAAATTTATAAATATGATGTATATTATACTAATATCATTCTATCAGTGATTTTTATTTATCCTAAGAAGTGGAACTTGAACTTATCTGAATGTATTGCATGAAAAAATAAAGTAGTTAATATCTGAATAATGAGTTACAATGAAATGTTACAATCAAATATAAGATAATATAATAATATCTGATATAGTAAAAAATATTATGATTCTATAATATTTCCATAAAATTATTTAAATCATTATACAATAGGTTGAGATACATACAATGGACATCAGACCTGAGGATATGTATAATTTTACAATCTCATTTTAATCTGATATTGTTTATAAGCAAGTATTTAGTAGAGTATATTTATCATCCACATCAATGTTTCCTAATTATTTAAAATTAATTCAATTCTTCTACAAGTTTTTATTTTAATTTTACCATTTGTTAAATTTTTATTTAATGGTATGAAAGGAATATTTATCCATCATTCTATTTGAGGTTCTTTTTTATTTTCCGAAAAAATTATGAGGAGAATGTTTTTTAACTTATGTGGAATGAATGGATTTTATGTTTTCCGGACACCCTATTTACATGATGCTTCATCTACATGATTTCATGATTAATTTCTACTAAATTATTATATTTTAAAATTCAATGGAATTTTGAGAAAAGAATATGTTAATAAAAATAAATGATATTGTCCATAAGAATTAATTTCATTAATTTTATCCATATTATTTTCCATTTAAGATGACACTATTTAAATATGGTCAGGTTTTATTCCCTAATATTACAATGACATCATCGCTCGTGTGTACGTACGTCATATTGTCTCCACAATGCGATGTGATTCACTCTAAAAGATCTTCATTAAACTATGATTATATAAATGGATTGAATAAATAAATATGATATATATTATACTAATTTCATTCTGTAAATTATTTCTATATAACCTATGAAGTGGAACATGATCTTATCTGAAAATATTGCATGATAAAATAAAGTAGTTAATATCTGAATAACATGTTACAATGAAATGGTACTAAGAAATATTATATAATATAATCATATATGATATCATAAAAATTATTATGAATTTGTAATAATTCAATAACATTATTTAAATATTTATATAAGAGGTTCTGATACAAATAATGGACATCAGACCTAAGGTAAGTGATAATTTTACAATCTCATTTTAATCTATGATTGTTTATATGGAAGTATTTATTAGGGTATATTTAACATCTACATATCTGTTTCCTAATTATTTAATATTAATTCAATTCTTATATAATTTTTTAACGTTAATTTTACCCATTGTTAATTTTTTATTTAACGCTATGAAAGTAATTTTTATCCATCATTCGATTTGTGGTTATTTTTGACTTTTCATGATAAATTACAATGATAATGTTTTTTTAACTTATACGGATTGAGTGGATTTTATGGTTTCAAGAAACTATATTTATAGGAAGATTCCTATACATGATTTCATGATTATTTTAAATAAATAATTATATTTTAAAATTGAATTGAATTTTGAGAAACGAAAATGTTTTTAAAGAAGAAATGATATTTTCCTTAAGAATTAATTTCAAGCGTTTTATCAAAATTATTTTCCATTTAGGATGACTCTATTTAAATACGATTATGTTTTCTTCGGTTGAATTTTTTGGGAAAGTGATTCCTTAAAATCTTTTTATCCTTCCTAGAGTGTAATTTTATGTGATTAATGTCATGGATTAGAATTCTATCTGTGGATCTCATATCAATTATTAAGGAAAGAAAGTCACATTTCATATTCCAGATCAATCTATGATCTTCTATTGATACAAATATGAATATTACATTCCATAATAATTTTCTACCATCTTATGGGTCTTGATTCCTATAAATGAGGTTTATTTATTTCTAATGGTTGGGTAGATATTCACAATTAAGAATACACCCATTTTATGGGAGTTTGATGATGCCTTCTCAGATTGATTTCTATGTCTTCCACCAAATTGTGATGTTGAGTTTTCAATATAACTCATACTGACTCATATGACTATATAAAATAAACCTTATTAAATAACCCTATTTGAGTTTCATGAATTGAAAAGAAACTCTAAGAGAATCTTGATAAGGGATTCATGCACCCTAGTGAGTCACCTTTGGGATAACCTATTCTATTTTCTATGAATAAAGATGGATCAATGATCCACTATATTGACTATGGAGAACATAACAAGATAACTATCAATAAAAAAATATCATCTTAACCTAATTTATGACTTATTTGACCAACTACGTCGATCTCAATAATTTTACAAGATTGATCGTCATTAATGATATCATCATTTAAGGAAAAAAAGTAGAATATATTAAAGATGACATTCCTTACAAGGTATGCAAACTATGAATTTATAGGGATGCCTGTTGGTCTAACTTATTTCCCCTCTAACTCCAAGGATCTAATGAATTGAGTCATTAGATACTATATTGATTAGTGTGTGGTAGTAATTATTGATGATATTCCTATGTATTGAAATAGAAAGGGAGAAAATGAATATCACATGAGAATGGTATGGAAGACCTTGAGAAAGGAGAAGAATTATGAAAAATCACCAAGTGCGAAATTAGGATTCATAAAGTACCATTATTGGGTCACATAATATAAAGAGATAATAATTTTGTGGATCCAGAAAATATAGGGGTTATTGAAAGTGGGTCGAGACCAACAACGATAACTGATATTCTAAGACTTCTTGGATTGGATGGATATTAACGTCTATATTTTAATGATTTTTCATGATTATATATTCCACTCACCTTGGTGACTTGAAAATGAGTTAATTTTTTTGGATAGAAGAATGTGGTGAGAATTTCAAAGATCTAAATTAGAAGGTTAGCAAGTACACTTCTGCTCGCACTGCCATATAGTAGTGAATGGTTTTTGATCTATAATTAAGCATCCTAGAAGGGATTGGGATGTGTTCTCATGCAAAATGAAATGGTGATAGTTTATGCCACAAGATAGTTTAGAATACCTGAGAAAAATTACCCAACTCGTGATTTGGATTTATCTGCTGTAATATTTTTCATTAAATATATGCAAAAATTATCTTTATAGTGAAATGTGTGATATTTATAATGATTATAAAGGTTTAAAGTATATTTTTACATAAAAGAAGATGAATATACATCAAAGAAGATGGTTGGAGTTGATTAAAGATTATGAGTCCTCGATTATGATGGAAACATAATTTTTTTATTATCATAACCCCAAATTTAAATGCTAAGGTGGAACGCAACATTTCATCCACAAATTAGAAAATAATCAATCCTCCATAATCATATCAAGAAACAAAATTCACTCAAAAATAAAAGGACCCTACCCCACATGAAAACCATTAAGACAAGTTTCAACCTTCGCATTGCACCTCTGCATGCTCTCCCGTAAATAAATGCATGGGCATGCAAACAGTTTTTATGAAATACCCTCTCAAACATCTGAATCCGAAAATAAATTCTAGAGCTCACTACTCTATAAATCTTCTATATCACCCCATTTTAGTTGAACATGCTACAAATTCCCTTGAACACAAACATCAATACCACAATACAAACACGATCATGAACAAAATTCATTAATTCTATTAAAAAAATAGAAAACCTTCACAGAACTGGTTTTCTGAAAATGTCACAGATCAAGATATCTTTCAGCAAGTGCCTTAATTTTCCCATACACCATAGTAAATCCTCAAAAAATGATTCATCACCCATTACATAACAAATAAAAAATTGAATATTCACCCACACCAATAGAAGATTCATCCAAAACTAATTGTGGACAGTGAAATCAATGCATACAAGGACCATTACACTAACAACAATGAAGGAAATAAGATCACATTCAAATCCAAAACACGAATCAACGATCCAAAGTCAAGGAATGATGAATCATCACTAAAAAATCATCCATCCAAACACACGCCGGAAGATAGGACCCGCCCTATGCCATAACCGCTCTCATCGATGCCTTCAAGGTTGCACTCAAGACTATTGCGAACCTCTGAATAACTTCAAAAGACGACATATAAATTAGGCTACAACCCTCAGACTGCATTAGCTGGTACTCGATTTTTGTAACTTCATTGTTTAATACATTACCACCCCGAGAAAGAAAACAAGGTGGCAGATGCATTAAGTTGACATACCATGCTAGCGTATCCATGATGAGGATAAAAAATATCCATTCTTTGTTGATTTTCAAAGGCTGAGTAATGAAATTTTAAAGGGTTTAATATTAAAATTCCCAAATTAATGTTCATCCAAAAATACATGTAATGAATTTAGTGGTGATGTAGAATGATTTATAGCTACCAAATGTAGTGAAAAAAGTTCCTGAATTCAACTATGATTGTGATGAAATAATATGTTTGAGGAACATGGTTTTTATTCCTCCCAAACCACAATTATAGAAGGATCTATTGGATGAGGCTAATAGTTATTTATTCTATATCCACCCTAGAAGCAGAAAGATGTATAGAGATATGAAAGAGTACTTCTGGTTGGATGTCATGAAAGGAGATTTCACTTAATATGTCTCTCGATGCTTGGTTTATTATCAAGTTAGGTATGAGAGATAGTTGTATAATTGAATGATACAACCATTACCCATACCTTAATGGAAATGGGAAAACATCACCATGGAATTTGTAACTAGACTTCCCAAAATATCCAAATGCAATAATTATATCTAAGATATAGTTGATCTCCTAACGAATTCAACACACTTCATTGCTATTAGAGGGTATTTCTCTCTTGATCAGCTTTTGGGGATATATTTAAATGAAGTGGAAGGAGTGCATGGAGTACAAATATCCATTATATTTGATTGGGATCTATGGTTTACCTTGATGTGCTGGTGAAGTATTCAGCATGCTCTAGATATAGAGTTGCATTTCATTATATCTTATCATCCTTAGAAAGACAACTAGTCTGAGAGGAAAATTTAAACATTGCAGGACATGTTGATAGAATTATATATGGATTTAAAAGGATGTTTGGATAAACACCTACATTTGGTGGAATTTTTATAGATTAATCAATATATCTCTAGTATTAAGATGAATACATTATAATCCATCTATAGAAAAAGGTGAAGAACTCTATCCTAAGGGGTTGAAGTTGTGGAAATAAAGCTATTAGGACCTAATCATGTTGATGAACTAGAAGCAAAGGTAATATCTATTCAGAAACACATAAGAGAAGAACGAATTCAATAAATATTTTATGCTGAAATCTTGAGAAAAGACCTGGGGTTTGAAGTGGGTGATAAGATGTTCTTATTAATATTTCCCTAAAATAGAGTAATGTTATTTGGAACAAAGCGCAAGCTGAGCCCTAGGTATATCTGTTCTTTTGAAATTTTGGATTTTGTTGGTATGGTAGATTACAGATTACTGCTTCGACCAAATATCTCTGAAGTCCATGATGTCTTCCATGTATCTCTACTAAGAACGTACATTCCTGATCCTTCACTTGTACTGAGATCATATGTCGTACCATTGGATCATGACATTTCTTTTGAGGAACAACCAATATAGATTTTTGATCGTAGAAAAAAATTTCTACAAAACAATACTACTATCCTAGTTAAAGTTTCATGTAGGAGCCACCAATTTGAAGAAGCTACATGGGAACTTGAGGATATGATGAGGGAGAGGTATCCTTATTTTTTTCTATACATGTGACAAATTTCAAGGGAAATTTTCAGTTTAAGGGTGGTAGAATATAACACCCAGATGTTTTTTTTAAAATATTTTCTTTAAAAAAAATTTATTCTTCATTATAATGAATTTCCAACAATTTTGAGTGTAAATAAACCATGAGATTCCCTTAGTATAAAATTACTTTTATATACTACACATTATGTTAGCAGGAACAATTAAAACTAACATATGATAATGCATTAATAATTATTTGCCTATCAATTATATATGAAAAATATAAATCAATTAGATATTTATTTTTTATAGTGAATTACATTGGTTAATCAAATTAATGAGATATATATGTTTTATATACATAATAATATATTTGTAGTATTTATCCAATGGATATTCTAGTGATAAGGTGTAAATTAAACCCTATTTGATGTATACAAACCAATTTTTTAATGTATAATTTTACACCATTTAATAAAAAACCCCTTTTAAATTAATATTTTGACAAAATAATAAATTTTATATGAAAATATAAAAATTATATTTTTATGCAGGATATAAGAATATAAATTGAATGAATTTCTAATATTTTTCTATTAACATTCATGTTTTGATGGATAGTAAAAATATGCTAAATTTTAGTTGAAAATAGCATTTTTCGTTAATGTAATTGATGTGGTAAAATTATATTATTGAATGGTTTAAAAGTATAAATAGAATATATTTTATCCATTTAATATAATGAAGGTATTTGGAATTAATTTTATATTAAATTCATATGCAAAAACATTTAACTATTTTAAAATATTTAAACTTTTAAATCTCATTTTCTCAATTAAACAATGAGATTTATTTCAAATTATTTACTACAAATGCTATGTTTTTAATACTGAAAAATTTATCCCATATTTGGAGTCAGTATTTCAGAATTATGTTAATTGGCTACTTCTATTTTTTGGCATTATGAATAACAACGTTGGTAATTATTTTTATTACCATAGTTAAAGGTAAATATTGTAAATATAGGTAAAAATAATATTATATAATGAACATAACACTTGTTAAAATACTATTGGAAGACTAAATTTGACCCTTATCATCTATTGTTAGAAATGGAATAATTTAATTTTCAATTACCTATGGATATGACAAGAATATAATAAAAAATAATGAATGTGAAAAGATTTCACCATCTTATTTTATTTAAGTATATTAATATTAATATATATATAAATATGATATAATTTAAACTATAGATAATATCTACAAATCTATATGAATTAACTAAATAATATAAATTTATTTATAATTTTTAGAGATTTAATATTTTCCATTAATGATGAAACAATAGTGTTGTAGAAATTATTTTATTAATAGAAATATCAAAAACTGGTTTTAAAAATATTAAAAGAAACAACATATGAAATAATTAAAGATATCAAGAATTTTATCGGTGAATATGAAATTTTAAGAGTATATTAAATTTTTTGGTTCTAATTTATCTTCTGTGTGAATTTTATTTAATGTTAAATAAACGAATAGTGTCAAAATTGGCAGTATTGATATTTTATAAAAAAATAATATTTTAAATAATTGAAAAATTAAAAAATTAAAAGATTAAAAAGTGATTATTATAAGGTCTAAAATTTCATAAAATAACAATATATTGTCAATTAACCCCATATAAGTAAATATTTATAACCAAAAATATATAGATTGTTATTACCAAAATTAAAAATAAATTTAAAAACTACGTGTCAATAAAAATTATATGGTTAAAATTGAAAAAATAACATTTCCAAAATTTATGGGTTGATGCGATTACAACCATATATAATCTCGTCTTCAGAATTGGGTTATTTTGAATGATTTTGGGTATAGTTGGATTTTATTATAAATTCTTATTTTTGAAGTATCCAAAAGTGCCCCTCACCTCAATTAAAATAAGGAACCACCTCCCTAACATACTCATTTAATTTTGAGCCTTAATCCTCATCCAGAACCATCATTTTTTATTTTAAAATATCCAATTATCATTCTAGAGGTTTTTGGAATTTCAAAAAAACAATAACTAGTGCTCTAAGAATAGATTTAGTTGAAGCACGTCGAGGAAGAGTTAATCTCTTATAGCGATTCATTCAAACATAAACCATCTTATACATCATATTAATTAGTGGAATCATTATAAAATAGTTACATTATTATCACTAATATAATTATATGTTATTATAAATGTTAAACAACCACATTTCAGCTTCTATCCATCCTATGAAAAAGGAAATCACCATCGTGCATACGTATGGCTTAACATCTACACGTCGTCGTGTAAAATTTTTTTCACCACCACCATACATGAATGGGTATAATGAAAGAATTAATAACTATATATGAATATTAAGACATTTTACCAACTCTGCAATATATTCCACCATCAAATTTAACATTATTCAACAGTTTAGGTAGTGATATCATTGCTCGTATGTACGCATGCCCAACCATCTCCACGATGTCATGGTATTAATTCAACATTATCATTATTAAATCATGATTATAACAATAATTTAATGAATAAATATGATATATATTAAAATAATACCATTATTTAAATAATTTAACTATGATCTATGAAGTGGAATATGAACATATCAGACCAATATAGTATAAGAACAAAAAAAAGATAACATCTGAATAAGGCGTGATAATAAAATATAACTAATAAATTGATGATAATAATATCATATATGATAAAAAAATTATTATTATTATATAATAGTTTAGTAACATTATTTTAATCATTATAGATGAGGTTTGGATACAGACAAAAATATCAGACCTAAAGTAAGGGTTAATATTACAATCTTATTTTTATCCAAGATTGTTTATATATAAGTATTTACTAACGTATATTTATCATCTTCATACATAATTCTTAATTATGTATTATTATTTATATTCTTATACAATTTTTAATAGATAATGTTATACTTTTCTAATTTTTTATTAAATGGTATTAAAAGATTATTTTTTCGTTATTCAATTTGAGGTACTTTTTGACATTTCTGGTAAATGTACTAGGAGAATGTTTTTTAACTTATATGGTATGAATGTATTTCCACAGTTTTACACCCTATTTCCATAAATATCTATGTATATAGTATCAATATTATTTTAAACTAAATTTTTATCTTCTAAAATTGAATGGAATTTTTAGAAAAGAGAATGTTTTTGAATAAGAAAGGATAATTTCTTGATGAATTAATTTCAAGTATTTTATCAAAAATATTTTCCATAAAATATGACGCTCATTAAATAGGGTTATGTTTGTATTTATATTTTTACTATGAATCTATTTTTTTAATGATATAAAGATATTTTAGATGGATTATTTTATGATGGAATGATCATTTAGAAGACCATTTTATTTCATGTTTTATGTTGTGAAAAATGATTTATGTTTATGTTGAACAAGTAATAATGGTTTCATTTTGAGATTGGTGGGACCTATATATCAATAAAATTGTTTTTTAAAAGATTTATATATCATTATATATACATGAATGGAATGGAATATTAATCTGGTTTAGTAATATAGGGATGGAATGAGGAGTGAACTCAGTTAAGTAATGAACTTTGTATGCAATGATAGTCTTTGTAATGATCCTTGACCAATATGAATTGATTTTCTATGATTATGTGTCTATGAAACAAAATATCATGTAAAATGTGATGACTATTGGGACTACATTGGACTTTTATGATTTAACTCATGACATGATATTCCAATCATTTCTATACAGGATAATTTTTTCAACTATTATGTTTTTTTGGTTTTTACCTCGTCTACACTTAGTGAGAATTTGAGCTCACCCTTTCATATTTTTCATTTCCCCAGCTCATGAATATGGGTATAAATTAAGATATATTAAAAATAAGTGTAGTGTTGAAAAAATAATTTGGAGACAAATAAGATGTTTTATGAACCAGTGGTTTATGTTTCTTTGCATCTAAAAACACTAAACATTTTTGGTATTGGTGTGGTTTTTTGGTATGATATATAATATATGTTCTTTAATATTGATATAAAATCTACATGTGATGGATGTTCCATTATAGGGAAACTCGAAAATGGAATGTAAAATTTGTTACATAACTAAGATTTTTCCCATTGTGGATAATCAAAAATAAATAACAATATAATATTAAAATGTTTAACAAGGTGAATTATATTTATATTTTATACTATTTTAACATTTTTACATTTTTATTGAATTTATAATTCATTTCCTTTTTGTTACATCATTTTATTAGTATAATATACATTATAAATGAAAAACATTATTCGAAAAAGAGATTATTGAAATTAATAATCATATAATACACATAATTCACTAAAAATATAATATAATTTTTTATTGTACCATAGTAGTTTTATAATGGTAAAAATATGTGTCCCATCCATGCTTAATCATGGAACAATTGTTATCAATAATATAATTCGATAAAATATGTTGGAATAACTTGTGTGTAAAAATAAAAGTTTTCATTAAATATCTAATAGAGAAATAATGAAACACAATATATTCTGGGAAAATTAATGTAGGATCTAAATAATAAAATCAGTATTTTAGTTACTCAATCATATAAAATATTATATAATAAAATCTCAGTTTAATGGTTTGTACAGTCAATTTATAATAAATAAATTATTTTAACTATGTTTTGTATTATATGATTTATCACATTTATATAGTATGATGTGTCTAAAATAGGTAATACGAAACACATAAAATGTGCAACATGAATCCAATTTTTTTATATCATATTTTTCATAGAAAAATTTAATGATATATTCAGTGGTGTTATAATCATGCTTTCCATAATCTTTTTAGGGTTCGAAAATTAAATCCTAAAACTAAAACACACTGACTATCAGAAATGTTATGACACATCACATTTATTTCATTTTAATGATTTATTTATCATTAATTTTTATATAACATAAATTTGAAATTTTATTTAAAAATTATTTATTTATAATTCAATATACCATGAACCATGATTTAAAGAATAGTTTATTCCAATATCCATAGATTTTGTTTTTAAAAACGTTTGGGTCTGAAGCTTTATTTTATTATTATAACAAATTCCTTTTTACTAGGTGGAGGGAGACCAATTAAAAAGCCCAAAATCCCGAGGCCATGTGGGATGAATACTAGGCTTGAAAGCCCATTTTTTGACCCAAAGGACCAATCAATGAATAGTACTACTACAGTACGCAGGCTGCAACATTAATTTTTTATTTATTTTACGTGTTATGTGTAAATCAATATTAGATGATATTGATTTATGATTTCATTTTTGTTTTCAAAATTTATGACATATAATAATCTTATAAATCACATTAATGGGTTGGAAAGTATTTAATATTTCAAAAAAATGGAATTGTACCCTAATCATATAAGAAAATAAGAATAATCCACCCAAATTTGAAATCAGATACCAATATGTACAAATAATGATGTAATTGGGATTGTGAATTCATAAAGTGGTTGTGGTATTAATGTAAAAATAGTTTATAGAAAAAAACTTCACAATCAGAACATGAAATAAATATTGTATATTCAAAATAATTGATACAATATTTTTTTATAATATATGGTATTAAAATAAATTATTTAAAACTGAAATACATAACTAAAATTTAGATGAATTTATTATTTACTATGTGAAATCTATGAAAAATTAGTTAATTGGAAATTACTAAATGTGTATACTAATTCAAAAGAAACAACAAATAAATATGTAAAAAAATCAGAAATTTTCATGAGGAAAAACAAATATATCATAATTATAAAAAAAAAATTACTTGAAAAACCATGATTAATGATCGAGTCCGTCAAAAAATAATTGAATCCAACATGTAAAAAAATAACACCAAAATGATATATCACTGAATAATTTATGATATATTGAAGGAATAATATTTATCAAAAGATATAATCTATTTTTTAATGAAATATGATGGATAGTTTTTGAGTAATGATATCTTACAAAGTTAAGAATATTTTATAATTTCTACGGACCTGTGTTTTTCGGACATCATATTTTCGGAAAAAATTCCATTTTTACTTTTATATTATTCTTATGGTTAAAATTTTAATATTCCCCAAGATGATGATACCATTTAATTTTTTTGACCACTACGTTGGTCCTAGAATACACTATTTACCCTATGATAGTATTTTTTTTGGAATTCCAAGTAACTTAATTTTATGAAAAATAATTAATATTAATTACATAAAAATTAAATATCAAATATTACACATTTTTTTAATGATATTTATATAATGGAGCTTTGGAATTAGAATATTTCTCTTCTATTGAGTCTATAATGTAGAGTTTTGAAAAGGTGAATCATAAAATTGAGTTGGGCAGCGGGGCCGACCCAAGAACTTTGTTATTATATTTTATTTTTCTTATTTCCTTCATTTTACTTTTTTATACTTTATTTCATCCTTCCTTCTCGCATAATCTACTCTATTGTCTCCTCTTACACCACTCCAACAATAAGGAAAATAGGGGCAGAGAGAGAGAGGTACCATTGTGAAGCCCCTGAATCACTAGAATAAGATGTAGTAGCCATAGACCACATATTTCAATGAAGCATTGGTGGTATTCACCCAAAGGATGTCTTGTTAATATTTTTACAAAAAATACCTATTAATTAATTTATTTTATGTCTTAATCCCCCCATATTATTTTATGTGGCCTCTTGATGCTTGATCCTCTTTTCTAATGGGTGAAATGGGAGATTTAGGGCGATTTGAGGGGTTTTATTTGGGAAACTCCTATAACATTGAATGTAGTCATGGGTGACACACCGTTTGTACATCCCATTTTGGGAAGATAGTGTATTGGGTGTACACACCATGTAAAATAGTGTGAACACCATATACAGGTACTCAGTTCTTATTGTCGCATACCCAACTAGGATAACCTGTGTATGGGTACATTTCTTTATGGATTAGATTGTCAGACCCCATGTTAGTTGACTACCATTTACAATTTCATGTCCTCCCCATGTACATGGACCATCCAGTTGGGGGACATGGTCAAGTACCCCATGTGGGGAACACATAGTGTTCCTTCTTTACACTTCGTGTACTTGGGGAATTTTCACGCCTAGTCCTACAGGCGTAAACACCCATAAAGAGTTTCGGGAGTACATGTGGTGTTCATATGTAGACACATCGTCTGCAACCCTTAATATCCCGTTGGTGGTTTTCATGTATTCTTTCACTAGAGTTGATTAGGACTTGATTCTAGTGCATTACGTGCAGTTTTCTATGTAGACTGTGACAGTGATACCCATGAAGTAGTTTGAGGACTCCTAATGGGTGTTTTGGGGATTATACATAAATATATAGTTTATTAATGCAATAAATGAATTTAGTCATCTCCTAAGGGAGAAAAGTTACTATGAATGATGTGACATGTGATCAAATCAACATAGTTGAGTTCATAATCTTAGATTATCCATGATCTATCTCTTGTGACATATACATGTGTATCATTTCATTTGAGGAAGTCCCCATTTTCAGACGTTCCTTTCTAGTTTAATTGGTTGTGAGAACATTTGTTATCAAGGATCATCTATGGGATTCCTCCTCCTATGTTTGGAATTATAGGATCCTGTGTAGGATGACTCAGTCATCTTTCCTAATACCATGGTTCCCATGAGGGATTCCATTACATACATTCATACCTAGGGAGACACTTGAAGGATTCCTCTACCTATGTATTATATCAATGATCCCAAATAGTATTCCATATCTTATGTTTATACCTAAATGATACTAATAATGTTTCCCCAAATATTTTTTCTTGAGGAACCCAACATGTGCCTTTTATGTCACCAACCCTGAGGTGTACATCATGTTGTGGTTGAGATGGTGTTGGGTGTCACCATAGAACCCATGATACACCTATAATCTCATGGTGGTGTGTTTGTAGTTTTTGGTTTAGGCATATTACCACCCTCACTCTTTTTTGTATTACATTTACCTATTTGTTTCTGATGAATCAATGTTTTCCAGAGTTTCTTCCTAGTTGGTATATGTTGAGCCTGACTCTAGTTGTCTTTATTTCTTTTGGGATGCCTTGTATGTTCTTCCTATTATACATCATTCCTACTGGGATGACCATACATGTATCTATGTGATCTGGATTCTGATCCATATTTTTTATGATATTTAATAGTATGCCCAAATGTACTACTTAGGTTTTGGTTGTTAGCCTTCATATTATGTTATTATATTATTGGGATGTCCAGAGGTTTTTCCTTAAATCCAGGAGTTGAGACATACACGATGTATATAAGATTCCTTGGATGAGCTATTTTCATCATGATGACTTGTACACATTGATTGATACTTGAATGTTTATTGTAGCAATGACCTGGATGGACTCATGGGCTAGTTTATGTGCGGTCAGGATGACTACAATCTCTTTAGCCTATGATATATCTGTGTGACACCGAAAAAATTTGTAGGATTATGATATCTCACTAGTGTGTCCTCATTATACGGGTATTTCATCCATTTATCTGGGCCTATTATACTCTCCGGAGTGATAGGGTTGATTACAATCTCCCCAACCTTTGACCAGGATGATTACAATCTCCTTAATGAGTTACGAGACTCATGGGGTGATACATGGTGTTTCTTCAAGGATTTCTCTTTACATGTCACCTATGTTCAGACCATTAGGGTCTATACATGTTTTTAATATCATGAAAACCTATTTACAAAGACCAAGGGCTCAAAAATTAGACTGGATTTACATATGCTAGGAAGCATGGAGTGTAACGATTTATGTTTTGAACCAGGAAAAAAATGAAAAGTGTTGGAATTTTCTCATTTAATGGATGTTCCAATTGTAAAATTGGGCTTCAAAACATCATTTTGGTTATTGTAACCGTCATAGGTAGTGTTTTTTGAATTTGGAGAAGTACCAAGGGGTTACATGGGTGTCGTGTGGAGTTTTTCAAGCACCAGGGACAAGAAATCTATGTTTTAGAAGCCTGTAAAGGGTGAATAGGTTATTTTAAACTCTATGGCCCTTAGCAGGAAACTATGTATATTATTTTAGTCAGATATTATAATTCTACATTATGTAATCATATTTTTCTAAACCATTTACCTATCCCACAAATGGTGTGTCTTGAAGAAGTACACTCATAGTTTTTACCACAAGTTTTGGACACGTTTTGGAAATCTATGTATGAAAAACATTGTGGTATTTAATATTTCAAGAAATTTAATTAATATAAAATGAAATAAAATAAAAATGTAAAACTTAACCTCACCCCTCTCCTCTCACTCATTTCCTACATGATGCACCCCATTAGTTTTCCCCAGGGTAGTGCAACACACCTCCAGAAAGATCCCTCTCTTATAACTGGTTGTTTCGATTTCATCATGGATTCACCTTCAAATATCCAAGGTAGGGTCTCTAAAACCTCCTCCACTATATTTCTAGACAATTTGATGATGTCTAGTTACCCCAAATGATCATCCAAAAACCATATGTCTAGGTTTGATAGCAATTATGGTTTTCTTCCAGTTCTAGGTCAAAAAAATGTCTCTCAGGTAATTGTTTTGCGTGTGATAGCAGCTACTATCAAATGTGAGAGGGTTTAGGGTGTTATTGTTCACCTCCAATGTTTTGTGGAAATTATTTCCTTCATTCAACATCATTTATAAAATTATAATTGTTGATTTTTTGATTTACATGTTCAGAGTTTCTTTTTCTTATGTGTGTTTGCATTACCATGTCAATTCGATTCTCCATAGTCAAAGGCTACTCACCACATATTCATTTATAAGAATATTTATTTGTAAGATCCAATATTATATGTATATTAATCCCTAGTAGTTTTTTCATATATATTGGGCTAGGTTTTCTTACGTATAATATGAAAATTCATACATGCGTGAGTGGATAAGGGTGTAAATATATGATCACAAATGTAAGGATCCTCTTACACATATTAATGGGCCATGTGAATAGGTGTATAGGTTCTAGGTTTCCATATATATACATATATATATGTGTGTGTGTGGATGCATATGATCTAATGGTGTAGTAGAAGATTGTAATTATAAATCTTCAAGAACAGAAGTGGTTGGCTTGGTTTCCCTGTGAGGTAAGATCCCTTTCTTTTCCCTTTGAATTCATGAAATAATTAGTTTTTTATCCGAATATTCTTTGCACTCATATATAATTATTTTTCAATTATGGTATTTTATTTAATAGTTATTTATTTGATAATGTTAATAACATTCATAAATGAAATTATTGATTGTTTGATTATAAATTTCAATATTTTATAATAAAACACAACCAAGAGAGGTTTGTTGTATTCAATATAATAATAAGAGGATAGACATTTAATCTAGATTTATTTATTTAATTAATGTTTCCATATTCATTTCCCTTTGATATAAAATGGTATTTTTAGTTTCTTGACCCCTTTTTAGTTGCAATTTCCCAAGTGGTCATATGACTTGTATCCATGACACATCTCTTTCACACATGGGCACTTGAATGGTAGAATCCATGTTATAATGAGTTAAATGATTTGTTTAAAGTAAATGGAAAGGTATGAATGACTTATGGAAGGTAGCCAAACTCTTCATGGGAAACAAACATGGTCGTCTCCTTTGGAACATAGAATTCAATAAATTTTCCATGTCCTGGAAAAGTGTGTGAGATGACCATGAGTATAATGGCTCAAACCAACTGGAATGCCATATAATAAATGAATTAAATTAATTTCAATATTTTCTAGCATGGAATGTATGTTTTTATGGATTACTTATTAAATTATGAATATGGACTTGGCTATTGAATTTTATAATATGGACTTATTTATGCATTATCTCATTATAGAAATGATGGTTATATTGGAATGGATTTGAATGAAAATAATGAAGAGTAATAACTCATGGACAGAATCATTATTTTGTTTATAATAAATAATGAAAAAATAAATTATTATTGGTTGGTAGAAGTTTCATCCCATTCCATATATATATATATATATATATATACATATATGGGTGGGAGAAAATTTTAACCCATTTCAACTATATATAAACGTGTATGGGAGGGAGTCATTTTTAACCCATTCTAACTCTATATATACATCTATGGGTGGGTTTTATTTTTACCCAATGCCAGCTCTATATACACATTTATGGACGGTGCTAGTTTTACCCCATTCCATCTATATATATACATATATGGGTGGGCAGACGATTGACCCTGTACTATCTCCATATATTCGTCTATGGGTGGGAGGCACTATTACCCCACACCAATTATCTATAAATGTCTATGTGTTGGAGGTAGTTTTATCCCATTCCAGTTATATATTATGGAATTATGGTAAGGGTTTTATCAGGTTTTGAGGAACGCATATCCCCTTACATGAGCATCATGATAACTACCCTTTGAGTAGTGCTTATGAACTCATTATTTGGTGTTCGATGCTGGCTCGTTACATACTGGTCAACCCCCATAATATATACATATTTGTATTTATGTATATATATATATATATTTGTGTGTATATATATATAATGACATTATTAGACTCATTCTGACTATGAGCCTAATCATGTATCATCACCAGGTTTCACCTAGGAACCTAGATTGGTTTTTATGTATTATTTGATTACATAATTAATTATATATAATTGAAAAATGTCATGTTATTATAGCACATCCGGGATTGAGTTTGACAAAGGTGGTGCTGGAAAACTAAGATATATATCTCACGACCAACATGGGCCACAATTTCACAAGGGTACCTGAGTAGACCTTCGTGTTCACAAGGCCATGGACCTTTCATATGTTGTTTTCTTGTACCTAGGATGTAGGAGTAAAGGACTGAGTAGGATCTCGATATGATCACAGATTTTTTCCTTATGTCATGATATCATTTTTTGATCTTTGTATTGTATTGTAAATCATGTTTTTTTCTATCTTAGATTATGTATCATCCATCCATGAATTGTGAAAACGAGTTTCGTCCACTTCTATTACAGATGATATATTATTTTTCATCCACTCAATTTTCAATTATTTATTATTTCTTCCTTTGTATATTGTTATTTATAGAGTTATATCTTTGTGCATCTTTGATAAGATGGTATAGTCTCACCACTATCAACTGCTGATACCCTCACTGTTGTTTGGAAGGCTCTGGGGAATGAGGAGATGAGCTTGATACATTGTGACACACAGTTCTGGCTTCTAGATCGATGGTATTCCATGTTGAGACATTACAATATCGTATTATTGGTTAATTGTTTCCATTTTCTTAGTATTTTGTGTAGGTAGACATAATATTTGAAATGTTTCGGTTCATGGTTAATAGTCTTGACTGGTAATTATCACCCCAAATACAGAAAATGACAAATTGTATAGGGTTGGGATTGTTGTTCATGCTATTCACTATTAAAGTTGATACAATTTAACATTGAGTGATTAGAGAAGTTTCTGCTACTTAATGATTTAAGGGATATATCATGGGAGTTTCATTGCTTGCATCATACTAGGAACAAAGAAATTCACATTCCATGCCTAGTTATATGCCATGTAGTTTCATTATAGTTGTCGACTAATATAATTTTTTTTCCTTGAATGTATTCAATACCTTGTATTTATTAGCATACCTATTTAGATAGCATATTTTAGTGATATATTTAACATGGTTGTGTGATAATATTCTTTTTTTTGTGTCTTTCTTATGTGCTATGCATTTGTGTTCATTTATTATAATGGCATGTTTTTCATTGTTCTTTTATAGTATGTGTATGTTTTTCACTATCTTTTGGGTTCCCTCTAACTAGTTAGTTCAAACTAATGCCTATTAGTTTCTCCCTTTTTTATTTGGGGGGTTTTGGGGTGCTTAATAAGATTCTTATACTCACCATTACATAGGATTTTCCTGCACATCTCACGTGTCTTGTGCAGACCACAGTTCATTTGATAGAGTCCCGATTGGACATGGAGCTTACAGAGCATTGTAGATGGTCTAACAAGGGTTTTCAAAAAATATTGGATGAGGAACTTACTAGTGGATCTTTTAAATTGATTCCCACTTTCAGAACATGATGGATGAATTTGTAGTCTTTTGGGCCTCAAATTTTCCATTTTTTTACTTTTGATGTACTCTGGGTCGGGATAGAGGAATTAATGCCTATTAATTTTTAATTTGAATATATATATATCTAAACTATTTTGTGGATGTGTATGTGGGTGTTTTCTTACATGTACGATAAGATAAGTCCTCCCATGTGTGTGATAGCCTATTCGACACTAGTATCTAGCCTCTAAAACATTGGAGGAGGTCTTGGTGGGTAATAGATTGATCCAAATTTGTTCGTGTCATGACATAGTGGTATTAGTGATGATTACACCATTGGTAACTAATAAAAGTAGTTTTTTAGTTATTACATGGTTTGTGTTTCAAAGATTCAGTGTTATGATGTTTTGAGATTTCCTTTCAAGACATGGACTCCAGTGTTGGTACAGGTGACTAACGTATCCATACACCAGGACTATGATAACCTTACTTTCAATATGATACATTAGGTCACTGATCATAGGGGAATATTGGTATATTCATCATATTGGATGGGTTTGTGGGTTATTCCCATCCGTCTTTGGTCATCTCCCCTGATATTTATTTTGACGTGGTGCTTCTGGAATTTGTTCAAGATGTTTCCACGATGGTAGACTTCTATGGATCCACAAATATTTTGGGGGTATGAATCGATGAGTGATGAGGTCTCCTAGAATGGACCTAGTCACGTGTAAGGTTATCCTTCGGTTGTATAGTTGGTGGAGCCACCATCCGTCGAGCAGTGCATAGACACACCTCTATCAGATCACGGGGTTACAGCCTGTCATACTAAGCCATGGTTGACTCAATTGGTTTTGGTGTCGTTTGAAGTATCTTTTACTACACGAGAATATGGATCCTTCCCCCATCGAGAAATGTTTTTTTGGAGCGATGAAAAACTGTGTGGTCGAGTCAGTACCATCCAAAGTAGAAAATATCTAGGAGTGGCACTTGAGTCACTTTGAATTGTGTGCACCAGGCTTCAAATAATGTTTGTAGTAGAAGGCCTAGTATAACCTACTATGAGTTTCTGGGAAAGCCTTTTTTGTTAATTATTTACCTTATCTACTCTACATCATTTTTTATATGGGACACTCGAAGTGGTTTTTGTGTGGTATGTTGTGGCATCAAATTTATAAGAAGTATGGGCACTCCCCACACTAAGAGGCATATTTGAGGTGCAATCCAAATCTGTGCAGGAAATTTGTTGCTTCTCAAGGAGGTTAGTGTTAAGGAGAAGTGGTTGATTTCCATCAACCTGTGATTTTGAGGTCAGTTTTGAGCATTGGAGGTGAGTTGATAAGATCTTATAAGACATAGTGTGTATTGTTCAAAAACCTTTTTTGATCTACTTGTGTTGGATATATTTCCTTGTGGTGTTGAGTTTTTGTTACGAGGACTCATATAATGGGTTATCGAATGGGCGTGGATTTCTATAAGGTGGGGAGTGAATAGACCTGATGATGTTTAGCATTGACATAAGTCACACGGTGATATGTGATGTGGAGGTAGTCTTTTCATTATCATCATGTTGTTTTTGTAATAGACCATTTGAAGATGATGGATGTCTATTGGAACTTTATCGGGGTTGTTTTAGACTGAATATGGTTTCCATAGGTTTTTGGTGAGGAGGTCCTTTGTTTTGTTGGATATCATTGATGGTTATGAGTGTTAGCTGTGGATTCAATCTACAACAATGGTTTGTAAAGCCTCTCTTTAATTGAAGGTGTGTTGGTTCTTCTTAGTGTGATTTTATTAAATCCCAAGAACCTATGGTGAGATTTATGGCATGGGAGTCCCAATGGGGAGTTTGGGTCTATTCCCTTGGTCCAAGGATTTTTTTTGGGTACGAAAAACCTTAATGTAGGGAGCTAGTAGTGACTTGAGTTTTTCCTTATCAAACATTGGAATATTCTTACTAATAATTCCCGAGCTAGATTTTGAGGTGACGTGCAATTCTGGGGCATGGTGTTCCTAGAGAAAATTTTACGAAAATGTTAATTCTTTTTATTATATTCACTTGGAGGGAATGAGTTATCTATAAAAAAACTAGCTCAAATCATAAATCTATTGGTATGGTTGCATCAATCACATGTCATTTACCCTAGGCGGGGTATATGTTTTGTTGTAGGGTGACATCTATCGATAAAGATAACGAGGGAGTTTTTTTGAAATAAATTAAAATAAATAATTTTGAAGTCGTCTCAAATAACGTCTTATCATGGTATTAGATCAAATTTTTGAGACCACAATTGTGTTTATAATATCATGTCCCCCTACACGTGACATAAAATCTATCAGTGTTGGGTGATGAGGAGTGGCAGAGCTAGCTTGTTCTTTGGATGGGATTATTTAATTAAAAATTAAATCCATTTACCTCCCTTCTTCCCTTGTGTGCACACATGAATTATGAACCTGCACCCACCTCTTCCTCTTCGTGACAAACCGGCCAAACAAATAAATTGAGGTGTCAACAAATTAAGATCTTGATGATGATAACACTTGGATCGAGCTGTGGTAGAAGAAGAGTCCATATCATTCCTCAAACATTTTGTTATTCATCACGAGAAAAGTGATTTTTTATTTTCAAATTTTGACTTATCTTTATAAATCTTTTTCCTATAAATCATCACTATATCAAAGAAGATAACATCTTGATTTTCTAAAATAGGTTTCAAATAATTTCCTTTACCACTAGGGTACTCTGAGTGTTCCGTGGAACCTTCGGCAGTATACTTTTTTGTTAGAGGTGTGAAGATGTCCATAGAGCGTCACATTGGTGGCCACACGATAGTGTGGCGGTGGCCGCAGGGCGGTTCTGTGGAGGGTCAGCAGGCCAGTCCAGCCAGTTTGGTCCTAGGGTGCTTAAAACACCATAACATACAATCTAGGGGTCCACATTTAATGCCTTCTATGGAGAAATGACCCCTTCATAGAGGAGGAATATTTGATCCCACATTCTAGACCTTTTGTTTTTGAATCAAGATGTGGGGGAATGAAAGGTCCATCTATAATAATAAAAATATAATTATTACTTTTTGGCGAATAATGGATCCGAAAAATCTGCAGCTTCTGATGTCAATTTGATTCACCTTTAGCATATTTTAGGCCCTTGAATTAATTTGGATGTTTTACGGTCAATATATAGTGTTGAAACGAAAATCGAGGGGCAGTCCCCTCAAGGCCCGATTTGGGTGTTTGTATTGAAACACGACATTTTAACCAGGAGTCCATTTTGGAAAAATGAATAGTGGATTTATTGTGTTTTTTCAAAAGTATCACAATGGTGTGACATGTTTGATGTGTTTGGGGATTGAGGAATGGGACCCACATGATTAGTCTGGGCCTGTTGTATTGAATTGTTCCCTTTTCATCGGTTGACTATTTAAAGAATGTAAAAGGCCTATCCAGAGTGTTTTCGCTCGTAGACGGTGTTGGTGGCCTTCTATATGGATTGTGGGACTCCCCAGACCATGGGAGAAGGTCTGTTACATTTGGGTAGTTTCTTATGAGGGTGTTACTCCCCTGATGGATTAGGGTGAAGGTTTCCCTGTGGTGATCATATGGATGGACTGCTACACTGTCGTGTTAGGGTGAAGGCTCTCCAATATCGTTGTATGGTAGGGTAATTACACCCCTACCATGATTGGGATCGATCACCTTATCCATGAAGTGGTTCTCCCATTTAGCATTAATGTATAGGCTCATATTTCACACAGTTGTGCTCCCCTAATGTGGTAGGGTGTAGGATCACCTTTCATAGAGTGGTGCTCCCCTACAGTGGTTGCGGGCCAACATATGTCCTGGGGGTTCTCCCCTAATGTGGGTGTGATCCACATCTCTTGTAGTGGGGATCCCCTACCATTGGAACGGGCCCACGTATTCTTTAATGGTTATCCTCTACTGTGTTAGGGTTTGCGATCATGCTTCTTATGGTGGTACTCCTGCATTGTACCGTGAATTGGGTTCACACCTATGGTGTAGGCCTCCCCCGTTTTCATTATATAGTGGGGAGTTGGACACTCCACATGTTACACATCATTAATGTGTAGGCGTTACCACTCCCTTGACATACAGAGGGGTGGCCCCTCTAGACCGGAGCAACCGATGATTCGTGGTTTGGTTTAGGATCTTGTACTGCCTCGACTATAGGGTAGTGTCGAGGAGTTGGACTATCTATAGTTATTTTGTCCATGCATAGGGTGAAAGTATTATTTGGTGAAATCACTTGAATAAGTGCCATCTTGGATTGTCTTGTTGGCTCACTGACTTTGAGCTATCAATTATTTAACCCTTTTTTTGTGAGCTATCAGAGATTGAATGTCTCTTTTAGGTCTCTATGAGGCCAGCACCTCATGAGACCATTGTTATTGTTGTGTTGGACCTCGAGTTGTTCACCATGGATAGTCTATTGTTAGGACCATGAGACGTGGTGATGGTGTTGAAAATATCTATGTATGTTCTAGGAGACCTCGTGGCATGTTTCATTTTTTGACATGTAAGGGATGTCGAGCTAAGTAGTCTCGTATTACTGATGATGGTCTCGAGATGGATTTTATCTCTAATTTGGATTCCCATTTGATCGGTTGAGAAAAATAATGCATATCATTTGATGCCTCTTAGGTTTGGGGGGTTTTGGGGCACCTATTGAGCATTCTTATACAGACCACTGCATAGGCTTTAACCACACATATCTTCTATCTTATGCAGAACAAAGGTCCTTCAATGGAGTCCCAATTGTACCTAGATAAGGTAGGGAATAGTAAATAGACAGTCTAGTGTTTTCACTTGATCTTGTATGAGGAGATTATTAGTGGTTGTTTGACAGTGATCCCCACATTCATAGTAATATTTATTATTTTGACGTTTTCATTTGGTGGGCCATCTATTTTCTCTTTGAATACCCATGTAGTACTCTCGTTCATGATAGAGGTATGCATGCATCTGAGTTATCAATATGTATATATATATATATGTATATATATTTCTACACTATTTCATATAGGTGTTCATGGGAGTGTGTATATAGTTACGATAGGTTAAGGACTATAATGTATGTGATAGCCTACTCAGTGCTAGTCTCCGGCCCCTGGCCCATTGAAGGTTATCTTGGGGGGTCACGACTCAAGCCCCATTGGGTCGGGTCGTGACAGTTTCAAAATCAAATCTAGTTTATTTATATCATTGAATTATCTTATAAATCTTGGGAATTCTACAATTATCATGAAAATACCAAATTATATTTACTTTATAAATTTTTTTATCACTAATTTGATTTATTCATTAATTAAATTTATACTGCATAATATCTGTGAAAGCCATTATGGTGTTTATTGTTTTTCTATAAACTATATATAAAATTATATGAGAAATACAATTTTATTATCTTTAAAAACACAATTTATTTCAAAAATACACATCTCGAAAACCAAATTTTTTTTTTACAAACGAATTATTATATTGTGAACAAGTTGACTTACCTTTAAATAGAATATTATAATGGTATTAAAGTGATTTGTGTATTTCAAAATTATTCCAAAACTGAATCATAAATCAATAATTTTCGATCTGTACATACATAAATTGTTTTATCTAAAATATGGGTAATTTAAAAATTCGTATAATTATAATTAAAAAAAATTATTTATTTTACTTATGCAGCCATAAGATCAACATCAGTATTGAATAAGAACTAATGTTAATTATTTCATATATGAAAATTTAAAAAATTACTATAATAAATATAGATTATATAGTTTAAAATAAATAATTTCTTATCATTCAATATGTTTAATTACTCATATCCATATCAAAACAACTTCTTTAATTTGTTAATTTTCCATGGCATGCATTACATAACCATTGCACAAGAATTTAGATAAGGATCATCTAGTATAGCACTAACTTTTGAAATGAACAACCAAATACATAAATAATACATAATAATTAATAAATAAGTCATGATAATAATTTTTAGAAATAAATTATATATATGTGTGTGTGTGTGTGTGTGTGTTTATATATAAATTATTTGTCTCTACATTATCAGTGTTGCACAGGCGCCACACCGACATTGACAATGATATTTATACTTATCATGAAAAAATATTATTTTCACGTTGTAAATTAATTCTATAAAATATTCAACTTATAATATAATTATTTAGTTATTCCAAAGTTTAAATATATTTTTATATCATAATAAGATCATTATGATTTCAAGAAGAATAAAGTATTTTAAAAAAATGTAATTATTTACAATTCACAAAAAATTAATATATTTCATAAAAATCCCAAACATTTATTATAACCATTTCATGATTTGTAGAAATTCAAAAAAGAACTCTATTTTATGAATATATTTTCCAATATGTTTGAAAATAATTTATCTTAATTATGAACATCATTTATTCAAAAAATAGTATTGAAAATTAAAACTGGTTTTATAACACCCTAAAAATTAAATGACATATTATTAAGTTATCATAAAATCACAGAACAACAAAATATTTATTCGAGAATATATCTTATGAAAATGGAATTTATTTTAAATAATTATTTTAATTAAATAATTGTAAATAAATATTTATTATTCACAAGGAAAAATACCAACACATAATTATTAATTTTATTTCGTCTATAAGGTGCCTAAATTTTATTTATTATTTCATGGGTGATATTAATATTAAAAAGGGTTATATTACTATTTAGAAGGGTAATAATACTATTTATAAGGTTACATTACTATTCATAAAGTTTAAGTTATTATTCCCCAAAAATGTAAGATGATCCTACCAGACTATAAATATCTAACTGAATGAAACCATGAATGTCCATTTTTTGAAATTCAAATCACACATGCAAAAAATTTATGTTAATTATCTAGGTTATTTAAAGGGTTTGTTTTATATAGACTCGGTTTTTCTTGTATTCAATATAAAATTTATTTTTTAATTCATTGGTTGTTAGAATGTCACCTCTTTACAAACATTTTTTCGTCAAAATTCTAGAATGTGTCCTCATAAAAATATTTGGGTAGTCATTAATCATATGTTTGTCATGATCCCATGATTCCTCTTTATTTTTATGATCTTTCCAATGTACTATTACTAGTCAAGCCATATGATTCCTCGATGATTTTTAGTGTCAAATACCATGAATGATTATTCAAGGTAAGATAAGTCTCTTTCCAATTCTATACCATCATAATTGAGGATATGTGTTGGGTCTGGCATGTAATTAATCAAAAATAAGACATGGAAATCATTGTGTACCTTTGAAATTCTTGGTGGTATATCCAAAAAATAAAACATATCTCCAACTCTATCCATAATTTCTAAAGGGCCAATGTACAATGGCCTCAGTTTCCCATTCTTCCCCAAATCCCACAATACCCTTACTTGATAATTCCCATATCCATCATTGCTAGATCAATGTATATCTAGTTCTTGGAAATCATCAGTTTGTTTATAACTTCATGTTCCATCCTTCTCAATGCTTGAGTAACCGTATTTTCCCTTAATCGGAATGAAGTAGGGCTAAATCTTCACATTCCAAACATGTTAATAACTTCCTCATGTATCCTCTTGAAATATGGTAACAACTTGAATTATTATAAAACCTTATTAGAAACATGAACTCATCCTTACAAATGTTATTGGATAAAATCTTTGTACCAAAAAGTGTGGTAAACTCCTCAATGATAGCATATACCACATTGAGAAAAGTTAATAATATGTTCCACAGTAGTCAGTACTTATTCAAATCAATAATTTATTCATCATTTTCTCAACATCCAAAATATATTAAGAGTTGTATTTCTCTAAATCACATGTCTTTAAAAATGTTTAACTTTTTATTGAATATATTTTCTTAGTACCATTCAACATATGGTCTCAAATACATAATGAAAAGGAATTTCAAAAAAATCCTCATATATTCTATAATTATTATAATCATTACATTACTTATAAAATAATCAAATAAACTAATTCTTAAATAGACATGGTAATTATTATTATTCATCTTTGGCAGTATAACAAATTTATCATTATCCACCAACTTCATTTGGGGTTTATTTTTTTGATTCTTGGGGAATTGATTCACATAGTTTCCCATATCCTCACAGTTGAAGAATTGCACACTAGAAAACTTATACTTACGCTAGAAATCATGAACTTTTTATCACCTTTCTCCACACTTATAACAAAATACCAATACCTTCAAGAATATTCTAGGGTGATTATTTCCACAATTATCACATATAGGGAAACTGTTCATTACATTCTTCCCTTTATACATATTTATCTCTTCAATCCTTTTATTATCTCTATTCCCTCCAATGAAATTTAGTACATATCATTTTAACATATGATTCTAGTTACTCATATTATGAGGCTAATGTGGAGACTATTTCATTTTGAAATTTTGGGTTATTACCATGAATGAAATTATCCTTTTTACTCTTTTCATCATGTTCATTGGTGTAGTTATTATTCATTCTATAGGGTGCCAATTCTAATCAATCCCATATACAAGATTATATCACAAAATATTGATCTCCCTATAACTTTAAACATGGTATAACACATAACATCAATTTATACATTATAAATTCTAGATCCATATACTTTGGTTACATTGGAAGCATAAATCATTCATTCTGGCATGAATGAAAACTGTGAATTATCCTTAGCATATCCCATGTGTCTGTAAAACAACGTGTGATGTAAGGCCCATTATTTTTTACCAGGGTACCATTAGTCAAGAACAGAACACTTTTTAATAGTTTTCACTCCTAGGTAAATCTATTCCAAACCGTGTCCACATATAGTATCCAGACAGGGGTGTATTGCAAAAAATTCCCACATAATATCTACCCATTCAAAATTCTAGGATGTTCGCATATAATTATCCTTAGTGTATAACTTAGGTTTGTTCTCCCTAATATATGATTTCTAATTCCAGTTCTGAAGTATTCTATAAAATTTCATCTGATATCATCTGTAACACCCCGACCCCAAAAACCCAAATATGGTGCATTAATTTATAACATTGTAATGATTACAAGGAATAAAATCCCAAAGGACTGATCAATATAGTAGTCTTGAAGAAACTATAATTGAACATGGAACCCAATTTACATGGGGAATATAAAAAAATACAATACATTACCAAAGCTAATAAACATCATCCATGAAAACTTTATATATTATATATTCTTCATAAACCGGGGAATGAAAAAAATGAAAGGGTGGGCTCAAATTCTCATTATGGGTTACATATATATGATGAATGAATCAATAATAATTTTTTAATAATCAATTATACATAAATAATATAGCATAGTGAATAATTGAGAACACATGCCATCAATAAACTGAGATTGAAAGTGCATCTATATATTTTTCATAGTGAAAACCACAAGGAAAGTAATAATAGAATAATGAATAAGGATAAGGATTTCTAATTTGGGAACCATGTATCAGGAACATGAACCACCATACTATTGATATGGTTTATGTCTATGGGTAGAAACTCATATGAATATGTTTTGGAAACAAACTCAAAGGGATTTTCACCAACTAGTTTATCTAATGAGACCTATCGATGTATAGAGGGGCTATAAAGGGCCCCACCCATCAGTAAAATTAAAAACAATTATTATACATAGATTAAATTCCATAAAAATATTCCTTATCAGTTTCCATATTGTGTAGAGGATACATATTCATTATGATTTCCAGAATTAAAATAACATTCAAAATAAACATTGTATGTAAAATGTTATACATCTAAGACAATAATCCTACCCATTATACCTAAATATTGATATTTAATAGGCATTTAATTTCAAATGAAAATTCATCTCAAAGGTTCAGTAGATATCGTTCTTTATTAGGGACATAATACTAAGTAAGTCTCAAGGAAATAGAAATTTATATGAAGTCCATTACCACATTCTAATCAATCGAATCACATTACCAACAATTTTTATTCATCAAATGAATCATTTAGTATCATGAATATAAATATAATAATGATATTATATATTAAATTATAATATTAATTCACTATATACAAGAAATAAATGGCGAATAATGGAAATCTCATGGAAATAAAAGTGAGATGAGAAACCACATACCTAATGTTCCACTTAAATATATCACATTCATGCCTCGTAAATTATAAACATAAGTTCAGTTAAACAATTATATAGAAGTGGATTTAATTAATTAAAAATATTATCAATTAAAATCATTGGATTATATTTCATAATTTCTATTAATGAAATTAAAGTGTTTTGAAATCATATTTTACTTAGAAATTCACCGCTTGCACCAATTTTATAATTTTGTTAAATGAAATTTAAGAATTCGTTTTACTAATCACATAAGAAAAAAATTTAATGTCATTACATATTTATATATTGTATATAATTGATATTTTCTATCCATGAAGGTGGTTAGAAGTACTATTTTTGGAAATATCTATGTAGGCAGTTAACCGACCATTGAAGGGTCGTTGTCGTAAGAGAGAAAGAGTAAAGAAAATTATATACTTCATATATATAATACATGCAGTAAGATAAAATAATTAATATAATGTTAAAATACTCCAAAAATAATTTTTAGAGTATATTTTTTTAAAAGGAAAGGGAAAATAAGAAGGGGAAAAATAAAAGAGGAAGGAGTTAATAGAGAATTACTCTTTTCTTCGTGTGACTTCTCTTGAACAACCCTATATCTCCTTACGTTATTTGAGTTAGATGAATCCATAATGTACCTAGGTATTAAAAGTGGAATAAGAGGGAGTATTTTTACAATGATTGGGCATTGTAAAGGGTTTTATGAGTTTTTTCAAAGGGGGGGGGGGTTATTTATATTTGAGATTAATGGTAACTTAGAAATTACTCAAATTATAAAAATATAATGAATATTATATAATGATTAATACATTCAATAGTACTATGTAGAATTGGTTATAAAATATTTGACCAAATATTTTTATATTTTCCATTTTCAGTATTTTTGTTTTTTTTTTCATGTTATTATTAAATATTATATTCATGAAAAATGATTTTGTCAAATTAAACAATATTCATAAATTTTTACATCTAAAACATAAAAAAATGTTTCAAAATTCGAATCCCATTTTTATTATATCTTATAATTTTCATATACCCTTATTTAATTCCTAAATTAGCTTAAATATATCAAATTATAATTATTTTATAGTTTTTAATATAAATAATTTTATATATTCCTCAATTAAATTAATACTACATCATCTTTGTGAAAGACATTATGATATTTATTTGTTCTCTAAAAATTAAAAATAAAATTCTATGATAAATTAAATATTATTCTACTTGAAAATGATAATTTTTTAAAATATTTTTTATAAAACCAATGTGTAAAATTTTATGAAAACTAATGTTTGTAGAAATAACATTGTGACTTAATTTTAAATTAAAAATTGTAATGGTCATAATGTGATTTTTTTGGGTGAAAAGTTTCCCCAAATCCAACTAAAAATAGATAATGTTTTATCCTTAATTATAGATAATATTTTATCAAAAATATGGGTCATTTAATAATTCTTATAATTATAATTAAAACCAGTTTATCTATTTGTCCTTATTTTTCTACAAGCATGACATAATCATTGCATAAACAAAACATTTAATTATTTTGCATAAAAAAATTAATAAAACACATAAAAATAATAAAAATAAAATTTTTAGCTTAATAATATTTATTTATATGATTTTTTTAATTTTAGTTACTCATATCCATATCAAAATAACTTCTTTAATTTGTTAATTGGTTGTTTTTGCATTGCACAATCATTTCAAAAACATTTTGATACATATCTTCTTGTATAGAACTAAAATTATAAAATAACAACCAAACACATAACTAAGAAATAATCATTAATAAATAAGTCATTAAAATAAATTTTAGTACTCAATTATATATATATATATATATATATATATATATATATATTTTATTGATTTTTACTTTGTCAGCACATCGCTGGCACTGCGTCGCCATTGACAATGATTTTTATACTTATCATGAAAAAATATTATTTTCATGTTCTAAATTATTTATATAAAATATTACACTTATAGTAAAATTATTTAGTAATTAAATATTTTAAATAATTGTTTTCATAATAATTTCATGACGATGTCACAAAACAATTACTTCTTTTAAGAAACACTATTTTTTCTATTCATAAAAAGTAAATTATTTCATAAATATTCCAACAATTTATCATTAATTTTTTTGATGTGTTTTATTAAAAAATGTGCTATATTTTATGAATATGATTTTATAAAATTTAGATATTTAATATTTTATTTAAAAACCTCATTTACTAAAAAAATATAATCTTTAAAATTAAAACTATTTTTATAACCCCCTAAAAATAAAAAATGGTCTAATCGAATTTTCTGAAAATCATAGGACAACAAAATATTTATTTAGTAATATATTTTATGAATATCAGTGTTATTTAAAATAATTAGATAATTTATAAAGATGTAATTAAATATTTATTATTGAAAGAAATACCAACACTTAATTTTATTTCATTTATAAGGTGCATAAATTTTATTTATCCATTCGTGGGTGAGCTAATATTAAAAAGGGTTATTTTACTATTCATAACTGTTTCCTTACTATTAATTAGGGTAAATTAATATTCATAATGGACCATGTTACTATTCCAAAAAAATTATGTTGATCATCTGAGATTATAAATATCTTACTGAACGCAACTATGTATATCAGTGTTTTGAAATTCAAATCATAGATGCAGAAAAATTATGTGTATTGGATAGTTTATAAAAAAGTTATGTATAGTATGGACTCATTCATTCACGCATTCAATATTAAATTTATTTGTAAATACATTATGTCTTAGAAAACTTTTGTTCAATGGAAAGGATATAAACATCACAAATCAATAATTAGTTATTCACTTATGAATGATGTGAATTATGTTTCCTTTAAAAATATCAAGATGTTACAAGAAATTAAAATTAATATCCTCAATGATTAGATATTGTGTTAATAGTAATTGATCTTAATGGTTGGATGGTCACATCTAATGTTTATATCTCCACTCATATTATAATTTGTTGGATTTTAATTCCTACATATCATCTTATTCCACCTCTATTTAAATTCCATGTTATTTGGGGATTTTATTAACTTTCATTATATAAAAACAATATGTATTTACAATGATGGGATGCCACATTTTAAATTACAAAGAAAACTATGATTTTTAATGGGTTTAATGAAAATTATGAACATAAAATTTAATTTTTATCAATTTTGTTGTTCTTGAATCCTATTAAAAATTAGTGTTTATCTCAGATTGTTGGGGATAAAATCAAATTTTATGATATTTCTGATATACAAGAGTTTATAGAATTTATTTTAGAAAAAATTTTATTCTTCCTTCAACACATGAAGTTTACATTAAAGTAGAACTCATTCTTAGTGAAAAAACTATTTCAAACACTTCTTATCAAATATCAATGTTCATGTTTTATGAATTGAAGCGGAAAATGTAGGAGAATATTGGTAAGGGATTAATTCAACCATGTGTGTCACTAGGGAGTACACCAATGCATTATTTTATGAATAATTGTGGGCCAATGCATCTTGACATTGATTATTGACAACAAAACAAGATCAAATTCAATAATAAATATCATTTTCTTTATATATAGGTTTTTACATTCAATTAAAAGGTGATAAATATGTTTCCATGATTTATCTTGAATTTTTGTACTTTAAATTTGAGGTAAAATCTAAAAACATACCCAAGAAAAAAATTCAATATAAGGTATGGAAACTATGAATTTATAGTAATTCCATTTTTTCTTACTAGTTCTCCCATTATCTTCCTGGATTTAATGAATAGAACATTTATATATTGCATTGATCATTTTTTATAGTATTTATAAATGATATTCTTATATATTCCAAGAGAAATGAATCGAGTGATGATCAGTGGAAAATTTTACTAATGAACGTAAGTATAATATTTATTAAATATTTATCTTTTTTAAATATTGGCTATATAATTTTCCATGCTTGTGTCATATAATCTAAAGAAAGGGTATATTAGTGGATCGATTAAATACATAATTTATTAAATGTTGGCCTTGACAAACAAATGTTACTATGATCCTTATCCTTCTTGGTTTTGAATGATATTATTAATGTATTGTAGTAAAATTATCATGAATCTCAAATCCATATACCATGTTAACTCTAAAGGGTGATGAGTTCCTTTTAATAGTTGAAAGTAATGAAAATTTCAAGGAACTAATTAAATGGATAGTTAGTACACATCTTCAATTGAAACCATATAGGAGGGAGGATATTATGATCTATAAAGATTCATCAAATAAGGTAATGGCATTAATCCTTAGGATTAATGGTATTGAGAAAATATATACCTAAAAATTGAATTATCAATTGTTAAATTACCAAACTCTATATTTTGAGTCATTTTTTATAATGTTTTCTATTAAGGTAAAAAGACATTATATATAAATAAATATAATTGTATATATGCTGATCATAATGGTTTAACGTATATTTTCCATCATCATTAGTTGTGTATCTTCCAGAGATGATAGTTGGAGTTAATGAAAGATTATTATTGCTCAATATATTTCAACCTTGTGAAAGAGAATAAGGAAGTTTATTATCTAACTCAAAATTATCATGAAATATTGTCTACAAAGTGGATAAAAAGGGTCCAATGTTGTGATATTTTCAATGGATGGATATAGATATATTAAAGGTATTAGAGAAATATTATCTTTCCCAAATGAGTTCTCAATTATCTAAATTAATTATGATTAAACATGTGAAAAAATAACATTTTATGTTTCCAATGAAATTGAAAAATAATTCGTAGTTAATATTTGATTGTGATGGAATAATAATGTTAAAAAGCCTAGTATCATTCCCATATATTATATACATGAGTAATGATTTGGATGAAAAAACACATTGCTCATAATTATTTTTCATCATTAAAATATGATATTGTACTGAGATATGGAAGTGTATTTTAGGTGGGATAACATGATAAGATATATTGTAGAGTATGTATCTCCATTCTTGGTATGTTAGTGTGTTTATAATAAGATGAATATATTTAAAGGGATGTTACAATCAGAAACACTAGTAGAATAGAAATGGGAAAACACCCTATGGATTTTTTTATGGCCCGAAGGCCTTCATTTTTTATTATTTTTGACAATCCACCTTTCAATAGGTGAGAGGGAACCCTAACAAGGCCTGAAGGTTTGGAGAAAATTAAATGACCCACATGTATTAGAAAAAAATCAATGTGACAAGACAACTTGGAATAGATCCTCCCTAGTATATTTCATGATATCAGCACTCCACCTTCACAGTGCTGGTTGGCATTCAGTTAGCTCTGCTCTAGTGAATGCACCGGCCTTGAATCCTTATCTAATGCCTTGTAAATTTTAATCTGACTAGTATATCTACATTCATGTTTTCCGATGGCCTTTGGGTGGGCCTAAGGCCTTAAGGTGACCCGAAGGCCTTGTGAAACAATGGGCTCGAATGCCTAGGGTGGACTGAATGTCTGGCAGAACCCGAGAACCAAACTGTTGGCCAAAAGTCCCAGATGGAAGAATAATTCTACCAACTACAGTACGAAATAGTACCTAGTACAATACCTGCATCATTTCCTTCTATAATACCTACTACAATAGCCCAAAAAACATGCCTTCACCGGGATTTAATCTTGGTTATCTTGGATTTACTTGTCCAGTCCTCACCAATCGGGCTGAGGCACATGTGCACCATAGATTTCACTGTATAAATCCCCAAGATGTCTACAGTATATAATGATAATTGGGTTGTAGTTGACAAAAATTTTAAATTAGAACATATCATTGGTGGTAGAGGATATTTATATCTTTATAATCATTCTAGTATATATAAATTAATGCTATGTAAATGGTCAATGATACACAAAATAAATTGTATGTGATAGAGTTTTGAGTTTTTCCTTGATGTTATAGAGTCTGGTTTAGTAATCTATTATTATAGGGTTTTGTGTTAATGATTCTTATCATAAATAAAAAAATAGTTTGTGTACGAGGATCATTCAATGGTAGGAAGATATATTGAGTTCTTTATATATGGATTTAATGCATTTTAGTTTCATTACATTCCTCTAGTTGAGTTTTCTTATTACAATAACATTATGTTAAGAATTAAAATATATATTTCTAACTAACAATATGGAATAAGCACATATCTTGAATTTTAAGGGATGAAGATGGATAAAGAAATATGTTGGAACCTAAGATATATTAGTAAATAAAAAATAATTTCATGATCATTCTGTGACACATCATGGAATCTCAAAATCAACAAAAAATTATACATTCAATCATCGGTGAAGGAATAAATTTGAATTTTATGAGAATTTATTACTAAGAAATTATCCATATAATAAGGATATAATATTCAAAAATAAGTTAATATTGAGTCGTAGGTATATTTCCCCCTTCGTGATTCTAAATTGAGTATGGAAGAATACATGTTTGTGGGAAATTCCACTAAACCACTGTAAAGTTAATAATTTGTTCCACATATCTCTCCAATGGAAGTATACACCTGATCCATCATATGTAAGTAACTCTTAGGTTATACTATAATAAATTGATATTTATTATTGAGAACAACTAATAGAAATATTTTAATTTTAGAGATAATTTTCTAGGTAATGAGACCACTCACATAGTCAATGTTATCCAGAGGAATATAAAATTTGGAGAAGCTACATACAAACTAAAGGATATGATATAAAAACTTATATCCTGTTTTTTTATCAGGGTGAAAAAATTTTGAGGTAATAATTCACTTCAAGAGTGTTACAATGTATTAGCCAGAAATGTTATGATATATTTTGCATTAAATCAATTTTTTGTGTTGGATAGATTGTGATACACAAAAACCCGAGTCAATGATCAATAAATACTATAAACTAATCGTTTAATTGGTGATATGAAATGGAATAACAAAAAGTTTAAAATTACAAATAAAATATGTTGATGAAACAAATATAATTATAAATTTGTACGATATATTTTTTAAAATCTTTTTTTACCACAATAATTCATTTTCATCAAAAATGGTTGTTATTGATTTTCTTGGAAAATAATACAATTTATTTACTACACATATAGAAGAATTATTTTTTAAAATAAAATTCAGTTTTTAAATCGTAGTTTTAAATTTATCTGGGGGTGAAATTATGATAATTTTCTTAAATTACAGATTTTTAAATGTATAGTTTAAACTATAGATTTTGATTGAAAATACTTCTTCCATTACAAGAATTTAAAAATATTAATTATGTTGTTAAATATTTTAAATGTAAAATAAGATCATTTTTATTATTAATAATACTATTTTGTTCACTGGAATCATGTTTATTTTTTTTTTGGTAGAAACATTTTACAAATAGGGAAATTTGTTTGGAAAACCACATTCTGTAACGTTTTATAGGTTTAATTTAAAATTAAAATTTTCATATTCTGAAAATTAAATTTGCTAAAATTTAAAAGAATATTATCAATTTTATAAATTGAAATTATATAATAAGGACAAATTAATTTTTTTATAATGAATAGTAAAATACAAAAAAAACCATAACTACAGTTAAGGTTAAAACATGGTAGTTGGGGAAGTTAAACAAATAGATAAGGAATGATTAAAAAGTGATCATATATAAATACTATTTTAGGGAATTATTTAAATCCCTTTATATCGTAAATTTTAATCCCTATCTATTTTGATGTATTTTTCTCGATAATGAAAATGTGATATTTTAATATTTAAATAAATCATATGTGTGTATTCTCCCATAGTTTTAAAAAGACACACCTCATTTCTATTAATTAGAACACTATAATAGATATACCTCAAAAAACCTTACAAATTTTATTCTTAATTTCCATTTCCCTGAATTATGGGATTTTTTCAACTTAATACACCATTCCAAGGGTTCTTAAGGAATTATATAAAGGATGTCAACTAAAGGTTACATAATAATCCAACCTAGACACTCTCTATTTAATTATTCTTCTACATCCTCTAAATATGTGTTATTTATAATTAAATAATTTATTAAATATCCTCAATATAATGAAATTTATTTATTATTTATCAAACATTATGAACCCTATTTTCCATCAAATGGGATTTCAATGTATCACTTCTGCATACAGGTGGACTACGACCTCCACAGAGCGATATAATTCATTTTACAATACCATATTTTATAGATGTTCATTATCTGGGGTTTATTGTTTATATATGATATATATAATATAATTATTCACCTATAATAATAATTTCACATCTTCTATCTTACCTTCTGATATATTGAAAATAAATAAATCCACTATTGAGTGTATTGTTGACTACAATCTCAATGAAGCAATGTGATTTATTTTTCATTTCTGTGTTAAAAGGATTGAAATAAGGAAATGTTAAATGAATATATATGATATATATGATAAATAATTCTATAATGAAGAAAAATTATTTACATTTACTTCATTCTATCCCTCAAAAATGGAAAATGGAGTTCATGAATTTATATGACATATCACTTCAATGAAATTTCTAATTAACTTTTTTATCAATGTATTTTATGAATTTACAAAAGAATATATATAATATATTATTTATATATCATTTTTAACATTCTGTATATGATTAAACCATGATCAATGGAAGTGGAAATGAACTATGTCAAAGAAAAATCCATAAAAACAAAACTTTTAATACCGTAAAAAGATGACGTCAATTATAAATCATTAATAAATGGGTGTTGGAATTTTTTAAGTAGATCATATATGATATTATATTTATTTAAATTATTTTTTAATATAGGTATAATATATTTCAATCAATTATATTGGAGGATAAATCACTTTTGGAATCATGTCAAACAAAAGTTAATAATTTATTTTCACAAATTGTCTTCTTTGTGAATTATTTTATATTATTCATATATATTATTTTATGGGGTTTATATTAATCTCCTATAACATGTAATATTTTTAATCATATTATGTTTCTTATCTTTGACGCTTCATTTAAAATTATTCTCTCATTGTTTATATCAGTCAAAAGTATCCCAAGATGTTAGAGAATTACATTTCATTCTCATTTTAATCGGGATTTTAAATGATTGAACTCACAATAATATAAATTAAATGATCCAATATCATTTAACCGATTTCGGTTTATTCTAAATTGATGGTTTTTTTGGAAAATATATTTTCTTGTATTTTCTTCAATTTTTTCAATCATGATACTGAATGAATGATTTTAAGGAAAAATTGACTTTATTTCTCGACATGATGAAAAATCATTTTCCCATATCCTTGTTTTCTAAAATATTTTCAAGATTTTTATATTAATATTATACAATTTAAATACATTTTAATCCATGATTTTATTTTTTAAAAATGTTTTAAAATTTATATTCTTTTCGTTTTCCAAATGAGGAACTTTTGACTTATTAAGAAAAATTTGAAAGGTAATTTTTTAATGTACATGAAATGAATGTAATTTCCCACTATCATGAAGAGTCAATGATTTGAATCATACTTAATATGTTTCCATGTCAGTTTTTAATGAATTTTTTTTAGTAATCTTTTGAATTTTTTTATATTTATTAGAAGTGAATCAAAATAAATAGGGTATTTTCCACAAAAATATTCTATGATATATTTTGAAGGAATTTTCATGTATGTTATTTTCATTTTTTGTTACTTATTATTTACTAGTGATATGATCTAATGTTACAATCCTTATTCTTTCTCTTAACGAGTTATTCTGTTGATGATGAAAGGATTATGAAAGTTTCTTAACTTTTACATGTTATTCTATGATGAATTATTGAAATGTTTATCAAAATGTTTTATTTTTAAATTTTTATAATATATAATCAATTTTTTTATCATATTGTGACTCATAGACGAATCAATTATTATTATGTGATGGGACATCCCATAATTATATATTTCATCAATGTATTGGGTAATGGTGGATATATAATGAGACAATAAGGACGTGAATGGGAAGTGAAACAAGTTCAATAATGGACTACATCCACTATGATAGTTCTAGTACTAAACAATTACTATGGATATTTTATAATGGTTAGGTAACCTAATATAAAATAACAGTATGGTTAGTAATAAATAATTAATTAACTGATTTCGTTTTCTTATGAATATGCGAGAAATGATTTTATTATTCTAATATTATGATTTATTGGATCATGATATTTTATTACTATATTATTTATATTCTTTTAACTACTATGATTTGTATAATGACTCATTATTATAATCTTTGATTATCCATGTAGGATTTTCTAATGTGAATCTAATGTTCTCTTAAACTTATGTCGATGTTATGCATAAGTGATTATTGATATCTCCCCTATTTACCTTCAATAAGAATCTAATATCACCCATTATAATGTTTCCATTATCCAAGGTATGAATGAAGTTTTTAACTAGGATATTTATAATAAGGATCCTAATTATGATGAAAATTATGGGAGATGGTAAATATCTTTTAGGAAAAATATTTTTATATATCAGTTTTCCCATGTTAATAAATCTATAGGATTTTAGTGTGAATATTTATGTTATGTATTGACTATTCAAATTATAATATTTATGATAATTTTATGAAAATTATGGGTCATATTTAGTTATTATTAAATGATCATATGTATGAACAACATGAGTATAAGTGTTTAAGAATTTGACCTTGTCATTTAAAAATAAAACATATTAATTGATAGCTCATAATAATGGAATAATGGTTTGGTTGGTCATATGAAATTGATCATATAATAAGAAAATTTCATGATCAATGGGATCATATTATAAGAATAAGAAAATTTCATAAGTAGGGGTATAAAATTAATCATAGAAGTATTTTTTCAATCCCAGCCACAAAAAAATTCATTACATGTTAGGCATAGGATAACTACCCATGTACCTTATTTGAGTTTTGTATCACTACCCATGTATCCTATTTTAGTATTTGTGTAATAGCTTATGATCCCTATTAGCATATAAATAGTTAATCATTACCAAATACATTGGAGGGAAATAACAGACCCACCCATCCCAAAATCATAACCCATTAATATGAATGCCATTATATCTGGAATACATTTATCATTTCAACATAGATAGTATTATGGAAAATAATACATGTTTCATCAATTTTTCATTGAAATAAACATAAATAATTCCAGGAATGGAGGAATATTATATCATTATTTGACATCCATTGTGAATCACAAGTATCCTAAACAGGTGTTTTCATAGTTTAAAATACCTATAAAATATCCATGGAAAATATCATAGACAAAATGATATTTTCATTTTAAAATAAATAATTTATAATAAATAAAATTAAACAAATTTTTGGAAAAATACATTTATTAAAAACCCATTGAAAATTTTAATGGAATATTCAATGAAATTATTGGTCATGAGGTATACATTAAAATTGTTATTTTATTCACACATTTGGTAAAAAGTACCTCATTTGGAAAATAAAAGGAGGATTCCTTAAACCCTTTTCATAGAAATAAAAACAGTTGAAAAATATTATAAATCAATTAAAATAAGATATTAAAAAAATTAAAAAATTTAATAAAAGATTAGCAGTTAAAAAAAGACCTAATCAAATAGAGATATAAAGTGGGTTCTAATTTAAAAATAATTTTTCAATCTTTTGAGTACATTGGGAGGAGAAAAAAAAATGTGTAATCTATTAAAAAAACTAGGGGAGAATGGAAAACTTATAATTTTTATAAATATATCAAATACATTTATCATTGTAAAATTAAACAAAAATAATCCACGTAAAAGTGATATTTTAAAATAAAATGCTTTCCATAGTTTTGAGTTTCACCATATGTTATTTTAACCAACATTATAATAAATTAAAACTTATTAAAAATATTTATATGATTTATATTCAATATTATAACACCAAAAAATTTTACATATAAAATCTTATATACTAATCATTAATAATGTTTCATTATCATTATTATTTTTGGTTTTACTTACTTAATATTTCAGGAAAATTTACCAGATAGATAAATTTATTTGATATTAATCATTGTTCACAATACCTATAATTTTATTAATGATATAAAATTTAATATATTTATTATATACAAGTTTATAATTTTCCAGAAATGGATCATATAGAAAAATAAATTTTACCATTCATGGACACATTAGTTTATACAAGTGCAAGAACACTGTTTTTCTTTTCTAAAAATTAGAAGGAAAATAAGTTACAAAATATTTTATAATTAAATACTAATAATTATATAATAAATATAGTTAATAAATATTTATTATATAAATATTTATATCCATAAATGTTTGGAGTTTGTTAAAAAAGAATCATATCGATATGTGGATTTTGATGTCCACACATATGCATTAGTGATACCTTCATTTCCCATTTGATGAAAATGAGGTGTAAAATGGTTTCCACTAATAATAAAAACATATAAATATATTTAAGATATTTTATTTATTATTTTAGTTTAGATAATAAAAATTTACACGTATTATATTAAAAATATATTTTGAATGATTCATGTAAGCTGATAACCTCTTCACTGAGAGACATTCTTTAGATTTAAACTTCAGAATTAATAGGATGGTATTAAGAGAATAAAATATTCCCAAATATAAAGAGAAGGAATCTAGTAAATATTTTTCCATAGGATAATCCACGATATTAGGAAAATATTTTGGGAATAATTGAGTGGAATTGGTTCTCTTTTATATGTGAGATAATGGACACACATAGGATAACATAAAATATTAAAATAATATAAATTCATTTTCCAATCAAAGTAAAACCAAATTTATTTTACATTTAAGCTAATGTAAAATATTATCATAATAATTTTTACTTAAAAATATTTAGACATGTTTATGTGGTATCTTTACCCTTATATATTAGTTTAACCCCCTTGGATAACTAGTTTTAACCCTAAGCACGGTAACAGATTTTACCATTCATTGTTATTAAATATTAAAAAAATTAAAGTTGAATCACGGAAAAATTAATAAATTATATTTTAAAATACAGTATAAATTTTATTAAATTCAGTTTATATAATTTTCATAAATAAATTTTACAATAATCATGCAAAATCGAATGAAATAAAAATTCTTAGAAAAATTTATTTTTATGATTAAAAAATAGTATAATGTTATTCATTTCCTAGAAATTAATTTTACATGAATGAAAAAATAATTACACATTTGATTAACGTAATTAATAATTATTTATTAATTTAATTCATTAATAAAACAATATATTACATTCAAAGAAATTTTTTCTACAAAAATTACAATTTTCCACCTTCAAATGATTTTATTTTCATTCCTAAATGTAAGATATATAAGGTATGAATTATTCATAAGTCAACAAAAAATTTCATTAAATTCATTTTAAAATTGAGAATAATATATAAAGATTTATGAATTATATAAAAAATAGTATTTCTCTAAAAATAAAACTTATAATCATAGAATGATTATATTAATAAATGAATGACTTATTTATTTATAATTAATCTATTCAATTAAATTATTTAATGTATATATATATATATATATCTCTATTTTTTAATAAAATTCATTCCTGATAATCTAACAAAAAGGTTATAAAGGCTATTGTAATGCCCCGACCCAGTTGCCCATAGCTGGTCCATTATTTCATTCCAATGGCATGCTTACAAGAAGGTCATATCTCATGGGAATGAGTAGTTTAGTAGTTTTGGAAAACCATATACAAACATATGTTCAAAATTACAACAAGAATTTAAGCAAAACACAGATGTTTTATTGGGAACACTGAAAACTCAATGTTTGTCCCAACATGCCATTCATAATAAACATATTCATGTCTTAGATAAAATTAATCCTAACAAAAGGGTGTGCTCAGATGCTCAATAAGTGAATACAATATAGTGGAATTTATCATAAAAATAAACATTAAGACAGGGTAAAAACTAAAACACATTATTTTAAAAATAAATGGGAACAAATTGTGGTAGGAATAAGAAATGGATAAATAATTTCATAATAAAACATAAAAATGGGTTTTCTACTAGTCGAATAACCACATAGACATTCAACTACTAGTTTAATAATTGGGGAAATTAATATGTAAGATATTCTAAATCATATCTTCAATGCATAATCCAAGAAATATAAAAATGATTAAGGCCTTGGCCAAAACTATATCTAAAAATGGGAAATTCCTCAACCAAGTCCATTTCATTTAGTATCATCAGACTTTCCGATGCATCGAGAAGCTAGAGAGGCCCCCCATCACTTACTAACACAAATTCATTCTTAATATAAAATGGGTGAACAAAATCAATATATATATATATATATATTCATATTGAATCTAGTAATTGAAATCTAAATAACTTTCCCTGATCATTTAACATAAATACTAACCATTCATAGTAAATTGGTAAATTGTGTAAAGATAGAACATCCATTGTCAATGTAATTAAAAACCATCCAACAAATTTTTTTGGATGATATTATAATTTATTGACCTCAATGAAGTACAATATTTAACAAGGTATATAGATATTGGTGAAGATACTTTTAAATGATTCCTTTGAAAATTTATTGAGGATATAATCCTTACACAATACAAAGTGTCCCATTCCCCCTTGAAACACTCAAATCCTAATCCATTAGAATTTCATGATAATATGTAGACTTTTGACATGACATACCAAAGGGTAGCACGTACACCACATGAATTGAATGTGTGGTGAACAAGGAATTTGTATCATAAAAGATTATGTGAGATTAGAAACATCCTTTTTTTCTTTAGAAAGAAGAGTTCTTTTGGAAACTCATTTATATTTTCCATGATATCATATTATAAATATTTTTATCCCAAAAAATAAAATTATATTACATTGAAATTATATCTGGGTCATAAATGATGTCCCACTAAAGTGAAATCATGTAAAAAATTGTTTTTACATATTTTTTGAAATATTTTTTTTTAAAAATGTTAAGGAAAGTATTAAAGTGAATTTTAATGTTGAAATGAATGTTTGTTCTGTTAAATCCTTAAATAATACAATACACATTTTAATGATAAAAGTGTTCATTTTATAAAAATAATTTTGGATTAAAAATAATTCTGTTGAACACTTGAAAATGGGTAAGAATTCGAGAAGTTCCCTTGAATTGGGATTGTTTATCGACATAATATTTTGAATGAACCTTTTTAAAAATGTAAATCCCCATAAAATAAAGAAGGATTTTGGTTGGTAAAATTATATTAAAAATTCACACATAGCTTATGTGGAGTATAAAATAATATATAAGAATTTAATTTTGGTAAGTAGAGAATGAAAGTAACTCGAATGAAAATGGAGGTTCGGGTAGAAATCCCTTACCACATTGTAATCAATCGGTTTGTATGCACCAAAATTATTAATCATAAAATGATACGTTGTGTACCATGAAAATAAATACATTCACAATATGATACATCAATGGGTAGTATACATACACCATACATAAGTAATAGTAGTGAATTAAGAATATCTTACAAAAAATGGATGTGGGATGAGGAAACCACTTACCTTAAGTATGATGGTTGTCTTCACATGATCTTAATGAGATTAATAATAACATTTAGGTTCATTAATTAATAATTAATTAACCACATCTATATGTAATTATTTAGTATAACCTTATTATGTTCATCCATTTCCTTTTTTGATGTGTTAAGCGGTTCAATTTCATTGTTCATGTTCGATTATTACATAATCAGTATACATATATAAATGAATGGAAAATCTTGTAAAATGAATATGGTTTTCCAGAATTGATTTTAAATTTTATCAATGAAAACCTATAAGGTTACATGGTTGTAAATTTAATTTGGTTAATTTGAGTGATGATAAATCATTAAATAAATTATTTAATGATAAATGTTCGCATTAATTGGCGGGTTTCAACATAAAATCCTCAATTTTCATTTTAAATAAAAAACATGTGTTGAAAAAGATTATAGAACCATAGTTGATAAATAACACATATATAATATTTTTTTAAACAATGGGAATGGTTTTGTGATGAGAATTGAAGATATTAGTATAAATTGAAAACCAGTCATCCTTGAGTGTGGTAAATTATCACATATCAGATTGTGATTTTTACTAATAGCATAAAAGAATGTTAATTGAGAGATGATAATAAATTCATCCATAATCATAAAAAAATTATAGTACATTTAATGCAATCGATTTTTCATAAAATTTTTACATGGAGATTTGATGGTAGAAAAGAAACCAAAAGGAACTAGAAAAGAATGTAACATAATTTAAAAGAGGAATTTACCTCTTGAATTATTCTTCCTCGAGTTCCTTTTTAGTTTGGAGGATTTGGTATTTATATGAGAAAAAGGGATTATGAACATGGCGAATGATCTTTGGAGTATATTTGAGAATAATATTTACAAGGCACAAGGCTAGAGGGGAGTGATGGAAAGAGGGTATTGTGGGTGGTTTTTATAGTGGAGGAGAGGTGGTTCTTCTTATCATTTTAATCATAAGTTTATTTTTTTCCCTAAGGCAACAAATAATGATGATTCCATAAATAAATATTAATAAGTGCAATTGAGTTCAAACCAAGGGTTCATACATTAGTGATGATGTTAGGAATAGTGTATTTAACTCATAATTTATATAGTTGGTGAATTTATATATTTCGATATTCATAAAAAACATGTATTTTAAAAAAATCTCTAAAATTTTCCATAACCATTTTTTTATTGTTTATAATTAAATAATGAATTAATTTTCTGGAAAATTTGTTTCTAAATATTTTTAAATTAGTTTTCAATAAAATCATAATTTATTAAAAAAATTGACTCTAAAACCCTAACTTTTATTATAACACCTTGAAAAGTTAATCAATGTCTCAAAAAATTATATTATAACCATAAGAATATTAAATAAAAATTTATGATTAAATGTTCTGTAAATAAATCACAATTTTAAATTAATTATTTAATCATAAATCTGTAATTAAAATATTTGTGGCTTAACAAAATAGAAATTCTTATGATATGATCATTTCGTCAATTATAAGATGTATCAATTGTATTTATACATTCATGGATGATGCTTCTATTATTGTAGGATGATTTACTATTAATACTATTCATAAGGACATGTTTTAATTTATAAGGGTCAGGATATTATTCAATAAAAATTTTGGTTGTACTAATCGAACTCAAAATATCGAACTGAACACAACTATGTCTATTAATTTTTAGAAATTCAAATCACATAAGTGGAAAAATTATTTTTATTGGCTAGGTTAAAACAAAATTTTGTTTTGTAGACACTCAGTATTTTATGAATTTAATATTTATATTCCAAATACAGGGTTGTTACATTCTACACTCCATACAAAAATTTCAACCTCAAAATTTGATATTGAACTTATAAAGTTAATTGTTGTTACTTGATATTTTTTTATGGGAATCCAACATATGGAATATAGTTAAAATATAATATTAATAAGGGGTAAATGGAAGTGCGTAGATTACTACAAAACTACACATTATAATGTGACAACATGGTCATGGAAGAACAATAAACCCATCTTTTTTTTATGTAAACTAATAGTGAACATGCAAAAATGATATATCATATCCAAAAAAACCTAAACTACAGTTATGAAAAATATCATTGATATCAATAAATAATATGACAATAACACAAAAATTTTATTTAATATTTATTTATTATACTTGAGGAATTATTCCTCTCTATAAGAGTATCAATATTCATTTTTATTTCATAAAAACATTCTTATTCTTTGTATGTTCCTTCAAATATCATTATGTCATCTCATAGAATAGGTTACATCATGTGTTTAAATTAAATGCCAAAACCTCAAACAATGATCAATATAATCTATTTCTTAAATGATTTAACATTCCAAAAGATCATGACCTATTATATTTGAATCATTACAAAATCCATCCTTGTTATATCAATGTACAAATGGGCCTTTGAATTCCTTATTTTGTTTATAACTCCATGATCTATCTAAATCAAAGAATCAACTACCATATTTCCCTTTAATTAATGTGAAGCAGTGCTAAATTTTCACATTTCAAACATGTGAATATATTTATAATCTATCCTCCTGAAATATGTTAATCACTAAAATTACAATAAAACCTTATTGGAATATTGTATTCATTCTTACACATACTATTTAATACATTCCTTATATCCAAAAAATTTGTCAAATCCATCAAGGATAGCATAGACCACTTTTCGATAGAAAAATATTTTATTTTAAGGTTGTCCGTACTAATCAAAATCAATCAATTTATCATCCTCCTGTTATTCATTAGGAATATATTTAGGATTCTCTATACCTCAACCATATACATTCCCAATATATTAATTTTTTGACTGAGTCACTTATCTTTGTTATAAATCATCATACGATCTCAAATAATTAAATACATAATACTATAATATAGAACTCATATATTCCATCACTCATATAACAAATAAACTGATGATAAATTATGAAAATTAAATCATTCTTGATGATGAATTTTAATCTTTAGACCTCATTTGAGGTAGTATCATGTCCTGATCACTATCTTGTAAAATCATTGGGGGAATATTCCTTTGATGATTTGGACATTGATTATTATCATGTCCCTTATCCTTGAAATTAAAGCATTGTATATCAAAAAAAAATTTCACACCCTTTAAATAATTAAATTTTTGTCCTTTTCTCCACACATATAAAAAACTACATTTTACTTTATGAACTTACTAAGATGATTCATTCCACAATTATCACATGTGTGAAAACCCTTCTTTACCTTCATCCATTCATATGTCCTTTTCAATGAATCATATTCATTTCTTGATTCACTTCAAATCCAATGGACTCAAAGAATAAATTAAATATATTGTTAATGCATTATACAATTTTTTAATTTCATGGGGATACATGGTTGATTATCTTCCATTGAAATTATGGCTTCAGACCATCAGATATATGATCATTCTATTTGGATCATGTGCATTGGTGATATTTCCATTTAGTCTGCTAGGAAAAATTTCTATATAATGGAATACACTAGACTGGGTTATGAATCAAAATGGGTTATCTCAACATTGAAATATACTTTTCATAAATTGAAATCCTATGCATTTATAATCTATTAATCATAAAAATGTTTTCTTTGAGGAGACATTTTCATTTAAATCCTTCTTAATGGCCTATAAATAAGATGTGAATTATCCTAAGCATATCCCTGGGGTGTGTCAAACCAATTGAGCGGTAAGGCACATTGACATGAACCGGGATACACAAACTCATGTCTTAATCTCCATGTCTGACTTGTGACACCTAGGTACATATGTGCTTAAGCCACATCCCCTTATATAATCTGGACATTGATGTATTTTCTAGAAGAATTATCATAATCAATTCCATACTAAAATTACAAGATGTTCGTTTATGTTTATCCTGAAAGACTATATTAGGGTTTTATTCCCTAAACTAGGTTTTCTAAATCTATTTTCCATGTTTTGTACTTATCTTCTTCTAATATCAAATGTAACACCTCGACACTAGTTTCCTAGAGTAGTGTTATTATTTCATTAAATTGGAATGCATTCAAGAAGGTTATATCTAGAAGGACTGGGTTGTTTAGTAGTTCTTAAACTACATACATATATAAGTTCAACATTTCAACATTAAAGGAAATAATAGATATAAATGTTATTGGGAACACCCAAAACTTCAGGTCCCTCTAGGTCATTCATAATAATTTTGATTAAATGTTGAGAAAATCAAACATAATAATGGGGTAAGCTGAGTTGCTCAGAAAGGAAATTCAATACAAGAGATGATATAATAAATATAAACATTAGGTATGGTGAATAACTGAAAAGGAAACCTTTAAAAATAAACATGAACTCATTGTGGTAGGAATAAGAGATGAATAAATAATTCAATAATAAAACTTAATAATTGGTTTTTTTCTAGAAGATAATATAGTCTAACGTACTAGTTTCATAATGAGGGGAATGCATATGATATAGAATCTGAAACCTACCATAAATTCCTTAGACAAAACATATAAAAATTATTAAGGCCTCACCAAAAACAATATCTAAAAATAGGGAAAGCCTCAGCCAAGTTCATATCTATTTGTCCCCTGATACCTACCGATGCATCAAGAGGCTATAAAAAGCCACACCAATCACCTAATAAGTCCAATGAATTACTAAAATGAAATGGGAAACATAATCACCATATAAATTCATATTGAAACTAAAAATTGAAATGTAAATAAATTTTTGCAAACATTTAACATAAACATTATGATTTAGAAGTAAGATGGTGTATTGCACAAAGATAGAACAACCACAGTCAAAGTAACCAGAAACCCTTCAATAACATATTTTAGACGATATCATAAGGGATAAGCCTCAATTAAGTATAATATTCCACAAGGGGTGTTAACATAGATGAAGATAATTTTCAATGATACCATTTAAAAATTCTTGATGGAATAGTCATTAAACATTACATAGTGTCCCAATCCACCTTGAAACATTGAAATCATAATCTCCGTGAATATCATGGAAATAATGGAACATTTTATATAACATTAAAAAGGGTATTACATACACTAGATGCATTTAATGACTATTGATCAAGGTATAGATTTCATAAAATTTAATGTGAGACGAGAAGAATCCTTTGTACATTTGAAAGAAGAGTTCTTTAGGAAATTATTTGTATTTTCAATGAAGTTGGATTTTAAATATTTATATCTCAGAAAATAAAAGTCCAGGTCATTGAAATTATTCATGTTTCATAAATGATTTCCCACTGAAGTGAAATAATTTAAAAAAAGTTTTTACGTATTTTTATAAATAAATCTTTTTAGAGAATTTTAAGGAATGTATTAATTCAAATTTTAATACAGAATGGAATGTTTGTTATGTGAAATCCTGAAATGCTCCAAGATAGTTTTTCATGATAAAATTATTTTTTAATTAACATAATGGTGGCTTGAAACAAACTTTTTCTTCACATTAAAATGGGCTACAATTCGAGAAGTTCCCTCGAATCAGGTTTTTTATCAGGATAAAATTGTGACTGGTCCATTTGAAACATGTAAATCCCCATAAAATAATGAAGGATTATAGTTTGTAAACCTATATAAAAAATTCACATGGAATTTATTTGTTGTATATTAGAATAAATAATAATTTCACTCAGGTAAGTATAGAATAAGTGAAACATGAATGAATATGCAGGTTCTGGTAGAAACCCCTTACCACATTGTAATCGATAGGTTTGTATAACCCAAAACTAATAATAATAAAATGATAAATTTCATACCATGAAAATAAATAAATTAAAAATATAATACATTAATGGGTAGTATAAATACATATTAAACAAGTAATAGTAGTAAATAACGAATATCGCACAAAAATGAACGTGAGACGTGGAGACTCTTTACAATTAGTCTGATGGTGTTCTTCACATGATCTTAATAACCAGAATAATATAATTTAGATTCATTAATTAATAATTCCAGAACCTCATCTATATTTAATTATATAGTATAACCATATTGATTTCATTTAATTCTTATTTTTATGGGTTAAGAAGTTTAATTTCAATGTTCGGGTCTGCTTATTTCTTGATCGGTATACTTATATTCATGAATGGATAATCATCTAAAATGAGGATGGTTTTCCATGATTGAATTTATATTTTACTTTTGAACATCAAGAAGTTTACATGTTTGTAAATTTCATTTGGTTAGAGGGAGTTAATATGAATCATTATATATATTATTTAATGATAATCATTTTGGTTAATTGGCGGTTTTGAACCCGACAACCTCATTTTTTAATAGAGAAAATGTGTAAAAAAATATTGTTGAAACAAAGAGGAGAATGAAAAGATATATAATATTTTTTTCAACCATAACAATGGTTTCATGAAAATAATTTAGTTAAATAATAGAAATTGAAAACCATTCGTCATTGAATGTGGTAAATTAGCACATTTTGAATGGTGTTTTTTACTAGTAGCATAAAATATGGGTATATGAAAGATGATAATAACATAATATATAATCATAAAAAACATTGAATACATTTATGGTACTGGAGATTTCAAAATATTTGGATGAGGAATGGTAAGGATATAATAGAATACTAAGGAACATTAAAATAAAGTTACAGCATTGAAAAGAGGAATTTACCTCTTGAATTAATCTTCTTTGAGTTCCTCCTTAAGTGAGAGGATTTGGTAATTTTTTGATACAAAGAGAATATAGACATGGGGTAAGAGCATTGGAGGATATTTGAGTAAAATTTAGAGAACTAAAAAGTCCGGAGTAAAGTAAATAGAAGACGGGAGTGTGGGTGGATTTTATAGTGGAGGAGATGTGGGTTTTCTTAATATTTTAATAAGTAGTTTAGTTTTTTCCAAAATAAAATATATAGTGATGATTCCATGACCAAAAATAGTAATATGTGAATTTTAGTTAGAAACAATGGTTCTTACATTAGTGATTAGGCTAGGAATATTGTATTTAAACCAAAATGTATATATTCGGTAAATTACTATATTTCACTATTCATAAAAAATTTGAAGTATTTTAGAAAAATGCAAAAAAATTATCTGCAAGCATTTCTCAATGTGTAGAATTAAAAAAGAACTAAATTTTTGGAAAAATGAATCAAATTTTTTTTAATTTAATTTTTAAATGAAATAATAATTTATTCTAAATATAGATTAAAACTATAACTCTTTTAATAACACCATGAAAAGATAATCCAGGTCCCATAAAATTGTATTATGGCCATAATACAAAAAAATGACTATTTTTTATAACATTTTACAAAAACACATTTCTGTTTTAAATTAGTATTTAATAAAAGAAATTAATTAAAATATTTATGACATAACAAAATACCAATTCTTAGGATATGATCATTTTATCACTTATAATATATCTAAATTGTATGTATATATTCATTGGTGAAGTTTAAATTTTATTTTTATGATTTATAATTTATTATTATTCATAAGGGTATGTTAATATTCATAAGGGTCAAGTTACTATTCAACACAAATGTAAGCTAATCCTATCAGAATCTAAATATATTACATAAAGCAATCGTGCATGCTAGTTTATCAAAATTTAAATAAAAAAAATTGAATCATTTAGGTTTATTGGGTAGCTTATAAAAAAGTGTTGTTTTGTACAAACATAATGCTTTAGGCATTCATAATTTATTTTCAACATCTTGGGCTGTTACAACTACAATATATCACAGTTCATTTATAAATTAGGTTCTATGTAGAGAAAGATATCAAATTATACAAATTTATTACAAACAATTTCAAATAAAATCACAATTTATTAAAATATACAACCCTTACAATGAATTGATCCCTATAAATTTCATCAATATTATGTAAAAAATGATGATATTTTCTGTAATCACTTCTATATGTTCCTATTTCGCTTTATATAATTTATGATACCTCAAATTTACTTAACCAAGAGAGTAGTTTTCTTCCATAGATCATTATATCTACTATCCAAGATTTATACTTATTGTACTTCATATGAAATATCATTATATAGTGGTAAAGTCTATAAGATTAATACATATGAATTATTTTAAATGTACATACTCAATATTGATACATAGATCACATCATAAATATTGGAGTTGTTCTTCAGATGTTCTAAACAATAAGCTATTATCTAGAATCAATAAAAATATCAATGTATACAGTATACCCAGGGACCATATTTCCACTCATTCTAATTATTATAAACATATTTAATTTAAAATTTCATACAAATAATTTCTCACAAACTTTTAATTCTATAATACAAATATGATTTTTAGTAAAAATCTTATATAGACTCTATCTTTCCTTGATGTGCAGATGAGTGTATATAACCTTGTCTACTATTTACATAGTTATTTCATCTCCCAAAATATCTTATTCTTAAACATTATCCCAACATGTAAATGTTCTACAGTTATTTCCATAATGGTATTCATAAGGTACTATCTAAATTCCTAAGTTAAATATATTATTACAAATAAAATAACAAGATGATGGTGTCAATCAAAACCAATTTTGAGATCTAGTGGAGAATATTTTATCATATCCCATATGTATTGAATGTTCCTCTCATAATGACTATCTATGTAAGGATGATATGTACTACAGAAACGTAAATCTGCAGCAGGGTCATGAAGAAGAATTCACCATAACATCAATGAATACCTGGGATCTTGATGAGATATAGTATAATATGGTTCTTCATGTAATATTAACACATTTTTAATGTATATCAAAATAATTTTATCAAAAGGGAAATATTCTATCATGTAAATGTAATGTAATAATTTCATAAGATGATCGATTATGACCCAAATATATTTATTTCCATTAACTATAATGGGGATTCTTATAATGAAATCTATGTAGCATTTACTATTTTAATAGATGTATTTGTAATGGTTGTAACATCACTTTAAAAATATTCAACTCATCATTTTTTTGTCATACAATGAATTGGGAAACATACTCCACACTATCTATCCTGATTTTTTCCAACAAAAAAACTCTATAACATCTCTATATTCCATTTTACATATATTAGGAATAGATAATGATTATATATATGATTTACCAAAATAATACTATTTTAATTATTTTATAACAACGAGATGTACGTTTTTTGAATAACCTTTTTATTCCATGAAAATAAAGGCTGAACATAGGAGAATTTCTAACCTTATTTAGAAACACTGCATCTTTCTTCTAGTCCACATTATTCTTTAAATGGATAGATGGCCGAGCACTAATTTGTGAAAGATAATATTTAACACATTCTTAAAATTATTTCGTGGACCGTAATTATAAAAAATATATATATTGGATCTTTTTTATCCTTAACATAGATATGATTGCATTCTATTTTTGACTCAAAGTATTAGTCACTATGGTCACCTTCGTGCAGTGATAATGTATTAAATTTTTATTATAATTAATTAACTCTATCCATCTACTCTGGTGTATATTCATCTCATTCTCATTGAATATATATATATATATATATTAAAATTTTATAATTATTTTAGGATTAAGGCCTACCTATATAAAGATAATTCCTCCATATATTCAATAAAAAAAATTAACATTGCTAACTACAAGTCATTAATTGTGTAATTATTCTCATTATAAATTAATTAAATGAAGGAATATTCTACTACCGTTTTTATTTATTATATGAAAACAACATCCTCAATTCTTTGATAAATCACTAAAAAACACCAAACCTTCTTCAGTATAACGTTTTTAAGTATATAATCACTGAAAACCCTTCTATTTAGCTCCATGAATATTTATTCACAATCATCATTGAAAAGATTCCTGACTGCCTTCCATGTTATCTTGTTTAGTAGAATAGATATAAATTAAATATTATTAAAAATCCTTAATAATATATACCAAATTTAGGAAAACAATAAAATGTAGTCACATTGGTTCCTAGGAAAATTTTCAATGGATTCTATCTTATAAGGATCTACTGATTTATACTGTCTTTTGATTATGTGTCCCATTAGTGATACTTTTGTTATCTAGAATTCACACATTTTAAATTTTCCATATAGTATCATCTTTTACATGGTCTTCAACCTAATTCACATGTGGTCTTCATGATATTTATTTCTATTAGAGTATATAATACAATCATCAATATACACAACAAAAGATTGATCATGATATTATATGAATAATAAATTCATTAAACATATTAATATAATTTGGGATTAGTATTTCTAAATAGAATCACTAAAAAACAACGTTTCCTTACCTCATAAAAATCCATATTAGATATTTATTCCATTTTGAACATCAATTAATAATATATCATATCAAGGTTAGACTTCAATATGTATTGATCTACTAATAGTTTATCAAATAAAATCATCAATATAGGATATCAGATACTTATTATTGATCTTGATCTTATTATGTTCCTAATAATTGATCCCTAGTCTTGTTGTTCAATAATTATTTTTGTAATGAAAAAAATGGTTCACTACATAGTGAATTAGTATGATAGATGAATATTTTATCTGCATTCTCTTAGATATTAATCTCCATTTCATTCAAATCAACTAGGGTTATTTTATAATGAGTATTTGAAATAGGTATATAAAATGATATAGGTTCTCTTTTAATCTCAACATCATGATTAATGGGAAGACTAGAAAACTCTAAAGAATATACAATAAAAATTTCCATAAAATAGGAGTATCACTTTTGTAAAATTTATCCCCGATAATTATAGATAAATACCCTTTATAAATAGGAATAAAGTCCTATAAAATGGTTAATATCCATTAAAATCTCATAATCATCCTCAAAATCATAAATGATCATTTTTTTTAGAATATAAAATGTGACTTCCCTTCCCTGGAAATTGATATGGTCTCAATAGATTGATAGTTAATCACTTCAAAAAATAAAATCAAATTCAAAAAGAGGGAAAATAAAATGACTTAAAATAATCACATTCCCAAATATAGAAATTTGATAAGAGTTAGGGAATTTTGATATGATCATCATACCGATATGAGTTTTCATTATTACTTAAACATCAAATCATTTAAGAGGTAATGTGATACCCTTACCAAATTCTTCTTATATAAAAGATTGGTTAGAACTAGAATAAAATAAGATATTATCAGTTTTATAGTGGATGGTATGTGTACCTATAACCACTAAATTTTGATAACATACTTTTATAATAGGGATCACATGATATTTTCATTTTTAACTTGTCATAATTGGTTATAAAAATCAATACTCATCATTGAACATTAGATTTTTATTGTTTTCACTATATTACAGATTGTAATTTATAAACATTAGAGTGTGTGTTCTATATTTTGATGAGATTTAAATATATTAAAATCATTAAAAATAATTTTCACATTACTTTATTATTTTATTTAATAATGACTTTATTTTCCATTGAGATTCCCCAGACCCAATATTTTTAATATGGTGCTAAACATGCATAATATATATTACATCACATGAATTACTACATGATAGACTATTTGGTATCACGGGGAAATGGATATATTAATAATAATAATCATTGTATAAGAGACATTTAATCATGAATGATTATCCACATATGTAATTAACTTATATTTATCACTTATATTTCAATTACAACCAAAAAGGGAAAAAATAGTAAAACGGGTGAGGAGTAAGGTGATGTTATGAATAAATAATGAATGAATAGCATAATTGAGTATCACGGGTAAAATATGATGTACAATATAATAATATAATCATGATAAAAGGACTCATAGATTAGTCAAAATTAATAATACATAAGGAAAAACATATAAGATAAAATAATCATTTGCATTGTGATATCAATCTTTATCGAAGAAACCATTAATAATTCCTAGAAGGCTTAATGAAAAAATGTTGGAATATTTGAACATCAAAAAATAATAATGGAATTACCTATCTGGATAATTCCCATATCATTTAGGAGTAAGATATTATTGGTAAACTATGTCATTTATTATTATTAACATAACACCTTAATCTTTTGGTAGTATCATACATTCAATTAACATATTATCATAACCCAATTCATTAGTGGGAAATTAGATATCACCATTTATGTGTCTTAACTAATGTGCGAGACATCGGGAAAACATATATAAAATAAACCAATGTTGATAAACGCTATAGAAATTAAATCAATATACAGTGACATTTTTTAAATTAATAGGCTAATACCCATCAATCATGTTAATTCATTATGGTTTTATTTATACCATATAGTTAAAAGGTTGTATGGTTACTAAATAATTTCCAAAATCAATCAAATTATTATAATTTATGTGAAAACAATCCACTGAAAATATTATTTCAATGGTATTCATAGAGAATGTTGTTGTAAAAATTGATTTTATTACTAATTACTGGTTATAAATGGAGAAAAAAATGTAATGGATCATTCTCTATAAATATCTTAATTACATAATAGAACAAATAAATATGAACTTGAACATATTGATGAAAATTGTAAATAAAATATAAATATGGATAATTTAAGAGAAAATGTTTATTGAATATAAGTTGGGTGGTAAAAAACCCTTTGATTAGATTAATGATGTTATCTTGGTGAATTCCCTAAAATCAACATAAAAACAACAGAATGTTCATGTTGGATAAGGCAGTACTCCAATTTAAATAGAAATAAAATGAATTATTTTAGGATGGAATAAAGGAATAGGGATATTAATTTAATGTAAATATCAATCCTTAAATTATTATCCTTTATTATGTATCATATTTTTCATGAAAATTATCTAAATAAAATACTCTGTTAATGTCAAACTAAGTGTGAAGCAAGTCCCATTATCATGAAACATGTGAAGTTCAATTAAAATCCAAATGAACTATTTTTAATGTTATTACCCTTAGTTTTAACTATGATCAAGAAATATCAACTTGTAGTATCCAAGCATGGATTCCATTTCTAGGAAGCCCACACACACTTTTCCTTAATTTAGTATGTCTCTTTCTATATGGTAAAACATGAGAACTAAAATGTATTATGAAGTCTGTATAATTAGAGGGAATGATGAAATATCATCTATAACATAGTTTGTAAATTAAAACACTTATTTATGATAAAATTTTCCTTTGAAACATGTAATAATTAATAGGTCTCAAAAAATTAATGGCATGTGATGTGTGAGGAACCCCTTTTTTAGGATAGTAACGGCTTATTAATGGGATATAAGGAGAGGGGATAAATAAACTCCCATTTAAAAAATTCATATGAAATATAACACCATGGAATAAAAAACATTTTAGTGTAAGAAAAAATATTTAAACATAAAATATAAAAAAAGTAATGAACATAAAAAGAAAAGAGGAGAATTTAGTCAACCCATACATTGGAAGGAGTATTATTACATATAGTTAGGGACTCCATATAATCTTGGAACCTCTTTAGTGAGGGTTGATAGAGGAAATTTGAGTGATAACTGTAACGACCCAAACATTTAGTAATGGAAATTCCTATTGATTTAATTAAATTTATTATTATGTCAAAATGTTATATAACATATGAACATATTTGGTTTTATGATTTTGAATTTTTAAAATACTATTATGAATTATGACTGTTGTTAATATAACGATTGAATAGTGATAACATGATTAGTATAATTATAACGCTCTAATAAATCAAATTTTATAGAAAAAGGAAGTGACGACATCATTCAGTAGACTTTCCTCGTACAAAGCCCATTTTTCAGATCCTATAAATGATATGGCATCATTAGGATTCGCTCATGACCAATTCCAAGATGAACATTAACACGTGATGCTTGAACAGATCTACCTACACGAGAATTGGAAGTTGATGGAGATTACCACCCAAGCGATGTTATCCGAGCCACCCCATGGGTATGTCACCATTGAACACCGTATCCTTCAGTATTATGAAGGTGTTATATGGCGTTATGTTACAAGACTATAGAACTATATAATGTGCATTATTTTAATATATAAAAAATAATATACATTCAATTTATTATTGTTCCTTTGTAGTAGTTTTTGAAGAAAAAATTGTATTTTTAGCTAATATTCAACTAAGGAACATATTTTGATAAATTAATGGATTTTTAAATTAAATAATATTTTAATAAAATATTATTATTATTAAGTAAAATTTTCTTATTTATAAATGATAGTATAATTTTTATGAATAAAATTGTAATAATGATTATGGTTTGAATGATGTTTTTTTCAAAACCCATGAATTATTGATAAATTTTGTTGTTATTTTAAAAGTGAAGATTCAAATATTTAGAAAATAATTTGGATAAAATTAATATTATTTTTGGAATTATGTAACTGAAATTATCCAACGGTGATTTTTTCATAATTTTCTGAGATAGTCGAATTTTTGGGTGAAGATTAAATACTGTTTAAATATATAATGTGTTTTATAACATCATAATGACCCAATTGTGATGTAATAAAATACTATAAACATTATTTTCGGCCAATATATGTTTTACCATTAATGCAATTTTTTTAGGTTTGTTTGATTAATTTTATAAATCCTTAGTTAACCCTCCAAAACATATAAAACATTTTAGCTTTTTAAAATTGATTTCCTTAAGACTGTGACTCACCTCCACATTAGAAACCCAACTATTTTAAGATATTTTACCATTTTCATTTATAATTTTTTTCCCACTCCCCTTTTGAAAAATATATTGTAAAAACCCAAGGGATGGTCAGTAGTTTGGATTAGTTTAATGTGTGGTGTCCAAAACCTAAATAATAAATAATTCCATATTCTTTCCTATATGAAACCGCTCATGATCCCACTTCCTCTTCCCTAAATGCCTTTTGGAGTTCATCTAAACTCATCCATACTATATATATAATACTCCAATGGCGCCCCATGCTCCCCAGAAGCCTCTCTCTATCCCGTCCCAAGCCTTCATTATCACACTTCTACTTAAGGGATTCATTCCTTTCTTATTTTCACTATGTTTCGTAATATTGTTATTTCATTTAATTATCAAATATAAATATTGTGTTATGATTTCTCAACTCCCCCATTCTTCCCTATATTTGTTCGAATGATGAGAGACCCATTTCTCTCTCATAAATTCCTCCCATGTACACCGGTTAACAAACCAAAATTCCGTATGAAATTTCTCTCTCTTCATTTACATTCAAGCAATTATTTTGTATTATGAATATAAAATTACATTACTAATGTGGGAACACACACACACACACACATATATATATATATATGACCGCGTTCTTGTCCATTTCATTTACATATGATGATACACCCCATTATTTCTGATAAACCATTTTTATGAGTTCTTATGTCTCGTAGTTATGCTATCAAAATTGCACCGTAATTTTCCATGCCAAAGTCATTGTGTAGTGAATACCATTCCCATTTCTCTATTAAGGGTATTCACATTTATGTACATTTACTCATTGTTTAATTATTTTCATCTATTTCTTCCACATTCCTTTATCATGGAATAAATGATGACGTTTAAGGATTCCATGTTGTATGACCCATGCGGCACACTTATGCCAGAAAGGAAATGATTAATAAGGGTGAGCCGTAATAGAGCTCAAATGCATTGGGTAGTGATTATTATCATGATAAATCAAGTGAAATGAGGTTATAATCATTTTAATTCAGGTGAAATGAGGGTTTACTCATGATCCATGTGAAATGATCCTTATCTCATGCTAAAACCATGTTATGTGTTATTTCCACATTTCCATGTTACGATAATCATGTTATATCATGCCTTTATGTTCATGTTTCTATTATGCTCCATTTATATGCCTATTTTATAAATTGTATTGTATTTTTTGTATTATGCCTTCTTTATTCCCGTAATGGGATTTATAGATCACCCTTTTCTTGTACATGTCATCAGGTTGTCCCATGCAATGCAAAGTATGAAGTTGTCATGTAAAATAAGTTTTCAATAAAGATGTTGTGTTTTATGTTCTATGTTGTTATGTAATGTTCATAATTCACAATGATACTAGTCCTCTCGATCTTCCATGTTGTATCAGTTTAGATTTTATGTAATAAATGATGTTTATGTGTGTAATAAAAATCAGGGTTGTTATAGTTTTAGAAGAGGGAGGTTTAGTTATTTTTGGGATTTTGGATTTTAAAACCACGGTGAGAGATATAAGGATAATAATAAGTATAATAAAAACATCAAAAAATATTGGTTAGTATTGAATATGTAGGTTATCAAGATAATACATCCCTATCTGGATATGAGAAGGTAGTGGTAGCTCTGGCACAGATATACATAAGAGTGAAAACTATAACAAGGAATTTCAGGCATGACATTGTTTATCCTCGTACATGACAATGGGCATAGTTGTATTCTTGGTTAAGAAAATCTCGAGGGATATGCTTTGGTTAATTCAAAATCTTAGTATAAACAATTATAAATGGAATTAAAAAATTCCCCTAATAATATATTCTAAAATGTAAATCATTCATAACACAGATTGAAGACTATAAATTCATAAGATTAAGAATTAAATGTAATTTATAATACAACAGGTTTTTTTCTTTGGATTTGACATTATGTGTTACCCCTAAAATTCTATTTATTCCAGAAAATGGCCAGTAATTGGGGAACTCATGATAACATCAAATGAAAAGATCAATTTGATGACTATTCTAACGAGATTCCCAATCCTGTGGGGGCAGAAATCACCAACTATGTCACAATACACTCTCAGTTATCTCATGATTCTAATAGGAACATGGGTCAAGAATAACGTTAAACCCCCCCTAAGAATGAACAATTCACTATTGAGAACTTCATGAGAGAAATGCCTCATAAATTTAATGGATCATCTGATCCCTCAATCGCAGAAAAATGGATCAAATTTGTTCAAAAAATCTTCTCCATCATTCAATGTTCCGAATAAGAGAAGGTTATTATGGATTCTTATCATATAAAAGGTGACGCCAATAAATGGTGGAAATTGATCAAAAATATAATGCATGAGGTGGATATCAATGAATTGGAAGAGAAGGATTTCCAGAAAATGTTATTATAAAAATATTTTCCTCACACCCTCTGAATTAAGATGAAAATGGACTTCTATTACCTACAAAAAGACGCTGAATCGATGGGAGTGTATGAGGTAAAATTCACAGGGCATGAATAATACGTCTTTAGCTGTGCCGTTACCCACGAATGTAATGTTGAATACTTATTTGGGGCGCTAAAACCCAGCCTGTGGAAATCCCCAGTGATCTTTTTCTTCGGCAGCTATGAGGAAATTATCTGATGTACCCTAAAGGTAAAAATGGAGATAAGAGAATCTAAGGTGTGTCATTGGTATAATAATCGTAAGGTGAAATTTAATTCTAGCAGTCTGATGGATAAATCCAATGGTGGTATGAAAATCCATCACACAACTTGCCAATGGTGTGCAAAGAATCACCCTAGAAATATCCAGAATGGGAAATGGAAATGCTTTAGGTGTGGAAGGGAATGGAACCAAGCTGTTAACTACTGACAAGAAAAACCCACATTAGCAACAGAGGAGAGGAACATTCCATTCGAACCTCAACGCATTTTTCATTGCTTCATCTACAAAGAACCATGGAACCTTGTAAATCAGTGCTCTAAGCCATGGGGTTTTGGAGTAAACCTACAACCTCCTAGTCTATAAGGTCGAGATTTTTCCATCACTACCACCGAAGTGAACCCCATCAATGATGTTGTGACAAGTATGCTAGTAATTCATTCAGGAATCGATAACGTACTTTTTTATTCTGGTCTATGAATTCTTTATATATCCCAAACATTTAGAAGAACAATCACAACACCACCACAAATCATGGATGCAAAGATGTCTGTGAGTACAGAAAATGGGGATATCATATCATCTTATTAATATAACTCATCCCCTATAATAATTTGTGGATTGAGATTCCTAGAGAACCACGCCATACTACCTCTATTGTATTTTTATGAAATTCTTATCATGTATTTTCATTCCAGATATATATTCCAATAAATTTTCTTAATTGGAAAATCACTCTCTATATGGAGAATCGACCCCTGATTCTCTATAAGTAAAAGTAAGAGGATAAATCTTCTTTAGCTCCATCATCTCAAGCGTGGATATTACTGCCTGATAGGAACACATATCATGCTTAGATGATTTAAACCAATGAAGCAACCAACCTTGAAGATATTCATATTGTGAAGGAATTTGTTGAAGTGTTTCTCGAGAAATTTTCTGCTCTTCCTCTTCAAAGAGATGTTGAATTCTCAAAACACCATATACATGGGGTGTCACCAATATCTAAGACTCCATATATAATGGTAGTTGTGGAGCTTAAGGGGATGAAGATACAACTACATCGGAATCTGGATAAAGGGTTTATACACCCTAGTGTTTCACCATGGTGTGCACCAGTTCTCTTCATCTTGAAGAAGGACGGGTTAATGTACCTTTGCATCGATTATCATGAGCTTAAAAAAATCATGGTAAATAACAAATATCAACTTACACGAATTGATGACTTGTTCGATCAGCTATGTGGAGCACAATAATTATCCAAGGTAGATTTGTGGTCCGTATATTATCATGTAAAGTATATATGTATGATATCCCCAAGACTTATTTTCGTACAAGATGTAGGCATAATGAATTCTTAGTAAGGACTTTCGAACTCACTAATTCTATAGCAGTCTTCTTAGACATGGTGAATAAATTCTATATAAATTACCTCCAAAAAATTGTGGTAGTATTTATAGTTTATATTCATATTTACTTCAAAACAATGGAGGGTCATGTGGAGCATCAAATAATTGTACTAGATACTTTGATAAAGGATAACATCTATGAAAAATATAGCATGATTGAGTTCTAGTTGAAGGAGGTCCCATTCATGGTTCATATTATCACAAGAGATATATGTGGATCCCGTCATGAAATTTCAATTGGGGGATGGATGAGGCCAACATCGGTTAAAAATATCCATAGGTTTATGGGGGTTAGATTCATATTATCGCATATTAGTGAGAAATTTCTCAAGATTTTCCAACCCTCTTACAAAGATAACACTGAAGTGAGTAATGTTTTCATGGAGTGATGAATGTGAAGATATATTCAAGGAGTTTAAAATGATCCTTGTCACTGCTCCCATACTCACATTACACATTAGTGGATAAATTTTTTTGGTATTAAGTGATGCTTATAAGAAGATAAAGTGATGTGTGTTGACGTATAATTATAAAGTGATAGCCTATGCCTGAAGGCAGATGAATTTCCAAGGGAAAACTATCCACCACATGTTCTGGAGTTAGAGGTTGTGATCTTTATGTTGAAAATATTGCAACATTATCTCTATGGGGAGAAGGGTGAGATATATACTGATTATTAGAGAATAAAATATATTTTCACACCAAAATAACTTTATATTCTCCAATGATGATTGATAGAACTCATCAAGGATTATGACTGCTCAACCCACTACCATCATGGTAATGGAAACAAGGTTATGGATTGTATAAGTAGTAAGGATAAAGGATCATTATCGATGATGAGAACTAAAAAGGATCCAATATTCATATATTTTTAGAATATTTACATGGGAATCATTATGGAAGGAATATCATCAATCTTTATCAAATAATTTCTCTACCATCCCTCATGGGGAAAATAAAGGATGCTCAATGAAATGATGTGAAAATTATTAAAATGGTGGATGCCATAAAATATGTGAAATCTTTAGAGTTCATGGTTGATAAGGATGTAATTTTGAGATTTGGGTCATGATTATGTGTACCATCTAATCAAGAGATAAAGAAAGACCTTCTGGATGATGCGTATAACTCAACCTACTCTATTAACCCGAGGAGAACAATGAAGTATCAAGATCTCCGAGAAAACATTTAGATGGACAATATGAAAAGAGAGATTTCTGAATATACATCAATGTGCTTGGTATTTCAGAAAGTGAAGGCTGAGAGGAAAATGTCTAAGGGTATGATGCAACCACTACCCATACCAACATGGATGTGGGAAAACATTACCTTGGTCTTTTTCAATGGACTTACAAGGACATTCAGAGGAAACAATACTATATGTGTCATTGTGGATCTTCTTAGAAAGACAACACACTTTATCGTGATTTGATAGGACTTCTCATTAGATCAACTTGCATGGATTTACGTTAAAGAAGTGGTAAGGCTTCATGAAGTACCGCTATCTATTGTATTCGATCATGATCCTTGATTCGCCATGATGTTCTAGAAAAATCTTCAACATGATCTAATCACATAACTAAACTGTTGTATGGTGTATCATCCTCAAACTGATGGCCAAACCGAGTGAACTATTACAACACTAGAATATATGCTTAGATAATTTTCTATGGACTTAAATAGGGGATGATACAAACATATTCCACTAGTTGAATTCTCCATCAAATATAGTTTCAACTCGAACATCTGAATGGAACCATACGAATCCCTTTATGGGAAAATGTGTAGAACAATAGTGTGTTGGGATTAATTTGGTGAGAGTACGCTTATAGTACCTTAAATGGTCAAAGAAATGGTGGAGAAGGTGAAAACCATTTAGCAGCATATCAAGGAAGCCCACGAAGACTTAAGAGTTATGAAGATAACCATCGACAAGACCTTCAGTTCAATGTTTGAGACATCTTATTTCAACACATATCACTATGGAAGAAGGACATGTAGTTTGGATAGAAAGGGAAGTTAATTCCTTGGTACGTCGTCCCCTTTTAGATTCTTCATCATATCATGGTTGTGGCCTATCAACTAGAACATCCACCTACCATGACCAATATACATTATTTTTTCATGTATCCCTCTTAAGAAAGTACATAGTAGACCCTTGTCATGTAATCTCTTCGCAGGTAGTACAACTAGAGGATGATCTTTCTAATGAGGAGAAACCAGTGAAGATCTTAGATTGTAGAAAAACAGTTCTACGAAATAATATGATTCCTCTCATCATGGTGATGTAGAGAAACTACATGTTTGATGAAGTGACTTGGGAATTAGAGGAAGCGATGAAGCAGAGTTACCCACATCGTTTTTAGTTTGGGAAAAGGAAATTTCAATGGTGAAATATCTTATGGTGGGAATTTTGTAACAAAACAACCTTTTAATAATTAAAAATCCCCTAGACCTAATTTATTATATTATTATGTGAAATGGTTATATAACAAATGAACTTCATTGGTTTTATGATTTTTTATTTTTAAAAATACCATAATAAAATGTGATTGTTTCTAATATAGCCATTTAATAGTTATCACATGATTAGTATAAATATAAGGCTTTAACAAAATCCAATTTACTCATAAAAACGAAGTAATGGCTTCATCTAGAAGACTTCCCCCATATGGATCCCAACTGTCGGAGCTCAGAAAGGAGGTGGCGTCATTCGGCTTCGCTCATGACCAAGCCCAATCTGAGCATCATCACATGATGCTTGAATGGATCCACTAATAGTAGAAGTGGGAGTTGATATGGATTTCCACTTGAGCGACGTTATCTAAACCACAGAAGAGTGTTTCACCATTACACACCGTACCCTTCGATCATATGCGGGTGTTATAATGGGTTCTATAACAACACCTTATAACTATCATATTGTGTATTAGTTTTGTATATAATAAATAATATACATTCACTTTATTATTGTTACTATGAAAATAGTTTTTAAAACAAAAATAGTATTTTTAGTTAATATTAATCTAAGGAATATATTTTGATAAATTAAGGGATTTCTGAATTAACTAATATTTTAATAAAATATTATCAATTTTCAATTAAATTTAATTATGTATAAATGATTGTATTATTTTTTTGAATAAGATTGTAATTTTTATTAATGGTTGAAATATGTTTTTGCCAAAACTAATTAATTTTCGATAAATTTCGGTTTTTATTTTAAAATTGAAAATTAACATATTTAGGAAATTATTTAGATGAAATTATTATTATTTTTTTGAATAATGACATCAAAATTATCCAACAGTGTATTTTTCATAATTTTTTGAGACAGTATATTTTTTTGGTAAAAATTAAATACTGTATAAATATATAATATGTTTTATAACATCATAATGACCCAATTGTGATGTTGTAAAATACTATAAAAATTATTTTCGACCAATATATGTTTAAACATTAATATATTGTTATTTTTTGTTTGTTTTTTTATTTTACAAAACCTTAGTGGAACCTCCAAGACTTAATAAACATTTTATCTTTTTAAATTGATTTCTATGAGAGTGTGACTCACCTTCACCTATAAAATGCTATTATTTTAAAAATATTTGACATTTTACTTAGAATATATTTTTTTCCACTCCCCTTTGAAAAATAAACATTGGAAACCCCATGGGATGGTTTGTGGTATTGATTAGTTTAATGTGTGGTGTCCCAAACCAAAATAATAAAAAATTCCCTCTCATTTCCTATATAAACCCAACCAAGATCCCACTTCCTCTTCACTGAAAGCATATTAAGATCTTCCTAACTCTTCCCTCCTTTCTATAGATTCCTCCAAAGCTACCCTAAGCTCCAACGAAGCCTCTCTCAAGCCCCTCCTACTCCTTTGAGATCATACATCTATGTAAGGGATTCATTGTTTTCTCATTTTAATGATGTTTCGTAATACTATTATGTCATTTTTTATTCAATTATAAATGTTGGGGTATAATTTATCACCTCCCCAATTCTTCCCTCTTTATGTTCAAATGATTAGAGTCCCCTTTCTCTATCATTAATTCATCCCATATACACCCATTACCATACCGAATTTCCGTATGGAATTTTCTCCCGTCATTTACGTTCAAGAAATTATTTTGTATCATCAATATAAAATTACATGACTCATTTCAAGACATATATCTATATCACCCCATTATTGTTCACCTAATGTACATACGATTCGACAACTCATTCGCTCTCATAAACCATTTTTATGAGTTCTTATGTCAGGCTGTTATGCTGCTGAAATGGCACTACGATTTTCTACGCCAATGTATTTATGTAGTGAATACCATGCCCATTTCTCTATCAATGGTATTAAACATTATTAAAATTTTCACATTGTATAAATATTTTCATGTATGTATTCCACATTCTTTTATCATGGTATAAATGATGTTGTTTAATGATTCCATGTTGTATGACCCATGTGTGCACACATATGCATGAAATTAAATGTTTAAGAGGGGTGAACCATGATAGCACTCCAATGCATTGGGCAAATATTTTTATAATGATACATCAAGTGTAATGAGGTTTTACTCATGCTAATTCATGTGAAATGAGGGTTTACACATGTTCCATGTTCAATGAGACTTGGATCATTCTAATACCATGTTATGTGTTGTTGCCACATTTTACAGGATATGATAATCATGAAATATCATTCCATTATGTCATTTGTTTCTATTATGCTCCATTTATATGCCTATTTCATAAAATGTATTTAAATCTTCATGTTATTCCTTTTTTAATCATTTAATGGGTATTATCACTCACCTTTTTCTTATGCATGGACATAGGTTATCCAATGTAATGCTAAGTACGTAGTGGTCATGTAAAGAAGGATTTCAATAAAGATGTTTTGGTTAATGTTCAAAGTTGTTATGTAATGTTCATAATCCCAAAAGATACTGGACCTCTCGATCTTCAATATTGTATCCGGTAAATGTTTTTTGAAAACAAATCATGTTTACATGTCTAATAAAAAGTATGGTTGTCATACTATCTAATTCTAAATGGATTTTGTATGGAATGTGGGGAAGAAAAGTGGTTATTCATACCTCATTAGGGGTGGTATTAAGTGTTATAATATAGGATATCTTATCAAATATTCAAACCACTTCTAGGTGAAATTAATCCCAAATAATTTTATTGATTATTAATTTGTGTTTAATGAGTGTGTATATTAAAGTAATTCCCAAACCAAAAAATACCTTCCAACCAACACATTTCATGCAACCAAAACAAAAATAAATTTCATCTAAAAAATCACATTTTTGGTTCCTAAAATTTAAAATGTAAATATAGAAATTAAAATAAATATCTATAAATCAATTCTTAAATTTATTAAATTAAATTTATGTTGAATTAATTGATTCACAAATTTTTAAATCATGTTCACATAGTAACAATGATTTAAATTTGGAGTGCTCATTAAACTACAATTTTTTATTTATCCCCAAAAAATAAACATTGAAAAAAATTTCCAAATAATTCCCCGAATGTATTTTTTTTTATAATTTAATAATGAAATTTCTTTTCTCAAAACAATTTTATAAATTTGATAATTTAAACCTCTAAATAAAAATGCATAGTTATTTATAATTAACAATTTCAATAACATAGTAAACATTCTATACTTTTTAAAAATTACCATGTTATTAGTATAAATATATTATCATTTTGAATGTTTTATATAAGATTATTTCATGAAAATTAATTTTATATACAACTTCTATATTTATAATTGAACGCATTTTTCATGGAATATATTTTTAATCAGGGATAATTATTCAATTCTTAATAAATCATTAAACAATACATTTACTTTTCCTATTTATACTCATCCATAATGTGTAAATTTAATGTAAAATGTAAAAGTATTTATCTTTTTTCATAATAAAACATTAGTTGTAAAATTTGTGTTACATAAATAAAATAAATTTATTTCCATGTTGTTGCATCCACACTATGATCATGTACTAGTCCTCTGAATAAGATGTCATCCATATTTTTTACAAGAGATCTATGATAAATAATGACTAATACTCATCCCTATATAGTTTTTATTATTATAATATCATTATAATTAAAAATATCTATTTGTATCAAAACCATTATATTTATGGGTGACTTCAATATCTATTCCAACTTTGGTTAACAAGATAATGCTCTTTCCATAGCTATTGAATCCTTTTAGAGTTAACACCTTTGAGAGACTTTTTTTATCCATTTAAGACTATATAAATAAAAATTACATTGTTCATTTAATAACATTAACATATATCATAGGGATCATAATATTTTCCTCTTTATTACAAATGGATTCATAATATTTTATCTTTATATTATTGAATTCGATCACAATATTGTGTATAATGAATATGAGGGAATTACATATTGAAAACATATCCTATTAAACACATCCAACTAAATAGTGAAAATTTATTCTGATTTACTTATGTTCTTGATAAGACTCCAAAATTATTATGCTTTTTCTTCCAAATTTTAAAAAAAAAACAAATTATTCATGATCACATAAATTAAGAACAAAAATATCTTTTTAGTGGTACTCAACTATTTAAAAGAAATTATTTGATGAGGAGGAAGACTAGAAGATGGATATTATTTTATCATGAAGTAATAAAAAAATATGTTGTTAACTCCCTTTCTCATTGGGAATATTTTCATGATTTATGTCTTGAGAAACTTTCATAAGTATAACAAAATTAATTTCCCTTCCATCTATTACATTTGTTTTATTATGAGAAAAATAAAATGGATTGATCATTATATTTGGAATCGACTTGATTCCTTCTAATTTTAGAAATAGAATAAATCCAACAAAATTTGTTATCAATAATAATCACCTTGAGAAATAATATAATCATGAAATTATTTTTTAGGATTACTAAATCATGAAACATTTTTTTAAATCTCTAAAGCATTAAGTTCATTTCATATCACTATATGTTATAATAGGTTTTCATATATTTTTTCCACTACTTAATAAAAATGGTTTATAAATAATATCTGAATTAACACAAGATTTTCCCCAAGTATTCATAGCCAATGTGATTTCCAAATCACACTCATCATGATCTAATTTCGATAAATTTAGTTAACAATATTCTACTTTCGGAGTTGTTACCCCTAGTTGAATATATTACAGTTTCATATCACCTTAAATTATTTAGATAGGGAGGTATTATCTATGAGGACCACACATTATATATCATCCCACATTTCTCCCTCACATTACTAATACATATCACTATGTGACCTGAAGAAGACCTTTGAGTAGGCCAAGGGCTGCTGACTAGTAGTGTGGGTATAATAAATATATTGGTGAGACAACACATTAAGAAAAAATTAAAATTAAAATTAAAAAAAACAAAACAACTAAAACATGAAATCAAGTAGAAAAATATAGATAATACACAATCCACATAAAAAAACCATGGTGTGTCAAACATTATAAAAAAATTTCATTTTGAATTTAATACATACAAAACAACTAAAATAAATTCTACAAAATAAAGACACAAAAGGCCCACTGTCAAATCCTTTTCTTTGTCGTATCTCCAATTTCCAATCATAGAAATCACATAAATCAATAAAGAACAGTTTCCCATGTCCTTTTCTAGACCTACATATATGATGCTATCTTGGGTACCAAATGTACATGACATGGTTGTGAGTAAAGCATAGTTGGACTAAAAATTTGATATCTAAAAAATTAAGTTTGAGATAGTAGATCATGAAATATTATATTAATAATTGGAATATGTTCATAAATTAATTCGGAACATCAAATAACCCACTGACCATCGAGCATCGGGTGGACAACATGGGTAATCTAATACATAGTTTATCATAATGTCATATATATATATATCAGTGAGATATATGAGTCTAAAAATATTACCATTCGATGGGAAAAAATACCCATTCTACGTATCATGTAATTGTGCATATATCCCTTGGGAATCAATTAACCATGAATCTCATGGTTGGGATTCATGTAACTATGAATCACTCCCTCAAACATCACGTAAACGTGCATCTCACCTGCATGCATCATTTAACTATGTAATAATGGAATATTTGGGAATTCTCTAACTGTGGATACAAATATGTTCTCAAGGCACAATACCAAACCAAGCGGAAACATATCAATAGAACCAATGAAAACACCCATGATAGGTCCACTTACATGCTAATGGAACATCATTCTGTCTTTAAATTCTCATTATAGAGAGAATTTAAAAATTATTAAATAATGCAATATAAGGGACAATTCATTCCAACATGCCAAAATATTTATCCTTCTTTACATGTGAAATATTTTTTAATTCATGAAAATTACACATTATCATTCCACAAGTTCCTTTATTCCAAGTTACACATTTATATTTCTGTAAATATAAATTCCCCATTAACCAATTTGATGAAAAATAACAACAAATTGTGAAAATTCATGACTCAAATATAAATTAATCATAATTACCATGTGAGATACCATATTTTAATTATAATATTCTTTCATCATACCATGTTTACTTCCACATTAGTTAAGAACATACAAGAAATTTAATTCATTATTAATCAAGTTACACAAATTATTATGATAAGATAGTTATATAAATAGTTAATCTAGTCACACCAATTGTATGGTGTGAGAATAAAAGGTGTATATAAGTGTATAATTAATAATTAGTGTACCTACATTAACAGTTTCTCCCTATGTTGTACCTTTAATTTCTATAAATTTTTTCTCATTTCCCATTCTACCACTTCCCTGAATCTAAGAGATTGGTATTTCCTCAAAAAATATTATTGAAATAATATATGACAGGAGTATTATTCTCCAGAATGGTTTAATCAACATTAAGAAAAAATCATCAACACATATAACATTATAATTATTAGTGTGATATATCTAAGACAATGAAATGTGAAATTCATCATGTATGTAACTGTAGTGTTGTGTAAGATAAAATTAGTGTTCAAGAAGACTAATTATTTCCACATCCTAAAATGGAGTGATGAAAGTTTTCACTAACATTCCATTCTTCTAGATATGGCGTTTGTATATCCTAGGTGACACATTAATAAAAACATAGTGAACTACATCAAACACCATAGGTCATCTATCATGGTCAAATTATTATTTTTCCAATTTTTCATTTTTCAACCCACTTCCAGATAAATTGATTCTAATTATCCATCTTCTGTGTGAGGGTAATTCAAATAAGAACAAACTCGGTCACCTCTAACAAGAACATATGTTAATAAAACTACCATCCTAAAAAATTAACAAAAGTAGAAATTTTAATATTGGATTATAAGATATTATTTTAATAAAAATACACATATTCTAGATGCTTCCCTTATTAACCTAAAATATCCATTACACATGATTATAAGAAGCCCTCTAAAACATGATTCATCTAATAAGATTGGCCATATAACTACTGATTGTAGGACGTTCTTATAAGAATGTGTGATCTTAATGCCTTCTATTGGATCTGCTGGAGCCATAATAGAAAATAAGGATCATGATTAGAAATGATACTCCATATAAAATTATATAATCATACAATCTCATACATATATATTATATATATTATATATTATGAAGGTATCCCGGATATGAATGTAGTCTCTATATTCTATACTAGACCCATGGTCACATACACTACATCATTTTTTTGAGGTGTCTTGTGTAATACTATCAGGAAGTTTATGGTGATATTATCCCATTTATATTCCATAATAGGAAAAGGATGATGTAACCTAGAAGTCCTCTGATTTTCATCATTTGACTGATATGAGTGGAATCAATTTTCCATCAAACTTTTTATCTCCAAATTTGACCATGGATTATAACATTACTTCTTGATAACACAATACAAACTCATCCAAATAAGAGTTACTTACTAGTTTGTAGAATGGAATTCTATTATCATATCCACATGTAAATATATAGGTATCCATATATAACCATGGATATGAAAAACCATAGTGTATCCCTGAGACCAACCTAATGGTGGTTCCCCTCAATATTTTATTCCCCCATGGATAAATACTCCAAATCATATAAAATTTCTCTATTTCACAATATAAAATAATAAAATCATTTGATATCTATTTTGATGTATCTCCCCTTTGAGATTCCAAAACATAGATATTCATGTCTATAATGAGAACTATCAATCATCACTCATCAAAAGATTATATCATTACCATTGACCATGGAATCCAACTCAGTGAATTAAAAACAAAACATCACATTCCTTGAGTATATTAAAACTAAAAATTAAATGAATATAGACACTCAAACCACCCTATCGGTTGATGGTTCATGTGCTTCAATGAATAATATTTATCTTAGGATATTGTGATATATATGAACCATAACCCTCTCTCCCAAATGATAATTTCACCTCCATATCAGGTCATGTACTACTACATAAATTTGTTTTCCATTACTAGAATAATATTTCTCATGTGTCCGAAGTTACTTGGATCCATAAGCAACCACCTGATCTTATTGCATCATATTTAATCTAATAATGACTCGTGGTTCCCCAAAAAACATGTTATACTTCTTGTACAACTCATGTTATATGAAGACCGTTGTTGTGTTTAAGAAAAACATTAATTAATTGACATCCTCCTCATAAGAATATGACTAAAAATATCAACCCATTATAGGACATAATATAATTTATTGCTACTAGATAGAATATATAACGTATGAAACACCTATAATCTTTTTTAGACCCTAAAATGTATGAATATTGAAAATGTTCTTGGTACATACACATTTTACCATGATTTCAATCATCCTTCATTCCTATAACATTGCCAAATTTGAGATAGAATGACCCATGAAGTGATATTTTCAAAACATAATTTTTTATAGCTTAGTATATAGCTGATTTTCACTCAATGTACTAAATATGTTGTTAATTTGTGGGGAATGATGATCTCTAGAAGCATACTACACCATGATTAATCAATGAAACCCACCAAATATGATTTATAAATAGTTGCAATATTTGGTTCATCAGTCCAGGATTTCCAATATAACTTTAATCATTTAAAACAGCATTACCTTGAGAAATACATGCCATAACTATACCTAAATGAAGTATAAGTAATGTCAGTTGGTCTCACATCAAATGATCGTACCCTGAACTCGTGTAAATAATTGAGAAAACTAAGTCACTACTCAACTGATCAAATACGTCATCAAGAAAAATTAAAAGATACCATTTCAAGATCATTTCTATTTTAGCCTCCTTTAGTAGACATATAATCCAAATTTCCCATTATACATCATGTATTAACACACAAAATGACCCCATGCTGAATTACTACACTGTTTTAATCCCTCACCTCTATGATCATACAAATATACATTAGCTCTCAAAACATTATTGGTTCCATAATGCAAGGAATGTTATAAGTAGAATTGGATCTTAGAACCAATTAGATAGAGAACTTGATCTCTATGTTATAGGGTATGAAAAATCAATCTTTCAAAAGATGAACTAAAATAGGTCTACAACTAGAGGAAAAAACTATAATATAAAGATCCATCATCTGGAACAATGATATCTTTCATTGCTATTAGAGAATCTGAAATATTCTAAACTGTCCCTTCATGATCATTCAGATGATCCCATACACCATGTTAAATATATTTTTCTCGTTTTAGCGATATAATGTTATTTATTTGGTTATAATAGTTGATGTTATCCTGTTATTGAACTCGCCAACATATACATAAAATCTAATCAAATACATCCATTTCTTACACAATAATCTCTCAAAGGAATTGAAAGCCCCCAATTTTGAGATAACACTTCTTATATATTATAATACCATCTGATCACACCCCCAAATTCATATTGATGGTAATAACACCTTATAAGGATTCAATAAACATCCCCAACATATTGCAAATATGATTAGATAAAAAGGAATGTGATTTACATTGTAACAACCCGATATTTTATAAGATATACTCTTTAAATATCTTTCATATCATCTGTTGTATGCTACACCAAGATTATCTTGCGCTATACACAACACCGTATTAGCTTACAGTATATGCAACACTAATCTTGGATCGTGTTACACACAATTTCGAGTTTGTTTGACAGTAATTATTCTACGCAACATTGATTGTGTGTGTATATATATATATATTCAATTTGTGAATGAAATATGCTTGGATTTTGTTATAAAAAAAAATAAAGGCGTCTTGCACTACACACAAACCTGACTTGGCTTGCATTACACGCAATCACAACCTTCCTTGATAGCGTGTGTTGTACGCAACACTGGGTTTCACTAAACAATGATATATGGTTATAATATTATTATAAACTTGCCGTTGTGAATAGTATTAACTAAAATTTTAATTTTATAACATTATTATTCATTTTACACATTTTCTAGAACATGGTTTGAAAACAAAATAATTTTTTCGAGTAAAATAAGTTTTTTTAAACGATGTTTTGCCGCCTTTTGATAGCGCACCCATTTTAAATATAATTTATGACAATTTTATAAGTTAAATTTTAAAAAATAAACTTCTTCTTTTGAATCAGTATATAAAAATTTACATTGGATAAAGTTTTGAAATTTTTCTTATAACATTCATATTTTAATGAATAGTAAAAACATGCTTAATATTAATTAAAAACAACTTTTTTCATCGTAATAATTTATATGCATAAATTTTAATACTAAATGGATTTATATTATAAAAAGAATATATTATTACTATTTAATAAAATGTATGTCATTAACATTGATTTTACATTGAATTCAGAGGTAAAATCATTTCAATCTTTTGCAATGTTTAAATTTTAAAACTCGTTTTCTTAACAATGAGATTAATTTTAAATTAACTTCTTCAAATTTTTTTTATTGAATTTATAAAAATGGATTCTATATTTGGAATCAATAGGTCCGAATTATGTTAATTTTCTACTTTTTATTTTTGGGCATTATGAATAGTAACTACGATAAATTTTATTTACCATAGTAAAATGTAAATCGGGTAATTAATGGTGAATATAATATTATAAAATTACTCAAACACTTGTCCTAATGTAATTGGATTCTTATAATTTATCCGAAGTAATATATGGGTCGAAATGGAATCCATTGGAACCCACTTGGAGATAATTAAGACATTTAGTTTATTTTATTTAATGGAATGTGAAATATGTCTCACTCAACTTTAATAATTAAAGTATTTTTAATATAAGTTAATAAATACTATAAATTCGGGTATAATTACTCATTTGAAAGATAAATGTTTTTATTTAACATGGTAATTTATTTATAATTTTTGAGATATATTTAATTACTTTAACAGCTTATACATTAATGACATAGAAATTATTTATTTACTGAAATATAATTAATATTGTTTTTATTTAAATAATAATACCCATTAAAAGGATCAAAAACCTGACAAAAACTTTTTGGTAGTGTATATATACACCATAAGCATCCAAATACCGAATAAATTTCCTTTTCAAGCCTTATACAAAGGATATGACACTTATATTATTTTATTTTAAATGATGTCAAAGTTGTCACCTTCATAATTTAATAAATATAACATTTTAAAAGGGGGTTGTTTTATAAGATAAATCCGAATAAAAGTATTCTTATGAAATCTATATGATTTATCTTAATCATAATATTTTATTTTTAATTTTTATGTGAAAATAATTATATTAAATAATTATACAAAAATGTTTTTGTAATTAATTTATTAATAGAAAATGTCACATTAATGGTTTTAAAAATATTAAAATAAATATTATATGGACTATTTAATGTTCTCCACGAATTTTCTAGATGAATATAAAATGTTAGAAATCTATTAAATATTTTGGATTGAATATATCTTCTCTGTGGATTTTATTTAAATTCAAATAATTGAATAGTGTCATAATTGACACTACTGATATTTTATAAAAATAACATATTATTAAATTGTTTAAAAATCACAAAAATATTTAAAAATTACAAATTGAAAATTATATGTTATAAAAAGTAATAATGTATCTAATTATGGAAAATTAACAACACATAAGTAAGTATTTATAACAATTTAAAATTTAGAATATTATTACCATAAATAAAATTAAATAGATTAAATAAGGATAAATCAAAATGATAAGGTTTAAAATAAAATCAAAACAAGACTAAATTTGATTGTTTGATGTGATTACAACCCTCTCTTACTTCATATACGAATTTGAGTCATTTTGGATTTTTTTATGTGGGGTTTGAAATTATTATAAAATAATATTTCTTATACTTCCAACAGAGCCCCTCTCCTCCCTTATAAAAGGGAACCACCTCCTTCTCCTCCTCACACCATTTTGAGACATGAATCCCATCCAACCTCTTCCAATTTCACTTCCCCACTTCCCTATAAACCTTATATAGGTACTGGTATTCTCAAAAGACCAACTCTAGTGGCCTAAGAGGATGTTCAATGGAGGCACTTCAAGGAAGAGGTAATACCTTCTACCTATTCTATCAAGTTTCATTCTTTTTATAACTACTCTTATTTAGTGGATTCATTATGAAGTAATAACATAAGTATCCCTCATATACTGATATGTTATTATAAATATTAAACAAACCCATTTGACCTTCTATCCATCCTATGGAAAATAAAATCACCTCGTGTGTGTACGTACGGAATATCGTCTCCATGCAGAGGTGTAATCTGTTCTTCCACCACCACCATACATGGATGGATATAATGGTGTAAAGAATAACTACATATTATTATTATAACATCATACTGATTCTAAGATATTATATCATTCACTCCAATTCCATTCAATAAATATGGGAACAATATCATCGCTTGTGCGTACATACGGATTACCGTCTCCACGACGCGATGAGATTCATCTTCCATGTTAAAATTTCAAGAATGATTATAATGTATATATAATAAGTAATAATGAAATATATGACATAATAATTCTACTGGATTTATGTATATATATATATGTATGTCATCTATTTAATTCCATTCAAATCAATAAGGAAACGAAAACAGCGTTCATGCGTACGTACGGCCTACCGTCTCCATGAACGGTGTATTTCAATCCATTTATCAATCTCTCATACATATGTATATGTGGAATATTTATTATATATAAATAATGTTTTAAATTTTGAATGTAAGTAAATCATGATATAAGTAATAATAATATCAATAACAACAAGTCCAAACACGTACAATAAATGAAACAATTTTACCCAAAACGCTATCTTAACATGGAATTGACAAATGAACGGATAATATAAATACCTAAGTTAACCATATATGATATAATAACAATTAATATGATTCTTTAATAATTCAATGATATTATTTGAATCATTATATAAGAGGTTCAGATACATACGAAGCATATCAGACATAAGGTAAGGGATAATTATTCAAATCTCGTTCTTATCCAAGATTGTTTATTCGTAAGTATTTACTAGGGTTATTGTTATCATACATGTCCATGTTTTCTAAAAGTGTTTTTATATATGTTTAACACCATTTAAACCATTTTTGACTTTTACAACATTTTATGAAAGGAGTATTTCTTTTTTTTACCATACGAGAAACTCTTTGACTTTTCTGTTAAAAGTACGAGGAGAATATTTTTTTAACTTATATGGCATGAATGGATTTTTACAGTTTCATAAATCCATATTATCATGAATCACACTCTAATAGATTTCATTATTATTTTCAACAAAATAATTTTATTTTAAAATATCATGGCATTTTGTGAAAAGAAAATGATTTTGAATAAGAAAGGATATTTTCCTCAATAATTTATCTCAAGTGTTTTATCAAAACCATTTTCCATCTAAGATGAAATTATTTCATATGTGTATGTCTCAAGTATAATGTATCTATGATTTAAATGGTTTCACTTTTTTTATAATGAAATGATATCCATTTGTATTATATGGATTATGTTATGATGGAATGAGGTTTATGAAACCCAATTTATTCTTTGGGTTATGATTAATGATTTTTGATTGTTTTGTGGTACACATAAGAATGATTTCAATATGAGATGGGTTGGTACTATATCTCCCTCCAATACATTAGGTGAGAATTTAAACTCATGAGATATACATGGATGGAACGGTAAGTAAATCTGGTTCAGTAATACAGGGTTGGAACATCATGTAAACCCGGTTCAGTAAGGGACTTTGTCCACTAAGATGGTCTTGGAATCAATGCCTTGGATACTATGGAAATTATATCATGTTCTTAATGGTTTTCACAATTACATGTTTTATTCCAATTCTATTTTATCATGATTAATGATTCTTCATGATCTATTCCTTACGTACTTCCATGTTCTATGTCATTGCTCAATATTTTTATGTTTAGATTTTATCCTCGTGTTTTGACATTCAAATGTCTAAGGATTGTTTTATGTGTTCTATGCTTACCCTTACTGAGCATTTGAGCTCACCCTTTATATGTTTTCTTTTCCCCAGGATTTGAATAATTGTTTTAGTTAAGAAAACAAAAGGGGATGATCATTAATGGAGATGTTGAAGACCATTCACCAATATTAGAAGATTATATTCCGAGTATCCGAAGCCACTAAAATATTACGATCGTTGAGTTTTGGTTTTTGTTATGAATTAAGTATTATGAAAATGTAATATATTTTCCATGTACGTCAAGATTTGGGTCTCTACAGTTAGTATCAAAGTAAAGATGTTGTTAACCATTGGAAACTAGGATGCGAGAACTTTAGTGATATCCCTAGAAATATTTCTAAGATATGTCTAGGGATGTCCCTAAGATTAAGTATAAGAATAGGTTATTGTCCTACGATTATGGTATCAATCATAGAATTAAACCTAGGATGTTAGATATTTAAAGTACTCCCCCTTTATTATGTTGTTTTCCCTAGAAATATTTTTGTCTCTCACACTCTTATTTTTTGGTTTTAGACGTTGGATGGAACCCGAAGGAACCATGTTGAGCAATGTAATGGACGATGCAATGATTGTCCTCTTGAACAAACCCACATTATGGGAGATGGAGTAAAAATCTTATTGCTATGCTTACATAATCTATGAATCATTCTGGACTTCAAAATGAGAAGAGGAGGTAACAATATTCTATTGAGTCCTTCATGAGGCAACATCTACCTTCATTCAACAGGTCTTATGATCCACTTGTTGCTGAACAATGGATCAGTACCATTAAAAAGATATTTTCCATACTTTTCTGTTCAGAACATGATAATTTCATTCTAGCTATTTACCATTTAGAAGGTGAAGCAGACCAGTGGTGGACTCTAATTAAGAATACAAGTCCCTAAGATGAAATTGAATCCCTGGAATGGGATGAGTTCAAGAACTTGTTTTTCAGTAAGTACTTCCCTAGTATTCTTCAATCAAAGATGGAAAAGGAGTTCCTTGAGATTAAGTAGAAGGATAATGAATCTTTTGGTATATACAATGCGAATTGTACAAGACATGCAAGGTATGAATCTAGTTTTATCCTCCAACCTGAATGTAAAGGTGATCGATTCTTCAGTGTCTTAAAACCAAGTCTTCGAAGGGAATTAGCTACAAGAGTCTTCAGTAGTTATGAAGAAATTGTGAAATGTGATATCAAGGTAGAAATGTAAGTTGGTGTTACATATCCATCTCATGATTTTGACAAGAAACAAAAAATGGAGTTCAAGGAGAAATCTCAGAATAATGGTGAAAAGAAGATGAATGTTCCTTTATCCTCAAAATGTGGAAAGAAGCATGGTGGAGATTGTCTTAAAGGGACTAGAAAATGTTTTAAGTGTGGAAAAGAAGGTTATCGTGCAGCTAAGTGTTGAAGTAATTTAAAAAAGGGTTGCTAATGATGTGAATAAATAACAGACTGCATAGAACGCACCACCAACACTTCAATGCATCATGTTCAAGGAAAATAGGGCATTATGCTAATCAATGCACTAATACAAGGGTTAATGATGATCAACATGAGCAACCAATTAAGATAAATGATAAAGGGAAGTCACAAGCGATCACTATTTGTGATGTCGAGTATGACAATGATGTTGTTTAATGATTATGTTTTTAAGTAATGGGATTTCAAAATAGTATCATGGAATCTCATTTATGGCATCATGGAATTTTGGAATATCAATGTATTGGTCATAAATAATTATATGGTACCTGTAACCATGAAAATTGATTGATGTAATTTTGGAAAGAATATTATATGGGCATAACGAAGGGATAAAGAAAAAATTGAAATTAGCTCATGGAGGATATAATGGCAAAGTGATACCATGGTTTGAGTATATCGAAATTTTGGGATTTTGGTATGTGGAAAGTGTTAAATTTTAACTACATCAATGTTATCATAAAGGTTCAATGGGTATTCATTTTTTCCAAGAATAGAATATTAAGGTATTCACATGTTTGTTATGGGATAAAAAAGATATATCTCGTGATATATGAGGGATAAATGATGGTATTCACGTGCTTGTAATATGACCGTTTCAGTAATCATTCTCTTTATACTATAAGATTAGATATATGTATTTTCGAAAAGACTAATGGTTGGAATGGATTAAGTTAGACATCAGATATTATTGTTTAATGATAGATATTTTTGATATTGTGATAGTATAGTTTTATAAAAAAGGACAACCCGTAGGACGGGCGACAACCTATTGCGTCGGACAAGGCTGTGGGAATCGAACCCACAACTGAAGTACGACAGGCCTTTATCGCATACCGCTGGCCTATAGGAAGTCCCTGGTTAGTAGAAACTAGTTTTTAAATTAAACGGTATGAAAGATGAAGTGTAAGTCCATTTTTTGAATCATATGCAATTAACCACACCAAAGATGGTCTTATGTATATATGATAACTTTTTCTAAACTTTTTGTTTAAAATAGATATAATGACTAATAATTCAATAACATGATCTGATAACACTTCACGAATGATAAATTTCAACATCATTTCGTTAAGAGAAGAAGTGGAAATTGTTCAAGGTACGAACAACAGTGAGATTGTAACAAAATAAAGTAAGTATTTCTTTTGATTAGAAAATTAATCAACATTAAGGAAATGTTTCTGAAAACCAAAAAAATTGCCCTAGTTCCCTCGTATCTAATGAATCATATGGTACCTTCTAACATCACAAATTTATGGCTTTGTGATTGTCTGATTTTTCAAAGCCATGTTCTCTACCACTCTCCATCAGAACGTGATGGTTATATTTTTTTCCATATCCATATTTTCACCTACTTTATCTTATATGGAGACCTAGTGATGAGTTACTTTGGGTAATAGTTAGGTTTCATATTTAGTTTTAAAATTATGTTTTAGTATTCTATTTTACGATGTGGGTTTCTATGAATAGTAAACGATTTATAACCCCGACGAATTTTGAGGGAGAAATTCATTTTAAGGGGGGTAGAATATAACAACCCGATATTTTATAAGATATATTCTTTTATTTTCTTTAATTTCTTCTGTTTTAAGCTACACCAAGATTATCTTGCGCTATACACAACACCTTATTAGCTTGTAGTATACGCAACACTAATCTTGGAATGTGTTACACACAATTTCATGTTTGTTAGATATTAGTTATTATACACAACATTGAGTGTATATATATATAAATATTCAAATTGTAAATTAAATATGGTTGGATATTGTTATACACAACAAAAAATGAGTCTTTCACTATACGCAACCCTGACTTGGCTTGCATTACACGCAATCAAAACCTTCCTCGATAGCGTGTGTCTTACGCAATACTGGGTTTCAATAAACAACGATATATGGTAATAATATTATTATAAACTAGCCGTTATGAATATTATTAACTACATTTTTAATTTTATAACATTGTTATTCATCTTTCAAATTTTCTAGAACAACTTATGAGAACAAAATTATTTTTTCATGTAAAATAAGTACTTTTTAAAAAATACAGTTTTTCCACCTTATGTTGGCACACCCATTTTAAATATAATTTTTGACAAGTTTATAAGTTAAATTTTACAAAATAAACTTATTCATTTAAATCAGGATATAAAAATGTACATTGGATAAAGTTTTGAAATTTTTCTAATAACTTTCATATTTTAATGAATAATAAAAACACAATATATTTTAATTAAAAACAACTTTTCCATCCTAATAATTTATATGGTTAAATTATAAAATTGAATTGTTTCAAAGTTTAAATTTAATATATTTTTACCACTAAATATAATTTATGTCATTAACATTGATTTTATATTGAATTCATAGGTAAAATTATTTCTATCTTTTGCAATCTTTTAACATTTAATAGTCATTTTCTTAACAACGAGATTAATTTTAAATTAATTTCTTCAACTTTTGTGTATTGAATTTAGAAAAATGGATTCCATATTTGGAATCAGTCGGTCCAAATTATGTTAATAGGCTACTTTTTATTTTTGGGAATTATGAATAGTAACTACAGTAAATTGTTTTTACCATAATAAAAGATAAATCGTGTAATTATGGAAAAATATAATAGTATAAAATTATCCTAACACTTGTCATAATATAATTGGATGCTTATATTTTGTCCTAAGGAATATTTGGGTCGAAATGGAATCCATTAGAACCAAATTGAAGGTGATTAAGACCTTTAGCTTATTTTATTTAAAGGAAACTGAAATATGTCTCACTCAACTTTAATAATTAATTTATTTTTAATATAAGTTTATACAGAATATAAATTCGGTTATAAATACAAATTTGAAATATAAAATGTTTATTTCTATCAATGTAATTTTTTTATAATTTTTGAGATATATTTAATTACCTTAATAGCTTATACATTAATGATGCATAAATTATTTATTTAGTGAAAAATAAGTAATATAGTCTTTATTTAAATAATATTACCCATTAAAAGGCTCGAAAACCTGAAAAAAAACTTATTTGTACTGTATATATACACCATAATCATCCAATTATTGAATAAATGATAGTTTGGAGTCTTATAAAAGTTATTATGACACTTATATTATTTTATTTTAAATGATTTAAAAGTTGTCACCTTCATAATTTAATAAATATAAAATTTTAAAAGATGGTTGTTTTAGAAGATAAATATGACTAAAAGTATTCTTATGAAATCTATAAGATTTATCTTAATACTATTATTTTATTTTTAATTTTTATGTGAAAAATAATTAAATTAAATATTTATACAAAAATTTTGTAGTAATTATATTATTAAGAGAAAATATCACATAAATGGTATTAAAAATATTAAAATAAATATTATATGAAATATTTAATGTTCTCCACGATTTTTATAGTTGAATATGAAATTTTAGGAATCTATTAAATATTTTGGATTGAATATATATTCTTGTTGGATTTTAATTAAATTCAAATAATTGAATAGGTCATAATTGACACTATTGATATTTTATAAGAATAACATATTATTAAATTGTTTAAAAATAACAAAAATATTTAAAAATTACAAATTGAAAATTATATTTTATAATAAATAATAATATATCTAATTATGGAAAATTCACAACACATAAGTATGTATTTTTAACAATTTAATATTTAGATTATTATTAACACAAATAAAGTTAAACAGATTAAATAAGGATAAATCAAAATGATAAGGTTTAAAACAAAATAAAAACAAGTCTAAATTGGATTTGTTGATGTGATTAAAACCCTATCTTGCCTCATTTCAGAATTTGAGTCATTTTGGATGTTTTTATGTGGGTTTTTAATTTATAATAAATTAATATTTCTTATATTTACAAAGGTGCCCCTCTCCTCCCGTATAAAAGGGCATCTCCTCCCTCTCCTCCTCACACCATTTTGAGACTTGAAGCTCGGCCAACCTCTTCCAATTTCACTTCCCCACTCCCCAAGAAACATTATAGAGGTACTGGTCTTCTCAAAAGACTAACTCTAGTTCCCTAAGAGGAAGTTCAAAGGAGGCACTTCGAGGAAGATGTAATACCTTCTACCGATTCTATCAAGTTTCTTTATTCTTCTACTTCATCTTCATTAGTGGTTTAATAATGAATTAATAACATAATTATCCCTCGTATACTGATATGTTATTATAAATATTAAACAAACCCATTTCACCTTTTATCCATCCTAAGAAAAACAAAATCACCACGTGTGTGTCCGTACCGAATACCGTCTCCACGCCGTGGTGTAATGTGTTTTTCAACCACCACCAAACTTGGATGGGTATAATGGTGTAAAGAATAAATAAATATTATTATTATAACATCATACTGATTCTAATATATCATATCATTCACTCCAATTCCATTCAATAAATATGGGAACGATATCATCGCTTGTGCATACATATGGATTACCGTCTCCATGACGCGAGGAGATTCATCTTCCATGTTAAAATTTCAAGAATGATTATAAAGTATATATAATAAAAAATCATGAGATATATGAAATAATAATTCTACTAGTTTTATGTATATATATATATCATCTATTTAATTCCATTCAATTCAATAAGGAAATGAAAACAGCGTTCATGCATACGTACGACCTACCGTCTCCATGAAAGTTGTATTTCATTCAATTTACAAATCTATCATATATATGTATATTATGAATATTTATTTTATATAAAACTTCTTTTCAATTCTGGAAGTAATTAAATCATGATATAAGTAATAATAATATCAAGAATAAAAATTCCAAACACGTACAATAAATGAAACAATTTTACCCAAAACACTACCTTAACATGGAATTGAAAAATGAACAGGTAATATAAATACCTAAGTGAACCATATATGATATAATAAATACTAATATGAATTTGTAATAAATCAATGATATTATTTCAATCATTAGACAGTAGGTTCAGATACATACGAAGCATATCAGACATAAGGCACGCGATAATTATTCCAATCTCGTTCTTATACAAGATTGTTTATTCGTAAGTATTTACTGGGGTTATTGTTATCATCCATGTCCATGTTTTCTAAAAGTGTTATTATGTATGTTTAAAGAATTTGTTACCCATTTTTACTTTTATGACAAGTTATGAAAGGAGCATTTCTTTTGTTTACCATACGAGCAACTTTTTGACTTTTTCGTTAAAAGTATGAGAAGAATGTTTTTTTAACTTATATGGCATGAACGGATTTTTACGGTTTAATAAAGCCATATTATCATGAATCATACGATACTAGATTTCATGATTATTTTCATCAAAATCCATTTATTTTAAAATTTCATGGAATTTTTTGAAAAGAAAATGATTTTGAATAAAAAGGATATTTTCCTCAAGAATTTATCTGAAGAGTTTTATCAAAACCATTTTCCATCTATGATGACATTATTTCATATGTGTATGATTCAAGTATAATGTCTCTATGATTTAAATGGTTTCACTTTTCTTATAATGAAATGATATCCATTTGTTTTATATGGATTATGTTATGATTGAATTATGTTTATGAAACCCAATTTATTATTTGGGTTATGATGAATGATTTATGATTGTTTTGTGGTACACGTAAAAATGATTTCAATATGAGATGGTTGGGAACTATATATCCCTCAAATGCATTGGGTAAATATTTATATCTCGTGATATTGACATGGATGGAACGGAATGTAAATTTGGTTCAGGAATATAGGGCTATAACTATAAGTAAACCCGGTTCAGTAAGAGACTTTGTCCACTAAGATGGTCTTGGCAGCAATGCCTTGGCTACTATCGAAATCATAACATGTGCTTAATGGTTGCCAAAATTACATGTTTTATTCCCATGATATTTTATCATGATTAATGTTTCTTCATGATCTATGCCTTACGTACTGCCATGTTTTATGTCATTGCTCGAGATATTGATGTTTAGATTTTATGCCCATGATTTTATGTTCAAATGTCTAAGGATTGTTTTTTGTTCTCTAGGTTTACCCTTACTGAGCATTCGAGCTCAGCCTTTATATATTTTCTTTTCCCCTGGATTTAATGAAATGTTTTAGGTAAGAAAACAAAAGGGGAAGATCATTAATGGAGATGTTGAAGAACATTCACCAAGATTAGAAGATTATATTCCGATTTTCCAAAGACACTAAACTATTACGATCCTTGAGTTTTGGTTTTTCTTATGTATTAAGTATTCCGAAAAAGAAATGTATTATCCATGTATGTCAAACTATGGGTCTCTACAGTTGGTATCAAAGGAAAGGTTTAGTTAACCTTTGGAAACTAGGATGCGAGAACTTTAATGAGATCCCCAGAGATATTTCTAAGGTACGTCTAGGGATGTCCCTAAGGTTAATTATAAGTATAGTTTATAGTTATAAGATTATGGTAATGTTCATAGAATTAAACCTAGGATGTTAGATATTTAAAGTACTCCCCCTTTATTTTTTTGTTTTCCCTAGCAATATTTCTTCCTCCCAAACTATTCTTTTTATGTTTTAGACGATGGTTGGAACCTGAAGCAGCCGTTTTGATCAATGTAATGGACGATGCCGTGATTTTCCTCTTGAACAAACCAACATTATGGGAGATTGAGTGAAAAATATTATTTCTATAATTACACAAGCTATGAATAATTCTGGACTTCCAAATGAGAAGAGGAGGGAAAAATATTCTATTGAGTCATTTATGAGGCAACGTCTACCTTTTTTGCACGAGTCTTCTGATCCACTTGTTGTTGAACAATGGATCCATACCATTGAAAAGATATTTTCCATACTTCTCCATTCTGAACTTAATAAAGTCATTCTAGCTGTTTACCGTTTAGAAGGTTAATCATACCATTGGTGGACTGTAATTAAGAATACAAGGCCCCAAGATGAAATTGAATCCATGGAATGTGATGATTTCAAGAACATGTTTTTCAGTAAGTACTTCCCTCGTATTCTTTGAAAAAATATGGAAAATGAGTTCCTTGAGCTTAAGAAGAAGGATGCTGAATCTGTTGGTATATATGAAGTGAGTTTTACAAGACTTTCCAGGTATGCATCTGGTTTTATCATCCAACCTCAAATTAAAGTTAATCCATTCATTAGTGGATTAAAACCAAGTCTTCTAAGGGTATTAGCTATAAGAGACTTCATTAGCTATGAAAAAATTGTGTGTTGTGCTATCTTGGTAGAAATTGAAGTTGGTGTTACATATCTATCTCGTGGTTTTGAAAAGAAACGAATGATGGAGTTCAAGGAGAAATCTCAGAATAATGGTGAAAAGAAGATGAATGTTTCTTTATGATCAATGTGTTGAAAGAAGCATTGTGGAGATTGTCTTAAAGGGGATATAAAATCTTTTAAGTGTCAAAAAAAGGTTATCGAGCAGCTGAGGTTCTATGTAATGGAATAACGGTTTCTAATGATGTGAATAAAGAAAAGACTGCAGAGAACGCACCACCAACACTTAAATGCTTCAAGTAAAAGGAAATGGGGCATTATGATAATCAATGCACTAATCCAAGGGTTAATGATGATAAACGTGAGAAACCGCTTAAGGTAAAGGATAAAGGGAAGTCACATGTGATCACTATATGTGATATTGAGTATGATAATGATGTTGTGTAATGAGTAAGTGTTTATGTAATGGGATTTCAAAATAGTATAATCGAATCTCATTTATGACATCGTTGAATTTTGGAATATCTATGTATTGGTCTTCAGTAATTATATGGTACCAGTAACCATGAAAAGTGATTGAATTATTTTTGGAAAGAAGAATATATGCACATAATGAATGGATAATGAAAAAATTGTAACGAGCTTATGATTGATATAAGGACAAAGTGATACCGTGTTTTGAGTATATCGAAATTTTGGGATTTTTGTATGTGGAAAGAGTTAACTTTTGACTGCATCAATGTTTTCAGAAAGGTTCAATGGGTATTCATTTTTTTGAGAATACAAGATTAAGGTATTCACATGTTTGGAATGTTATCAAAAGGATATATCTTGTGATATATGAGGGATAAATGATGGTATTCACGTTCTTGTTATAAGACCTTTTTAGTAATCATTCTCATTATACTATAAGATTAGACATATGTATTTTTGAAAAGCCTAAAGGGTGGAATGGATTAAGTTGTACATCAGATAGTATTGTTTATGGATAGAAATTTTTGATATTATGATAGTATATTTTTAGAAAAAATGACAACCCGTAGGACGGGTGACAACCCGTAGGACGGGCGACAACCCATCGCGTCCGACAAGGCTATGAGAATCAAACCCACAACTGAAGTGTGACAGGCCTTTATCGCATACCACTGGCCTACAGGAAGTCTCTGGTTAGTAGAGACTAGTTTTATTTTATTAATCGGTATGATATATAATGTATAAGTCTATTTTTGGAATCATCTGTGATTAACAACACTATAGATGGACTTATGTATATTTGAAAACTTTTTCTAACCTTTTTTTTTTGAAACAAATGGAATGACTCATCATTCTATCACATGATCGGATAACACTTCACGAATGACAAATTCAACTTCATTTTTTAAGAGATGAAGTGGAAATTGTTCAAGGCACGAACAACGGTGAGATTGTAACAAAATCAAGTAAGTACTTCTTTTGATTCGAAAATTCTTCAACATTAGGGAAATGATCTTGAAAACCAAAAATGTTGTCCTAGTGCTGTCATATCCAATGAATCAGATGGTACCTTAAAACATCAAAAATTAATGGCTTTGTGATTGTTGGCTTTTTCATAGCCATGTTCTCTACCACTCTTCATCAGAACATAATGGTTAGATTTTTATTCCATATCCATATTTTCACCTATGTTCTCCTATATGGAAACCCAGTGATGATTTACATTGGGTAATTGTTATGTTTCATAAATTAATTTCTAAAATTATGTTTTAATATTCCTTTTTATGAAGTGGGTTTCTATGAATAGTAAACAATTTATAACCCCGGCGATTTTTGAGGGCGAAATTCATTTTAAGGGGGGTAGAATGTAACAACATGAGATTTTATAAGATATATTATATTAATTTATTTCACAGTTTTTGTTGTATGCTACACCATGATAATCTTGTGCGACACACAACACCGTATTAGCTTGCAGTATATGCAACACTAATCTTGGATCGTGTTACACACAATTTCACGTTTGTTTGATAGTAGTTATTCTACGTAACATTGAGTGTCTGTATATATATATATATATATATATATTCAATGTTTAAATGAAATATGGTTGGATTTTTTTATTCACAAGAAAAAATTATTCTTGCACTACACACAACCCTGACTTGGCTTGCATTACATGCAATCGCAACCTTTCTCGAGAGCGTGTGTTGTACGCAATACCGTGTTTCACTAAACAACGATATATGATTATAATATTATTATAAACTATCCTTTATGAATAGTATTTACTAAATTTTAAATTTTATAACATTATTATTCATCCTAGACATTTTATACAACATATTATGAGAACAAAATAATTTTTTGTGTAAAATAATTATTTTTTAAAAAATGCATTTTTGCCGCCTTTTGATGGCGCACAAATTTTAAATATATTTTTTTTGAAATTTTATAAGTTAAATTTTAAAAAATAAACTTCTTCTTTTGAATCAGGATATAAAAATTTACATTGGATAAAGTTTTGATATTTTTCTAATAACTTTCATATTTTCATGAATTGTAAAAACACAATATATTTTAATTAAAAACAACTTTTTTCAACGTAATAATTTATATGGTTAAATTATAATATTGAATGGTTTTAAAGTATAAATATAATATATTTTTACCATTTAATATAATGTATGTCATTAACATTTATTTTACATTGAATTCATAGGTAAAATCATTTTAATCTTTTGCAATTTTTTTACTTATAAAACTCATTTTCTTAACAACGGGATTAATTTAAAATTAATTTATGAAACTTTTGTGTATTGAATTTAGAAAAATGGATTCCATATTTGGAATCAGTGGGTCCAAGTTATGTAAAAAGGCTACTTTTTATTTTTGGGCGTTATGAATAGTAACTACGGTAAATTATATTTACCATACTAAAAGGTAAATCGTGTAATTAAAGGTAAATATAAAATTATAAAATTACTCTAACATTTGTCTTAATATAATTGAATGCTTATATTTCTTCATAAGGCATATTTGGGTCGAAATGGAATCCATTGGAACCCACGTGGATGTGATTAAGACCTTTAGTTTATTATATTTAAAGGAATGTTAAATATGTCTCTCTCAACATTAATAATTAATGTATTTTTAATATAATTTTATACAAATTATAAATTCGGGTATAAATACTCATTTTAAATATTAAATGTTTTTCTTTATCATGGTAATTTAATTATAATTTTTAAGATATATTTAATTACCATTATTTATTTAGTGAAAAAGAAGTAATATAGTTTTTATTGAAATAATAATACCCATTAAAAGGCTCCGAAACCTGAAAAAAACGTATTGGTAGTGTATATATACACCATAAGCATCCAATGACCGAATAAATGACAATTTGGAGTCTTATAAAAGTGATTATGACACTTATATTATTTTATTTTAAATGATGTCAAAGTTGTCACCTTTATAATTTAATATTTATAACATTTTAAAAGATGGTTGTTTTAGAAGATAAATCTGAATAAAAGTATTATTATGAAGTCTATAAGATTTATGTTCATCCTAATATTCTAATTTTAATTTTTAATGTGAAAATAATTATATTAAATAATTATAAAAAAAATGTTCTAGTAATTATTTTAGTAAGAGAAATATCACATAAATGGTTTTAAAAATATTAAAATAAATATTATATGAACTATTTAATGTTCTCCAGGAATTTTCTAGATGAATATAAAATGTTAGGAATCTATTAAATATTTTTGATTGAATATATCTTCTCTGTGGATATTATTTAATTCAAATAATTTAATAGTGTCATAAGTGAAACTGTTGATATTTTATAAAAACAACAAATTATTAAAATGTTTAAAAATCAGAAAAATATTTAAAATTTACAAATTGAAAATTATATGTTATAAAAAGTAATAATTTATCTAATTATGGAAAATTCACAACACATAAGTAAGTATTTATTACAATTTAAAATTTAGAATATTATTATCACAAATAAAATTAAATAGATTAAATAAGGATAAATAAAAATGATAAGGTTTAAAATATAATTAAAACATGTCAAAATTTTATTGGATGATGGTATTACAACCATATATTACCTCATATCCTAATTTTAGTAATTTTGGAAGTTTTTATGAGGGTTTTTAATTTAGTATAAAATAATATTTCTTATATTTCCAAAGGTTCCCCTCTCCTCCATTATAAAGGGCACCTCCTCCCTCTCCTACTAAAACCATTTTGAGCCTCGAAGCTCATCCAAACTCTGCCGATTTCACTTCCCCACTTCCCTATAAACCTTATAGAGGTAATGGTCTTATCAATAGTCCAACTCCATTTCCCTAAGAGGAAGTTCAAAGGCGGCACTTCGAGGAAGAGGTAATACCTTCTACCGATTCTTTCGTGTTTCTTTCTTCTTCTACTTCCTATTCATTAGTGGGTTCATTATGAAGTAATAAAATAAGTACCCATAATATACTAATATATTATTATAAATATGAAAAAACCCCATTTCACCATCTATCCATCCTATGGAAAACGAAATCACCGCGTGTGCGTACGTACGGAATACAGTCTCCACGCCGTGGTGTAATCTGTTTTTCCACCACCTCCTTACATGGATTGGTATAATGGTGTAAAGAATAACTAAATATGATTATTATAACATCATACTGATTCTATGATATTATACCATTCACTCCAATTCCATTCAATAAATATGGGAATGATATCATCGTTTGTACGTACGTACGGATTATCGTCTCCATGACGCGATGAGATTCATCTTCCATGTTAAAAATTCATGAATGATTGTAAAGTATATATAATAAGTAATAATAAAATATATGAAATAATAATTCTACTGTATTTATGTATATATATGTATATCCTCTATTTAATTCCATTCAATTCAATAAGGAAATGAAAACAACATTCATGCGTACATACAGCCTACCGTCTCCATGAACGGTGTATTTCATTCCATCTATCAATATATCATATATATGTATATGCTGAATATTAATTATATATAAATCATGTTTTACATTCTGGAAGTATGTTAATCATGATATAAGTAATAATAATATCAAGAACAACAAGTCTAAACACATATGATAAATAAAATGATTTCACCCAAAACGCTACCTTAACATTGAATTGACAAATGAACTAGTAATTTTAATACCTAAGTGAACCATATATTATATAATAACAATTACTATGATTATTTAATAAGTAAATGACATTATTTAAATCATTATACAAGAGGTTCAGATACATACGAAGCCAATCAGACATAAGGTAAGGGATAATTATTCCAATCTCATTCTTATCTGAGATTGTTTATTCGTAAGTATTTACATGGGTTATTGTTATCATCCATGTCCATGTCTTCTAAATGTGTTTTTATGTATGTTGAAAGCCATTTTTACCCATTTTTTACTTTTACGACATTTTGCGAAATGATTATTTCTTTTGATTACTATACGAAGAACTTTTTGAGTTTTCCGTTAAAAGTACGAGGAGAATGTTTTTTTATCTTATACGGCATGAATGGATTTTTATAGTTTCATAAATCCATATTATCATGAATCCTAATCTACTATATTTCATGATTCTTTTCAACAAAATCCCTTTATTTTAAAATTTCATGGAATTTTGTGAAAAGATAAAGATTTTGAATAAGAAAGGATATATTCCTCAAGAATTTATCTCAAGTGTTTTATCAAAAACATTTTCCATCTAAGATCACATTATTTCATATGTGTATGTTTCATGTATAATGTCTATATGATTTAAATTATTTCACATTTCTTATAATGAAATGATATCCATTTGTTTTATATGGATTATTTTATGATGGAATGATGTTTATTAAACCTAATTTATTCTTTGGGTTATGATGAATGATTTATGATTGTTTTGTGACACGTGTAAGAATGACTTCAATATGAGATGGGTGAGACATATATCTCCCTCCAATGTATTGGGTAATGATTTATATCTCATGAGATAGACATGGCTGGAATGATAAATAAATCTGGTTCAGTAATACATGTATGGAACAGAAAGTAAACTCGGTTCAGTAAAGGACTTTGTCTACTAAGATAGTCTTGGCAGCAATGCCTTGGATACTATGGAAATCATATGATGGGATTAATGGTTTACACAAATACATGTTTTATTCCCATGCTATTTTTTCATGATTAATGTTTCTTCATGATCTATGCCTAACGTACTGCCATGATTTATTTCATTGCTCAAGATTTTGATGTTTAGATTTTACGATCATGTTTTTACATTCAAATGTCTAAGGATTGTTTTATGTTCTCTATGCTTACCCTTACTAAGAATTTGAGCTCAGCATTTTTATGTTTTCTTTTCAACAGGATGTAAAGAAAATTTTTAGGTAAGGAAAAAAATTGGAGATCGTTAATGGAGATGTTGAAGATCTTTCACCAAGATTAGAATATTATATTACGAGTTTCCGAAGACACTAAACTATTATTATCCTTCAATTTTGGTTTTTGTTATGTATTAAGTATTCCGAATAAGTAATTTAGTTTCCATGTATGTCAAGATTTGGGTCTCTACAGTTGGTATCAGAGGAATGGTTTAGTTAACCTTTGGAAACTAGGATGCAATAACTTTAGTGAGATCCCTAGAGATATTTCTAAGGTATGTCTAGGGATGTTCCTATGGTAAAGTATAAGTATAGGCTATAGTCCTACGATTATGGTAACGATCATAGAATTAACACTAGGATGTTAGATCTTGAATGTACTCCCCCTTAATTATGTTTTTTCCCTAGAATGATATTTGCCCCTCACACTATTCTTTTTGGGTTTTCGACGATGGATGGAACCCTAAGTAACTGTGTTGATCAATGTAATGGATGATGCAATGATTGTTCTCTTCAACAAACCAACTTTATGGGATATGGGGTGAAAAATATTATTATTATACTTACACAAGCTATGAATCGTTCTGGACTTCCAAATTATCAGAGGAGGGAACAATATTCTATTGAGTCCTTCATGAGGAAATGTCCACCTTCGTTCAATGGGTCTTTTGATCCACTTGTTGCTGAACAATGGATCCGTACTATTGAAAATTATTTTCCATAATTCGCTATTCGGAACTTGATAAAATCATTCTATTTTTTTACCATTTTGATAGTGAAGCAGACCAGTGGTAGACTCTAATTAAGAATACAAGTCCCCAAGATGAAACTGAATCAATGGAATGGGATGAGTTCATGAACTAGTTTTTTAGTTAGTACATCCCTCGTATTCATAGAACAAAGATGGAAAAGGTGTACCTTGTTCTTAAGAAGATGGATGATGAATCTGTAGGTATATATGCAGCGAATTTTACAAGACATTCAAGGTATACATCTGGTTTTATAATCCAACCTAAGAGTAAAGTTGATCGATTCTTCAGTGGCTTAAAACCAAGTCTTCGAAGGGAATTTGCTATAAAGTACTTCAGTATCTATGAAGAAATTGTGCACTATGATATCAAGGTAGAAATGCATGTTGGGTTTACATATACATCTCGTGGTTTTGACAAGAAACGAAAGATGGAGTTCAAGGAGAAATCTCATAATAATGGTGAAAAGAAGATAAATGATTCTTTATGCTCAAAGTGTGGAAAGGAGAATGGTGGATATTGTCTTAAAAGTACTAGAAGATGTTTTATGTGTGGAAAAGAAGGTCATCGAGCAGCTGAGTGTCAAAGTAATGGAAAAAGGGCTACTAATGATATGAATAAAGAAAATACTGCAGAGAATGCACCACCAATACTTCAATCCTTCAAGTGCAAGGAAATGGGGAATTATGCTAATCAATTCCCTAATACAAGGGTTAATGATGATCAACGTGAGCAACCACTTAAGGTAAAGGATAAAGGGATGTCACATACGATCACTATTTGTGATTTTGAGTATGAAAATTATGTTCTGTAATGATTAATTGTTTATGTAATGGGATTTAAAAACAGTATAATGGAATCTCATTTATGGCATCGTGGAATTTTGGAATATATATGTATTGGTTTTCAATAATTATATGGTATCAGTTAACATGAAAAGTGATTAAAGTATTTTTGGAAATAAAATGATATGTGCATAATGAAGGGATAATGAAAAAAATGAAATGGGCTCATGAGTTATATAAGGACAAATGGATACCTTGGTTGGAGTATATCAAAATGTTGGGATTTTGGTATGTGGGAAGAGTTAACGTTTGACAGCATCTATGTTTTCAGTAAGGTTCAATGGGTATTAATTTTTTTCGAGAAGACACGATTAAGGTATTAACATATTTGTAATATGATCAAAAAGATATATCTTGTGATATATGAGGGATAAATGATGGAATTCACGTGTTTGTTATATGACCTTTTTAATAACCATTCTCTTTATACTATAAGATTAGACAAAAGTATTTTACAAAATCCTAAAGGTTGGAATGAATTAAGTTGGACATCAGATTTTATTGTTTAAGGATAGAGCTTTTTGATATTATGATAGTATAGTTCTTGAAAAAAGGGCAACCCGTAGGACGGGCGACAACCCGCCACGTCGGACAAGGCTATGGGAATCGAACCCACAACTGAAGTGCAACAGGTCTTTATCACATACCACTGGCCTATAAGAAGTCCATGGTTAGTAGAAACTAATTTTATTTTATTAAGCGGTATGATAGATGAAGTATAAGTCCATTTTTGGAATCATATGCGATTAACCACACCATAGATGGACTTCTGTATATTTGATAACTTTTTCTATCCTTTTTGTTTGAAATAGATGGAATGACTCATCATTCTATCACATGATCTGATAACACTTCACGAATGACAAATTCAACTTCATTTCCTTAAGAGATAAAGTGGAAATTTTTTGAGTCATGAACAACGGTTAGATTGTAACAAAATCATGTAAGTATTTCTTTTGATTCGAAAATTCTTCAACATTAGGGAAATGATCTTGAAAATAAAAAATGTTGTCCTAGTGCACTCAAATCTGATGAATCAGATGGTACCTTAGAGCATCACAAACTTATGGCTTTGTGATTGATGGATTTTTCTTACCCATGTTCTCTACCACTCTCCATCATAAATTGATGGTTATATTTTTCTTCCATATCCATATTTTCACCTATGTTCTCTTATATGGAAACCCAATGATGAGTTACTTTGGGTAATCATTACGTTTCATACTTTAGTTTATAAAATTATGTTTTAGTATTCCTTTTTATGATGTGGGTTTCTATGAATAGTAAACGATTTATAACCCCGACGAATTTTGAGGGTGAAATTCATTTTGAGATAGGTAGAGTGTAACTACCTGAGATTTAATAAGATATATTATTTTAATTGATTTCATATCTTCTGTTGAACACTACACCAAGATTATCTTCCACTATACGCAACACCGTATTTGCTTGCAGTATATGCAACACTAATCTTGGATTGTGTTACACACAATTTCAAGTTTGTTTTATAGTAGTTATTCTACGAAAAATTGAGTGTGTATAAATATATATATATTCAATGTGTAAATGAAATATGGCTGTATTTTGATATACACAATAACAAAGGAGAATTGCACTACACAGAACCCTGACTTGGCATGCATTACACGCAATCACAACCTTCCTCGATAGCGTGTATTGTACGCAATACCGGGTTTCACTAAACAATGATATATGGTAATAATATTATAATAAACTAGCCGTTATGAATAGTATTAACTAAATTTTGAATTTTATAGCATTATTATTCATCTTACATATTTTCTAGAACATGGTATTAGAATAAAATAATTTTTTCGCGTAAAATTAGTATTTTAAAAAAAATGCAGTTTTGTCATCTTTTGATGGCGCACACATTTTAAATATAATTTTTTACGTGTTTTTAAGTTAATTTTTACAAAATAAAATTATTCTTATGAATAAGGATATAAAATTTTACATTGGATAATGTTTTGATAATTTCTAATAACTTTCATATTTTAATGAATAGTCAAAACATGCTATATTTTAATTAAAAACAACTTTTTTCATCGTAATAATTTATATGGTTAAATTATAATATTGAATGGTTTTAAAGTGTAAATTAAATATATTTTTACCATTTAATATAATTTATTTAATTAACATTTATTTTACATTAAATTCATAGGTAAAATCATTTCAATCTTTTGCAATGTTTTAACTTTTGAAACTCGTTTTCATAAAAACGGAATTAATTTTAAATTAATTTCTACAAATTTTTTGTATGGAATTTAGAAAAATTGATTCCATATTTGGAATCAGTGGGTCAAAATTATTTTCATAGGCTACCTTTTATTTTTTGGCATTATGAATAGTAACTATGGTAAATTTTAATTACTACTGTAAAAGGTAAATCGGGTAATTAAGGGTAAATATAATATTATAAAATTACCTTAACACTTGTCTTAATATAATTGGATGATTATATTTCGTCCTATGGAATATTTTGGTCGAAATGGAATCCATTGTAACCCACTTGGAGGTGATTAAGACCATTAGTTTATTTTATTTAAAGGAATGTGAAATATGTCTCACTCAAATTTAATAATTAAACTATTTTTAGTATAAGTTTACACAGAATATAAATTCGGTTATAAATACTCATTTGAAAGTTAAAATGTTTTTATTTATCATGGTGATTTATTTATAATTTTTATGATATATTTATCTACCTTAAAATCTTATACATTAATGATGCGGAAATTATTTATTTATGGAAAAATAAGTAATATAGTTTTTATTGAAATAATAATACCCTTTAAAAGGGTCACAAACCTGACCAAAACATATTGGTAATGTATATATACACCATAATCATCCAATTACCAAATAATGGACCATTTGGAGTCTTATAAAAGTGATTCTGACACTTATATTATTTTATTTTAAATGATGTTAAAGTTGTCACCTTCATAATTTAATAAATATCAAATTCTAAAAGTTGGTTGTTTTAGAAGATAAATCTGATTAAATGTTCTCTTATAAAATCTATAAGATTTATCTTCATCTTAATATTTTATTTTTAATTTTTATCTGACAAATAATTATATTAAAAAATTATACAAAAATGTTGTAGTAATTATTTTATTAAGAGAAATATCACTTAAATGGTATTGAAAATATTAAAATAAATAATATATGAACTATTTAATGTTATCTAAGTATTTTATTGATGAATATGTAATGTTAGAAATATATTAAATATTTTGTATTGAATATATCTTCTCTTTTAATTTTAGTTAAAGTCAAAGAATTGAATAGGGTTATAATTGACACTATTGATATTTTATAAACATAACATATTAATAAATTGTTTAAAAATCACAAAAAGATTTAAAAATTACAAATTGAAAATTATATGTTATAACATGTAATAATGTATCTCATTATGTAAAATTCATAACACATAATTAAGTATTTACAACAATTTAAAATTTAGAATATTATTACCACAAATGAAATTAAATAGATTAAATAAGGATAAATCAAAGTGATAAGGTTTAAAATAAAATAAAAACATGTCTAAATTTGATTGGTTGATGGTATTACAACCGTAACATTCCTCATATCCGATTTTGTGTCATTTTGAGTGTTATTATGTGTTTTTTGAATTTATTATAAATTAATATTTCTTATATTTCCAAAGGTGCCCCTCTCCTCCCTTATAAAAGGGAACATCCTCCCTCTCCTCCTCTCACTATTTTGAGCCTTGATGCTCAGTCAAAATCTTCCCACTTCACTTCCTCACTTCCCTAGAACCTTATAGAGGTATTTATATTCTCCAAAGACCAACTATAGTGCCCTAAGAGGAAGTTCAAAGGAGGTACTTCGACGGAGAGGTAATACCTTCTATCGATTCTTTCTAGTTTCTTTCTTCTTTTACTTCCTCTTATTTAGTGGTTTAATTATGAAATAATATCATAAGTATCACTCACATACTGATATTTTATTATAAATATGAAACACACTCATTTCACCTTCTATCCATCCTATGGAAAATTAAATCACCGTGTGTGCGTACGTACGGAATACCGTCTCTACACCGTGGTGTAATCGGGTTTTCCACCACCACCTTATATAGATGGGTATAATGTTGTAAATAATAACTAAATATGATTATTATAACATCATACTGATTCTAATATATTATATCATTCACTCCAATTTCATTCACTAAATATGGGAATGATATCATCGCATATGCGTACGTCCGGATTACTGTCTCAACGACGCGATGAGATTCATGTTCCATGTTAAAAATTCAATAATCATTATAAATTATATATAATAAGTAATAATGAAATATATGACATAATAATGTTACTGGATGTATGTATATATATGTATGACATCTATTTAATTCTATTCAACTCAATAAGGAAATGAAAACAGTATTCATGCGTACGTACGACCTACCATCTCCATGAACAGTGTATTTCATTCCATTTATCAATCTATCATATATATATGTATATAATGAATATTATAATATATAAATCATGTTTTACAATCTGGAAGTGATTAAATCATGAAATAATTAATAATAATATCAATAACAACAAGTCCAAAAACGTATGATAAATGAATCTATTTTACCAAAAACGCTGCCTTAACATGAAATTGACAAATCAACGGGTAATATAAATACGTAACTGAACCATATATGATATAATAAAAATCAATATTATTATTTAATAAGTCAATGACATTATTTAAATCATTATATCGGAGGTTTAGACACATACGAAGCATATTAGACATAAGGTAAGGGATAATTATTCCAATCTCGTTCTTATCCAAGATTGTTTATTCGTAAGTATTTATGGGGGTTATTATTATCATCCATGTCCATGTCTTCTAAATTTTTTTAATGTATGGTTAAATCCCTTATTACCCATTTTTTTCTTTTATGACATGTTATGAAAGAAGTATTTCTTTTTTTACCATACGAGGAACTTTTTGGCTTTTCCTTTAAAAGTACGAGGAGAATTTTTTTTAACTTATACGGCATGAACAGATTTTTAAGATTTCATAAAGACATATTATAATGAATCATACGCTACTAGATTTGATGATTATTTTCAAAAAAAATCCTCTTCATTAATAATTGCATGGAATGTTGTGAAACGAAAATGATTTTCAAAAATAAATGATATTTTCCTCAAGAATTTATCTCAAGGGTTTTTATCCAAACCATTTTCCATCTAAGATGACATTATTTAAAATGTGTATGTTTCAAGTATAATGTCTCTATGATTTACATGGTTTCACTTTTCTTATAATGAAATGATATCCATTTTTTTATATGGATTATGTTATGATGGAATGATGTTTATGAAGCCCAATTAATTCTTTGGGTTATGATGAATGATTTATGATTGTTTTGTGGAACAGGTAAGAATAATTTCAATATGAGATGGGTGGAACCTATATCTCTTTACAATGAATTGGGTAATGATTTATATCTCATGAGATAGACATGGCTAGAATGGCAAGTAAATCTGGTTCAGTAATATAGGGCTGGAATGGCAAGTAAACCCGGTTCAGTATGGGACTTTGTCCACTATGATGGTCTTGGCAGCAATTCCATGGCTACTATGGAAATCATATCATGTGCTTAATGGTTTCAACAATTACAGGTTTTATTCCCATGCTATTTTATCAAGATTAATGTTTCTTCATGTTCTATGCCTTACGTACTTCCATGTTTTATGTCATTGCTCAAGATTTTGATGTTTAGATTTTATGCTCATGTTTTTACATTCAAATGTCTAAGGATTGTCGTATGTTCTCTATGATTACCCTTATTGAGCATTTGAGCTCAAAATTTATATGTTTTCTTTTCCCCAAGATTTAAAGAATGGTTTTAGGTAAGAAACAAAAATGGGAATATCATTAATGGAGATGTTAAAGATCTTTCACCAAGATTAGAAGATTATATTCCATGTTCCCAAAGACACTAAACTATTACGATCCTTGAGTTTTGGTTTTTGTAATGTATTATGTATTCCGAAAAAGTAATGTATTTTCCATGTACATCAAGATTTGGGTCTCTAAATACATGTTTCAAAAAAATGAAACAAATGATAGAATTCATATGAATCATACCTCTATTAGAGGAATGTTTAATATCCAGATTTGTATGGGTACAATATATAACATGAATATGACTTTTCCCAATTCCCTTGAATTTATCATGATTCCCTTATAATTCACCCTAATTCTGATAATTCCACTCTTATGTCAGGGTACCTCAAACACTACCCTTTCCTAATAAATAATTAAGAATAATAATACCAATCTATTGAGGGGTTGTCAAGATATTCACGTACTCTGGTTCCTGGTATGATTATCTTCAACCACTCGAATTCTATGTTCTCTAGAATAACCACTATAGATGAATCATCATACTGCATGTGAAATACTCCATAGTAAGGAAAGGACACTTGAAGTGCTTGTCGTAATCCCTACAACACTGAATAAAATACACGAAGTCACAATACTAAGATGTTATTCCACTCCCTTGGATAATATACCCTCCACTTCCATGGATGAAATTATCATACCAGTAAATCAAACTGAATATTTAATAGCATCTTGATCATCTTTTTGAGGCTACATACCTACCACTCAGGGCCTCTTTCATGTTTTGTTCCATGACGAAATCATGATTCGTTATTTCAGATAACGTTTTCATGAAAACTACATTCACCAATGACTTAATAACAATATAAATCAAATCCTAGAAGTGATTCTCTTGAGTTTTATCATCTGGTAACAAAGGTAGAATAAAATGATATAGTTTTGAATAAATCAATTCGTTATATTATTGAAATGATTCCATATGTTTGAATCACTAAATACTGATACCTCTCATACCATAGTGTTTCCAGATAAATATAATGTTATAAACTTTACATGATGTCCTTTTGGGTTATCTCATATTGTTTTCTAGTTTTCATTGAGACATACCCCCACACCAGGATAGTTCCCATAGAATTTAAGTAGGAAGATTAACCCTTTAGACAATGTGTTTTTCTACGTATTCTGTGTTCATATGGACTGACCGAATACACATCATAAGAAGCCTGAGGAAGTCCTTCATATGTGAACATGGGTGGGTGATATATATGAAACTCTATGATCATATCAGATATTGATGGAATGATGTGATTAGTGTCCCTATCCATTGAACAAATTACCTATATAATACTATTATAATGTTAATATTCAATATGGTTCCACGATGTAGTAGAACATTCGAGATTAGATGTGTGAGATGTGTGATTTTTATCACTCTCACGATTCCTTTGCAAAAGATTACATAGAGTTATGTCTTATACAAGGATCAACACATTCATTAGGTCACAAGATAAAAAACAATATTAAGCTCAAAAGGACCAGATTCATTATAAAAATGTTGACGAAAGGTTTCTCAAAAACATGATCTAAAATGTAAATTAGCATGTTATATCAATTTAATTTATTCCTCAATATAAAATTTTTCATCGGTTTCCTTATAAAAAATTTCATAGGAATATATATCATATGAGATAAATATTTCCCCAACATAGGTGATGAATGTCAACATATTTAGTTATACACATAACATGACTCATGCATATGTATATCATTATATACTAATACATGTGTAAAATTTCATAAAACATCAACATTAAATGATGATTGAATCACACCAGGTGAGGTAATTTCATAACTCTAAAAAATAAAAAATATTAATACTAATTTCATCCCAATGAACATGGGTTTTCCCCTACACATGGGTTATATAATCTATTGAATGAGCTCATTTCCAATACCCGACACTTACTAGTCACCTATATACACTACCCAAATAGTACTGTAATATAATATACCAAGGATTTGATTCAACTATATAACAACCCAAACCCAGTTCTTCATCACATGACTGAGATATGTCAATACATGACCTCAAGTGCATGTCCACATATACTATAGTCTTATAACTCATAGGGATGGTCAATGGAATATAGTTGGGAGAATATAGCCTCTAAAAGAAAGTTCTAATCCCAATGGTAGTTATATAAACCAATAAAAAATGTAAGTGGTTAAATAACATAAAAGTTACAAAAAATTAAATGAAAACTAAATCACATAAATGAATGTTTTATTCAAAAGTAAATTTTTTTAATGTAATTCCAGAAAAAAACTAAAAAATAAACTAAAAAATAAATACAATAAAATCATGGTCCTAAACTACATTCTTAGTCTTTTCTCAAATCTATAATTTTATTCTTTAAAACAACCAATAAAGAATATGTAACCATTATCGTGTATCAACCTACACTCCTGAAGTCATCAATGGTAGCAAAATGCCTCCCAAATAGGGTTAGAGTAAAACTCAGTGGGTAGAAGACCATGGTGTCTAAATAAATCTTGTTTATGATAATAGTACATGAAATAGTATGAAAATCAGAATAATTATTTCCAAATTTAATAATAAATATCAAATAATCCTCCAACACATGAGTTTGAGGTTGGCACATATTTTCTCCTAATAACATATCTAGATAGATGTTGAATATCTCTATTTTTTCATTCTCTATATCTATTAGTACTTTGATACCAAGGAAAAATCCAATTCCATTTATTTATTAATAATGAATATATCCAATGGGCCCCATGTAACCTTGCTTCTCAACATCATTCAGCATGTATTTAGCTATATTGTTGTTTGAAATCATGTAATGAAAAATCTCACCATCATCCATCTTGTAACCATGAAATATTAAAATCTATCAAAAGTCCACATTCAAGATCAGAGGAAATCAACCACTAAATAAATTCCCACCGAAGAGCTAATTTAGCAACTCAACAGTAATGGAAAAAATGGAATAACTAAAATATCCCACCCCTCATCATAGGATTGAGAAGGCGGGAGGACTTTAGTTTAACTCAAGTAATATCCCCAAAACAAAAAAAAGTTTTAAATAAATTCCAAGGATTTCATTAATAAGAGGGGGACAATTATGTTGTTGAAAAAAGAACAACCAACCAGATGTGTTATAACCAAATATACCACTAAATTATGAATGAAAAAATGAAAGAAAACTCCTGATACCCATTTATATCAAAAACAACTACAATGAGTTTCAAGATAGAAGATTTAAAAACAACCATGTATATAGTGGTAGAATACAAAAGAAATAAAATTCAAAGACAATCATAACTCTAAGCTCCAACCTTCTAGGCGATCCACTCCATAAAAAAGCCCAAGTATCACTTATAACTAAAAGAGAAGTTTAATAATTTACCTTTTCCCATTTATTGATATGAAAAATATCAAAAATCAACAATTTACTAAATTAGTGCTGAGTAATGAAACCCAGTTGTATTTCCTGTTATGAATATCCTACTCACACCACTAGGATAGAACATGTTAACACATTTCTATAAAAAATTGTATAAAAAATTTTATGAAAAAATTTAAAATAGTTCATAAAAAATCCAAAACTATTACCAATAATTTTTTTTCCAAAACTAAAAAATGTTCCAATGGAATAAACAAATAATGTTTCCAAACCATTTCTGAATCCAATTTTCATAGCCCATTCCAATCAACACACCCACACATCTACCAATTATTCCTAGATGATAATTCCATACTCATGAGCTTTATCTTATTCATTTACCAATTAATCACAATATTACTAATATAAAATGTACCAGAATGCCTTTGGCACTGAGCACAAGGTCATATTTCAACCCAGACTCAAATACAATATGAACACACATGACAAATTTTTTCCAAAAAACAATGTCGATATAATCATTCCAAAACAATTTCAATAGAATAATATTTTTATTTAAATCCCTTTTACAAATTTTTTTTCAATTAATCAATCCACGTAACTATTTTTAAATTTACCTTTCAAAATCTTTTTTCAAAGAAATTTTCACAACAATTCCACTATTTAACAAAAATCCACAAACAATCACTAAAGTGGTTCTCTACTACGAATTTAAAATATATATTAATATAAATGTCAATCAATTGAAATATTTTTAATATAAACCATCATGATCTAATAATAAGAGTCGAGAGTGAATCCACCTACCTCGGAAAACCATTCGAAAATCAAAAAACGGCAGAAAAACATCAATGAAACTGGGTTGAAACTCAAGAAAACCACCTTAGATATCCTCCCCTATAAAAATTGACAAATTAAAATATTTTTTCCATCAAAAAACATTTATCCATACAAATTAGACGTATATCAATGCATCTGATAGGGAGGGGTAAGTAGATCATAGAAAACCCAAGAAAAACAACCAAGAATGATGACATACAATGAGATTCTGGCTTCACTGAACCATTAAAATCCTTCATATCATCTTCATAATGATTGGAGAAGCCTCTACATCCATTAGGAGGAAGTAATTTTGAGGTTGGGCCATTTTGAAAAAAAACTAGTTAGTTAGATATGATAAATTTTTAGATACAAAATTAATGGATCTTGTTTTTAAAATGAGCCTAGTTAATCAAATAGTTAGACAAATATTACACTAAAAGTGTGCAAGCTTCTATCTTCGGGGGAACCTCACTTGGTTTACTCACACAATTTAAAAACCATAAACCAACAATGAAAAATATCAATGTCCCACTATTCATTGTATCTATTTGGATAATGCATGGATTGGACAAACCGTCTACCATATTTGTGAACCTACCTAGAGCACTTTATCACACAATGTATGGTTTCCTATATGATATTCATGGTTTTCAGTAACCATGCACTCATCATGAAAAATTATTATAGAGTCTGAATCATTCCAAAATTTCTCTAAACACTCCCAAAAATAACCCAAAAACATTACATAGTTAAAATCATAAAAGATGGGTTACCTAATTGAAATTGTTGGTTCTATATTCTCCCAACTATTATCCTTTCCTCCCCAATAATGTATAAAACCCGCATTTTGAAGAAATAGTTCTGGTCAGTACACTTTCATTTCCTTCTCACATTCCCAAGTCTCTTCCTAAAATTTTCCATGTTTCCACAATCCATATGGTAGACCAATTAATTTTCTGTGTAGGAAATTATCTTTCCTACCAAAAACAAACACTAAAATGTGAAATAAGGATGAATATATCTCTAGTTCAATGGCATCCCTTTCAAATCACTTGGTCAGGATCAGGCCGATACTTTTTCCACTAAGAGACATGAAACTAATTTTGCACAACACTGAATTGTTATTGAAATTTCAGCCGATATTACACCTCACCAACCAATTCATATATCTCAAAAGGGAATATTGATCAACGAGATACCATACCTTGATTCCCAAAATGATCATATCTATTCCTTGGATTGATCCAAAAAAATCATCACCCACAAAGAAAAACAATAGGGCATCAATGATGATATGCAGTTGATTTCTGATGACACTGTGCTATCTTCATCCGTTTCTTGATCAACAGATTCTTATCTATTCTTTCATGGATAGGGATCATAACAACTAGTTAATATAACCAATTTCCAACCCTAAATGTTTATAATGATAAGGATGCCCATACTAATCTTCAAAAGGATCTATTAGTATCAAGTCTTGAGATTGTTAAATGAGATCTATACTAATAGTATGTGATCCTCCCATGAACCACATAAATGCATTAAAAACCCACAAAACATGTCTTCCAATGTTAATATCAGCCTCCTGGACTTCCCATCCATATGAGGATGATACATCATACTCATGGTCAAATGAGTCCAATGGATTTTTTATAAGGATGTTCCAAAACATGACATATTCCTCAGATATCTTTCTGAAATGATCAAAACTAGAATGTCATGGATATTTACCACATCTTAAATATATATTTTTTAACAATTCCTTCATGGAATGATATTGATGAATGAAAATGAAATGATATGACTTTGTGACCCGATCCAATATAATCCAGATGGAATCATCTTTCCGAATAGTTATTGGGAGACTTGTTAAAAATAAATGTCCATCTCCTCCTATATCCATACTAAAATAGATAAATAATGAAACATACTTATTGGTTTCCAATTCTCTAAATTAACCTGCATACATGTTTAGATTTTAGAAATGAATTCAACTACCTTCCATTTTATATTGAACCATCATAACTGTAATTTCAATGTCTTATACGTATTTTGTATTCCAAGATGAACATCCCATAATAAATCGTAGTAATAATGAAGATGATGTTCTTGAGAAGCCATATGTATGGGCATCTAATTTCTAAACAACAAAAATAAACTCTCATCCAACTTCCACCCCACAATGGTATCCCCACAATTGAGTTTTTACCACATCACCACACATTATGAATCATATGGTTCCACCTCTTTATCCATGTTTACAAAATCTGAAACAAACTAAACTGGTATGAATGTCACAACTTCAGCTCAACCATCAAATTCTATATCAATGTAGGCAAGGATTTAAAATGGCATCCACTCATCTAAATCTTATTTTTATGATTGAGTATATTACATTATATTTAATTCATCTTCCACTAATATACCATTTCCTAATGTATACATCAATTAAAAGTAAAACATTTCAAGATAATCCATATATCTTATTTTTCTTCAATTTAAATAACATTGTGAAAAAATACGATTCAATCTATTATGATCCGTAAGCATAGTAAATTTCTCTCCAAATAGAAAATGATGACAAGTCTAGAATTCATGTACTACGATTCATAACACCAAATTGGGAATTGGGTTATTATTATAATGTAACTGCAGCTGTCTTGATCCATATACAACAAAATTATTTCCCTACATGATAACACACCCCAATCCAGATTCCAAAGCATCACAATGCACCACATACACCCTATTATGATTCCGAAGAAGTTCAAAATCACTGTTGCTGGGAAGAAGAATTTAATCTCTTGAAAATAAATCATTTATTCTACAAACAATTAAAATGGAACATTATTGTTTTTTAAATATTTTATATGATAAGTCATTCTTGAATGATCCTGAAAAACTCATGAATTATAACCATCTAGACGAAGGAAATTATGTATCTTAATGACATTATTTGGTGGTTTATAAGAGATAACATACATTATCCTTTCGAGATCCATATAAATTCCTACATCAGATATTAAAAGGACAAAGAAATGTACTTCCTGTATACAAATATTACAATTTGATAAATGGGCATATAGATAATGATCCCAAAAGACTCCTAACCTAATATCCACATGTTTCCCATGCCCATTCCTTTTCCATCAATACACCAATATGTCATCAAAAAACACTAACACAAAATAGTCTAGAAACCAATGAAATATGAAATTAATAAATTCCATAAATATCAATTGTGAATTCATAAGAACAAAAGGTATTAACACATACTCATAATGGAAATATCGTTTTTTTGTAATAACTATTCATAATATCCTCCTTCTGAACTCACAATTAGTGAAATCCTCATAATAAGTCAAGCTTACTAAACCAATGACCACCACTCAACTGATCAAACATATCATCAGTGAATGGAAATGTATATTGTTTATTTATTTTAACTAGGATAATATTGTGATAATGCACAAAAAACAAATGAGTTCCATATACCTTTTTACAATGAAGGCTAGTTTTTTCCCAGGATATGTGTTAATCCAAATGAACCCTTTTATTACCATCTTCTCCAATAAAACTTTTAACTCCATTTATTTAGTTGGCACAATACGATAATATATATTAGAAATAATAATGGTTCCTAGAAAGTGATTAATCATAAACTCCACTTCTTTTATAGTTGGAACCCTGATAAATTTTCATGAAACCCATCTGGAAAATGGTTAACCACTGTAGGAAAATTAATAATCACGAACTCATCCAAAAATTCAAAGGAAAATGAGACCAAAAATTTCATGAATTTTCCAATTACTTGTGCGAAAAAATCTATTTCCCCATCCATTACATTTTGGTCTACTTCGATGAGATTATCGATGCCATCTTCAATTGTAAAATTGAATCATCCTGTATAATTGTCAATGTGAGCCTTCAACATTTTTAAACTATCCATACCAAGGATTATATCATAGACATCTATCTAAAGTAGAGATAAACCCATATCATCTTAGTTACTTCCACATTTATAGAATAGTACTTTCATAAGTATTCACATAATTATCTTTGACCCAGAGGATTTTGATTTTTTATAACACAAAGCTTCTTCTCAACTTTCAAACTTATCAAATCTACATTATAAGAAGATATAATGGAATTATATGCCCCTATATCAAATAAATCTTCCATAAGGGTATAATTAAAATGAATCATATCTCTCACCAAATATGGTCCGGATTTATCATCCATGATAACCTACTCATCTCTATATAATTTCTTATTGGATTCAATTTTGTTTCTATTTTATTATTGATATTTCACTTCATAAGGAGACATGATATTCCTAGAATAACCATGAATAGATTTGTTATACATATGATATTGATTCTTTTCCCCTCATCCTGTCATATCATATAGTGCCTGCAATACCTGAGCAGTGTCCCAAACACCCATTCATGGAGAATTGCAACAGTACAAATGATGATGCCCATTTGATTGAAATTGTGGCATGCTCTAGGTGGTTCATTACACTTTCTATTGATGTGGTTTAGTAAGCAACACTAGAAACATCCATGATTTTTCTTGGGTCTTGGAGGAATCTTAATTGTTCACGTGGTCTGATTATGATGTGTTCCATATCCTTGATGATACATGTTCCTCTTTCTGTTCTTCATAGTATTAGATTTGTCACCTCCTATCATGAAGAAAACCTTACTTCACATGGACATTCAGATATGTTAGATATCATAAAAATGGTATCCATTTATAATCATGATAAAATGGTTTCAAAATCGGGAATGATTATTTGACCAATCTAATTGGTTCACATATTTCTTAGGTGAAGCCACATTATATACAACATTTTCCATCTAGTTTCTATGATTCTTATCGGGTGCCTTTTTCAACAAATACAACAACAACCACAATTATAACTCTCTAGGAATAGAATGTTTATCAATTTAAAATTATATCTCATCATACTATCACCATAGATATTTCTAAATTCATCCACATTCCATGTTCAACCATTTTTAAACACAAATCAACTCACTTTTGAAAATAAAACAATAATAAAAATACCACAGAGATGAATTTTTTAAAAATACGTCATTTCTAAATAACATTATCATTTTTTAAAATCCACAAATTACATCAAATCATTACTTATAATAAGATACACACTCATAGTGGGATTTCATTTCTATAATTCATGTATTTATCATATAATTGGTCAAACACATGATAATGAGATTCCAATTCCGATAAGTATCTCCAAAACACCTATTTACCCAACTCATTGGTAAATTGATGTTCAATATAAAAACGTAAGATACATATTTTTTAGTCTCTAAAAATCAAGTCCCAAAAATTCTTATCTTTTCGTTGATTCCAACTAAATAATAACCATAATGAATTTTAAACACCGTGATTGATTACCAACAACATATTAAAGACACGTTATTCTAGAAATATATTTAGAGAGACCAAGATAATATCACATGTAGCATCATTCCCCTCCACATTGGTATGAGAATGTTGGTGGACGTTACAAGTCTTTAAAATAAATACCCAAGATAAAAAAGGCTGGAAATAAATGAAAAGTGATTCATTAATTGGTGTGGTATGATTTTTTCATTTGAAAATAAAACATCAAACCAATCATGTTATAACCAACTAATCTAATAAATGTTTCATGATAAATATAAATCTAACTCAAGCATCTAATTTATATCAAAACCAACATGAATGATTTCATTATTGAAAGACTACAAAACATCCAAGTAAAAACAAAATGTCTACAAAACCAAAAAAAATCAAACACAACCATATCTCTATGCTCTGACCATCTCCATGCTGCAGTCCAAAAAACATCCCAAGTATCTCTAAGCCCCAATATAGAAGTATGATACATTAAATTTTCCCATTACTCATTAAATAATATCTTAAAATGCACAAAATATCCTAAGTATGGTTGAGTAATGAAACTTAGTAGACTTTCTCCCAATGATTTCCAGACTCACACCAATTGGATAGAATATGTTAGCACATTTAAATAAAAAATGTAAATAAAAAATTATATAAAAAATTTAGAATAAATTCACTTAAAGAAAAAAATATTTATATGAAAAATAATTTTCAAAACCAAAACTGTTTTCCAAGGAATATGGCCAAGAATTCTTCCAAACAGTATCACAATCCATTCAGCATAACACATTCTAATCGACACACCCACACATCGAATCATGCATTCCTAGGTGATAGTTCCATACTCATTATCGGTCTCCCATCGATCTACCAATTCATCACAACATAACCAGTATCCCATGTGTCATTACACAATTGGCACTGAGCATAAGGTCATATTTTTTATGTTTTCTTTTCCCTACGATATAAAGAAAGGTTTTAGATAAGAAAACAAAAGGGGATGATCTTTATGGGAGATGTTGAAGATCTATCACCACAATTAGAATATTATGTTCCGTGTTTCCAGAGACACTAAACTATTATTGTCATTAGGTTTCGGTTTTTGTTATGTATTAAGTATTCCACAAAATTAGTGTAATATCCATGTACGTCACGATTTGGGTCTCTATAGGCAGAGGGAGATGTCTTTGTAGAGATGGTAAAGAAACCACTAGATAATGGAAGTGGGGGACTAGGGGTGGGTTCCCTTACGATAGGAGTCGATGAATTTCTTGTGGTCTGTATCGAGATACTCAATGACCATGTACAAAATATAACCCCATCCTTTGTTTATCACAGAACCATCTATCATTATAATTAATTTCATTGAAACATAACAAACTCACAATATATAAAAGCTCTAAATTTTCAACATTACACTAATAAAATATTCTATTCACCCATAAAGAACAATTTCCAAACAAGAAAATAACAAGTCTATTTAAAATCCCATTTTCAATTAAAAAATAACCAAAAATAGTAAAATATGATTTTTCATTGAATAAAAAATAATATATTATAATGAAATATAGATTTAAAATAATGGTTATAGTGGTGATTTTTTTTTAATTATATAGGATAAAATAGAACATTCAATTACACTTTTGGTCAAAAAATTCTATATAAAACACATAAAATGATTTATTTTGAAACCCATTGATAGAGAGGAAGAAAAATCATTTATAATTTAATCAAATAAATATAATTAAATTCCAAAAATTATTTTAAATAAGAATGTGGACTAGGATGAAGAAACGATTCATGGAAATAATTAAAGAATACTTATATTAAAATGAAAGTGAATTATAACTTTGGAAACATTTCAATCATATGTCCCATTTTATAACAAAAATATCAAAAGATTAAAATAAAAATTTAATATAGAAACTCATGTCATAAAAATAAAAAGGGTCTGTATATAAAATTGATAAATGAATATAGGTAGATAACAATGAAATACGACTCAAGTAATAGAAATTAAGATGAACCCATTACCTTGAGTCTGAATCATCACGTTCATTATTTTTCTTCATAAATAATAATATTATGTTAATTATTTTATTTCTTAAGAAATTATTTCATGATAATTATTCAATAATTTTATTTATATCCATGATATACAAAATTAGTCAACCATTTATGTTCACTTGAGAAGCTTTGATTATATTTGGAATTAATATATCGATAAAATAATTTGGTAGGTGGACTATGGTCAAAGATACTATTAATTAAATATATCCTGATTAAAAAAACTAAAATAGTTAAAATACTTTTACATAAAGTCATGAATTATGGATATAAACATTTTACTATAATAAATTCATGGAGACTGTTGACCATATAAGCAGATTACTAATGTTTCAAATTTCAACGATCAATTTCGAAACATGGTAAGTACTGTTTTATCATTATATATTATTGATAATATCACATATAAAATTTTATTTATTTAAATTTACCTATATATATATATTATGTAGTTGTTTTTGTTATTACAAATTAATATCATCACATTGTGGAGATGGTAGTCTACACGTACATATGAATGATGTTATAATTTTTCTGTGAGTGGAAAGGTAAAAAATAAAAAGAAATATATAATATTTTCAGAAAAATAAATATTAAATGAATATAATAATTATTTATTTTATATCACAATCATTCATTAAATTTATCTATCTAACAATCCTTGTAAAGTGTTAGTGAAAAATGAATCACATCCCTTTGCGATGTGTTTGTCCTCTGTACACATGAGCGACGTTATCATATCCTCCACAGAATTAAAATTAAGAAGATATATTGGAAATAATAATTCCAGAATTATAATAATTTAACAAATAATATATATATATATATATATACATTAAATTCATAATTATAACATACCTTGGGAGGTGATGCTGAGAAATAAATGACATTGTTTCAGGAAGCAATAGTATGTCGTATACAGTAATAATGATTTAGTATTACATTTGATGGTAGAGGAAATGGATTTGGGCTATTACACAAAAAAATAAAATATCATTTATGGGATATAGTATTATTATTTCATAATAATTGATAAATAGTGTATATATGTGGAAGAATAAATAAAATTAAAAATCTTTATTAAGCGGAATACATCTTCTTATGAAATTGCTTAGGTTTTTATAAAAAAACCTTATTATGATAGATTTATTATAATAAAATAGATATAGGTCATGGATATGGAAATAAGAAGTATATTTGGTCATTTATTGGGTGATCCAAATGAATATTATAATTTTAAATAGAGAGGAAATATGGTGGCCTTTTATAATAGTGTTGAGAGCACACATGTAATTTTTTATAACAAAATCGTTTGCCCCAATTTTTTCACATCCCACATGGCCCCAAAATGGAAAATTATAGTGAATTAGAAAATATTGGGTCACAATATGTCCCAAATATAGAATTTAGTAAAAAATATACATCAATTATATCATTCCCTTTTTAGTTTAACCCCTATGTAAATTCATTTTTTACAAAACCACAATAAACTATTTTTATTATTTTTACTATTCATTATGAAAAACATTTAATTTGATCTCATTAAATAATATGAATCATTCATGTTAAAAATATTTAATCCATTTTAAAAAATTAAATAATATGTCCCTAATATATAATTTAGTATAAAATATACATCAATTTTATCATTCCCTTTTTAGTTTATCCCCTATGTAAATTCATTTTTTAGAAAACCACTATAAACTATTTTTATTATTTTTACTATTAATAATGAAAAACACTTAAATTGATCTCATTAAATAATATGAATCAGTCATTTTAAAAGTATTTAATCCATTTTAACAAATTAAATTCACATAGTGGAAAATTTTTATTTAAAATTAAAAACACATACCTGATGAAAATGTAGTTTTCCGAGAAGTGTATTTTTCAGGAAAATGATTACTTGATATTCACTATACGACTATTAATAATATTTATAATTATGTAAATAATATATATATATATATAATTTAATTTAAATAATTTTACATTAAGGTATTTTAATTAAATAGAAGGATAAGCATTATGCACTTTAAAATAGTTTTCAGAAAAATCCCATGTTTAAACCCAAACATAAGATTATACGAAAATCCAATTTGAAGTTGATTAAAATTTAATTATTTGGATTATATATAAATAAATAATACTTATTTTACTTAAAATAAATTTTCAAAACATATTTATAATTTTAAATTTATTAATTTATTGAAATCAAAATACATTGTGACAAAAATCATAATTTTTCACTATTCATCCAAAAATTAATATTTTCAGAAAAATAACAAAATTTAAGTATAAGAAAAATTTATATTAAGAATAAATAAATTAAATTAATATTTATAAATATAAATTCTACTAATTATTAATTAAATTTTTAAATTAAACCTTTATTGAAATGAGTTTAGTTAAAAATATTAATTTTATGAATTAAAATCCACTAAATCTTTTTTATAATGAATATAATTGTATAATTCATATTAATAAACTTGAATGTGGATTATTATATCCTTAAAAAGGTTTTAAATTAAATTAATTTAATTAAATGTGATGTCAAAAGTCTACATAAAATTGAATATGTGTATAGTGATAAATATGTCTCAAAAGAGTGTAAATTGAGGAGAAATATCTTACCTCACATTTCATTTTAGTTTAAAATGATTTAAAATCCTATATAATATTTTTAGGAATGTAATTTATTTAATATATAACCATATTTACTTTTATAATATCATATATAATATTATTATATCATTTTTCCACCTTCCCATTAATTACATTTAATTATTAACATTGTTTTAGTTGTTAATTGCTTTATTTTCTCATGCATGTTCTCTCATGAAAGATAATGTTATTTTACATAGGATAAAGATACATAATCTATGTAATGATATTAGTATTATGAAAATATATTTTTTCTTTAGATATCATTTTTGAACAATTCATGAATGTTGGACATAGAAAATGAATCACAACGCATTGTGGAGATGACATGTTATATGTACTTACGAGAGAATATGTCGTTAAATTAATGGTTGAAAGTTTGTTTAAGTGTAATATATATTAATTTTAATTTATTAATATCATATTATATTTATTTCCTATATTTATTATTTCAATCATTATGAATGTCTATCTATTGTGAAGATGGTAAATAAACAATGTCAATTCATGATGCGCTAGTCCACAATACATACAAATGATGTATTTGTTTCTTATTTTATAGAGAAGGATAAGGATAAATATTATACAATAAAAATAATAAAATATAAATACATTTTATAATAATATAGAAATTTATAATATGTAATCGATGGTGGAAATTGAATAAGTAATAATGAAAAAGTTTAGTGAAGATAATTACCTTCACTTTGAAAAACCACCTTTAGGACTATTATTAAGGAATCCTGGTTGGTATATTATGAATAAAATCACCTATTCAACATATATAAATATTTTGGGTAGATGTTTAATAATGTTATGGGAAAGATACATTTATAGATAGGTGTAAGTAAGGGGATGGGAGCCCTTTTATAATTGTGGAGGAGTGACAGTTTTTATATTTCTCAAACCTATTCAATAATGGTAATTCACTCTAACCAAAATTTACACCAATATAGATATATAATGGGGTGGAGGTATTATAATATTGAACCAAATATCCACTAGGAAATAGAAACAAGTTGTTTACATTACCTCCAATGTTACACACTTTTACTATTTTTGTTTTAACCACATTAACTAGTTTCTTTATCATAAGTAATTTATCCATTAAGACTAAAAAATTGAGTATAATTAGATACTTTGGACCCAAATATTCTAAATATTATGAAAATTATTAATGAAAAATTCTATGTATATGGACCATAAATATTAAATCAAATGTATCTCACGTGAACAATCATGTTTTTACATTCCCCATGATAATAAATTGATACAAGTTTACCACTCCTTGTGATGAAAAATTAAATTTAACTAATTAGATAATATTAAATTTTCTTATTCTAAATATGGTATCTATTTTATGGAATTTAAAACAAAAATAGTTATAAGTTATTTTAAAATTAAACCCACAAATCGTGTCGAAAAATATTTTTTCATGAAAAGCATTTTAAAACTATTGATTGATATTATATTAAATATATAACCATTGAAAATAATTATATGGATTTAAATTAATATATTTAGACATATAATAAACAATTTTATTTTAATTAATTAAATGTTAATATTATTTTATTTAAATAAAATCAATAGATAATATCCCATTTTAATAAGTTATATGAAAAATATCCATTTTACTTGTAATTATTTTTGTCATTATTTATATAAAACTTATTGTAAATATTTTTTTTCAAAAATAATGATATATTATTATAAATAAAATAATTTATAGACCTGTATTAGTTTTTCAAAAAATCATCATAATAAGGGAATCCTTTAAAAATTTAATTTTGACTTATTTTTACAAAGAAAATAAAAAAAGATACTCTTCCATTAAATTTACTTCTTTTTCCAATAGACATATAATTTTATTAATAATATAGTTTTTTTAAAATATCATTTTCACTTAATATAATTGATGTACAGGTGTTACATTATTCTCCACAATAAAAACATCATCCTTAAAGTTTTCATGTATAATACATTCTAAAAGAACGAGGGTTGTTCTCCCTCATTAAATCCTATATTTAGGATATTTCTTCTTATATTTTATGATTTCTCTATATTACCTTCACAATTTGAGTCATCATATTCAACTGTAATTTCTCCCCAATTTCAATAATTTGAATCGGATCTTAATAATAATATATAATAAGTCACACTTATATTTATTCAGATATGATAACTTTAATTGGGTTTGGAAAAAACATCCATAACAATGATATATGGTCTAGATCATTCACTTTATAGAGGATTGGTTTGATTTTAAATTGGAAAGCCGTAGATCTAATCATATCTAAACTATTAAGTGCTCTGATGTACATGGGGCTCATTTCTCCCTTCCAATCAAGCCTTATGACACCCTTCCAGGGATAATGTTTCAAGAAAACATGATCTCCCACTATAAATCCAGTATCTTTAATCTGATTATTAGTATAACGTTTACCATATTTGAGAAGAATTGTAGTTAAACAAAATAGTCTTTACATTTTTCATTACCTCCTAAAAATTTTCAAGGCCTACAACTCTTCTTTTACCAAATTTATCTGAACAAGTTGGATAATGAAATATCATTGTATAAAATGCATTATACAACACCATTTGATTACTTGAATTGAAACTATTTCTATAGAAAATAACTAAAAAGATTAAATACTGATCCCACAAACCGTTAAAAAAATGTGTTAAAAACAACAAAATTTCTTCCAATGTTTGAATAGTCCTTTCAAACTATTCATTCATTTGAGGATGGTAGGTAGTGCTCAAATAAACTCAATATCAAGAGCCTTCAGAGGGCTCCTAAAACAATTAATGTTAAACAAAGGACCTGATCAGAAATAATTAAAAGTCGGTAAACCATTATGTATTAAAAATTCATTAACATATACCCATGTGGGCTTCCCAAGTGGTAAAAATTTTATTATAGAGGAAATTTAATGATTTTGATAAGAGATCTATAATCACCCATATTGTATCTTTTATTTTAGGGGGATTTTCCATTCATGTGACAGTGTCTATAGTAATTTCATCACATTTTCAGATAGGAATAGGATGAGGATTCATAAACCCTATAGTATTTATTTCTATATACATGTACTTATTTTCAAACCAAGAATCTTAATATATAATCTGTAATTGCATACGTTTTTTTATCCTACCAAAATTTTTCCCTCAAATACATATACATCTTTCTACTACTATGGTGTGTAGATAAATTAGAGCTATGAGAATCATCAAAAAATTTCTTTTTTATCCCATAAATAAATGAAACAATAATATCTTTATGAATATTATGTTTCAATATTCAGAAAATAATTTTTGTGACTTCCCATAAATCATAAAATTAATTTTCATTTAAAAAATCTCATCACAAGATTGAGAACTTTTTGTCTTTTTGAATAAATATGGTTTTTCTAAAATTTAAAAAGGATTGGTGTATCCCCTTTATTAATAATATTCATATATCTCTTTACTAGTTCATTGAACATATGATCCTTCTCAATCATCATTTTGGTTAGAATTCAATGATCATTCATGTTTAATATATTGACTACAATAAATATATATTTGGTTAATTATTTATTAGTAAATCATAATCCTTGAGGATCATAATCCATCACCACTTCCCCATATTTAACTCTATTTGTGAAAATACATTTTTAGGATCTTACTGTTTGTGTATATTTCATATTATTTATAATGTATCTATATGCTTAAAGAAATGATTATGGTTATAATCTCATGATAATGGATTGTATATCTTTTTTCATGGGTATTTAACTTCCTTGATTCATAATCAATAATTTTATCATTTAGTATATGTATACAACAAGGGATCTTCTTGGATGCATCACTATATATCACAAATATGTCATTTCATAGTGGTACAATGAAATTATGAACCTATTCCAATCTAATATTCAATTCAAAAAAATATTATTTACATTATATTATCACAATTAACCTTACCCCTTTTTCCTTAGGATTTATTATCTAGTTAACCATTGAGAAAAATTCTAGATTAATCATTGACAGTAACCTTAAAAACCAATGAAACTACACACCTATGTTATATTCATTAGAGTATGACATTCTCTAGCTACCTTTTTTATTGTAGGATCAACTAAAATTATGGTATTGGAGATAATGTGTCCATGAAATGAAAACTCATGAATAAAGAATACATAGTTTCCAAATTCCATATATAATTATTTTCCTATAAGAGCCTCATATATTTTCTAAAAGTGATTCTCATTGCCATCATAGATTTTAAATTACACCAAGATATCATCAGTGAATAAAAAAATAATGATATTAAGATATTGATTGAATACTTTGTTCATTAGATCCGTAAAATCATAAGGTGCATTAGTCAATTCAAATACTACTACTGTAACCTCGCATTGTCCATTCCTCTTTAATAATGTTGTATTCCGAATATCTTCCTTATTTACATGATATTAATGATACCTAGAATAAATTTCAATATTTGGAAAATATTTAACTCAATAAATTTGATCATATAATTCATTAATGTAAGGAAAATTATAATTTTTCATTATCATAATATAAATGATTTCCTTATAATAAATGCCAATCCTTAAGGATCCATCATTCTTATTAATGAAGAGAACATAGGCTCCCCAAAGTGAAACACTATGGAATATAAATCCCTTATCAAAATACTCATCTAGTTATTTCTTCAAATCCAATATCTCCACTACATTTATTCTATTGGGTTTCATAGATATTATTATTGCATTAAGGATTAAATCAATGGAAACCATTGTTTCACACACCGGTTGATGTCTAGGTATTTCATCAAGAAATACATCAATGTTTTCTTAGAAAAATATACATCGATGATTAAAATTTTAATTTGTATATTTTTTTTAATTTTTTCCTATGAATACCATTCATATGTGCTACTTCGCTTGATGTATATATTACTCATATGATGAAGTCTCTACTCTAAGGACAAAGAATTAGACATCTTTATTGCAAATGAAATTACCTTCCCCTTAAAAAATTTCATTATTTTTATAAATCCAATCAATACCAAAGATTTAACATAATTCAAATAATTGTATGATAATAAGTTCATCAAATAGAGAAAATTTATGTGTCACATTATGAATTTCATAACATATCATTGTCAAATTTAGATTTATGGAAGATTTTTTAAATGAATACCCCTTCTTATGGTGTTGGAGAAATATTTAATATTAGTATTAAACATGGAAACTATAAATTATTGTTATGATCTAGAATCCCATAAATCGTTTTCTATCTTTTTTGTTCTAATTAAGGTACCTTCTTCTAAATCATTAGGAAATTCCACCATAGCTGTAGCGATTGAATAAGCTTGGCCTTCTCCCCTCAACCTCATATATGGGTTATTTTCTTAATTCTTTCAGAATTGTTTTCAATAATTACAATTTTATATACAATTAAATCACTCTAAATAATTGATTTTTTATTGCCATCTAATTCATTAGCTAGATGATGCTTATCGTTATAATTTGAGAGAAATCCACTACCCTTTAAAAATTTTCTATGATGTTTGCTCCAAAATTTTTGATATTACGTACATTGATTAACTTTCTTCTTATTAATTGATGTTTTTAGATTTTCATGTAATTCGGTTTCCACATCATACCTTGTTTTCCTTCTAATATATTGGATCTATAAAATTATTTCTATTTTTTTGATAGTGTATAAAACTATTTCATTTCATGATGAAACTTTTTGAGAAACCATTTCACATATAGTAATTAGAATAAATGGGTTAATGAAATAGTCTATATTACATAATTTATTGTATATTTAGTCACTATTAAACATAGATAATCATTTTAATGTAGCCTCATACTCTGAAAACCTTTCTTCTTATTTTTTCATTAAAATTATGAACATTATTTTTATTGCACTTCATTTCCCAAAATAGATTTTTATAAAAAAATTTGTTTAAAAATTTATATTCCATGTGTTTGACAATATATTCCTCTCTAGTATTCTACATCTATGACAAACACTGGCCAAAATATCCGTTGAGATAATATACTATAAGTTCAAAAATTTTTATTTCATTTCATTCCATGACCAGAAATATTCTTTGAGGTGATTAAATCTATTTCATAGCTACCATTGGATTAGAAGTCCCAATAATTTATTGGGGATTATACTACATGAAGTTATCTGTTGTAGGAAAATTATTCCCTAGAATAGGAGGTTTATCCATTCATAATACAATATTTCTCATAACCACATTATGTTACCATTATATATCCATGATTTCCTCAGTTCCAATACTTGTTTTATTGGTTATCATAGTAAGGAAATTTATATATTTATAATGATAGATCATACCAGTATTTCTTCTTGTATCCATTTTTAAATAAAGACATATATTGGAATATCTTATAAAATTATAATGTTACACATAACAATAATTTAAAATGTATGGATATTTAATCTATGAATTGTAAACATGATTTATTTAGGGACTTCTTAATTTTAAAAAACATCACAATGGTTTTTAAATAAACATTCAATTACTTAAGGCATATGCCTTATGTGTTTCAAACCTGGTGCATATTAAGGCCTGTTTTCATGCACCATGTGATGATCAAGTAAAATACCAATGTTCCTTTTTGTAGTTATTAACCCGATGAATAACTATCAAAATATAGTATCTAGACATGGATGTGGTACTAATAAAGACCATATAATGTATACCTTAACAAAATTATAGGATCTTGTTTTAAAAAATTACAAATAATTAATTTATATCATTTGTTTATATTCCCAAATCGATGTTTCCATAATGCAGTTTCTGAAACTCACTTCTAAAACTCTTTTGATAAGAAGTATAACATCTACGACTCTAGTAGAACAGAGTCAGTGTCTACATTAATACATTGGCATAAATACGATGGGAAAATATTGATGGATCAATTGGTTCAGCCGTCTTATAGATTCAGATACGTATATGTTTCCCATTTTAAAATTTGAATAAAATATGAAACAATTTATTACATGTTAAACATTTTAATTTGGAAATAAAATATAAAACATTGTAATGGAAAAAATTCATTATCATTGAACTAATTTAATGATTTCCTCTTTATATCATGGGGAAAAACCAAATATTGGTATAAGAAAATGGTCAACAACATTTATGTAGAACATAATATATAACGACTAAAAAAGCACCTTTAACATTACAAGAATTTTTTTTGTGCAATAAACAAATGTTGAAAAATTTCATATTTATTAGTGCTAAATTAGGCACTAATAAATATAACCTTTTATCAGTACCTATTTTTAATACTGATAAATTAATCCTTTATCAATGTTTATTTTTATCACTGACATATGTATTCTTTATTAGTTCTTTATTTTTACCACTAATAATGGGAATCCTATATCAACGCTTTATTTTTAGTGCTGATACAGGGTATCATTTATCAACACTTTAATTTAAGCACTGATATTGTGTATCCTTTATCAGCAATTTAAATTTAGTGATGATTAATATTTATATAAAAAAGAAGTAATAAAATAAATAAAAAAATTTTTTAAAAAAAATTATTACAAATGTTATTTACTAAATAATTTTTGATAAAAATGATTATATTTATTATATATTAGTAATTATAAAACATTTTCTTAATTAGATAATTTTGATAATTATTGTTATTAAATTTTATATTATATATATATATAAATTTATATAAATGTGATTAACAAATTAAAAAATATTCATGTTCTTTACATTAAATTTCCATATTTATATTAAATAATGCTTTATAATTAAAAAATAATATGAATTAAAAATATTGATTATCATTGAAAAGTTCTAGACATATAATTGTTTGCCATTTGATTTTCCAATTTTACATAGATCTAATGTGTGTTATATTGATTTTACATATACATAATTACTACTTTTTTATATACTGTGCAAAGAAACCAAAATTGTCCATTTTTTCAATATTGTTAATGTATACTTACTCTTAATTTATTTAATTCCACTCTATTTTAACTCATATGTATGCACATAAAACGAGATATTCATTAATATTGTTAATAATATATTTTAAAAAAATATTTATAAATAAATAAATTTTTAAATGTTCAGTCACAATATTTATAAAATTATATATTTATATTTATCAATAAATAAATATATTTTTAAAAAAATTATATAATTATCAATTAGGAATTATAAATATTTAAATATTTATTAAATTTTTAATAATTATTATTAAATAAAGAATATATTAACTACATTTCTATTTATATATATTTCTCAAATATATATGTATAATTATATAAATATATATAATGATATATATAATATTTTTTAAAAGTATTTGTATAATTAAGAATTAATAACTATAATATTATAATAAATATTTTTAAAAATGATTTTATTTACTATAATACTATTTTTATATATATTTATTATGTATTTAATTTTTTTTAATATTTTAGTTTTTATTTTTTATTATAAATCTTTTAACAGTGTTTTAGTAATAAGCACTGATAAAAGAATCTTTACCAGTTCATTTTTTATTCTGATAAATATATGGATTTATCAGTGCTAAATACAAAACTAATAAAATGAACATTTATCAGTGTTGTAGATTTAGTGCAGAAAAAATGGTTTTATCAACGAATTTTTAGGACTAATAAAGATAAATCTTTATCAGCAGTTATTTATAATTGCAGATGAAAATTTCTCGTTCTATTTTAAAACCCCCAACTATTTGTGAACTCGTCACAATTTCATTAGATTTTGGTGGCAGCCAACAACTTTAGTTATCCTCCATAGTGAATTGATGCTCTAATCACACCACCTGACTGTTGTTGGCACTCTAGTTGTATGAACATCACAAACAAAATCTAGTTTTAGATTTCGGATGCGATGAATATGTGATTTCGCATCACTTTATGGCTATTTCCCCACCTGAGGTAGGTGGTTCCATGCCATAACAATATTATATATGTTTAATTTTCTTTATTGGTTAATTTTATCATTCTCTATATTTTATATTGGTGTTGAAAATATTTTTGGAAATCATTCGACATGCATTTCTCAGGAAAATAAATATTCTAAACTGAAAATAATTAGTTTCTATATTGGCCTTATTTTGAATAATTAGTGGAAGTGGTCAATTAATTTTTTGAGTTGTAAAAAATATAATTTTGTTGTTTCTTTAGGTGAATTTGTGTTTAAATAATATTTTTTATTGGAATTGGAACATTTTGGGCATGTTAGCATTATTATGCGTTTTGGAGTTTTAGTTATAAAGTGTTTACAAAATTAATAATTTTTTATTGAAATGAAATTTCGGTTATGGAAATGGTATCTTAAATGGTGTGAGTGATGTGAAATTTGATTTCAAAGGGTTAGAAATTCTTTCTTTTGGGTTTGGGTTTTTTAACATAAATTGGGTATGTTTTTTGTGTGTGTATGTTTTAGTTTGGTGTTCATTGGAAGGGTTTTAAGGTTTTTTTTAGTGGAGAAAATCATGTTTTCAAAGGATCATATATGACGAAATTTTTTTAAGTAAGTTCTTTAAGTAAATTCACATAATTTTATGTGTTTTAAAAGTTTTACCTTTTTAACGTGAATTTTAAATTATTTTAAAGTATGAAAGACATGATTTGAAAATGATATCAGGTTGCGTAATTTATTTTATAATGTTCCTGATATGGAATTTGTTTCCAATTCTTGTAAAACACTAGTTTTTTAATGGTAATTATTCTATAGATTAGTTTATATATTTTTTAAATTATATAAGTGTTTAAAATTATGTTTTATGAAGTTATGCGCTACGTTTGATTTTAAAAGTTTCATTTTCATGTGAAGATATGTGTTTATTTTATGTAATGCCTTGCAGAACCTCATGGAATTATTTTAGAAAAAATAGTTAATGAATTATAAATATAAATAATAAGTTTAAGTCATGTTTGAGAAATGATTTTGTGTGCATGTTTTTTCAAAAAGGGTTTTGGTGTGCAATTTTTGGTACACTATGTGTGCTTTTCTAGCATTACATGAGTGTTAAAATGTGTTTTATTAGGTACATATGAATGTTAAACATGATTTAGAATAAATAAAAGGGAATCATAAGTAACCAGATAACTTGATTGTGCTATGTTAGGGACTCTTAATGATTTTATAGTAATATCATTTTCCACTGAATTAACGTATTGTTATATATTTATATTTCGTTGATTTATTTTTAGTATTACTCATATAAAAATATTTTTCTTATATATGTGGGTTCTTATTTTCAATTTGGGGTGCTATGTCCATCTTTTATTCTTCTTCTCCCTTAAAAACCATTCACCCATGTAGTATTGCATTTATCAATTTCTTTCACATTAACACAACAATCTTTCTAATAAGAGAAAATATGTTTCATATTATCAATCAGAGAGGTAATCTTGATGTTTTCAATGTAAAATAATTTTCCATAGAATTATTTTATTGTTTCATATCTATGTTTAATTCATTTTTTCGTATTAGTCAGATAATGATTTTTTTCTTATAAATGAGGATTATTTTGTTCAAGTTGGTGTGATATGACTAAAAATCTTACTCATTATCCCTTAAAATCTTTTCAAACATGTAGTGTTTCATTTATCGCATTCTTTCATGTTATATCCATAGCCTTTTCAATATTAAAAATGACACTACATTTGATCAATAATAGAGGTAATATTCATGTTTACATAGTAAAACAATTGTCCGTATAGTTAAATATTGTTTAATATTTATATTTAATTAATTTAATTTTATAAATATTCAAATAATAATTGTATTTTTATATAGGTGGATCATTTTGATCAAGTTGTGATACTCTTTCCAACATTAATGCTTCTTCTCCCTTAAAAAATGTCCACCCTAGTTGTAGTGCATTTATCGCTTTCTATCAAGTTACCTCCACTACCTTTTCAAGAATATGAATGATGTTATCTCTATTGAATCACTAAGGTAATACTGATTTTTTCACAGTAAAATTATTTTCCATAAAATTAATGTATTATTTTATATTTATGTTTAATTTATTTCTTCTTTTTATTACTCATATAATAATATTTTTCTTATACAGGTTGATTCTTTTGTTCGAGATGATGTGGCTTATTCAAAGATGATCATCCAGTTTTGGTTGTTTGACAAAAATATTAAATGGAAATAGTGGTAACATTGAAATTTAGGATTATTTATGAGTGTATTTAATAATTTGTATTTATATAATTGTATAACAAATGTATAAACTATATAAAATGTATATCATATTTTTTTTATAGAATTTGGGTTTCTAATATTCGTTTTATTTAAAATATTTATTGGGACTTGTTTGTAGATATATTTTGGCTGCTTCTTGTTCTTCTGGTGTTGTGGTGTGCTACTACAGCAGAATGTAGTATGGTTTTTATCATCACTTTTAAAAAAATTGATAATGACAATCATTATAAGGGATTGCAAATTGCTGATAAAGAACACATTTATCTACGCATCTAAAATAGGTTATTATGGTAAAATTTATCAATTCTAATAAATAAATCTATTATTAGATAATTAATAAGCACTGATAAATTTACCCTTTTTTATCTTTTTTTCAACGCTGATAAAAGTTTTGGGTATTTAACATCACTGAAGTTGTTAGAACTTTTTCTAGCACTGATAATGTTTCACTCTGGTGTTAGTAATTGCTTGTTTTTAGTAGTTTATTAAGAATAGATAAGACCAAACCAATATTTCAAGGTAAATAACATTAATAAAATTTCATTTAATCAATAACCTTCGTAGAGAGTTTCATATGGTAGAGATAAATGATAACCAAATAATTTCATATAAATAATTACATGATCTAAATGATAATCCATGGAAAATATCATTACAATAATATCATGTATAAAAATTATTGAATTCTCAATTATGGAAATTATTACAATTGGAATTCAAGATATCATACATAATGATATCTTTATTTTCAAGACCATGCACCAATACTATATAAAAACCTAGGAAACCCCATTTAAATTTGCCAACTGATTTATCTCAAGATACTTTTAGATGCATCTAGGGTCTATATACCCATAAATACATTCCCAAATCATTCCTCATATATATATATATATATTGTTTCAGTTAAATCATGAAAAAAATTCATTATCTACAAATATCTATATTTGGTAAATATTATTTATTTATCAAGATTTTTTCAAGTTAATGAAATATATTACACAGAAAAATGGTCTATGTAAATATTATATATAATTAAGGAAATAATAATATACATGATACAAATAATATGTATATTTAATATAAAAGTAATATATAATTAAAAATTATTAAAAGGAATAGATTATCTTAAGAGAAATATAAAAAGCACTAAATTACTCATGATTTGGGAGGTGGCCATCAGTTCATCAAGAATATAGGTTTTGAAAATAAAATCAAATCATTTATTAGAATAAATATAATGAAAGTTAAATATTAAAATAACCTTTCATAATTTTTTTTTTGTAAAACTGTTGAAAATTTTCAGAAGAAGATAAATTTCAGAAAATTGATAAAATATTATAGGCATTTGTTATCATCGTTACTTTGAAAAACATTAATTTTGAATTATTACAAGTAAAATATAAAATTTACCTTTTGAAAAATAGTTGAAAGATTCATTTACATTCTATTTTAATGTGAATGATAAATTCAAACATCTGTAATTGTTTATTTACTTAAATAAAATTACTTTTGAATAAAAATTGGAAAACACGGAAATGGAAGAAAAAAATATTAAACATAAAGAGAAGTAACATATATTTTTATTATAATAAATTCTTTTTTTGATTAATGAACAATAGATATAAAATTTTGGAATGAAGTATGAAGAATACATAAATATGTAGTTGATAATGAAAATTATTTTATTATATGATGTATATATTATAAGGTTCCTTCAAAGAAAATAAAAGCATTCCCAAAATAAAGTGATATTTTAAAATATATTTCTACCCATTTGGTAACATTTAAATTATAAACCATTGAAATAATATACTCAAATTAAAAAATTAATAATCATAAATAAATAGGTATTCATGTAACATATATTAATCTAGTCCACATAGACATATTAATACATGATTGGAGGCATAAATAAAAATTAAATACAAAAAAGGACAAAAAATCCAAGTGTCATTCAATGATTAGGTACGAAATTAGAAATCATGAAACTAGAAATAAAAAATTATTTATTTTGAATTCGATAAATATATTATAACATCATTTTAGTTCCTAACATAGTAAATGAGAAACTAGAGAATACAAAGACAAATGTGGTGAGCTAAAATATCATTAAGGGAGTAAACATAGAATTGAAGCATATAACAAGAGTCATACAACATAACATGATAGAATAAATGACATGGCCATGATTGAACATATGGATTCATAATATAAAGAACATGGAATCATAAGATAATAAAAATCTTATGAATTGGGAAGTAACATATAACATGAATTAAAAATGAATCACGCATAACTACCTATAAAATATCATTTGGTGGAAGAAGTCCCATAAATGATTTGGTTTACTACCTAATCCCATTAATACAATATCATGATAATAAATCATTACCCAATATGAAACCTAGCATGAAGTTGTTATATTACATAACCAAAGGGTGTGTTATAATGTTATACATGAAGTATGGGATTAAAAAAATTCTTTGAAATTTAAAATTCAATATGATTATATCATGAATTATGATTCCTAGATGATGTGAATACATGTAATAAAGTGGTTAGTTAACTTTAGAAATGTTTCAATTATGCACGGTTTTAGGGAAATGAGTTAGTCTCTTCAAAGGGGATAAAGGAATAAATATTTTAAAAAACCATATATTAAATAAAATAGGTTTTCATGTTATAATATTTGATATTCAGAAATTTTGGTGGGTTAAAAGAATTTATGTAGTGTATTTTAAAATGGGTAATTATCAAAGAAGATCCCTTTAATCGAGTTTTCTTATAAGGTTGAATTGGGAAGGGTAAATTTTATAACATATATTTACCCATAATGGAAATATGGATTGATAAATATATATATATATATATATATGAAAAAAATATAACGGATATATGATATGTATATATGAATAATGAAGACATAAATTGAGGAAGATATAGGGAGAGAGTCTGTACCCCATGTCAAATGTGGAGCTTTGGAGAGATCTCTTACTATATGTGTGATTTCATTATACAATTTCTCTTGATGTCTTGGATATAATAATAAGATTAATTAATTAAATAATTCATATATATTTTCACTTATATTTTAGTTATCATAATTTTATTTAGATTATTTATAACCAATTTGATGATTTCTGTAGATCAATTTCATTGATCCTAGAGCATTCAATTCAGGATTTCCTTGATGGTTCACTTATATGTAATTTTGGAAGTTCTATTAAAATAAGAATATTACTATAAAAGTGATATTAAATTGTATACATTATCTTATAAAATTTATAATTATACCACATATATTTTGAGATCATTTAGATGATTCATTTAATAAAATTGTAATGATAAATCTATAGTTTATTTCTGCGGGTTTTCCATCCATCTCTAACAAGTTTCATTTCAATTAATTTTATTGAAATATAAAATTAAAGAATGTAAAACCACATATAATAAAAATTATTTATTAGTTTTAAACAATTAAAAGTGAATTTAAACCTACCATTATGTAATTAGTTTAAAATGTTAAATCATCATCTATGATGGCGGTTAATTATCATAATGTGGAAAATTGTTTTTTCATTGATATGAGATGATCAAAAATGGGGTGGATAAAAGATATTTCATTATAAATATGAAATTATAGTATATACATGATACTATAATTATAAGTATATATTATATATAGTAGGTATGGGGATACATATGGAAAAAATAGATTAAAATAGGTAGTTTGAGAATGTTATATCTTTAATGTCAACTCCTTGACGGACCACTTAAGAAACATGGAATTGTTAGTTTAGCGATAATAGAAGTAGTTATACTTGGAGAATACTGGGGGGTAGTGAGTTTCATAGGTATTTTTATAGATTCCTTCATTTTAATGGTTGAGTAGTAGGGGTTGTGATGATTGTTATTTATAAAGGGAGGTGATTGGAGTTTTTTATCATTACATTCATCGGTTTTTTATTTTGTCGTACAAATATCAATATAATAAATTATTATGACTATATTAATTAAAATATTAATGTAAATTCGATTCAATATGTTCCCATTTGAGTCATTACAAAAAAAATCATTTATTTTCCTTATTATTTTAAATACCATAAATTTGTATATATCACAATTCACCAAAAAATCAAACTATTTTAGAAAAAGCCAAAACATTCACCAAAAAAATATGTTGTTGTTTATTTTTAAAAAATGTCTTTATTATTATGAATTTTTTACTTATATAGGAAATATATTTTTTTAAATCATCATTTATTCAAAAAATACTGATTTAAGTGTTATATTCCATTTTATGGCCTTTTGAAAAATAAATTACGGTCTCATTAATTTATCTTATCATTTAAATTAACATATTAAAAATTTATAAATCCATTTTTTTAATTATATTTTATATTAAAAAAATATATTTATTATCAAAGTATTATTAAAACATTATTGTTTTACAAAATATGTGAACACTACATTTACCATTTTTAAAATAATTATATACTTATACCAAGTTACACATATTTACTATTTTCATTTTATATGATAACTATATATTACATTACATTTATATAGGTGGGTTTACTATTCTAATGATCATGTTACAATTCCTAACTGTAAGAATTCTATTCTAACATTCGGGTTATTACTCTAACATCCATATTACTATTCAAATTGTATAATTTGTAATGTTCATATGGGTTCCCTAAATCCTATAAATAACTCTTTTTTTATTCATCCATCATTCACATATATTTTTCCCTCGAGGATAATATATACTTTCATCTTGAAATGAATATTTTATTATTAAAGTTATTTGTTATTTCTACACCATTTTTCTTGTGTACATTCATTTTGTGGGATCTATGAGATCCAAATATTCATATATTTATTATCATATTTATTTATCCCAATGTAATATTTTTAATCATTTTTCATTATTTCCCTATGGAACTTATCATTCTTATTTTTTTAGATATTTTTTTTGTTTGACTCCAAATGTGATTTATGAAATTTATAATATATAAAAAAATTTAAAATGTAAAATCCCATTAATTAAATTTCGGGTCATTACATTTATTCCACTTCATAAACTTTTCCCTATAAATTAAATTTTACATAATAAGGTGAGAATATGTGATGGAACTTCTCCTTCACCACCTTCTCTAGTTCCCATGTCACCGCTTCATATGAATGGTATTACCATTGTACTTTGACAATGCAAGTTGTCTTGTTCTATTTAACATTATCTCTATAGTATTAGAGATTAACTAGATATTCCTAATAAGAGAGATCATTTTCTAGTCATACAAACTCTGAATTCAATACATGTGAAATGTCTAGTATGTACCTCCAATATAGTGATACATGGTAAAAATAAAGTACAAATGATGAGGTTGGTGGAAGTTCTAGTTGATGTACCACAACTCCAACATTGTCATGAATATCATTGGGGATTATGTACTAGTGTTTTTAAATTCTATTCCTCAAAAATATCATAACTATCTTCCATGGAGTTATATGGATGAATACCTTATCTCCAACATTAAAAATCATGTCTTATTGATAATTTTTGGCATAGTTCTTCAATCGAATTTGAGCAGCCCTGATGTGGTTTTCAATCATCTTGACCCCATATAACTTTTCCTAAACCATTTCAAGTCCCATCTACATGTGTTCACTAACATCATCCCAACATGTAGGGGCTCTGTATCTTTTCCTATGAAGGGGATAATATGGATCCATTTAGATACATGATTGTAATCTATTTTTATAAGATATCTTGAAGAAAAAGGGTGTCAGTATCATACTCTTTTTATGTCCACCATGATTGATCACTACATAACATATATTTTATTAAAACCCCACTCATACAATCCATTGGTTTATGGGGATAATCTATACAAATATCCATATTTTTGAATAGGTCATATTAGAGATTATTATAAAAATTGAATAAAATCATGAATCTTGCTAAAATAATATTGATAGTGGTGTACCATGAAACCTCAGAAGTTTTCAAATGTATATATTAGAATGATGATCGAGTGAGAAGTTCTCTCAAAGTTCATTGAAATTAGCAGTCTTTGTAAGATGATCCACAATAACATGCATAGAATTATTTTCCATGGATGTATTCTGTAGTCTAGAAACATAGTACATGGTTATGCTTTCCCTTTTACATCTTGTAATGGATAATAGTTACATAAGCCCCTTATAAGTTCACCTTTTTTCATTCACATAATGACGTATAATGAACTTTGATTTATATTTTGAGATCTCCTTCTTTATGTTGTCCCACCAATAGTGATTTTGGAGATCTCAATCCATGTTTGATCCCCATAGGTTTATAGAGAAGGTAAATCTATGTGAATAATTTAAAAAAATATACATTTATATCTAGATTTTTTTGTATACATAGTCATGAATCAAATATTAAAACTCATTCCTCATCAATTTTGAACTCCATGAATTCCACTTTTCTAATATCTTCCACCTTCTTATGAATTTCAATATTATCTCTATAATAAACCATTATCATACCTAAAAGGGTTGTTTGATAAATATGTTTACAAATTATTGTTGATGTTACTTTATTTTTGATTACCATTTATATCCATTACATGTTTACAGATATTGTGTCCTTTTTAATTCTCATCATTGATAGAGTCGCATGATTCGTGCTGCTTGGAGAATCTTGCACTTTATTCTCACTACCACGATGGTAGTGTAATGGGAAGTCAAATGCATTAATGATAGTAGAACATCATCATTGTTGAAAATTAGGTTATTAATGTGTGAATATTTATTTAAGGATGTTGTGATCAGTTTCTATGTCACACATCTCTCTAGAGAGATAATGTTGCTGTATTTTCAATGTGATGATGACAACCTCCAACACCAGATCATGTGTGGAATAGTTTGTCTCAAAAAATTTTAGCTTACATGAGGCATAGTCTACCAATTTATAATTTCGTATTAGTATAATACAAAATATATTATTTGATTTCTTGATTCATTCCATGATTAATTCACCACTTGTGGGTAGTGTAAGTATCGGTTTAGTGATAAAACTCTTTTTTAAGTCATTGAAAAGTCTTCAAGTTAAATGGTTATGAATAAATTTATTCCCTTATGATTAATATTGTTTAGTGTGATAAAAAGTGATGATATTATGCCCATAAATCATCAATAATAACTAGATAGATCATGTAAGCTTAAAAACTCTGTTATAGTTGTAGGCATGCCCTAAAAAATAAGTTACTTTTTTTTTGTTTGAAGGGTGCTCGAATAGCCCTTTTCAGGTGATAACATGCACCAAGATTGTTACTTACGCTATCTAAAAATCACATTTACTGTACTTTTCATATATTTTCTCAATTATTTATGTATTTATCTTACTATTGAAATTTTAGAAATCATCATTATTTATATGGGAGTATATTAAAATATAATTAAATAATACTAAAACAAATTTGACTAGGAAATATGTAATGACAAAATTTATTAGGTTAAAATATAATTAGAATTGATGAGTCAGAAAGGCCTCATAATGACCTCATAGTGTTTAGATTTTATTCCCAAGGATGGCTTGAGAATATTTTCTTTATTCATCTTTAATTGGATATACCCTACGTGACGGTCCACCTCAGAAAAAGAATTTTCCCCATTTAGGTTATTGATAAATTCAAATATCAATTGTATGGGATACTTTTTCTCTTTTTTTTCTCGCTATAATTAATGTAGATACATATTTATATTCAATTATTCTTGATGAATAGTTCCAACGCACCCCATAGTGAAGTGATCAGGCATATTATAAGGCCCTGGTGTTAAACCTTACTTAATCTTGAGCTACTTCAAGATTACACATTTAGGATCTTTTCAGGTTTATAGTTTTAGATAATTAGATCAAAAAACTTTCATTACATTCCACATATAAACAAAGTTGTTAAATAAAAGGTAGTATTCATTTTTCCCATAAATGGAAACCTATTTAAAAAAACATGGATTATTTTTTGACACTTCCTTGACACTATCATCATATCATGTTCCTTTCCCTTGAACTGTGAAAAACATTTCAAAAACTTGGGATGAGGATAAAAAGCTCAATAAGGGATATAAAAATATGGAAAGGAAACATGAGTACATGTATACATAAGAATCAATAAAATCATACTTTAATCATAAAACATAAGCACTTTAACATACCTCATCAAAACATGAATAAATCATAGGAATCATAAGACATAAAGGTAAGTTGAGGCATTCATAACATTCTTACATAGGGAGTAACCCTCTTGTTTACGTTTGGAATACTCATCATAGTATATTCCCTAAATATCTTTAGATAAACCATAACTTTTAACCCCTTCGCATTACCCAATTCATTGGAGAGCTATATCGGGATCACCCACCGATAGTTTGTCACGGAACCACCAGTCTTCATAACAATTCCCAAGAACCATAACATAATCGTATCACATAAAACATGTATATAGGAAACATAACATTTCCACTTTTCAATCACAAGATATCAATAAAACACATTGATATAAAAAAATTATGAAAACCATTTTCAATACCCTAATAAAATAAGAGTAAAACATTGTATTTATTTTTCAATCAAAAAAAGTTATGGCTTGTAGAGGAAGCCAAAAATCAAATAATGGTCACGGCGGCGGAGAAGTCGTTGTCGCCGCATGCGTACGACAAGAGAAACATTACTTTTTGTCGTTTAGTAAAATGCTTCATATAAAATGATTCCTTTTGAATAAATGAAAAGTCCAAGTGTTTTATAGACCGTATAAATGAAATTTGTGTATAAAACAAAATATTCCTCAATGAAAGGAGATTGAGATGATGTCCCTTACAAAGACGATATCCTTGGATTAAGGATAAATCAATTACATAATTATGTGTGACAAAGGAATACACCAAATATAAGTGGATAATAAGTGTAAAACAACTAGAGGACATTCACACATATTCATATAACGACGTATACAAGGAGTACAAGTTTATCCCATAGAATAAAAATTGGGTTAAGAAGTTCCCTTGAAAAAATTGGACAGCAGAACGATGTCACTTTAAAATTCAGAAAAAGAGTTGATGAGTGATAAAATTGGTATATCATCACTTGTACATAAAATTTACATCAATAAGGATATATAATAACATATCCTAACATAATAGTATGTGAATTAAAAGACATAACAAAAGAAGTCTTTTAAAAAGAGGATGGTGAAAGGTCCCCTTACCGAGTTGGGTAACTTTTGAAACGTACACCCCATGGAAGAAGGGTCATACAATGAAGATTTAAATACCCATAAATGAAATTGTGCTAACCCAAGTGTATAATAATGGGCACTACATACACCACTCAATGGAAATAGTGGAAAACGTAGCATAAAGGTCACGGGAATAAAAGTGAGATGAAAAATCCCTTACGAAGACTCGGCACCCTAACGACGCCACTTAAAACTTCCAAAAATGGTTTTATGAGATAAAATAGGGTCTCTCATAATATGAACAAAAAAATTACAGTATGATGCATATAAGATAACATCCCCAAACATAATAATGATGAGATTATATGAAATGACATAAAAGAGATTACTTAAAAAGAAAGAGAGAGGTTGGATCCCTTACCTCGGGTCTGAAATGACTCGATCATTCTTTAACCTCCTGAATAATAAACTTGATTTAATTTATAATTTCTTAAGAACCTTTTTAATGTTCATTATTTCTTTTATATCACTTAATACCATGCTATGAACACTATGTAATTATTTATGTTAATAATGGTCGTTTTGTAGATCATTGATACTTGAGTCATAAATAAACTATTTATAATTACAAGTTGTTCATGTGTTAAAATATATATTATATCCACAATTATAATCATTATGTAGATATCATATATATCATATATATATACATTATATAGTGCATTTATAATATTAAAAAACATTTAGAGGTAAGAAATGAAATGCACCGTTCATGGAGACGGTAAGTCGTACATACGCATGAATGCTACTTCTATTTCTATTTCTTATTTAATGGAATTAAAAAATAATGATACATAATAGTATTATAATTACATTATTTTATCATATATAATATCATTAAATCTATCCTTTATACGTACCACATATGGTATTAACGAATGAAATCACTTTGAGTGGGTGGTAGTCTGCACTTCCTAAAATGAAGATATCATGTTTAACCATAATGGAAACCATAAAGGTATGTCATAAATGAAAAATACAGAAGTAAATTTAAAACATAAACATATTATATATCATATATAAATATAGTGACATCTTAATGGCCACCTTTGAGTGTGTTATATGAGTTTTGAACAATCATCGTTTCGCGAGGCAAAAATTCGCCATCCACAGAAACAGTATGTTGTTTAACCATAATATGTAGGTGTGTGTAAGTGTATCTAGAATCCATATTATAAAAAAATCCTAGTATATTGAATATACTTCTATTTTTACAATAGAAATGAATAAAAAGAGTTTAGGGGGTTGGAGAAGAAAAATAAAACATAAGAACACAAGAGAAAACACTACATTTAAAACGGGTAACTCTTTTTGATTTGAGCTCAAATGCTTCCTTGGGAAGACTTCTGCCCAAAGTGAGGATTATAAAAGTAATATATGGATGTGGAGAGACAAAATGAGCAGTGTTTGGCCGCTCCAAAGGATTGAGAGGTGTGGGTATGGTGGTAGAGGTGGGGGCCTTTTATAAGAGGGGAGGAGGGGCACTCTTGAATGTTACAAAATGTTACTTTCTTTTCAAATGAGTTTCACATTTTAAAGGTCCCACATTGATGTATTTCTAGGATAAGGTGTTAAGGGTTCGAAATATGATCATCCAATAGGTTTTTGACAAGTATATTTCTTAGATTTTACATTATCTTGTCATTTTATTTAAATCGTTAAATAATGAGGTAATCACTGCATCATCATGGTGTCATAGATAATTTAATTTATTTAATGTCTAAAAATTTTCAAAAACATATCATGATGTAGGGAATCTTTTTATATTTATAATGAATATTTATAGTAAAAAATATGAATTTTATAACCCCTTGTAAAAATTATTTTAGTAAAACAACACATGTTTGTGACATTTTTATTTTAACTTTAAACAAAAAAGTTATTAATGTCATTTTCCAACCAAAGTGGCTCCATGGGGTCCCCAAGTTGACACATGGATTGTGTTGGTCGGCCATGAAACATCCAATGAGGGAAGAACCTGTGTCTAGGTCATTTCATATTATTAAAACATTATTTTTACCTTAAATTACACTAATTACCTCTAATCGCGATTAAAAACATACAAGTTACTATTCAATAAAAAGTTATTTTAATCCCATTCAACCAAATTTTACATCCTAATGACAACGATGTATGTCGGATTTTTGAAATTAAAATCATATAAGTGGTGATGTTTCATTTAAATAAAAAATCAGTTTTTAAACTACCACTTAGTGGTTTCACTATTCATCAAAAATTGATGTTTTTCAGAAAAATACCAAAAATTCACCGTAAGCTATATTTGATATTCCGAATTCAAAAATGATGTCTATTTTAAAAAAAATTAAAAACATATATGTTTCATTAATTAATTTAATAATTAATTCCTACTGTCAAAACAAATAGCATGTTTTTAAGAAACAATATCAATTAAAAGATTGACACTACTTTAAGTCCAATTTCAAAGTGAAATTAATTCCAATGACCACCATTAGATTAAATTTTAAAAATATATTCTAAATGAACTTTATTCTAAATTAAAATTATAATCTATCTGTATAAATAAATCTGATTAAAAGGAGGTTTCAAATTAAAATACAACATTTTTCACTATTCATTAAAAAATAAACTTTATCGGAAAAATACCAAAAATTTACAAAAAGTAAATTTGGATGTCCCGATTATAAAGAAGAATTTTATTTTTTCAAATATAACACATAAAATTTTCAAGAAGTTGATTTAAAAGAGGTTCACCATCAAAAGGCGGTTAATCAACCTTTTCAATAATATTAGAATGTTCACGATTAAAATTTCATTCGTTTTCATTTTTAATCCTCTAACATTTATTGTAAAAAAGTAAAAATATTTTACAAACATATATAATAATTTTTTAGTTAATTCTGTTCATTCCTTCTATTACAATGGCTAGGCGTTAACTACCATTTAAAATAATATTATTTTGTTATTAGAGTGCAACATAAGATTCCCATGAAACTCATTGTTACGTATTGGGTAAGCCATCGAGCATAGCGTTCCCTTTAAATTAATATTAAAATTTTATTCACAAATAGGGATAAATATAAAAATGTCATATTTTTTATTTACCTAGGGTGTTACGTCCTTCCCCCCTTTTGGGAATTGTGTCCTTGCAATTTTAAAATTGGGCTCAAAAACTTCATTGAAAGTCCCACATCAGAACAAGAGTCGATAAAACAATCACTTTAAAAGAAAGAAAGAGAAGTACAAAGGTCACCTGAGTTAACCCATACTAGGATTCCGTGTAGGAAACCATGGACAAGGAGGAGAAAACAAAGGGTCATTTTCTGATGGAGAGTGATTGAAAACATGTTTAGGAAAAAGATAACCACAAGAAATTCACAAACATGTGATTGGTTAAACGGTATTTGATTCCCCAGTAGGAAACATTAACAGACAACATTTTTGTTTTAAGTTACTTTTCATTGAGGAATTTATTTATGAGCTTAACTAAAACATAAGGAAACATACTTACTTGACATGTTGACTTTAACCTTTTACTAGATTTCTTACTCGAACTCATATTTTCTCCAAAAGACGTGTATTTAGGATGACTTGATCACATTAAGAGAGCTATAATCAAATTCTAGAGAATCACCTAATCCAAAAAAGATAACTATATATTTCACATGTATTTAGACCCTTACCAAAACCAATAATTATTAGAACAAGATCAGATAATCCAGAAAAGGATAACCCTTTAGAAAAAGAAAATCAATTCATAATATCCAAAATTTCTCCAAAAAAACCCAAAGTTCAACGAGGACAATTCGATAAACAATTTGTCCATAAAATTCTTCAAAGTAAACCAAACTAATATTGAAACCATAATATTTGATGGATTTAGTCACATATTCTTCCAAGGTACAAATTAACACTTATCTCCAAATAACATCTGTTTCTCTAAAAGTCTCATATTGAAAAGTAATTAACCTAATCACATATCCTCCATGATAGGTTAATAAATTACAATGATTACCCAAAATAAAATAATTCTCGATTCTTAAGATCATATAACTAAAAATAATTAGTCAAAATAACCAGGGACTTCACATAGTCTTGTGGTAGGCGATAAATACCAGTCTCACTTTGGTTGTGGGTTCGATTCCCGCAGCTTCATCTGACACGACCCTTTTCCCAAAACTATATAATTCTTAACGCATTCCCCAAAAAGCGATAAAATTTTCAAAAATAACCTTAACATAATTTAACTTCAATTTTATCTCATGTCGTTCATATTCCATTATAACATATAGTAACCCATAATTACCTCAAATGTAAGGAGCATATAAACCCTAATGGCTACCTTTATAATTATTACCTAAACTTCCACGTCGAGTTGGTTCTCTCATACATGATGCATTATAGAACCCACCAAGGTTCAAGTGGTTGATCATGACTCCTGATAGTTGGTTTATAATAACCACATGATTTATCATTGAAACCTCCATTTCATCCAGTCTCTTAATCAGAGAACCACCACAGTTTCCTTCAAAATCATTGTCACTTTGGTACCTGCTAGATCCATCCATTTAATAAAACCAAAAATGTCAGGGTGAGTATATCAAAAAAATCATCATGTACTAATGAGGAAGATAAACACTAAGATATACTTAATCATTCACTTTTTCTAAAAACTCTGACTCTTTCTGGAATCATAGCCATTATGGTAATGTCACTTATGCTTAAAGAATACCATAACTTCTAAAGTTATCTAAAATGACCTATGATACCATCTATAAGTCCTCAACCTTAAACATTACTTATTATTGAATTAAATGAATAATTCACATTGATGATCTTTTCAGGTTTAGAGTTTTATAGAATTAGGACAAAACTATTACATATCAAAGATTACAAAGTAGACACATCTACTCAGCTTCCATTTTTTTACAAAATATAAACTCTTGAACAAAAGAGTCATGTCTAGTTCCATGTTTTAGACAGCCTGACAATTCCATGATCTCATCCTTGACCCTATTTAAATTTATGTCCTGTGAAAAACATTTCAAAAACAAGGGATGAGAAGAAAAAGCTCAGTAAGGAATATAAAAATATAGAAAAGAAATATGAGTACATGTATACATAAGAATCAATAAAATCATACTTTACTCATAAAACATAAGCACTTTAACATACCTCATCAAAACATAAATAAATCATTGGAATCATAAGACATAAAGGTAACTTGAGGCATTCATGACATTCTTACGTAGGGAGTAACCCTCTTGGTTACGTTTGGAATACCCATCATAGTATATTCCATAAATATCTTCAGAGAACTTTAAAGTTTAACCCCTTCGTGTTACCCAATGCATTAGAGAGCTAAATCGGGCTCACCCGCCATTATTTTATCACAAAACCACCCGTCTTCATAACAATGCCCAAGAACCATAACATAATCATATCACATAAAACATGTATAAAGGAAACATAACATTTCCACTTTTTAATCACAAGAAATCAATAAAACACATCGATATAAAAACATTATGAAAACCATTTTCAATACCAAAATAAAATAAGAGTAAATCATGGTATTTATTTTTCATTCAAAAAATGTTATGGCTTGTAGAGGAAGCTGAAACTCAAATAATGGTCACGGCGGCGGAGAAGTCGTTGTCGCCGCATACGTATGACAAGAAAAAAAATTCCTTTTTGTCGTTTAGTAAAACGCTTCATATAAAAAGATTCATTTTTAATAAACGAAAAGATAAATGGGTTTATACACTATATAAAAGAAATTTGTGTATAAAACAAAATATTCCTCAATGAAATTAGATTGAGACGATGTCTCTTACAAAGACGATATCCTTGGATTAATGAAAAATCAATTACATAACTATGTGTGAAAAAAGAATAAACCATATATAAGTGGATATTAAGTGTAGAACAATCAGTGGAAATTCACACATATTCATAGAATGTCATATACAATGAGTACATGTTTATCCCAAAGAATCAAAATTGGGTTAAGAAGTTCCTTTGCAAAAAATCGACAGCTGAACGACATCACTTTAAAATTCAGAAAAAGAGTTGATGAGAGATAAAAAGGGTATCTCATCACATGGACATAAAATTTACATCTATAAAGATATAGAAGAACATATCCCAACATAATAATTTGTGAATTAAAAGGCATAACAAATGAAGTCTTTTAAAAAGAGGAGGGTAGAAGGTCCCCTTATCGAGTTGGGTAACTTTCGAAACGTACACCCCATGGAAGAAGGGTAATACAATGAAGATGTAAATACCCATAAATGAAATTATAATACACATAGTGTATAATAATGGGATATACATACACAACTCAATGGAAATAGTGGAAAACGTATCATAAATGTCACATGAATAAAAGTGAGATGAAAAATCCCTTACGAAAACTCGGCAGCCTAACGGCGCCACTTAAAACTTCCAGAAATTGATTTATGAGATAAAATAGGGTCTCTCATAATATGAAAAAAAATTACATTATGATGAATATAAAATAACATCCCCAAACATAATAATGATGAGCTTATAAGAAATGACATAAAAGAGAGTACTTAAAAATAATGAGAGAGGGTGGATCCCTTACCTCAGGTCCGACTTGACTCGATTGTTCTTTAAACTCTTGAATAATAAACCGGAGTTAATTTATATTTGATTAAGAACCTTTTTAAAGTTTATTATTCCATTTATATCACTTACTACCATTCTATGAACACAATGTAATTATTTAAGTTAATAATGGTCGTTTTGTAGATCATTGCTACTTGAGTCAAAAATAAGATCTTTATAATTACATGTTGTTCATGTGCTAAAATATATATTATATCCATATTATATTAATTATATAGATATCATATATATCATATATATAAATTATATACATGCATTTATAATATTACATAACATTTAGAGGTAAGAAATTAAATGCACCGTTCATGGAGACGGTAAGCCGTACTTACGCATGAACGCTACTTCAATTTCTATTTCTTATTTAATGGAATTAAAACATAATGATACATGATATTATAATAATTATAGTATAGTATCATATATAATATAATTAAATCTATCCTTTATACGTACCACATATTGTATTAACGAATCAAATCACTTTGAGGGGGCGGTAGTCCGCACTTCCTAAAATGAAGATATCGCATTTAACCATAATGGAAACCATAAATGTATTCCATAAATGAAAAATACAGAAGCTTATGTAAAACATAAACATATTATATATCATATATAAATATAGTGACGTCTTAATGTCCACCTCTGAAGGTGTTATATGAGTGTTGAATAATCATCGTTTCGTGAGGCAGAAATTCACCATCCACAGAAACAGTATGTTCTTTAACCATTAGTCGTAGGTGAGTCTAAGTGTATCTAGAATCCTTCTTATAAAAACATCCTAGTATATTTATGATACTGGTATTGTTACAATAGAAAATAATAAAAAGAGTTTAGGGGGTTGGAGAAGCAAAATAAAACATATGAACACTAGAGAAAACACTACCTTTAAAACAGGTAACTCTTTTTGATTTGAGCTCAAAGGCTTCCTTGGGAAGTCATCTCCCCAAAGTGAGGATTCTAGGAGTAATATAAGGATGTGGAGAGAGAAACTTATCAGGGGTTGGACGATCCAAAGGCTTGAGAGGTTTGGTTAAGGCGGTAGAGGTGGGGGCCTTTTATAAGAGGAGAGAAGGGGCACTCTTGGAAAGTTACAAAATTTTACTTTATTTTCAAATGAGTTTCGGATTTTAAAGGTCCCACAATGATTTATTTCGTGGATACGGTGGTAAGGGTTCGAAATATACTAATCCAGTAGGCTTTTGACAAGTATAGGTCTTAGATTTTACATTATCGTTTCATTTTATTTAAATCTTTAAATAATGAGGTAATCGTTTCATCATCATGGTGTCATAGATAATTTAATTTATTTAATGTCTAAAAATTATTAATAAAATAATATGATGTAGGAAATCATTTTAGATTTCTAATGAATATTTATAGTCAAAAATAGGACTTGTATAACCCCATGTAAAAAATTTTTTAGTAAAACAACACAGGTTTGTGACATTTTAATTTTAAATTTAAATAAAAAGTTGTTAATGTAATTTTCCAACCAAAGTGGCTCCATGGGGTCCCCAAGTTGACCCATGGATTTTTTGGGTCAGACATGACACATACAATGAGGATAGGATATGTTTCTAGGTCATTTCATATTATTAAAACGTTATTTTTACCTTAAATTACACTAATTACCCCTAATCGCGATTAAAAACATAAAAGTTACTATTCCCCAAAATATTATTTTAATCCCATTGAACCACATTTTACATCCTAATGAATACCATGTATGTCGGATTTTTGAAATTCCAATCACAGAAGTGGAGAAATTTAATTTTAGCAAAAAATCAGATTTTAAACTACCATTTAGTGGTTTCACTATTCATAAAAAATTGATGTTTTTCAGAAAAATACCAAAAATCCACCCTAAGCTATATTTGATATTAAAAATTCAAAAATGATGTATATTTTAGAAAATTCAAAACATATATTTTGCATTAATTAATTTGTTAATTAATTCCCGCTGTCAAAACAAATAGCATGTTTTAAAGAAACAATATCTATTAAAAGATTGACACTAGTTTCAATCCAATTTTGAAGTGAAATTAATTCCAATGTCCAACATTAGATTAAATAGTAAAAAAATATTCTAAATAAACATTAATCTAAATTAAAAATATAATCAATCCATATAAATAAATCAGATTAAAAAGAGGTTTTGAATTAAAATACAACATTTTTCACTATTCAAATAAAAATGAACTTTATCGGAAAAGTACCAAAAATTTAAACAAAGTAAATTTTGATGTCCCGACTCTAAAGAAGAATTTTATTTTGTCAAATATAACACAAAAAATTGTCAAAAAGTGGATTTATAATTGGTTCTCCATCAAAAGGTGGTTAATCGATCTTTTAAAGAATATTATAATGTTTACGCTTAAAATTTTATTCATTCACATGTTTAAGCCTCTATCATTTATTGTAAAAAGTAAAAATATTTTACAAACATATATAATAATTTTTTAGTTAGTTCTGTTCATTCCCTCCATTACAACGGCTAGGCGTTAACTACCATTTAAAATAATATTATTTTGTTGTTAGAGTGCAACATAAGATTCCTAAGAAACTCGTTGTTGTGTATTGGGTAATCCATCGAGCATAGAGTTCCCGTTAAATAAATATTAACATTTTATTCACAAATAGGGATAAATATAAAAATTTCATATTCTTTATTTACCTGGGGTGTTACACATATAATCCCTTTTCAATGTTCTATTGTAACTGTTTACTCAATTATTCCAACTCACTGGTTTCCATCATGTATGGATTGTTTGATGTGACAATATATCTTAGTATAAGATAAATTGGTAAATCGTCCTTTTAGTAATTATGAAGACAAGAAAACCCTTATATGAACACATTAGTGTTGTCCCTCACAACATGAATGTCTTAAAGCATAATCATCTCATTTGCCTCAATCATTTGAGATATATAAATATTTATTATATGTTAATATTTTCCATGATTTAAAATAGGATTCCATATGATATTCATCATCCTCCTTAAATTATCAAATAATGGGAGGATTCCAGGGGATGTGAATAGTGATCACCCACTCTTGACTTTTAATGTTGTATTTTTAGAATGATATATAATCCTTGCCCAATATTATATCAAACTACTCTATAAATGTTATGTGAGAATTTTAGGATGGTTCAATCCACAGAACATTATCAGGGATGAGTTATATACTTCCAGAGAAATAATTTCACTATTTGTTTCTCAAATATAACTCAACAACTATTTTTTATGGTGATGATTGAATAGTTTTACTAAATGTACATTACATTAAAGAATGTATAGAATCCAACTCAGATAAAACATTTATTATTCATGAATGAATAGATATAATAACTATAAACAAATAATTTTTAGGATACAACTCCATATTAGTGAATCTATATTCCCTTTCATGCTTCCATGGAGGTTGTTATTGTTGATTGTCTTTAAATACCCATTATGGAGGGAATTGTATTGAATTATAACTATGTTTCTTGAAGATGAAACATTGTTTTGCAGGGTGAGGGTTGATCTGAACCATCCTTTATTCATCCACATTATATTGAATCATCACATTAATTGGATAATGATTATCCAGATGCATCTATTTTCCAAAATTGTAGAATATCTCGGTTCCCTTTAAAATTTCCCATGATGATTCTACCAACATGTTTGGTTCATGGGATGTTCGGTTTTATTACCTCCATAGGATTTATCTATTGATCTTCCAAATTACATTCTATTCTAAATTTTTTATTATATGATCCCTAAATATCTTTAATGGTCAAAAATATCCATCTCAACCTTAATGGGAAAAAAGTCTCCTCATATCAATCAAATTCTCAAATCACCAATCATTTTTATACTCTCGACATTAATCGACTAAATAAATGATCCATCATGCATTCAATATTCATGTAAATGAAATAGTTATATCATGGAATCATTGTATTTTATTTCTAGTACACCTCTATAGAATTTTATTTCATTTTCATCAGAATGAGGAACCCCATGTCAGTTGTAAAATGAAGAGTTTGGGGAAAATATTATTTGAAAAATACTTTCATTATTCCTACAAATTGCAATGAATCAATTTCCAGTTTGTACTTTGTTATCCAGATCAGTTTATACAGCTGAACCTCTTTCCAAAAAAATGATATACCTATAGTACAAATTTTACTTCTTATGATCATTAGAGGAAAGACAATGTCTTTTCAAAGGAAATAATCCATTTTTCCATGATGAGGGGATAATAAGATCTAATAATATAATTATGTATTTTTTTCCAATAGATTCAAGAAAAACATTATATTTCATTGAAAAAGGAGATAATTCCACTTGATTCGAGTTATTGTTTATAACATGATCATGTTGATCATTTATTATCATGATGTTATGATATGTCCCTCCAATTAGGTTAGGCATGTCATTGTTTCATTCATCACATTTTCTATCACATTTCTTTTCAGCACAGGCTCTACTATTTAAGTCCAATAACTAAAAAAAGACAAGTAAAATTAAGTTTTCTAATACTTAGAAAATGAACGTAAATATAAATTAAATGTGAACTAATAATAAATAAAATTTAAATGAAAATTATATCCTATCTAATGTGTCCCAAATTTTCAATATGGTTTATCAAATGAATTTTTTTATTAGACATAGACTTTTACATATGGTTCTCACTAATGTTTTATTGTCTTATACCCAAATTTTATAAGACTATTCTATAATACAAACTATAGGGATCAATAATTTGAAACATATTATTCATGATTTTAATCATAATAGTCCGTTAAATACAATCCAAGGAAAAAATACACTGTATTAAGTAGATAAGGTACATCAATATACACCATGAAACTGTAAATAAAAAGTTATTTATTTTTAATTATATAATGAGATCAGAACATCCTTTTGGCTCATAAAACTACATAGGCTATGATTTGGAATACATAGACAAAATGGATGAGCTAAAAATCCTAGTAATAGTGTAAACATGGAAATGAATCATATAATAAGACTCAGAAGTCATAAAATAATAGCATAAATGTATGGGGTCATGAAAAACATATTGAGGAATAACATATAAGAAATGGAACCTTAAAATCATGTAAATTATAGAAATGTGGTATGAACATATAACCTGACATAAATATGATTCATGTATAACTTCCATGACAATATCACATGGTAGAAGGAGTACCATAATGGATTAGTTTGCTTCAATAGTCTCATACCAAAAATCACCTGAAACTAGAATTACCAAATGCATTTCAGTTCTGTATGGGAACACCCATCATAAAATTTACATGATTATGTATAAAATATAATGAAATAAAACATAAGGATTAAACATAAGGGTTACCCATGGGAATTAATTGGTATCATAATCATTTCATAAGGCATAACCAAAGGGAGAATCCTAATGGTATACATAAAAAGTATATATTTAAACCATTATTGGATATTTATAAATGAATAATAATAAATCATGAATAATGATGTCCAATAGAAGTGGAAACATGAAAAATATTTTTTAGTTATATTAAGAAATGTACCCATTATGTGCGTTTTTAGGGAAATTAATGAAGAGTATTTGATGGTGATAAATTTATAATTATTTACATAAAAAATGATATCAAATGATTTTTTCAAGATAAAATGAGAAATTTTATAAAATAGGATTAGATTAAAATATTTTTATGGATTATACATGAAAATATGTATGAAACATAGAATTTATCTTTAACCAGGTTTTCTTATCGAGAGGAATTCGGATTGGTGCCTTTAAAAACATGTATTTACCCTACAAAGAAAGGAGAATTTAGGTATATATATATTTTTGAATGATATTTATAGAATATATGAGAATTATATAAGAACAATGAAGTGAAAAATTGAAGGAAAGAGAATGTTATAGAGGGAGATTGAGAGAGAAGAACCCTGTGGTAGAGTGGGGGTTTATAGAGATATGTTACGTTATGTCTGGATGAATCCTATAATTACACTTAATATCATATAAATGAAAATTATATTCATTAATTTTAAAATTAAAATATCATGCTATATATATTAGGTTTATTATAATTTTATTATGCTCTTTTATAGCCATTTTAATGAGTTTTAATGTTTATTATCTTTATTCTGGGAGCATTCATTTCACGTTTAAATGGTTGGTTCACTTGTGAATAATTATGAACGTTATTATGAATTGGGAGTACTACACAACAAGAGAAATTATATTGTATTCAAGAGATTAAAAATGTTTATATATTTTCAGATTTTAATTTAATTTCCAACACATAGATTATTCATTTAACAAAACGTCAATGATAAATGCATGGTTAATTTTTTGTGATTTTCAAGCCATATCAATCTAGTTTCATTTAATTTAAATTTATATCCATATTCTACTTGAAAAATTTGAAACCAAATATAATATACATAAGTCGTTCATTCTAAAAAAGTTAATGTGATCTTAAACATTCAATAAATGAATTAGTGGAAAATGAATAAACATCATATATGAAGGAAGATAACCAATATAATATGGACAATGGATTTATTTTTAATTGAAAAATAAAAATTTAAAAAAGGGCTAGATATATGATAATAAATGTAAAATATAATGTTACATTAAATACATGATACTAGAATTATTATTCTATTTTTGATGAAGGATTTGAGGGGATAGTAGAAGAAGAAAACAAATTAATAGAGGTAGTTTGAGAATATTACCTCTTGAATATCACCTCCTAGATATACCCCTTATGAACCTCAGAGTTGAATTTTCTTTGAGACAAATAGAACATTGAAATTGTATGGGTGTGGATGGGATATGCTGGAATATATTTACAATGATTCAAGGATTATAAGTTATGAGGTGGAGAGATGGTGAGGGGTGGCATTTTATAAGGGGAGGAGAAGTGTATTATTTATTATTATATTTACTAGTTTAATATTTTGTCTCAAAAAAGAAATTTTATTGATTTGTGTGACAATATATATTAAATATTTATTTTTTCTTTAGCCAATGGGTTATTATATCATACATGACTAAAAAATCATTGTATTTATCTTATAATGTTAAGTACCATAAAATACCATATTTTAATATTCCCTAAAAATTGAATTATTTAGAAACTATAAAAAATAGTCACCCTATTCAATTTTCAAGGACTAGATTTCAAAAATTGAATTAGTTTTATTAAAATTAGTTTATAAATAAGAAATTAGTAATTTTTTATTCAAATCCTCATTTATTAAAAAAGAAAAATTATTTTAATTATTTTAATCAATTTTATAGCCGTTTTCAAAATTAATTATCATCTCCTAAAATTAACTTATAACTATAATATAAATTAAAATTAATTAATAATATATTTTTTATAATTAAAATTTATTTTAAACCATTATATTTATTATAAAATTTGTATTACAAAATATATGTATTATTAAAAATAAAAACTCTTAATTAACCATTTTTAAAACATTTACATACATGTAACATGATATAAATATTTCATATTTTCATTTTATAATATACATTAATATTATATTAAAATCAATAAAGTGATATTTCTATTATAAATTTAAGATATTATTCTTAATAGTCATAATACAATTCTAATGGTCATGTTACTATTCCAACGGCCAGTTTACTATTTCAATGGTCAAATTTTTTACGTTCATAAGGGTTCCCTACATCATATAAATTATTATTATTCCAAACAATATTTATTCTATTCTATTTTCTCTCAGGGTTATATAGATACTTTTATCTTTAAAAGTGATATTGTATTATTAACATTATGTTTTATTTCTATAGCTTTGTTCATGAGTATGGTCATTTGGTTGGATCAAGTATATCAAAAATTTTATATATTAATTATGTTATTTTAAATTTTTTATCCTATTTTTATAATTGTAATATTTACTAGTTTTGTTTCTAACTAATGTATCATCATTCACTTATGAGAATAATGTTTGGTTGGATTCACTATGTGATGTCTATTCTCTATACTATTAGAACTAATTATAATAAAGAAAATATCACTGAAAATGATCTGTATTATTGGATGAAATTAATAAAAGTGGAAATATATACACCATATAATATTAAATAGGTTCATAATAATAATATGTCTCAATGTAGTGTAAATTGAGACGAAATCACAAACGTCGTGATTCCAATTAGTTAAAAGTTTTTTAAACACATCTATAATGGAATTTAAAATTTAATAACCTATTAGAAAATTATATTAAAATTTAAAATATCATATATTACCCTTTATAACATAATATTAATATTTCATTAATTATAATTCTTAATTACAATTTTTTTGGATGTTAACTGATTCATTTTATCATTAATTTTTTACCATATATAGGATATAGATCCATAATCTCTATAATGATATTAATATTATAAAAATAATATTTTCTAACTATAAACCATTTTTGAACCATTATTGATTGATGAACAGAGAAAATGAATCACATCGCTTCATGGAGATTATAGGTTGTACATACACAAAAGAGACTATATAAATCATCTAATGGTTGAATTTTTCCAGAAGTCGATTATATATTAATATTCAATAATTAAAATCATTTTATATTTATAACATATTTTAAATATTTCTATAATTCTGAATATCGATGTTAGTAGGTGATGAAAAATAAATTAAATCGGTTCGTGAGGCAGTTTTCCACTATACACATGAGTGATGGATTTGTCTCCCATTTAATTGATAAGTATATAGAAAAATATTTTACCACCAATATAATAAAATATTGTTATATTATTTTTTTGAAGGTATTTTATTGAAATTATTAATACATTATTTAATCTTCACGAAGAATAAGAAAAAAAAAGATAGGACTTAGTGAAGATAATTACCTTTGATTAAAAGAAACTACTTTCGATTTCTTATTAATTAAACTACAGTTTGTATTTTTGGAAGACTAACACTGAAAAAATTTGTCTTGGAAATTTTTGGAGTGATTTGGGTTGGATTTTATCAACATAAATTGCTTTAAAGGTGTAAATATGTGTGGATAGGGGTTTATTTTTAAAAGTGAGGAGTTAAAATTTTATAAATAGTGAAAAATATTCAATACTATGTAGTAAATATCACCCCAAGTGCCTCCAAAATTAATAAATTATGGGTTTAATGGATTATATGTTTAATACACACATCCACCACAAAAAAATGTTTGAAATATTTTATTATAATTTCCCCCATGGTTACTAAAATTTTATATTTTAGTTTTCAGTTCAATAACTAGTTTTTTATCCAATATAATGTATCCACTATGTCTAAAATATAATACATCATATTAGATAATTTGGACCCATTTATAAAAAATTAAATGAAATTTATCAAAGAAAATGTGTGGAAAAATAATTATATGATATGTAATTATAACGTGAATAAACCAATTTGAACTATAGCAGTGGTAATTAATTTTGAATATTTTTCTCTATATTATAGATGAAATTGTTTTGACATATTAACTAATATTAATATTCAATTTTAAAAATGGAGAATTGATTTTATCCAAATAAAATCAAAAAAATTGTTGATTTAATTTTAAAATCAAACATGGAAATCATGTGGATAAATGAATTTTCAAGAGAATCATTCTTCAAGCATAAGATTATCATATATCAATTAAATGATTTTTTATTTTCATTATTAGATTTTAATTAATTTATTTTGATAAATAATCTCTAAATTTCATTGAAATAATTCATCATTTTCAATTACTGTAATAAACTAAAATCTAAATACATTGTTCTTTAAAAAATTAAAATTTATGAAAAATAATTTTTTCTGATAAACATTCCTTCTTCCTAAACATGTTCTTATTTTAATTCTATCAATTTCAAAGTAAATAAATTTATTATTAAAAATATAAAAATAAATTATTTTTAATTATTTTATTATTTTTAAAATTCATTATTTTTATTTTTTCATAAAATATTATTTCTAATAGAATATTACAAAAAACCAATCTATGATTATTGTGACCATGTATATTCAAAATAGATATTCATAAAATAAATTTTGTACTTGTGTTCCATTAAATATTAAAATATTCATTATATTATAGACTTATTAAAATATAATTTTCACTTAATATAATTGATGACTAGGTCTCACAAAGTCCATGGACACTAACATCAATAGTTATTCCTAGTGTAACTACTGATTTCTCCCCTCATAGAACTATCTTTTAAGGAGTTCAATCTATCAAAGTAATTTACAATATTATAAATTCATTTCATATTTGGAATAATAAGTGATTCATGTATTTGTAAATCTATTTTATGGTTTATTTGTACTTTAATGTTATAATTTTTTTCTTATATGTTGGTAGATTATCCATGGGTTTAAGAGGGATGCCTTACCCAAAACACGTGACTGAACTATGATAATGGTTAGACCATGACAATTATGATATACCAAATTATAAAATTTTAATTTTTTAGTAAGTTAGGTAGAGTCTGCAAATTATGAATTCCTCTACCTCTTTATCTTAATGAATTTTCAAATATCTTATCCCATGAATGTTCTTAATATTTGAAAATCATTAAAATATCTCAATAAATGATTTTAAGGTAATTGAATCCACATGAATATTAAACAAAAATGGGTTTTATGCATCATAATATATAATAGTTAATTCAAATGAAATGTTGGTAATAAATTAATCATCTTTAAGAATAATATTCCAGACAAATATTGGAAATATTGAAATTATATATATATATACTATCACCATAATCATACATGATCCAATAGAATGAAATTTTCATCTTAGATTCATTGTAAAAATACACTCCCAAGATAATACATTTTTGATGGATATAGAGAACATTTTCTATCACTGAAATCAAACTATATATCATTTTTATATTTGTGAGTGAATGACTTATCGCAAATGATAATATGAATGTGGGTTTAGGCGTACTCATTTCTCAAGACGGTTTGGTTGCAGTAAAATTACACACTTTTAGAACTACATAAAATCATCCCAACAAATATATATATGAGGTATTGATAGATCTAATAACGTATTTGGTAGATATGTACACAAAAAGAGTATAGTTTTTCTTTTTCCCAGGGGAGATAGTGATCACTATTAGTTTATTGATATTTTAATAATCTATAATGTTTTCATAATTTATATAGTTGGAAATGATTATGAGGAAAAAATTTATCTTTATATTAGTATAACTTTTATAAGTTCACAACATGACAGTAATTTCCTATTTTTCTCCTTCGAACACTATAAATGTTTCCTATACTATTAATGTGGAATGAATAATTATAAAATGATTGGGTTTATCCTATGAATGTTTTTGTGGTTTTTAAAGTTGATGAGTATTTTTATCCTTCACTTTTTGGTCAAAGGTGGTTCTTGTTAAACCTAAAAAGGCACTGATGTTTATTATAAAAAATCAATGAAGGAAATTTGAGGTTTTAAACATTAGAAATAAGGTAAATGTAATCCAAATGTGAGTATATAAGCCGATACTAGTATAGTTTAAATTAAATAAATGGTTCACAAAGTTATTTGGCATAATTCACTGACCAATTGAAGGTTTTAAAACCCAAAATGGATTGTGTCTTTAGGGATATATGCTACATGAAACCTTTTGAATATGGGATAAATTTGAATCGAATTGTAATGTGATTTGTTCGAATTATTATATAATTAAATTAAAATATATAGCATATGATAACCGCATACCATGATTGAACAAAAGGAACATGTACTCATCATTGTTCATGAATACTAGGAAATACCCCAAACCAAATTCAAATTATAGGATCCACTAAAATGTTATCAATGGTTATGGGGTTGTCAGATATTATCTCTAGTATTAGAACATATATCTAATTGGCTATAGGTTGGAACAAAATGTATTGTATATTCCATATCAAATCAAAGGGGGCCATTGAGATCTAATTTCCCCATTTCCAGTAGGTATGGAGTAGTTTTTTGATTTAGATAATTTCAGTACAACGAATTTTATATAGAAATAAAATATTAAAATGGAAATTGGAACACTGTAATTCAATTCTAACTAATATGGGGTCATTTCAAGATTTTATATGGGAGGTAATATGAATGAGTATTATCATCTTGCTCATTGAAATATTGTTAATACATCATTATACATTATTTTATTAAAGTTATCAAACCAAATAAAATTCTTGGATGAAAATAATTATTACCCCAACATAGACACAATTATAGAATACTAAACATGAATGTGGTGACCATACGCTAGGAGTGGGTTTAATCGTGATAAAATTTATAGTTGGGTCTAACGTAGGTGACTAGGACATCACTACATACCATAAATTTTTTGAAATGACGGCCATATTATTTTATAAAAATTTCATCAATGTTAATATGGATAAATTTTAGAGTAGAATGAAATGATTCGATCATATAATGTAGTCATTTATTGGAATCTCAATATAACCTGAATCCAGACAAATAAAATATGATGGAAAATTAAGGAGTTTGAATTTCATTGCTCGTTATAAGGAAAGTGGATTGGAAAATATTATATAATTTGGGAGAATAGATATCAATAAACCCATAGTTATTAAATAATACTCTATGTAAATATGAAAAATGTATAGGGGAAGCAATAAAGACATGGATTACATGCCCTGGTATGGGAAGGTATAATAGAACATTTCATTAATGAGAAAATATTTTGATAAAAAGGTGAAAAAATATTATTCTGTGAGAATACATGGCCATTAGTTGTCACAATAAAATGGATTATAAAATTCAGGACACAATGAAAGATATGTTGATTGATGTAAAAAATATACAGTGGGTCTAGATACATTGTTATATATTAATATATAACTGAGTATCCTGAAAGTGTTAGAATCCAACATACATATTGCATGTGTATGGGGGAATTTTGATCCAAGAATTTCCTTATAGATATTAAAACAAATATTATACATACTACAACTCTTACATGGATTAGAATCACATGTAAGGAAAATGGTTCATTTTAGATGGTCCAATCCACGAAGTTAAGGGGTCATGTAGGGTAGAACTAGTAACATAAAATTTAAGATCCTGTAAACATAATATTATGATGTATAGTTTATGGTCAGGTTGTCCCGACCCATACTTAGGGGCCCATGTCGTGACTACCCCAATCTCACCTTCCATAGGACAGAGGCTGGGGACTAGCACCAGAATGGTGTATCCCTATAAAGAGAAGGCATTGCATTTAAACATGTACAACCACATAGGCTGTAACAAAACAAGATGAAACTATGATGTGAACTGCTGTAGTAAAAGAGTACCTAACGTAAAAGGGTCCATAATACAACCCCATCTACGAATGTACAAATACAAAAGAGAAGGGAAATATAACTAAAAAAGGGAAAACAACTATTGGGTCATCCTTGGAGAATCCTAGCTGAAGTGTAGGTATAGATTGCCTCCTCAGAACTTCAGGTCTGCCCGTCTCCTCTACATACTGCCTAGTCCTTGCTCCCTCAACCCTCAGTCCAGCTGCTCGTCAACTACACAAGACAAAAAAATTTCTGATCAAATCCCGTTCAGGGGTGAGTATAAAAACACCCAGTAGGGACCCCGAGACCCATGAAGGTCTCTATGATTTCAAAAAATGAAAAACAAAAATCATGATCTCAATCATAATGCAGAATGCAATAGACATAACTCAAAATGTGTTTGAGCTCAATCAAGGTTTTCAGTGAAGTGTAGAATTAAAGATGATTAGTAGCAAAGCTAGATCATCTTATTTTTTCAGGAGGCACTACATTTGACCAAATAGAGTCTGACCCACATAGTATCGATAGGTACTAACCCCCGCGATGAGCCACATAGGATCTGACCCGCAAAGAGTTTATAAGTAACTAACCCCTAATGACCGACACAGGATTGGTATGTGCTGACCCACAATGTATGGTTGAGAACTGAACCACATAGAATCTGACGCACATAGGATCAGTATGCGTAGTCCCTCATAGGATCGCTATGCGCTGACCTCTGTATGATCTATCTCCAACCTCCGCCTCACTGCCTGCCATTTCATTCCTCGCACCTGGTGTGCTCCAGATCTATAATATCTACCCCTTGTGTTATATGTAATACTTAGACTGATACTAAGATCCACTAAGAAGTAACAAAAATTATGTCTATGTCATAAGGGTTCCACCATGACATACGGTGCGTCAATCAGATGCTCGGTCAGTGAGTTAAAAGCGTTTTAACTCCAGGGGCCCTATTCGATCTCGGTTTGATCTAACCCGGCTTTACTCCAAATATCTACAAAACTCAATATGAGTATACCAAAAGTAGTGTCTCGATCCAAGGATCCCAACACCAGAGACGATTCATCAAATGGTCGTATTGTTCTCATGATATGCCCCTTTAATTTTTTTGGGCCTAGTAGGGCCCATGTCCAATCCAACCCGAGACTGGTAGGGCTGCGGCGGGCTCTGCCCGTGGCGCTGAGGTACGCACGGACCACAAGGTGGTGGCCCAGCCCGCATGTGGGGTAGCTCACAAAGGGAGTCCCGCATGGTGTGGCCCAACCCGCCACGGGTGGCCCACAAAGGTCATCCCGGCTTGTATAGGGAGTGACCTGCGTGGGGGGTGAGCTCGGATGGTGGAGGCACATGGGGTGTGACCCCCAGCCTCTAAAACTCCTAAACAGCCCAGAGATCGTTCGGTTTGCATAGTGGAGGCACTGCATGGGTGTTGCCTTGTTGTCGCAGAACCTACCAGAGGCGCGGGTTCTGCCACCACTACGGCATGGGCCGTGACTTCCTGTCTGCTGGTGGTGCACTAGTTGTGCTGCCTCCCTCTGAACGAAAGTGTTTGGGTTGCGCTGCCTCTCATTCCTTTTCCGGATGATGTGACGGACACCTCCTATGTCCTCTATGGATGACGAGTCATGGCCCCCCACTCACTGGTGGCAAACGACATCATGTCACACTTCCTTCACAGACGGTGGTTCTGATGACCACTGCGGCTTTGTGCGGCGACCTCCTCTTGCACCTTGCATCGGTGCACGCCTTCCTCGTAGCTGTTTGGTGTCACCATGCCGATTTTCGTCCATGGAGGCACAAGGATAGAAATATAGTGGAGGATCCTAGCCATGTCCGTTAAGCCCACACCCTCTACAGTAGCTCATAATCACTAGGGAGGATAATGGGGTCCAAGAACTCATTTGAAATAAGCAATAATTAAAAACCCGTACCGTGAATCATCGGAGAAACTCCCACAAATTATGGTGGGTTGTTGTTATTCGTTCTTGAAACAGGCTTCCAACTATTTCGCTCATACGTCTTCCTCTGTTTCATGGTTTGGTTTCACCCATCACCTCCCATTGGGATCAGCTTCTTCCTCTAACGGTTTAGTTTCATGAAACACCTTCAACACTTCATTTCTTGGTAAAGCTAGGCCGATAACCCACCCAAAGCTCCATATTATTGTAGAGGGGGGGGGAGTAATGATGTTTTTAATTAATAGGGGATCATAAATTAAGAACCTTCCTAATTCGCCAAATATGACTTTGCGTAGTATTGTAAGGTCAAGCCATTTAGTTTCTTGACACATCGTTGCCCCCTACACTCCATTTTTCTATTGGAGGATACAAAAGAAAATATAATAATAATTTTATTTTTTCCCTTTAAAAATTCAAAAAACTTATCTTTTCCTCCAGACCTACTGCAGTCAATGTAAATTCTCCCTTAAGCGTATCCCAGCACTACAGATTCATTGGTGCCCTCGTATTTTTAATCCGAGCACCAGTTTAAATGTTCGTAAATTCCACTCACGGGTTTACTGATCATACTGATAAAATGTTCATAAATTTAATAATATTCACCCTCGACTCACGCCGGTGGGGTTTAGGATCAACATAAGGGGATCATGCCTTCATGAGCTCAACCGTAATATAATATTTCCAATCTGTGTTACCATTTAGATGTTATGGATTTTAGAATAAAATAATTTTCACATAATTATTTTATTTACGTCCAAAAACTAACTTGCACAGGTGGCCCGCATCGTCCTATATGGGTATCTACCTAAACAGAGAATGCCCGCAATATCTTAGTGATGGTCTCATATTTTCAATTCGAGTCACTGTTCGTGATTTATAATAATTTAAATAATAAAAATAACTTTATTTAATTATTTCATTTATGATTATTCCATTTTCTAGTTTTTTCACAAGAGGCATGCACCGACTAAACTTAAGTAATGCCTAGGGTAAACCCGCCATACGAAATGCAATTGTTCCCTCATAATCTTGATATGGTAAAGTGTTTAAGAGTGATTTCTATTTTTCAGGAAAACAACTTATGCATGATAATTAATTCTTTACAAAACATCGATGGATCATTCCAAGCACTCCGGGCAGTAGAATCACGCGTTGTCAAATTTTGTGATCCTGAAATAATTCCATATAATTAAAAAAAATTTACAGAACTTTTAGGACATTACATTATCTACACCATAGGGATTTACATTCCCAAATCCAAAATAATGTCAAATAAAACAAATGAAGGTACCGAGCATGAATCTCAGCCTCCCGCTCCCATGTACTCTCCTAGAGGACCCTATGCTTCCACTTAAATCACACCAAATGGATCGACTGTCCACGAAGGACTCGCTCTTATAGGTCCTCTATCCTCATTATAAACTCCATAAATGTATCCCCATCTTCAAATTTCAAATCACCCTAGTCGATAGTGTGAGATGGTTCATGCATGTATCTCCTCATATGCGATACATGGAAGATTTTGTGCACCCCTTCCAACTACGGTGGATGTTTCAAATGGTATTCCAACTTGACTATCCTTTAAAGTATCATAAATGGTCTGATAAACCTCGTTGATAACTTGTTTCCTCGGTTAAAACACTGTAGTCCCCATTGAGGAGGGACATGCAAGAATACGTGGTCCCCCTCCTGGAACTCCATAGGTCTACATCTCCTGTGAGCATTGGAATTCTATCTTCTCTATGTAGTCTTCATCAGATCCTGGAGGACTTGCACCTTCTCAGTGGTAGTTCATGCCAACTCTGGACCCACTAGTGATGACTCTCTTATGTATGTCCAACATAGTGGTGATCTTCAAAGTCGACTATATAGGGCCTCGAATGGTTTCATGCTGAAGGGGGAGTGATAAATGTGGTTGTATGATAACTCCACCAAGGTAAAGTGATCCTCCCAACTAATGCCAAAATCTATGACGCATGCACGTAGCATATCCTATCTTTTCTGTATGGTCCTCTCCATTTGACCATCCATTTGAGGGTGATAGGTGATGCTTAAACGTAGCTGATTATGAAACGCCACATGTAATCCCTTCCACAAATAGGATAAAAAACATGCATCATTGTTAGAGACAATCATCAATGGAACCCCATAGATTCGCCCAATCTTCTACATGTGTAGGCGTCCTAATCCCTCTACCGATCCCTACTCTCTGATATGTAGGATGTGAGCCGACTTGGTGAGTCGGTCAACGATCACCCAGATGGATTCATGTCCCCTAGACATATGTGGAATCCCTATAACAATGTCTGAGGAGATTCCATCCCACTCCCACTTTGGCATGTCTAGTGGTTATGCTATTCAAGCTAGATCCTGATGCTCGATCTTTACATACTGACAAGTGAGGCATCGAGAAACAAACTCTTCCACTCCTCTCTTCATCCCAGGCCACAATTGTCGATGCCAGAGGTCCCAGTACATCTTCTCCACACCAAGATGTACCACCAGAGGGGATGTATGGATCTCCCTCAACACCTCCACCCAAAGCATCAGTGGTACCATGGTCGATCCTCCAAAGAGGATGACGTTCTCCCCACCTTTAGAAAATCATTCAGTAGACTGTACTGGGAATATCAAAACACATCAGGCCTTGTAGTCAACGATTAAAGATGTACCCCCCCCCCCGAACTTTCTAAACAATTGGGGAAGGAAAATCCCTAGACTGGAGGTATTCTTCTCCATCTTTATCCATAAATGATATTTTCCACATGATTTGCTGCTCTGACGCCTCACTTGATAGCTATAGACTAGACATCTTGATGAGTGTGTTTGGTACCACGGTCCCCTTATCAGGATTATAGAATATCACAATATCATAGTGCTACATGAAATATAGTCATATTCATTGTTTAATCTCCTGAATGCTCTATTGAGACATCTCCATCCACATGATATTCTCCCCATTCTTCGTCAAAGCTGATAATGGTACCGCTACCATAGAGAAGACTAGTTTAAAACTCTGGTAGTACCCAGCAAAAGAAGAAGTCCATCTCCCTTTGTGGAGGTAATCCTGGAAGCATTTTTTGAAAAGATGTCCTCACACTCTTACACTTCTGTTGGTAACTAAAAAATCAAAACTCCTGGTTCAACGAGGGTAGGGATGGACAACTCAAGAGTGATCAGATTAACCCTCCCAGGCATGATTTTATCATGTTCTTCCTAGGTTTCCTAATTTGTTGACCAAGGAAAACCCCATTCCAATGATGTAGATAAACAAAATCCTTATTCCTAATACAATAAATCTGAGTATGAACTCTAGATGTCTAGTTCATACCCAAAATACCGTCATAATGCCTCGATTCTACCACCAAGAAGTTCCAACCGAAACTCTTGCTACAAGGTTCAGATCACACAATTAGCATAAGGGTGATTTTCGATTCTCCTCCCAATGGTACCTCCAAATGTAAGGGTCAATTAAATTTTTTAACCAGAAACTCTATGTCATGACAAATATTCACGGAAAGAATGAATGATTAGTACCTATGTCAATTAATATGGAATCTATTAGTAGACATAGACTATACCCAGAATCATTCCTGGATTCCTTGGGTCACACTCCTTGATAGAAAGCCGCTACTACCTTTCCCTATTCCCCAGCTCCCTAATCCTGGTAGGGACCACATTGATGCAGTGGTGGTAACATATCGACATGTATACCACCTCATGCTGCTATCCTAGCTCCACTTACATGTCTGCTGCCCTACAGATTCACCTGTCCCCATCACTTCCTCTTCCAGAAAACTTTTACACACCCAAGTCTCTAAGACTGGTGTCAATTTCATCGTTCCCCCACTACTAACAATCACTCGTTGTATCTGGTCAGCCAAATAAAATTAACCCTCAAATTTTCTCTCTAGAACCCTAAAATAAATAGGATTTCATAGTGGAATAGTGATGGCTCAGATGCCTCTAAACACACCTTGCTCGGTTGTATGATCCTTGCAGCACTGACAGTACTATATTCATCGAGTAACTGTGATGGTCAGTATGCCACGATGAATACTGAAAAACTGAGATCTCATCATACCGAAGCTGTAGAAGCTGTAGAGAACACTCATCCCTTAAATATTTATGGCATGAGACGACCTTATCTGAGGAAAGTTCTCATCACTGTCTTAAAAAATTCACCACTTCACAATACTAAAGAAATCTAAACCTGATCATCATTCTATTGAGCCATCTAGAAGGCTCTGTATCAGGACCACAATTTGACTGAAACATGTATAAGGCACTAAGCATACATGTGTCCTCTACCGGTAGTGCCGGTTGTAACTGGTGACCAATGAGCATCGATATAGCTGGCACACAATTTGAAGGTACCATATTGGGAAACGGTCCATGTACTAAAGCCTCATCACTATGTATACAATCCTCATGGTCACTCAATAATAAAGACTATCATCTAGGATCACGATATGATCTTCTGGTGCCCCAACTAGGCAGAAAACTCTAGCCACAGCCTCCAACCAGTCGTCAACTGCCTAGGAATCTGGCTCATGTTGAAACCTTATAGGCCTTTAACATGGAACTCGTGCAATGCACTCAGTCGAAGGGCACCTTCTTCCAGTGAGACTGGTGAACACTTATACCCAACGAGTGGTGTTGGTGCTGGTGCACCACCCGATGGTGCCAACACCATAAGAGGGCCCTGCACCAGATCTCCGTCAGTCGGTAGGCCATCATTGTGTACTCTCTTGGGAATCTTATCTAGGTATCTATGTTCCTAAATCCTGATAAAGAACAGGTGCACCATAGTAATTAAGTTATACAAGGTGAGCTGACTCGAAGAAATTATAATAAAAAACATTTCAATAACATAGACAATCAGTGTTTTCGTGCACTAAGTCAGATATCAAGATTCAGTGTCCTAGTGTATGGATACTTCAGCCGCTGCACCAACACTGGATTTACAAACTAAATGCCATAATCCTAAAAATCAACACTATTTTTCACACAGAAAATATCATAGTCATTGTTCTTCGGTACAACCGACTCCTCTGTTACCACTTTGTCTCGACTCGGCGTCGGGGCCCATGTCGTGACTATGCCAAGCCTGCCTTCCATAGGCCAGGGGTTGGCGACTAGCACAGGAATGAAATTTCTCTATAATGGTAATGAATTTCCTTTAATCCTATACAAATACAAAGACTAGAACGCAACAAGATGAAACCACGATGAGAACTAATATTGCAAAAGTGTGATGAAAGTAAAATTGACCGAAATATAAGCCCAACTCTAAAAGTAAAAGTACAACTAAAAAGGGAAATGCAACTGAAAAATGGAAAATGACTATTGGTTCATCCTCTAATGATCCTACCAGAAGTATGGGTACAGATTGCCTCTTCAGCACTTCACGTCTGCCCATCTCTTCCATGTACTTCCTAGTCCTAGCACCCTCAAACCTCAACCCAGCTGCTCGTCGTCTGTAGAGGACACAACAAGGTGCGGGTGATGCCCATGAAAAGGTGAGTATTAAAATACACTGTAGGGACCCCAATACCCCTTAAGGTCTCTCAAAATTACAAAAAGGAAAACCTAAAAGCATGATCTCAATCACAAATCCCAAATAAATAGACACAGATCAAAAAGGGTATCAGCTCAAACCAGGTTTTCAGTGAAGTATAAGAGTAAAAATGATTAGTCGTGGAGCTAGATCATTTTATTATTGTAAGAGGCATTGCTTCTGACTATATGGTGTCTGACCCACAATGGATCAATAGGTACTAACCCACACAATTATCAACACCGGACGCGACCGGCCCAGAGTCGATAGGTAACTAACCCCCGATGGCCCATAATGTATCTGACCCACACAAGATTAGTATTCGCTCACCCAAGCCCGATCACCAAGCGTTGAACCACACATGATCTGACCCACACAGGATCTATATGCACTGACCCATAGAAGATATTTGAACGCTGACCTCTCTATGATCTGTCTCAAACCACCACCTCACTACCAGCCATTGGATTCCTCGCACCCGGTGCGCTTGAGTTCTGTAGCATCTACTCCTCGACATATTAGTGGTACCTCTACCACTACTAATCTCCAATATGGAGTTACCCGATGACCCACCATGTCTTATGGGTACCAACACGATAGATGTCATGTCAATCGGATGCCCGATCAGTGAGTTATAAGTGTTTCTGCTCCAGGGGCCCAGTTGGATTCGGGTTCGATCCTACCCGGTAGTACCCCAAATCTCTCCAAAACTCAAGACGAGTATAAAAAATGGACCGTCTCTATAAAAGGATCCCAACACCATAGATGGTTCCTCAAAAAGGATCCAGGTTATCATGATATGGCCCTTTATGTTTTTCTGGGCCTAGTTGGGCCCGAGTCTGGCCGACACTTCGAACCAACTTTGTCTTGGAATGTCCACGGTAGGCTCGGCCTGCTACGCTGATGTCGGACTGGCCCGCAAGGGGAGTCCCAGCTCGCATGTGGGCGGCCCTCAAATGGTATCCCTCAAGGTGCGGCACTGAACGAATTGGGAATCCCGACTC